>CM033730.1:34823497-36263800 GCA_019671005.1 Hibiscus mutabilis
AAGTTCTAGTAGGAATACAATTATAATAAAGAATTATATTCTTTAAAGATAATTTAATTTCAGCTTAACTTCCTCCTCAAAGAAGGACTTTGGCCTAGCCCTATAAATAAGATGGAGATTTCGACAATCATAGAGGGGGCAAGAGAGGAGAATTTCGACAACTCCAAGGAAGGCAAGAGGAGAGAATTTTCAACAAGCATCTAGGGCAAGGAGGATTTCGACAAGCCTCCTCCTTCATCCTTTTCCTTCTTGTTCGATTGGGTTCATGCTAGGGATTATTTATCTTGTGTTTCTTTGGAACCTAGCCATGAACTAAATCTCTTTGGCTATGGTTATTGTGTTTTGTGGTTGTGAGAAACTATTGGTTTTTGTTTAGGTAATAAGAGTTTGCACTTTTCTATTTCAAGGTTTATTCATTCTTGGTTCTTATTCTTGTTTGCGAGTGAATTGGGAGAGGATCTCGTGATTTCATCTATTTATCTAATATCAGGATAGTTAGATTCAAGAAACGAATGAATATGATCTTTATTCAATCTATTGATGGTGAAGATTAATCCGGCTTAGGAATAAGTTAAGGATTTCAACGGCTAAGAGGAGCGCAAGATTGGTTGTTGTTCACCCTTGATTCACGCAGGGATGTATTATCAAGGCATGCACAAGTAGCTAGAGTTTCGACTTAGGGATAAGAAGAAACCATTGAAGAACGCTCTGCCGAACCTTGAAGGTTGCTGCCCAGATGCCCAAGTAGTTGCCCAGGCAACCATCGATTAGTTGCCAAGGCAACCCCGTTGTGCAAGTTTCCACGGCAACTGAGTTGCCCGTGCACTCTTTTACCAAGACGATCCAATCGGCTATCACACCTCAACTCACGATAACCTGGCCTATCTCTCTCTCATTTGATCTCATATTTTCTTTTACTTTATTGCTTTCTAGTTTAGTTATTAGTTAAACTCCTATAATCCTTTATTTGTGTTTTTACTTTTTACAGTGCAAGAGACTAGATTCTTGAAGTGGCACCAATCCCTATGGAGACGATATCTTTTATACTATAACTTGCGACGTGTATACTTGCACAATTGCGTAGCACTTATTACACGCAACAGTAATCCAAGCGAAAAAGGATTGGTTCGATTTGGGCTTTAAGCCCAACATATGGCAAAGAAAGGCTGAAATCAGAAAGCATCAAGAGAGAAGGAGAGCTAGATTGAAGGGAGAGGAAATTGAGTGGGAACGATGAATTTACATCCCCTGATTCATAACTTCAGATCCAGAGGCTTGCTGGATCCAAATGTCCCAATTAATGAAAAGGAGGAAGAGAAGAGCGACTTGTGCGAAGTATTTGAAAAGCTGAGTATCAATGCTGTGATTGACAACGAAGAAGAGAACCAGTACCTGTCAATGATTCGCCCTTGCTCTAAGCTTGACAATTGGACTACTGAAGAAATTCATGTAGTCTTTAAGACATGTTCAAGGTAATTCTCAAAACCAACCTCTTTGCTCTTGGCCCAGAGACAATAAGGGATCTTATGTAAAGGGCCTAAGTCAAAATTTTAATTTGAAATTAAATAAAATATGCATTTCCATAAATTTTGTGTGGCAAACTTTTTCATAAATAAACCAAAACCAAATGAAAACCATAAAGTTGAAAGCATAAAAAATACATTCCATTCATTTTGTTTCTTCCCTTTGTATATATCTTTTGCCTATTCCTTTTTCAGATCTTTAGATATCATTAGTATAAATGAATCTGAATCTGACTTCAAGGTTGACTTTGAATTGCCTCTGTGCTTGGAAGAAGTTGGAAATATTGATGATGAGGACGAATATGATGTACCCAGTGATATGATCAGAATGGTAGAAGGAGAGAAAAAACAGATTCTACCGCATAAAGAGGAACTAGAAACATTAAACCTCGGAACTGAAGAAGAAAAGTGAGAGGTGAAGATTGATACTACCATCATAGCCAAAACTAGACAAAGTCTGATTGAGCCTTTGAATGAGTTTAAAGATATTTTCGCTTGGTCGTATCAAGATATGCCCAGCCTTGACACCGACATCGTTATGCATAGGCTCCCTATAAAGGAAGGATATGAACCGGTAAAGCAAAAGCTGAGAAGAATGAAGGCTGAAACACTCCTAAAGATCATGGATGAGGTAAAGAAGCAATATGATGCAGGATTCCTCGAGGTACCTAAGTACCCGGAAGGGGTGGTGAATATTGTCCCAATACCGAAGAATGATGGAAAAGTACAAATGTGTGTTGACTATAGAGACCTCAATAAGGCAAGCCCTAAGAATAATTTCCTGCTCCCACATATTGATACTTTAGTCGACAATACAACTGGTCATTCGCTCTTCTCTTTCATGGATGGTTTCTCTGGTATAACCAGATCAAGATGTGCCCATAAGACATGGAAAAGACAACTTTTGTGACGCTATGGGGAACTTTTTGCTATAAAGTGATGCCCTTTGGACTTAAAAATGCAGGGGAAACCTATCAAAGGGCCATCGTCACTCTCTTCCATGATATGATGCATAGAGAAATAGAGGTATACGTCGATGATATGATCACCAAATCTCGATCCGAGGAAGAATATATGGTCAATTTAGAAAAGCTCTTCCTAAGATTGAGAAAGTTCCAGTTGAAGCTCAACCTGGCTAAGTGCACATTTAGAGTCACATATGGGAAATTATTAGGTTTTGTTGTAAGCAGAAGAGAAATCGAGATCGATCCAGATAAGATAAAAGCCATATAGGAACTTCCCCTATCCCAAACACAAAAGAAAGTTCGAGGTTTCTTGGGACGATTAAATTACATCACACGCTTCATTTCTCAGCTAACTGATAAGTGTGATCCAATGTTTAGGCTACTCAGGAAGAATAACCTGGGGGCTTGGGATAAGGAATGTCAAATGGATTTGGAAAATATCAAAGAACAGTTGAGCAATCCTCCAGTTTTAGTAGCACCTGTTTCAGGAAGACCATTGATCTTGTACCTAACGGTCTATAAAGAGGAATCGAGATCGGTCCAGATAAGATAAAAGCCATATAGGAACTTCCCCTACCTCAAACACAAAAGGAAGTTCGAGGTTTCTTGGGACGATTAAATTACATCACACGCTTCATTTCTCAGTTAACTGATAAGTGTGATCGGATGTTTAGGCTACTCAAGAAGAATAACCCGGGGGCTTGGGATAAGGAATGTCAAATGGATTTGGAAAATATCAAAGAACAGTTGAGCAATCCTCCAGTTTTAGTAGCACCTACTTCAGGAAGACTATTGATCTTGTACCTAACGGTCTATGAAAAATCCATGGGCCGTGTGTTAGCACAACATGATGATACTGGAAGAAAAGAAAAGGTGATATATTACTTGAGCAAGAAATTCACTGATTGTGAATCCCGATATTCGTCAATTGAAAAACTATGTGTGTTTTGGTGTGGACAGCTAGAAGGCTAAGGCAATACATGCTTTATCACGTTACATGGTTAATCTCAAAGTTAGACCCACTGAAGTTCATGATGGAAGCTCCAGCCTTATCAGAAAGATTAGCACGATGGTAGATGTTACTATTAGAGTTTGATATCCAGTATGTGAGCTGAAAAACGGTAAAGGAAGTGCCATAGAAGACTTTTTGGCAAGTCGCGCACGTGATGACTATGAAGCATTAAACTTTAATTTTCTTGATGAAGACTTGATGTGTATCTTAGAAGATGAGAAGGCTCCCATGGAATCTTGGGTTATGAACTTTGATGGTGCAGCAAATGCATTAGGAAGAGATATAGGGGCAGTTCTGGTCTAACAAAAGGGAGATTACTACCCTTTTAACAGTCGTTTGATGTTTTTTTGCACTAATAACATAGCGGAATACAAGGCTTGTATAATGGGACTAATAGAAGCTATAAGGAGGAAAATCCGTACTTTAAGAGCTTTTGGGGACTCTACATTAGTTATTTATCAGATACGTGGCGAATGGGATGCAAAGTTGATGGGATACCACAAGCTAGTCCTTGAGTTGACCAAGGAATTTGATGAGATCATTTTCAAATATCTCCCTAGAGAAGACAACCAAATGGATGATGCTTTAGCCACCTTAGCCGCCATGTTTAAGGTAAATGAAGGTTATGAGATGATGCCCATGAGGTTATATATGCTTGACTCTCCAGCTCATTGTTATGACGTGGAAGAAGAAATGGATGGATTGCCATGGTATCATAACATATTACAATACGTAAAATCCCAGCAATACACGCCTCAAGCTACAGAGAATGAAAATAAAATGATCAGGAAAATGGCATCAGTATATGTCCTTGATGGAGAGATTTTATACAAGAGAAGTCGTGATCAAGTGTTTCTAAGATGTGTGGGGGGAAAAGAGGCACAATTAATTGTGGAATAAGTTCATGAATGAGTTTGCGGAACCCATCCTAGTGGTTTCACCATGGCCGGAAGGATCATACGCCTGGGATATTATTGGTCAACCATGGAAGGTGATTGCATCAACTATTCTCGAAAATGCCACAAGTGCCAAATATATGCTGACAATGTTCATACGCCACCTCAACTTCTTCATGTTATGACAGCCCCTTGGCCTTTATCCATGTGGGGCATTGATGTCATTGGTCAGATTCACCCTAAGGCATCAAATAGACATCATTTTATCCTGGTAGCCATTGATTATTTCACGAAATAGGTAGAAGCAGCCTCATATGCAAATGTCACCAGATCCACAGTTTGCAAGATTTTGAAAAAGGAAATCATTTGTCGATATGGCTTGCCTAAAAGTATCATCACCGACAATGTTTCAAATTTGAACAACATGATGATAAGTGGAGTCTGTGAGTAGTTCAATGTCAAGCATCATAATTTTGTGGTATATCGCCCGAAGATGAATGGGGCAGTAGAAGCTGGGAGTAAGAATTTTAAGAAGATAATTGCAAAAATGACTGATACTTATAAAGATTGGCACTAGAAGCTGTCGTTTGCCTTATACGCTTATCGAACTGCAATAAGAACTTCCACTAGGGCAACACCTTTCTCCTTGGTATATGGAATAGAAGTAGTGCTACCCATTGGTTGAAATACCATCGCTCCATGTCTTAATGGAAGCAAAGTTGGAAGAAGTAGAATGGGTTCAAGCAAGATATGATCAGTTGAACTTAATTGAAGAGAAAAGACTGAAAGCACTATGTCATGGGCAAATGTACCAGAAAAGGATGATAAGGGCTCACGAGAAGAAAATCCTCCCAAGAGAATTCAAAGAGGGGGATTTGGTGTTGAAGAAGAAGCTGCCAGTCCAAAGCGATGCTCGAGGAAAATGGGCACCAAATTGGGAAGGACCTTACATTGTAACAAAGGTTTTCTTAGGGGGAGCGTTAATTTTAACTTAAATGGATATAGATGAATTTTAAAGCCTGATAAATTCAGATTCGGTTAAGAAGTATTATGTTTGAAGAAATAGAAAAAAAGGAAAAGGAAAAAAGAAAAAAGAAAAAGAAGAAAAAGAAAAAGAAAAGGGGCTTCAAAATGAAAATCCGCAAATGACGTTTTGAAACCAAAGGAAGATCTAAGTTGAAAACCCGTAAAGGGCGGCTCAGAAAATTTAACCTTCCTCGGGGATTGGCTTGGGAGCTTCATATCTTTCTGCATAATTATTATGTCTAGGGTCTACTCAGCATAATGGACGTCCAAGGCATCTTATGAAGTCATGACAGGAGTTTTGATTTCTGATATCTGAATACATGTTCCTTTCCTTGTAATTTCTTTTTTGTGTGTGCCACAATACCAATAAAATTTTGTTGTTTAGACCTTTTCTTTCCTCTTTTGACATCTTTCCATAAAGCATCTTGCATTGAATTGAGAATTAAAATTTGATATCACTTGAAATATATAATATTTTTTAGCATTACTTTGAAATTTGTCTAGAGGGGTATTGGAATTATGAGGTATTCAATGGTCAAATTTGGAGCTTAGGGCATAAAGAGCAGTAAAACTTATTCAAGATAGAAATAGGTTTTGCTACAAACCTCTGCAGAAAAAACCTCATGAGATGCTTTGAGGTAGCATGTTGCAAAATAGAGATGCTTACTTAAGATATTTTGTTTTCTACAACAATGAGAACAATTTTACAGACATTGGAGGAAATAGTCAAGGACATTGGAAGAACATCAAGATTTTAGGAAGTTTGTCACTGAACATTGATGTATCAACTACAATGATAACTTGACAAAGGCCAAAGGAGTGTTGAAGAATATGACGATGAAATCAGTCTTTCCAACCAAGAGTAGAAGATAACTGGATTGAGTGAGCAAATGTGCAAAGAGAAAATAAAGCAAAGAAGTAAAAAGAATGAGAATGGTGAAGAAGAAATGATGGAGATGATTATCTATGATTATCTTGTCAATCATGGTAGTGTGCAGTTGTAACTTTCAGAAAATTTCCAATGCATTAATGTTGACAAACCAATGCATTCCCCAATCCCCACGGAGTTTCGCTTTTAGGTGTCCAAGCAGAAAAGAGATTCCTTGTTTGAAAAATCAAGACAGAAGTCACAGAAAGGGATGAATAATCCGTGACACGGTGTGGTAAATGAAGCAGGCAATGGTGAAAAAATCATTTTCCAAGGAATGGTCGATGGAATTTTAACAACAAGAAATTGATGAAGCCAACTAGTATTGAAGGATGGGCTATTGCAAGCTTTCTTAGTGCAAAGCCATTCAGTGTAAAGAAATCATACTGTCTTTTCTGATGACACTCACAATTTGTTGCCAGAGTTGAGAAAATGTTTGAGATGATATACTCCGAGTTTCTCGGAGTTTCACAATTTTCTTCTATGTTTATTAAAAATGTTAAGGAAATGAGCAAAAGGAATAAGACATGCATTAGGCATCCCTAGGGGCATATGCATCTTAATTGGATCATTTGCTTTTGTTTTGATAGATTTTGAAACTTGCTTATCTATTCGAGCATAAGGAGAATAGAATATGCCTATCCGTTCGGGCATTTGGAGAATGGAACATGCTTATCTATTCAAGCATAAGGAGAAGAGAACCTGCCTATCCGTTCGGGCATTTGGAGAATGGAACCTGCTTATCTATTCAAGCATAAAGAGAATAGAACATGCCTATCCGTTTGGGCATTTGGAGAATGGAACATGCTTATCTATTCAAGCATAAGGAGAATAGAATCTGCCTATCCGTTCGAGTATTTGGAGAATGGAATCCGCTTATCTATTCGAGCATGAGGAGAATAGAACCCGCATATTTGTTCGGGCATTCGGAGAATGGAACCTGCTTATCTATTCAAGCATGAGGAGAATAGAACCCGCATATCATCTCAGGCCTTGACGGTTTGGTAATTGGTGAAAATCAGTGTCTTCTTTTCTTTGCTCTATTCCTGTTTCACCGGAATGACCAAAGAGGAGCAGTTGTTGTCACTTGATTTTCACCTTCGTTTTAGTTGTTATATTAATTTAGTATTGTTGTAGTGTTATACCGACAATGTAGCTAAGTGACATTGATAACATAGTTAATATGTTTAGTAGTAAATATTAATGTTACTGATAATATAGTTAGGTGTCATATAGTATATAGTAACATAGTTGATGTATTAAAGTTGTAAATATTAATGTTAGTATTAGAGTTGTTTAGGTGACATACACTTAGTGTGTTATAATTAGTATAATTTCTAGATGGAATTAACATAGGATATAGTTAGTAGTTAATATAATAAGTTATCAAACCCAAAAAATATAAAAAAAATAGATAGCCCATTCAAATAAAAAAGATCCATTAGATAGAGTCTATAAATTAAATAACATGCCTATACATTATACAAAGGGCTGGCTGGCCCATTTATAACAAAAAAATCTAATTCCATTTTATTCTCTTGCGCAGCCGAAGGGAGACCGTTGGATCGATCTGGGATCCAACGTGGTAGATCGCGCCAGCTGGGGATGATATAGCGCCTCAATTACATAACCGTTTGATTAGGATGCAACCTGACGGCCCAAATTGCTTTGGGATATATCACACGGATCATCACTCGCGCGTCGCAGCCACGAACACGATACTTTAGCTCCACCCATTCACATCATCTTCTTCGACGCTTCACTTACTCCAATTGTTCCTTACCGGTGCCATTCGAGTCATCAAAGACATACAAACAGAGGAACAAAAGGGTTGAATCCCTAAATTATAACCTTAGCTAGAAAAATCAGAAACAAAACGGGAAGGGATAATCCCTAATTCGAAGCCCTAGCCAGAATCAAGCTACAATCAGATATGCAAAAGGCAATTCTGAACAAAAATCAGAACCTAAATGGAAAGGGTTAATCTCTAAATTGAAGCCTCTGGCAAAGATCAAGCAATTCGAGATAATCCAAGGAAGAAATTAAGGATTCAAGCTTAAAATTCAAGTAATTCTTGTACCATATAAACCCTTTTGTAATTCATGTAAAAAACAACAACAATTCCACAAGAATTACACACAACAATTACAGTAAACATACTAGCATTTGGAAGTTGTAGGAGCAAACAGTTGTAATCGGCATTCAAAGAGCAATAAGAGAAGCAAATTTATGGTAATGCTTTCTATCTATTTACTTTCTGCTTTAAATTAAATAAAGGAAAAAGGGTTTGTTTTTACCTTGTTTTTATTGGAAGCATGGTGGAGATTTTCCTTTGATGAAAATCTGGTGAAAAAACATGATTTTAGGGTCGTCAAAATCTGGGAAAATTTGGGTTTTTCTGGGAATTTTGCCATCGACAACGGCAACCGGCGCCAGTAAAGGGCGGCCGGCATGGCAGACCAGCACCGTGCTCTTCAATTCATGAAGAACACGATGAACTCGACAGAGGATTTAAAAGAAGGGGTGTTTGATATGTTTTGATGAATAAGAAAAAATGAAATATGTTTGTTATAATTGATATATATACTAATCCATTGACCCAACCTGAACCCAACTATAACCCGCACCCTTCTAATTCAATTCTTATACCGCAGCTCCTTTGTTTTCAATTGCTTCAATTTCATCATTTTTCCTTTCAATTCGGCACCAAATTTTAAATTATTTTCGAATTAACCCTCACATTTTGGTTTTCTTTAAATTCGGTCCATAATGCATATTTTTTTTAATAAAATTAATTGTTTTTTATTTTAATTACTTTGATAATTAATTTAATTTAAGAATTTTGTTTCTTTATTCTTGTATGCATATGTATGTGTATAAATCTTAGGATTAGGGACTTAAAATATAGATTAGAGACATGTATGTAAAACATTCTTCATTTTCAATAAAACACACTTAATTATATTATAACTTAATAATTAAAAGGAATATAGACATTTCTTTAGGATTATTCACTACTTAGATTAAAAGACTTTAACACATTTAATTTACTTGTTGATTTACTAAAAAAGTGAAAACTTAATTGATGTGGTGTCTTATCAAACGGGAATGACGGGTTAGCGCCAAGAGTTTTGGTGGTGATTAAAGTTCATTTCCCAGGCGATAAGGCCGTTAAAATAGATTTACATTCATTTTGCGGACAAATAAATCGAAATACTGTGAACTTGCAAATTCTAGTTTTAAAAATGCTTTTTGAAATCAATTAGGTACCAATTTTTGGACGTTGTGGGGATGTTAACCCTTCCCCACACATAACCGACCCCCGAACCTGTTTTCTTTTGTTTTCGTAGACCAAAAATGTTGTTTTGATAAATAAAACTTTTTATTAAAATAACCCTCATTTTAAAAGTGATCCAATCACACTTTCTTCAAAAAAAAGATTGGTGGCGACTCTGTGATTTTATAAAGTTTTCAAAAATGTCAAAACCACCAAAAAAGGGTTGCGACACTTAAGAATTATGATTTGACGATTGAGTATCATTCGAAAAAGGCTAATGTTGTTGTTGATGCTTTGAGTAGGAAGGTTGCGGTGGAGTTGAGATTGATGTTCGCTCGGTTGAGTGTGAGGCGTGATGGTGGTTTGTTAGCCGAGTTGCAAGTGAAGCCATCTTTGTCACAGTTAATTAAAGAGAAGCAACATTATGATGATGCGTTGGTATCGTATGTTAAAGACATCATGGAGGGGAATCTAACAATTTTTCATTTTAATGATGACAGTGTGTTGTGTTTTAAAGATCGGGTAGTGGTACCGAATGATGGTGAGTTGAAGCGCGTGATCTTATCTGAGGCTCATACTAGTCCTTTTGCTATGCATCCCGGTAATACTAAGATGTATCAAGGCTTGAAGGGTGAGTACTATTAAATTGGTTTAAAGAAAGACGTGGCTGATTTTGTTGCTAAGTTTATGTTTTGTCAGCGTGTTAAAGGTCGAGCATCAGTTTCCTTCTGGGTTTTTACAACCGTTGAAGATATCGGAATAGAAATGAAAAAGAATCACCATGTATTTTGTGTGGGGGTTACCTTTGACGCCTGGTAAAAAGGATTCCATTTGGGTGATTGTCGATCGATTTACGAAGTGTGCACATTTTTTGCCTATGCATACGACGTATACTTTGGATAGGTTGGCAGAGATGTACATTGCAGAGATAGTGCGTTTGCACGGTGTGCCTAAGTCCATAATATAAGATAGAGATCTGCAGTTTACAGCAAGGTTTTGGGAGTGTTTACATCGAGCTTTGGTTACACGGTTGAGTTTCAGCACTTTTTATCATTCTTAGACGGATGGTCATGCTAAACGTGTGATTCAGGTCTTGGAGGATATGTTGATATGTTGCATCATTGAGTTCTAGGGAGCATGGGAGAAACATTTGCCTTTGGTGGAGTTTGCTTGTAATAATAGTTATCAAGCAAGTATAAAAATGGCACCATATGAAGCCTTGTATGGTAGGAAGTGTCGCACGCCCTTGTGTTGGGCAGAGGCGGGTGAAAAGTATGTTTCATTATTGATTGTATTAAAAGATATGAATGAGAAGGTGAAGCACATTTGTCATCGCTTGAAAGCAGTTTCGGATCGTTAGAAATTCTACGCAGATTTGAAGCACAGGGAGATTGAATATGCGGTTGGTGATCGTGTGTTCTTGAAGGTATCGCCATGGAAGAAGGTGATGAGATTTGGACGTAAGGGTAAGCAGAGTGTGATACCCTAAATCCTAGCCTAGTAGAATTGGAACTAATTGTCTAAATTAATAGCTTAATTGAACTTGAATTTAATTCAATTAGATTATTTAGGGACTTAATTGAAGAATTAAGAGAAATAAGTGATCAAATTACAAAGGACCAATTCGAATTAAGAAAGATGAAGCTTGCATGATAAATTCCTTGATTCTCTCAATTGCCCTTGACTAATTATATGATTAATAACTAACTAGGGGTAACATTGTAAACTCATAAATCCACTAATGTGAATATCCACATTTTCATCTTCTTCATTTTCATACTAGCCGAATGAGAAAGTAAGGTAGTGAGAAAGAGAAACCTTGAGAGAACACCATGGTTAAGGGAGATTTAAGCTTGCATGCATAAAATTTCTTGAGAATTAAGCTAAGCAATCAAAGTAAGTTCATCTTCATTTATACCTATTCGAATGGATGATGTTTTATTGATTGAATTGTTTGTTTGATGCCGTAGGATGAATTAGATATCATACATGTTAGATAGATGCTGGAAATTGTATGAACATGTAATCGATTCTTGTGAAATTGCTAGAATTGATCTTAAAATTGTTGGATGACATGATTAGGTTTAAATGTATGCTCAAATGGTTATGTTAGATGCTGGAAATTATGTGTAAGTGATAATGTAACAAAGTTAGGTTGCTGGAAATTTGAATGGAGATGTTGTTATAAGAATTGAATTGATAGAACACGTAATTGAACTATGGAACTAATGAATTGAATATGATCATGATTAGATAATGTAATTAAGGTGTTAAACAAGCTGAATTGTTAGTAAACAATGCTGGAAATGAAAGATAAAAGTATGAACATAGTCATATAACATAGAAACTGTTTTAGTAAGAACCTATTGTGTAAACATGAAAAATTAAGCAATTTAACCAACTTACTCTGTTTTGGCTGCCTTGAATAATGAATTAACATTAACTAAACATGTTTAGGATATCATATGAAATGAATTATAGGGCCAAAACATTGGTTAAAATGAATTTAAGGAATTAAAATGTGAATAGGTGCAATCTGCCCAGAATTGCTCTGTTCTGGGAAGTAACTTTGAAAATTCACCAAAATTTGTATAGATCAAATTCAGAGATGAAACTTTAGTGAAATTATACTTAGTATGTTTACTTTCATTAGGTGAAAACATAACTGAAAACTGGGTCCTATGCTGGAAACTGTAAGTAGAAATTGCTGGAGAGTGTAAACTGTCCAGACAATGTAAATGCCCTATATTTGAACAATAAACTATATTAATTGGCTAAGAACTAAAATTCAAGCCTTATATGATCATATATACAATTTTTTTAGCTTTTCAACGGTGTATAGCAATCAAAATTCCGACATGCAGATTAAAAGATATGACCATTTAAAGGGATAGTGTGCAAACTGCCAGGCAACAGTGTCCTGGGCAGTTTGAGGCTGTTTTTGCACCTAGAAGCAAACTGTTTCCAAAACAGTTTTGGGACATTGTGACCTATCTAGTTATGTCTTAAAATGAGGTAATAACAAAGTAAAGATGAACTAGTAAGTAATGCTTAAAAGAAAGCATAAAAATAGTAGCTAGATGTTAGGTACAAATGTGGAAACATTGCTACTATATATGTGTGACATTAAGTACTTGTTTTGATGAATTGTATATGTTATGCTTGCTAGACCAAGGGCAGCAAGTTGTGTAAGAGAAAGATAAGAGTGGACATCCCAAAGCAAGAGGCAAAGGGATTTGGATACAAGACAAGTGATAAGCTTGGAGTATTGTGAGTGTAGTTGTATTTAGGGTTGGGACTAGTGTCCTAACCATTCATACATGCCTAAATTCTGTTGATAAATGATTATGTAAAATGACCTAAACTATATTGAGTAAACTAGTCTAAGGGAAGAATGGACCTAATGGAAAATTGACAATGAAATTGTGGTTGGTACTTGATAACTAGCATGGTATAACTTGAACCTGGATTTGGATACTTTCCTAGTAAAATGACCATTCAAATGGATTTGTGGAATCCTTAATCGATGCTTGTTGATGCTGGTTGATGTTGATTGTGAGTTGCTAGAAATTATGAAACCTTGTAAATGGAATAGGATTTAATTGCTTAGAGACTTGAAATGAAATTGAACTTACTATGTTCGTTGCCTAATCACTTGAGGTGTGATTGCTTGAAATAAAAGATTTTATATGCCCTTGGTTACTAGTTGGTCTTAGGTAGAACGACATGCCTTAGTGTCTAGAACTCGATTATTTTGGTACGTTAGTGTACCCTACTGATTGGTGTTGAAGACACCATACTGTTAGATACCCTGGGTATCGAATTGTTCAGGTACATTGAGTACCCTACTGCTTGGTGTTGTAGATACCCGTTTGTTTCTGGTACTTTGAGTACCCTACTGAGACTTGATTACCTAGTCCTACTATCTACCAAGGCAAAATAAACTATTAAGCTTGAATAAGACATGTCACATGATTAATGAATGAGCAATGTAATACTTGATATTGAGCTTTTATTGAAATGAAATTTACATGTATAAGATGATATAAATGCTATTCTGATTTGCTCATTATTTGCAAGACAAGCCTTGTGGAATATTAACCCCATTCGAAAAGGGATTGATGAACATTGTGCTCATTTGCTTGATTTTTGATGGAATTTGATGCTTAATTGTTTGAAATAGTAATTGGCTATTTGCTTAAAGTGTGTAATGTAGACCTTGAATTGAATTTTGATCCCTTTAATGTGTACAGTTGATTGATGCTTGAAACTAGCTAAATCACACTTTAATTGAATTGAAGCCTAACTAGGTTGATCTAGAATAAATAAATTAAAAACCCCTAAAGTAATTAACTCGATAACATGCTAGTTTTAGGAACTACCTCACTAAGTACCAAGTGTACTTATCACTCTTGTTTCCTTCTTCCCAAGCCACATATCCTAAAGTGATCAAAGCTTCCCGATCTTGAGCCGAGCTTTACACAAGTGAAGATTGAAAGTATGCCTTGCTTTTGTCTTGTTGCACTCCTAATTGGTGGCTTAGTTTTGTGTCTAGTTGTACAAGTTTCATGCATTTGGCTTATCTTGAAGATGTATATGAAATGTTTGTGAATATCTAAACAAATGGTTGACTTATGTGTTTTGGTATATAAATATTGGAGATGAAGTATAAGGTTTAGAATGTAAGTTGTTGGTAATTTTGTTATGTAAATATGTGTATATGGTAATGTGCACTTGAATGGCTTGGTAGCCATTTTTTATGAATATATATATATAAATGTGTGCAAAGATTCTAGTAATGGTTGGCCGAATTGTTATATTAAAGCATTGATATTAGCTTTGTATTCTAATTGAACTCTAAAATAAATTATATTCTTTCTTGCTTAATAGGTAACCCATTCGAATGAGATTTGAGAACTGGTTGATCAATCTGAAATGAATTAAAAAGAAATGGGCCCTAAGATACATGAAATGTTCGATTGATATAGGAAGATTAAGTTAAAAATTGAATTGATCAATAAGATATGTTGACCATAGGATTCGATAGGGACAAACCTTGAGGTTTAGGGCATAGTTTCTTGTTAAATAAGGAGTGATTCTGAATAGGTAATTACATTTTATAAAACGTTTTAAGTTGGTAACTTGACTATAGTGTTCAAGTAGAATTAGGCTAGTGAAGCAATGTATGGTTCTTGAATGTTAAGTAATCAATTCAAATAGAAGATTATGTGGTTTAAAATGAAATAAATTTAGTAATTTGAATTAATTTTAATGGTACTTGATCACTAAGTAATTGTAAGAAAAGTTTAAATTGGCCCCTAAAGTTTATATGTCACTGTGTGTTAATGAGCATCGATACTTCTTGCTCCTAATCCGGGCGAGGGGTGTTACAGAAAGTGGTAATCAGAGCTAAAGGTTTAGATCCTCAGACTAAACCAAGTCTTCATGCATCATATAGGATTTAATTGTGCCAACTAGGAGTTATATATCATTGTGCTTGTGTTCTTGCTTATCTAACTCCTTGTTTACCCAATCGTAGTATGTCCGAGATGAGACTTGGTCGGGACAACGAAAGTCCCCGAGGCTCCTCTCAATGAAGGAGATAGTGTGAGAATGGAAATGAATCCTCAAAGGAAAAATGAACCTCGAGAACAAGCCCAACCCTAACCCCAGCATGAAGCTCCTGCTATCCAAGCTATCCAGAGGGAATGTCTCCTTAGCATGAAGGAGATGTTCGATCAACTCGTATTGAACCTCAAACAAAATCTTCCTGTTACTCTGCTGCTGCTACACCAAGCAAAGCTCCTATTGATAAACTTGCTCAACATCGAGCCTATACCTTTACTGGTGCTAATGAGGAGAAACCCGAGGATGCCGAGTATTGGCTCGAGAATACTATCAAGGTTGTGACTAAATAGTTACAATGCTCGGATGAGCACAAGCTTGAATGTGCCATAGCCTTGTTGGCAGATGAAGCTCGAGCTGGTGGGAAACCACTACCCTAGCTACTCTAGCTAAAGCTGTAACATGAAAGTTCTTTGTTGATGAATTCAAGAAAAAGTATATCAATGAACAATTTCTGGTCGAGTGCCGAAAGCGATTCTTGTATCTTAAGCGGATTTCTGCAAATACTGTAAATACGGCTCGAAATACATCAAAACCGAAAAAGAAAAGTGGCGTATGTTAATTGATGGCCTGAATGACAAGCTTAGTCCCATATTTACACCTCTAGGCATCATTGACTTTCAGAACCTTGTTAACCGAGATATCGCAACCAAGGCTAAAATTAAAGCCGCGAAAAGGAGAAAAAGAAAACACCGAAATGACAAGAAACAAAAATGTGACGATAAAACTCATTGGCAATCTAAGAAAGCCAAATTTTATAAAGAAGGCTCTTCGACTTATACTACTGATTTGAGAAGCAATTTCACACCGAAAACCCTAGTCGGTAAACAAGTTTGCAGTCCTGGTTGTTTTAGTTAATGGCACGGGAAATTCTAAGAAAATGCCTACTTGCAAGTTTTGTCAAAAGCCTCACCGTGGTCAATGCCGAGTTCAATCCAACTTATGCTTTGCGTGTGGTGGTGATGATCATTATATTAAATATTGTCCTCGAAAGGCTGAACAAGCTCCAGCTCGGAACTCAGTAAATCTAATCCAACACCATTCAACCGAAACAAAAGTTCCAAACAAGCTCTATCGGGCAATCAAGGGAGAGACAAAGGCACCTATTCTAATGCCCCTACCCATCAAGATTCACGAGCCCCTGCTCGTATTTACCATATTCGTGGTTAGGAAGGAAGAAGAATTTCCGATGTAATTGCAGGTACCATTGAACTAAAGTCAAACTTTGCTTATGTTTTGTTTTATTCAGGGTCTACCCATTCTTTTATATGTTCAACTTTTCTTATTAAACTAAAAATGAAACCCAAACTAGATAAGTCAAACCTTGTATTATTGAACCCTATAGGTGGAAAAATGCTTATCAATTTGATTTGTAGAAATTGTCCAATTGCTATTCGAAACATTCTCTTTCCAATAAAACTTTATGTTTTTCTAAATTGTGAGTTTGATCTAGTTTTAGAACTAGATTGGTTGGGTAAACATCAAGCTTGGATCGATTGCCAAAATAAAAGATTGTATCTAAGGGGTTTAGGTAAAGAATCTATCTTGCTTATTGATAAAATCCTACCTCAATCTTTGCTGCTATGGTCTTACAAGATGAATGTGACTTTGGTTTGCCATCTATACTTGTTGTATCTGAATTCATCGATGTTTTTCCTGAGGAACTCCTTGGTCTCCCTCCGACTAGAGAAGTGGAATTTGGGATTGAAGTTCAACCTGGAACGAACCCGGTGTCCATCACACCTTATAGGATGGCGCTAGTTTAATTGAAAGAGCTTCAAAAACAACTTCAAGATCTCCAAGATAAAGGTTTCATTCGGCCTAGCACATCTCCGTGGGGTGCACCTGTCTTGTTTGTAAAGAAGAAAGATGGTACGACGCATCTTTGCATTGACTATCGGCAATTGAACAAGCTCACTATCAAGAATCGATATCCTCTCCCAAGGATAGAAGATCTCTTTGATCAACTCAAGGGTGTTGTCGTGTTTTCTAAGATGGATCTTTGATCGGCTATTATCAATTGAAGGTGAAAGATGAAGACGTGCCTAAAACAGCCTTCCGAACTTGATACGACCATTATGAGTTCCTTGTAATGCCACTTGGGTTAACTAATGCCCTGGCCGCATTCATGGATCTTACGAATTGAGTATTCAAGGCTTTTCTTGATAAATTTGTGGTCGTCTTTATCAATGACATCTTGGTCTACTCTCGTAACAAGGAGGAACATGTTGAACACCTCCGAATTGTCTTGCAAACACTCCGAGAACGTCAGTTGTTCGCCAAATTCTCCAAGTGCGAGTTCTGGTTATCGGAAGTTTCATTTCTTGGCCATGTAATCTCTGCTTAAGAGATCAAGGTGGATCCAAAGAAAATTCAAGTTATTCTTGATTGGCGACTTCCAAGGAATGTTGGTGAGATATGAAGTTTTCTCGGTTTAGCTGGGTACTATCGAAGATTTGTTAAAGGCTTTTCTACTATTGCCTTGCCCCTAATTAAGCTTCTTCAAAAGGATTAACCATTCGCGTGGTCTAAAAGCCAACAACGAAGCTTTGATCAACTCAAGCAAGCCTTGACTCATGCCCTGGTTCTTATCCAACCAGAATCGGGCAAAGAATTCACTGTTTATAGTGACGCTTCACATTCGGGGCTAGGTTTTGTATTGATGCAAGGAGATAACGTTGTAGCGTATGCATCAAGGTAATTGAAACCCCATGAGCTAAACTATCCAACTCATGATCTCGAACTTGCTGCCATTGTCTTCGCTCTCAAAATTGGGAGACACTACTTGTACGGTTAAAAATGCCACTTGTTCACTTATCACAAAAGCCTCAAATATCTCCTAACACAAAAAGATTTGAACTTAAGGCAAAGAAGATGGCTAGAATTGCTTAAAGACTACGAATTGATTATCGACTACCATATGGGTAAAGCAAATGTGGTTGTTGATGCCCTTAGTCAAAAATCATACTCGGGTAATCCTTTTAAATTAAATCTTTGAAAATTTTGAATTAAAATTAGTCTTCCTTCCTATGTAAATAACCATTTGAACACTTACCTTGTTATGCAATTAATCATTTGAATACCACCTAAACTATCTTGTTCATCTTGTAGCTTTGAATTCTATTAATGCTCACCTTCAAATGTATCAAAAATAAGGATTTTTGTCCGAACTACAAGTCAAATCCAGCCTAATCTCGAGAATCAAAGAATTACAGCAAACCAATTCTAAACTTCAAGCTATCATTTCGAAGCTTGACTTAAAAGCTAATCAAGATTTCTCTATTTCAAGAATAGAGTGTGTACTTCGAACAACAATGACCTAAAGAATGAAGTATTACAAGAAGCTAAAGAATGAAGTTATTTTTCGATCCACTTGGGAATCGGTTAAGATGTAAAAAGGATCTAAAAACCCTTATATTGGATTCAGGAATAAAAAGCGACCATCAATGATTATGTATCAAAGTGTTTAACTTGCCAAAGAGTTAAAGCCTAGTATCGAGCTGGAACTAATTACTCCAAAATTAATTCCTTAATTGAAATGGGATTAGATCACCATGATTTTGTGAGTGGTCTTCCTTGCACGCCAAGAAAGTACAATGTTGTGTGGGTAATTGTAAATCGATTCACTAAATCGGCTCATTTTATCCCTATTCAAATGAGTTATAGCTTGGATACTCAAGCCAAACTATACATTGTAAAGTGATAAATCCACTAATGTGGAGATCCACTTCTTCAATTGTCTTCGATTGAGATCCTAGATTCAAAGAAAGATAGCGAGAAAAAGAGAACTTTACAATGAGCTCTTGGAACTAAATTGAATCTAAGTACAACTTTTCATCCTCAAAGAGATGGTCAAGAAGAAAGAGTAATACAAGTCATCAAGACATATTCGACTGGATGATGCTTGTGTTATAGTTTGTTTGAAAGAATTGGAAGAAGTAGAATCATACTGTTAGATAGAATTTGAAATTACAACAACATGTTATCAAGCTTGTGATTCAAATGACTCCCTTTGAAGCTTTGTATGGAATGAGATAGATTGAACACCTCTATGCTGGTCTAAATTAGGTGAAAACAAAATTCTTGGACCCCAATTGCTAAACAAGTTAAGAGCAAGTCCAAATTATTCATGATAGATTGAAACAAGCCTTTGATAGGCAAAAGGCTAATGACTTGAAACGGAGGGATATTCAGCACAATGTTGGAGACAAAGTATTTCTTAAAGTTTCACCATGGAAGAAAGGTCTTGATTATGAAGAAAAGGCAATACATAGAAACTGTTTTTCAAAGAACCATTGAATTAATTGAAAAATTGGTAATTTGGCCAACTTACTAGCACTTCCTAGTGAGTTTGATAAGATCCACAATGTTTTCCATGTCTCGATGTCCTATGAAAAATATAGGGCCAAACCCATCTCATATTCTTGAACCGAAAGAAGTTGAACTAAAGGTGATCTATCTTGCGAAGAGGAACCTCTATTCAAATCCTAGATAAAGAAATCAAAGAACAAACAAGGGCTGCAATTTTAGTGAAGGTCTTGTGGAGAAACCATGAGATGAAAGAAGACAACATGGGAGCCTGAGGATGGAAGCGATGAAAAAGCAATATCCTCACCTATGCAAACTGTCTTGTAAAATTCAAGGTCTAATTTTCCTTTTTAAACTGGAGAGTTGTGATACCCTAAAATCCTAGCCTAGTAGAATTGGAACTAATTATCTAAATTAATAGCTTAATTTAAGTTGAATTTAATCCAATTAGATTATTTAGGGACTTAATTGAAGAATTAAGAGAAATAAGCGATCAAATTACAAAGGACCAATTTGAATTAAGTAAGAAAGATGAAAAATAATTTTTGCATGATAAATTCCTTGATTCTCTAAATTGCCCTTGACTAATTATATGATTAATAACTAACTAGGGGTAACATGGTAAACTAAATGTTCATAAATCCACTCATGTGGATATCCACTTGTTTTCATCTTCTTCATTTTCATACTAGACCAATGAGAAAGAAAGGTAGTGAGAAAGAGAAACCTTGAGAGAACACCATGGTTAGAGGGAGGGATTTAAGCTTGCATTCATAAAATTTCTTGAGAATTAAGCTAAGCAATCAAACTAAGTTCATCTTCATTTATACCTATTAGAATGGATGATGTTTTATTGATTGAATTGTTTTTGTTTGATGTTGATAGGATGAATTAGATATCATACATGTTAGATAGATGTTGGAAATTGTATGAACATGTAATCGACTCTTGTGAAATTGCTAGAATTGATCTTAAAATTGTTGGATAACATGATTAGGTTGAAATGCATGCTCAAATGGTTGTGTTAGATGCTGGAAATTATGTGTAAGTGATAGTGTAAAACGTTTGGTCTTGGAAATTTGAATGGAGATGTTGTTATAAGAATTGAATTGATAGAACATGTAATTGAACTATGGAACTAATGAATTGAATATGATCATGATTAGATAATGTAATTAAGGTGTTAAACAAGCTGAATTGTTAGTAACCAATGCTTGAAATGAAAGATAAAAGTATGAAAAAGTCATATAACATAGAAACTGTTTTAGTAAGAACCAATTGTGTAAACATGCACAATTAAGCAATTTAACCAACTTACTCTGTTTTGGCTGCCGTGAATAATGAATTAACATTTACTAAACATGTTTAGGATGTCATATGAAATGAATTATAGGGTCAAAACATTGGTTAAAATGAATTTAAGGAATTAAAATGTGAATAGATGCAATCTTCCCTGATTTGCTCATTATTTGGAAGACAAGCCTTTGAAAATTAACCAAAATTTGTATAGATCAAATTCAGGGCTGAAATTTTTGTGACATGATCCTTAGTATGTCTACTTTCATTAGGTGAAAACAGAACTGAAAACAGGGTCTTATGCTGGAAACTGTAAATAGAAATTGCTAGACTGTGCAAACTGTCCAGTCAGTGTAAATGCCCTGTCTTTGAACAATAAACTGTCCAGGCAGTATAAATGCCCTGTCTTTGAACAATAAAATGCAAGCCTTATATTATCATATAGAAAATTTTGTTAGCTTTCCAACGGTGTATAGTAATCAAAATTCTGACATACGGATTAAAAGATATGACCATTTAAAGGGATAGTGTCCAAACTGCCAGGCAGTGGTGTCTTGGGCATTTTGGGAATGTTTTTGCACCTAGAAGCAAACTGTTTCCAAAACAATTTTGGGACATTGTGACCTGTCTAGTTATGTCTTAAGATGAGGTAATAACAAAATAAAGATGAACTAGTAAGTAATGCTTAAAAAAGCATAAAAAGTAGCTAAATGTTAGGTACAAATGTGGAAACATTACTACTATATATATGTGACATTACGTACTTGTTTTGATGAATTGTATGTGTTATGCTTGCTAGTCCATGGGAATCACGTTGTGGAAGAGGAAGATAAGAGTGGACATCCCAAAGTAAGAGGCAAAGGGATTTGGATACAAGACAAGTGATAAGCTTGGAGTATTGTGAGTGTAGTTGTATTTAGGGTTGGGACTAGTGTCCTAACCATTCATACATGCCTAAATTCTGTTGATAAATGATTATGTAAAATGACCTAAACTATATTGGGTAAACTAGTCTAAGGGAAGAATGGACCTAATGGAAAATTTACAATGAAATTGTGGTTGGTACTTGATAACTAGCATGGTATAACTTGAACCTGGATTTGGATACTTTCCTAGTAAAATGACCATTCGAATGGATTTGTGGAATCCTTAATCGATGCTTGTTGATGCTGGTTGATGTTGATTGTGAGTTGCTGGAAATTATGAAACCTAAAGAAAGAAGTTGGTAACTTGACTATAGTGTTCAAGTAGAATTAGGCTAGTGAATCAATGTATGGTTCTTGAATGTTAAGTAAGAAATTCAAATAGAAGATGATGTGGTTTTAACATGAAATGAATTTAGTAATTTGAATTAATTTTAATGGTACTTGATCACTAAGTAATTGTAAGAAAGGTTTAAATTGGCCCATAAAGTTTATATGTCATTGTGTGTTAACGAGCATCGACACTCCTCGCCCTTAATCCGGGCGAGGGATGTTACACAGAGTTTGAGGTTTATTGGACCGTATGAGGTTGTGGATTGTGTTGGTCTTGTTGCTTATCATTTGAGTTTACTTCCCGAGTTGGAGAAGATTCATGATGTGTTTCATGTATCGATGTTGCGGAGGTATCAATCGGATCCATCACATGTTATGTTAGAGTATGCTCAAAGACCAATCATAAGATGATTGTAAATGACATTTGTTTTTACCTTGTTCATTCATAAAGAGGCATTGCCATTATTACTTCCAGTTACAATTCTGCGTGCATAAATAAACTGAATTATAATAAAGTCCTTAGAATAATATGATTATTCTTAAATGTTCTTAGTTGAGTATTATTGTGGGAATGGAAAACAATATGCATTAAGACTAATATGTAGTTGATTGATGACAAAGTGTTGTCATTGACATAGAGACGTCAAAATCAATACATAAGTATGTGTTAGAGAACGACATACTGGACTGAGCCGCTATGAGCATGTTTCTTGGATTATTATGTGACAGTCACACCATTGCTCATAGTGATAACTACATGTATGATCCTCATACTTGAGATCGTCATTATTTCAAAATCGTGAGTGACATATTTAGATATAGTCAAACGTGTGTCGTAACTAACTACTTTATAAAGACTGATATTAGATATATCACAATCTATGTAGTGGGATATGTTTGATCAAGATAGGATTTGTCCCTCCTACATAGTAGGAGTAATATCGTAGGCCACTTGATTGAGTGAGACTAGAAATGCATGGCCATGTTTGAATAAGTTTATATGAGATACCATAGTTATTTGTTTATAATAGTCTATTCAAGATATCAAGAAATAAAAGATGGACTATACAAGTCTGATTGTTCCATGACTTGTGTCCAATCTAGATATAAAGGACAAAAAGATGTAATATATGAAAAAGAGTTAATCACGAAAAAGTTATGTCAAATCATGATTTCTTGTAACTTAGGTGACAATGACATATTGCTAGATGTCACTCATTGTTTGTGATATTAGAAATATTCTAATATTTACTACTAATGTTAAATGAACCTACAAGGTCACATCCATTGTTAAAATGAGCATATATTAAAAGACTTATATATGTACAAATTTGTTGTACACAAATTTAGTTAAATTAATATATATTTGATATATATATAATTTAACTATTGGATAAATATTAAAAGAAAATAATTATTGTAATTATGACTTTTTTAATATATATAAATAATATAATTCAATTTAAATTAATGTATATATATATATATATATTGAAATCCTAATTAAAGTTGAATTGGAATTATATATGTATATTAAAATCCTAATTAGTTGAACTGGGATTATATATATTAATATATATTGAAATCCTAATTAAGTTAAATTGGGATTATATATATATATATATATTGAAATCCTAATTAAAATTGAATTAGGATTTTAAATATTTAATATATATATTGAAATCCTAATTAAGTTGAATTGGGATTATATATATTGAAATCCTAATTAAAGTTAAATTAGGATTATATATATTAATATATATATATTGAAATCCTAATATGAGTTGAATTAGGAGTTCAAAGGCTATATAAAGGCATGAGAGATCTAGCAATCATTAATGCTTTTGGAAAAATACTCTAAATGGTTTAGAGAGTTTTATATGCTCGTTTCAATTGGGTGAACTATGTAGAGGTCGGAGCGTTATCGTTGCGGCTTAGGAATCGATATCGTGGAATCGTGATTGGATATCTATCTCTTCCAAATTTAGAATTCCATATTTTAAACAGGTAATTCTTCACCCTTATTCATCCCGATTCGTTCCTCGTACATGGATCTCTGGTGGTAATCACCGGATAATTTTTTCGTTGCGCCATGGGGTGTACCAGCGTGACCCAACATGTTATGCCGTTGGAGGATATTGAGTTGCAACCAGAATTTGTCCTATGATGAAGAACCTGTAAAGATCCTTCATACCAACAGCAAAGTTCTTCGTGGTAAGACGGTTGAACTTGTAAAGGTCTAGTGGCGACATCGAGGAGTTGAGAAATCCACGTGGGAGAGCAAAACAGACATGTTGACGCAGTTTCTGCATTTTTTCCTTCTGGTAAATTTTGAGGATGAAATTTATTAAGTGGGGAAGAGTTGTAACGTCCTGATTTTGGGCCTAGATGTTCACCAGAAAGATTAAACGGTTCGGGAGAATTAGTTTGGTGATTCGAGTCAGTTTCAGATTTTAAATTGGAATAAATGCTTTTGAGGATTGATAAAAATATGGAAAATGTTCTAAATCCTTATTTAAAATTTTAATGGTCTTGGTGAAATCAATTTTGGAAAATGGGTTTTTTGAGGTTTGGCATTTTGGAACTAGTGACCAAAATGTAAAGTTGTAAAACTGGTTTTAGTGACTCTTTTGTAAAAAGGTCAAGACTTAGAATCTCTAAGGAGATAATATTACTTAGGATTTTTATTAGATTTTTCTCTCAATTGGATTAGTTCTAAAGTGTTTTAATTAAAGGTTTTAAAAGGGGGTTTATTAAAAGAAGGTAAATATTTCTTAAAAGCTATATTTGATGTAACTTTTCTCTCCTAAACTTTCTCTCAAAATCTCTTCATCAAAACATATATTTTCTTAGCAAAGATTTGAGGTAATGATCTTGTTTCTTAAGCTCATAATTTCCAAAAGATTTCTTAACTTGTTTTTACAAAATCTCAGTGATTTATCTTGTTTTTCAAGTGTAAAATCGTCCAATTGAGGGAGATTTCAAACATTGAAGGTGAGGCTCGTTCTTTTCCTTCAATGATGGTTCTTTATTGAAATTCGCAAGTCCTTGAATCTTTAATTATGTTTTCTAATGAGGTTTTATGATTTAATTGAAGAATATGATTAAACCAAGGTTTAATTAGTGGATTTATGTGAATTTCGGATTGGATCTATTTTGCTGGGTTTTTGATTGATTCTAATTATGATTTTGATGTTATTTAAAGTTGAGAAAACGGTTTTAACATTGGAATCCTGAAACTATAAGAATCTCTAAATTTCTAGGTTGCTAGATTTGTGTTTTTGAGGAGTTGTGGGTGATTATTGGTTGCTAGAAGTATAAGGATGTTATGAGATGATTTTTAGATGTTACATGATTCTAATTGACGATTGGAAGTGTTAGGTTATGTCTAGTTTAAGTTTGGAGGTCAATCGATGTTATTTTTGGTTGTTTCAAATAGGCAATTGTTAGCTTTTAGCAAGGCAATGTTGAGGAATTGTTTGCTGGGATTTTGAATGCATTATGATGCATTAATCCTCTGGTTTTATGTGGATAAAATAGGGGAGGATAATCCGGAAGCTTGAAGTGAAGTTTAGGAAACATCATACGCTTGTTTTTCGCATCACCGTGGACGTTTTGCGTAAGTGGCAAGTGAGACGAGTTTTAAAGCTTTAAAAATGTTTGAATGTATTTTTAGGGGTTTAGTTTAAGCTTGAAATGTTTAACTAAGCCCGAAAGTAAGTACATAGTTCTCTTGCTCTCATTTTTGGTTTTATAAATGTAAATCTCATGCAAATGTTTTAATGATGTTTACCTACTGTCATATGCATAACTAGCTTTGAAAGAGTTTGCAATGAGATTATTTTGATGATAAATGAGTATGATAAATGATTTGTTGAGAAAGATAGAATACATGTTTAATGTATTGAGATTTGGTTCGTTTGAATGTATATGAAAAACAATAAGGTAATGTGGTTTGAGACTATATATTGGCAAGTGACGTTTGTAAAATGTTATCGGATATAGCTAGCCGGCTATAGGATTTAAAGTGCACTATAATAAGTCGCATTGTGTTTGTTGAGGGGTGAAGAGTAAACCAATCTCTAACATGAGTACCCCGATGGTTGAGGGGCGAAGAGTAAGCCATGCTCCCATCGTGTGGATGTATACATTAGCCGTTGAGGGGCAAAGAGTAAGCCATGCTCCAGTTAACCGTTAAGGGGCGAAGAGTAAGCCATGCTCCGGTTGAGAATGCATGTTAAGTGGGAAGAGTAACCACTTGGGAAATCCGTGTATCCGATGTATGTGTCTTTGTAGTGTAAGAATCTGGTTTTGAGTCATTTTAATGTCAATATATGAGATGATGTATCATGGGAAAAGGTTGTGTTTTGTATAATGAGATTTATTCATGTTTTCTCTTTAAGCTTGCTATGGAAGGTTTAGCATGTAAAGACTTAAATTGCGATTAGCATTGTGAATGCTAGAGATTCATGATACACGTGAGAAAATGGTTTTATGCATAGATTTGAATTGATTTGAGAAGCATGAGATGTTTTGGTATGACTTTAAAACACTTGCTTTGGTTTAAATGGTTTTAATGCATTGATGAGTGTTTTCCCTTTAGCATCCCTCACTAAGCATTTATGCTTATGCTCTCTTTTATCATCAATGTAAAGAAGTAAGTGGGCAAGGCAGCTAGCAAGCAAGGAAGGAAGCCAAGTGCTAAATTTTACTCTAGTATGGTTTTATGAACTTTGTAGTAATAAAGGGCAACGTGACCAAGTGGCTTTTGGGAGGGCTATTTGTCGAACTCCCTGTTTGAGCAAGATTATATTGTTGTTTTAGTCTTGTAAATGGCCTTTATTGGTTGGTATTTGCTTTGATATGGTTTTTGACTTATGAATGGCTTGGTTTTTAGGAAGCATCCTTATAGATTACCAATTGAAGCGTGATGTGTTGAATTGATGTTGTTTACGATATGTTTGGTTGTAGATCGATCCTTGAATATGTTTTATATATGTTATGAGCATGTTTAGGTGAATTGGTTTGCATTAAAGTGAGTTAAACCATCAAATTTAGGCATTACAGGCCCAGGCGTATCGGTACGCGGACCATCATATCGGTACGAGTAATCCAAAAGCAGCTTAATATATTGATACGCGGGGTATTGTATCGGTAATGGCCAATAGCGAAATAGCTAGGTGTTTCGATACGCTGGGAGTATCGGTACGGGTTTAAGCTACTAGATTATGGAATTTGAGAAAACACAAGACCGTACCAATAAGGGATCAAGTGTATCGATACGGCCAGCGGTTAAGTTAGTTATTTTGGCTTAATTTGAAGTTATATTTCCTTACGTTTTAGTCCCTAAATGTTGTGGATGCAATTGTATGAGTTTGGATGATCGAATTGCATTGAGTTTTGACATGAAGGCATGAAACCTGATTAATTAAAGGTTGGTAACTTAAAATTGGGTTAAGTCAATTTAATTTGTAAAAATTACAATTTGGTCCTTATTATGCTTTTGAACATAATTAGATGTCAAATCGATGCTAATTGAGTTGGGGTTTTTTCTGCTGTGAGTTTTAAATACATAGGATATTAATGTGCATCTAGATAAGTTAAAAAATAAAAAGGTCATTTATCGAGGTGAACCTTCACGGGTTTTCTTTGGTAAACCTCGTGTAGCTCGTTCAATTCGGTCTTGCGACTAGGTCGAGTCGAGGGGGTTACATATGTTCACACATATGGATGATTGTTCAAAAGTCGATGAAGTGATGGGGTAAGCAAGGAAGATTATGTAATTAGCTTTGGTAATGTGGTTCTTTGGAATTTTTAATGGTGTTAAAGATTGGTTCTCGGAAGTTTGATTGTGCTAGTTTTGAAGCAATCAAAGTTGGAGTTAAAAGTTCGTGGGTTTTCTAGATTCATTTGTTTAATATTGAGGTTTGTTGAGGAATCCTCTAAATTTGTTGCGATACTAGAGAAGTTGTGGCTTGTGCATCTAGACAGTTGAAGGTGCACGAGCGCAGTTATTCCACGCATGATGTTGAGTTTGCCGCAGTTGTGTTGCTTAAAGGTTTCGGAGACACTATCTCTGTAATATCCCAAAGATAGGCTTGGTAGTAAGTTACTATTTCAAATGTAATCTAATTGGCTTGTATCACTATAATCTAGTTTTGATTAAGGGTCTAGGACCAAATTGAAAGAAAATGAAGAATAGATAGCTATTGTTTAATGGACTAAACTGAAATAAAAGGAAAAATGGGAGCTTGCATGCTAAGAAAGAAATTCTTGGTGGTTTTTACACATGTCAATAATAAACTAAACATGTGGAAATAGGGGAAGGGGTTTTTGGTAATGAAACAAATGAAGGATTATCCCCTTCATCATCTTCTTTAACTGAGTTACTCAAATCTAGAGAGAGAAATTCTTGAGAGAAAGCTTGATAATTTTGCTTCATCCTTGGTCATTTTCTTGTTGTAATCAAGTAAGCTAGGGAGGAAGGTGATTACACTCTCCTTATATTTTTAATTTAAGCTTTGAATCGAGTGATTGGTTATTGATTTAGCATGAACTATGTTGATGTTAAGATAGATAGAATACTTGATTGAACCATTGTTTCTTGTGTAGTGGTGCTTGAAACTAAATTGTGGTCACTTTGCTTGATGGAATTTGTTGTGGACTGTTTTGCCATAGAAGGAAATATTAAGGGGCTATTTTGTAATAAAAAATTAGACTGATTTGTATATATATATATATACATGAATGTTGGACTGTTTTTACAAGTATAAGGGCGGATTTGGTGATCTAAAAACAAAGGAAAATTGTTTGCTAATAAAATGGACAGTTTTGCAATCTAATTAAGTGACTGTTTTGTGAAGAAATTAAACTGTTCTGGACTATTTTGATACATTGAAAGATGGACAGTTTTGAAGGCTTAAAATGGAAAGTTTTGAAGTCTAAATTATGGGCAATTTTGTGAAGAAATTAGACTATTTTGAAATAAATTAAGGGTTGTTTAGGTAAATTGGAAAACTTAGTGGGATGTTTTGAATAATTAAAATAGGGGAAATGCTTTGAGAAAGTATATGTAGATTGTTTTGAGTGTATAAGAAAGTATGTGGACTGTTTTGAACATGTAGTTAACTATATATATAAAATTGAAACTCTTTTGATGTACACAAGTATGTATGATAAATGATGGACTGTTTTGGATACATAGGAGGAGTTAATGGACTGCTTTGATATACAAAAGTGTATATGAGTATAATTTCCCTGTTATGAGCATATAAGAGTAATAGTGGACTATTTTATACCTAAATAATTGTATGCTTAAGAATTATGGATTGTTGTGGATACTTGTGAATGTCATGGATTGCTTTGTGCCCATATGATTGTATGTCTATGCATTAAGGACTTTTTATATGTATGAAAGTGTTATGGAATGTTGAATGTATACATATAAGTATACATATGTAATAGGGATTGATTTAGTGTGCAAGGATGTATGATCTTGCTTATAATGCAATGGAATGAACTTTAATGTAAATTATACTTGTTGTTGTTGTATTAGACCATGAACTATTTGGTGACACAAGGACTGAAACTGGTAACATTGTAGAAAAACAAAAAGGAATCGTGATTCATGAGTATACCTAGCTTTGATCAAACTGTGAGTGTAGTTTAAAGTCTCAAGATAGGGCTGTAACCTTCCAGAGCATATTTACATGCTTAAATTATATTGTTTAAATCATTATGTTAAGCTATGCTTGATTTTAAGCTTCGGATGGAGGTAAGTACCTAATTGTTAGGTATTATATGTTATATAATGCTTGATGAAGCAATGTGTTATGATCGAGAAATATATATATATGTGCCTATGTGTTAATGTGATAACTTGTAAACTTTGATCATTTGATAATAAGAATGTGAAATTATGTTCAAATCAGATTCTGACATGATGTAATAACTTATAAGCTTTGTACATGTGATTATAAGAGTGTGGAGCTATGCTCATTTCTGATACGAATAAGATATGTTACTTGATTATCTGAATAAGGAGCCAAACTCAATTCTGACTCTGATATGATAAGAATTAAATGAAAAGCCTTGGTTTCGAGTCAGTCATAGGTATAGTTGGCATGCCATAGAGTCCATAGAGCTCATGTTTAGGGTGGACTACGATCCTTATTTGGCGACAGTAGGAGGAAAGTGTTGTGGTCACTTGGCGACAGTAAAAGGGATTGATCGATACTTCGAGTACCTTTTTGTTGGAGAAAGTTTGTTGGAGATTCGTGTACCTAGGCTACTTGATTTTCAAGGCTATGTTTAACAAAACAATCAAAATTACAAGACAAGTTGATGAATCATTTTAATAACTTGTACGACAAGCAATAGTCAGATGAATTGTAATGATTAGTTTCTTGATCAAGTTTAAATCCTTACATGAATTGATTACCAAGGTTGTGATAATTTGAAATAATGAGATTTATATGATAATTAACGAACTATATTGTTATTTGATCAACAAGTTCATACTTGGTTTATACATTGTAAAGAAAGAATGCTATGTTGGATAACTTGTGTGATAAGTATCCCCTGTCTATGATATGCTATGCTGGATATTGTGTGATAAGTATCCCATGTCTATGATATGCTATGTTAGATAAATTGTGTGATAAATATCACCTGCCTATGACATGTTATGTTAGATAACTTGTACGATAAGTATCACCTGTATATGACATGCTATGTTGGATAACTTGTGCGATAAGTATCACCTGTCTATGATATGCTATGTTGGATAACTTGTATGATAAGTATCCTCCGTCTATGATATGCTATGTTGGATAACTTGTGTGATAAGTATCCTCTGTCTATGATATGCTATGTTGGATAACTTGTGTGATAAGTATCCCCTATCTATGATATGCTATGTTGGATAACTTTTGTGATAAGTATCACTTCTCTATGATATGCTATGTTGGATAACTTGTGTGATAAGTATCCCCTATCTATGATATGCTATGTTGGATAACTTGTGTGATAATTATCCCCTGTCTATGATATGCTAAGTTGGATAACTTGTGTGATAAGTATCCCTTGTCTATGATATGCTAAGTTGGATAACTTGTGTGATAAGTATCCCTTGTCTATGATATGCTATGTTGGATAACTTGTGTGATAAGTATCCATTGTCTATGATATGCTATGTTGGATAACTTGTGTGATAAGTATCATTGTCTATGATATGCTATCTTGGATAACTTGTGTGATAAGTATCACCAACCTATGACATGCTATGTTGGATAACTTGTGCGATAAGTATCACCTGTCTATTATATGCTATGTTGGATAACTTGTGTGATAAGTATCACTTTTCTATGATACGCTATGTTAGATAACTTGCATGATAAGAAACCATGACTTTCATATGCTATGTTTGATATCTTAAGTGTTAAGTAACTCATGAATATGATATGTTATACTTAATGTCTTATATGTTAAGAAACCCATGACATGGTATACTATGATTGATGACTTGGGTATCAAGTAACTTATGTATTGATAGGCTAAGTTAAAGAGAAACCAAGAAAGTTTATAAGATAAATCACTGAATTAATGTATTGTCATGCATAATAAGTAATGTCTTTCTATTGATAATTGAGTATCGAATTGGGTGAATAGATAAGCTTGCTCGAATACTCATGTATATTTAGGTTCATGCTGTAATCACTAAAATTTGTCCGGGTCCTATTTTATTAGTAATATTTGTCTTTGTTATTATTATTATCAAACTAAAATAAAATCAGAATTAAATAAAAAGCCAGTATATATAAATATAAATAAAAACCCAAGCTTATAAATATATTAAATGTCCATTATACTTTGAAAGCCCAAAAATAATAATACATATATATATGACCCAATAAGGCCCAGGCCCTAATCTAATAACAAAAACCCTAATCCCATATCTGTTTGTGCAGCCGCCTCACCCCAGCCACATGATCCAAACCATACCTGACGGTCTAGATCCTGCCAGCGTAACTCCACGGATTCTGCACGTGCGACGTCTTAGATAACACATGCCACACGCGTAACTCTTCAGCTTTACACTTGCGCATGCACCGCAAGCACACCTTTTCACCTTTAGCGTAGCATCCACGCAAGTCGTCTGACCTTCCGACTTCATCTCCACGCTGGCAGATCCAACGGCCACCAGTGGACCGTGCTTCCCAAGCTTATTCTATCTGGTCCCCTCGCCTGTTCGAGTGGCCACGATACTCAAGGGGACATGAAGGATGATGCCAGAAGAAGTCCGCCATTTGCCAGCTGACTTCCCCTCCGAGCCGTTCATCACACACAAGAGAAAAAGTATAGAATTAGCACACATCAAGGGGACATGGCGGGGTACGGCGGAGAATTCACAGGTTTCTAGAAACCATGGCGGCACACTTGAGCTCTCTTGAACTCTCAAGAACAGAGGAGAGAATTTAATAGAGTGCATTTTTAATTTCTGATTTATTTAATTTAGTCCTAATTCCAGTGTTAAAACCCCTTTATTTTACCCCTGGTTCATGCATCTTTAATTTCCATGTCCTTTTATTGTTTTTATTCATGTTCTTGCTTTATGTTGTTGATGTACATATGCAATGTGGCTTGATATATAGGTATCATGAGGTATATAATATATCTATATTATATAGTATTATATAGTGTATACATGTTATATGTTTTTTGTGTATATAATATGTGATTTTTAATCCATTATATGAAGTATGGTTTATATATATAATACATGGTTTTAATATAGCCTATTTTATATGGTATAATATATAATTCTCATGAAATATATATGTTTTATATAATATATAGCTTTTATATACTACATAATGTACAGTTTCTTTATAATATAATATATAGTTTTTTATATAATATAGTATATAACATATAGTTTTTTATATAACATATAATATATGGTTTATAATATAGTTTATAAAATATGGTTGGTATATATATTATAACTGTTTCATACAGTATAGGATACATATGTGTATATATTATATGTTATAGTGCATATTATAATATATAGTAAAAATATAAATATATATATATATATATATACAAATGGCTACTGCCCAAATCCAAAACTAGAGAGAGAGGTAATACCTTATCATATGTATTACAAGTTTTCATGTTTTTTTCTTTCTTTTTGTTTTTGCTAGGTTAAGCTTCTTAGGTTAGTTTAGGGTAATTCGATTTAATTAATTTAAAGTGTGCTCTCGGCTTATTGGGGCATAATCTTTTAAATTAATTAAATTGACTTAGGATTAGTTTTTTAGAGCCATAGTTAGACTTAAGGTTCAAATTAGTTTAGTGAATTCAAATTTACCTTTGGCTTATTGGGATAAATGTTGAATTCATTAAATTAATTGAACACCTCTTAAACTATTCTATAGGATACAATATACATTAGGCCTAGATGGATATGTAATTAAAGTCATGATTAATTAAATTGATTCGTTTTAAATAGTATCTTTGGCTCATTGGGATACTAGTTTAAAATTAATTAGATTAATTATCATAGTGCAAGATAATCCATAATCTATTAAGGTTTTAGCTTTAGGGTTTAACTAATTTAGGGTTAATGTTAGACTTACCTATCTAATAATTAGATCACTAATTGAACTTCCATAATGTGGGCCTTTTAAGTTAGGGCTTTAGTAGGTCTTTTGTGTTTAATTCAAGCCTTTATATGGCATGTTTATAATTGTCGTTCATATGACTCGTTCATTTTGAATTAATTAATTTAAATCATAAAGAGGAGGTACTTATTAATTCCGATATTTGTGTCATAACAGTCTGAGCTTAAAGGATGTTGACCAAATATTTGAATTAATTCTTACCGTCCTAAGGTAAATGATATAAAATGGATAAAATCATTACATAATATCTTAAAGGTTTGCACCATGCATAAAGGTGACGTATGGGATTCGAACCATAAATTAACATGGCAGTCGGGCTTATATGATGTCAGTTTAATCTATTGTTCGATGTACCATCATCCTTATTAATTAAATGCCCAATTAATTCGAACCCACCGATTTGATAAAGCCCGTTTCATTTAGGTCAATTTTCAATTAAGTACACTTAATTAAATTCAATTTAAATTTCAACAATTTCCATCCATTTAAAAGCAATGAATATTTTGGTACCGATTTCCGGGCGTGATGGGGTGCTAATCCTTTCCCACGTGTAACCAACTCCGAACCCTTTCAAAACGAATCTCCAGTTATATGGTGTCCGGCCCACCTTATCCAAGTGGCCGGTGGCGACTCCAAATATTCATGGTTTTCATATATCAAAGAGTATGGCGTTGCCCCGGTGGAGGTCCTCACAGAGGTTCGATAAGCAAACAGGGTAAAAGGTAGCTTTTCATGCCAATCCTTGTAATTTTCCATGGTTTTTGCTATGATCTTCTTTAAATTCTTATTCGTCGCCTCCACTGCTCCATTCATCTTGAGGCGATAAACAGTAGAATTGTGATGTACAATTTTAAACTGTTCACACACCTCAGTCATCATTTTATTATTCAAGTTGAAAGTATTATCGGTGATGATCCTTTCGGGCAAGCCACAATGACATATAATTTCTTTCTTGAGAAACTTGCAAACCATTGCTCTTGTGATGTTGGCATATGAGGTAGCTTTTACCAATTTGGTAAAGTAATCGATGGCTACTAAGATGAAGCAATGCCCATTAGAAGCTTTCGGGTGTATCTGACCGATAACGTCTATTCCCCAAGCAGCAAAAGGCCAAGGTGAGTTCATGACCTGAAGTGGTACTGGCGGGGAATGTATCTTATCAGTGTAGATTTGGCATTTGTGGCACTTCTTTGCGTAATTGATGCAATCTCCCTCCATTGTTAACCAGAAATAGTCGTATCTCATGATTTTTCCTAGCCATCGAGAATCCGCTAGCATGGGTTCCGCATAAACCTCCATGGACCTCCGCTAAAATAGTTTTGGCATCCCGGCCATTAACACATCTCAACAGTATCTGATCTTTGCTTCTTTTATACAGAACCTCTCCATCAAGGATGTTCCCCGATGCCAACCTTCTGATAGTTCTTTTCTCGTTATCGTTGGTATCTTTTGGGTAAGTTTGGTACTTGATATATTGGAGGATGTCATAATACCATGGATTGCCATCATTTTCCTCTTCCAAACTATATCAGTGGGTTGGCACCTCAAAAGTTTACATCTCGACGGGCTTTATTTTGGTTGTCCCTTTTACTTTGAACACAGCGGCCAAAGTGGCCAGAACGTCGGCCATTTGGTTATCTTCTCTTGGTAAGTAGGTGAAACTGACTTCTTCAAAAATTTTGACCAAATCTTGGATCAAATCATAATACTTGATTAGCTTCGAAGTTGGTAGACTACCAAAGAAGAATCTCCAAAAACTTAGAGCACCTTGATCTTCTTCTCAATGGCTGCTCGAAGTCCCATAACACAGGCTTCATACTCAGCTATATTGTTGGTGCAAAAGAATTCCAGCCTACTTGTGAAAGGGTAGTGGTCATCTTCAGGGGAAATTAATATTGCCCCTATTCCATGGCCTAGGGCATTTGATGCTCCGTCGAAATAGAGCCTACATCCCTCTTGCTCGGCAACAGATCTCCCTTCAGTTAAACCACAGATCAAATCTTCATCTGGAAAATGGAAATCCAGCGGTTCATAGTCATCTGAGGCGCGACTTGCCAACAGATCTACCACAACACTTTCTTTTACCGCCTTCTGGTTCACGTAAACGATGTCAAACTCCAACAAGAGCATTTTCCAACGGGCCATCTTCCCAGTCAATGTTGACGCTTCCATCAAGAATTTCAGCGAATCCATTCGGGAAATTAGACAGGTGATATGATACAACATGTATTGTCGTAGCCATTTAGTAGCCCATACTAAGGCACAACATAATTTCTGAATTGGCGGGTACCGCTTTTCACAATCAGAGAACTTTTTGCTCAAATAGTAGATTGTCTTTTCCTTCTTGCCTGAGTCATCATGTTGTCCAAGTACGCACCCCGTAGAATTTTCAAAGACTGTCAGGTACAGGATCAATGGTCTATCCGGCACTGGTGCTACTAGAATTGAGGGATCGGTCAAACACTTTCTTGATCTTTTCTAGTGCCTTTTGACAATCTTCATCGCAGACTCTCGGGTTATTTTTTTGGAGTACTCTGAAGACAAGGTCACACTTATTAGTCAATTGAGATATGAACCGGGATATTTAGTTTAACCTCTCTAAAAATCCTTGGACCTCTTTTTGTATTTGCGGTGGTGGAAGTTCTTGAATTGTTTTTACCTTGTCGGGGTCGATCTCGATGCCCTTCTGACTTACCACAAAGCCCAAAAGCTTCCCCGATGTAACTGCGAAGGTACATTTGGCTGGGTTGAGCTTTAGCTGATACCTTCTTAGCCTTCGAAAGAGTTTTCGCAAGTTTTGGATGTGCTCTTCCTCGGTCTTAGATTTGGCTATCATGTCATCCACATACACCTCAATTTCTTCATGCATCATGTCATGAAACAGGGTTACCATGGCTCCTTGGTAAGTTGCCCGAGCGTTTTTTAATCCAAAGGGCATCACTTTGTAACAAAACGTGCCCTACATGGTCACAAAAGTGGTTTTCTCCATGTCTTCGGGGTGTATTTTGATCTAGTTGTACCCTGAAAAGCCTTCCATGAACTAGAACCAAGCATGCCCCATAGTATTGTCCACTAAAGTATCGATATGGGGCAAAGAAAAGTTGTCTTTGGGGATCACCTTATTAAGGTATCTATAATCTACACACATGCGCACATTCCCATCCTTTTTTGGTACCAGAACAATATTGGCTACCCATTCTGGGTACTTAGAGACTTCCAAAAATACGGCCTCAAGTTGTTTCTTCACTTCTTCCCTGATTTTTAGTAACATGTCAGTTCTCATCCTTCGAAGTTTTTGCTAGACGGGCTTGCATTCTGGCCTAATAGGAAGCTTGTGCATTACAATGTCCGTGTTTAAGCCCGGCATATCTTGGTATGAACATGCGAACACGTCTTTAAATTCTACAAGTAATTCCACTAACCCTTGCCTGACTTTCGATGATAGGGTGCCCCTGATCTTTACTTCTTTCCTTTCTTTGTTAGTCCCCAAATTTAGGGTCTTTACCTTCTCTTGGTGTGGAAGGATTTGCTTTTCCTCATCGGCCATCATTCTTAGCAGCTCATCGGGAATCTCATCATTTTCTTTCCCTATCTCCGTCGAGTACAGGGGTTGTTCAAAATCTACTTTAGGATTAGATTCCACATCGTTCATACAGTTTATATTAAGAGGCCTGCACAATTTTAGAAGTGCGTATTGGGAAAAGAATGGTATAGTTTATGATGTAAATAAATTATTAACTAATCAATAGGTAAATAAATAATGAATGAAATGGAATGAATGTCATGTTTTCCATTTAAGAAAGAAAAGGTAGATATAGTATATTTCATTGAAAGTAGATGAATATGATATAGTTACCCTTTTTACAAAAGATGTCCGGTACTTCGGGGCCAAAGTGACGGAGTGGTTCTAGGCATTACTTTGATTTGTCCCTATTGAGTGCTGGCATGACCCTTAAGGTCCAGTTGTTGAGCTCTTCTTCTGGGAGGTACAGGCGAATTCTGGCCAGAATCCGGTTAGGCTTGCTCCCGTCACCAATCATGTTCAAATTCATTTCTTCTAAAGCCTCACTGATCAGCTCTTCTTGGAGGCGTCTTTCACCCTCCTGGTTTGCCTCTTGGATATCCTCCTCTGGGTTTCGAATCCCCAGATATGAAGATACCTCTAAAGTTTGAGTAGGTTATGGGAGCCCAGGGAATGTCTTCCCCTCTCAACCTGGCCTTTCTCTACTCTTGTCTCTTTTTCCACTCTTGTCTCTTTTGCAGAAAATTAGGCTTATAGCCAAGTCCGAAGCGGTCCACCTTATAAATCACACTAACATGACAAAGACGCCCATGTAGACTCCTCCCTAAACCTTTATTCTTTCTCGCTCCTCTTCCTAAGGTTTCGAATACCATCATCTTAGTGCAGTTTGACAATTTGGGGTGTGGAACTTTGCTTCATTCAGCAACAAAAGTAGCATTGATAAGTTCCAAGGCTCTGAAGGCGTACTTCATCGCTTCTCCATCAGTAGGGATGTATGGTGTATCGGGAGTCACTGAAGCGATAATGTCCTCTTCTACATTTACCGTTACTAACTTCCTCTCGGTGACAAACTTTAACTTTTGATGGAGTAAGTATGGAACGGCGCCGGTGTATCCAAGGCCTCCCTAACAGGCAATTGTAAGATGGTTGGATGTCCATGACCAAGAATTCGACCACATATTCAGTGGGACCAATGAGCAGGGGTACTTTTATTTTCTCGACCATATCTCTTTGAGTCTCATCGAAGGCTCGCACCGTATTATGACATGGTTTCATATGCGAGCTGTCGATAGGTATTCGTTGTAGCGTGGGTAATGGCATGACATTCAATGCAAAGCCATTATCGATTAAAACACCCGGCAGCACATAACCCTTATAGTGAGTGGTGATGTTTAGGACCTTGACGGACCCCGTGCCTTCCCCCAGAATTTCATCATCACTGAAAGTAATGTGATTGACGTCGGTGATGTGACTGATAATCTGATCTAATCTCCCAACATAGATGTCTTTTGTAACGAATGTCTCATTCAAAACCTTCAACAATGCATCATGATGCTTTTTCGAATTTAGTAGCAGGTCAAGTACCGAAATGCGAACTGGTTGTTTCCGAAGTTGATCGATAACATTATACTCACTGTGTTTTAAAAAATTCAAAAACTCATGTGCTTGTGTTTCTGTGATCAACTCCTTGATTTTTGAAGGTGGGTCATCTTCGAACAACATCTCGGGTCCTACTCTAACTTCCTGGCCTTTCTCCTTTGGGTCCCTTAGGTTTTCTGGAATGTAGCATCGACCACTTCTTGTTTGATGCCCCATATCGCCTACTTCTCCGCTACCTGGTTGAGCAGGTTTTGTCTCCATTGTCCTCTTTTCCTCTTGTGCACTAGACGATCTCGAAATTGTGACGCTTGTGGCGTAGTTCTACGGGGCCATCTTGGTGTCTTTGAAAGGAAAAGACTTTAGGGTAGCAATTATAATTTTGGGAGCCACTTTTGGTTCACTTGCCTCATTCGTCCTGAGACCAAGGACAAGTGGTCTCTTCGCACTGTATCTAGTTTCTTGACTCTCTGATGCACAGACTTCAAACTCTTTTACTCTTTCTCTTCCTCAAAAAACTCAATCTCCTTGTTATCCATCATAGCTTGAAGTAAATAACAGAATTCTTCACAATACTGAATATCATGATCTCCTAATTGGTGGTACTCACAGTACAGGCCACATCCTTTCTTGACCAACACCATTCCCCGAGTATAAAGGCGATCCCCCGAGTTTTGGGCAAGACTCTCGACGGTACCCTTGTCTCTCGACTCCTACCTTAGCTGGGCTTGCAACAGCTGAGATATTTCCTTCATCATGTCTTGCTGGGACTTGAGGATGGTGTCCCTTAATTCTTGTTGGGTTCGTTCCACTTGACCACGCATATCGGATTCCAACTTTGCAAAACCTTCCTCTATTTGTTTTGTTCGTAAACGGGTATGATATAGATGTGGAATGATGGTAATTTTAAAGAACAAAAATGAAATCTTTTTTTTTATTTTTGAAACAAAAAGCTTTTTAGTCAATTATTTGTTAACAAAACAGATAATGCAAATAAGTGAAATATGCATGAATGCAATGAGCAACATTGAGTTTGGAAAATATCATCGTTAAACGACTTTCATTAATAGAAACATAGTCTTGGTACAATAACCAAAGAAAGCCAACTAAACATATGACTTCAGGGTAGTATCAAGGTCAATGATCTCTCTCAAAATCCAAACAATCCTCTCTCCTTCTTCAGAGTCATCGTCGACACAATCATGAAGTTTAGTAGCGTCTTCTGCTAAGAGCTGTATCTTACGGGTAACTCCTTGCATCCGAACCATCCATTGTGCTAACTCATGTTCTTGTCTCCAAATGGTGTAGGCAGTGAAATGTAATTGCTCCAAACTCGACATCGGGCGTACTTGAGTTGCTCCCCTAAAGCTTGCCACATGATCCTTGAGTTGTTGAACCTCAGTCTCCAACTCTTCAATGCGAGCCTCTAAGGCATGGTTCTTCGCTTGCTTACTTTCAATTTTCTAGTCTAACCCTTGTGCTTGAAAAGAGACTTCTCCAGACACTTAACCTGATCCTTTAAGGCTTCATTTTGGCGACGTTCTTTCTCGAGCTGCCTAGAGTGAGAAGTGTGCAAGTTCTTTATTTCTTGTGTTAAAGTGAGCACCCGGTCCGTGTTCTTACAATACATTCTTTTATAATTCTCGGCTCTCACTTTCCCCTCCCTGAGTCGGAGATCGATCCCTTCGCTTGATCCACCTTCCACAACTCTCTTACTTTTGTTTAGCCTCTTTAGTCTCTAGATTTGTTCCTTTTCTAACTTGAGCTCGAGCTCCAATTCATCATTTCTCTTTTGTAGGCCTTTAACCATTCCTTCAAACTGTATCTTCTCCAACTCAAAGTCAAATTTTTCTTGGCGAGGTTTCTCCTCAGCTTGAGGTACCTCTCCTGCTCCCCTTCAAATTATTTTCTCATCAACTCGACTTCAATAGGAAGTGTGGCCAACCTTTCTTCCATTGACCTTTTTCTATCGAGATTTAATTGGGGAATATTGTCATTGACGTGGCTAAATCTCCATGCCTCATACTCGGGAGTAGTCATGTGGGTAGCATTCATGACTCTAACCCGTCTCACGTTGTTCCAAGCCGAAAAAACATCGTACACCACTGCCTTGTAGCCTTTTTCCCTCTCATAATTCATATTGAACTCATTCAAACCCTTGGTAGCCGGTACAAATTGCTTCGATCTATACTGCCTCAAAACCATAAGAGGAGTATAAGCAGTGTGCCCCCAAAGTCCAAGTAATGACACCCAAGAATGTGTCCCACACCTATAGAAGATACTCCTCGCGGAAAGCCACGGAGCCCTCCAAACTATATCTTTCTCCCTTAGGCTGCTAATAACATCTGACCAAACTTCCTCAGATCTTCTGGTGGGCCAATCTTGCTTTCGCAGAAATTCTTCCAAAGGTGAGAAACTACCATTGTAGAGAGGCTTCGAGAAATTAGCATCTGACCATAAGTGACTATAGAACCATACTGTCAAAAGCTGTGGGCAACCATGAAAACGAACCCCGCCATGCTCCCAGAAAAACCTCAAAGATCGAAAAGTTTTGGCTAAATTCACAGGCACCAGATTGGTCATACCACTCAAACAGTCAAATAGGTCCAACACTATCGGATCAATTAGAGCTCGTGCCCGAAGAAAAAGAACTAACCCATAAATTAACAACGCGAAGAGATTCCACTAAACTCGGTCTACCGGATGTACAGAAGCCAGGGCTAGAATTCCATCCCATCTGAGATACTCCTTACCGTTCCAAGTAATAACTTGAAGCTCGACCCAGGATTCTAACATGTCCGAGAATCTCTTGAGCTTGCCCCATAAGGCTTTGTTCTTACTAGGCTTTGAGTATACCCGAGTTTTGTCAATCTTCTCACAGTTTAAAAGGTCTTGATATTCTTGAATCTTAGGAGTTAAGTCAAAGTTACTGATCGTGAAACAACTATAGACGGGATTCCAGCACCTCACCAAGGCTTGCAGCAGTGCCCGGTCTACCAAAACATCTAACAAACATGCAATGTCACCATATTCCCTTTTGAAAGTGCACCTTGTTTCCAAGTCCCAACTATTCCACACTGTCTTCAGCCCGAAAGTGTCATTGTATTCTGCATTCATGAATATCTTTGTTGCCAATGTTGACCTAAACCCAGTAGGGATACTGTCCTCATCATGCAATTGTTCCCCTTTGGACCATATTTGTACGTCGGAGTTCTTTTCATCATTGCTGCGAACTAGGTCTCCCATCAATATAGCCTTTAACTCCAGACTATTTCCAACACAATGTGCACTTTATGATATGACGATAATATGCAAAACAAAAGAACAGCAATGAAAAGAGAGAAAATAAAAGAGTTTGTTATGAGATAAAAACATGAAAGATAAACATAAACAGTTTACACAAAGAAAGAAACCTAACCACATGAGTTCTAGTTCGCTAAGGTTATCCTCATGGCTCTAATAGGGTGGTTTTCTTAAATTCTCACACATGGGTTCGGTTCTAATTAAGGGTACCCGAACCTATCTTATTGCCTACTAAGGCAACAAGAACCCAATTCTGGCCCATTACAAGCTTGTGAATTGGTTTCGATTCGAGGGAAAGCACGACCTGATGATGTGGAGGGTTGCTCATGTGTCAAAAGGCGTGGATTCCAAAAGTGAATTACTGACCCGTGGAGGGCTACTCGCGTGGGTATGTGGCGTTTCACTCCCACTTAAGGGAAGGAGCTCGGGTATAGAGCTTAATGGTATGATGCAACATATGTCGATGACTCCTTAGAAATTAAATGAAGAATTAATTTGAGGACCACCTATTGTCAAAGCCCATGCAATCTCGATCACATTTTCAAGGAAGAATCATCCTGGTTAAAATCAATTAAAATCCCAATAATTTTCATTATTTAAAAGCAACAATTTTTCCTTTGGCCTAACTCTCTTTTGTTTAAAAAAAAAAAACTTTCCCCAGCGGAGTCGCCAAGCTGTAGCGACCTTTTTTCTTCCCTTTGAAAAAAGAATTGGAGTTAAGGGTGTTTTTTTAGAAATGAAGTCGGCTACTAATTACCCCCTAAATCATTAATGAAAATCTTCTGGAAGGTTGGAGATTTCTTTTGAAAACCTTAAATTTTTTAAAATGATGAAAACTTGGAGTCGCCACCGGCCACTTGGGTAAGGTAGGCCAGACACCATAAGAAACTAGAAATTCGTTGTGAAAGGGTCCGATAGTTGGTTACGTGTGGGGAAGGATTAGTACCCCCATCACTCCCGGAGATCGGTACCAAAATATTTGTTGCTTTTAAAAGGATGAAAAATATTGAAATTTACATTGAATTTAATTCGGAGTTCTTAGATGAAAATTAACCTTGATTGTACGGGCTTTATCGAATTGGTGGATTCAAATTAATTGGACATTTGATTAATAAGGTTGACGATGTATCGGACCACAGATTAAACCGGCATCAAATAAGCCCGACTGCCGTGTTAATTTATGGTTCGACTTCCGTACGCCATCTTTATGCATGATGCAAACATTTAAGTATGATGTGATGATTTTGTTTATTTTTAATCCATTTACCTCGGGATGGTAAGGATTAATCCGAATATTTGGTCAATATCCTTTAAGCTCGGACTATTACGATACAAATATTGGAATTAATAAGTACCTCCCTACGATTTAGTTTAATTAGAAATGCAATCGAGATTGAATATTACATGAATGACAATTAAAGCATGACAATCAAAGGCACAAGTATAAGCACACAAAAGAAGGCCCAATTCACTAGAAAGCTCAATTAGTGGTCTATTTATTAATTAGATGACTTTAATATTTAACCCTAAATTAATTAGCCCTGAAAACTAGAAACCCTAAATTATGGTGACTAATTTGTAATTTAATGTTAAGTTAAACTTACAATTGATTTTTCTCCTAAAGTAATTAAGAAATGTTCAATTAATTTAATGAATTTAACATTTACCCTAATAAGCCAAGGATAATTTTAAATTCACTAAATTAATTCGAATTCTAATCCAACTAAGGCTCTAAAAAAACTAAGGCTAATTTAATTCTAGGATCGTGCCCCTATAAGACGAGCACATGATCTAGATTAACTGAGTTAATTTGTCTAATTTAATCTAAAGCCTTATTACCTTAAGGCCCACCAAAGCTAAGCCCAACAATAAAGGGTCCAAAACATTTTTATACATATATTACAAAATATGAAGTAAAATTAAATTAGAAACTTTAAAAACTAAAAATATTATAACCCTTATAAAAATATGTATATTATATACCTTCAAAAAAATTATATATTATATTAAAATAAAATTATATAAAAACTCGTATTTAAAGGTAACGTATTTACAAAAGATACAAATAAACCCTTTTTTTAAAACCATAGATTACATACTAAAAGTATATTATATATATTTAGAAAATTATATTATGTGCATATATTAAAAGTTGTATATACATCATATGTTCTATATATATATATTATATTTCAAAACCATATTATGTATATGCATTTATGAAAGCTACATAAAAAAATACATTATATTTTAAGAATTATTATTATTATATATTAGAGGGTTATATTATATAACTAAATGCAAATCGTATTACTTAATATATGTACACCTATGTATACCATAGCCATCATATTCTATACTAATATATATACATAAAAAAATCTATTATATACTAAAAAATATACTCTATATATCAAAACATTTACATATATTATACTTTACAAATCTCTATTTTTATGCCTAAGCATATATGTTATAGGTTAAGAATATACATATATATATATATATTCCTTTACAAATTTCTACTTTACCTTAAAAAGAAAATATTATATTACACTTTTAAAGTTTTAATCTTATACTAAACTATGTACATTTATTCAATAATGCATGACATTCGAATTAATTTCATCCATAAAATAACGATCACAAACGAGCAATATTAACATAAAAACTAAATTGAAATTGCTGGAAATAAATGTACAAGATTTAAATCAAAAATGCATGAAAAAGTATAAAAAAGGAAATTAATTGGAAACTGAAAAAAGGACTAAATTGGATGAATTAAAAATTAGGGGGCCAAAATTTAAAGACATAAAACTAGTTATATAGGGACGGAATTGAAAATAAACAAAAAGTTTTGAGGACCCGTAGCGTGATTTACAAAGGCGGAATGGCTTCCCCTTGTAATTAGACTATGCGGAGGGACTAATTACGCAATTGTACCATGCGGAAGCCCCTCTGGCGCAATTATTTTAGTGCGAAGGTCCTTAAAATGTAATTATACCATTTTTAAAATTTATAACAATATAAATACCCCTTTATCCGAAAATCAGATCTTTTGGCTATTTTTTGTGTTGTAACACTTCCCCCCCCCCCAAAAAAAAAAAGCTCTCACCTGTTCTTCCAGTTCATTTGGGTTCATCATGAACCCAGATTTCAGCGTCCCTCCGCCGTGTTTTCCAAAAATTGGCCAGCTCGCCGCGGTGTCGGCCGCCGCTCGGCAGCGGCCAAACTTCCCATTTTTTATACTAAACCTAGATTCAAACCCATCATCTTGAAATCAAACCCCTTTCCCAGTAAAAACCAAAAGCCGAATCAAAAGAAAGGGCTTCCGCGCCGCGTGCTTGCACCGTTTCACCATACTCGGCCTTGAGGAGGCCACAGCTTATCAACGGCAGAGCGATGGCTAGAGGAAGCCAGAACGACGCGAAAGGAAAGGGAATCTACGAGGGTAAAACCCTAAACTCTGTTTCCTTTTTTATACACATGCATGTTATATATATTTGAACTGAAAAAAGAAGAAAATATACCTTGAAAGGCTTTTCCTCTGTTTATTGCTTCTGGATTTTTTTGTTCGAATCTCTCCGTGGTTACAAATGGTTGATTACATAGCTTTATATCTTTCAGATTACTCATTGCCTATTGATCCTATCATTTACATGTTTAAGCAAACATTAAATATTGTCACTGTGGATGATGATGTTCTGACATGCCCTCTTTTTTATGTGTTTCGGCCTGTTCGGTGGTTGAGAGCCGGTGGTGGCAGCAAAAATCCCGGTGTTGTGGTCATGCGGATAAGGGGATGAACCGGTGCTGGTGCGTGGACGCGTAAAGAAGCTGAACGGCCGGAGCGTGGGCTGCACGCGTGGGATTCGAATGGTTCGTCTCGATCTAGGCTGTTGGATCAGATATGATCTGACGATTAAGATCTCTTCTAGAATGGACGGCCCAGATTGCACTTGATGGTTGACGTGGCAGCGCTGGATGATGACAAGTGGCGTGTGGGGAGCTGGAGGATCTCCATTCGATCTGGACCGTTCGATCAGCAACCCTTGACCTGACGGTCCAGATTTGGCTGCGCATGAGAAGAGCATCAAATTAGGCTAGGGTTTTCTAGAATTGGGCCTTATCGGGCCACATGTAATATATGTGAATAAGTGGGCAGATTGTAAATGGACTTGGACTTATATATAACATTGGGTTTTAATTATTTATTGGATCTATTTTTATTATCTTTAATTACTTATCAGCCCACTTTATAATATAATAACATTACATACTTGCATACATATATATAAACAAATATCCTTACATAATATACAAATATCAATACATACACTTATAATACATACGCACATACACACTAACATATATATTACTATCACATGCAATAAACACGTACACATATAACCAAATGTGCTTGCACATAATACAAACATTAATACATACTACACACATGCATACAATATACATACTCATACTCACATTTAGACATTAATGATATTAAAACAATAGTAAACACACTAATATATTAATAACACATACATACAATTGTATATTACATGACAGTTTGACAACACATATATGTTCATGTTTTAAATAATCATAGATAATAAAAACACACTTATGATACATACTTAGTAGATATAATAACACACATGAGCCCAATTTTGTCATCATTTAATACATACAAGCCCATTATTGCAAAATAAAAAAACGGGTCAACCCCGGATAAAATTAGTGATTACAGTATTCATATAACCTTACCCTTGTTGAGTTTGTAACTCTATTTGAAATATTATTTTGGTTTACAGTGTTTTAAACTCGGAGCTCCTATTTTGTAAACTTATTTAAACGCTTATTTAATTACATGAATCTATGGATGTTTAATGTTTTTAAATGATGGCTAAACTTATGGTTTTAAATAAAAAAAATTGATGGGTCGATTTTTGGGTGACCCGAATGTAGTACTTCAGATCAGGGTCGGGATCGAGATGTTACAAGTATATTAAAAAAATGTGCAGGTCCGTATGCACTGATATAAGGGTAAAGTACACCATTCGTCACTCATCTATCTTCTCACTCCTATTTTGGTCACTTAACTTTTAAATATTTTAATTTAATCGCTCAACTTTTGAATTACTCCTATTTTAGTCATTTGACCGTTAAATCACAAACGATGTGATGACGTCATTTTAAATTCGTGGAATATGCACCAAAATGACGTCATTTTGGATCCCTACAGAAAAACGACATCGTTTTAAATTCCTATAAAAAAATTTAAAAAAACTTTATTTTTCTCTTATTCTCTTTCTTCCCTATTTGTTTCTCTATGTTCAAAGTAACACAGATTTCGACCATTGTTCGCCGGTGACTAACCACCGCAACGGCAATCAATGAATACCAAAATCTCTCACTAAACTCGTTTAGTACTCCTGAACGTGAATATACTGTTCATTTAACCAAAAAACACCTCAATCTCCACGAATTTAGCGTTGAACATTGGATTTCTTTTTAAAGTTTTCGACAGCTTCTATGTATTCTCATTGATTTAGTTGGATTTGGTGTTTTTGTTTAATGGTCTCATGTTTAAATCGGTTTCGTTTCTTGCTAATGGGTGTTTCTTTTAGTTTTCACTAGTTCGATTGTGTAATTTTGGTTCTGCTTTTACATTGCAGGATCAAATTTTAAAGTTGTCATTTGATATCGGAGAACTTCATAAAAATGATATGAAATCTGGTGGTGAAGATTTCTTAAGTGCGATAGTTCTTTTGTTGAAACTTTTGTCTCTTATGACCAGGGGCAGATGCAATACTTTATGTTAAGGAGCAAACCTATAAAATTTTAGGAGACATACTTTTAAAATTTTAGGGGATGAATATAAATTTTTAATAAAAAATATATAAAAAAATTTAAATTTTTTCTAAATCATATAAAAAGTTCAAATTTTCAGGCACGGACGCCTCCTCCATGAGATTAGTCCTTGCACATCCCAGAACTCAAATCACTCCCAGAGCCACATTTAAGCTCCTAAGCAAACTTGTTTTTGTTCTATTCTTGCCTTGCCTAATTTTTACCGAATTGGGCGAAAGTAATAACGATTGATAGCATTGCTCGATGGTGGTTCATTCCGGTCAAATAGAGGAAGAAAGAAAATAAGAGAAAAAATAATTGGTTTTTTTATAAAAAAAATTATAGGAATACAAAACGACGTCGTTTTAGTACTTTTTGTAGGGATCTAAAGCGACGTCGTTTTTTGTATGTCATCAAACGTCTGTCATGTCGTCATTTCGTTTTTAATTTAACGGCCGAGTGACCAAAACAAGAGTAATTCGAAAGCTGAGTGATTAAATTAAAAACTTTGAAAGTTAAGTGACTAAATAAGAATGAAAAGATAATTAAGTGATAAACGATATAACTTGTCCAAATTTTAATCAAAATAATGTTTAAATTACTTGATACCGATACAATAGTAACTACTTTGATTGAGTGCATGATCCTAATCAAATGGAGCAGAACTTGAATCCCAATATATAGATATTTTTAACCCTTTGATAATGTGTATACATCATGTAAACAAAGTAATTTAAATTCGTATCTTTTAAAATAAACATTATCCACTTTTTCATTGCGACACTTGTTGGGTTCAAATAAATGTTGTAACTTGTGTGTGCACAGACCATGCCACATGCATGATTTGCATATATAGCAATGCCCAGATTTGACCTCAACACATTCGCCTACTAATTTTTCATGTAAGCATAAAGTGAGACACTAACAGTTTCGCTGGTTTAATATTTATTTATTAAATAGAGAGGAAGTACATTCTTATATTAAAATTTAAAATCAATAAAAATGAAATAAAATGAATATCTTTAACCACTAAATCAATAATTAAATCTTATATTGATTTAACATTTAATCATTGAAAAAAAAACAGTGATACAATGTACCCGATCGTATGTATGTATATATTAGTGTTTTAACATGAATTAATATATATATATATTCAGACGTGTTTCAAATATTTAAAGGATTTTGTGAAATTTATTTAAATATTGAATCATTCCTATTATTATTAATCATATTAATTAAATATTTTTTATAATACAACTAACTATTATACTTAAAAAATTTAATAATTTTTTTTAATAATTTAAAGGTGGTTACAAAATAGTATTTGTTCATAGATATTCTTAGCCCTTTAACAAAGTACACACACCTTGCAAGCATTATGATTGAACTCGGGTCTTCTAAGATAAACATCATCCGCTTTTCTACTAAATCACTTGCTGGGTTAAATTTAATATAATTTTTCAAAGCATAACCAGTGATATATTCTAATTTGTCTTTCTTTCTTTTTTTAACAATTTTTATTTAGAAAAAAATTTACTTTTAATAAGTTTGAACTCACAACCTTAGAGAGAGGGGAGAGTAATATGTTATGATTATGAATAACGATAGCATGCGTGAATAATGGAGGGACCCAAACAATCATGCAAAATTACAATCTTTCAACAAAATAAATATTATATTATTACAAAAATCATCCGTATTTAGGAATGATTAACCCAAATCTTGCAATCCAAGTGAAAATAAATAATCATTATACAAATTCTGATTTAGATTCAAGTATTATACAAATTACAATTACTCGATTTATTATTACCTTTACTTTTTATTATTAGGTCAAAGGTTTGTTGGCTACTTTTGCTACAATTACTTTGAGCCAAACTTATCTATCCTGATTTGTAACGGCGCATTCGATTAATTCAGTCAATGACTAAATCGAATTAACCGATTTTTTTAACTATTAATTGAATTGAAATTTATTTGAAAATTAGTAATCGACCGAACAGATTTCGATTCAATATAACTAAGGAAAAATTAAATCGTAAAACTTATAGTAACAAAGTTCGGTTAATTCAAAAACCGACCGAATTAACCGAACTTTATTATAAGTTTTAGAATTTTATTTTTTTTCCTTAGTTATATTAGATTAATTTGAGTTTTTTATGCAGGTTAAAAATTGGTTGGGTCTTTAATAGGTTTAGAGTTAAAAATTAGTTGGGTCTCTTAACATCTTAATCAGTCTAGGCTTAAGATATATATATATATAAATTACTAAATATTTAATAGTTTTGGTTGATTTAGTTAATTAATCAGATTTGAACTAGATTAACCAATGACTAAATTTTGAAAAACATTTAACAGTTAATCAATTGAGCACCTAATTAACTAATCGATTAACCAAAATAAATTTCAGTTTGGTCGGTTTATTCAATTTTAGCTAGTGGCGGAACTCAACATTATTTGTTGAGGAGACCATTTATAAAAAATAAACTTAGGGGGGGCAACATTGAATTATATATTTTTTAGGGGTCAAAGAGAATTTTACCATATTTTCCCTTTTTTTAATATTTTGTGGAGGCCACGGGCCCCACTAGTCCTTTCATAGTTACTCCCCTGATTTTAGCCGAATAATGAACAGCTTACTGACTTGACAATAAAAGGTTTACAATATTAGTTTAAAAATGATTCAAACTAAAAACGACATGATCCCAAAATGATTTGAAATGAAATTATCGAAATTCGAAATAATCAGACTGAACAACCTGAAATGACTTAAACTCAAGATAATTTAATCGATAAACTCAAATAACTTGACTCCAAAACAAAGAAAACTTAGAAAGACTCAAAGCCAAAATGATCTAATCTCGATATAATCTAAACTCAAAATAAAGGAAAAAAATAAACTTTAAATTAATTTAATTCAAATTAACCTAATAAAGAATCAACTCAACCATTCCAATTCACAAACTTAGCTACATCCCAATTGTCACAATCTTTATATAACATGACATTTTTTGAGCAATATAACATGAGGTTCCTTTCTTTAAAAAGTAAAAAGAGAAGCAAAGGGGTAGAAAATGTAAAAAAGAGGTTACCCTACACAATCATTTGAATCAAGGGATCCAACGTTCCAAAATGGACCTTAGACTTCTGTCTTTGCCTCCTCTTCGTTTCAAACCAACCAACGTATACTTGAGACTGGGCCCAGCACAAAAAGTGTGCAAAATAGTACAAACAATTCAAAAAGTATGAAAGATCGAAATGGGTGGCGGTGGTTTTAATATTTCTCAGGTGAATCTACTCACATTTTTCTCACCTACCCTTATTTATTCTTCACCAAAACTCTCGATTTTGCCATTTACTTTGTCAAAACACAATGAAATTATGTGTATATTTGTAGATAAATTGTTGGTTAATCTCATAAATTGTTTGGTGGGAAATTGGCTTCTAACGTCAACAAATTGTGGCTCCAGTTTGAGAACAGGTAAAGAATGTGTACTAAATCAGCATCTAAGACCAGAATAATGAATGAATTGTTGATTGTTTCAAGAAGAAAACCCAACTTCTTCCTGTTATCTTTTCATCCAAATTTATAAGGTCAAACTCTTAAATATATTGAATACCACATTCGCATTGATATGTAGGGGTGAACAAAACTCGACCGAACTCAAAAAATTTAAATAAAATTTGAATTATGAAATGAGAACTCGAATGACTCAAAATTTTTATAATTAATGGATTAGTTTTTAAGTTCGAGTCAAATATCTCAACTATGCCTCATATATATGTCACATACGAAAAAAATAAAGAAATATATATGCATATGGTATAAGGTTATAGAAAGTTGTTTAAATTGAAACCAATTAGTATCATAATATTATAAATATTTTACAATTAAATTTGAACAAAAACTCGAAAAGCTCGAATCGAAAAAAATTCAAATAAAGTTTGAGTTATAAAATATGACTTGTCAACTTGAACCGAAACGAAAAAAATTCAAATAAATTTTGAGTTATAAAATAGGACTCGTCATCTTAACTAACTCGGAATTATTTTATTCGACTTGATCGAATACTAGCCCGTATTGGTTCTGTATTGATTACTGTTCCATGCTTTGAAATCAATGGCAAACTAATAATCACAAACTTTAATCAAGAAACGTAATCAACGGTGTTAATACATGCTTAAATGATCACATACACTAAACAATATATTCTAGGAAGATAAACAATTTTAGTAGTATCCGTTATGGTAAACCTTTCAATGCAGTGCTGTGTAGCGGAAGCATTACTATATACTTTATCGCACTTTCTTGTAAAAAAATAATAAAAGTTAATATTAACGGGTTGATTTAACTGGTAAGCAGTTTGATATTACTTAAATATGTCTCGAATTCGAGACTTTGTATATACAAAAAAAAATTATTGTGAGACTCACTTACTAAAATTAGATGTGCAATGTATGTCGGTCCGGATTAATCAGGGTAAGGACTTGAGAACGGAGAGGGCAACCAAAATAATAAAAAGTTAATTAATGGGTGGTTTTTTTAGTCTTTAATAAATTGAAGACATCAACGTTTGAACTTTGAATTTGAGGAGTCATTTCTTGGTTCTCTCTGTTCTTTTCCATTTCTCACTCTCATACACAGACATACATTTAGTGTCAGTTGTCAGATATATATATTATATTATATTATATTATATATCTATATTGGATCTATCAAAGTAATTCAACTGATCAGCTTCAACCCTTCAACTCATTTTTCAATCCAAGCAGTTTCCTGCGTTTCTGCCACAGTTTCAACACCTTCCATTTAGGTTTGTTCTTCCTTCTCATAACTTCTTGTTTCCACTGCTGTTTTCTTTGAACCATATATTGTTGTTTGCAGAAATTAAGAAATTGGTTCTTCCCATGCCTTCAGCTTTCATTTTTACTACACTGGGTTCAATGTTTGATTTTCTTTCATCTTTCTTGTATCTGATTTTCCAAATACTGCAACTTTTCTTGCCAACTTTTTTCTTTCTTTTTTTCTTTTGGATTAAACTTTAGTCATGTTTATCAGCATTGTTAAATGAGCTTGATTAGCATAATTCAGCTTGATTAACATTGTTATTCATTATTTTCCAGTGATCAAAATCTTTCTCAAGTTCTCTTCTGGGGAAAACCAGGAGGAAAGTGACTGATAAAATGCCTCAGCAAATAAACTCTAATCCAATTTTCACTTCTCCATCCAAGAATCTGAGAGGACTAAAGGCTTTAATCCCTAATAATGTTGAGGCTTCAAACACTGATGATGTCTTCAATGAAAATGAATTAGCTCAAAGAAAAGCTGAAGAAGCAGGTACTCTACTCTCTCTCTTTTTCCCTTACAAACCTCTCTTTTTCAACTTTTAATATTATCCATCCATTTCACTCTAATGGTCATGGTCATAAATTAGTGTAATTTTAATCCAATATATATATATGGGATAAGATCCATTTACACATTGGACGAGTTTATATATGTTGTTCTATGGATCATTGGAGGGGTGAAATGGACGGCTGAGATTAACATGGTTATGTGAAGATTATCACTTGAAAAAAAAAGTTAAAGAGTTTCAGTCATCCAACGATTCACAAAACGTGTAAAACTATGAGTTTTACATTATGTGTAAGTGGATCATATCCTATATATATATATAAACAAACAATCCTTCAACATCAAAACAAAATTTCTTTCAATCAATACTGATAAGTCTATTTCTTTTATATTGGAAACAAAAATGTTTAATTTCAGTTCTTTGTTGTTCAAGTTCCCTGATAAAGTTACTTCTAGTATCATCAATATTATTATTATTAAACTGTGTTGTTGGTCTCATTATAATTTGATTTCAAAAGAATAGAGAAGATAAAAAAACATTATATGCTACATGATGGTGCAGCGCAAAGTGAGGGTGATCCCTTGGTTTTTAAAGTGATTTGGTACCACTCATCCCATTACTTAGTGCTGATTTGGGTCCACATTCATTGGTGTGTTAGGTCTACATTTTATTTTAGTAGGAAAATAGAAGAAGGGTATGTATTAATCAACTGTCTATGCTTAGGGTTCAAAAAGTAGCATTCGATATGTTTGAAGTTCGAATCTCGGCGTTTATAAGGCTTCTGTAACACTTTTGTATATTACTTTAAGGAGACCCACCTCTGCATATTACTTTAGTTTTGGTGTAAGGTATTGGGACATTCCAACCAATTGTTATCAGTGTGTCTCTTTCTCTTTTCTTCTTTTTCTTTCCTTATTTTTGGGACTAATAGATGATGACATCAATTGCAGAACTTTTTTAATAAGAAGTTAATCAAACTAAGATGGTAAAAACAAAAGAAGGGAGGAACAAGGGTAAACTGGAGAAATAATTGATGTTAATATATGATATTAGAGATGAAATGACAGATGAGAAGAGTTAAGTTCTTGAGATCCTTTCTTCGGCCGAATATGTCCTTTTCATGTTTGTGGAATTGTAGTTCTAAATTGTGATTAGGATTTAGGAACATATGGCTTGTGGGAGACTAATGAAGTTTGGAGTAGAAAAGGCTATATTGCTTTGACTCTTCAATTTTTTTGAAGTATCTGGATTTGATACTTGTGTTTGACACATAGATATGAGGATATGACATTCAAGGATCCTCTAAATACGTGGTAAAAGTTAGAGAAATCTGACATAGTAGTGTCAGACACATAATGATAACCATCAGTCACGCCCGAGTCGGAGTCACATATAGAAAAACTAACAGCTTTAATACTTTATGTCAATCAGCTTCAAGGAGGTACCAAGCAGCAGAATGGCTAAGACAGATGGACCAAGGTGCATCAGAATCCCTGCCCAAAGAACCCTCTGAAGAAGAGTTTTGCCTTGCACTTCGAAATGGGCTCATTCTTTGCAATGTCCTCAACAAAGTCAATCCCGGAGCTGTTCTTAAGGTTCTCAATGGATTGCTGTTATATTTCTTTCATAAACTTCATTATGTTCTTAGAACAATAAAAAAGAGCTTAGCAACATCTCTTATGTGTACAAATTAGAAGAATTCTATTCTTCTTTGAACTTAAAAAGCGAACTGCTTCTGATTATTAAATCTGTTTTTCTACAGATAGTTGAAAATCCAATAATCCCAGACCAGTCAACAGAAGGGGCAGCACAGTCTGCAATTCAGTATTTTGAAAACATGAGGAATTTCCTGGTAGCTGTAAAAGATATGCAGCTCTTGACCTTTGAAGCTTCTGACGTTGAAAAGGTTTGAACGGTGCATTTTAAGCGCACGAGTCATTATAATTTTCTGAAACTCAGTATTTCAGAATGCATTGATTAATACTAGAGAACTTAGAAATGTATTAAACTTGTTTACTGACAATGTCAGTTCTTTACCCTTCATAGCAAACTTCTAGTTGGTCTACTTGGAAATCCAAGTAGTTCAATATTCCATCAATTTATTTCTTTAAGAAGCATATTTCTTCTGATTGATTCAAAATTTTCCTGGCTATATCCGTTGTTATCTGGATGATTCTATCTCCTTATAGTATGTTGTTTTATGAATTTGAAAGACTTGAATCTTCAGGGGGGCTCAATGAATAAAGTTGTGGACTGCATTCTCTGCCTGAAAGGATATTATGAGTGGAAACAAGCAGGAGGAATTGGAGTTTGGAGATACGGAGGAACTGTGAAGATTACAGCCTTCCCAAAAGAGTCACCGCCTTCCTTGATCGGAAGTGAAAGTGCTGACGATTCTCTGGATGGATCAGAATCATCGCAATATGAACAATTGTTGGAGTTTTTCCATCTCTCCAACGAAGTCACAATTGAGGAGTCCAAAACTGACAATGCTCTGGCTTTTCTTTTCGATCGCTTCGGCCTTTGGCTTCTACAAGCTTACCTTAGAGAAAGCAATGGGATCGAAGAGTTCCCCTTGAATACAACGGTAGGTAAGACCATGCCAACTTGTTGATCAGTGTTCAAATAATTGACTAAACTGAACTGAAACAATGAGTTGGTTCTTTCTCTTATCATGTAGTACAGTATGATTTATTGATCAAACTTTTGCAGCTAATAGATACATTAATCAGTAAGATCGTGAAGGACTTCTCCGCATTGCTTGTTTACCAAGGAACACAGGTAATACAAACCTTCAACTGCCACTGTCCCAATTAAGTACTTATGCCTTGAAAAGAAAGTAACTTTGCTTTTAGTTACAAGACAAAGACTTCATTGTCATTCTCCCTTGGATGAAATGATCTAATAGTTCCTTGGCATGCTTTTTTTCCCAGCTTGGACTGTTTCTGAAGAAACTCTTGAAATCTGACATAAATTCTCTATCAAAATCCGATTTTATAGAAGCCATCTCACTATATCTTGGTCAAAGGACAAACACGGCTTCAAATGATTTCTCCAAGTTCTGCATCTGTGGTGGGAAACGAGATGTTATTCGCCATACTGTTAGTCGCTCAGCCGCTCATGCCGACCTTATTGATCTTCAACAGAGAGAAATACAGGTTTGAAAATTTTTCCCTTAAAAACCAATCTGATATTCATTTGTTAGCTTGAGAATACTTCTAACCGTACCCTTAGACAATTAAAATCCTCTTATGTTTTGTATCATTTTAGGACATAAAATCAGATTTTCAACAAACAAAGCTTGAAGTTAAACAGATTCATTCAAATTGGGAGGAAGAACTTAAAAGTCTGGGTAAGAATCTCCAACATTGTTCAACCAGAGACTTTATATGGTCATTTAACAAGCTAATGAATAAAATCATGAAACTATATATTCTTCCCTTTGTAGTGCATCATATTAAGGGTCTTGAAGTGGCATCGTCTTCTTATCACAAGGTATTAGAAGAAAATCGCATGCTTTACAATCAAGTCCAAGACCTCAAAGGTTTGCATCTCTGTTGGATACATGAGCTGAATATATACATGTTATGAATGACACAGATTTAACTCCTTTTTACGGCTTTCAAACAGGAACGATACGAGTCTACTGTCGAGTGAGGCCATTTTTGCAAGGCCAAACAAATGGACAATCAACTGTGGATTATATAGGAGAAAATGGAAACATCATGATTCTCAATCCTTTAAAGCATGGAAAAGATGCAAGAAAAGTATTCTCTTTTAACAAGGTGTTTGGACCAACCGTCTCGCAAGGTGTTTCCTATTCCATGGAGTTAGGTCTTTGTTATCCTTCACTTCTTTGTTCACATATTCAAATCATGGTGATATTTATGTGCAGAACAAATATATGTGGATACTCAACCTCTGATCAGATCGGTCTTAGATGGCTTTAATGTTTGCATCTTTGCATATGGACAAACTGGATCCGGAAAGACATACACAATGGTATTTTCATAAACTCTACTTGTGTATGCAACTGCACAATGTCTTCTTTTCTTTCATCGCGCTTTAATTACAACTCATTTTGTTTGTTCTTCATAGAGTGGACCGGATTTGACTACCGAGCAAACATGGGGTGTAAACTACCGTGCTCTACGTGACCTGTTCCAAATATCCAAGGAAAGAGCACATGTTGTTAAATATGAAGTTGGGGTGCAGATGATCGAAATATACAATGAACAAGTGAGAGATCTATTAGTCGTCGATGGCTCTAACAGAAGATATCCTTTCACATACTTGAACTACAATAAATCTACTTTATTTCTGTCAATATATATGTGTGTAATTTCTATATTGGCAAATAGTTCACCTTAACAACCTATATACATTGGATATTCGAAACAATTCCCAGTTGAATGGCCTAAACGTGCCTGATGCAAGTTGGGTTCCGGTTGCAAGTACTCAAAATGTTCTCGACTTGATGAGAACCGGTCAAAAGAATCGTGCTGTAGGTGCTACGGCTTTAAATGAGCGAAGTAGCCGTTCTCACAGTATTTTGACTATTCATGTGTATGGGAAAGAGTTGGTTTCTGGATCTATTCTCAAAGGTTGCCTGCATTTGGTGGATTTGGCTGGAAGTGAGAGAGTGGATAAATCCGAGGCTGTAGGTGACAGATTGAAGGAAGCTCAACACATCAATAAATCACTCTCGGCACTAGGAGATGTCATTGCAGCGCTTGCACAAAAGAGTGCACATATTCCTTACAGAAACAGCAAGCTTACTCAAGTATTACAGGATTCTTTAGGTATACACACACACGCACACATAAATACATATGCCTGTTTCCAATCATTTGTGATATATGTGAAACTTTTTGTTTGAATTTTATCTTCTTTAGTTGTTCATATCTTATTTTCTTTTACGTATTTAGGTGGTCAAGCAAAAACATTAATGTTTGTACATATAAGCCCTGAAGTCAATTCCATTGGAGAAACAGTCAGCACACTGAAATTTGCTGAGAGGGTTGCTTCCATAGAACTCGGGGCAGCTCGATCCAACAAGGAAACCGGTGAAATACGAGAGCTTAAAGAAGAGGTGGGTTAATACTTTTAACTCCAATTCTTATATATTTTTATGTAAAATTTTCTTCTACCTTGTTCAATCATTTGACAAAGAACTCTATTTCAGATATCAAATCTTAAACTTGCATTGGAAAATAAGGAAGCAGAAGTAGAACAACTGAAAGGTGGAACTGAAACTCAAAGAGGAAGGGCGGTTTCACCTTTCCAAATTCCGAGACAAGGAATGTCTACCAGCATGAAGCCTGAATCATCTCAGAGACCTAGTGATTATAATAGAATCTCTGAGGTAACTGAAAACATATTGGACATTCAATGTTTGACATGATTTTGCCGAAGAACAATGTTTTACATCTATTACATGGCCATATTGGATTTTCAGGCTAGAAGTTGTTCTTCAGGCAAGCAAAGGCGGTCAAGATTTCCATCTGCATTCGCAGACAAGGAGGCATTTCCGAAGATGCCTAGTCTAGCCGAAGAGAGATCAGTGAGTGCGGTAAAGGCAAGATCACCGTCTCCTCCTGTTCGAAGATCCTTATCCACTGACAGAGGAGCCTTAATTAGAAGCAGGATCAAGGCTGACACAGTTGACAATCAGCCAGTATCAAAAGTACAATTTCCGGCTAGAGTACTGGTTAACAAATCTTTTGCCACAACAACTGCGATCCCCTCAACAGATAGAAACTCCTCCAGGGTTCATACAAATTCCCAAGAGACTTCCAAACAAGATAGCATCTCAGATTCATTGCACAATCTCCATAAACTTAGCACCAAGAAAGTTCACTCGGAACATGAAGATGAGCAGTTTAGGCAAGCCCTTAATGTTAGACAGGGTGGAATTAGGAAAAGCAAGGTTGAGAGCAAGGCTAAAACAAGTCACCAACCGCCTGCAAGACTTCAGAAAACCGATGCTGCATTCACATTGCTGTCTGAAATGGCTGCCACTGAAAAAATAGAGGAGCCTCGGAAGAGTGACTTCTCTGAGCCAGAAAATGAGCATTTACTTGTTGGCTCTTCTGTACATGCCACATTGAAGACAAAGAGGCTTCGGCAGAACTTCACTGGGAATTCACAGAATCTCGAACCAAGGTATATTTCAATGCTTCATTTACCAAGGTTTACCATTTGCATGTTAAGATTTATCATCATTTTTAGTTCTAATGAATATTGCATTTCCATGTACAGGGGGTCAGTGCAAGCAGTAGAACCCTTGCTGGGAGAGAAAAATGACCGAATTCCAAACGGTGTAAGCCGCCAAGCAAAGGAGGGAAGTAAAACTTCGATGGCCGAATTTCGAAGGAGTCGATCATCACCTCGCGGGAAAATTTTGGTTTTGCCTTGAGGATTCTACAGTATATAAGAATTAATTCTTGGACTGATATATTTTTTAAGTTTTGTACAGTGAGTATTGAGGTTGGTGTTCCGGGTTGCATTTTGAAAGGATATTGCAGACGAAGATATGTCATTGGAGCTCTGATTATATGTATACTTAAAAACTTGTCATCTATATATATGATTTGTTTTATTTGTTTCTCTCTTTTTCCATCCATGGCAATATTTCGTAGAATAATAGTCGAAAAATCGAAAACCAAATACCAAATAACTGTCTTTCATCCATTGTTTTTTGCAGGCAATCTTAAACGCTACTGTTTTTAAGTATTGCCAAATTTAGACTTCCACTTGAATGGATTTTAAAAAAATAAAAAACTAGCCAATGGTCTATAAATAGTAATAGTAGAAGAAAACCACAAAATTTATGTTTAAGATTGATGAACATTGACAATCTCAGCTTAGATGTAAATTTATAAAAGTTTTAACTTCCATTGTTACCAACTCCAAAATCATTAGCATGGAACGATTTCTTGAACTCATATATCTGCAACTTTTCGACACATTGATACATATCAGTTCCGATATATGCAAATTCCGTAACTGGGTGTTTTTACATTTCTCAACAAACAGATTTCTCGAATTCAATCATCCTTAGGTTGCAACACTTGAGGCCAAATATCTCCATCACTTCATGAAGAAAAGAAGGTAGGTTTGGATAATATCGGATGAAACTGGCGCACTAGGTCTAATAGGAGTATCATAGTCGATACACGGAGAAATACTAAGTAACCTTGTGTCTCCAGAATCACATCATGTCAGGGACCTTGATGGTGTTAAATAATCTTGAGGGAGCTTCATTACCCAACATTCCAAGGCCACCACTGTCAACGGAGAAACAGGCGACAACAGATAATACTGCACGATGCTCAGTGACCTCAATCTACAGTGCCGACATTGTGGACTTGTACCGCAAAGTAATGGCCACATGGTACAAATCCCCTACCAGCCATTCCTTTACTATCAGTATAGAGAACCCTTCTGATGCGCAAAATCATAGTACCTGCAAGATCGATTTAACTGGATGGCATTTTTTGGGAAGAAGAGGTCTGAAAAACATGGTAGTGGATGGAAAAAAGGTAGAAATTTACTGGGATCTCCGACAGGCTAAGTTCGATGATAGCCCCGAGCCCTCCTCGGACTATTATGTGGCAATGGTATCTGGTGAAAAACTGGCATTAGTTTTAGGAGATATGAAGATAGATGCTTTTAAAAGAACCAGAAAAAACCCTTCCACGGTGGACCCTACCTTGATGTGCAAGAAAGAGAATGTTTGTGGTAAAAAAAACTCTTTTGTTCCAAGGCCAAACTAGGTGAGGAGAAACAAGAACATGACATTATAATCGAGAACTGTCTCTCCGGTCCTGATGGTCCCGAAATGTGGGTTACCATAGACGGCACCGCCATGATTCGGGTTATGAACCTTCATTGGAGGTTCAGAGGAAATGAAATAGTCACAGTGAACAAAACAGCCGTACAAGTTTTCTGGGATGTGCATGATTGGTTATATAATAATAACCCCGGTTCAAGCCATGGATTATTCATTTTCACACCAGCTCAACCGGGTTCTTCGGATTCTGAAAGTGAAAGCTCCATCATCAACGGTGATGATGATTGCGACATAAATGTTCCAAAATTTTGCTATCTTCTATATGCTTGGAAAACCGAGTAGGGATCCCATTTCCATGAACTGAATTTGTACTGGTTTTGGGATTGCTTGATAATTGTACATTACATCTATGTTACTCGGATTCGTATGCAGGTGTCGAATATAAATGTATGTTACTCGAATTCGTATACAAGTGTCGAATATAAATATACGTCTAAAGAGAGTATGCTCAAACTTTTTATGTATTTAAATGGTCATTAGCACGTCATATCTAGTATCCATATAAAAAAATAAAAAGTATTAAGGGTTATATTTTTATCAAGTACAGAGATATTACATCTTCGTGGCAAATGTCAAGATTCGAACTCATACAAGATAAGACACCATAAATATCCTTAACTACTCAATCAATTATTGCATCTCAAAGTATAAACCTATTTAATGGTTTAAGTTCGAAGTTTGTATGAAATTTGGTAGAATTTGACTTTTGACTAAAAATATGAGGCCATAAATGAGTTTGAACTGCAAATTAGACTCATTTAAAATAAGAGTTATATTTAAACTCTTAATACATTTTATAAAATATATATTAATTATTTTTTTTGTATTAAAATATATTAATTATTTTTATATATAACATACAAATTAAATCTATAATAATATATAATACTATAATGTAAACATTAAGCGATAGATTAGATTGTTTGTTAAGATTGTAATAAATGAAAAATATAAACAAAATATTTATATATTCAATTAAAAATAATATATATTTAAAAAATCTAAAGTGAGTTTTTAGTCCTCAATATTTATAGTTTTTATTAATTTGACTCTAAAAATGTAAATGTTGGATGTTCAAAAATACCCGACCCAGATGAATCGGTCTATTGACCCGCCGATCCGATAAAAAATTTGGGTAATATTATAAATTTGTTCACCTTCCAGGTTGGATACCCGGCCCGCCATTTCTCGGTTCGAACCCATACCACAAAATTCTAAATTTCCGGGTGCCCGACTACTCGAGTACCCGGATATATTTGAAATTGGAATTTTTTATATTTAATAAATACACATCTTATATTAAAATAATAAGAATATCCTAAAATATTTTTATATTTAATAAATACATATTTTTATATTTTATATTAAACTAATAAAATATTTTTATATTTAAAAAATATATGTTTTTTATATTCGGGTACTCAATTGCCCAATTTTGCGGGTATGGGCAATATCCGGGTACCCAACCAACACGAGTCGGGACACGGGCCGGCCGAACTACTACCTGAAGACCTCGGGTACCTTGATTTGAACACCCCTATTTTTCAATTAATAATAAATTTTATTTGCTTTTAAAGATTAATGGTCAAATGGATAAAACTATAAATGTAAGGGACTAAAAAGTTTATTTTTTCAGAATTATCAGGTTTAACAATAAAATTGAACAAAAGTTAAAGGGCCAAGATTTTCAAGTAAAAAATCATAGAGGGACTCAATGTCACAAAGTTAATGTATAAGGATTAAATTTTAATTTTTAAAATACTACGGTGACCCCTAGCATATTTAAACCAAAAGAAAAGGATCTAAATTACCATGACTATACGCTGTCGTTCAGACACAAACTTCCGCTTGGGGTTTTAATGAAACTAGAGGCTAAAGCACTAAACTTGAAATTGGAGATTATGAAAATGTCGAGTTTTGCGTCTAATCTGAGCTTCAAAATCTCCGCCACTCTTCAGTTTCGAGTTTTCTCAATTCCCTGGTAAGCTCCCCCTCTCCAAATTTTTGAATTTTCTTTTCCCATTCTCTATTCCCCCGAGGAAAATGGTAGTAAGTGATGCAATATTGGTGCTTTGATTCATCTGTTTCACTTTTCTGGAAAAAAAATGGAAAACCCAACTCAGATATGAACTTAATTGCCTGATTCCTATTAAAAAACAATAAACAGTCCTGGAGTTTTTGAGTTATTGAAGGGTATGATTTTATGCTATTGTTCTAAAGCTTCGATTTCTCAGGGTGAATGGAAAGAAGACAATATTCTGTTTGAAGGAGAGGGAATATAGTTCATCAGTTCCAGTAAGGTATGTGCCTAAGAAACCTTTGGAAACTGAAGAGACTGAAACTTGTTCAAATTCAAAGGGTTTGAGAAAGAATGAATCCCATAAATACTCTGCGTCAAATGCATTTGGAAGAGAGTTTACAAACAATAGAACCAGCATTGTTGATAAAAAGTCGCAAACACGAAGCGGAAGGTTCAAGAAAAATGCATTATATGAAGATGTTAAACCAGGTATGCTGAAGTTTCACTGATCAAACTTTTATCTTTGAATTAGTATTATAGATACCGAACATATTGTAGAATATAATGCTTTGGTTTACTGGACTCATCTATGAAAACATCGATCACATTGTGGATGTAATGTTTTTTTTAATCATATTTATGCCCATTTATAGAGGTTTACACTGGTAATGTAGTTCACAAAACTCGTTTAAGAAAATTGATGGTTTACAAGACTCGTGCATGCGGACATCGATAAAATTGTAGGTTCTGAACTCACAGCATTGTGGACGTAATGGCATTTTTTGAATGGTTTATGTCTATTTACCTTTTAGATGGAAACACTTGCACGTTACCAAGTTTAATCTTCCTAGTATTTCCAGATTCGTGCAAAATTGTGATATAACATGATTTAGACCATTTATCACACTCGCTGATTTGGAAAAGTTAAACTGCTCTAATTTGTAGACCATGATATAATGGAGAATCCCTTAGAGGTGGTTGAGGAGATGCCTCAAGGACAGGATATTAGTGGAAAGAATTCGTTACCAGTTTTCAAGGGAATGTTAGATGCCTAGAAGTCAGCAATTGAGTTACTTGCAGCAAGGTTAACATATTACTATCTCTAGCTTTGTAACCTTTGTTTGTTATTTCTTGTGAATGAAATTCACCTATTATTTCAGCATGTAGCTTATTTGTTTCACTAGTCTTTGCTGAATGCAATCTTCGTTTTCTGCAGAGCATATACAGCAGTTGAACTGAGAAAGAAACTGCTTGGGAAGAATTTCCCTCCGGATATTGTCAAGATAATGATTAGTGATTTCCAGAATAGGTGTGTGACTATTTTGAGGGCAGCATATTTGGTTCCATATGTAAATTGATTTTGCAATTATAACCCAATCGGTTAGTTTAGCTTTTGCTACGATATTTTGCTTTCAATTTTATTTTGTTAAACAATATTTAGCTATACTGTTCTATTGTAGAGGGTTGATCAATGATAGCTTGTACGCGGAAACATATTCTCGATCTAGATGGTCTTCATCAACCTGGGGACCAAGGAGAATCAAGCAAGTAAGCATTCTTTTCTCAAGTTAAAATTGTTTTGTCAAAGTTCAAACGCATGTATCTTAATGTCATTCCATCTTGATAAATAGTGGAGCTTTGTTTTCTTGTTAGTAGCGAATTTCCGTAAAGTGGTTAAGAAGTTCAAAGTTATTGTGAGATCCTTTTATCAAATTAGAAAGAAAGCAATTAGAATCTGAATATGTAAATAAATAAATTCCAGCGGAGAAAGATGACTACTGTTAGATTTAGACTTGGAATATTAGTGTCAAATTTAGTCCTTTATGTCAATGATGGATCATAATTTTTTTTTAATAATATTTAGCTTCTGGGTTCTATTTGTAATTTTAATAGAGAAAAGAAACGGAAAGAACGAAGGAAAAGATGTAGAATGGTTTGTTGATTTCTAGTATGTGATGTTTTCAAGCAAAAGTTTTGAACTCTTGCGTTATGGAATGTTGAATCAGGCATTGTTCAAGAAGGGAATAAGTGAAGCTGATGCAGAAACCGCATTAAAACTCGTTTTCAAAGATCAGGTTGATTTCTCAAACGATGATCAGGAATCCCGGCTTGGTTTGTCAAAGCTTTCGATGGATCACCTATTAATTCAGGCCTCAAAGCAATGGCTTCGAGGTCAGAATGTCCCCAAAGAGATTCGCAAGTCAAGGATTGTACGGTGGCTTCAATATCGCGGTTTCAACTGGGGTGTTATTGGTTTCATTGTAAAGAAGTTGGAATCTTAGTATCCTCCCTAAAGCACCAAAAAGGATGGTTCAGCAGTATGAAAGGACAATTCCAGGTTTTGGCTTTAGATTAGGTTTAATACCCTTAATTTGAATCTCAAAATTAATGTCAGGAATGTCAACCCCAATAAACAACCCATCTTAGCTCCTACCTATGCCAAACTTCATGTTGTGTAAACCTTCCCATAGTGACCCAGACTATAGTCCGAATGTGGTGAGGTTGATCTTTAGATTCTTTACCTATATTGCTTCGAATCTTCATGTTTAATGCATACTCTGACCCTAAATTCTAAACCTTAAACCCGTGTCTAAATGCTTGGAAAACTGAAAAAAAATAATTGAACATTTTCATGTCAAAGACATACTTGTATCCGACACCCCTTCCCATTTCGGAGTAACATAGACTTTTGCTACTAAACTTTAGGACGAAGCAACAACCAGTAGTACCATCTCGAGTCTTGACATTGATTGGATCCACCAAATTTTCCTTTTGCGGCTTGTGTCGTGTATAGATCTTCTCCAAGGCCTTCTTAGTGGTATAAAGCCTAGTAAATGAAGCTAATTTTAGCATGTACGAGATTATAGAGGAATTCTTGATTAAAAGCTTGTAAGAATTTCACCATTTGGTGGATATGTTGTTTCTATCTGTTGTTTTTTAGAGTTCTTGAGACAACATCAAATATCGAGAAAATGACACTAGCCTCTGCTAGTGGAGTTGCATTATCCTAATATATGTGGATCTAAATTCTTTTGCAGATTGAAGCACTATGATTATGGAACACTTATTTTGTTTTTCAATTTATATTCAAGTATTGCTATCGACATTACTTTAGCGTTTATCCGAACATTGGTATTAAATATAATTCTCCAAGTACTTTAAAATTTGGGGAAATTTGAATGTATCCATGTTTGATATTTATATCCGAGTCCGAATAATGTAGATTGCTACTGGCATGTGCTGCAGATTATGACATATAGAGTGTTCCAAACCTAGGTTGGCTTCTTTACCTTTGGGATGGCTTCTAACATTGCTGGAAGTAATGTCTTTTCCGACAGCGCATGGACATGTGATGTAGGGAACATGGGACCGCATGAGCACTGCTGTTAAGCTAGGTTTTGAGACACAGGATCTCGTTCTTGTAATAAATTCTAATTGTATAAATCCATCACTAACAATCATTGTTCCAGCATCCAGTTGCTTATATAAGTCTACATTAGGTGAAAGCTGAGTATACTACTGAATTATTGCAAGTTACAGTACCAAATATAGCAGAAATTACAACTCAATCCAATCTTTAATGCTGAAGCTCGCATGGATTCTTCAATGGACTATGAACAGATTACATACCATCACATAGCTACAACTTGAAACACCCCCTTGACAACTGGATGGAATCATCGGAGAAAGTAAACGAGCAGTTCGATGATCCTTGCTGCACCACTATTCTAGACGGCGGCGATGGTGTTGACCGAGGGGCTTTTAAGGTTCCCTTCAGAACGTCAGTTTTGGACCTTAAGGTTTCGAGATGACAGATTTCTTTGAGCATTGCAACATCTTTCATTATTGGACGATCTTCAGGTCGGGTGCTAACACACAGGAATGACACAGCTAATGTTTGTAGCATTTCATGCATGGCAGGGTCAGCCCTTCCCCTGAGCTTTGGATCCAGAATGTCACTTGGGTCTCCCTTGCTAGCCAAATGGTCCCGAACCCATTGAACCAAGTGCGCACCACCTGGTAAAGTTGGGTCTAATGGATGTGTTACGGTTAGAACCTCTAAAAGGACTACACCGAAACTATAGACATCACTTTTCTCTGTGATACGTTGCATGGTTGCGTGTTCTGAGAGTAACAATGGTATATTAGAAATTATTAGCGGGTTTATATCGAATGAATTATTTAAAAAAAAAGATGAAAATAATTAAACCCTGAAAAGGAAAATGACAGTACCTGGAGCCATGTATCCATAAGAACCAGCTAAGTGTGGTCTTGGACTTGATTTGGAAACTTTATCATCATCATCATAATTGCTATTCAAAACTCTGGCTAACCCAAAATCAGCAAGGTAAGGTTCATAGCAAGGACCTAATAAGACATTCATGGCTTTGACATCTCCATGCAAGATTGCGGGCACGCAATCATGGTGCAAGTATGCAAGGGCATGTGCCACGCCGTAACGAGCCTCCCAGTCGGCTCCTCCCTTACCGCCACCGTGAATGAGCGAACTCAAGCTTCCGTTTGGAAGATAATTGTAAAACAGTAGCTTCAATTTCAAGTTCGATCCCCAACCAAGAAGCCTAACAATGTTCCTATGTCTGATTGAGCCTAGTGTCTCGATTTCAGAAGTGAATGCACCGGACTCTTCGGATGACCACATCTTCTTCACTGCTAGTGTTTCACCGTTTGGAATCATTACCCTTCATACAACCCCGGAGCTCCCGGTGCCAATCACGTTAGCTGAATTTAAGTTGTTGACTATGTCATCGATTGAGAAGTCGAGTTTCTGATACAGGGTCACTTCCCAAGTATAATCTTCCATAAGGCCATTGTTGGAAATTCGGGCACGGATTAATAGGTAGATAGCGAGCAGTACTAGAATCACACTGGTAGTTATAAGGATGGACATTGCTAGCTTCACTACTGGTTTAGCATGCCTTCAATGTTCAAGATCAGCCAAAGTTACAACACCGTTGGTGATGTAGAGGCCTTTGTTTGATTCAAGGTCACTCAATGGGAGTTTTTGGAAAAACGGGGAATTTGGCAGCTCACCTGAGAAGTCATTGAAGGAGACATTAAGGGAAACAAGGTTTTGAAGACTTGCAAGGACATCTAACTTGCCAGAGAATTTGTTGTAGGAGAGGTCAAGCACTGCTAGCTTGGTAAGACCAGAGAACTCGGATGGGATTTTACCGGAAAATCGATTGCAACTAAGGTTTAGAGAGATTTCGAGTGCCGGAATCTGGCCTAGTTCCTTTGGTATTTCACCAAAAAAACCATTGTCGCCTAGGTTTACCAACTGGAGCTTACTGCAAGACAATATCTCAGGTGGAATTTGCCCGGAAAGTTGATTCTTTCCCAAATTAAGCTTAGTCAATTCACTCAAGGACCCAATTGTATGAATCAGTTGGCCTGTAAGTCTGTTGTCTGAAATGTCAACATACTGTAGGCTTGTAGGAAGAGTATCCGGCAAAGATCCATAGAGTCCATTTGAATGGAGGTCAAGAAACTCAAGGCTTCGACATCCCGATATCGATGGAGGAATTCCTCCGACGAGACGATTCTTGCTTAAGTCCACAAAATTCAGGCCCTTCAGGTTTCCAATCTCTGATGGAATTGTTCCTGCAAGTCTGTTGCCATTTAATCTCAACCTATACAAATTGGTTAGTTTCCGATTTCCGGCGGAATAAAGCCGGATAAATCATTGGAAAGTAGCAGTAACTTGGTGAGATTTGTCAAGCCAAAGATGTCTTTCGGGATTGAACCTGAGAGGCTGTTATAGGACAAGTCAAGTGCCTCAAGCTCTTGGCATTGAGAAAGACTGTCTGGAACGTTTCCAGTCAGCTTATTTTGCCAGGCAAAGAATATAGTGAAGCTCTTTAGCTTCCCGATGTCGACCGGAATCTCACCGGACAGGGCGTTGTTGTCGATTTGGAGATGAGTCAACTCCGTGCAGTTCAAGATTTCCAAAGGAATTGTACCTGACAACTGATTAACACTCAGTTGAAGCTCTTGAAACTTTGAAAGTTTCCCAATGCTTCTCGGTATGCTACCTGTTAGAATATTCTCCGATAAATCAACCACAGTTAGCTCCCTACAGTTTCCGAGCTCATCCGGGATAGTACCGACCAAGCTGTTCTGCCACAATAGCAGACTCTGAAGCTTGGTGAGCTTCCCAACTTGCCTAGGAATCGAACCGGATATGGAATTCTGATACAAGTAAAGATTCTGCAGCTCACTGCAATTACCAATCTCTTCAGGGATAGGACCTGATAACAATGATGTGTAAATGGCTATGGTTTGAACCCTTTTCAGCATCCCAATCGACGACGGAAGATCGCCTGAAATGCCGGTCTCTGCCAGGCCTAGCATCAACAAGTTGGTGCAGTTCCCAATCTCCCATGGCAGCTCACCTTTAAGATTCTTATTCCCACCGGCTCGAAAAACTTCAAGCTTTCTCAACTCTCCAATGCTCTTTGGTATTTCACCGCTCAGTTGATTGTCAAACAGTGTCAGATAAAGAAGGCCGGAAAGGTTTCCGATTCCCGGCGGGATTTCACCTTCAAGAAAGTTGGTATTGAGAGCCAAAGTCTGCAGTTTTCTCAGCCTGCAAATTTCCAATGGGATTTCACCTGAGAGCAAATTTCCACTCAGGTCAACAAATTCCAGCTCATGGTAATCCCCGAATTCTCCAGGAATTACACCACTGAGATTGTTCGACGAAAGCACAAGAGTCTTCAAGGACTTTAAAGACTGGAAATTTGACGGCAGTGAACCGTGCAAATCCATTGATTTCAAGCTTATCTCCACAACTTCCATTTCCGAGCTGCATCGAACCCCGAACCAGCTGCATGGTGTAGAATCCAATGGATTCCAGGATTTTAATGTGTCTTTGGTGGGGTTTAAGCTGGTGTTCTTCCATGTTAATAAAGCTTGGCCTTGGTCGTCAATGGAGTAACAATGGTGGAAGAAGAAGGTGAAGGTGAAGGTGAAGGTGAAGGTAAAGATTTTGGAAGGACTAGGAGAGAAGGGGTTCCTTAGAGTTGCAGGCATTGCTAGTTAGATAAGAAGGAAAGAGGAGATCTGCTTTGGGATTGTTGAGGGTGGAACACCACGGTTTTGTTTATAGAACAAAAAGCTGAAGATCTGGATCCTCATCCAAGTGCTCTTTCTTTTTCTATCATTATTCTAATAGCTGGAGTTGTTAATTAATATTAATATATCTTGTTATCTAAATTCCTCCTACTCTTTTTTTTTTCTCTTAAAATTCATGTTATATATATAATATGGATGATAATAGGGTGAGGCGGATTTTTATTGTTTTGTTCATTTTATATAATTTTGAACATAATTCATTTCGAACTCGACTTTATTTAAAATATTAATATTCAAATACAACCCTAAAAGTAATAAAAAAACTCTAAAATTTTATCTTACATGTTCCGTCCCGAAGTATTAATGTGATATTAAGTTTTGCAAAATTAAATAAAACACATATTATAAACTTTTAAAAAATAAAAATATGAAATTAAAATATATAAAAAATAGTTATAATTTTATAAAATCTTATAAAGTAAAAGTAATAATTAAAGTATGTAAAACATTTTTTTGGATAGTCTATGATTACAAGGTAATACCTGTTTATTATTAACCTTTTGACAATGCACATACACTTTGTAGATAAAGCAATTGAATCCGAATCTCTAATGATGAACATCATTCGTTTTTCCACTAGGACCATGTTAAGATGATCAATCGACGAAGTGTGGCCAATAGGGGGTGGGTTGGCAATTTTAAAAATAGAGGGAATCAAATGGAAAGATGAAAAATTGAAGACACAAGGATTTATAGTGGTTCAACCTTCTAAGAAAGTCTACATCTACTACCTTAGCTCCCCACTAAAGATTTCAAACAATTCACTAAAAATTCTTCTCCTTTTCTAGGCTTAGGAGGAAACCGTTACAACGATCAAAGCTTTCTACCCAAACCTTGATCAAGTTCACTCTTTTATAAGAAAGTTTGTTTGCAAACAAAGATATCCTCACAAGGTTGGTGTTTTCTCAATTACAAGTACACTCAACCCAATAACTTGAAAACAAAAGATTACAATGAAGATCACTCAAGTGGATTACAAAAATTTGACTTTAACATGCTCAAATGTGTTGGATTTGTGCTTGAATGTTTTAGACGTGTTCAATAGTTCAATAGTTGATGTTGTAGCTTTAGAGAATTGTTTATATACCCTTTCATTGAATTTTAACCGTTTGAGTAGTTGAGATCATCAATATAGTCGTTGAGCTGCAATTTTCCCGCATTAAATGATATTTGGTGACCTACCGCATCGATACATGAGCAACCATATCAGTACATGTCAAAAGAAGAAATAACCGTTGTACAAAGGGGTATCGATACGTTTGAAAGCGTATCGAAACGAGTAATATATAAAACATAATCGTATCGAAATGGTTAGACCGTATCGGTACGAATTTTACTCACTGGAATCTGAGGAAAAAGTCCTTGGAAAAATGAATCGGTATGCCTATGAGGCGTATCATACGGTGCAACTAAATTTTAAAGTTTGGTGATTCCAACAACTGACAATGTAACGGTCAAAAAAATTATTATAAAGTTTTTGAAAATCTTAACACCCCGTATCGGTACGCTGAGACTCGTACCGATACTCGTAGCTTAATAGAATTCTCAAGTTAAAGGTTGTATCGAAATGGGCACACCCGTATCGGTATGTTTTGGCTATTAAGTTAAAACTAGTTTCTAGTAGCCAAAAACCGCATCGATACGCATGGGCGATTTTGGTTATTTGAGTATCAAAATACTTAGGAAATAATTGGGGTTTTAAGTTTTTGACTTAGAAACAAATTTCAGTTCAAATCCTTGTCATTTTGTGCTACTTTTTGAATACTTAAAAATTTATCCAATTTTATAAATTGGTCCTTAAACTCTTTGTTATATCAAAATCAAATATAGGTTTACAATCTTCCTTTTTTTGATATAACAAAACCAAAGTAAAATTTTAAGTAAGTTTTGAAAAATACCCCCTTACTTTAAGGCTAAAAACTTTATTTTGAAAAACTTTAAACTTTTTTAAAATTTGATCTCAATTTTTTCTCCCTTTTTGTTAGATCAAAATCAATAGGATATAAAGCAAGATATAAAACAATGAATAACTCCAAGCATTAAGGAAACAACATAGATATCAATAAATTTGAAGCATAATATTCAAGCAACATTAAAAAAAATCCAACTCAAATGCAAAAAAAAAACATAAGCCAAAGGAAATAAAGCATAGGAGTTCATAAAACAAAGACACGTGCATAAACTTAAATCATAATATGATATGATATGAGATGCAGGAGTCTAAGGAGCATCTTCATCGTCTTCATCTTTATCCATGGTATTGGTTCCAAGAGATTGTCGCCACTCTCTATGAAAAGCGGTGAGAGATGTATCCATAGAAGCTTGACGATTCTCGATCGAGGTAACCCTCTCCTCCAAGGATGTCATACGAGTGTCAATAGATGTGAAGCGAGTATCAAGAGAAGTGAAACCTGAGTTCATACTCGTATCCAAAGAGGCAAACTTTCCATCAAGATAAGCCATAAGTGCATCAAGGGAAGGTTGAGAAATCAGAGCTTCTGGAACTAGAGGAACTGTTTAAGGAGCTGTCACCGGATCAGGTTGAGCATCTTGAGGGAGATCCGCAATGCAGACCCATTTTGCATTATAGTATGTGAATTTTGCGCTGTGGAGAGAACGCTCATTAACAGGATCGGTGAGAGGTTCAGCAACATAATAGGAGCAATCAATCCTGAACTTGTGAAACAAGTAGCTCATAGTGAAGGATGAAACAAGAGTTGTATAGCGGTTTTTCACGGTGAAGACAATCTTGGCAAACATAATTTGATCAAGGTTAGTAAGCTTACCCTTACGGAAGCAACAAAGCCAAAAATCATCAACTTGACGGATCGTGGAGAATTTACCACCTGATGGTCGAAACCACCAAGTGGTAAAAAGGTGAAGGATGCGACATGAGCATCAAGCACGGTCACGGAGCCACTTTGAACATGTCCCAAAAAGTCCTCATCATCAATTCTCACATCCTCAAAACCCAAAAAGTTTGCTAAAACCGAAGAATCAATTTGAAATTTCTTGCCCATAAGATAAGATTCAATAGCAATAACCTTGGATCTATCTTGGTTATAAATACACCGGGCATTGGAGTAAAAATAAGGATAAGGTTTCGGTATAAAATCTAGGGTATGCTTAAAAAGGCCATGAACTTCCATTGATTCATTAAATTAAGATATCTAAATTGAAATCTTTCGAAAGATAAGAAAGGGATCGAAACAACGTGCTCACGGCGGATTTTAAAATTCTGGTAATGTTTAAATCGATCAATGGCATTAGGAAATCGAGGTTCATTAAAACAATTTTGGAAAATATAGGTTAGGTTTTATATCATCGTTGTCGGAATTGGTATTGAAAGATTGTCCCAATTATTTTCTTGCTCGTTTCTTAGGTGTCATAACAAAAACTGAAATCAAATTCAAACCACAAAAATAATGTATGCATAAACATCACATTCAATCTAATAATTAATCCAATGATCAAGGTATTGTAAAACATATATATTTTATAGTTTAAAATCATATACAAGTATAAAAAGAATTTTTGGTGAAATAAAAACGAAAAAATAATGTTGAAAAAATATACAATATAATTTTATATTCGAATAAAAAATTCAGTTTTTAAAGAATTTTTGTAAAATCTTTGAAAACAATGTTATATACATACTAAATATACAATTTTGAAACAAAATCAGTAAATAAATAAGAATAAAAAACGAAAATAAAAGAAAGTAGGGTTTATACCTTGAATGAGGATTGTGGATGAATGAGGAGATGATGATGCACAAAACTTGAAGATTTTGCTAGGGTTTGATGATAAATCCAAAAGCACTCAAAATATTTTGATGATTTGTATGAAAATCAAAGGGTTTAGATGGGTTTATATAGGGAATTTTCGTATCTAGGGTTTTTAGAGTTTGAGTTAAAGTAGGAAAACTCTTTTAATGACTCATTTAAAGACCAACAACTATGTGTACCGATACACCACATGTTCGTATTGAAATAGTGTATCGGTACGGTTTTTAGCCATACCAATCCTCGACCCCGTACCGATACAGGTTGAACTCTACCAAAACTGTCTCATGATACTCATATCGATACGATATACTCTGTATTGATACCCTTGTGCCAGAAATGTCATTTTTGGCAACAAAGTGCTCAAAAATTTGATTTTACTCGAATCGAAATGCATGAAAATGATATGAAGAACATCATGTATGAGCTAAAACAGATGCATACTCCCTCTAGCAACAAGCATAGATGCATATAGAAGCAAAAACACATAAGCAATGAAATCAACCAAATTTAAGCAAACTTTAGACACTAAAAGGCTCTAAGGTTCAAGAAAGGCTAGTAAGCCCTAACTCTCTCCTAAGAGACCAAAAACGCTCGTTGTCTAAGGGTTTGGTGAAGATATCCGCTAGTTGGTTCAAGGTGTCTACATATTCTAGAACTACATCTTTTTTCAAGACATGATCTCTAATGAAATGATGCCTTATCTTTATGTGCTTGGTTCTAGAATGTTGGATGGAATTCTTAGTGAGATATATGGCACTAGTGTTGTCACACTTAAGAGTGATGGTACCTACATCAATTCTATAATGTAAAAGTTTTTGCTTCATCCAAAGGACTTGAGCACAACAACTTACGGCTGATATGTATTTCGCTTTGGTGGTAGATAATGCTACACTATTTTGTTTCTTTAAAAACCATGAAATAAGCATACTACCTAGGAATTGACAAGTACCGAAGGTACTCTTTCTATCTATCTTACAACCTCCATAATCCGCATCCGAATAATCATGCAAACTAAAAGAGGAATCTCTAGGATACCAAAGGCCTAAACAAGGTGTGTCTCTAAGGTATCTAAAGATTCTCTTAACGGCATGTAAGTATTATTCTCTAGGACTAGCTTGAAATCTAGCACACAAGCAAACACTAAAAATAATATCTGGTCTACTTGCGGTAAGATAAAGCAAAGATCCTATCATTGATCTATAAAACTTTAAATCATCATTTAAATTAGTCCTTACACTCTTTGTTATATCAAAATCAAATATAAGATTTACATATCACTTGTTACGTTCTATAATACAATTATAAAATAACTTAATATAACGCTACTCATGTATCATGGTCTAATTTTTTTTAGATATGGTCTAATTCTTATTGTCTCGCTTGTTTAAAAAAGAAAAAAAAACCCTTTAGTACACAAGTTATGTAAACTAAAGTTTACATGTTCCTTCTTAGTTTTAGGGGTTAGGGTTTAAAGTTTATTGGTTTAGGTTGTAGGGTTTAGAAATTAAGGTTAGGTGTTTAGAATTTAGAGTTTTGTTTTTTAGGGTTAGGGTTAGGAATTAAGATTTGCGTTTTATAGTGTTAATATGAAGGCTTGTGGAAAATTAGTTATACGCAGTCTGTGTATCAAAATTTTACCTTTAAAAAATAATAATTCTTATTGCCTAATGTATTTTTTTAGTTACTCGGTATTATTATTTTGTTTTCAATGGATGAGTCTAGAGTAAATGTCATGTACCGATACATATCACTAATCATATGCACCGATATTCACCATTAATTATTTTAATAATTTTTGAAATTATAAGGACCTAAATGATTTTTTAGAATAAAATATGTTAAAAATATTTTTGTGTCATTTTTTAGTTTTTTTAAATTTTTTAAATTAAAAGTTGAATTATGAATTATTTTTTAATAAAATTTTATTATTTTTGAATTAAAAAAACTAAAAAAGCACAAAAAAATTAATATATTTTATTTAAAAAATAACCAGAAGTTAGGTCTCATAATTCAAAAGTTATTAAAATAGTTAATGATGAATATCAGTACATATGATTAGTGGTACATATCTGTACATAGCTTTTACTCTAAAATTTTTCATTTTCAATTATTTTTTGTACTATCATTCTATCTTATATGTTATTCAATGATATTTTATGTTAAAATATATTTGGATCAATCATAATATACCATGTGTCATAAAATAAAAAATTCTTTAAAGAAGTTATATATTTTTCTCAATTTATGTTTTCAACTTATATTTTTAATTGTAATGTATGCTTATTTCACATTTTAAAATTTTAAACTGCATAAGTTTTTTAAAAAAAATTAGGAAAATTCTAAAAAAGGAAATTCTGAATTTTAAAAATAAATTTTGGATTTTATTGTGTCTTTTTTAAATAATTGTGACATGTAACACATTTTGACTGATTTAAATATTATTTTAACAAAAATAATATAAGACAAAGTGATAATGCAAGAGTAATTGAAAATAGAGTGATAATACAAGATGGTAACTGAGAAGAGAAAATGTACATGAACAACATGAGAATTAGACAATAGTACATGGATAATGTTATATTAAGTGTTTAAAATTAAAAGATATTTTATAAATTATTACTAATGCGAATTTGATCTAAACTCGATTTAACTTAATTTAATTAAAAATTCTTTTATCCTCAAACTTATTTTAAAAAAATCAAATCAAAACTTCACGATTCGAATTATTTTATCGCCCCTAAATATGAACACCTTTTTTTTTCAAAAATAATTTGATCTAATTTTCGGTTTTTTATGTTATGTCAATGAATTGCAATGACAATACAGCTTAGCAGTAGGCGCAATATAAGCCTGAAATGTTAATGTTAGTTTGTTTCAAGCTCTTTTTATATTTATTTTAATGTTAATTTTGATGATTAGTTTAACAAATTGTTGTAATAATTTATTGTAATTATAATTTTTTTGGAACGTATTAAATTAAAGGATATTATGTTATCTGGTACCAGATCAATATACACACCTGGACACATAAGGATACTATAGAAAAAAATAGAGATTATTAGTTTTATATTTGATTTTGATATGACATAAATAAATGGGTATTTTCAAAATTTTGAAATTTGTCCAAAATTGTTTAAGCTATTTTTCCAAAAGAAGGTTTTGTTAAATATTTTAAGTGTTTTAACTCAATTTATGTACTTAAATTAATTTTAAAGAGTCAACAAAAATAGTGGATTTTTAGAGCTCTGTTTCAAAAGTGAACTAAGAGTTGAAATTTATTGTGCAAGTGAGCATTAAATATGCACAAATTAAAGGCTCTTGCTTCTAAATGATCCAAACGATTAGAAAATCGTTAGAGATTATAAAGAAGACCTCCAAACAACTAAAAAAATCAAAAATGTTTTTTTTTATTTTCTCTTTTTTTGTTGTTGAACATTAGTTTGTTTTCGCTATATTCATTTATCCTAGTGTATTTGGACGTGAATTCAACTTGTGCAAACAAATTTACCTTATAAAGACTTTTAAAATTTTGTTATTATAATTTTTTTTAAGATTAATACAAATTAGTAAATTTATGAAATAGTTAATGTGAATAATTAAGGTAATGAATGTAAATTTTATTGAAGAAATTAAATTATACTCTCACGATTTTGACACAATTTTAATTTATCAATTCACTCTCCTTTTGATCTCCGGGAAGCTTTTAGGGTAAGCACCCTTATTATTAGGCTAAAATTAGGCGCGGGTTATACAATTTCTTATAAAAATGATAATGATTTAAGTAGCTACACAATTCTTATAATGCCGTGAGTTACACAATTTCTTATAAAAATTGTAAGGATTTAGGTTGTCATATAAGAATTGTGTGGCTACACAATAATTAGGTAGCTACACAATAATTAGATAGTTACACAAATAGTAATGAATTTTGTAGTTACATAATAATTATGTAATTACACAATTTCTTATCCATCCTACACAAATTCTTACCTAAATAATAAGAAATTTTGTAGCTAAAAAAATACATCTACTTTTAGCCTAATTTTAAGTTACTAATTTTAAAATTTTTCTGATCTTCCTTGATTGCTTGTTTTAACAATAAACTATGTTAAGTTAAACGAATTAAGGATTACAATCTTCTTTTCTATGTAATTCTCGAGACATTTTTTAAGAGTTAAAAAATAAATTTAGAAACTAAAACGATACACGGACACCTTAAAAATAATATTTTTTAGGGTAAACTACCCTATTAACCATTAAACTAATTGAGAATACTTATTCTGACCACCGAATTATCAAAATCGTTAATCAGACTACCAAACTTATTAAATTGACATATTTTGACCACTACCGTTAAAAAACTAACGGAAGGATGACGTGGTAGTTAATAGAAATTTTTAAAATTATACATTTAGTCCCTGTTATTTACATATTATATCAATTTGGTCATAATTTTAATTTAATTAAATAAAATTAATCAACCAATCAAATGATGACATGTGTCACCACCTGGTTAAATGAAAATTAAAGAAAAAAAATAAGTTTGACGTGGATTGAACCTACATCCTTCAAGTTAAAAACTCCACATGTTTGCCACTACTCCAACTCATCTTTAGTATAATGAATTGCAGCATTTAATATATATACCTATAAGACAGTAAATGCTAGGGAATAAAAAAGTAAAAATGGTTGAAAGGGGACTCGAACTTAGATCACTTGGGATGTGTATAATCACACAAACATTCGATTTAATTTAATAATTTTCAGATTTAAATTAAATCGAATGTTTGTGTGATTATACACATCCCAAGTGATCTAAGTTCGAGTCTCTTTTCAACCATTTTTACTTTTTTATTTCCTAGCATTTACTGTCTTTTATATATATATATACTAAATGGTGCAATTCATTATACTAAAGATGAGTCGGAGTAGTGGTAAACACATGGGATTTTTAACTTGAAAGATGTAGGTTCAATTCATGCCAAATTCATCTTTCCTTTTCAATTTTCTTTTAACCACGTGTCATCATTTGATTAGTTGATTAATTTTATTTAATTAAATTAAAATTATGATCAAATTAATATAATAGGTAAATAATAGAGACTAAATGCGTAATTTTACAAATTTTTATTAACTGCTACTGCTACGTCACCCCTCCGTTAGTTTTTTAACAACAGTAGTCAAAATAGGTCAATTTAATAAGTTTGGTAGTCTAATTGACAATTTTAATAGTTCGGTGGTCAAAATAAGTATCCTCAATTAGTTTGGTGGTCACTGGAGTAGTTTATCCTATTTTTTATTATTAAGAATTCCAACTAACCAACAAAAAGATGTTTCAACAAAGTTCAATTTAGATTATATTCTGAAAGTTCAAATCATCTAGATTTTACTTATGTATTTCTTTTCCAAATACTATATCTTTTTAATTTAACGCTTCAAGTGTGTTATGATACTACTTATTCTCCAAAGTTTTAATTCCTAATATTATTTTAATAATTTATGATGCAAGTGTTATAATAACACATAATAGAAACCATTATAATAATACATTATTATTATTATTGTTATTGTTATCATCATTGAAAGTATATAGATTTGTTTATATATTTATTTTTATAAGAAAGAAAAACGTTTTGCCTCAAAATTTAATGTTAACTAAGATTAAAAGATAGAGAAATTCAAACTTGAAACCTATAGGAGGGTTAATAACATTTGAGTTATATTTTGATAAATAAATTTGTGTAAACAAATATTACACAACCTTCCTTTAAAGTCTAAGATCTAAATTCTTAAATTTAAGTCATAAATTATAATCCTAAATCATAACTTTCATATTCTAAACCCTAAACTTTAAATTAAACAAATTTGTGCAAACTATTTACCCAACTTATTTATCAAAGTTTTTTCCATAACATTTTAATAATTAATAATATATACAATATTATTTTTTATATATTTAAAATATATTTTTTAAAATATATATTAAAGTTATTAATATAATTTAATATTTAAAATTATTTATATATTTTAAATATATTTATTAATGGTTAAAATTATATTATAATTTCTTAATTTAACCAATAATATTCAATCAATTGGCTGACTAATACAGATCGAGTACTGCAAAGATCCATTATGAGAGCCAAGGATGGAGTTAGAATTTGGGGTTGGAGGGCAAAACATAAATGATTGAAAGTTGGGAGAATTCACAAATAAAATAATTTTTAAAAAAAATTATATAAGAAGACATAAGTGAAAAAAAATTTCTTCAAGATGGGGAGGGGCAATCGCCCCCTAATAGCTTCGTCCCTGATGAGAGCGACTCTCCCAACCTAATTTGCTTTATTCACAATGTTAGAATTCGAACCCTTGACCTTACTTAAGAGATTTAGCACATATATGCAATGTGTATTATTAAATAATTAAAAAAATATAAACATACACTACCACGTAACCACATAAATATATTAAATAATATAATGTATAGAAAAATATTATCAACGATAAATCTAATACTGAATTCGGTTCAATGGTTAGGAGTGCCCGTCCCTTTTCCACAAAATTTGAGTTCAAGCCTTACTCTATCTTTTTTTTTTCATGATTTAAGACTAAATCGAAATGATTTATAATATTAAGAATTAAATTTATTATTTTTTAATTAATATATTTAATAGTAGAGAGAATAATTGAAATCAGTCTATAATAGAGAAATTAATTTGAATAGGTAAAAGAATTGATCAAATTAATAATAGAGGGACTAAATTAATACAGTCATTATAATAGAAGTAGCTGGTAGATACTTTTCCCTGATATCTTTCTTATATTTACATTACAATATTCACTGTTTTACCTCCTTCACAAAATCACACCGCCCTTGCCCAAATCTACATAACCTACATTACATATCCTCCCTCTAGTAATCAAAGTTACAGCCCACAGAAAAACGAACCCGGGGCGGGGCAGGGGCTGGGCAACTACGGAGGAAAGGAGCGGCTTCGCCAATGCTAGCGGTTGTTCAATTGTGATTTTGACCCTTCTTGTCAAAATTTTCCTAGGGTTTTTCCTATTCGGTTTCAATTTGGGGTTTTCCCCCTGAAACTTTTCCTTTACAGGTAAGTTTTTTTCCCTCTATTATTTCTTTCTCTTTTTGTTTGTCCTATTCTGGGTTTGGGTTCGTTTGCTTTTTTTCGTTGAATGTAGAATTCGTTTCCAAACTTAGAATGATTTTGAAGCTTTCAGATTCTAATTTTTTTTCATAACGCTGATTTCTTGGTCAGGACTTGTTCTTGTCTTTAGGTTTGATAGTTGTATATGCATGTTTAGAAATTCTGGAAGCTGTTTTAGTGAAATGAAAAACATGGAATAGAGGACTGTTTTTTTTGTTAGGGGCTGCTTTTGGATGCATTTGTAAGTTTCAACTCCAGAAGTCTGTTGAATATTGCAAGGTTGAAGCTTTTAGCAATGACTGTTTTGAAATTGGAGTAGAACATGTTTTTTGGCGATCAATTTTGGGAGCACTAGTAAGCTTCAATGCCATATAAGTATGATAAATCTTGAATGGTTGAAATTTTCTTTGGAAATGGCTGCTTCAAGAACTCGTGGATAATTCACTATAGTTGTCTTCTTTGTTTGTCTATTTTTTTTTGGTGGGTGGGGTATATTCTGACTCATTTAAATGGTGAATTACAATTTTGTAGTTATCTAGTGTGGATGAATCGCATGTTTAATACCAAAATATGCTCTTTAGTATTTAGTCATACCGTCTTTGCTGCTAGGTTTTTGAACATGAGGCAAGGCGAGGGAGAAGCAATATGCACTGATGAACAGGTTGGTGTCCTTATCCAAATTGAACATTAGATTTTTATATGATATCTCCTTTTTTCAGGTTGCCCCTTGACTTTTGAAAATAAATAAATAAATCCAGGCGTTTTGGTTCTGTGTTTTAGCCTAGAAAAAAAGGTTTGAGTCCATTGTGTTCTCAGATGTGTTTTGCTTTATGAGCAGGCAATTGACTTGACTTCAGTGGTTAAGGAGATTCATGGGCTTAACACACAGGAGCTTAATAAGTTGCTGAGAGACTCTGAAAATTTTACCATTCACTTTGTTACTGAAAAGGGATTAGAAGTAAAGGTACAACCTCATGTCCTCATCTCATTATTGCCATGGTATCATTCTTCTTCTTTTCCAATGAAACAACTCATGTTGAATTGTTTTTTCTTTTCAGATTGACGTGGAAAAACTTGCAGGATTTCTTCCTTTGCACCTTATCGCAGTGCTTGTGTCGTCTGATAGAGATGAAGCTCTGCTCAGATATTTATTATGTGGCATCCGGCTCTTGCATTCCTTGTGTGAATTGGCCCCTCGCCATACTAAACTTGAGCAGGTTGCTCTTATAAATACACATCTGGTTATTTTCTATTCTAATGGTTTTAATTATCCTTTTGTTCCATTATTTGCTTAGTTTCTTCTTGAATATAACAAGGACTTGAAACAAGTGGAAAAAAATTCAGACATCAAAATGAAGGCTGGAAGAGAGATACTGCAGTGTAGGATAAATAATCACTGCTCACTGTAAACTGCCTTCAGTTTTTACATTTCAATATTTGGACTTTGGAATTAGTTATAAGATTGGAAATTATACTGTGGGATAAATAAGCTTACTCCTTACCTTCAAACTGTCCTGATGTTATTTCATCCCATATTATGGACATTGGACTTAGTTATAATATTGGAAATGCTGCCTCCAGTGACTCCAATGCTTAATATAGATTGCAAATCTCAATAATACCTTGAGATCCCCGTACACCCTTGATTAAATATAGAATGAGTTTGCGACATCTTGCAAAATTTCTAAGGGACTTGAAGTCTAGTCTGAACCTTTCCTCTACGAAATTCCTTAATTTAAAGTCACCGCTGCGGTTATTACAGATGGTACCTGCTTAATTGCATTAGTCTCTTCTCTATCTATTACTCATTCTAGTGCTATGAATGTCCTTTTGAATTGGATCTTCTGTTTTCTGTTTTCATCAGCAAATCTACTACATAACACAGCAAGTTTTGATGATTTTTGGTGTGCTGTGAGTTTTCTTTCTCCTAATATTTTTTCCCTTTTATAACGTTTACAGGTGCTGCTTGATGATGTAAAAGTATCAGAGCAGCTGATTGATCTGGTCTTTTATGTGTTGATTGTTCTCAATGATTATAGACAGGTTCCTTTTTATCTTTTCCTTCATGTCACATCTTCAATTATTTTGTTTTTCTTTTTATATCCGTATATTTATATCATATCTGCAATGAATTTATTTTTATCTTTATTCAAACATGCTTCATTTTGTAGGACATCCATGATTCAGGTCCTGTGCCAGTTCTGCATTCAGCACTTGTGGCGTGTAGCCTGTATCTGTTGACTGGATGTATATCTTCACAGTGGCAAGATCTTGCGCTTGTGATGGTGGCACATCCTAAGGTATCACTTAGTTAACATTATTATGAACTGATTTTGAGGGAAAATGAAATGTGTTACATAAAGTTATTTATGGAATGATTATGTGCGATATTGCTCTTTTCTTTTATGAATTGTATTCTTTACACGTCTCTTCCTTAGCAATTCATGACAATACTACTTACTGGGTTCTTCAATCTATCATGTCTATTGACTGTATTGATCCAAATTACATTTCAGGTTGACATGTTTATGGATGTAGCTTACAGAGCAGTTCATCTAGTTGTCAGGTTTCTCCAAAACAAGCTGTTTGCTCCGCATACTGATATTTGTGCCAAGTCGAGTCCTACTACCGAATCAATGGTTAACTACCTTTGCCAACAATGTGAGGCTTCTTTACAGTTCCTTCAGTTATTGTGCCAGCAAAAACTGTTTCGGGAACGCTTGCTGAAGAATAAGGTTTACATATTAGCATTTCATTTATTTGTTCATCTGTCATAAAGTAATATATTGAGAGATATTGTCCTCATGAAATAATCTGTTTTGGTCATAACATTTATCTACTTACTGGCATTATCTTGTGAAAAACAAGAGAGGAAGATTACTACTGAAAAGAAGCTGAGATCTGAAATGTCATAGTTTTCATTAGGCAATAAAGAAGCTATGGTTTCAATAAAGTGTACCCATAATATGTCTAATTGTATGGAAAATCTTTACAAGATCCCTGTGAAGGTTTGAGTCCTATTGATGCTACTTATTGAGAGTATTATTGTGATCTACTGAGATTTATTGCATTTTTAATCAGACTGATGGATTTCATCTTTGGTATTCCTTCAGGAACTATGTGGAAAAGGTGGTATTCTTTTTCTTGCTCAGTCCATCTTGAAGTTACATGCACCAAATTTCGTAGAATCCTGCTCAATCATGGCTGCATTATCTAGGCTGAAATCTAAAGTCCTGTCAATTGTAAGTCCTAGGCATGGGTATTTGTTTTGTCTATACATGTTGAGGTTTAAGATAACTTTATAATCTTCTGCAGCTCCTTTTTATTATGGCAATAATGTAATGAAGTGACCTGTTTATGCAGTTATTGCATTTATGTGAAGCAGAAAGCATTTCTTATCTTGATGAGGTTGCCAGCTCTCCTGGAAGTCTGGATTTGGCAAAATCAGTTGCACTTGAGGTTAGTGTTTAGTTGGTTATGGAAGTTTTATTTTTTAGGTAGAGAACTATACTCAAGAATTGTTTACCTGGATGCTTGTCTTTAATACAATGATTACAATGAAGCAGGTCCTTGAGTTGTTGAAGAGTGGACTTGCAAAAAATCCCAAACATCTCACTTCTAGTTCTGATAGAACCTATCCTTTGGGGCTTCTTCAACTTAATGCAATGCGTCTAGCTGATATCTTCTCTGATGATTCAAACTTTCGATCGTACATCACTCTGTACTTCGTAAGTTATTATATATTCAGACCTTAGAATTTGTTAATTTGATTTCTGACGAATTGCTACATCGGTACTCTTGAGACCACTGGTAGAATGTCATTTTCAAATAACTTCTCTTTTACTATTCCCCCCTCCCCCAAAAAGTAATAAATAAATAAATAAAATTACATAATTCCCTGCACAGATAAAAACCTTAAAAACTTTTGTGGCCAAATATTTTAAACTTTTTCTGGATTTTCATGTAAATTAGATATATTTTGTGTTTTATTATTCCTTGTTTGCATCCTTATGGTAATATTTATGGCTGCTTCTTTTATGCTCCTTCAGACTGAATTTTTGAGTGCAATATTTTCACTCTCTCATGGAGATTTTCTATCCATGTGGTGTTCTGCTGATCTCCCTGTAAGAGAAGAAGACGGTACCCTGTATTTTGAAGTATTTGCTGCTGCTGGATGGGCTTTAGATTCGGTTTCGTCGTCTGATCTATCAAACACAACAAATCTGGAATTCACTTTTATCCCCAACAACAGCATGTCTCAGGCTTCCTATGTTCATCAAAGAACATCTTTATTTGTCAAAATAATTGCAAACCTTCATTGTTTTGTTCCTAACATCTGTGAAGGTAATTTCCACCCGAACGATGGCAAGTTCTCCATGAAGTCTATGCTATTCTTTTTTTAATGAAATAGAGGGTTAAACACCCTGATTGTGCTATTCTTTTATGTTAATCGAATTATCTGTTTCAATCCACAGAGCAGGAGAGGAATCTCTTCCTTCGCAAGTTTCTTGGGTGCTTGCAAATGGATCCATCTAAGCTATTACCGAGTTATGTCTTCATCACTGGTCCGCAAAAAGCTGCTGCTGTTTGTAGGAACCTGCGTAAGGATCCTGTTGAACTTGGTTTCCTTTTTCCTCCAAGTAGGACATGGTTGCAAAAGTTTCTATTGTTTCTTATGAGTAACCTGTTTATGTAGGTTCCCTGTTAAGTCACGCTGAATCTTTGATTCCTACTTTTCTGAATGAGGATGATCTGCAGCTATTGAGGTGATCTGGAGTTCATTTTTTATTTATGAAATTCCAGCAAAGCTCAAGTATTATTAGAACTTGGTAACAGTTTTTGTTATACCTCTTCCTGTATAAATAAGCGCTGCTTTCTTGCTACTCTACCAGCAAAATGTTTGAATAACCACACTCAACGGATGGGTGTTCATACCAACTAAACCTTAATATAAAGCTCATCATGTGGCCTTTTTCATATGCTTCCATGAGAGATAATTTATTTATAAAACATCCATAAAAAAGTTGTTTCTACAATTTTAATTTACCACTGTAACACATTTCAGAGGCTTTGCCATATTCAATTTGATCTATTTATCAAGGTCATTACTGCCCTCTTCTCTTTTTGAGTTAATTTATTGATTTCTCTTCTTAAACACTTCCTATATTTTTTCAGGGTATTCTTTGATCAATTACAAACACTGATAACACATTCCGAATTTGAAGAAAACAGAGTTCAGGTAAACCTTATCTTATAAATGATTAATATAATATTACTATCTCCAATCCGTTTTGTGGTGGTTGGTATTTATCTCCTTATTCTGTTATACCTTTTTTTTTTTCATTTTACAATATCTTTAATATCCAACACTCAGCAACGTTTTATAACTGATAGGAGGATCGAAGTGTAGGGGGTTGCTCATCTCCTTTACAAAGAATAGAACCGCCAAATCTTAATAATCGAAATGGTAACCTGAAAGAAGAAACGTCTGAGAATTCTGCTTTCCAAGAAGGGAATTTTTATGTCAGAAACAATCATACGGATCAAGTTGATGGTTTAACAAGGCAAGACATGATGGATGATAAAGATAAATCTGTTACGCCTAGTGGTTTGAAAGAGACTGACAGAGACATGCAGAATGCTGAAACAAGCGGGTCAGATACAAGTTCCACAAAGGGAAAAAATTCTGTTGATAAATTAGTAGAGCGCCACAGAGAAAGTACAAATGCAGATGTTCGAGAAGATGAAAAAGTTGAAACTGTTCAAACTGAAGAAAAGCATCGAAGGAAAAGGAAGCGAACTATAATGAATGATGAACAGGTGGCAATAATAGAAAGGGCCCTTCTGGATGAGCCTGAAATGCAACGAAATACTACTTTGATACAATCATGGGCTGATAAATTAAGTCATCATGTATGTAAAATAGATCTAATAATGTATTTTTTTTTATCCAAGTTAATTTAGCTATTCATTTCAAATAACATGTTTCTTTTGCATTCATTTCTCAGGGCTCAGAGGTTACATGTTCACAGCTAAGGAACTGGTAAGGAAGATACCTCTTTCTGAAGTATTTTACATGATAATAGTTCTTGAAACCATTCTGATATCACGGAAGTAGCTTCTTTAATGATAAAAATAAAGAATTGGGGGAAAACAATAGAAAGAACGCTTATAAGAACTGGTATGTTTCGGATGTTACTTTAGAGTTTAGAATTTTTTTCCTAGAATTTAATAAGCTACTTAAAATGAAATGAGTATTTTGTTGCTTTGAAGGCACCAATTGTAATAATAACTAGTGATTATTGGTTAATATATTCAGGTGACCAACATATTCTTTTAGCATCTTTCTATAGGTCTTATCGGTTATTGTGTGAAACTAATTGTATTGCTGACATCAGGCTCAACAATCGAAAGGCCAGGCTTGCACGCTTAAGTAAGGATGCTCGCCCCCCTTCTGAGCCTGACAATGCTTTTGCGGGAAAGCAAGGTGGGCCACAACAAGGTCATTCATTAAGAGTTCCTGATAGTCCTGGTCAAGAGACTGCCCCCTCGAATACCAGAGGCACTCGAAGCATGTCAAGATTGAACACCAGTGAAAACCCAGCAACTCCAGAGTTCGTTGATTATGGTACTGCAGAATTTGTTCCGTGTAAGCCCGGTCAGTTTGTAGTGCTTGTAGATGGATCAGGTCAGGAGATTGGTAAGGGAAAAGTACATCAGGTGCAAGGTAAATGGTACGAGAAGAGCTTGGTGGAATTGGGAACATGTGTTGTCGATGTGGTCGACCTAAAGGCTGATAGATGGGAGAAGCTACCCTATCCATCTGAACCCACAGGTACCTCATTTGAAGATGCTGAAAAAAAGCTTGGGGTAATGAGAGTTATGTGGGATTCAAACAAAATATTCATGTTACGACCTCAATAAATTACAGTCTCTGTTGATATTTTTCTGTCTTGCCACTGGCAATGAACTATGACTTATAAGCTGGCATAGCTTCGATCCCACAAGCTCGTAAGGTAACCCTTTTCATGTTTTAAGACACACCCTACACCTTCTTAAGTCAAATTGCCCCCGTCTGAAATGAAAAAAAAAGAATGCATAAAGGCAGCTAGGTAGGAACTTGGAAGGTGGACTTAACTTTTGATATGCTAACCTATGTTATTTGTATTGGGGTGACTGTCGAATTTGAATGTGTTGACATGGGTTGGTTAAATTTGTTGAATATAGTTGTTAGACACGGGTATGAAGAGTTTTAGCACTACAGGTGCCAGCAAGTTATGAAACCAAATTTGATGAAATAATCTGAACACAAGTTATGAGGGGTTCCTTTGATCCTTGTTCCTTTCATCAAGTAGATAATTCTAATGAAATGACAGCCGCCGAGCTTCCGGTAAAAAGCAATGGTGAAATTTGAAGTTGCTGCTGCGTAGAATATGGTCAAGTCTGAACTGCTGGATATACTTAGGCTTGGGTCCATTTACAGGTCACAAACTGGTAGCAGCACTATGAGATTGAGGTGTTTGCGATTCTTTTTTGAGTAATTTGAGGCATTCAGACTATTATTGCTGCCCCCACAACCACTTAAAGGGGGTGGGAGTAATGGTGCTTTTCATTGAGACAGAAGACAATGCGAAAGATCTGTAAACATTCAAGTTTTTTTTATCAGATAAACATTGAAGTTTTTTTTTCTTAAGATAAACATTGACGTTTAGATTCTTCAATTTGATGAATTACTATTTGTTCTTTTTTTTTACATGTGCGAGATGAGCGATCATATAGAGCCTCAAGAAAAGAGAGTCTCAAATGAGTTAAATTAAATATTTACAAAAAATAAAAGAATTTGGTTTAATAAATTATAAAAAATATAAAATAACTTTAATGAATGTCTTTTAATATTTTTTATTAAGATAAAAATATAAAAAAAGTAAAAAAAAATTGAAGAGGGTTTCATAATATTTTTTTATTAAGATAAAAATATAATAAAAAAATAAAAAATAATTTTAAAAAAGGCTCATAATATTTCTTTATTAAGATAAAAGTATAATATATATTTTTTAAAAATTGTATATATTTTCTAGATTATGAAGGGCTTTGATTTAATAAAAAATATATGGTCCTATAAATCTTTAAATCGAGCTCCGTAAACCTTTAAACTACCATGATTCGGCACTCAATCCCACAGCCGAAACCACTTTTTGCTCTCATCATTTCACTTGACATTAAAAAGCGAGTTATGATTTATGAACCAAACGAGTTTCATTTTATTTTCACCATCTTGTTTACCCTATCAGCTCAATCATTTAAACCTATTGGTTAAATCATTTAAATAACCCAAAAGAAAAGGAAATTTCTTTACAAGAAAAACAAGTATCGGTAAATTTTCAAAAAAAGAAGAAAGATACATATGGAAAACATTAAGGATTGATTATTGAAGACAAATATTATGTGGATAGTTCTATGGTACGGTATAGTTACAGTACAATTACAGTGCGGTACTAACTAAAAATGTTATAAACTCTGAAATACGGAGCTGAAAATATTACAATTTTTATAATATTTTCGGTACTTACAAAAATTTAAAAAGTTATCAGAAGCTATATAAGTATTCATACTCAAAGTTAAATTTCGATACTTATCACCAACTGAAAATATTATCAAATAGTGTAATATTTTTAGTTTTGTGTTTCAAAATTATAATATTTTTAATTGATGTCGTACAATAACTACACCGTATCATACCGTATGTTAAACACACCCTGTAACACGGGAAGTTCTAGCGAGCGGAAGTTAAATAAAGATTAATTTAAGGTTAACCGGTTTAGCATGTAACATGTTTGTACATAAATTCTTAAGACACTTGTACATAATTGCTTACAAAAACTGTATGGAAAACGATATATACATAAAATGTTACAACGTAAGGATTTGTGTACATACATAGTTTCCTACGCGAAAATATAATTTAGTACAAGTAATGTAAGGATTTGTGTAGGTACACAAATTACTACAGAGTATACACAAATCCTTACAAAAGTTGTAAGAAAAACGGTAGGTACCGAATTTCTTACACGAGATCACCAAGGCCAAAATATGCTCAACATAGGGTAAGGATTTGTGTACATACATAATTTCCTACGCGAAAATATAATTTAGTACAAGTAATGTAAGGATATGTGTAGCTACAGCAATTACTACAGAGTATACACAAATCCTTACAAAAGTTGTACCGAATTTCTTACACGAGATCACCAAGGCCAAAATATGCTCAACATAGGATAAGGATTTGTGTACATACATAATTTCCTACGCTAAAACATAATATAGTACAAGTAATGTAAGGATTTGTGTAAGTACACAAATTACTACAAAGTATACACAAATCCTTACAAAAGTTGTAAGAAAAACGGTAGGTACCGAATTTCTTACACGAGATCACCAAGGCCAAAAGGGGCTCAACATAGGGTAAGGATTTGTGTACATACATAATTTCCTACGCGAAAACATATTTTATTACAAGTAATGTAAGGATTTCAGTAGGTACACAAATTACTACAAGGTATACACAAACCCTTACAAAAGTTGTAAGAAAAACGGTAGGTACCGAATTTCTTACACGAGATCACCAAGGCCAAAAGGGGCTCAACATAGGGTAAGGATTTGTGTACATACATAATTTCCTACGCGAAAACATAATTTAGTACAAGTAATGTAAGGATTTGTGTAGGTACACAAATTACTACAGAGTATATACAAACCCTTACAAAAGTTGTAAGAAAAATGGTAGGTACCGAATTTCTTACACGAGATCACCAAGGCCAAAAAGGGCTCAACACAGGGTAAGAATTTGTGTACATACATAATTTCCTACGTGAAAATATAATTTAGTTCAAGTAATGTAAGGATTTGTGTAGGTACACAAATTACTACAGAGTATACACAAATCCTTACAAAAGTTGTAAGAAAAACGATAGGTACCAAATTTCTTACACAAGATCACCAAGGCCAAAAGGGCTCAACTTAGGGTAAGGATTTGTGTAGGTACACAAATTACTACAGAGTATACACAAATCCTTACAAAAGTTGTAAGAAAAATGGTAGGTACCAAATTTCTTACACGAGATCACCAAGGCCAAAAGGGCTCAACTTAGGGTAATGATTTGTGTACATACATAATTTCCTACGCGAAAACATAATTTAGTACAAGTAATGTAAGGATTTGTGTAGGTACACAAATTACTACAAAGTATACACAAATCCTTACAAAAGTTGTAAGAGAAACGGTAGGTACCAAATTTCTTACACGAGATCACCAAGGCCAAAAGGGGCCCAACTTAGGGTAAGGATTTGTGTACATATATAATTTCCTACGAAAAAACATATTTTATTACAAGAAATGTAAGGATTTCAGTAGGTACACAAATTACTACAAGGTATACACAAACCCTTACAAAAGTTGTAAGAAAAATGGTAGGTACTGAATTTCTTACACGATATCACCAAGGTCAAAATGTGCTCAACATAGGGTAAGGATTTGTGTACATACATAATTTCCTATGCGGAAACATAATTTAGTACAAGTAATGTAAGGATTTGTGTAGGTACACAAATTACTACAAGATATACATAAATCCTTACAAATATTGTAAGAAAAACGGTAGGTACCGAATTTCTTACACGAGATCACCAAGGCCAAAAAGGGCTCAACTTAGGGTAAAGATTTGTGTACATACATAATTTACTATGCGAAAACATAATTTAGTACAAGTAATGTAAGGATTTGTGTAGGTACACAAATTAGTACAAAGTATACACAAATCCTTACAAAAAGTTGTAAGAGAAACGATATGTACCGAATTTCTTACACGTGATCACCAAAGGCAAAATAGGCTGAACATAGGGTAAGAATTTGTGTACATACATAATTTACTACGAGAAAACATATTTTATTACAGTAATTGTAAGGTTTTCAGTATGTACACAAATTACTACAACATATACATAATTCCTTACACAACTTGTAAGAAAAATGGTAGGTACGGATTTCCTTACAACATATCAGTTTAAGAAAAATTTGTACTTAGTGTAAGTAGTGGTTTTGAAACCCCTCACTTTCAGTATCGAAACCTGGTTGGCAATTGCTTTTCGAGGCCACCCAATTGGTTTCAAAACCATAACTACCCCTCACATAGTTGCACAACCTGCAAACCCTAAAGAGTACCCAAATTTTTGAAACCCCTCGCATAGTTGCACAACGTGCAAACCCTCACATAATTGCTTTTTGAAACCTCTCGCCTCTTACCTGCAAACCGAAAACCTGACAAATAGTTTGAAAATTCATTCTCAAGTGTATTGCCTTTCTTCGTAGTAAAATTTCTCGCCTCCTTAGGTTGCTTCAACGTCTTCTTCAATTTGTGAGGGTAAGTTTATCTAAAACTCATATTTAGCGAAACTTGAGAAGTGTCGAATTCCTTATGTTCTTTTTTATGCTTAAAATATTTAAGACCATAAGAATTTTGTGGATGCTTTAGTTTTCTAAAGAGGATTTTAACAACATCCATACTTTTCAACTACCTACATGTTTGTGGGTATTTCGAAAATCATATAATTTTTTAAAAATTGATACTTGAAATTGATGAATGGAGATTGATTTATGTTGTTACTTGTTTCTTATCTTGCAGGAGGTTTTAGTGGATCATTCTTAGTATCATTAAAAAACTTAGTTTTTCTTGCCCACCAAGTATTTGATAAAATTCCTAACCGAAAATATTAACCTACATTCTCACTATCATACTCTAGGATACAATGTCATGATCAAATTTCTAATTAACCTTTAACTTAGTCACCTGATTAATTCATAAGATTATATATATATATAAGATAAGCTTATTACAACCATTCGAATAGAAGGAACAAGAATCATATACCTATTTCCTAAAGGTTTTGCGCACCACGACATCTTAACCACATACAAATCCATTCACACACATAGAAGCATAACATGCTGTTCCAACCATATACCAAAGAAGCATACCGTGCTAATTCAACCACATTCAAAGATGCATAACAAGTTACCATGCTCACTTAAATCTCTTAATTAATTATTTACATAACTTACAAAGATAATCAAAATGATGTGAGCCAAACTACCTATATACTCGTGCCACCTTCTACGAGTTCTAAGATATATTCAAAACGTACTTTTATCTTGCTTATGATCTTGCTTGTACCCCAACTCGATTAAAATCAGTCTAACCTGAAAAATAACAAGGTGAGTCATTAGTAAGATACACATCATGCGCAACTACAACTAATTAACAAACATAAATTCATTTTATCTCACTTTCAAGCATACTCAATTGTTTCTCAACCATCAAACTCGAGACTATTCACTAAGTGCATAGTAATTACTCATCTGCTCATCATGCCATCAATTCATTCCAATGATACAATAACAATACATGAGTGAGTTGCATGACAATTTCATAACAAGAGTTACTATCCAAGAAGGTTTACATCTCATACTTTATTATTTACATACATATCATGGCAAAAGATCAGTACAACTACTTTGGTTCCTTCTTCAACCAGCCTTTCTTGCTCTAACAATTTACAAGAAATGATTGATATTTTAGAACCATATTTACTATATACCATATACAAGATTTCTCACTCTCAATTACATGAGTGCACATTCAAGGCAGCACACATTAATTAAAAGAAAGCAATTCATTGGCGTATTTCTTCCATAATTAAACAAGAAGATTACATTTATACCTATGTGCACATATTTCCTGTATCGTAAAGAAAACAACCCATAAATTATATAATTCATTCGAAACAATCCTTCAGTTCCATGTTTATGCAAATTTTTCTCTTACTCAATTTACCTTCTTTTGCTTTGATGGCAATTCTATAACATAATCCTTAACTTCTTAGCAACTACATTAATATCTAATAGCTCGAAACCGTTTTACAAACATAATTACACACTAATTTATAATTCAACAGCCCCGAATTAATTGAATTATTCATTTACAGTCCTTAATATTCTGTCTAGATGCAGGGCAGTTTCGAATGGTAACCTTTTCTATCAAGACATTCCCCATTTATGCTTTAAACATTTTCCATAGTTATAACAATTCCATGACTCATCAAGGCATACAAACAACTCCTAATCTAATATACACAACAATCCCTAATTGTAAACATCGAAACAATCCATACAAATATATCAAGGGAGGTTCATGGCAGCATTCGAACCTTCTTCATCACACATTTTTAATTGTACAACATCTATTTCAATCACTTAAACATGGGAGATTATTTAGACTCTCTAAACAACATCATCGAAAGCTCCAAACACCAAATTCAACTCAACATGTGATCATTGCAAGCATGAACAAACATTCTCATGTACCTAATTTCTCATAGCAAATTTTTTCTCTATTCCTTAAACATGTTTCGGCCAAATGAGAAGAACAGGGTGATGACGAAACCGAGAATTTATTCTCCCTAATACACATGTTGTCTTAGGTATTGGACATGTGTAGGAACCGTTAATCTAAAATATTTTAGGATGCAATCAACATATTTAGCACATATTTGTTCAATATTTCGAACTAAAATCACAAAACCAATACAAATAAACAAACTAAAACAGAGATTATAAAACCCACCATTACTTTCTTCAAAACCCTAGAAAAATCCTACACATTATGAACCATATAAAAACCCCCAATTTCGAACCCAACACCCACAATTACTTCCTTCAATATTTCAAACTCAAATCACGAAACCCACCATTACAAAACTCCCTTCTTCAAAACCATACAAAACTCCCGCATAATCTCCCCAAAATTTTAACCCTAAATAACATCTATCTTACCTCAAAAGCTTTCTTACTTCCTCGCGATTGAAAATCTCGATCCTTAGCTTTTAGTGTGTGCGTGAGTACCCCAAGCCCTTTCAACCAAAGATATGCTCGATATTTATTGTGTTTTCTCGCTCCTCCAAATGTGTTTATGACCCTTTAGCTTTTTTTTTTCCTTTTTACCTAGACAACCGATTAATCCTTACTTTTTTTTATCCAACGATTAAGACTAATTTAACTTCATCCAATAGCCTAAAACATGAAGCCTCTTGTTAATCCTCCTTTAAGCCGCATGTTTTAAAATTTCCCCCATAACACATGAGAGAGAGAGACATCAAACATGACGGAAACAGTAGAATGCATTGGGATTCATAAACTAAAGTATTTTTCTAACATTTTTACTTTCGTTTTTGTCACTACTCATCTATTATAGACTATATGAGTGATGGATTGAACGTGGCATCCCTTCTTTCCTTCTCATTCACTCAGTATCTTTCAGACATAACTACCCTTTGATTTTAAGACAATCTACATGACTGTCCAAAAAGTAACAGCCTTGGAAAGCATATTTCCTTGTCTCTATTTCTCTTTCTCTATCACAATCAAAGGAAAAGAAACAGCCTTTTTCACCTCTCTCTCTCCTCACAGTCTTTGCTGATATGTAAAATTTTGTCTCTGAAGATAGCTCTCGGAATTTTCAAACTTTTCTCTCTCTTGCTTGTCCCAGTAACTGTTTGAATGCTTCAATCATACTAAAACAGAAAGATTGTGAAGTTCTCTTTGATTAAAAACATGAAATTTTCTTTCCAAGAAGTCTACTTTCTTTTTTCGGGGGAGAACATTTTTTTGAATCAAACTTCTTGGGGATTCTTGAAGTTTGTATTTTCTGGGTGAGTTTTGGATTTTAGGTTGAAAGATTAAAAGGTGTTTTTTGAGTGAATGAAGTAATGGTGTGAAGATCAAAGAAGATGGTCACGAAGAAATGAAGACCTTTTAGAGAAGGTGATTATTTGATTTTTTTTACCCTTTTATGATCTTTCATTTGTTTGGTTTAGTTGTTAAATGGTAAATTGTTTGTGTTTTTCAAGTTTTGGTTTTTCTTTGTCTTTTGCTTGGTTCATTAATTTATGATTTATATCAAGACTTAAGATGCCAATATATATATATATATATATCTTTGATCTTGAGATGAGGTTTTATGGCTTGGATTGCTGGAAAAAATTAAAGCTTGGTGGTCTTGACTCTTATGGACAAAAAGGTGGTTTGGTAATTTGTTTGAAGGTTTAACAAAAATATTGAAGGTATGGTCAGCTTCACTCATAGTGTGATTTTTACTATAATGTTGAAATCTTGATGATATTAACTAATTTTAAACTGGAATCTTAGTTTCATTGTAGTGGAGTTTTGGCTTATTAATCTATGTTTATGAAGCTATGTTTACTTGGATTTGAATGGATTTGAATATAGTGTTGGATATCACTACCTGTAGGGGCGGATCTAGAAATTTAAACTTGGTAGTTCACCCACTGAAATTGTATCTGAGATACGAGTAAATTGAGTAAATCATCGAAAATTACTTAAAGATGCTCATAACCGAGAGAACAAAAAATCCTTCAATCACACTTGAATGTATATGTAAGAAGTCTACTATGATTTAGTTACTAACTCTCTTTAATAAAACACATTTTTAGAGGAAGCACACTAGTCTATATGAATTTAGTAAATTGAGTAAATCATTGAAAATTACTTAAAGATGCTCATAAATGAGAGGACAAAAGACCCTTCAATCACACTTGAATGTATATGTAAGAAGTCCAATATGATTTAGTTACTAACTCTCTTTAATAAAACACATTTTTAGAGGAAGCACACTAGTCTATATGAATCTTCTCCCTAATCAACTCATTCCAAAAGATCATTTTTACAACCAATACTCTGAACATAAAACTTTTCATATGACTTGTAAGTAATTAAAATATCTAAATAACTTTCAATACTTTCATATAAATGTTCGCTCACATCTATTACCAAATCTTTATTAATTTACAAAATATTTTATTTTTATTTGTTAAAAGGGTTCTTTACTCTTTTCACAAGTGCAAGACTTGAGTAGATAGTAAGATATCAAATTTTTTTATTATAAATTTTCATAATAATAAAAATTGTTTAACAATTAGAAAATTTGTAGATAATAATAAAAATTTAAAATTATTTTAAAAATTATACAACATTTTTAATGAAAATACACAAACTTGTTAACAATTTATGAAATATGTTTAATAATAAAAATTCAGTAACTAAAAAAGTTTAATTATTAATTTATTTTAAAATAAAAGGGAAATAATGAAGTCATTCGAAAATATAAAATCACTAAGTAAATTGTATAATAATACGAAAAAATGAATTTTTTGTAGAAAGTTACGTGGTAACCGTAACTAAAATTGAAGGTTTTCATGAATAATTTTAAATAGATTTCATTAATTTTAATGTAGATACTGATTATAGATCTAACATTAAAAATTAATTATAAATATATTTACATTTATAAATTTGTGTATTAGGTTTTAAATGAAATACTGTGGTGTTAACGAGGGTATGCAATCAATTTGGGAGAAGAAAATGGCTAATTTGATGCTTATTTAAATATGAATGGTTAAATTTATTTAATTATTTTGAGTTAGGACTAAATTGGTAAAATATATAAGTTTGAGGACTAAAACTGTTATACCAAATCTTTTTATATGTCCGTTTGTATTAACGGAGGAGTGATCCGATTGTAACTAAAACTTTAATTGACCCAATTGAAACTTTTAATAAATGAGTGACCAAATTGTAACTCTACTAATTATTGAGTGACCTTCAATGTAATTTACCCAAATTTTTTATGGTAGGTCACTTGACCTACCTGGTCTTTCACTCAAATTGTTGTTTCAACTTTCAAGGCGTTGCAGTACTAAGTGTTGATTTGGATAGGATATTTATCACATGTTCATGATTTGGATAGGAACTTCTTCTTGAGCTGTTGACACTCATCTCAAACGATAAGTATTAATATCATGAATATAACAATTGGAGCTTGAGGAATAAATTTCTGGGAAATCTAGTCATATGAAAATTGCATGATCAGTAATATTATGACTCTTATGTTACTTGTACATGGGTGTGGGTGTCGTATACTGGTATGTGTCCATCGCACGGATGTTCAATTCGTTCTAAATTTTTAATGTACTTCAAGGGTCCTTGGAGGGTCATAACCCCACACTCGTGTCTGAATACGTGTTGGACATGAGTGCTTCAAGTAAATAAAGAGTCCGGGCAGTGTAGTTTAGCTCTCTTTTTTGTCGCGCTGCAGAGAGTCCTGGCGAAGGAGACACAACTTCACTTGGCTCAGAAAGAGTTGAACAAGTTAAAGGAGCAAGTCGAAAATGCTGAGACAACCAAGACTCAAGCACTTGCTGAGCTTGAAAGGGCTAAGAGCGTGGTCGAGGAACTGACTCGCAAACTCAGAACTGTTAACGAAACAAAGGATTCATCAATCAAGGCCACAGAAGCTGCAAAAAATAAGGCGAAGCAGATTGAAGAAGCGAATTCTGATATTCTCCCGGGACCTGATGGTGTTCGGAGCCAGGATTTGGAAACTGCTAAGCAACAATACATGTCTGTGATCGCCGAACTCATGCTGCAAAACAAGAATTGAGGAAGCTTTGTCAGGACTGCGATGCATCCTTAGAAGCGAAAATTACGGCCTTCAATCAAACGGAAGAAGCTAAAGATTGGGCTAAGGTTAACATCGAGAAGGTTGGAGAGCTCTCGAAGCAAATTTCTTCATTACAAGGATCAATCAGACAAGTGAAGCTTGCATCTCTTGAAGCACAGCAAGAAGAAGCTAATTTTTTTGCTGAAAAAGATAGGCAGAGGCAATTGTATAATGCTACCATTGAAGAGTCGACTAAGAAGTTGGTTGCTTTAAAGAATGAATTTGGCCCGGAGATTACACTCAATCTTGAAGCACAACTGTTGGTAACAGTCAATCAGATTGGGACTTTGCAGAAGCAAATAGAGAACGCAAAGGCTTCTGATTTGGAGTCCGTGCAAACTGTCACTTTGGAGCTAGATGGAGCTAAAGAATCACTGCAAAAAGTTGCTGAAGAAGAAAACTCTTTGAAAAGAATGGTGTTGTCTCTCAAGGTGGAGCTAGAGCATGTGAAGAAAGAGCATTTGGAATTGAAGGAGAAGGAAGGAGAAATGGAATCCATTGCTGGGAATCTGCAGGTTCAGCTTCGGAAAAGTAAATCTGAGCTTGAAGCATTCCTTGTAGAGGAATCCAAAACAAGAGGTGCCTGTGAAGAAATGACTTCAACCCTCCAACAGATAAATGTGGAAAAGGAAAATGCACGGTGAGAAGCAGAAGGGATGAAGAAGGAAGCTGAGAAGTTAAACGAAGCTGAAGCTGCAAGAATTGCACTAGAGGAAGCTGGTAAGCAACTGAGAGCTGCTCTTGAAGAGGTTGAAGTTGTGAAAGAAGCTGAGATAAGAGCACTTGATCAGATAAAGATGCTTTCTGAGAGAACAAGTGCTGCACGTTCCTTGACCTCTGAATCTGGAGCCAATATCACGATCTCCAGGGAAGAATTTGAGTCTTTGAGCCATAAAGTTGAAGAGTCTGATAATCTAGCTGAAATGAAAGTGGCAGCCGCCATGGCTCAGGGGGAAGCTGTAAAGGCTAGTGAAAGTGAGACCCTCAAGAGGTTAGAGGCGACTCAGAAAGAGATCGAAGATATGAAGGTTGCAACTGCAGATGCTTTGAAGAGGGCAGAGATGGCCGAAGCAGCGAAGAGGGCAGTGGAAGGAGAGCTCCGAAGGTGGCGTGACAGGGAACAGAAGAAAGCAGCTGAAGCTGCATCCCGGATTCTGGCAGAAGCACAGATGACAACTGCATCATCCCCACATAACTACAGAATTCAAAAGCCGAACCCACCAGAGAAAATCATCCATGTACAGAAGTTGGATAAAGAGAGGTCTTCCGTCTCAAAAAAGGTCCTTTTACCTAATATCAGCGGTATCTTACAACGAAGAAAGAACCAAATCGAGGGTGGATCTCCCTCTTATCTGCCTGGCGAGAACTAAGAATCCTCTCTGATATTGCATTTGCCAGATCTTTCTACATTTTTGTCAATGGTTCAGAGAAACATGTTTTTGTTTGTTTGAATCTGTTTTGAGGAATTCAAAGTCAAATATCTGTTTGCAAGCAGCCACAATGATGTCGATGAGGCTTCGGCAGCAAGCAAATTTTATGCCCCTCAAAGAAACTATTAGAAGCAGCTAGAAATTGTGTTTCATAACATTCTTAAGATCAATGAATGTATCCAGGCATCCTCTGTGATTTGTTCTTGGACTCGAACTTGTTTATGTTGGTGTCCAACTGTAAGAATGAGATCTTTTTTGACAATGGAAATTCAGGAAGATATTATAAATACAACACGTCCAGAAGAGAGAAATAGGGACTAGTCCACTAAAATCTCATACACAAATAGTTGAATGATGTTATTGATTGTTTTACTCTCTTTGTAACACCTTGATCTCAATTTAGATCCGAAATATTACATTCGGGTCATTAAAATCCGACCCAAAAAAGTTAAATTTAAAAACCTTATATTAGCCGTAATTTAAATCATTGTATCATCTAGTATTCATATAATTAAATAAACAACATAAATCAGGAGCTCCAAGTTTATACATTATATATCAAAATAGTATTTCAGAATACAATTACAAACTCGCATAAGGTGCTATTGTACTCTTGAACATACCACTTGCTCAAATCTCGAACTGATAGTGCTCCTCAAAGCTCACGATCAAAATCTATCAACATACGCATGAAAATTACAAATTCGCACGCTGGGCTTATAAAACTTAGTGGCACACGTCTACTATACCGTACATGCAAATCACAAATATAAGCATGCAAGCTAATACGAGAAATAAGATAAGAAAGTCAAGTAGTGCTACTACTAATCGCCTAAACTCATGCTATGTCAATAGCAATCAAATAAACGATATCAATCAATGTAAGTAATACTTACACATAATACATGGATCACCTAGCATCATGTATTCCGCAACTGTATTCCAGATCACACAACATCAAATACAACGTGTCCATACTCGAGATTAGACAACATCGAGTATTTCATACATTTATATATTTGGGATCACCTAGCATCGAATACAAGACCATAATATGGTACCCGAGATCACCTAGCATCAAGTACATCACAACCGTACTCTAGATCACACAACATCGAGTACAACAAGTGTCACTTGGGATCATACATCATCGAGTACACATCAATTTATATTATAATGCAGTATTAGGAACATGATATCCAGATTTCCTGACAAACATAATGACTCAACAAGCCAAGGGTTTACTCAACATACAAGCAACACGATCCCATGGATCTCCCTATTGTTGCTAATCGTCGTTACATCATTAATTTTTCATTACTGAATGGTTAATTCATTATGGAAGATCACATAATTATTCTCATTGATTATCTTTATTAATTCGCATTATCCCATGAATTTAGGCATTAATTAGGTTATTAATCATACATGTTGATTCCCATCCTTATCTAGCATTATTGATTATTTAGCTTAGTGGGTACCAGTACTCGAACACAAGTATCGGTACGGTATCCCCGATGTTAGTACTCTCACACGTACCGATACAAAAATTACTTAATAGAAACCCTAATTTCTTGAGTACCAATGCGGGCCGACCCGTGCCGATACAATATCAAAAAATTTACTGGTACAACCGAAGCTCGTACCGATACCCCACCCACGATTTCTACCAATTTAGTGAACTGTGATATTTACGAGACTTAAATTGATCCCTGAAGCTTATGAAAGTCATTAGGATTTATTTACTAACACATTTAATTATTTAAAATCAATTACCAACTTATGCCCATTTAGTCGAATACTGGTATTCATTTTCTTAACATAGTTTCCTTTAAACAATAAGCCATCCAACTAGGACACTCAACATCATACATCAATCAATAAATCATCGGTATCTATATGCATAACGAGTGACCCTACGCGATCACCAAAGTCTCCATGGTCTCATTATATTCATAACATCATCATGCATCTCATAGATATCAAGTCTCGAACTACCGATCTCTAAACATGCTCATTTATCACCTACCCATTATGCCTTTGTTCATCCCTTATTGATATTGGTTCATATAGTACTAATACTGGAGCCTAAAAATGGCCTTCTAAAGCCTGGTTTTCAACCTAAAATCGTCTCTAAGCACCGACATTTGATCTCATGGTACCTAAAGTCTACCAGGATATTCTTAAACATATTATGACCATTTACTCATCCTATTAACATCAAAATCACTACATTGATCATCCAAGACATGTTTCACAAATCACATATACAACACCCACAAGCACTATAAAATCATTTCATTAAAAAAACACTATAAAATCAAGTAAGACATCACCTTTATGATCTTCAAAAAATATTCAAAGTTTGGAGATGTACTAACCTTAGCAACATACTGAATTTGAGCTCTCACACTAAACTCCTTCAAACTTTCTTTTTGCCTCTAGCTTGGAAAAGAGCTCTAATCACTTTCTCTAGCCACCGAATCATGAAAACAAATCAAAGCTTGGAATAAAGTTTATGGAGGATTTTACTACAAATTTACAACCTTGGCCCAATTCTCATCTTATAAAGCCCAAACTTGGTCCGAAGAGTCCAATTAACTAATTCGACCCAATGCTCCACAACTTGGGTTAACGCTCACTTGTTGACTCATAAATTCAGGTCGTTACACATCTAACGTTTCATAAGGTATCCATGGGTATAATATAGCCATTTAATAGCATGCTTAACATCAAAAATCACCATTTTGATTATTCAATGCATGCTTCACATAAAAACACCCAACAAGCATTATAAAGTCAAGCAAAATATCATTTTTATAATTTACAAGAAGCATTTCAATGTTGGAAATGTACTTACCTTGAAAGCCAAAATGCAAAGAACTTCCTAGCTTAATCTTCCCTAAGCTTCTTTTTCCCTTCTGAAGTTCTTACTTGTTTGGCTTGAATACGATCAACTGAACCACTAAGAAGGGGGTGAATTTACTTTGCAATGAAATTGGTAGAAGCAATAGGAAAATAAAAATTTTGCACAAGAATTTAGAGTGGTTCGACTTTCTAACCAAAGTCTACATTCACTACCATAGCTCCTAACTAAGGATTTTCCATAAATTCACTAATTTGTCTTTCATTTGAGGCAAAAGAGATAACCTTACACAACCAAGACTTATACCCCAAAGTCTTGTCTACCCCCTTCTCAAAGAGAATTACAAAAGAGCAAACACATAAAAAACCTCACATGGCAAGTTGTTTGCAAATGTAAGCTCTCACACAAAACCTAACACTTGAGCAAATATAACAATTGAGCTCACAAGTGTGTTTTACAAAGAAATATGAAAAAAATAAGTAAAAAATAATTTCTCTATACAAAGAATGTTGTTGGCTTTCTTGTTGTTCCATGGCTGCTTGAAGAGGTATTTTAAACCCTCTAATGAGTTTATGGCCGTTACTAGCTGTTTGAGACTTAATTTCCATTACTAAATGCACTTTTGGTGCAGTTGGTATCGGTACACGAGAGACTGTATCGATACCTACGTTAAGAAGAAAGAGTTGTTACTCACATTTAATATATGAAGTACCGGTACGCGATACTTGAGTAATGGTAGGAGCCCTTGTATATCGGTACAACATAGTTAGTACCGGTACAAAATTGGCTCACTGGGAACTAAAACTCTTCCTCGTATCAGTACGCTTACGACTAGGGATGTAAAAATAGGTAATCAGATGGTTTTAGGTCTAGTCCTGTCAGGTCGGGTCAAATAGGATACAAGTCATTTCAGGTCGATTTGATGTTTCGACTCGATTCGGGTCAGGTGCGGGTCAGTTTTAGGTCGGGTTCATTTCGGGCCGAGTTCATTTCAAGTCGGGTCAAAACGGTTTGGGCCCAAATTAGTTAATTGACGGGTTAATTCGGGCTCAAGTTCATTTCAGGTCGGGTTCATTTCAGGTTGAATTCATTTCAAGTCAGGTTCATTTCAGGTCGGGTTAATTCGGGTTTCGAATTCGTATTAAGTTTGATTTTGGTACAAATAATCGATAGACTTTGGGAAGGGTCATTTCGAGTGAATTATTTAACGCCATTCACGAACATGAATCACATTAAAAATAAGTATTAGGCACTATAATGAACAAAAATATCATCATATTTAAAATATTGGAGTAAATTACAAAAATTTAAAATTAATAATGGTCGATTTTGGTGAAAAATAAAATTTTAGGGACTAACATAAATAAAAATATCATCATATTAAAAATATTGGACTAAATTACAAAAAATGAATAAAGGTCAATTTGGAATAAAAATAAAGTTTTAGGGACTATAATGAACAAAAATATCATCATATTAAAAATATCGGACTAAATAAAAAAAGAATAGGGGTCAATTTCGAGTAAAAATTAAATTTTAGCTACTAGAATAAACAAAAATATTATTAGACTAAATTGCCAAAAATATAAATAATATGGGGCAATTTTGACTAAAAATTAAATTGTAAGAATTAGAATAAACAAAAATATTATTCGATTAAATTACCAAAAATAGAAATATATATGGGTCAATTTCGGCTAAAAATAAAGTTTTAGGGACTATAATGAACAAAATATCATCATATTAAAAATATTAGACTATATTAGAAAATTTTAAAATAAATAGGGGTCAATTTGAATCCCTAAACCCCAAACCTCAACCCCTAAATCTTACAGTCACTAATAATTAAAGTGCAAACCAAATCCCTAAACTAATCTCATAACTCCTACCAAACACTCAATTTGACACATTTACCCCTAAACCCCAAACCCCTAAATCTTACAATCACTAATAATTAAAGTGCAAGCCTAATCCTCAAATCCCCTAATCCCTAAACTAATCCTATAACCCCAAAAACTCAACTTGAAACATATATTATACCCATAAACCCCAAACCTCAACCCCTAAATCTTACAATCACTAATAATTAAGTACAAACATAATCCTCTAATCCCTAAACTAATCCCATAACTCCAAACACCCAACTTGACACATTTACCCTTAGACCCCGAACCTCAACACCTAAATCTTACGATCACTAATAATTAAAGTGCAAGCATAATCCCATAATCCCTAAACTAATCTCATAACCCCAAAGCACTCAACTTGACACATTTACACCTAAACCCCAAACCTCAACCCCTAAATCTTACAGTCACTAATAATTAAAGTGCAAAACTAATCCACTAATCCCTAAACTAATCTCATAACCCAAACACTAATAATTATAATTTAATAAATTGACGTCATTTTTCATCCTTGCCGAAATAAATTGGGCCTTCAAAAGCCCGTCAAACGTTTTAATTATTAAATAATTTTATGAAGGAGGATCTAATTAAAAAATACTTAAACCTAAAAGTCTAAGAAAACTAAACTAAAATTGGGACTAAAATGAATCAAATTAAAACTAAAGAATAAAAAATGGACTTACGTGTAAAGCTCCTAAACCAATAATGGCCTAATCCACTAATAACCCCTTAAAAAATGGCCGGGCAATATCCCCTCCATTTATTAGGCAATTGTTTTTTAAATATTGGCGAGCTGCGAGCAGATCAACTTGAAAAATGGGCGGCCAGATTTTTACTTTTTAGGGGTTAGAATAAAATATAAAAAATGAATAGAGGTCAATTTGGAGTAAAAATTAAATTTTAGGGACTAGAATAAATTGGACTAAATTGTCAAAAATATAAATAAATATGAGGCAGTTTTGACTAAAAATTAAATTGTAGGGACTAGAATAAACAAAAATATTATTAGACTAAATTACAAAAAATAAAAATTCTACCAATTCCCTCCAAAATTTTGGGTGGCTTTTATCTCTCCAAAAATTTTAGACTAAAAATAAATTATATCTCTCCAAAAATTTTAGACTAAAAGTAAATTAATCTCAAACCTAAAAAATGGGTGGCTTATTTCCCTCCAAAATTTTGTCTTTTTCTTTTTCTACCAATTATTTTAGTTTAATTCAATTGAGTCCTAACATAGATTAGTTTAATTGAAATTCCACATTTAGTTTTAGAATTCTTTTAATTATGTCCGTAATTTATACTTCTAGATTTTAGTTTAGCTCAATTAGATCTTAAGTTTAATAAGTTAATTCAATTCAGACATCATCATCATCATTATCATCATCATCATTATACCATATAATAAACTTTGATTAAATATAATTATACACAAAATTTTGATATGGATGTAAACATGTAATTGTACACATGATAACATCAACATGAAAGTTAAAACTTTAGTTTAGTTCAAACTTGACAAATAATTTATATTGAATGAGTTACTAAGCATATTGAATTATTACTAAGCATTAAATTATTTAACAAAATTTATATTTAGTAGTGTCAAATGAATATCTAAATCCAATCTTTCTTTTTTTTTTGATATTTTTAATTGATTATATGTGTATATATAACAAAAAGATTATTTAACACTTTAACTTGATTTAAAAAATTAATATTTTTTTGTCAACAACCTCTAGAGCAAGTGGTGGAAAGCTCTCAGTTGACACCTCCCCTCCCCCTAGGTTGTGGGTTCTAGACCCGATAGGAGCAAATTTCCCTTTCCCCTCCCCTAGGTGGGAATTGTTCAAAAAAATTAATATTTACATTTACCAACACTTAATAGTTTACATCTATCAACACTTTAAATTCATCAAATCATAGGCTTCCCTAATTATAGGTCAGGTAAATCAAGTCAGGTCAATATTAGTTCAGGTCAACAACATGTTGGTTTCAAAACAAGTCGGGTTCAAAACAGGTCGGGTAAAATAGGATCTCGGGTCGATTCAATCGGGTAATATCGGTTATCTGCCAGGTTAGTCTCGGGTTCGAGTTCGTTTTAGTCGGGTGCAGGTCGGGTTTCAGGTCCACAATAATAGGTTCAATTCGGGTTTGGGTCATTCTCGGTCGGATGCATGTCGGGTTCGGTTACTATAATAACAGGTCCAACTAGGGTTCGGGTCAACAATAGTCGGTTACAGATCGTTTTGGGTCATTGCATCCTCGGGTCAAACTAAGTTTTGACTCGAGCAGGTTTCAGTCGAGCTTTCAGGTCGAGTCAACTTTTTACATCCCTACTTACGATCGTACCGGTACGAGCTGTTATGTATCGGTACGAGGAGTGTCATACCGGTACCAACAACTTGTTTTTGACACTTAATTTATTTTGAAAGGTTTGTTCAAGTCAAAAACACCTTAAAATAGTTTCAAACATATTTTTTTAAGTAATTTGGACTTTGAATTATTTTTGCAAATTTGTTTAAGTCCAAAAACATTTTTCATTTATGTTATATCAAAATCAATATCTCAACAATCCCCCCTTTTTGATATAATAAAACCACTTAAAAAATTATTTTTAAAAATGCTCCCCATTAGAAAATGATTTTAAAAAAGAGAATATTTTATAAAAATATTTAAGCTCCTTTTTGAAATTTAATTTTTCAAACACATCTCTCCCCCTTTTGTTATATCATAAAAATAATTCAAAACAAATTTTGAAATCCAATTGTTGGTTCAAAAATAACAATGAGAAGTACAAAAAAAATTTAACACATGAAAGAATAATAAAAATAGTTCACCCTTAATCAAGAAACAAAAGAATGTCAATCTAAACATTCAAGAGAGATATATTGAATTTCAAATAAATAAAATAAAATTTAAGCAAGAAATTCAATTAAACATGACATAAATATGAATTAAATAAAAAGGCATACAAAGACATGGAAAAAAGGAGATCAAATTGTCCTTTTTATTGTGCGTATCGGTATGCAAGGTCGCGTATTAGTACTCGATGAGTGCAGTACCGGTATGGTATGAACTGTACAGATACCGATTGTACATACTTGGTGAAAAATGCATCAAAGTAAACTTCTAAGGCCTTTTAACTTAAACAAAGTTCATACAATGACCCTAAGAATTCCTATACATGTTTTTTAGACATTTTTAACAACATGCTTCAAAGATGATTATATATAAACAATTAAGGCATGAAAACATGGATTTCACCAAATCATCCAAAAACAAGTTTAAGGCCAAAGATATAGAAATAAGCATTAAAGGCCAAAAACATGTAACTCATGCAATTATGACTCCCCCTAACTATATGCAATCAATGCATCATAGAGCAATCGAGACATGCTAGATCATCAAAAAATTTCACAATATAAGCATGATCAAGCAATTGCATGAAAATAAAATTTACCACTTGAACTAAGGTAGGTTGATTAGGTCTCTCCCTCTTCAAGTGTCCTTTCTCCTGGTGTGTCAAGAGCTCCCAAAATGTGACTTTGCTCATCAATGCTCAAGCACACCTTTAAAAGACAATCATTTATATTTTGGTATCCAAATTGCTTTGGATCCATTGACATTAGTCCCAAAATTTTAGTTTCCTTTGGAATACATTTTTCAATGCCTTCATGTTTCTTTGAAGAAATAGGTCCCTTAGGGACCCGAATATTTTTAATCAATCTTCCATTTAAAAATCCAGGGGAACTAGATTGTATTTGGTAAAAGTTTGATTTAACAAAATTAGAATCTTTCTTTTCAAATCCTTTGTTAATCAAAACTTGTTCTCTTTTAAGATCATCTAACTCTTTTTTGATGATCTTCTTGAACTCTTCGAAGCAAGTTTTGTAAATCAAAATTCTTTTGCTCAAAGTTCTTAAACTTTGCTTCAAGTTAAAAATTGGTTTTAGAAAGCAATTCATTTTCAACTTTCAATTTTGAAACCATATTTTTGTTTCTCAAAATATGGTTTTTAAATTTTAAAATTTATTTATCGTAGCCTTCTTGTAACTAATCAAATGTACATATTTGAAATATATGAGTTAGAAGCTACCATTGAATCTTCTTGGATGGCCATGAGAAATAGGAAAGCTACCTCATCATTGGTGGAGTCTTCTTCATCACTCAATGTATCCATAAATGTCTTATTCTTATGGCTTGATCCATTATTCTCGAGTCGAGGACAATCATACTTCACGTGCCCCGACTAGTTGCACTCGAAGCATATGATGGGATCTCTTTTCTTCTTTGATTCATGTCTAGCTTCTTCTTTCTCGCACTTCATGAATCTTTTGAGCTTTTTGAAGAGCTTGACCATCTCTTCATGTTCTTCATTAGAATATTCTTGACAGCTTGGGGATTTAAGAGTAACAATATTCTCTTCTTTCTTCCCCTTTGACATCATCACTTAATGGGTGAGCAAAGATCTCATTAGCTCATCAAGCTTGAGCTCATTCAAGTTCTTTGCTTCAATGATAGCCACCTTCTTGGAATTACATGAATTAGGAAGTGAGTAGATCAACTTCCTCACAATCCTGTCCCCCAGGATCACCTCTCCAAATCCTTTAAGCTCATTAACAATGATGGAGAATTAATCAAACATAACTTTGATGTTTTCCTCTGGGTTCATCTTGAAGTTCTTATAGTTGAGGTTGAGAAGTCCAATCTTGGTCTCCTTCAACTTGTTGGTTCCTTCATATATGACTTCAAGCTTGTCCCATATTTCCTTGGCATCGACACAAGCAGAGACTTTGGAATATTTTTCCAGACCAAATGCACATAGAAGAACATGCACGACCTTTGAGTTGAGTTGCATTTACCTCATTTCTTGGCTACTCCATTCATTCCTATCCTTGAGGATGAGAATGTCTCATACCCTCTTTTTTTGGAATTTTAGGGCCATCGTTAATGATCTCCCAAAGGTTGTAATCGATAGATTGAATGAAGATCATCATTCTATTCTTCCAATAAGAATAGTTGACGCCATTAAATTAGGGAGGCTTGGTGATAGATTGTGCCATGTGAACCGGTTGATGCAAATTGAGGGAGCACTTTAAGGATCGAATCTAGGATGTTAATTCGATGTAGAGACGAGACTCTAATACCAATTGTTAGGCTCAAATACGATCTACAAATCGCCAAAAGGGGCTGAATTGGCTTTGCAATAAAATTGGTGGAAGCAACAGGAAAATAAAAATTGTGTACAAGGATTTATAGTGGTTCGACTTTCTAACCAAAGTTTACATCCACTACCTTAGTTCCTACTAAGGATTTTCTACAAATTCACTAATTTGTTTTTCTTTTAAGGCAAAAGAGACAACCTTACACAACCTTACTGTAATCACTAATTTTGTCAGGGCTTTAGCCTATTTGTCTTGCCTTATTGTCATTATTGTTGATAATATTTTCTATTAATATTAGTACTATATATTATTACTAGGATATATTATCACATTATATTATGTTATTATAATTAAACTGAAATATATATATATATATATATGCTCATTAATTGAATGAAAACCCGATTATATAAATAAAGTAACCCAAGTCCATATTATATACCAGTCCATTTAAATTACAAAAAATTACAACGTGGCCCAATAGGCCGGTAACCTAATTTAACCTAAACCCCTAATCTGTTGGCTTAACTATCTCTCTTGTGCGCAGCCCATTCTCCACCGTCAGATCTGGCACGATCTAACGGTCCAAGATCAAACAAGAGAGGCCTCTCATCTCCTCACGCGCTCACACGTGCCGGTCCAGCTCTCCCACGCACTCACGCGCGCCGGTCCAGCTCCCGCAAGCGCTAATCGAGCCTTTCCAGATCCTCACCACATCGATCAAAGGGACCACAGTCGACCACGTCGGTGCACAATTATTTGACACTTACTCTGGTCCCCCCATCTCACAATCGGCCACCACATACGAGAAACAAAGAGAGCGAATGTCAGACAAAAAACAAATATTGCAAGGGGTCAGGGAACAATTTCAAAAATGCACCGAGAATGCAGAGATGTCAGAAGTAGCCAATAGGAATTTTCATTTCCATTTTTCATTTCAATGTAATATTCGGGTTATATAAAGGCCGAAAGAAAAAAATTGTAATCCAGAGACGGAAATTATTGGAGAAACAATAGAGAACAGAGAGCAAAAAACCTCAAGTTTATGAGGTATATCAATATTCCCTTTTCATTTTCGAATAAAAGCATAAACATATAGATAGGGTTTCATTTTCTTTTACCCATGTGGCATTTCATCTCCCTCGTGCCATTGCTTTTCCACGTTGGTGAGAAGCCTTTCGGCTTCCTTGGCTGTAATAGGTGCAGTGATCGAAAAACAAGGTTTCAGAGAGGAGGATTTCGGTTCGGTCTTAGTGTTTTTAAAGCTATTTTTTTGGGGTTTTAAAGAGAATAAAGTCGAGTTTTGAAAACGAGATGTCAGATTTGGTTTTAGAATGAAAAAAAGGTTTGGTTTGGTGGGTTTTTGGGTTCACCATCTGTCGGTAAGCGACAGTCGACGTGGCGGGATAACGACTGAATTCTGGGAATCATGGCGGTGAGGATGAACACCCCGGCGGCACTCATCATTTTCTAAGGAAAAATGGGCATATTTTCAGAAGATACCAGAGAATGGCCAAGTTTTTTTTTTCTGTTTTGGGTAAGGGATAAGTTTTATACCGACCCCTTTTTAAAAATGGTTTTTTACACCTTTAATCCCTCTTCCTGGCGATAATCATGCACGTAGGGTTTCCACTTTTCTAAATCATGTCTTTAGTCCCTCCTCATGGTTTAATCATGCCCGTTTAGTCCTTTCGCCTTTTTAAACTCCTTCCTTGGTCCTTGAAAATTTTCAATGGTTTTCAATTTTGCCCTCTTTTTTATCCAAATCAGTTTGCTTTTAAAATTTTAGTCCCCTGATTTTATTTTCTTGCATTTTAGTACAAATTCCAGTATCTTAATTCCCTATTTCATGCATTTTATTTCCCAGCTTCTTTTTATTATTGTTCACTTTTCAATTTGTTAGAGGCTTAGACTTGTGTTTAATGATATATATGATATTTTGCTTGATACATATTTTTATGGAATAAAATATTTAGTATGTAATCTCCATGTAACATATGTTTTTATGATAATGTAGTATATATATTATAGTTTTTTTATATAAAGTATAATATATGTTTTTCTAAAAAAATATGTAATATACATCTTATAATATATAGTTTTTCTTCTATAATATATATACTATAAAGTTTTTATAATATATAATAAAGTTATATATATATAATATAAAGTTTTATGACATATATAACATATAGGTTTTATAATATATATAATATATAGTATATATGTAATATATTTTTTTATGATAAAATATAATGTATAGTTTTTTTTAAATATATAATATAAGGTTTATATAATACTTATATAATATAAAGTTTTTTTTTATATATATATATATATATATATATATATAACATAGGTTTTTTAATATATATATATATATAATACATAGCTTTATAACACATATAATATAATTTTAATTTTTTTATATATAGTATAGAATGTATAGTAATTATACTTTTATTTACATGCTTAGTTTAGGTGGTTTAGGCCTTGTTATGTTCTTGGGCTTAGAGCTTGTTTAGTTTAGGTGGGGTTTGGGCTCGTTAGGTTAAGATCTTAGATTAAGGCAAGATTAATTTAAATCGTGTGCTCGTCTCATAGGGGCACGATCTTTAAATTAATTAAATTAATTTAGGATTAGTTTTTAGAGCCGTAGTTAGACCCAAGGTTCGAATTAGTTTAGTGAATTTAAATCTACCCTTGACTTATTGGGATAAATGTTAAATTCATTAAACTAGTTGGACATTTCTTAATTACCTTTAAGAAAAATTGACATTGATATTAGATTAACATTTAAATTAAAACCATGATAGATTAACTTGATTTGTTTTAAATAGTATCCTTGGCTCATTGGAATACTAGTTTAAAACCGATCGAATTAATTATCATGTTACAAGATAATCTATAAATTGTTAGGGTTTTCTAGTTTTTAGTGTTAATTAATTTAATGTTAATATTATACTCATTTAGTCAAAATTAGATCGCTAATTGAATTTTCATAATTTAGGCTTCTTAGGTTAGGGCTTTAGTGGGCTTTTATTTGTGTGTTTAATTTTACGTTTTTAAATGTCATCCATGTCAATTGTCATTCATGTGGCCCACTTATTTTGAATTAATTTAAATCATAAAAAGAGGTACTTATTAATTCTGGTATTTGTGTCGTAACAGTCTGAGCTTAAAGGATGTTGACCAAATGCTTGAATTAATCCTTATCGGCCGATTTCCGGGTGTGATGGGGGTGCTAATATTTCCCCACGCGCAACCAACTCCCGGACCCTTTCAAAATGAATCTCTGGTTTTGTGGTGCCCAGTATCCATTTGGCTAGTGGCGACTCCAAATTTTTAATCGTTTTCCAAGAGAAAAAGAATTTTCAAGAGAAATCCCTTTTTTCAAAGAATGATTTGGGAATAACCCGTAGCACCCGAACCATACAACTTTAAAAGATAAAAAGGTCGTTGCACTTACACAAAAGAGCAAATAAGTGAAAACCCCCACTAGGCAAGTTGTTTACAAATTTAAGCTTTCACCCAAAACCCAACACTTGAGCACGTATAACAATTGAGCTCACAAGTGTGTTCTACAAAGAAATATGATAAAATTAAGTGCAAAATAATTTATTTATTCAAAGAATGTTGCTTCTGGGTTTTTTTTAGTTCCATGACTTCTTGAAGATGTAATGACTGTAACCCCTTTAACCCGACCTAGTTATTAGACCCGAACCAAGAAGATCACATTAGGTTCACCGAAGCAAACCCGAACAATCTTACTCGAATTACGGTTCATTCATTTTTATTTTAACTTGTATAGATGCATTATCAAGACCTAAGGTGTGCATACCAGCAGCGGCTCAATTTTCATTCGATTTGAACATCGGTAAGGCACTCAATTGCAAAACGAGTACTTTAGGGACCAAAATGTAAATCTGAATAATTAGAAAGACTTACACAAGTTCCAGGTTACCGATTGTCAATTAATCATATTTCATGACAGTATGTCAAATTTCAATTTTAACGGATAACAAATAGCATCCAATTCAGCAAAATATGAAATTAGGGACTAAATTGTAAAATAGCCAAGATACATGAACTAAGAAGTTTATAAAGTCTTAATACAATAATTAGACACATTTAAAACATTATTGCAAAAGATCATGTCAAACGAACATCATTTACCTATTCAATTGATGCAACAACATATGGTGATCAAAATGTAAAGAATCTAAACCTAGTAAAATCCATTAACCGAATTAACAACTAGTCATGCCGATACATGTTGACTCTTAGGGAGATGTGTAAAATAAATACTGGCAAAATGTATAAATGGTATATATTTGTGCAAGATAAACTGTGCCAAGAGTCTTTTGCATGCAAGTATACATGGTCGACAAGTAATACAGCTTGGCAAGCTGAGTATCGATCCCACAGAGATTGACTTGGAGTTCGATTGCTTGATTGTTACTTGCTTTGGAAGAAAAGATTTTTGTTTGAAAGAGCTGATTTTAAAATTAAGAAAATAAAATAAAATAAAACTAAAGTAAAGCGTTGGCAAGGAAGGTGTTTTCAAATGAATGATGACTGTTGGCAGGGAATGCCTGATTTCAATGTGGTTCATGATAGCTTTTATTGGCAAAACTGTCTTGGCATTGTTTTCCAGCAGAATCAAAAGTAGCAAAGCCTCTCTCGATGGTCATTGCCCTAACTGGCCAAGTAAAAACCCCTATATCTTTATAGTGTATGTTTTCCTTAAACCAATTTGATTTAAAAACCAATCTATACTCCGTGGGGGTAGATTTCACTTCCGAAGTAAGTTCATCTACTTGAACGACTTCTCTCAAAGCTTCTCTCCCAAGTATTCAACAACTTGATAGTTGCCAACACAAGTCTTTTAAGATATTGGAGGGCAATAAGCTAACTGTGCCAGCTCTCGCTTTGACACAGTACTTAGGAAAATTAAAGTATGCAAAACAGACAAACTTTGCCAAAAGCAGAATTATTATAAAGGAGCTAAGGCATAAAAGCCAACATTTAAAACCAAAACATCCCCCCACCAACTATTAAATTAGTTCATGGTGTGGGGGTGAACCAACAAAACAATCAACGGTTTCAACATCACCATCATAAAAAAACTAAAGATAAACAACTTGTGCCAAGGGAATAGGCAGAGGGTCTCTCGATGTAGCCCTCCACGCTAGGCTCTCAGCCAAGAGGTTGAACCACCCTTCCTCAGTTGCACTGACTGTCACTCGCCGCTCCAACACCTCGTTTCGATCACCTCGACCTTCACCGGTCTCTCCTCCTCATCAATCCTCTTCAAGCTTGATTGGGTAGTGTATATATAGGCGTGCAAGGGAAGAGATTAGGATAGCTCTCTCTTCATTTGAAATTTGAATGCTCCATGGATAAAAGATAAGCCTCATCTTATCGGTGTGATAACTTATCAAGCTAGGGCTGACGTCATCATGCCATGGCCATCCTGACACACTAACTTGGCACGACCTTGCCAACACAGCTTGACATTACCTTATCCGCTATTTTTCTGAAGCCTGTCCAAATGCGATTTTTAAGGAGCCTGAGTGTATCCTATTTTTCCAGAGGTTCTTCCTCTCTTGGCATGGCTACTGGCACACCTCATGCCAACAGATGCTTGGCACACCTCTGATCCTTCCGTGCCCACAGCATCTGGCATTTACCTTGGCATTCCTAACTGCGTCCCTGTGTCCTGCGTTCATTTCTCATGCCAAACACCCTACCAACCTGCAAAAAGGCCATAAAAACAACCTTTCACACAAGCATAAGCAGCCAACTAACTCCTTGATGCAAATGCATGATACTATCAATCTAATGCAACTAAATGTACTTGAAAACAAGCAAAAGCATATCAAAATAGGCATGAAAAGCAATACTTTTGAGGAGGTAACAATACACGAGCTGCACTAAAATGCATGTTGAGGATTCAAATCCCAACTCAAACTTATTCAAATTACTTACAAACAATATTGACAAGCTTCTAATAATTTACTATCCTTAAACAAATCGGCTCAATTAATTACATAACAATTGTCCAACATAATTCATATTTATACAAGTAGTCTAGAGGCATTCTTCCTAATAAGATAAATCATTATCCAATAAGTACCAAATGGTCAAGAGCTCAACATAGGCTATAGAATAATTAAGGGATTAAAACATATGAGCATAAGTACTCATTGAACACAAGTAATCAATTCAATCATTATTTAAACCATTTAAATCATTTGATCATAACTATCAAGTGTACAAAGCATTAAAATAAAACCAATATATTAATCATTAAATACAACCGTCATCAAACGTAATATAAAATCAATCAAGTTATCAATCCCTAAATAAAACAACCCATTCCAATATTCTACCCACACTGCCTTATTACAAATAATATTAATATCGTAAACATACTCTTTCAATACGTTTGTCTTGGATTCCACCTTGTCTCGGACCACAACCCCGCACTTGCTTTGTTCACTGCATTGACGAGAGAAAAGAGAGCGTAAACATATAGTGCTTAGTGAGTGCACTCAAAAACTAAAACGTCAATGCATTTTCAAACCAAAACCGATATTTGTAAATCGTATCAAAGCATGTCAAATTCTCTGTTTTCAAAGCATTTAAATAAAACATGCTTATTCAAAACATATCCTCATGCTTTCATAACCATCTTTTTATTCTCATGACATTTTAATAAAACATGCTTAACCAAATCAAAAGCATCATCTCTTCCGGCATAAATCATGTGTTCATTGTAAGTAGGATATAACTGTAAAGCCAAGACAATTTGCTTACTTCTTTGAAAACATAACATGCATAACAACCATATGCATAAAAACACTTTTCACAAGCCTCGTGCTTAATCAAACCAAAGCATTTTCTCACTTGTTTCCCAACAAACCATGCACTTAACATTTATAAAAACATACATATTAAACTATATGCAACATGTATCATGGATCAACAACAAAATCCTATTTACAATCCTTAAATTTAAGCTTTCCCATGCATAACAAACTCATATGCAAGGCTTAAAGAGTAAACATGTATAAACTAATATTATACAACATAATCCATCAACATGATACATTATCAATTATATTGGCTTTCAAGTGATCATAAACCAAGTTCCACTTTACAAAATATTATATCGGATATACGGATTCAACAAGTGTCATCTCAACACTTCATACAATCTCAACCGAAATTAAGGTACAATCACAACCGGGTACCATCACAATCCAATCATCAGTTAGATGTGTAATCCACTAACGGGAGTTTTCGGTACCATATAATCCCTCAACCGTTAGGGTACTCGTGGTGGAGTATTCGGTACACATAAACCCCTTAACACCCGAGGTGACTTATTTATAGTGCACTATCAATCCTATGACCGCCCAACTATATCCAATAACATTTAAAACTATATCACTTGCCAATATAATTCATTATTAACCATGTACCTCAGTGTTTTTATAAGCAACATTCAAAACCATTTTCAATGCATTAACAATTATTCCTCATACTTACATGAATCATTTTCCAAATGCATCATCATCAATATATGATCAAAATTAGTATAAACCATACTCAAAACATTCTTAAACAGTAGGTACCATGTAATTCAAAAACAAGTGCAGAAAATCAATTTCGCCAAAACACGACCGAGGGAGAAATCCCATCATACTTACTTCCGAGTTTAAACCAGTGTTTCAAGCCAAATTTAAACTCTCAAAATAACCTTTAAACCATTTCAAAGCTGAAATCCACGTTCTCACTCACCAACTTGCTTTTGTCTCGACGCTAAAATCTCGATACCAACACTTCGACGCCTAACCGGAACACGCCCGAACACACACCATCTTCCACAAGAAAATACAAAAGTCACTATAAATTCGACCATACTAAAATAGCCAATTTATTATAGCACCACCACCGCAACCTCACAACTACGAACTATAACCAATAATCCCCTCTGTAATTACTCCACAACACTGCTTTGTCTCAATTTCCCTTTTCCCCTGTTTCAATTCTCATTTATATCGAACTCTTTCTCTAATTCTTTTTTTCTTTTTTTATTAAACCACGTACAACCCCAAAAACTCCAATTACCATTTCCTTTTTTTCCCCGCGCAAAATATACGCACACACACCATGGAAAGAGCAGCAGTACATGTCCCAATTTCCAGATTTCCCCCGACTTGCGCCCAGCGCAAATGATCCGAGGAGCAGGGCAGCCCCTGTTTCGAACACACACGCCCTTCATCCTTTAAATCCTTTCGAACATGACCACAAACACCCATGGTATATCTAATATGTGATCCAATTTAGCAATCAACACTCTACCAATTACCCCAACAAATAACTTAAATCTAATCTTAACCAATTAAATTAATTTCGGAAATTAAATTACCAAAATCAACTGTAGATTATTAATACCCATGCACACAACATTAGAACTCCATAGAAATATTTAGATTCCTACAATCTAATTAAGATTTATGCAAAAATCCATTAAAATTTAATTTAACATCAAAATACAATAGAATTGATAGAAAATCAACACAAAATAATTAGGAGATCATTAGAAAACCAAAGCTTACCCAAATAAATTGGAAATTGAAAATGAAGATTGCTTCTCCAATCTTCCAATGTGAAATCCATTGAACATGATCAGATAAATCAAAATCTCTTGTGTGGCTATTAATTAGAAATGGTTTAGAAAGAAAATGAATAGAAATTGGATAAGAAAATCAAAGAAGATCAAAATGGTGTTTGGAGAATCTTGAGAGAAAAATAGAGATAAATTTAGACATAGTTTTCTTTCTCGAGAAAACAATAACCATAGTCATTTTCTAGTTAGAAATAGATGATAAAAGCTTTATTTAATAAATGTACCAAATAATATCATAAAACCATCACTTTAGTTCTTTTTACAATAATGCCATTACTAATATTTTATAACCTCTTGCAAAATAGTCACCATTTAATTAATATTAAAACAACCCATCTAAAATTACCAAAACTCAATTTCATCCCTTATTAACCTCATTAAATATACTTTTCACAAATACTTGTCACGATAAATTTATCTAAAATCAATTTAATTACTTAAATTATTTTCCGCAATTAATTAGCTAAAGCCTAACCCAAAATTCGAACTCGATTCCGATAAATCACCCAAATCTTCTAGCCCATGTTTCGGAGTGTTACAATGATCCAATTCTCGAGGTTAGTGAATGGGTCTCGGGCAGGATTATGGGGTCTTTATCTTGAAATAATAAATTAAGGGCTCTTAGGTTGGGCCTATTAATTTGGAAGAGAATATTTGAATTTTAAATATGTGTGTGGGTGGTTGAAAAGTGGAAGATGATATGATTGAGGAGAGAGAAAAAGAAAAAAAGGGAGAAATGGTGGAGAGTGTTTTAGAGAGAGAGAGAGGAAGAGTTTTGCTTAGATCCAAGGGTGTTTCGGCCACCGTGGAAGCTCACCGCTGACACCATTGGAAAAGCCTCACCGAGACGCATCCGCTGGTGGTCGCCACTGCCACTCGCTGAGGAGGAGCTCAGGAAGTTTTAGAATAGTTGGAAAGTTACCTTCCAGTGCTCACAGTCGCAAGCCGTTGCCACAGCTATGGCCGTTGTTGCCTGGAGTACCGATTTGGAGCTTGCCGTGCACGTCAGGCCACTGGAGGCCGCTGCATGCACCCCTCACGCGCCACCGCTGCGCGTGGGCGTGCTTCAACGTGCTAGAGAACTATCCAGCTGGCTGGGCCAAGCTGGTTGGACCAAGTTGAGCCGGCCTATTGAGCAGACCTAAGGCGGTTGGACCGAGCCAGTTTTCCAAGTCGATCCAAGTCGAGCCGCCGTTTACTATTGACCGAGCCACGTTGATCGTTGACTGAGCCGTGGATCATTGACCGAACGTTGACTTTTTAGGGGACTTTACCTAGGGGTTTCTCGACGTTCTGAGTCTATTGGCACAATTTGTTTTGCAAAATTTGAACCCGATAAGCTATTTTTACGCATTTGACCCTTAAAATTCATTAAAGTATGTGATTAAGTGATACTTATTGTAACACCCTTCCCGGTCTGGTAGGAAACTAGGTCAGCGATGCTACCGGAGAATGATAACGGTGATCAATACAATAACTCTGGTGGTTTAAGGATGTTTCATTATAATGCAATGATTCAACAATATTTATTCGATGTGATAAAGCTAATAGATCAGCACATGCAACAATAAGTAATTTAGGAGACCGTTCTGTATGTTTTACTAGTTTAGAGACTAATCTATAAATTCATGTAAATTAGAGGTCCTTAACAGTAATTAAGTTTACCTATGTAAAATTCAATGTATAAATAACATACATGTCAAATTTTATCAAGTTTTGAATTCATCTGCTCATTTAATCAACCAATTAAAATTTAGTGACTTGTTTGCAAGTTTTACAAACCTTTTTCAATAGTTTTAACTAACTTACTTGTATCAGTACCGATACTCGAGAGGCTGTATCGATATGCCTTTACCATGTTCGTTAAGTTCGTTAAGATTGGTGTATAGGTATCAATACAGGATCTACATGTATCAATACACGTTGCATGATTCAATTATTAACCAATTCTAGTAGCGCTTTGTCGTACCGTTATAGATCCAGCTGTATCGGTATAGGGTTCATACCCTTAAAGGGATCGGTACAGCCTTAATTCATATCGGTACCCAGTTCAATATATCAATTCTAGTGACCAATTTGCGCACCGATACACCTCTACACGTATTAATACGTCTTAACGGCTATGACCAATAATGCACACTCGTACCGATACGCCATCACCCGCATCGATATGCCTTGTTCTGTAATGATAGATTATGTCTGGTTTTTGAGCCTTTTCACCAATCAAACAGTGTCTAATTTTAATGAAATTTTACAAGCAAGATATAATTACCTAATTTTGTAGCATGCCAAGTTTCATAGCAATACGATTTCGTTTTCCATGTTTTTACCTTTCTAGACCTAATAAACCATTTCTACCAATTTCATACATTACTAAAGAGTCATTTAAAGTTATTCAAGTTCACAACCTCATTCAAACACATATCTACAACAAAAAATCATATGTGACTTGTTTAACTATATTGCCACCATACTAGGAGTTTAAAAGGGACAAAAGACATTACTTAACTAGGTTGTGACTTGCCAAAACACCAACTTCCCTGAATCTTGATCTACAACTCCTTAACCTGAAATGCATGAAATGAAATGTATTAGACATACTTTGCCTAGTGAAGTAGTCACAAATAAAATCAATAACAATGGCGTGCATATCAATTCATGCTATAACAATATATTCAATTAATACTCATGCTTAAATCTTGAAATCTACATATAACATACTTTTTTCTTGGACCGAATCAAGATAGTAGATACACGAATTCCCATCCAACATCGCCAATCGACCAAATCAAAGCACATCCCACCAACATTGCCAAATAGAGCCTTAGCTCAAGGACAATAGTCCACTCCGTACCGATGATCTCATGAATTTTATGGGATGCCATTTGTATCCAATGTCCATTCGAATCCAAGGTCCGGTGAATTAAGCCAATAACAATATCAATGAAAATATCAATAGCAATGATTTCAATGATTCTATATCAATGTTCAATATAACCTTGCAATGATTCTATGATGTCCATGTCAATACAATGTTTCGATAGCCAATAATTCAATGCAATGAGCTTACTGATGCTTACCAATACAACCTCCTATGAGGTTTTGACGTAATGGTACATTGTAACATATTGGTTATGCAATAAACAATAGAAATGGAATTGGGAAAGCACCTAGCTAATCATGAGACTCTGATTACACTAACCGAAACTTTTGAGTCCTTCAAGGCTCACGGATAGCAATCCCTTTGTTCCTTTATTCGGTGGATTCTGGTGGATTGGCCGTTTTCTCACTAATAACGTTTTGAGCTATCAAAACAATATAGGAAAGGGGTTTACTACAATTCCAATAAATTAATAGCAATAAACACATCTATAGCTACAATTAACCATAGAATCGATAAAAGCATAACTTGAAATTCCATGGAAGTTTATCTATATTTTGATAGGTTCGAAAGCTTGATTTCTCCATAGATTTCTTATGAAATTAATGGAACAACGATGAGATTACCTTGCTATGTCAATGTGAGTAATCTAAAATTAATAATATGAAGAAAATCAAAGCTTTAGAAATTCTCCATTAGAGGTGCTTGCTTCCAAGGAAGAAGATGAAGATGGTGAAGTTTGTTTGGAAATATTAACCGGTAAGCTTTCTACCTTTTCCTTATTTCTTTATTTCAATGGCTTAAAGGATTTCCTTGGGGGTGAAGGAAGCTAATTTCTATATCCACGTAAGTGGTGACTAAGCCTGGAGAGGGGCTAATTACAAGTTTAATCCCTCATCTTTTCATTCTTTATTCCCTTTCCCCAATAGTTTTAATTTTTACAATTAGGTCACTAAACCAAATTTCAATATGGTCCTTAATCAATAACAATGCTTAATTAGGATTCAATACTTGAACAATTGACCACTTGGTCAAAAGTCAATGTAATGATTTGACTTTCTAATGTTGAATTTTTGTTTGCCGAAATCCAATTTCAGCTAAGCCGATGTTTAGGGTGTTACAATTATTCTCCCTTAAGGAAATTCATCCTCGAATTTTACCTGAACCAAAGAGATAAGGATATTGTTTCTTCATCATCTCTTTTGGTTCACATGTAGCTTCTTCAACCTTGTGACTTCTCTATAGTACCTTGACTAGAGGAACGTTCTTGTTACGAAGCCTTTTAACTTCCCGTGCCAACATTTGTACCGGTTCTTCCTTATAGGTCAAGTTTGGTTGAATCTCAAGATATTCTGGTTCAATGATGTGCGATGTATCAGATCGGTATTTACGAAGCATCGATACATGGAAGACATTTTGGATCTTGCTCAAACATGAGGCAATGCCAAAGGATAAGCTACGAGACCAATTCTCTCAATAACTTTGAAGGATCCAATGAATCAGGGACTGAGTTTCCCCTTTTTGCCAAAACGAAAAATCTTCTTCTATGGGGATACTTTCAAGAAAGCTTTTTCTATATGTCCCGTCTCTTAAGATCAACATAGACCTTTTGTTGGTCAAAACCATCCTTAAGACGGTCATGGATGATGGTAACCTGTTCTTCTATTTCCCAAAATAAGTCAGGGCCCAACACCTCGCCTTCACCAAGTTCAGACCATCATAATGGTGTTATGCATTTCCTGCCATACAATGCTTCATACGGTGCCATTTTGATTGATTCTTTGTAGCTATTATTATAAGAAAATTTAATGAGAGGTAGGGATTTCTCCCAAGTTCCTTCAAAATCAATGGTATATGCACGAAGCATGTCTTCCAGAATTTGTAAAGAAGGGTACCGGTGCATGACTCCAATGATTTCAATGGAAGAAATTTTAATGTTTACCTGAATTACCCTTTTGACTAGTTGTCAGATTATGGGTGGAAAGCTGTACTAAGGTTAACCCTAGTACCTAGAGCTCCTTGTAATATTCTCCAAAATCGAGAAGCGAATCGAGGATCTCGATCGAAGATAATAGAATTGGGTACTTCATAGAGTCTGACGACTTCCTTGATATATAGGTCAGCTAGTTTAGGAAGATCGTAGTCCATTCTGACTGGTAAGAAGTGAGTTGACTTGGTGAAATGGTCGAAAATGACCCAAATGGCATCACACTTACCGGTGTTATTGGTAGTCCACTAGCGAAGTCTATAGTGATCCTTTCCCATTTCCACTGAGGTAACTCAATAGGCTGTAATAATCCAATAGGCACATGATGTCCAGACTTGACTCGTTGACACGTGAGACATTTAGATACATAATCCGTAATAGCCTCTTTCATGTCTGACCACCAATAAAGTTCCCGAAGATCTTTATACATCTTTACTGATCCTGGGCGTAAAGAAAAATGACTACACCAAGCCTCTTTGAGGATTTCATCTTGAAATGACTTGTCATTCGATACACATATTCGGTCATGGAAGCTTAGGAGTTCTTCAGCATTAACTTTGAATTTAGAGTTAGGATCACTTTGAAGTTTAGATACAATGGCTTGTAACTCAAGATCTTGGCTTGCAATAACTTAATCCTCGATACAATGGTAGATTGAATTTGGAGTTCAGCTACCAAAGGTTGATGCTTCCTATGCTTGAAATGAGTATTAATAGCTCGAGGAGTAGACAAAGGTTTGTGACTGAGTACATTAGCGACAAAATTGGCCTTACTTGGGTGGTAATCAATAACAAGATCATAATCTTTAAGGAGTTCCATCCACCTCAGTTGATGAAGATTCGACTCTTTTTGTGTCAATAGATACTTGAGGCTCTTGTGATCAGTGAAGAGATAACACTTTTCTCCATAGAGATAATGCCTCTAGATTTTCAATGCAAACACAATACAGACAACTCAAGGTCGTGGGTGGGATAGTTCATTTTGTGTGGCTTTATTTATCTTGAGGCATAAGCAATAACCTTGCCTTCTTGCATCAGTACACTTCGTAACCCGAGATGTGAAACATCACTGTACATTGTATAGTTCTTGCCAGAATCAGGTTGGATTAGGACCTGTGCATGAGTTAATACTTGCTTGAGTTGGTCAAAGCAATGATGTTACCTCTCGGTCCATTAAAAAATGTCCTTCAAAGAAGCTTTGTCAATGGTGCTGCTATTATTGAGAATCCTTTAACGAATCACCTGTAATAGCCAGCAAGATCGAGAAAACTTTGAACCACTCCAATATTGTTTGGTGACCTCTATTCTATGATAGCTTGAATCTTTTTTGGGTCTACTTGGATACCCGTTACTGACACAATGTGTCCTCCAAAGGAAACTTTAGTGAGTCAGAACTCACACTTGCTGAACTTAGCATAAAGCTGCTTCTCTCGAAGATTTTGAAGTACAATATGGAGACGATCTCGATGTTCCACTTGATTTTGGAATAAATCAATATGTCATCGATGAACACTACTATGAACTTGTCAAGATAAGGTCTAAAACCCCGGTTTATAAGATCCATAAATGCAGTCGCTGTATTAGTTAACCCAAAGGGTATCACTATGAATTCGTAGTGGCCGTACCTTGTATGGAAAGCAGTCTTGGGCACATCACATTCATTGACTTTCATCTGGTAGTTCCTAGACCTTAAGTCAATCTTAGAAAAGACGGCAACATCTTTGAGTTGATCAAAGAGATCTTCGATCCTTGGAAGAGGATACTTATTCCTGACGGTCAACTTATTCAATTATCGGTAATCAATGCAAAGGTGCATAGACCCATCTTTTTTCTTAACGAAGAGGACTGGAGCTCCCCTGTCACATCCTGAAAACTGGCCTAGTCGAAAATAGGTTTCTGTGATCGAAAATTTTGAATTCGATGTGTTACACATTTGTAATAGTTGACTTTTGTATCCCTCTTTTAGAATAAAATCACAATTTGGTCCTATTTGAGTGAATTAACTTCCTTGTATGCAATTTGAAGCCCCAAATGCAAATTCTAAGCCAGACGTATCGATACGGCCACAAGCGTATCGATACGGGACCCCTATTTCGAATCTGTTTAGAGTCTAATTTTAAAGAAATTGAAGTAGGGTGTTGACCCACCTTCTTACTTGACATTCTCACGTGGGTTGAATCAGAAAAAGGAGCTGGATAGTTGTCAATTATCTAAGTCATGGGATAAGGCATGCAGTGATTGAACCATTAAAATAATCTTTCCCTAGCCAAGGGAAATCTTTCTATTGGCTCAATTTGAGGTGGGGAAATTAATTTAGGAGTTTTAAATTGCCTTAAATGATTAAGGAGATGTATTATTCTCTATCCTTGAAACCCAAAAAACTAAACTCACTTTTGTTATCGAAAGAAGTACACACCACCATCCTTGTCTTCAACCTCCAAGCTAAGCAAGCACCTCGGTTTGTCTTTCATCCTTTACTCGATTTCAATACACCATTTGAAAGCCCCCGAATAGGTGAGTAAAACCCCTCAATCGACTTGATGATTCTAATATTTGTTGGAGTTTAATTCTGAAGTTAGGTTTTCTCAGTTCAAGTAGTAACCTTAGAATTAGGAGCTTGATTTCGTTAATTCAATGTTGTCTTGGAGCTTTGGTAAGCTTAAAATAAAATTCTGAATCCTTAAATTGAATTCTAATTAACCCCTAACTTTGTGCTAGCTCAAGAAATGGGGAAAGATTCCTTATCGTCTCCAAAGGAAGCTAGGCACAACAGAATTTCAATTCGAGAGCCTCATAGTCAAGGCGAGTGTAGTCGTGTCAAAGGATAGGTTGTTCCATTTTACAAATTGCATTTGTTTAAAGGCTCAAACAGAGCAAGCATGTGTGGACGCTAACGGTAAGTTCCCAATGCCATTCGATATGTTAATAGCTTCTATGAGATAAGTGAAAAATGATACATGACATATGATATGTGAAATATGCTACATGTGTATTTTGATACAAAAATGATATGATATGAGATATGGAGCTAAGGCTCAACACCGATTCCGATATGCTATGGCCTACGGGCGTAAAGGTAAGTTATATGATGAAATATGTGTAACATTGGACATTTGTGAGTTTCGGATACAATTGGCATGGCACAGGGTTATTTGAGCTCGTATAAATAAGGGTGAACTACGGTCCGGGGCTACAGCCTATATGTGGGGGAGATAAGGATGGATTGTGTAAGGGACTTATTCAGAGCTACGGCTCAAGGCTACGGCCTATTTTCTGATATATGTGTTGGTGTAAAGGGGAATCCGTGTATCCATTTGTTACATTGTCCAAGGGAATTGATATATGTTAAGTTTTGCTATGATTATGTGAAAGTATGATAAATGACTTAAGCATGAGACTCATATGATTAATAGTGTAATTATGATATTTAAGTATGATGATATGTTGTTCATGATCATAGTATGCTATTCATGTCACTTGATTATTTTATGCTTGTTATGACTACCTCACTAGGCTAAATAAGCCTAACATATGTGTGTTTCATGCAATTCAGGACCTTGAATCATTCCAAACTACGATTGTGTAATCTCTCGGTTGCAAGTCTCTTCCGCAAGTTATATGTATGTTTACTTTTGTTTTTGAGCTCCTAGTAAGGTGGCATAAGGTATAGACGTGTTGAAATGACCTATTTTGATATGTTTGTATAAGCTTAAAATAGCCTAAATGATGTATGTGTAATATAGTATATATTGGGATTGGTAACCTAGCTAAAATGAGCTTAAATGCACTAATAGGTAAAATCTTAGTAAATGGATTCGAATTGCTCTAAAATTTGACATGTGATTAGAAATACTGTTTTTAAGATTGTTGGTAAAGTTTGGTAAAATTTGAATAACGTTCGGTTGGGTAATTCGAATAAAAACTAGCAAAATTTTGTCATTACATGTCAATGTGTATCGATACGGTTGATGGCGTAATGGTACATCTAGGCATAAATTGGCTTAATAGAACATGGTATATCGATACGGTTTGGGCATATCGATATGGAATTTTTTCACTGAAATCTAGATGGGAAAAAGGTATCAATACGGTCATAGAGCGTCTCAGTACGGGGTTAACGCAGTTAATGCGTATCGATACTGGACTAGCCATATCGATACGGGTTTGACGTCCTTTGAATCTGGAAATCTAAAATTAGGCTTAACGTATTGATACGGCCCTTTGGGTATCGATACGGTGTTAGTTAATTCTGTTATAATGAATAAAAAAGAGTTTTAGGCAGTTTGCAATTTGGTCACTAATAACTATTCGGTCTAATTAAGCAGGCTAACGATATTCGATAGTAATGAAACTTCACATATTAATAATTGGTAAGTTTAATTACACGTCAGTAATAAATAATTCGAATTATAGTTGCTAATTTGTAAAGTTTAAAATTTAGTCCCTAAGTTCGTAAAAGGTTAAAATTGACCCCGATTCTAATAAGAACAGTAATGAACATGTTCAATAAGTTTTTTAAATAACTAATAAAATATTCTTAACAAGTACCGAACTTCGATTCTGTCTTCTGATCTCTGAATAAGTTTTTGATAATACTTTCTGACCCGGTTCTCTACCAGACTGAGAATGGGGTGTTACAGTTGTGGTATCAGAGCCTAGGTTTAGTCGATTCTAGGACTAAACTGAAGCCCATTACGAGTCTGTATGTACTTATGCCGCCTAGGAGTTATTTGTATATGTTATCTGTGACTTGCAGCTTACACGATTTAATCTTTCTGTATGATTAGATCTGAGTATATCTGCGCCTACTAATAGACGCGCTAATGATGAACCAAATCCCGGTCCCTCCTCTACTCAAGGGGATAATTTGAGGGCATAAGTTTGGCCTGAACGAGTGGGGCAAAATGACCCGCCTCATCCTCCGTCAATGCCGACCGCTCAACAGGAATATCTGATGTCCATGGCCGATATGGTTAAGCAAGTGGTTGTGTCCCTTTGACCAGAACCACCCCTTCAGCCTACTGCAGCCACCTCGACTGTCTCGATGGCGCCTATTGACAAGATCAAACAATACCTGATTTACACCTTTATCGGCCAAGACCTGGATAACCCTGAAGTTGTAAAATACTGGCTGGAGAACACACTAAAAGTGCTGAATAAGCAAATGAAGTGCCCTGAAGAACATAAGCTCGAGTGCGCCTTAGCCTTGATTCCTGAGGAGGCCCTGAGTTGGTGGGATACAGTGACACTCACCATGCCTGAACATAAAGTTACGTGGGATTTCTTCATTCAGGAGTTCTGCAAAAGTATATTAGTGACCATTACATCACTGAAAGGTGTAAGAAGTTCCTCCATCTGAGGCAAGGAAGACGACCTGTAGAATAGTATATTCAGGATTTTTGCAAGTATGCAAGATATGGTGTTGAGACTATATGCACGGAGAAAGAAAAATGCCGGATGTTCTTTCACAATCGAGCCATTGCTACTGAAGCCTCCCAAAAGGCTTTCGAAAGACGGAAAGGGAACCAGGCCCGATTTGATAAAAGGTTTCGAGATGATTCCAAACCACCTACATCTCAGAAGAAGGGTAGGCAATGGGACCAGAAGTCTGTTTCCTTTCAACAGCTACCACGATTCGGTTATGTACCACAGTTCCAGTCTGCAGGAACATCTATTACTCGCACAGCTTCAGTAGACAGTATCGACAGTTCTACAAAAGGTTCTCGGATTCCTTGTGTAATTTCTGCCAGAAGAGGCACCCTAGGCAGTCCCGTAAACAATCTGGATCATGCTATCTTTGCGGTGAATTTGGCCACTTCATCAGGCAGTGTCTACAGAATCTGCACGCCCTTACATCCATAGCTTCTCAAAACAATCCTAGTAAAGGGAGAGGAGCAAAGCAAGTGCAAACTGGATCAACGGGGAGACCTCGCAACACGAATGCCCTTCCAGTTAGTCGTAACCCTTAGACTTCAGCCCAGATGTACCATGTTTGGGGTCGTGAGCGAGAAGATGATCCTAATGTAAGTGCAGGTATGGTGGAATTATGTTCTAATCTTGTTTATGCATTGATAGATCCAGGCTCTACGTATTCTTTTGTTAGCTAACCTTTGATAGCAAAATATGCCTTAAAATCAGAACCAACCATTTCTGAGATTGTCGTCTCTAATCCGTTGGGAGATAGTGTGATCATTCGATGGGTTTGTAAAACTTGTCCTCTAAGGATCTAAGGGATCCTTTTTCTAGCTAATTTGATGGCCTTGTCTTTTTGAGAGTTCGATCTCATATTAGGCCTCGACTTGTTAGCCGAACACCAAGCATGGGTGGATTGTTCGAAGAAGAAATTGTACCTTTGTGGACTCGGTAAAAAAAGCATAACCCTGATGAAATCTGAACCCGAGCCTAATAAGACTCTCATGTATTCCATGAAAGATCTAAAACTTGAAAGTGTACCTATTGTGAAAGAATTCTCCGATGTGTTTCCCGATGAACTTCCAAGACTCTCTCCCAACTGAGAAGTAGAATTCGGGATAGAAGTGCAACCTGGGACTACTCCAGTCTCCATCACTCCGTATAGAATGGCTCCGATGGAGTTAAGGGAACTAAAGGCCCAAATCCAAGACCTTTTGGATAAGGGATTCATCCGACCGAGTTCCTCACCTTGGGGAGCACCGGTGTTGTTCGTTAAGAAGAAAGATGGATCGATGCGCCTATGCATCGACTATCACTAGTTGAATAAAGTGACGATCAAGAAAAGTACCCGTTCCCTAGGATCGATGACCTTTTTGATCAATTGAAAGATGCTTCTGTCTTCTCAAAGATAGACCTTCGATCTGGTTACTATCAAATGCTTGTGAAGGAGTCTAGTGTTCCAAAGATTGCCTTTCGAACTATATATGGCCACTATGAATTCCCAGTAATGCCATTTGGGCTTACGAATGCACCAGTAGCCTTAATGGACTTGATGAACTGTGTGTTCCGGCCTTACCTAGATAAATTTGTGGTGGTGTTCATAGATAACATTCTAATCTATTCGAAGGATATTGCTACTAATGAAGAACATCTCCGGATTGTGTTTCAGACTCTTCGGGAAAAACAACTATACACCAAGTTCAGCAAATGTGAATTATGGCTATCCGAAGTGTCCTTCTTAGGCCATGTGATCTCTTTTACGGGAATTCAAGTTGTCCCAAAGAAGATTCAAGCCATTCTTGACTGGATTCCTCTGAAGAATGTGGGAGAAGTCCATAGTTTTCTGGGCCTTGTAGGATACTACCGTAGATTCGTTATGGGATTCTCACTGATTGCTGCTCCCTTAACGAAGCTCCTCCACAAGGACACTCTTTTTGTATGGACTATGGATCAGCAAATGAGTTTCAATTAGCTCAAGCAAGTTCTTACTCATGCCCCTGTCTTGGTGCAACCCGAGTCAGTCAAAGATTTCACCGTTTACATCGATGCATCCCACCAGGGATTAGGATGTGTTCTGATGCAAGAAGGAAAAGTCATAGCTTATACCTCATGTCAACTCAAGCCACATGAGCTAAAATATCCGACTCATGATCTGGAGTTAGTCACAGTTGTGTTTACTTTGAAGATTTGTCGACACTATTTATATGGTGAGAAATGCTACCTATACACCGATCATAAGAGCCTGAAATACCTCATAACTCAGAAGGAGTTGAACCTTTGTCAACACCGGTGGATAGAGCTTTTAAAAGACTATGATCTGGTTATAGATTACCATCTTGGTAAAGCCAATGTTGTGGCTAATGCCCTTAGTTGGAAGCCCACTCCTTCTCCGAGAAGTTTGAATGCTCACTTTCGGCTCAAGAAGTGTGGCAAGCTATTGGTTGAATTAAGAGTACAGACGACTATTTTATCTCGAATCAAAACACTCTAAGAAAAAGATGAGGAGTTGCAGCCTCTCATTGCTAAGGTCAAGGACAACATAGATCCTAACTTTGCCATGAATTCTGAAGGTTTGTTATGTTTCCCCAACCGTATCTGTGTGCCCGATGATGATGATCTTCAGAATCAGATTCTGAGTGAAGCTCATTCTAGCCCATTCTCTATTCACCTAGGAGCTATTAAAATGTACAAAGAGCTGAAGGAGCTTTATTGGTGGTCCGAAATCAAAAATGATATCACAGGCTTTGTGACTAGGTGTTTGACTTGCCAACGAGTCAAAACCGAGCAGAAGGTGCCTACTAGTCTTTTGCAGCCTATCGAGCTTCTATAGTGGAAATGGGAGTGTATTACAATGGACTTTGTAAGTGGCCTACCTATGACACCAAAGAAGAACGATGCTATTTGGGTCATTGTGGACCGATTTACTAAATCCATTCATTTCCTTCCAGTGGGAATAGATTTCAGTTTGCCTAAGCTCGCGGAGTTGTATATCCGTGAAGTTATTTAGTTACACGGAGTCCCTGTGTCTATTATCTCCAATCGCGACCCTCGATTTGCAGTTCAGTTTTGGAGGACCTTACATGAGGCCTTGGGAACACGAGTGCACCTTAGCATTGCTTTCCATCCTCAAACTGATGGCCAATCCGAGAGAGTTACTCAGGTAACTCTAAATCATCATTTGAATTATGTGTCTAGAAGTTTTTTGTCAATCTCGATTCTTCCTTGTAGATTCTGGAAGATATACTCTGAGCTTGTGTCATCGACTTTGGGAATACGTGGGAGAAATCCTTACCCTTAGTCGAGTTCGCGTATAACAACAGTTACCAAGCTTCAATTCAAATGGCCCCGTACAAAGCTCTATATGGAAGAAGATCTAGAACTCCTCTTTGCTGGACCAAACTCGGCGAAGGCAAGATGATAGGTCCTAACTTACTTCGGGAAACCGAAGAAAGGACAACCATTATCCGTAATTGGCTTAAGTCTGCCTTCGATCGACATAAATCATATGCTGATTTGAAAAGAAGAGACATCCAATACGAGGTTGGTGAGATGGCCTTCCTCAATGTGTCTCCGTGGAATAAGATTATTCGTTTCGACAAAAAGGGGAAGCTAAGCCCCTGTTTCATTGGCCCGTTCGAAGTGACTGAAAGAGTTGGACTGGTGGCGTACCGATTAGATCTTCTCGAGGAGTTAAGTCGGATTCACAATGTCTTCCACGTATCTATGTTACGCAAGTACCCGTCAGATCCCTTCCACGTTATCGAGCCAGAGTCTGTGGAGATTCAGTCCAATCTGACGTACGAGGAAGAACCTGTACAGATCCTTGCTCGAGAAGTCAAAAGGCTTCGCAACAAGTCTGTGTCCCTAGTGAAAGTTATGTGGAGAAGTTATTCTGTTGAAGAGGAAACGTGGGCACCTGAAAAAACCATGCAAAAGCAGTACCCACATCTTTTCGCCTGAGTTGAAAATCCGAGGGTGAATTTTCTTAAGGGGGAGAGTTGTCACATCTCAAAAATTGGCCTAGTCTGAAGTAGGTTTCGGTGATCAAAAATTTTGAATCCGATGTGTTACACGTTTGTAATAGTTGACTTTTGTATCCCTCTTTTATAATGAAATCACAATTTGGTCCTATTTGAGTGAATGAACTTCCTTGTACGAAATTTGAAGCCCAAAATGCAAATTCTAAGCTAGACGTATCGATACGGTCAGGCCAGTATCGACACGGTCCAACTGACAATAACTTACCTATTTTAGCATAAGCGTATCGATACGGCCACAGTGTATCGACACAGGTCCCCTATTTCGAATCTATTTGGAGTCTAATTTTAAAGAAATTGAAGTAGGGTGTTGAACCACCTTCTTGCTTGACATTCTCACATGGGATGAATCAGAAAAAAGAGCTGGATAGAAGATGTATTATTCTCTATCCTTGAAACCCCGATAAAATAAACTCACTTTTGTTATCGAAAGAAGCACACACCACCATCATTGTCTTCAACCTCCAAGCTAAGCAAGCACCTCAGTTTGTCTTTCATCCTTTAATCGATTTCAATACACCGTTTGAAAGCCTCCGACTAGGTGAGTAAAACCCCTTAATCGACTTGATGATTCTAATGTTTGTTGGAGTTCAATTTTGAAGTTAGGTTTTCTCAGTTCAAGTATTAACCTTGGAATAAGGAGGTTGATTTCGTTAATTCAATGTTGTCTTGGAGCTTTGGTAAGCTTAAAATACAATTCCAAATCCTTAAATTGAATTCTAATTCAACCCTCAACTTTGTGCTAGCTCAAGAAGTAGGGAAAGATTCTTTGTCATCTCCACAGTAGGCACAATGGAATTTCGATTCAAGAGCCTTATAGTCAAGGTGAGTGTAGTCGTGTTAAAGGATAGGCACAGAGCCATCCCATTGTATTTGTTCCATTTTACAAATTGCATTTGTTTAAAGGCTCAAATAGAGCAAGCTTGTGTGGACGTTAACGGTAAGTTTCCAATGTCTTTCGATATGTTAATAGCTTCTATGAGATATGTGAAAAATGATACATGACATATGATATGTGAAATATGCTACATGTGTATTTTGATACAAATATGATATGATATGATATGAGATATGGAGCTAAGGCTCAACACCGATTCCGATATGTTATGGCCTACGGGCGTAAAGGTAAGTTATATGATGAAATATGTGTAACCTTGGACATTTGTTAGTTTTGGATACAATTGGCATGCCATAGGGTTATTTGAGCTCATATAAATAAGGGTAGACTACAGTCCGGGGCTACGGCCTATATGTGGGGGAGATAAGGATAGATTGTGTAAGGGACTTATCTGGAGCTACGACCTATATGTGGGGGAGATAAGGATGGATTGTGTAACGTACTTATTCGGAGTTACGGCTCAAGGCTACGACCTATTTTTTGATATATGTGTTGGTGTAAAGGGGAATCCATGTATCCATTTGTTACATTGTCCAATGGAATTGATATGTGTTAAGTTTTGCTATGATTATGTGAAAGTATGATAAATGACTTAAGCATGAGACTCATATGATTAATAGTGTAATTATGTTATTTAAGTATGATGATATGTTGTTCATGATCATAGTATGCTATTCATGTCACTTGATTATTTTATGCTGGTTATGACTACCTCACCAGGCTAAATAAGCCTAACATATGTGTTGTCTCATGCATTTTAGGACCTTGAAGCATTCCGAACTCCAATCGTGTAATCTCCCGATTGCAAGTCTCTTCCGCAAGTTATATGTATGTTTACTTTCGTTTCCGAACTCCTAGTAAGGGGGCATAAGGTCTAGACGTGTTGAAGTGACCTATTTTGATATGTTTGTATAAGCTTAAAATAGCCTAAATGATGTATGTGTAATATAGTATATATTGGGATTGGTAACCTAGATAAAATGAGCTTAAATGCACTAATGGGTAAAATCTTAGTAAATGGATTCAAATTGCTCTAAAATTTGACATGTGATTAGAAATATTGTTTTAAAGATTACTGGTAGAGTTTGGTAAAATTTGAATAACGTTCGGTTGGGTAATTCAAATAAAAACCAGCAAAATTCTGTCATTACAGGTTAATGCGTACCGATACGGCTGATGGCGTATTGGTACAACTAGGCATAAATTGGCTCAATGGAACAGGGCGTATCGGTACAGAATTTGGTCACTGGAATCCGGATGGGAAAAAGGTATCGATACGGTCATAAAGTGTATCAGTACGGGGTCAACGCATATTGATACTAGACTAGCCGTATCAGTACGAGTTTAACGTCCTTCGAATCTGGAAATCTTAAGTTATGCTTAGCGTATCTATACGACCCTTAGGGTATCGATACGGTGTTAGTTAATTCTGTTATAATGAATAAAAATGAGTTTTAGTCAGTTTGCAATTTGGTCACTAATAACTATTCAGTCTAATTAAGCATGCTAACGATATCCGATAGTAATGAAACTTCACAGATTAATAATTGGTAAGTTTAATTACAAGCCAGTAATAAATAATTTGAGTTATGGTCGCTAATTTGTTAAGTTTACTATTTAGTCCCTAAGTTTGTAAAAGGTTAAAATTGACCCTGATTCTAATAAGTCTAGTAATGAACATGTTCGATATATCTTGTAAATGACTATAAAATATTCTGGACAAGTACTAAACTTCGATTCTATCTTCCTATCTCTGAATAAGTTTTTGGTAACACTTTCCGACCCGGTTCTCTACCAGACCGGGAAGATGGTGTTACATCCCAGGGTGAGGAACTTGGTCAGATGAAACCTTTATCCTACAAATCTTGTATTTGAGCCTTTAACTCTTTAAGTTCAACCAGATCCATTTGATAGGGGGCAATTCAAACCAGAGTTGTTCCAATTTATATTTCAATCCCAAACTCAACTTCACGGGTGGGTGGCAAACCCGAAAGTTCATCGGGAAATGCAACGAGAAACTATTGTACAATGTTAATATCTTGCAACAGTGGTTCTATTTCATTCTTGCCTTCAGTGGCACACACCAATGGTTTATTGCCTCATGAATTCATAAGAGTTATGCTTTCCTTGCAAAGACCACGAAGGTACAACTTCTTCTTACTACAGTCTACCCAGGCTTAGTGCTCACTGACCCAACCAAGCTCCAATATAATGTCAAATTCATGAATAGGGAGGGCTAGAAGGTTGGCTAAAAAAGGAGTCCCTTGTATCATTAGGGGGCAGTTCTTGCATACTAAACTGATTACTACACTATCCCCTAATGGATTTGTTACTATGATCTTAGTAGCTATGGATTCAGACTGTAACTTAAACTTCTTTATCAATATAGTACTTATAAAAGAATTAGTAGATCTATGATCTACCAATGCATAAACAAGATGAGAATGTAGTTCAATGGTACATGTAATGATGTCTGGATCATCATCTTCCTCCCTTCTCCTCACATTATACGCCTGAGCAAAAGCCTTAGATTCTTGTCAGTTTGGGGTCCATGTTGAGCCACTAGGTCTCCCTGTAGCTCCCGATGTTGTTTGTTTTTGTCTTTTACCCTTAAAAGAGTGATCAGGTGGTGTAGTGTTAGCTGGTGCGGTGGTTTTGGAGGTGTTCATAGGACAATCCTTGATGAAGAAGCCTTGCTCGACAAAATAGTAGCAATCTCATGTCTGTTTATGGTACGGGCCTGTAGGATGCCTCCTCTGGTAATAGGTATAGGTGGGGTATTGAGATTCCCAACCCGAACCTTCAGTACTGTCAATAGAAACTGTTCTAGCAATAGACTGAGACGTAGTCGGTGGCCTTGCAATATTGCCAGAACAAGAAGGCTGTTGATAGTATTGTTGCTTAGGTCCATTTTTCCCTTTATTGTATGGTAGATGAGGACGAGAATCATCTCGGGGCCTCTTGCCAGAACGAGATGACCTACCAATTCTTTGAGCTCTCTAGGTAGCTTCAGTAGCAATGGCTCGATTCACAAGATCTTGAAAATTAGTAATACCTAGAGCTTTAAACAAAATGCGAAGCTCATCATTAAACCCTTCTATGAACATCATGCATTTCTCTTCCTCTTTTTTAATATATTCAACTCTGTACTTGCAATATTTGTAGTAGTCATGTATGTATTGCTCTACTGTCCTCCCGCCTTGTTTTGAGGTGCAGGAAGATGTCACGTCTTTCGGCCAAGTAGAACTCGTTGATGTATTTCTTACGAAATTTTCGTAGGAAGAACTCCTAGGTAACTACTTCCTTTGGGGTGGTGAGGTGGTTGTTTCCCACTAGTATAAAGCCTCATCAGCGATCAGTGTAAGAGCACACTCTAGCTTTTGCTCATAAGAACACTGTAGTTGTTTATTCAATATCCTTAATGTTCTATCGAGCTAGTATTCAACAATTTCAAGATTATCACTTTCCTTGCCAGTGGACGTGTAAGCCCTATGCCAGGAAAGTTTGTCGATAGGGGCTCGAGGTGTTGAGACAACAACCACAAAAGCTTGTATAACATGCTCAGACCTTATAGTGGAGATGAATTGATTGAACATTTCATCCATGTTCTGATAACACTCAAACTGACCAGTTTGTGTCGTGGGTTTGGGATTCAATGTTTCTTGTGAAGGTTCCTGAGGTTTAGGAGGATCTTGCCTCCTTATCTCCTTGCCATGAGTCAAGGATCCAGTGGAATGCTCACCATTCAAGTGAGCTTCGTTAGTCTCAGGCATATCTATACTACAAGAGAAAGAGATTGGGTTAGTAGGTAAGTCACAATATACATAGCAATAAAGTCCTAGGTGGAAAATGCAATCAATAACATGCAATAGAATTCAATTTAGTCATAGAATTGACTAAACTCTAGCTTTGATACCAAAAATGTAACACCCCCTTCCTGGTCTGGTAGGGAATCAGATCAGAAATACTACCAGAGAACGATAACAGTGATCAATACAATAACTTCAGTGATTTAACGATGTTTCATTATAATTCAGTAGTTCATCAATATTTATTCGATGTGATAAAGCTACTAGATCAATATAGGCAACAACAAGTAATTTAGGAGACCATTTTGTATATTTTACTAGTTTAGGGACTAATCTATAAATTCCAATAAATTAGAGGTCCTTAATAGTAATTAAGTTTACCTATGTAACATTCAATGTATAAATAACATGCATGTCAAATTTTATCAAGTTTTGAATTCATCTGCTCATTCAATCAGCCAATTAAAATCTAGTGACTTGTTTGCAAGTTTTACAAACCTTTTTCAATAGTTTTAACTATCTTACCTGTATCGCTACCTAGGGGTGTTCAAAAATATCCGATTCGATTGATCTGATCCGATTATCCATTGACTCGATCCAAAAATTTAGATATCCAATCTGATTTTTATTTTTAGATCTGATATCCGACTAGTTTTAAATTTTTCGAGGATTATTTGAAGATTCGAAAATTCAAATTTCATGATATTAATCTTGTTATATTTAAAAATTAGGTTCTTGTTATATCCGAAAATTAAAATTTTTTTTTCATATATGTGAATCTTGTTATATTTTGCAATTTATTGTTTGTTATATTCGAAATTTCAAAAATTTTATAATACGACCTTCAAATTCGAAAAAATAGTTAAATCAAATTATATTTTTGGATAGTTAGATATTTGAATATTCGATCCGAATATCATATATCCAAATATCTTGATATCTAATTTTTTTAGATCGGATACGAATCACTATATCATCAATCTAAAAACCCGGAAATCCAAAAAAATTGAATCTGATCCGATCTAACATCCGACAATGAACACCTCTATTGGTACCTGTACTCAAGAGGCCGTACTGGTACGCCTTTACCATGATCGTTAAGTTCGTTAAGATTGGTGTATAGGTATTGTAGCGATGTCCCTCTTTTTTCTCATCGCTAAATAAAAACGAGGATTTTGAAGTTGTTTGAAAGGTGTTTGTGATTCTTTTGGATATAAAATGTTTATTCCGTGGGGTTTAAAAAAACCGCATTTTAAAAAATGGAGTCGCCACCGGCCACTTAGGTAGGCCGGACACCATAAAACCAGAGATTCAAAAAGATTGGGTTCGGGAGTCGGTTACGGATGGGGAAGGATTAGCACCCCCACACCGCCCAAAATTGGTACTTTAATAATTACCGCTTTATTAATACTGGATTTTTCCGGATTAAAGTGACAATTATTTTAAAATTCGGTCATAATTGCGAATAAATTTTAAGGGCCCCGTTATCCGAGAATAAACGCCCAACCACTATCACTACGCCTGATACTGGCCCCGTTTACGCTCGGATAAAAGGGCACCGCATTAACAATTTATATACCATATGCAATTTTAGTGACAAAAATATAAGACATAGCAGATAATTTAAGAACAATAAATATTCACATAATAGAATACTAATCTAACATATATGAAATACGTAATTAAAATACACATATACATACCAAGCTTAATATTAGAAAAAGCAAACTTAACATGCCACAATAACAAGGTAGGAATAAATACATATATAGACGAACATATATTTCAAAAAGACATACATACTAGTAATAAAACATATTTCAACATATATGGGACAATATATCCTACAAAAAAGAAAATACACTAACATGTAACCTAAAAAACCAAGAGAACATACACATATAAAAATATATAAAACATGCTATGTACGAACCAACTAGAATATAACATACTTAATACGAATAACCGGATAAAAAAGATACATAACTATCATAAGCTTAATACACATATACATGTAAACATAAAAATACGAGGCATATACGAGGGATATAAAATAAGACAAAAGAATACATTAACATATACGATTATAATACGAACATGAGTATTTACAAAGAAACAGGACTGAAATGAAAAAATATAAAAGTCAGTGGCAGAAATTAAAGAACAATAATAGGTAATTTAAGGACTAAAATGCGAAGTAAACAGAACCTAAAAGGATCAAAACTGTAATTGGACCAAGGGGCAGACCCAAAATGAAAAGTTCAAAAACGCGGGATGGTTAAAGGGGTAATTTTACCATTTAAAAACTGATTCGGTGTAATTTAGGGACTGGATTGCAAGATTTTGAAATACAAGAGTGACCAGAGTTGTAAATATACCATGCGGCAAGACAAAAATGAAAATATTGGAAATGCGAGGGGGATTTAGTGTGTGATTTCCCTATTTAACGAAATAATAATAACTATATAAACCTTATTTTTAGGCCGAAACCAATTTTTCCTTCATTTCTTTCATTTTCAGTTTTATAACTCAACCCGTGTTCTTCATTTTCTCTCAACTCTCTCTATAAAACCCAGAATCCGACGGCCGGCCGATGTGTTCTCCGCCGCCGGCCGCCGCTAACCGCCGCCGGCGAGCCTCAAAAACCTACCAAAATAACCCCCGTCTCACGCTCGACACGAATCCGAGGTTGGATTCAGAGGATACGCCTCTATTTGCCCTAGATCTAGGAAATACGAAACGAAAAAACCCATTTTTTAAACCCAAAACGAAACTACAAGGGGTCTCCCCCTCCCTTCAGTTCACCGTACCTGACTTGGGGAAGCCGAAAGGCTTGTTACTGAGGAGGGGAGACCCACAAACGGTGACGGTAAGACCACTCTCTCTCCTTTTTTACCTCTTTTGTATATGCATGCAAAAATAAAAAGGGGAAAATGAGTATTTACCCCTGGACTGACTTTTGTATTTCGATTGTAACTTCTGGTTCGATTACAACTTGTTCTTTTGATTACAACTCTCTGTTTGCTCTGTTACAACTCCCTTCGTTACAAATATTTGTTTCGTACATATATATGCTTGTCTTTGTTTTGGTACAAGTTGCATGTTATTTGCCTTTTTTCAGATCTGGACTGACATTTCTTTTCTTGCTGTGTTTGACATGTTCTGAGCGTGGTGGTTGAAGATTGGCATGGTGGCGGTGTGGGGGTTCTGCCAGCGGCCAGACATGTTCTCGGCCATTAGATCAGATCTGATCTAACGTTCGAGATGGCTTGAAGGATGAACGGCCCAGATGAAGCCTCGATTTGGTGAAACAGCTCCAGATCCTGCCACCTGGAGCTCAACAGTCGAGGGGTCAGAGCGCGTGGGATACAAAAGCGTTCGCGCGTGGACCGCACACGGCTGGCAGATATTTTGGTCCTTGGTTATATCGTGGCCGTTGGATCAGATCTTGATCCAACGGCCCACAGTCACCTGCACACAATAAATGTAATTAGATAGGGTTTGGGTTTGGGCCAACCGGGCCTTGTAATTATTTGTAATTGGACTTGGACTGTAATTTATTTATTTGGTTTAATATATATAATTTTTTTGGATTTCATTTTATATATTAGCCCAATAATAATAGTAATAGTATTATAACAGCAATACACATACATACGTATATAACATAACATACTAGCATACGTACGTATAATCATACACATAATTGACTTAACATCTATACACATTAAACAAATACACTCGTACTAAATAGATACGTATGCGACACACATACACCATTAATACATATACATACATAGCTTATAATATACATGCACACACCACACCTTATATATATTAGTAACACTCATGTACCTAATAAACATATAATATAATATGTATACATGCAACACTAATATGTATTTACATGATAAAAATGAGTGATTACAATTGCCCCTCTTTGCTTGTTCTCATAGAATGGGAAACAAAGCAAAGATTCATAAGCACTTATTTTTATCAGACTTCCCTGTTTGTAGCTTTGGAAAAACGTATTCTTTTGGACATCTCCGCTCTTCCTTAGCTGAATTTTCGGCCTCGTAAGTTCTTCCTATATAGAGCTTCGTCACCTTCCGATCTTGGAGCTACATGCTCTTCCTATATAGAACCCTTCGCTCTGAAGCCTCGAGTTATGAGTCCCTCCTATATAGAACTTTTCACTTCGAGACAGTAAAGCTTGGAGTCCTTCCTATATAGAACTCTTCGCCTTCAACACTGGTTTCTCCTATATAAAACCTTTTGCGACGCTGATGGATTCTTCCGACTGGGAGTTCCTCCTATATAGAACTGCTAGTCTTCAAACCCTGGAGCCGTCAGTCCTTCCTATATAGAACTTTTGGCGTCTGAAATCTCAGAGCTAAAGGTTCTTCCTATATAGAACGTTTCACTCTAAGACAGTGAAGCTCGGAGCCTTTCCTATATAAGACTCTTCGCTTTCGACACAACAGGTTTCCTATATAACCCTGTGTCATAGGTGAATTCCTTCGACTGGGAGTTCTTCCTATATAGAACTGCGAGTCTTCACCTTGGAGCGGTCAATCCTTCCTATATAGAACTTTTCGGCGTCTGAAATCTTGGAGTTACGGATTCTTCCTATATAGAATCTTTTACTCTAAGACTTTGAAGCTCGGAGCCCTTCCTATATAGAACTCTTCGCTTTCCACACAACAGGATTTCCTATATAATCTTGTGTGTCATGGGTGAATTCCTTCGACTGGGAGTCCTTCCTATATAGAACTGCTAGTCTTTACCCTGGAGCTGTCAGTCCTTCCTATATAGAACTTTCAGCTTCTGAAGCCTCGGAGCGGAGGATTCTTTCTATATAGAACCTCTTTCTGGAGCTTGGAAACATATGCCTTTTGTATGTAAAAACATTGTCTTCTCATTTGGGATTCACACCACGATGGCCATCGATGTCTCTTTGAATCTGCAAATACCTGTATGAGATAAAAACAAAATGCTATGACAAATGAATTGACATGCTCCTAATCCTAGTGATGTCTGACTATTCATGATGCATGAGTGTCAATATCTTGGTGGGCTTGTTTTGGTCCTTGTTCGATCTCGGTGTTCACTTTCTCCTTTCTCACGAGCATCGATACCCCGCTTCACTGTCAGGTTCAACCATTCCATCCTTTCTTTTTCTCCACTTACGACTTGGAATTCTAAAGTGTCCTTTCGGGTTTTCACTTTAGAGAGATTTTTTGTGTTTTTTTTTGTGTTTTTTTAGGGGTGCCCTTCTGGGTTTTCACCCAAGAGATCTCTCTTGTTATCTCGCATGCCTTCCTTGAATAGACATGACGTACGCAATTGGTCATCCTATCCGGTTGTTTGAAGCTTTCCTCCTTCCCTATCAACAGCCATTATGTAGGGAACTAGAAGACAGAGTTAACATCGTTTTCTTTGATCACCTGCATTTTTAAGGTTAAATCACAGTAATGCTCCGAAATCTCTTGTTTCACTATAAGCCTATGTTAACTTATCTGACTGAAATTGACAAGAAGGCAAGGAATGGATGCTCAAAAACACGGTTTTATTACGATTAAGGGCTTGGGATATCTTAAAAAGAAAGGTATGACACACATGAGAAAAAAGAAAAGTTAAGTATGAAATACAAGATCCCTCATTATCTTCGATATGAATGATACATGATCCTGTCGACCGGCGTAGAATTTTTTTGCTTGAAGCCTCCTCTTCATGATGTTCATGGGGATACCTTTCTCTTCGGATATTCAACTTTTCAATTTACCCAAGCCGCCCTTTACGGGTTTTCAACTCGGGTCCTCCCTTTGCTTCAAGACGTCCGGTTTCGGGTTTTCGTCTTGAGCTCTCCATTTTTGTTCTCTTTTTTCGTTTTTTTTTCAAAGATAGTATTTCTTAACGACATCTGAATTTACAGGGTTTTTCAGCTCGTCTCTATCCATTTCTGTTAGGATCAGGGCTCCTCTCGAGAAGGCCTTTTTTACGACGTACGGTCCTTCCCAATTGGGCATCCACTTTTCTCGAGCATCTTTCTGGATATGAAGGATTTTCTTGAGCACCAGATCCCCTTCTTTGAATTCTCTTGGGCGCACCTTTTTGTTGTATGCCTGTACCATCCGCTTTTGGTACATCTAACCATGACAAATGGCCTTTAGTCTCTTTTCATCAATGAGATTTAGCTGGTCGTATCTGGCCTGCACCCATTCGGCTTCTTCCAATTTTACTTCGTTTAAGACCCGGAGAGACGGGATCTCTACCTCAATTGGGAGTACTGCTTCGGTACCATACACCAAGGAGTAGGGTGTTGCCCCCGTTGACGTGCGAATAGACGTCCTATAGGCGAAAAGGGCAAATGGCAACTTCTCATGCCAATCCCTGTAGGTATCCGTAGTCTTCGCTATGATCTTCTTTATGTTCTTGTTTGCTGCTTCCACTACTCCATTCATTTTAGGACGATAGACTGTGGAATTATGGTGTGTTATCTTGAATTGAGTGCACACGTCCGTCATCATTTTGTTATTCAGATTGGAAGTGTTGCCGGTGATGATCCTTTCTGGCAATCCGTATCGACAAATAATCTCCTTCTTTAAGAACTTACATACTGTAGTCCTTGTGATGTTGGCGTAAGACGCTGCCTCTACCCATTTAGTGAAGTAGTCTATGGCGACCAAAATGAAACGGTGTCCATTGGAAGCTTTCGGATGGATCTGCCTGATGACGTCCATGCCCCACGCCGCGAAAGGCCACGAAGAATTCATGGTGTGTAAAGGCGATGGGGGTGCGTGAATTTTGTCAGCGTAGATTTGGCATTTGTGGCATTTCCTGGCGTAATTGATGCAATCTCCCTCCATGGTCAGCCAGAAATAACCGTATCTCATAATTTTCCGGGCTATAGACAGCCCATTAGCGTGCGTTCCACAATGCCCGTCATGTACTTCGGCTAAAATCTCCTTCGCCTCCCGGGCATCCACACATCTCAGCAATGTCTGATCATGACTTCTCCTATATAGGATTTCCCCATCTAGGACATATCTTGTTGCCATTTTTCTGAGCGTTTTTCTGTCATTGTCGTTTGCCCCTTCTGGATACTTTCGAAGCTTGACGTATTGCAAGATGTCATAGTACCAAGGGTTTCCATCGATCTCTTCCTGTACATTACAACAATGAGCAGGCCTTTCAAACGTCTGCATCTCAATGGGCTTCATTTCTGCCCTGGTGTTTGTTTTAAACATGGATGCCAAGGTTGCCAATGCATCTGCCATCTGATTTTCTTCTCGGGGTAGGTAATTGAAGCTGACGTTTTCGAACTCTTTGGTGAGCTCTTGGATCAATTCGTAATATTTGACCAACTTCGGGTCCCTGGTTTCCCATTCCCCACGCAATTGGTAAATTACTAAGGATGAATCTCCGAATACTCGAAGTTTTTTAATCTTTCTTTCAATAGCTGAGTTCAGTCCCATAACGCAAGCTTCGTATTCAGCTATATTGTTTGTGCAGAAGAATTCCAATCTGCTAGTGAACGGATAATAGACGTCATCAGGAGAAATTAGCACTGCTCCTATCCCATGTCCGAGGGCGTTAGAGGCTCCATCGAAGTAAAGCTTCCATGATTTATCATCTGAAACCTCTTCTTCGGTTGTAATGCACATCAAGTCTTCGTCTGGGAAATTAAAGTTCAATGCCTCATAGTCATCCGAAGCACGACTAGCTAGGAAATCTGCTACGACACTCCCCTTTACGGCTTTCTGGTTGACGTATACGATATCGAATTCGGATAAGAGCATCTGCCATCGGGCCATCCTTCCCGTTAGTGCTGGCGCTTCCATTAAGAACTTCAATGGATCTAGCTTGGATATCAACCAGGTAGTATGGTACAGCATGTACTGTCTAAGCCGCTTGGTAGCCCAAACTAGAGCACAACACAACTTCTGCACTGGCGGGTACCACGTTTCGCAATCATTGAATTTCCTGCTTAGGTAATAAATGGCTTGCTCCCTTTTTCTTGACTCATCGTGTTGCCCCAATACGCATCCCATTGAATTCTCAAAAACTGTCAAGTAAAGAATTAATGGTCGACCAGGTACTGGTGCGACTAAAATTGGAGCATTTGTCAGGTACTTTTTGATCTTTTCTAGGGCTCCTTGACATTCTTCATCCCACACACCAGGATTATTCTTTCTAAGAAGTCTGAAGACCGGGTCACATTGGTCGGTTAATTGGGAAATGAAAGGAGAGATATAATTCAGCCTCACCAGGAAACCGTGAACTTCCTTCTGAGTGCGGGGTGGTGAGAGATCTTGGATGGCTTTCACTTTATCTGGATCAATCTCAATCCATCTTCTGCTTACCACGAACCCTAGGAGTTTTCTAGAAGTAACGGCGAAGGTACACTTGGCAGGATTGAGCCTCAGTTGGTACTTCCGTAGTCTTTGGAATAGTTTTCTCAAGTTTTGTAGGTGCTCTTCCTCTGTTCGGGACTTGGTAATCATATCGTCCACGTATACTTCTATTTCTTTGTGCATCATGTCATGGAAAAGAGTCACCATTGCTCTTTGGTATGTTGCCCCTGCATTCTTTAGGCCAAACGACATCACTCGATAACAAAAAGTGCCCCACATGGTTATGAATGTGGTCTTCTCCATGTCATTAGAGTCCATCTTTATCTGGTTGTACCCTGAGAAGCCGTCCATGAAGGAAAACCATGAGTGTCCTGCAGTGTTGTCAACCAGCGTGTCAATATGTGGTAAAGGGAAGTTGTCTTTAGGGCTGGCTCGGTTCAGATCCTTATAATCTACACACATACGAAATTTCTCGTCTTTCTTTGGTACTGGTACAATGTTTGCAACCCATTCGGGGTATTTGGCTACCTCCAAGAATCCAGCATCAAACTACTTTTTCACTTCCTCTCGGATCTTTAATAACATATCTGGTCTCATTCTCTAAAGTTTTTGCTGTATTGGTTTACACTCCGATTTTGTTGGCAGTTTGTGCACCACTATGTCGATATTTAACCATGGCATATCTTGATAAGTCCAGGCGAAGACATCCTTGAATTCCTGAAGTAGGGTTATCAGTTCGTGCTTGGTTTTCGAGGAAATCGTCGTTCCTACTTTTATTTCTTTTCTCTCTTCTTCAGTCCCCAAGTTGACAATTTATGTTTCTTCTTGATGGGGCATGATCTGCCTTTCTTCGTTGGCCACCATTCTCTTTAACTCTTTCGGGACCTCACTTTCTATCTCATCATATCATTCCTCAATTCCCTCTGAGACCTCAGGGCATTCAAAATTCACTCCAGGATTAGATCCGGTATCATTCATATCATCAATCATGAGCGACCTGCATTAAATGAGAATGAATTGTATTGGGAAAGAGACGGCTTTATATGAAGGGAATGAACATGAAGAATGCATGAATGAAATAAATGAAACTTTGGTCATTTTAGGAAAGTGGGGATATTTTCATTTCAATTAAAAAGTTAACATAGGTGCCCCGTACAAGAGATCCCCATTGTTTACGGGCAAAAACAAAAGGTTGATTCGGAGCATTACTCTGATCTATTCCTATAAACTACAGGTAGATCAATGCAGCTCCAGTTATCGAGTGTTTCCCCGGGATGGCAAGGGCGGATGTTGGTCAACATTTTGCTGCCTTGGTCCTTTCCAGCTATCATGTTGATGTACATCCCTTCAAATGATTCACTGAGTATCTCCTCCTAGTTGAGTACTTCATTTTTCTTCATTGCTTCTCCAACCTCTTGACCTGGCTGGTAGAACCCTCTAGAGATAAAAGTGGTTTTCAAACTAGGAAAGGACATCGGTCTCCACGGAATGTCTTCTCCTTTGGATCTGACTTTTCTTTGCTCCTCCTTCCTCTTATATTCCTCTTTCTTCTGTTGAACACTTGGTTGGTAACCCAGCCCGAAACGATCCTTCTTGGTTATCATATTCTTGGGTCTCAGGTTTCCTTGTAATTTCTTCCCCAGCCCTTTTCATACTTTGGCTCCTCGGCCCAAAGTTTCTGCGACGGTCATCTTGGTACAATTAGATAACCTGGGGTATGGGATCCGACTTCCCTCCGAAACGAATGTGGCATTTACTAGTTCCAATGCTCGGAACGAGCATTCTGCAGCATCTTCATCATTTTGAATGTAGGGGGCGTCTGATGTCACTGAAGCAATAAATTTCTGCTCTGCCTCTACTGTGACCAATTTGCCTTCGACTACAAATTTTAATTTCTGATGCAATGATGAGGGGACTACTCCTGCGGAGTGGATCCATGGTCTTCCCAACAAGCAGCTGTAAGATGGTTTTATGTCCATCACCACAAAATCGATCACATATTTAGTTGGTCTGATCAATAGGGGCACCTCAATTTTCCCTATTGTTCCTCTTTGGGTACCATCAAAGGCTCTTGCCGAATTGTGGCAGGGCTTTAGGTGCGAACCATCTGTTGGCAGTTTTTGCAGAGTCACCATGGGCAAGACGTTCAATGCTGACCCGTTGTCGATCAGTACGCCTGGTACTACATACCCTTTGCAGTGGGTAGTGATGTTAAGGGCTTTGGTGGACCCCATTCCTCCCTCAGGGATCTCATCATCACTGAACGTTATATGATTATAGGCAGTGATATGCCCCACTATCATGTCCAAATTTGTCACAGAAATGTCCTGGGGCACGAAAGTCTGATTTAGCACTTTCAGTAGCGTCTCCCGGTGTTTTTATGAACTCAAGAGTAATTCCAGTACTGTGATCCTGGCCGGTTGCTTTCGTAGTTGTTCCACTACGCTGTACTCGCTATGTCTCAAGAACTTTAGAAATTCTTTGGCTTGGGCCTCAGTTACCGGCTCATTCATCTTTGGGGGAGGTTCTTCTCCAAATATCTGCGTAGGGCTAACTGCTGTACTCTTCCCCTTATCTTTTTCAGCTGCTTTCAAAGCCTTGGAGGAATAACATCTCCCGCTCCTTGTGAAATGACCTGCCTCACCAGCATTTACATCGTTTTGGCTTTGTTGGTTTTTCAGCGTAGGCTCTTTTACCTGACCGTGTTCTGGCTTTTCTGGCGTGGTCACATTTAGAGCATAATTCCAGGGGGTTTGCCGCATATCTTTGAATGGGAATGGAGATGGTACTGAAATGATGATCTTGGGATTTATCTTGTTGGTTCCTCCCTGGGAGGCACCTGCATTCCCTGGCCTGGGAGAGATGATAAAAGGTCTATCCTTCCCATATTTAGATTTGGGGCTATCCGTCATGTGTACGTCCGACCCCTTCTTCCACATGGGCTCCTCGAAGAATTCTATTTGTTTTTCATTCATTAGTTGCTGTATTAATTTCTTGAACTCATCGCACTCTTGGATATCATGCCCTTCAGTCTGGTGGAATTCGCAATACACTCCACATCCCTTCAGCCTTGTTATCATGCCTTTGTCGATCATACGGGCCATGCATAACTGTTGAAATACCCACCGTAAAGGAGACTTGATTTCTGACACATCATCCTTAATCCTCCTGGTAAAGTATTCTTCAATAACATTTACTCCTCTGTTCCCATGATTTGGCAGCGGGTTGTTAGCTACACTCGGCTCTTCAAACTTCAATATCCCGAAATCGATTAAGTTCTGCACAAGTTTTTTGAAAGCAAGGCAGTTCTCGGTGGGATGACCAGGGGTACCGCCGTGATAGTCGCAATGCGCGTTCGGATTATACCAAGACGGGAACGGCGGATTGACAGGAGTAACGATGTATGGACGAACCAGGTCTGCTTCATACAACTGGGAATAAAGTTCTGAGTACGAAATAGGTAGGGGAGTGAAAGTTCTTCTCTCTTTCTCTTTTCCGACGATTCTTTCATCTCTTTGATTCGAGTTTTGTGTTTTTCCCACAGGTGCTTGTGGCTGTGAGACTGTGAAGTTCTTTGGGGCGATATAAGTGCTGGTGGTGTTTACTTCATTTCTCTTACTATACTTCCGAGACCCTTCCCCGCCATGAATCCTACCACTCCTAATTGCCAGTTCAAGGGACTCCCCAGTCCTGATTAAGTCAGCAAAGCACTGTGTTGTGTTATTAATGAGACGATCAAAGAGTGCCCCTTTCAGAGTATTGACAAATAACGGCGTAATTTCATGCTCCGGGATGGGTGGCTGAATTTGGGCGGCCACTTCTCTCCACCTTTGGGCGTATTACCACAGACTTTCGTTGGACTTCTGCCCCATATTTTCCAACATAATTCTGCTGGGGGTCATATCTGTTACGTGCTTGTATTGCTCAGTAAATGCTCTTGACAGATCTTTCCATGTCTTAACATTCACCTTGCTCAACTGGGTGTACCACCGTAATGCCACTCCAGTTAGACTATCCTGGAAACAATGGATCAGTAGCTTTTCGTCCTTATGGTAGGCCACCATCTTTCGATAGTACATTGTTATGTGTGCGGAAGGACATGTGGTTCCATCGTATTTGTCGAACTCTGGCGTTTTAAATTTTGGCGGTAGGACAAGATCGGACACCAGACTTAAGTCGCTAGCGTCATTTCCTGATTCTTCATTAGATTGTAACGTTTTAAATTTTTCCTCCATGAGGCGAAACCTTTCCTCCTACTTTTTCTCTACCTCGGTCCTGATCCTTTGAACCATGTTCAGGTCCGGCACCTCTTTTTCATAGAGTGCTTCAGCATCGAGGGGTTGAGTTTCAGGTGCCCATATTTGAAAACTAGATGACATTCCTGCAGGGTCGATATACACCTTCCTAGCCGGGTTTGGTGCAGTTGGTTGAACCTTGTAGTGAGCTAGGGTACCTTCTGGCTCTTGAATGGTTTCTCCTTCCACTCTTTTCCAAGACTCTTAGCCAACAATGCGGTTATGTCGGATACTATAGATGCTTGCGACTGCGCAATCTGATCACTGAGGCTTCTCTGGGCCTCTTCAAGCCTTGTCTCGAGCTATTTTTGCCCTCTTTCTAGACTGATTATCCTGTCTTCCATGAGCTTTCTTTGTAACCGGGTAAAGTATGGGTGATGAATGATTGCGGGTTAACTACACACAACGCCACAATATTCATAATGTTAATATGGTTGCAAGAAATAAAAATGCATGTAAAATGATGCGAATGTCATGATGCAAATGCAAGAATGTATGCAGATAAGGTACTGATTCCGCTGGTAATCACCCTTTTGAACTACTTCCACGGGAATTAAAGGGTCTAGATTACAACAAAGTTCGTGTTACAAAATAAAGATCCCTAATACAAAAGATCTAATTACAACAAAGAGTCCTATAGATAAGCTCTAGCTCTATCTCCTAATTTTCCAATTGCCCTGAGCAGCTTGAGGAACCTGGGAGCTTCTTCCATTACCGGGACTATGAAAGGTCGGAGTGTCTCAGCCTCGACAGCTAAATCATTCACATGCCTGGCGACTCGCTGTATGTCCACCATTAGGTTTGCGTAATACTGGTCCCTGTCCTGTACCATCCAGGCAGCGTCGCGCAGTCTCTTTTGCCAATAGGTGTCCCCTCCGGCTGCAGCTTCCTCGAACACACTAATTCTTTCCTTGTAATTCTCAACAGTTGCTTCGAGGGACTCAATTCGTGCTCGTAACATGCTTGCTTCGCGCTCTCTTTCTTGAAGCTCAGTGAAACCATTTCTGTGGCAGTACATTCGAAGTGAGTGTTCAACTTCCGCCACCTTTCCTTTTAATTCGCCATTCTGACTTTGGCTTTGCTCCAGACTTTGAATAGTGTCATCGTACAGTTTTTGCATCTCTAACAGTCTATTTCGGCTACTCATGGACTTTCTTTTCCATACGGCGACGCTTTCTTTCTCATGATGGACAACTTGCTTTCCCTTGCTGATTTCTTGCCTGAGTCTTTCCTTTTCCTGATCAATTGCCTTCTTGGAGGACCGTTTTTCTTCTTCCATAGCCAACCGGTAGCTTTCTATCTCTTTCTCGATTGCTCTCTTACTGATTTCTTGTTCTTCTTCCACCAAACGGATACCATTCATTCTTTCTCTTTCCACGGCTATGAATTGACTCCGGCTGGCCTTCTGTATTTTTGCTTGTAGTAGAAGGGCATCTTTTTGATAAAGAGCATTCTTGTCGTTCAAATCTGCATTTAATTTCTTCAATTGCCTAATGATCCCGTCCCGCTCGTCAACCTCTAAGCTTGCCTTATAGAGCTCGCTCGCATGTTGCGTCTGTTGGATGTCCATTTTCCTTTTAACTTCTTCGAGTTCATTCCTTAAGATGTCAGCTTCAGACGGTACCACCCTTGTAAGCTCTTCGAGTGACACTGCTGGTCCTTGATTAGATTCAGGAATCACATTATTAACCCTCAAACGTCTCCAAAGATCGTAGTCCGGGGTAGTCATGTGCTCGGTGTCTCCTTCCACTCTGATCCGGTAACAATGGTCCCAGGCCCTCATGATGGTCTGAATTTTTCCTTTGAACTCCGCTTTGAAAAGAAATTCAGTTTGGCTTAATCCGGCGGTATTGGGAATGAACTGTCGTGATCCGAACTATCGAGACACTAAAAGCGGAACACAGGCGATCCCTCCATGCAATCCCAACATCATCAGCCAGTTGAAATCACCACAACTATATAGAAAATAATTAACTTTACCGAGCCATGGGACCCTCCATGCTATGTCTTCATCTTGAATGTTCCTGAAGAAACTAGTCCACATTTTTGTTTTCAAATCCTCTCGCCATTCCTTTGCTAAGTACTCCCATAAAGGCGAAAAACCTTGGAAGGATATCCCCGGCAGGACCCTCGTCGGTGTCTTCCACATGTGACTCTGAATCTATACTTGTAACAGCTGTGCGCATCCTCGAAAACGTCCTTCTTCATGTTTCCGGCTAGCATTTAAGGAAATGAAAGTCTCGACCAAGATTGCTGGTACTGGGTTTGCTTTCCGTTTTACCCGCTCAAACAAGTCCAGAATGGCTATGTCAATGTTCCCGAGTACTATTGGAAAGATCACCAAGCCATATATTCCTAAGGCGAACAAGTCCATTTTCTTTGCCTCGTCTGGATGTGTCGGTATGATGTTCCGAATACTTTCCCATGCAAAGACTGTATTGTCTCCTCGGATCTGAAGGAGGCCATTAACCCAATCGTCACTCATTCCCGCAAAGGTTTTGGGTTTCGCGGTGTAATTCTGATTCCTCAGAGGTTTCGCGTAGATCCAATCTTCCTGAATGTTTTTCTGGTTAAGTAAAGCCGTGTATTCTTCTACTGTAGGCATCATGTCCTGCCCATTGAAGGTGAAGCAGCAAAAAGCCGGATTCCAGAACTGGACTGTAGCTCAGAGTAGGGGCTGGTTAATCCGAACATATAACAGCTGTGCAATGTCGCCATAACTATCGCATAACAAGTCTTGTAGTCTTCGCTCCCATCTTTCCCAAATGCTTTGAAGATCCCATAAGTCGTTCTGTTGGAGACTCACATAGGTGTACCCTGCTATTACGCGTTCGTTCGGCAAACTGTCCCCTTGGATTTTCTGGTTGACCTCTGGCCAATGTCTAACTGACAAATTAAGCTTTTCTTTCCTAAGACACCATTTTTCCATGTTGAAAGACTTTCTGATTAGGCAAACCACTTGATCCAGTACCTTTATGTGATGCAAATGCATGATGTATGAGAAAAAACAAAAGCGAAAAGAAAACAAGTCAGTACCAGATAAAATTGATAAATATATAAATAAAAGGACAAAATTAAACAGAATAAACACACAAAACAACCCTATTTATCCCGTCTAAAATACCTAAGGTTATCCGCATGGCTCTAACAGGGTAGGTTTTTATGTTCTCTATATGCAGTGTTGGTTCTAGGAGGTACCCGAATTGTCCTTGCTGTCCTCTACTAAGAGTAGCAAGGCCCCCGATCATCACCCATTATAGGCTCCTTTCAACCGGGTTCAATCCAGGGGGACCCATTCGCTTATGCCTGTACGAAGGAACGATATCCTTACGAAAGCATAAGGTACTCGAGCCCCGAAGGTACTTGCTAGGCCCATACGGGAGAACGATATCTCCACGAAAGCATTAGCGTTTTCCCCCCACTTAAAAAAGACGGGTTTATATGCCATATTTTAAATGCGTTAAAATAAACGCGCAATTATGACCGAATGTTAATTTAATAGTCACTTTAATCCGGAACTTCCAATATTAATAAAGCGGTAATTATTTTAAAAGCTTGACACTCATTTGTTTTTTTGAAAAAAAAAACAAAAAATTATCTCCAGCGGAGTCGCCATCTGTAGCGATGTCCCTCTTTTTTCTCATCGCTAAATAAAAACGAGGATTTTTGAAGTTGTTTGAAAGGTGTTTGTGATTCTTTTGGATATAAAATGTTTATTCCGTGGGGTTTAAAAAAACCGCATTTTAAAAAATGAAGTCGCCACCGGCCACTTAGATAGGCCGGACACCATAAAACCAGAGATTCAAAAAGATTGGGTTTGAGAGTCGGTTACGGATGGGGAAGGATTAGCACCCCCACACCGCCCAAAATTGGTACTTTAATAATTACCGCTTTATTAATACTGGATTTTTCCGGATTAAAGTGACAATTATTTTAAAATTCGGTCATAATTGCGAATAAATTTTAAGGGCCCCGTTATCCGAGAATAAACGCCCAACCACTATCACTACGCCTGATACTGGCCCCGTTTACGCTCGGATAAAAGGGCACCGCATTAACAATTTATATACCATATGCAATTTTAGTGACAAAAATATAAGACATAGCAGATAATTTAAGAACAATAAATATTCACATAATAGAATACTAATCTAACATATATGAAATACGTAATTAAAATACACATATACATACCAAGCTTAATATCGAAAAAGCAAACTTAACATGCCACAATAACAAGGTAGGAATAAATACATATAGACGAACATATATTTCAAAAAGACATACATACTAGTAATAAAACATATTTCAACATATATGGGACAATATATCCTACAAAAAGAAAATACACTAACATGTAACCTAAAAACCAAGAGAACATACACATATAAAAATATATAAAACATGCTATGTACGAACCAACTAGAATATAACATACTTAATACGAATAACCGGATAAAAAAGATACATAACTATCATAAGCTTAATACATATATACATGTAAACATAAAAATACGAGGCATATACGAGGGATATAAAATAAGACAAAAGAATACATTAACATATACGATTATAATACGAACATGAGTATTTACAAAGAAACATGACTGAAATGAAAAAAAATAAAAGTCAGTGGCAGAAATTAAAGAACAATAATAGATAATTTAAGGACTAAAATGCGAAGTAAACAGAACCTAAAAGGATCAAAACTGTAATTGGACCAAGGGGCAGACCCAAAATGAAAAGTTCAAAAACGTGGGATGGTTAAAGGGGTAATTTTACCATTTAAAAACTGATTCGGTGTAATTTAGGGACTGGATTGCAAGATTTTGAAATACAAAAGGGACCAGAGTTGTAAATATACCATGCGGCAAGACAAAAATGAAAATATTGGAAACGCGGGGGGGATTTAGTGTGTGATTTCCCCATTTAACGAAATAATAATAACTATATAAACCTTATTTTTAGGTCGAAACCAATTTTTCCTTCATTTCTTTCATTTTCAGTTTTATAACTCAACCCGTGTTCTTCATTTTCTCTCAACTCTCTCTATAAAACCCAGAATCCGGTGGCCGCCCGCCGTGTTCTCCGCCGCCGGCCGCCGCTAACCGGCGCCGACGAGCCTCAAAAACCTACCAAAATAACCCCTGTCTCACCCTCGACACGAATCCGAGGTTGGATTCAGAGGATATGCTTCTATTTGCCCTAGATCTAGGAAATACGAAATGAAAAAACCCATTTTTTAAACCCAAAACGAAACTACAAGGGGTCTCCCCCTCCCTTTAGTTCACCGTATCTGGCTTGGGGAAGCCAAAAGGCTTGTTACTGAGGAGGGGAGACCCACAAACGGCGACGGTAAGACCACTCTCTCTCATTTTTTTACCTCTTTTGTATATGCATGCAAAAATAAAAAGGGGAAAACGAGTATTTACCACTGGACTGACTTTTGTATTTCGATTGTAACTTCTGGTTCGATTACAACTTGTTCTTTTGATTACAACTCTCTGTTTGCTCTGTTACAACTCCCTTCGTTACAAATATTTGTTTCGTACAATATATGCTTGTCTTTGTTTTGGTACAAGTTGCATGTTATTTGCCTTTTTTCAGATCTGGACTGACATTTCTTTTCTTGCTGTGTTTGACATGTTCTGAGCGCGGTGGTTGAAGATCGGCATGGTGGCGATGTGGGGGTTCTGCCAGCGGCCAGACGTGTTCTCGGCCGTTAGATCAAATCTGATCTAACGGTCGAGATGGCTTGAAGGATGAACGGCCCAAATGAAGCCTCGATTTGGTGAAACAGCTCCAGATCGTGCCACGTGGAGCTCAGCAGTCGAGGGGTCAGAGCCCATGGGGCTCACGCACGCGTGGGATACCAAAGCGTCCGCGCGTGGACCGCACGCGCGCGTGGCATTCGAACGGTCCATACGTGTAGAGCACGCGTCTGGCAGATATTTTGGTCCTTGGTTAAATCGTGGCCGTTGGATCAGATCTTGATCCAACGGCCCACAGTCACCTGCACACAATAAATGTAATTAGATAGGGTTTGGGTTTGGGCCAACCGAGCCTTGTAATTATTTGTAATTGGACTTGGACTGTAATTTATTTATTTGGTTTAATATATATAATTTTTTTGGATTTCATTTTATATATTAGCCCAATAATAATAGTAATAGTATTATAACAGCAATACACATACATACGTATATAACATAACATACTAGCATACGTACGTATAATCATACACATAATTGACTTAACATTTATACATATTAAATAAATACACTCGTACTAAATAGATACGTATGCGACACACATACACCATTAATACATATACATACATAGCTTATAATATACGTGCACACACCACACCTTATATATATTAGTAACACTCATGTACCTAATAAACATTTAATATAATATGTATACATGCAACACTAATATGTATTTACATGATAAAAATGAGTGATTACAGGTATCAGTACGGGATCTACATGTATCGATACATGTTGCATGATTCAATTATTAACCAATTCTAGTAACATTTTGTTGTACCAGTACAGATCCAACTGTATCAGTACGGGGTTCATACCCTTAAAGGGATCGGTACAGCCTTAATTCGTATCGATACCCAGTTCATTATATCAATTCCAGTGACCAATTTGCGTACAGATACACCCCTACACGTATCGATACGCCTTAACGGCTATGACCAATAATGCAAACTGTTAAGTGTTCAAAAGTACTATTTTTATAACCTTTTTACTCATATTATTGTTAGACTTAGGGTCATTTTAGTTGCATTAATAGGCATTCATGCATAATTTCCTAGTTTCCTTGATTCATGAGCTTGGTATTACATTTTGTTGGTTTTTCGTGGAAAAGTTACTGCTTCGATGTTTTATTTTGTGCAAGTTAGAATTGCCACGACAAAGTACAATTTGCCGAGGCAATTCAGGAAGGACTTGCCGAACCAGTTGCTCTGGCAATTTCCTGATAAATCTGCCCAGTTTTGAATAAAGTCAAAATTCAAGGGATAACTCCCCAAAATCTGAATTTTCAAGCAGCATTTAATGAAGATTTAAATTCAGATTTATGAGGAGTTATTGGAGATCAAATGGAGATTAAATTCCTAGTATTTTAGGAAAAGTTTTTGGAGGAATTAATATATAATAAAAGAGATCTATTTCTTTTATTGTATTTAATTCTAACTTAACTTCCTCCTCAAGAAAGACTTTGACCTAGCCATCTCCTATATAAAAGAAGCCCTAGCCGCCTACTTGGAGGAGAATTTGAATTGAGAGGTGCGATTGGGAGAGAAAAAAGGGGCTGCTCGACATCTTTTTGTTTTTCCTTTTTCGTTCCATTAGATTCATGTTTAGGGATTTTATTCTTGAGTTTATTTTGTGCCCAGCCATGAACTAAACTTATTTGGCTTGGGTTATTGTGTTTTTGTGGTTGTGAGAACGATTGAATTTGTTTAGGTATTGAGTTTGCAATTTTACTTCAAAGTTTGTTCATTCTTGGTTCTTAATTTTGTTTGCGAGTGAATTGGGAGAGGATCTCATGAATTCATCCATTTATCTAATATCAGGAGAGTTAGATTCAAGAAACGAATGAGCATGGTTTTCATACAATCGATCGATGGTGAAGACTAATTCGGCTTAGGGATAAGTTTCAAATTTCAATGGCTAAAAGGAGCGCAAGATAGGTTGTTTTCCACCTTTGGTTCACGCATGGATGTATTATCAAGGCATGCACAATTACAGTGTTTTGAGTTAGGGATAACGAGAAACCATTGAAGAACACTTCGCCGAACTTTGAAGGTTGTCGCCCAGGCAATAGCTCCAGTCCCAATTGCCCAGGCAATCGTTGAACTGCCCAGGCAATCGCAAAATTGCCCAGGCAACTGACTGGATCTAATTGCTGAAGTGATTGAGCTACTCTAGCACTCAATTACCACGACAGTCCATTCGATTATCACTCCACGACTCACGATAACCATGCCTACTCTCTCTTATTCAATTACACATTTTTATTTAATTGTTCTCTTATTTTTCTTGTTAATTAGAACTCCTACAATCACCTACTTGTGTTTTTATTTTCAGTGCGAGAAGTTAGATTCACGAAGTAGCACCAATCCCTGTGGAGAAGATATCTATACTATACTATAACTTGTGACGTGTATGCTTGCACCAATTGCGAAGCACTCTAAACACGCAACACACACTCGTACCGATATGCCATCACCACGGTTTGTAATAGCAAACCATAGGGATCCTTGGTGGATCATGTGTTGTTACGTGCCAAGTATGGGCACTTGTATGTTTTGGGTCACTTTGTTGATGGGATCTGGATACCCAAAGAAAGAGTGTTGCAACACCAGGGCTAGAGATACCCAGATGTACGTTCCTGATGTTGTGTTATACCAGGCCTCATCCGATGATACTCGAGGAGAGATGATGAGTATGAGTGTATGTTCCCGAGGCTGTCTAACACTGAGCCTCACACAGAGTGTATGTTCTCGAGGCTGTGTGACACTGAGCCTCACTCCAGGTTTGTGGTATGATTTTGTGTGTTTTTGCTTGGTTGATCAAGTGAGATCCCGAGTATAGTTGGGCCTCGCGTTCCATGTGTGATGTGTTGTTATGTCGAGAGCATGTGTTTAGGCGACTAGTGGTAGCACCACATGTTTTTTTATCTATCCTTATTGCTCGTACTGGCTTGCATGCTTATGTTTGTGATTAGCATGAAGAATAGTCGAGTAGATGTGTACCATTGAGCTTTGTAAGCTCAACGCTCGAAATCATTGTTTTAGTACGTAGTTTGATCGTAGGATCGTGAGATTGAGGAAAACTATCAGTACGAGATTCTAACATTTGGAAGTTTTCAAAGTACGATACTTGTGTTTAGTGAGCTATGTATTCATAGGACCTTACGTGGTTGAGTATGTAATTCTTACTTTTGAAATTGTATTGATCAAGTTGAAGGTTTAAATGTTTTAAATTAAAGTGGAGCTCCTTTGTAAAGATTTAAACTGTTTATCTATGTTTTCAAATTGGATTCTAAATGTTTTGGAAATACCTTGTTTGGGCTAAACCTAGTTGCAAAATTTTATGGTTTTTGGGTTAGGCTTGAGGCCCAATTGTGACATCCAGGTCGAGGGTGTTACAAATGAGGTATTTTAAACCCTCTAATTACTTTATGGTCATTACTAGCCGTTGGGGTTGGTTTGGAGCCATTAGAGACTTAATTTCCAGCATTTAATGCACTTATGGTGCAGTGGGTATCGGTACGCGAGAGACCGTATTGGTACATGCCTTAAGAAGAAAAAGCTGTTACTCACATTTAATATAGGGCGTACCGGTACGTGGTACTTGAGTATCGGTGCCTTTTCGTACCGATACGACATAACCAGTATCGATATGAAATTGGCTTACTAAAAAACTAAAACCATTCCTCGTACCGGTACACTTACGATTGTACCGGTATGGACAACTTATTTTTGACGCTTAATTTATTTTGAAAGGTTTGTTCAAGTCAAAAACTCCTTAAAATGGTTTCAAACATATTTTTCAGTAATTTGAATTTTAAATTATTTTTGTTAATTAGTTTAAGGCCAAAAACAATTTTCATTTATGTTATATCAAAATCAACATCTTAACATTACTCCCAAATCTTCCTTAAGTGCTAGAATGGAACCACACATACATAAATAAAAATACATCAATCAAAATAATTCTCCATCTTAATCATGTATACAAATGTAAATGATAATGAATGTAAACATGAAATTAATGAAGGAAAGTGAGCTTCCTAACTAGCATTAACTCCAATTTAATGCTTCCTACCAAACCCCCACCTTTTTCATTTAAAAAATCTATAGAGCTTCTTAGGGTTTATCTAAAAATCAACTAAAATATTTATTATTGAACTCAAATGAAAGCTTAGGGGGCAAAGATCATTTTATTATTTCATGAACTAAACTAAATTTCAAGGGGATTAGAAGAAAAATAGAAGAGAAATAAATCTTACCTTTTTTTCAATCAATCTCATATTAGTGTAATCACTCATTTTTCTCCGGATATAATATTATTATATCTTATTATTATAATAAAAAATCAAATTAAAATTAGAAAAAGGGAAGGAGTGGACACATAGCGTCCACGTCACCCCACATATTTGCTTTTGCATATAGAAGGTAGGCTAGGGGGCAACAATGGAGGAGAAGCAAGTGGGGCAGTGCCCCTTGAAAATCTTGAGAGCAGTGCTCTCACTGATGATTTTTTATTCCCCGGATGGTTCGATCAATCATTCGATCGGATGTCTTTTTTGAGGTTCGATCGGGTTGGTTTTTGGATCATGGTTAGATGATGTGAAGATCTCAGCGGGGGTTAGTCGAAGTTCTTCATTCGAGCTTCTAGTAGGGTAAACTTTGATCTTTATATTTGTATTTATTTTAATGTTGGTTTAGATATAGGTAATATATATATATATATTGATTATGTTTTTAATTGGCTTGATTTTATAATAAATATATTTTGTATGCCATGTTTGTATGTGTATTTTAAGTTGTATGAATTAATTACATGAATAAAATATATTTATATATACTTTTGCCATTAGAATTCCATATTTATGTTTATGCTTCCATTTATGCATATTAATTGTTCATACATATATTTGTCACATATAGTTTAGGTCTTATTGTTCCGGTATCCTAGTGGGAGTGTCATCCCGGTTTCCGGGTGTCATCTTCTTAGGTACCATGAATACCGATGCATTTTATTTTTATCATGCATGCATACTTTTTAGGAATTAAATTTTAAATTAAATTGAATTTTAGATTTTCATTGCATTTACGATACGAACCCTTAGGTACCAATTTTTTGGGCGTTGTGAGGGGTGCTAATCCTTCCCCACATGTAGCCAACTCCCTAACCCTTTTTAAATCTTTGGTTTTCTTTTTTCAGTGTTCGGTCTACCTTATCCAAGTGACCGGTGGCTACTCCTGATTTTATTTCAAAACGCGGGTTTTTGAAAGAAATCTCCCTAAACTAAATTTTTCATGAAAAGTGGAATATGTACGGATTTTTTAGTCACTACAGAATGGCGACTCCACTGGAGATTTTTTTTTGTTTTTACAAAATAGAGAGTCAAGCCTTAGTCAGGTTCGTATCGAAATTATTAAGAAAAATTTAAATTCGATTTAATTTAAAATTTAATCCATAACTTTGTTTGTTTACTACTTTTATATGCATGATGTATGCTATATTTGTCATCATGCATGATTTTTCTTCCCGAGCTCCGTCCGTATTAAGTGGGAGTGATTACTTCGCCTCGTGGGGTATTCACCTCTGTATGGTGTTGTAATTCGCTTTCGATATTTGGTCCATATATTTCGTGGGGTTCACACCCTGTATGGTATATGGGTCATATCCCCTCAAATCGATGTCCTAGCGACAGTTCGGGTACCCTTTACTTTAGAACCTAACTCTATATAGTGAACCGTAGAGCTCACTTTTTAGAGCCATACCAGTACCCTGTCCGTTTAGCGGTAAGCCTTTTAGGTCTTGCTTGATATTTACATGCTTTTATTTACCATACGTGTATTGTTAATTACTTTATTTTATTTGTTTTATTTCTTGACATTAAATTTATTTATTTTAATTTACTTATCTGATTATCACACCGTACTGACTTGTTTTATATTTTTTTCCTTTTTCCCTTTTTTCCACATTCATTTTTGCATGTCATACCATACATAGGTGTTGATTCATAGAACAATCTAATTTAGAGGGCATCTGAGATGGGAGAGAAGTCTATGATACCAAGAGCGATAATGCTACAACATTAGGTTGGGCCGAATGAAGACAAATGTAGAAAGAAGACAGTTCGACAGTGAGACATGTGTCGTAGGTAGAAACAACATATTTTGGATGTAGAGGCGGATCCTCATTGAAGCCAGTGGAGGCCATGACCCCCTTCAAAATTTGAGAATTTCACGTTCAGCCTTTTTAAGAAAATTTTAGAAATTTTAATTTGGCCTTTCCAAAATTTTTAAAATTATTATTATATTTCAAAAGTTTTAAATAATTTCAATCAAAACACTTTTTCTTTTTTTAAAAAAAGGGGTCGTGATAAGTTTCGATTACCCCCCGAAAATTTTAGTTTAACTCTAACATTTTATAAAAATTTAAGTTAAACCCTTCAAAATCTTTGGGAATTTTAATTTAAGCCTCTAAATTTTCAAAAAATTTAAATGGGCCCCTTCAAACTGGATCGTCAAGATCCGCCCCTGATGAAGAGACTTGTTCGCATTCTGTCTGCACGAGTTAGTGATATTCCCAAAAGCTTCGGGGTACATAGGTTACATTGCCATGAACCTTTTGAGCAGTAGAAGAGAACGATGAGATCGCCCCTCAGTCCGGAAGTGACGTTAAGACATGGAGTGTGGACCTTGCTTCACGAAGTCAAGATGTTAAGATGAGAAGCTAACCGTTATCTGTAATTCGTTATTTTAGCTCCTTGTAATAAGACATCTTCTCCGTTAAACGGGTGTCTTTCTAAGGACTGTTTGCAAATCAGCACCTTATTTGCATTCATTGCATTTTATACATATTTTCACCCTTCTAGTATTTTATTCATTTATGACACATTTCATGCATTGATCAATTAAATGATAAGATTTTTGGGTTCGATGGAGCAATCCGAGAATCAATTGAAGTTTTATCATGGATGAAAGAATTGAACAAAATCAAAGATCAAGACTCGAGTAGCTAGAAGATAAACTCGAGAAAGAGGGGCACAAGGGCATTCTACCAAGAAGTATAGACCGTTACAATCAAGAGGTTGATTAACAAGGGGATTTTAACATCAATTGATTAAACATTAGAGAACAAAAGAATTGGGGCAATCTTACACCGCACCTAGAAGGCCAGAATGAGTTGATGCCCTGACAATGACTCGAAAGTCCCTATGCTTGGGTTTCTCAACCTTTTGTAAATATGTTAGTTTGATTTCCCACATTTTGGCTTCTTAGTTTGATTTCCCACATTTTGGCTTCCTTTTTTAGAACATTGCATAGAATAGTCATACGATTTAAACCCGAAAACAGTAGGAATATTTTGTCAAAAGAAAATAAATCCTTTAGAAAAATCCAATGTCATAATTGATATAAACTGATTGTACCCAGGGCAATGATATAGCTAACACGGAGCAAATGGCTACCGGTAAAGGCAACTCAAAACCGTTGATCCCTATGCATTTGGGAAAAATGCAAAAGAAATCTAAAAGCTAAGCTATAGATTTTTTTCAAAATCAAATGTCAGAGTGTAGTTATTTTTTCATAATGAAATTTTTATTTTTTTTATTCAGAAAACATTTTTGCATTCTTTGATTCTGTAAACATTTCATTCAGAGGTAGTCTTTGTTCTTCCATACACATATTTGTGAAAAGGACATGCATATGTACATATCATTTTTATTGGGACCTTAAATCTCAATTACAAGAGCACCTTTGATTCAAATCAAAAGATCAATTCCAAGCTCCTTTTGTTTATAAGGAATTGAATGTTGTGATGATATTGCAAATGCGAGCCTCTGATAATCTATTTAGGTCAATGGGGGAACAAAACGAGTGTTCAGGTAATGGGCAGATCCCATTTAGTGAATTCCCCTCTCAGGCATTTGTCGTTTAAGATCCTTGAATCGAGTGTTGACCCTAAACTTCTACCCCTTGAAGAATTTCTCTAGATGTCTATGAATGGGACGATGAATGATATTCTTTCATTTTCTGAGGAAGAATTGTGACCACATACATTGGATACAAAGACCGAAGAATCATAAAAAAATGTTTGAAGGAAAACTTATGTTCAAAGAGCCAGCCAAGCAAAGTAGAAAGTTTCCAACATCAAAACGGAAGTCATTAAGAATAAGAGCACTAAGCTGAACAGTGCAATAAAGGGAAAGCAAGAGACACACATGTGAAATTCTCTATTCAATTTAGAAGAGACATGGATAATTGATTAATTTCAAGCGAAAACATGCATCAATACTAGTCAGGATGAAGTATAGTTCAAAGATACAAATTATAGGCTGAAAACCCAAAAGGGGTAGTCTAGAAAAAGAAGAAGAAGAAGAAGAATAAAGAAGAAGAAGAAGAATATTTTATATGATCACACCCATATCAAGTAATGCAAGAATAAATCTTTAATTGGAGGAAGAACTAGAGACTTTTATGCATATGTACACCCAATTGAACCAAAAAATGGGCAGTGTAAAGTGATCAAAAGAAATAGAGAAAAGGATATTTCATCAAAGCGTATCCCACATAGATTTTCTCTATTAAAAGGAATCTCAATTTTGAAGAGACTTGAAGGATCAATCATCAAGTATCCAATCAAGATGAAAGATGGTCCAAAGTTACAAAAGAAGGAAATAAAATCTAGGGTGAAAATCCAAAAATAGGCAGTCTAGAGCGATCCGAAAGAATGAAAAAAAGAATGTTTTATATGAGCATATTCAGGTCAAACAAATACAGAAATGCGGTTTCACTTAGCCATGACCCTTGGCCTACGCTACGAGACTACAAAGGCCATTCTGATCATACATAGATATTTAAATTGGATGAGTCTGTCTTTAGGGTTAACCTTTCTTCAAGGAACATCAAACTTGAAATGCCTGATCGACACCCAAATAAGGGAATAATGGGGCATGGTGAGTTAGTGAGATTAATAGAGCCACCTGAAATGGGTTAGAATTTAGGTATGGGAATTGTTCTTCTCAGAAGCCTAATAGATTGGAAGAGGCTAGACATGTGCATATATCGTCACAATAGTCAAGATATTCTAAATATACGCTTCATTCGGATTGATATTTGTCAACTTGAAACAAATGTGCTATTGCATTTAACATTAGTCTTCAAAAATGTTTGACAAATTTTAAATAGTTATCATTTGCTCCAAACATTAGTTTTAAAAAACGTTTGGCATTTTTTTTCCCAATTTTAATCTTTGAATATTTACATTTCCCCCCAAACATTAGTTTTCAAAAATGTTTGACAAATTAGTTATCATTTGCTCCAAACAATAATTTTTGAAAATGTTTGGCATTTTTCTCCCAATTTTATTTTTTGAATATTTATCATTTCTTTCGAACATTAATTTTAAAAGAAATTGGCTTTTTTTTTCTTCGAATTTTGGTTATTTTAAATATTTATAATTTCATCCAAACATTAGTTTAAATAATAATAATAATAATAATTTTTGGTATTTTCCCCTCAAGTCTCGACATGTGCATATATCGTCACAATAGTCAAGATATTCTAAATATACGCTTCATTCGGATTGATCTTTGTCAACTTGAAACAAATGTGCTATTGCATTTAACATTAGTCTTCAAAAATGTTTGACAAATTTTAAATAGTTATCATTTGCTCCAAACATTAGTTTTAAAAAATGTTTGGCATTTTTCTCCCAATTTTAAGCTTTGAATATTTATCATTTCCCCCTAAACATTAGTTTTCAAAAATGTTTGACAAATTAGTTATCATTTGCTCCAAACAATAACTTTCGAAAATGTTTGGCATTTTTCTCCCAATTTCAATTTTTGAATATTTATCATTTCTTCCAAACATTAATTTAAAAAAATTGGCATTTTTTTTTTCAAATTTTGGTTATTTTAAATATTTATAATTTGCTCCAAACATCAATATAAATAATAATAATAATAATAATAATAATAATAATAATAATATTTGGCGTTTTTCCCTCAAGTATCAGTTTTGTAGATATCCATAGTTCTTTTCTCTAAACATTAATTTTAAAAAAAATGTTTGGCACTTGTTGGCACATTTTGGTTCTTTTTATCAAACATTAATGTTTGGCATGTTTTTACCAAATTTTGATTCTTTCGACACTTACCATTTCCTCCAAATATTAGTTTTTAAAAAATAATAATAATCGACATTCTTTCTAAATCTTGATTTTTAAGATAGTTTTTCTTCCAAAAATTAGTTTTCAAAATGTTTGGCTTTTTCTCCAAGTTTTGTTTTTGAAATGATTGATTTTTTTTCAAAAATTATTGATGAGAATTAAATCATAAGGATGGAGAGTTGGTTCCCGTCGAGATACTATAAGAAGAATAAGATTGAGTTTAGGGAGTGAAGGCATTTTGCTTACCCGGTGATGAGACAGATGGAGACTTCGACCGTTGAGTCGAGCCCAAGACTGAATGGGGCAATGAGATGATGAAAGTCCCTATATAAGAGTAGTATAAGGACTAGAAGAGAGATTTATGAAAAAGAGTAGAGACCCTAAAGATGAAGAAGAAAAAGAGTTACTTGTACAAGAAAGAAGCGCGAGTCAATTGCGAGATAGAGATTCAATAAATAAAGATTGAAGAGCATATTAAAGAGATATGGAGTGAACAAATCCGAGAATACTCTTTCGGGGAATAGGTTTTAAAAGTAGATTTAAAAAGAAAAGAGAGAAAAAAGAAATGAAAGAAAAAGAGAAGAGAAAGAGAAAGAGAAAGAGAAAGAGAAAGAGAAAAGAAGAACAAAGAAGAAAAAAGAGAAAGAAGAAAATATTTTATTGCATGCATCATGTAGAGATCCCTATGTTAGGGGCATGCTAATTTAGAAGCATTTTGCTTGTTTTAAATAGATATTTGAAGATTACTAAAGATTTTGATCTACAGCTTCATGTTGAAGAGGTAGATCGCATCAAAGATTTTATATTGGTAGCCATGTTGGTGTGAATCCAGATTAAGAGAGATTTCGATAGCCAAGAAGGCGTGAATCCATTTCATAAGTCCTTTAGGCCATCAGTAAGACCTCTGAGAATGATGTCAACCCTAATTTGATGCCAAGATGAGTAGAAACCAGGGCATCATTTTAAGCAGTTTTGGTAGCCATGTTGGCATGAATCCATTTCTTAAGTCATTCGGGCCATCAGTAAGACCTCTGGGCATGATGCCAACCTTAATTTGATGCCAAGACGGGTAGAAATCGGGGCATCATTTTAAGGGGTTTTGGTAGCCATGTTGGCATGAATCCATTTCTTAAGTCCTTCAGGCCATTAGTAAGACCTCTGAGCATGATGTTAAACTTAATTTGATGCCAAGATGGGTATAAACCGGTGCATCATTTTAAGGGATTTTGGTAGCCATGTTGGTGTGAATCCATTTCTTAAGTCCTTTGGGCCATCAGTAAGACCTCTGGGTATAATGTCAACCCTAATTTGATGCCAAGATGGGTAGAAACTGGAGCATCATTTTAAGGAGTTTTGGTAGCCATGTTGGCGTGAACCCATTTTTTAAGTCCTTCGGGACATTAGTAAGACCTCTGGGCATAATGCCAACCTTAATTTGATACCAAGACGGGTAGAATGTGGTAGCCATGTTGGCGTGAATCCATTTCTTAAGTCTTTCAGGCCATCAATAAGACCTCTAGGCATGATGCCAACCGTAATTTGATGCCAAGACGGGTAGAAATTAGGGCATCATTTTAAGGGGTTTTGGTAGCCATGTTGGCGTGAATCCATTTCTTAAGTCATTCGGGCCATCAGTAAGACCTCCAGGTATGATGTCAACCTTTATTTTATGCTAAGACGGGTAGAAATGGTGCATCATTTTAAGGGATTTTTGTACCAATGTTCATGTGAATCCATTTTTAAGTCCTTCAGGCCATTAGTAAAACCTATGGGCATGATGTCAACCCTAATTTGATGCCAAGACAGGTAAAAACTAGGGCATTATTTTAAAGGGTTTTGGTAGCCATGTTTGCATGAATCCATTTCTTAAGTCCTTCGGGCCATTAGTAAGACCTCTGGGCATGATGTCAACCTTAATTTGATGCTAAGATGGGTAGAAACTGGTGCATCATTTTAAGGGATTTTGGTAGCCATGTTGGCTTGAATCCATTTAATAAGTCCTTCAAGCCAGCCATTAGTAAGACCTTCGGGCATGATGTCAAGCTTTCCTTTTGATGTCCAGATGTTGCGTGCAGTGAGGTACTATAAAAAGATACGCAAATAGTGCAAGTATACACATCGAAGAAGTAATAAAGTGATGAGTGCGTATCATCTCTATAGGGATTGGAGGCCAAACTAGCTTAGTCGAAACACCCAAAATTGCAGCTTGAAAATAAATGCGATAGCAAAAGGGAACAGGTCAAGAAATGCTAATGAAAACTGAGCTGAAATAAAGATACTTTGAATGCCATCTCAAGTGTACGAAACTCTCTAATTGGATGAGAGGCTGGGCTTGCTAAAGATCTCTATGTCTAAGCCTAAAGAATGTCTTGAACTATTTTGCCCACAACATGCTCGGCAGAGCTTACCAAGATGTCTCTACACTATCTCTAGCAAGAAACCTGATAGGAAGAATGCTATGGCAATACCTATCAGCATAAACCCTAACATACAACTATCCTTTAAGTTCTACTCTTCTTAGCCATTGAAACCCTATCCTTATCTCTAAGATGAGTTAGAGTTTTGCCTCTCAGCATCAAATCCCATTGTCCACGTGGATCTAATCCCAACACTCTCGAATACTAAGCTATCAAACACCTAAACAAAGGCTAACTCTCGAAAGCTCTTACAAGCTTAAGGCATAAAAGAATAATGGACAAGGCATGAAAGGAACAAGAAAGCAATGAAACATTCATTCAAACTTGAAACAAAAAAACCAAAACAAGCCCAAGCCACTTAAAACCAGTTCATGGCTGGGTAAATATCATCCATAATCATTTGTTCAAAACAGCATATCCAAATAATAGGAAATGAGACAGCAAAAGCAACTAAAGGAAGGGAAAAACTCCAAAGCCTCATTGGACTGCCGTGAACCACTCTAAGCTTGCTACTTCTCTCAAAGGCCAGCAATAACACCCCTTGGAGCTTCAACAATAGAGGACACCACGATGGAGAATATGAAGAAAGGAAGCCACCTTTTTCTCTATTTCATAGCTCACCAAGTAACTTTTTTGGATCCCCCTTAATGTGGGTGTCCTTTTCTTTATATTGTGAGGGCTCCTAAGGTTTTGTGCTCTTAATTCTTAGGGTATATTCCGTTCACATGTGGGCTCACAGCTGGCTGATAGGTTCACGTGTGGGGCTGAAAAATATCTTCAATTTTTTGTCCTCTAGCGCGCCTAGAAATGCTATCCAAAATGCTATGGCATTTTCCCTACCTTGCACCTCTTTTCCTTGCATATCACCACACCAACCAAAACCTTCCCAAGCAGCACCATTTTTACAAAATAAACCAAGAAAACAAAACCAACAACATCAAATGAAATTACATGAACTAAATGAATCTATATGCCATTAAATGAGATGAGTTGGGCTTGATTTCATACAATAACTTAAGTAAAAATGCATGAAATGTTAACCTTTTGCAAGGTTAACACCCCCGAAACTTAAGCTATTACTTGTCCCCAAGCAATGAACAAAAACTAACAGAAGAATGCTACAATATTAAATCAGCTCAAGACCGGGCTATGGCAAAATTTTAGTCCTCAGAAAATAAAGGCTTCAACATGCTAGACAAATTTGAGATTTTAAGAACCTCTCTTTAGGTCGAAACCCTTCGAGTGTGTGTGTGTATGTGAATACATCCTCCTTACGCTTCACAGAGCTAAAAGATCATTGGTTAGGTTCTCAAGTTTGCCCTAGCTTTTCTTAATTAATTTAAGCACAAGATACTCCCATATTTAGCTTCTTTTTTGTGTGTACTGCTATGAGGGGAGTCAGCTCATCACAACTACCTTCCTAGACTTGAAAATAAAATGGAGCAAACACCCTATTCCCTAGCCTATTGAGCAGAGTCATCCTGTGACTACTTTCATTCACTCATATGCTATTGCTGTCATTTATTAAAGGGTTTTTTTCTAGGCAATGCAACACATAGAGGAGTGTCCCTCTACAGTTATGCTGAAGCATTTATTTGAGATTCAACATAAACAAAAAGGGAGCTAATTAAGCCTATATTCATTCATTTATCATTCAAGTTCAATTTGCATATTTAAACTAAAGCATGCTAGAGTTATTTCACCAAAAATCATCTAACAGTTTTAAACATAGAGAGCATGCTATCATGTAACACTCACATCATGAAGCATCAAAACCTAAAAGTAGTTATACCAATCTCAGTAGTCACATTTATTCAATCAATTTACAACCATAAGATTCAAATACTCATCATCAGACATCATCAACTTATTCATAAAACTGTCTTTAAACTAGCTAAATGCCATAACAAAATTCTGTTTATCACCAAATGCTAATGCAGATGACTAACTACGAACACCCACACCCCCAACTTGAAGGATTTAGTGTCCTCAATGCATGAAAATTAACTAAAACTAAACTAAATGCAAATGCAAGTTAACTCCTACAAATCTATTTCGCTTGGTGCTTGATTTTTTTCATCTTCTTTCGGGCTGCGATGGGCTCATCGGTCACATCTTGCTGGGTTGCTTGGTCTGCTGGTTCCTCTTGGGCTGACTGGTTCTCATTGTACTCCATACACGACCCGCCGGTTTGAGACGGCTTCTTGTCTTTACTGTATCATCAGGAGTCGGGGCATGTGTAGGTGTAGGAGAGTTGTCATTCATCTCCTCTTTCTCACTATCAATATCAATAGGGTCATCGAGAGGAGGCTCCGATAGTGGTGGGGTATGCATGAGAGCTTTTCCTTTCTTTTTCCTTGTTGTTTGAGAACTTTGTCTAATGGTTGCAATAGGTGTCTTTTGCTGAGATGATGTTGGATTTGGCGAAGGGTCGCGACTGGGAATAGGTGGTGGTCTTGGAGCTACAGTTGTTGGCGGAGCTATTTTGTCCTTCTGAGGCATAAACAAAGCATCATGGAAGGGTGGGAAGTCTATCTTAACGTGCAGCAGCATATCTTTGAAATAAGAGTTAATGACTGCATCCCTTTCTTTGACAAACTTGAAATAAGTCATCAAGCTGCCCTTCATCTCAGCCATCTCCTATTGCATGCGTTTAGTAGAGGCGACTAGGTCTGCGATTCTCGTTGCAGTAATTGTCTTGGCTCCACCTTCTAAAGTTTCCATTGGAGCATCTTCATCAAATCACCTCAGCTTTAGGATTTGGTTTGGGGTTAGTGCACTTTTCCCTTTCTCTGTTTCATCCTCCACTGGGTCCTTAAAAAATTGCTTTTTACGACAAAGTGTCGTGATGAGATTAGGGAATATGAGAGGGATGGACTTCCACTTCAAACAGGAGTAGACTTCATCCACAACAAGTTTGCCTACATCTATTGGTCGACCGTTGAGGATGGAGTGTAGCAACAACAATCTGGTGATGTGTACCGTAGCGGTATGGAAAGTGGGCATTAAGCGCGTCCTTAGGAAGTGATTCCACATTTTAGCCTTACGCTTGAGGCGGCCTCTTTCAACGGCTCTGCTCGCTGGATCTAATTTTGTGTTGCTGAAGCATAGATCTTCCAAGACCTCATTATGTGTCTGAGCATCGGCGGTGTCTACAAAGGAAGTATGTTGGTTCATCACGTTTTGTAGCCCATAGAATTTGTTGATGGCAGCGGCTGTGAACTTGATTTGGTCCCCTCGTACATAAACGGCCGACTGGGTAGGGCTCGTCAGATAGGTACAAAATTCACGAACTAGGGACACCGAGATATCACCAGGGTGTTTCACAAATGTTCCCCAGTCATGCTTGGCGATGATATCCAGAACTTCTTTATTAAAGCCTCCTTCCCCTTTTAAGGGATCCTTCAAGCCTTGCTCTAGGAAAACCTTACAGTCCTTTATCTGTTGGAACCGTTCCTTTGCGACGTCATCAAAGAATTTTTTGATTTCAATAGTGGGTGGAGCTGGAGAACCGGTAACATTCTTGCATCGCACCATGATTTTGAAGTAAGGGAGGTATTTCTGGAGCGATAGGAGTTTTAGAAAAGTTTCGAACAATTTTGGTAAAGAAGATGAGGAAGTTGGGGGGTAAAGAAAATAAAAGGAAGAAGATGACGTGATAGGAAGTTTAAGTGTAGAGTGACTGCTACACGTAATAAGAGAGAGAAAGGTGATGGCAACAATTTTTGATTTGTGGGGAAGAGAGAGGATGAGACAAGCTTTTAATGAAAAATAAAAAGGAGGAGAGAGGCTATGAAAAGAATATGACGAGCTTTGGAATTGAAAAGGAATAAAACTCCCTCCCTTTTTGCCTTTTTATCACTCCTCCCAAAAACATAGGAAATATTTTGGCTTTATATCTTCCCATAAGTGGAAAAAGATAAAAGCTTTCACATCCCTAAAACTGCCTAGTTAAAATTTGGTTCTGGTGACCAGAATTTTTGTATCGGATATGTTCAGAACTGTAATTTTACAATCCTTGTACTCAATTTGAAGCAATGAAAGTTCTTTGGACTTGATTTAAGTTGTGAGGTCCTTTTTGTAAGAAATTCAAAGTTGGAAATGTTGTTTTCAAGCCAGACGTATCGGTACGGTGGGATTGGTATCGGTACGATTTTGGCCAAGCGTTTCGATACAGTAAGACCTGTATCGGTATGGCCTAACTGCCATAACGAACTTACCCATTATAGCTTGACAGTATCAATATGGCCATAAGGTGTATCGATACGGGCCTCTGCAGAAATTTGCCTTGAATATTAAATTGAAAGATAAAAGGGAATAGTTGATGAATCACCACCTTGCTTGCCCCTCCCACGTGAAACATCTCAGAAAAGGTGACTAATTTTCATCCAATTGACAATTGAATGAAAGGAATGAAAGATGAATGAATTGGGTTTAGCAAACCCTCAAGGATATGAAAGCTCCATATTGGTCCATATGTTGGTGGGGGAATGATTAAAGATGAAAAATGGTTTTAAAATGAGAAACAAAAGCTCTCTTCCTCACTTTGAACCTCCCAAAACTTAAATCCCACCCTTGTGTTCCAACAAGCAAGCACCACAATTGTCGTCTTCAACCTCAAGCTTAAGCAAGCACCTCGATTCAATCCTTGACCTTTGTTTAATCTCGATATAGCATTTGAAAGCTTGTATCTCGGTAAGTAAAAGCCCTCAATCAATTTTCAAAATCCATGGATGATTGGAGTTTAATTTCAAATTGAAATTCTAAGCCTAAAATTTGAAGTGAGTACTATATTGTGATTATAATGATTCTATGTGTTTCTTCCTAGCCCAAAAATTGGAAGGAAACAATCTATCATCTCCAAACAAACCTAGGAGCAAAGGAATCGAAATCCAAGAACCTTGAAGTCTCCGAATACTAGGTGAGTGTAGTCGTGTCAAGGGATTGGCACGGAGCCATCATGTTGCATTTGTTTTATGTTATGATTGCATTTATGTTTAAGGGATCAAGTAGAGCAAGCATATATGGACTCTAATGGTAAGCATGGTAAGCTTCAATAATGTTTGATATGTTTGTAAGTTTATATGTGATATCTGACTAATGCCTGTATATGTATTTTGATATAAGTATGCTATGATATGTTATGTGGAGCTAAGGCTCGATTTGCTATTCAATATGATGTGACCCAAATGGTAGAATTATGATGAAATATGTGATCTTGGACATTGTGGACATTGGATACAATTGGCATGCCATAGGGTTATTTGAGCTCACCAAGTAAGGGATTGGACTACGGCCTGGGGCTACGGCCCATAGGCGTGGTGAAATAAGGATAGATTGTGTAAGGGACTATTTGGAGCTATGGCTCAAGGCTACGACCTATTTTCAATATGTGTGGTGTATAGGGGAATTCACGTACCCATTGGTTACCATGTCCAAGGAAATAATGTGTTATTATGATTACATTTGCTATATGAAATTATGACTAATAGCTTGAATATGTTCTTATATGATTAATGCTATGTGAATTGTGATCAAGAATCCCCATATGTCATTCATGTAGTTAATAAGTTTATTGTGCATTGTTATGAGTACCTCACTAGGCTATATAAGCCTAACATTCGTGTGTCTCGCGCATTTTAGGATCTTAAAGAATTTCGGCCTTCGATAGTGTGTTGCTGTTGTAAGTCACTTCAACGACTCATATGTATGCTTATCTTTTTCCTTAAACTCCTAGTAAGGTGGCATATGGTCTAAACATGTTATGATATGTTTTTTGATGTGTGTGTAATAGCCTAATAGTGCCTAAGTGTTGTATGTGGAAATTGACATGTTTTGGAATGGTTTAACTAGCTAAAATGAGCCCAAAAGCCCAAAAAGTTGAAAACAAGGTATATGGACTTAGAACGCTCTAAAATTTTGTATGCTAGTAAAAATATGGTTATTAGACTTGCTGGTAAAATTTGGTTAAATTTAGACAATGTTCAACATGTTAAGTCGATTAAAAACCATCTAAAATCTGTCATTACAAGGCAGGCGTATCGGTACGGGTGATGGCATATCGATACGGCCTTGCATAATTGGACCAAGCGGAACAGAGCATATCGATACACTAAAGGGGTGTATTGGTATGAATCTTGACAGTAAGGTCTGAAAAATAAATTGCATCGGTACGGTTTATATGGTGTATCGAAACGGTCAACCCTAGTCAACATGTATCGATACGGTGCTAGGTGTATCGATACAGGCACGTCACCTTCAAATCTGGGAATGAAAATTTGGATTAGCGTATCGATACAGCCCTTAGGGTATCGGTACAAAGTTAGTTAAATCTATTAATAGACATAGAAACCAGTTTTAAGAAGTTAGCAAAATGGTCATTAAAACTCGTACAGCCTAATTGGATTGGTAAACGATCTCCATTAATAACGAAATTTCACAGTTTAACAATTGATAGGTTTAATTGTAGGTTAACAAAAATAAATTTTGATAAGGACCTTTAACTTGTAAGAATTACGATTTAGTCCCTAAGTTCAAAAAGAGTTAAAACTGACCCCGAATTGTGTAAGTCCTAATATGATAATTCTGTCGAACTTTAAAATAGAGTAACAAATGATCTGAATAAGTTTCTGAACTTCGATTAAGCTTTTGAATCTTCGATATATTCTCTGGTAGCACTATCCGACCCAGTTCTCTACTAGGCCGGGAAAGGGGTGTTACATTTGTGGTATCATAGCCTAGGTTTAGTCTGTTCTAGGAATAAGCTAAAGTTTCTTATGAGTCTATGTCTGCATATGCCACCTACGAATTTATTTGTATATGTTATCTGTGACTTGCAACTTACATGATTAAATCCTTCTATATGAATAAATTTGAAAATGTTGGCACCCACCGATAGGCCTACTGAGAATGAACCACACCCCGGCTCCTCCTCGACTCAGGGGGACAATTTGGGAGCCAAAGTTAGACCTGAGAAAGTGGGGCAGAATGACCCACCTCATCCTCCTTCGATGCCTCCCGCTCAGTAAAAGTATTTGATGTCTATGGCTGGAATGATCAAATAGGTGGTCGTGTCCCTTGGGCAAGAACCACCACCTCAACCTGCTAAAGTGTATTCTTCCATTCTGAAGGTTCCCATTAGCAAGCTCTGTCAGTATCCAGTTTATACCTTCACTGGTTAGGACTTGGATTATCTAGAAATATCAGAGTATTGGCTGGAGAATACTCTTAAAGTTCTGAACAAGCAAATGAAGTGCCCCGAGGAACACAAATTGTAGTGCGCTCTGCCGTTGATCTCTGAAGAAGCTCAGAGCTAGTGGGACACTGTGACACTCACAGTACCCGAGCATAAAGTCACATGGGACTTCTTTCTTCAAGAGTTCTGCAAGAAATACATCAGCGAGTACTACGTTCTGAAAGACGTAAGAAGTTCCTCCACCTGAGACAAGGGGGAAGACTTGTGGAGCACTATATCCACGGTTTTTGCATGTATACGAGGTATGGTGCTGAGATCACACGCACAGAAAAAGAAAAATGCGGAATGTTCATTGATGGTCTCTGTGATGAATTACATCCTCTCTTTACTGCTTTGGAGATAGAGGATTTCTAGACCTTGGTTAATCGAGCCATCGCTATGGAAGCCTCTTAGAAGGCTTATGAAATAAAAAAAGGAGAACCAAGCCCACTCCGATAAGAGGTTTCGAGATGATTCCAAGCCTCTTGTGCCTCAGAAGAAGGGCAGGCAGTAGGATCAGAAGTTTGCCACCTACCAACAGCTACTAAGAACATGATATGAGCCACAATCTCAATCTCTAGGAACATTTGTTGCCCGTACAGCCTCAGTTGACAGTACGAGTGGTTCTGCAAAAGGTTCTCAGATTCTATTATGCAATTTTTGTCAAAAGAGGCACCCTAGACAGTGTCGTAGACAGTCTGGATCCTGTTACCTTTGCAGTGAGTCTGGCCACTTATTAGGCAGTGCCCGCAGAATCCAAATGCCTCTACTACTGTGATTTCTTAGAATAATCCAAACAAGGGGAGAGGAGCAAAGCCAGTTCTGTCTGAATCAGTGGGGAGACCCCGTAACACCAACGCTTCTTTAGTTTGACGTGACCTGCATACCTCAGCCTAGATGTATCATGCTCGAGGCAGAGAGCAAGAAGATGATATTGATGTGATAGCAGGTATGGTGGAATTATATTCTGTTCTTGTTTATGCTTTGATAGATTCAGGCTCGACGCATTCCTTCATTAGCGAACCATTGATTAAAAAGTATGCTCTAGAATCTGAACCAATTACTTCTGAGATTGTTGTCTCTAACCCACTAAAAGATAGTGTAGTTATCCGATAGATCTGTAAAGTTTGTCCTCTGAGGATCCAAGGGATCCCATTTCTGGATAACTTGATGGCCTTACCCTTTATTGAGTTTGATCTTATCCTAGGCCTCAATTGGTTAGCCGAGCAACAAGCCTGGGTAGATTGCTCAAAGAAGAAGTTGTACCTTTGTGAACTCGGTAAGGTGTCTCTATGGAAGAAGATCATTCACTTTGGCAAGAAAGGGAATATAAGTCCTTGTTTCATTGGCCTATTCGAAGTGATCAAAATAGTTGGACCTGTTGCTTAGCGGCTAGCTCTCCTTGAAGAGTTAAGTTGAATTCATAATGTCTTACATGCGTCTATGCTCTGGAAGTACCGGTCAGATCCTTCTGATATAATCGAGCCAGAGACTGTGGAAATTCAGTCTAATCTGACGTACAAGGAAGAACCTATATAGATCATTGTACAAGAAGTCAAGAGACTTCGAAACAAGTCCGTGCCCTTAGTGAAAGTTTTGTGGAGAAGTCATTCGGTGGAAGAAGCCACATGGGAACCAGAAGGGACGATGCAGAGACAGTACCCCCATCTATTCAACTAAAGTGAAAATTAGAGGATGAATTTTCTTAAGAGGGGAGAGTTGTCACATCCCTAAAACTGACCTAGTCAAAATTTGGTTTCGATGACCGAAAATTTTGTATCGGATTCAGAACGTAATCTTCCAATCTTTGTACTCAATTTAAAGCAATGAAAGTTGATTGGACTTGATTTATGTTGTGAGGACCTTTTTGTAAGAAATTCAAAGTTGGAAATGTTGTTCTCAAGTCAGACGTATCGGTACGGTGGGGACTGGTATCGGTACGATTTTGGCCAGGCATTTCGATATAGTAAGACCTGTATTGGTACGACCTAACTGCCATAACGAACTTACCCATTTTAGATTGTCCATATCAATACGACCATAAGGTGTATCGATACGGGCCTTTGTAGAAATTTGCTTTGAATATTAAATTGAAAGATAAAAGGGAATAGGTGATGAATTACCACCTTGCTTGCCCCTCCCACGTGAGACATCTCAGAAAACGTGACTAATTGTCATCCAATTGACAATTTAATAAAAGGAAGGAAAGATGAATGAATTGAGTTTAGCAAACCCTCAAGGATAGGAAAGCTCCCTATTGGTCTATATGTTGGTGGGGGAATGATTAAATATGAAAAATGGTTTTAAAATGAGAAACAAAAGCTCTCTTTCTCACTTTGAACCTCCCGAAAACTAAATCCCACCCTTGTGTTCCAACAAGCAAGCACCACCATTGTCGTCTTCAACCTCAAGCTTAAGCAAGCACCTTGATTCAATCCTTGACCTTTGTTTAATCTCAATATAGCGTTTGAAAGCCTGTATGTCAGTAAGTAAAAGCCCTCAATCAATTTTTGAAATTCATGGATGATTGGAGTTTAATTTCAAATCGAAATTCTAAGCCTAATCTTCGAAGTGAGTACTATATTGTGATTATAACGATTCCATGTGTATTTTCCTAGCCCAAAAATTGGAAGGAAACAATCCGTTATCTCCAAACAAACCTAGGGGCAAAGGAATCAAAATCCGAGAACCTTGAAGTCTCCGAATACTAGGTGAGTGTAGTCGTGTCATGGGATTGGCACAGGGCCACCCCGTTTCATTTGTTTTGTGTTATGATTGCATATGTGTTTAAGGGCTTAAGTGCAGCAAGCATATGTGATCTCTAACGGTAAGCTTCAATAATGTTTGATATGTTTGTAAGTTCATATGTGATATTCGACTCATGATTGTATATGGATTTTGATATCAATATGCTATGATATGTTATGTGGAGCTAAGGCTCGATTTGCTATACGATATGATGTGATCCGAATGGTAAAATTATGACGAAATATGCGATCTTGGACATTGTGGACATTGGACACAATTGACATGCCATAGGGTTATTCGAGCTCACAAAGTAAGGGATTGGACTACGGTCTGGGTCTACGACCTATAGGTGTGGTGAAATAAGGATGGATTGCGTAAGAGACTATCTAGAGCTACGGCTCAAGGCTACGACCTATTTCCAATATGTGTGGTGTATAGGGGAATCCGCGTATTCATTGGTTACCATGTCCAAGGAAATGATGTGTTATTATGATTTACAATTGCTATATGAAATTATGACTAATAGCTTGAATATGTTCTTATATGATTAATGCTATGTGAACTGTGATCAAGCATCCCCATATGTCATTCATGTAGTTAATAAGTTTATTGTGCATTGTTATGGCTATCTCACTAGGCTATATAAGCCTAACATTCGTGTGTCTCGTGCATTTTAGGATCTTAAAGAATTATGGCTTTCGATCGTGTGTTGCAGTTGCAAGTCACTCCCACGACTTATATGTATGCTTATCTTTTTCCTTAAACTCCTAGTAAGGTGGCATATGGTCTAAACATGTTATGAATATGTTTTTTGACATGTGTGTAACAACCTAATAGTGCCTAAGTGTTGTATGTGGAAATTGACATGTTTTGGAATGGTTTAACTAGCTAAAATGAGCCTAAAAGCCCAAAAAGGTGAAAACAAGGTAAATGGACTTAGAACACTCTAAAATTTTGTATGATAGTAAAAATATGGTTATTAGACTTGCTGGTAAAGTTTGGTTAAATTCGGAAAACATTTAATAGGCTAAATTGATTAAAAACCAACTAAAATCTGTTATTATAGGATAGACGTATCGGTACGGGTGACGGCGTATCGATACGGCCTTGCATAACTGGACCAAGTGAAACAGGGTGTATCGATACACTAAGGTGGTGTATCGGTACGGATCTTGACTATAAGGTCTGAAAAATAAATTGCATCGGTACGGTCTATAGGGTGAATCGAAATGGTCAACCCTAGTCAACGTGCATCGAACGGTGCTAGGTGTATTGATACGGGCACATCACCTTAGAATCTAGGAAATTAAAATTTGTCTTAGCCTACCGATACAACCCTTAGGGTATTGGTATAGAGTTAGTTAAATCTGTTAAAGACATAGAAACCCGTTTTAAGAAGTTTGCAGAACGATCATTAAAACTTGTACATCCTAATTGGATGGGTAAACGATATCCATTAATAACGAAACTTCACAGGTTAACAATCGATAGGTTTAATTGTAGGTTAACGAAAAGAAATTTCAATAAGGACCGTTAACTTGTAAGAATTACGATTTAGTTCCTAAGTTCAAAAAGAGTTAAAACTGACTCCGAATTGTGTAAGTCTTAATAACATAATTCTTTCAAGCTTTAAAAGAGAGTAACAAATGATCCAAATAAGTTTCTGAACTCTAATTAAGCTTCTAAATCTTTGATATGTTCTCTGGTAGCACTATCCGACCCGGTTCTCTATTAGGCTGAGAATGGGGTGTTACAAAAGCAAACCTGAATACGAAAGCTGCGCAAGCCCTTGGAGAAACCCTAGCCTGCCACCTACAACCATGGGAGTAGAACTAACAAAACGTATTAAAGAAAACATAAAGGCATGAGAAAAAAATAAAAGACTAAGGAACAAAGAGTTAAAAACAATAATAAATTTATTTATGAACATTAAAAAACAGAAAATGCTATAGCAAAATAAAAAAGGAGGGAGCAAACTCTTATGGATCATTGAGAAGCATGGATGATTTGTCTCGCATGATCGGGGTTCCATTGTAGATCTTCAATCTCTGACCATTTACCTTGAAGATGGTGTCATTATCAAGTTTCTTAATATCCACAGCACTATGAGGGTAGACTTTGTGCATGATAAAAGGGTCGGACAATCGTGATTTTAGCCTTCCTGGGAAGAGCTTAAGAAGAAAGTTGTAGAGGACTTGTTGACCTTCTGATAAATTCCGTGGCAAAATGTGTTTGTCATGCCACTTCTTAGTCTTCTCCTTATAGAGGCGCGCATTCTTGTAAGCTTGTGCCCTAAATTCCTCCCTCTCATTCAACTCCAAAAGCCTTTTTTCTCCAGCTAGCTGAGCATCCATATTGAGCTTTTTGATTGCCCAATAGGCCTTATGTTCGAGTTCAACGGGAAGGTGACAAACCTTGCTTGTCACATCCCAAAAATTGGCCTAGTCGAAAATAGGTCTCGGTGATCGGAAAATTTTGAATCCGATGTGTAGAATGTTGTAATGAATGACCATTGGACCCCTCTTGTTGTAATAGAATTACAATTTTTGCCCTATGTGAGTAAATGGACCCCTTATGTGAAATTCAAAGCCCAAAGTGTAAGTCTGGCTAGTCGTATCGATACGGTCATGTGAGTATCGATACGGTCTAACCGTCAATAACTAACTTCCTGATTTTAACGAGGGCGTACCGATACAGGCAGATGCGTATCGATATAGGTCCCATGTGTTGAGAAAATCTGATGTTGTTTTGATAAGAAATGAGGATAGGTGATGAGTCACCTCTATTCTTGTCCAATCTTATGTGAAATTCCTCAGAATTCACAAACAATCGAGATCATAAGCCAATTTGGGGAGTTGTTAATCCTTGGGCTTAGGAAACCCTCAAGCGAGGGAAATGATCCTATTGGTTGATTGGAGTGGTGAAGAAATGATTAAGGTTTTAATCATTAAGGTAAATAGACAAAAAGGGAAAAATCTTCTTTTATTTTTTTGATTATCCCTCCCGAAAGCTAAGCTCAAGCTTTGTCTTCCAAATAAGCTAACACCTCCATTGTTGGTCTATCTCAAGCTAAGCTCACACCTCTCTATTTAGTCACCTTAAGTTTATCCTTTCTTCGATTTTAAGGTACCATTGTGAAGCTATTCATTGGGTAAGGCAAAACCCTCTTTCGATTATCGAATTCCTTATAAGATGGGAGTTTAATTTCGGTTTGAAATCCTAAGCTAGGCCTAAACAATATTTTCAATTTGGTTATAATGATTCCTATTGTTTTTCCTAGCTCAAAATAAGGATGAAGACGATCCATCAACCCCAATCGAAGCTAGGAACAAAGGAATCAACATTCAGGAATCATAGAACCTTTGAATCTTAAGGTGAGTGTAGTTGTGTCAAAGGGTAGGCATGGTGCCATTCCTTTTTGTATTAATTGTGATATGTTGCATTTGATCGATGACTCACGTCAAACAACTATGTTGAATTCAATTGGCAAGTCCGGTAAGTACTTCGTACTATTTTGAAATGTGAAAATATGGTTATGGTGTGCTAAGCATGTGGTTCATGGATTTGAAATGAATATGATATGTGTTATGGAGCTAATGCTCGTTTTGACATTTGATATGATATGAATTAGTAGAAAATATGAAATATGTGATCTTTGTGAAATGATGGACATTGGATACAATTGGCATGCAATAGGATTATTGAGCTCGGTTAAGTAAGAGAGGACTACGGCTCGGGGCTACGACCTATATGTGGGGGAAATAAGGATGGATTGTGTAAGGGATATGTCTCTGGAGCTACGGCTCAAGGCTACGGCCTATTTCCGATATGTGGGTGTAAAGGGGAATCCGTGTATCCAATGGTACCTAATGTGATATGTGCTTATGAATTATGCTATGACCATATGATTATGATATAACTATGTGACATGTAATATGTGAATATGAAAGCACGAGAATATGTGTAATAAGCATGAATTGTGCATAGCTTATTATGACTACTTGTATATTTGATTATCATGCATTTCATTGTAAATGTTAGAACTACCTCACTAGGCTATGTAAGCCTAGCATGTGTGTCTCATGCATTTTCAGGACCTTAAGTGATCTTGAACTACGTTCGTGTTGTTGCGGTTGCAAGTCACTCTCCTTTGCTACATGTATGTTTACCCTCTGTCTTGAACTCCTAGAATTGTGGCATATGCTTTAAACACGTTCGGTACGAGTATTTTGATGGTTGTATAATAGCCCTATAATGATCTAGTGTTGTATTCATGAAATGGTACATTTGGAGAATGTCAAGATTGTTCAAAAGAACCTAAAACGAGCCTAAAGTGAAAGCTTGGTAAATGAATTTGAAATGCTACAAAATTTGGTAGGACAGTAGATTAATGGATTCTAGGTATGTTAGTAAAATTTGGTAATAATTAGACCACATTTGAGGATTCAAATTAGGTAAAAACTAGATAAAATTTGTCATTACAAGCTAAGCGTATCGATACGGGGAAGCCTGTACCGATACGGCCTTGCATATTTGGTCTTTGATGAAGCAGCTGGTATCGATACCCTAGGGAGCATACCGATACGAGTCAACCTAAGTCAGAGAGTATCGATACGGGCATAGACGTATCGATACGAGGTCATTGACTTAAAACCCGAAAATTATGAAATTCAACATAGCGTATCGATACGGACCATAGTGTATCGGTATGGTGTCAGTTAATTCTATTAAAAGACTTAAGGAACATCAGTTACAAATTGGCCACTAATAGTTATACGGCTTAATTGGATAGGTAAAAGATATCTGATAACAACGAAACTTCACAGGTTAATAATTGGAAAGTCTAATTACAAGCCAGTAATAAGAATCTGAGTTAGGGTCACTAATTTGTAACGTTTACAGTTTTGTCCCTTTAGTTTGAAAAGTTTTAAAACAACCCCAATTCTGATTCCGATCTCCAATTTCGCCTTCTAATAACACTTTCGACTTGGTTTTCTACCAGACCGGGAAGGGGTGTTACAAATGTGGTATCAGAGCCTAGGTTTAGTCGATTTTAGGACTAACCAGACATCCATTATGAGTTTGTGTCTACATATGCCACTTAGGAGTTATTTGAATATGTTATCTGTGACTTGTAGCTTACACGATTCAATTCTTTTGTCTGAATAGATCAAAAAATAACAGCACCTACTGATATGCGTGCTATAAATGAGCCCAACCCTGACTCCTCTACTTAAGGGGATAATCTGAGGCCAAGATTAGGGCCTGAACAAGTACGGAAGAATGACTCACCTCATCCTCCGCCTATGCATCCTGCTTAGCAGGAATACCTGATGTCCATGGCGGATATGATCAAGCAAGTTGTGGTGTCACTCCGAAAAGAATCACATCCTTTGCCCGCTGAAGCTTCTTTGCCTGCTTTGAGAGCCCCTGTTGATAGGCTCAAGCTGCACCCTGTTTACACATTCATCGACCATGACTTGGACAATCCTGAGATCACAGAATACTGGTTGGAGAACACTATGAAAGTGCTGACTAAGCATATGAAGTGCCCTGAGGAGCATAAGCTCGAGTGTGCCCTAGCCCTGATAACTGAAGAGGCCCAAAGTTGGTGGGACACGGTGACCCTTACTGTTCTTGAACACCGTGTCATGTGGGACTTCTTTCTTCAAGAGTTCCACAAGAAATACATTAGTGAGCATTACGTTGTGGAGAGGCGCAAGAAATTCCTCCATCTAAGGCAAGGAGGAAGACCCGTAGAGTAATACGTCCACGATTTCTGCAAGTATGCAAGATACGCTACTGAAATAATCCGTACTGAGAAAGAGAAGTGTCGAATGTTCATATACGGTCTTTGTGATGAACTATGTCCTCTCTTCGTTGCACTGGAGATTGAGGACTTTCAGACTCTCGTCAATCGGGTCATCGCAACAGAAGCCTCACAGAAAGCTTCTGAAAGAAGGAAAGGGAACCAGGCTCGACCAGACAAGAGATTTCATGATGACTCCAAGCCCCCTACATCCCAAAAGAAGGAAAGACAGTGGGACCAGAAGTCTGCTACTTACCAACAACTACCCCGATCAGGCTACGTACCACCGTTCTAGTCTACAGGAACAACTGTTACCCGTACTGCATCAGTGGATAGCAAATGTGGCTTTGTAAAGGGCTCTCAAACTCCCTTATGTAATTTCTGCCAGAAGAGGCACCCAGGGTAATGTTGTAGGTAGTCCGGTTCCTGCTATCTTTTTGGAGAGTCTGGCCACTTCATTCGGCAGTGCCCACATAACCCTCATGCTCCTGCATCTGTGGCTTCTCAGAACAATCCTAATAAAGGGAGAGGAGCAAAAGCAGTGCCAACCGGATCTGCAGGTAGACTCCACAACAACAGTGCACCTATAGTTGGCCGTGACCCACAAACTTCGGCTCAGATGTTTCATGTCCGAGGTCGCGAACAAGAAGATGACCCTGAAGTGATTGTAGGTATGTTAGAGCTATGTTTTGATTATGCTTATGCATTGATAGATCCAAGCTCTACGCACTCTTTTATTGGTGAACCTTTGATCAAGAAGCATGGCTTAGAATCGAAACCGGTTACCTCCGAGATAGTTGTCTCAAATCCACTAAGAGATAGTGTGACCATCCGAATAATTTGTAAAGATTGCCCTCTAAGGATCCAAGGGATACCATTTCTGGCCAACTTGATGGCCTTGCCTTTCCATAAGTTTGATCTCATTCTAGGCCTCGATTGGCTAGCTAAACACCAAGCTTGGATGGATTGCTCGAAGAAGAAATTATATCTCCGTAGACTCGGTAAGGAAAGCATAACCTTGATGAAGTCCGAACCTGAGCCTAAAAAGAGTCTCATATATACCATGGAGTCCAAGAAGGATTTAAAGCTTGAAGATGTGTCAGCTGTGAAGGAATTTCCTGATGTTTTTCCTGATGAACTTCCAGGACTCCATCCTACCCGTGAAGTCGAGTTCAGGATAGAAGTACAACCTGGAACCACTCCGGTCTTCACTACTCCGTATAGAATAGCTCTGCTGGAGTTGAAAGAGTTAAAAGCTCAAATTAAAGACCTTCAAGATAAGGGATTCATCCGACTGAGTTCCTCACCTTGGGGAGCACCAGTTTTTTTTGTCAAGAAGAATGATAGATCGATGCGTCTATGTATTGACTATGGTCAATTGAATAAAGTGACAATCAAGAACAAGTACCCACTTTCGAGGATAGATGACCTCTTTGATCAGTTGAAGGATGCTTTTGTCTTTTCCAAGATAGATCTTTGGTCCAAATACTACCAAATGCTGGTAAAGGAGTCTGATGTTTCAAAGATTGCCTTTCGCACTAGATATGGTCACTATGAATTTCTGGTGATGCTTTTTGGGCTCACGAATGCACCTGCAACCTTCATGGACCTGATGAATCGTATATTCTGACCCTATCTTGATAAGTTTGTGGTTGTCTTTATAGACGACATTCTGATCTATTCCAAAGACTCAGATTCCCATGAAGAATATCTCCGGATCGTGCTTCAGACCCTTTGGGAGAAAAAGTTTTATGCCAAGTTCAGTAAATATAAATTTTGGCTATCTGAAGTATCATTTCTTGGCCATGTAATCTCTTCTGCAGGAATTCATGTGGACCCAAAGATGATTCAAACAATCCTTGATTGGACTCCCCCGAAGAATGTAGGGGAAGTTCGTAGTTTTCTGGGCTTTGCAGGCTATTACCATAGATTCGTTAAGGGATTCTCATTGCTTGCAGCACCCTTAATGAAGCTTCTCCACAAGGATACTCTATTTGTGTGGACTGTTGATCATCAAAGGAGTTTCGATCAGCTCAAGCAAGTCCTCACTCATACCGTGGTCTTGGTAAAACTCGAGTCGGGCAAGGATTTCACCGTGTACAATGATGCATCCCACCTGGGATTAGGCTATGTTCTGATGCAAGAAGGCAAAGTTGTAGCTTATGCCTCACATCAACTCAAGCCTCAAGAGCTGAACTATCTGACTCATGATCTAGAACTTGTCGTAGTTGTATTTGCTATGAAGATTTGGTGGAATTAACTTTACGGTGAGGAATGTTATCTCTACACTGATCACAAAAGCTTGAAATATCTCCTAACTCAAAAAGAGTTAAACCTTCGTAAACGCTGATGGATGGAGCTATTGAAAGATTACGGTTTGGTCATTGACTACCATCCCGATAAAGCCAATGTGGTGGCTGACGCTCTTAGCCGAAAGCCCACTTCTTCTTTGAGATGCTTGAATGATCACTTCTGACTCAAAAAGCATGGAAAATTGTCAGCTGAGCTGAGAGTTCACTCCACCATTGTATCTCGAATTAAGGCACTCCAAGAAACTGATGAAGAGTTGCAACCCCTTATTGCTAAGGTCAGGGATAGCTCAGATCCTGACTTTACTTTGAATTCTGAAGGGTTATTGTCTTTTCGCAACCGCATTTGTGTTCCCGATGATGATGATCTTCGAAACCAAATCCTAAGTGAAGCTTATTCTAGCCCTTTCTCTATTCACCCTGGAGCTATCAAAATGTACAAAGATCTAAAGGAGATCTATTGGTGGTCCGGTATGAAGAATGAAGTCACAGACTACGTAACTAGGTGTTTGATTTGCCAACGGGTCAAAGCCGAGCACAAGGTACCTACAGGTCTTTTACAACCCATTGAACTTCCGCAATGGAAATATGAGCATATCACGATGGACTTGGTAAGTGGCCTACCTTTGACTCCAAAGAAAAATGATGCCATTTGGGTCATTGTGGACCGATTCACCAAGTCTGCTCACTTTCTTCCGGTAAGAATGGATTTCAGCTTGCCTAAGCCCGTAGAGTTGTACATCCGTGAAGTCATTCGTTTACACAGAATTTTGGTATCTATCATCTCTGATCGTGACCCACAATTTACGTCTCGGTTTTGGAGGACCTTATACGAGGCCTTGGGAGCGCAAGTGCATCTTAGCACTGCTTTCCATCCTCAAACTGACGGTCAATCTAAAAGAGTTATTAAGGTAACTCTAAACCTTTCTCTAAGCTATGTGAATAAGTATTCGTATCAATTGTGATTCTTCCTTGTAGATTCTGGAAGATAAGCTCCGAGCCTGTGTCATCGACTTCGAGAATACGTGGGAGAAATCCCTACCCTTGGTCGAGTTTGCTTACAACAATAGTTACCAGGCTTCAATTCAAATGGCTCCTTATAAAGCTCTCTATGGAAGGAGGTGTAGAACCCCTCTTTGTTTTCTTAAGGGGGGAAGAGTTGTCACATCCCGAAAGCAGGCCTAGTCAGAAATAGTTCTCGATGATCGGAAAATTTTGAATTCGATGTGTAGAATGTTGTAATGAATGACCATTGTACCCCTCTTGTTGTAATAGAATTACAATTGTGGCCCTATGTGAATAAATAGACCCCTTGTGTGAAATTTGAAGCCCAAAGTGTAAGTCTAGGCTAGTCGTATCGATACGGTAATGTGAGTATCAATATAGTCATGTGAGTATCGATACGGTCTAACCGTCAATAACCAACTTCCTAATTTTAGTGGGGGCGTACCGATACAGGCAGAAGCGTATCGATCAGGTACCATGTTTTGAGCAAATCTAATGTCGTTTTGATAAGAAATGATGATAGGTGATGAATCACCTCAATGCTTGTCTAATCTCACATGAAATTCATCAGAATTCACAAGCAATCGAGATTATAAGCCAATTTGGGGAGTTGTTAATCCTTGGGCTTAGGAAACCCTCAAGTGAGGGAAATGATCCTATTGGTTGATTGGAGTGGTGAAGAAATGATTAAGGTTTTAATCATTAAGGTAAATAGACAAAAAGGGAAAAAGCTTCTTCCATTTTTTTGATCATCCCTCCTGAAAGCTAAGCTCAAGCTTTGTCTTCCAAATAAGCTAACACCTCTATTGTTGTTCTATCTCAAGCTAAGCTCACACCTCTCTCTTTAGTCACCTTAAGTTCATCCTTTCTTCGATTTAAAGGTACCGTTGTGAAGTTATTCATCGGGTAAGGCAAAACCCTCTTTTGATTATCGAATTCCTTGTAAGATGGGAGTTTAATTTCGGTTCGAAATCCTAAGCTATGCCTAAGCTATATTGTCAATTTGGTTATAATGATTCCTATTTTTTCCTAGCTCAAAACAAGGAGGAAGATGATCCATCAACCCCAATCAAAGCTAGGAACAAATAATTCAACATTCGAGAATCCTAGAGCCTTTGAATCTTAAGGTGGGTGTAGTTGTATCAAAGGGTAGTCATGGTGCCATTCCCTTTTGTATTAATTGTGATATGTTGCATTTGATCGATGGCTCACGTAAAACAACTATGTTGAATTCGATTGGCAAGTTCGGTAAGTATTTCGTACTATTTTGATATGTGAAAATATGGTTATGGTGTGCTAAGCATGTGGTTCATGGATTTGAAATGAATATGTTATGTGTTATGAAGCTAAGGCTCGTTTTGACATTTGATATGATATGAATTAGTAGAAAATATGAAATATGTGATCTTTGTAAAATGATGGACATTGGATACAATTGGCATGCCATTGGATTATTGAGCTCGATTAAGTAAGGGAGGACTACGGTCTAGGGCTACGGCCTATATGTGGGGGAAATAAGGATGGATTGTGTAAGGGATATGTCTCCGGAGCTACGGCTTAAGGCTATGGCCTATTTTCGATATGTGGGTGTAAAGGGGAATCCGTGTATCCAGTGGTACCTAATGTGACATGTGCTTATGAATTATGCTATGACCATATGATTATGATATGACTATGTGACATGTAATATGTGAATATGAAAGCATGAGAATATGTGTAATAAGCATGAATTGTGCATAGCTTATTATGACTTCTTGTATATTTTATTATCATGCATTTCATTGTAAATGTTATAACTACCTCACTAGGCTATGTAAGCCTAACATGTGTGTCTCACGCATATTTAGGACCTTAAGTGATCCCGAACTATGATCGTGTTGTTGCGGTTGCAAGTCACTCTCCTTTGCTACATGTATGCTTACCCTCTATCTTGAACTCCTAGAATTGTAGCATATGTTTTAAACACGTTCAGTACGAGTATTTTGATGGTTGTATAATAGCCCTATAATGATCTAGTGTTGTATTCATGAAATGGTACGTTTAGAGAATGTCAAGATTGTTCAAAAGAACCTAAAACGAGCCTAAAGTGAAAACTGGGTAAATGAATTCGAAATGCTACAAAATTTGGTAGGATAGTAGATTAATGGATTTTAGGCATGCTGGTAAAATTTGGTAATAATTGGACCACATTTGAGGAGTCAAATTAGGTAAAAACTAGATAAAATCTGTCATTACAGGCCAGACGTATCGATACGGGGAAACATGTACCGATACGACCTTGCATATTTGGTCTTTGATGAAGCAGCTGGTATCGATACCCTAGGGAGCATACCGATACGAGTTTGGATAGTAAGGTCTAAAAATTTAATTGCATCGATACGGCCTCAGGCATACCGATACGAGTCAACCCAAGTCAGAGAGTATCGATACGAGCATAGACGTATCGGTATGAGGTTGTTGACCTCAAACCCAAAAATTCTGAAATTCAACATAGCGTATCGATACGGACCATAATGTATCGGTACGGTGTTAGTTAATTCTGTTAAAAGACTTAAGGAACAGATTTAAAAGAATTACAAATTGGCCACTAATAGTTATATGACTTAATTGGATCGGTAAAAGATATCTGATAACAATGAAACTTCATAGGTTAATAATTGGAAAGTCTAATTACAAGTCGGTAATAAGAATCTGGGTTAGGGTCTAATTTGTAACGTTTACAGTTTTGTCTCTTTAGTTTGAAAATTTTTAAAACAACCCTAATTCCGATTTCGATCTCTAATTTCGCCTTTCGATAACACTTCTAACCTGGTTTTCTACCAGACCGAGAAGGGGGTGTTACAGTACCATAGACCATCTTGAATGGAGACATCCCCAAGGGTGTCTTAAATGTTGTTCAATAATCCAACAGTGCTTCATCGAGTCTTGGAGTCCAATCCTTCCTCTTGGGGTTAACCACTTTTTCTAAAATCTGCTTGATTTCTCGATTCGAGATTTTAGCTTGGCCATTGGTCTGAGGATGGTATGTCGTAGCAATTTTATGCCACACTCCATACCTCTGCAATGCTTTAGCAATGAGCCTATTGTCAAAGTGGGTTCCTTCATCACTTACGATAGCTCTTGGGGTTCCAAATCTTGTGAAGATGTTCTTGTGAAAGAACTTCAAGATAGTCTTGGAGTCATTCTTCGGTGTAGCTATTGCTTAGACCCATTTCGACATATAGTCAACGGCTAATAGGATGTAGAGATCTCTGAAAGATGATGGGAAGGGTCCCATGAAATCTATCCCCTATACATCAAAAGTTCCACCTCCAGAATGCATTGCAATGGCATTTCATGCCTTCGAGAAATGTTCCCCGTCCTTTGGCATCTATCGCATGCCTTTTCGAATTCATGTACATCTTTGAAAAGTGTGGGCCAATAGAATCCTGATTGTAGGACCTTTGAAACAATCCTAGTTCCTTCAAAATGGCCTCCACATGAAGATGAATGGCAATGAAATATAATCTCCTTGTGCTCCTCTTCGGGGACACATCTCCTAATTATTTGGTCGGCATATTGCTTGAACAAATAGGGCTCTTCCCAAAAGTAGAATCGCACATCGTGCCTAAACTTCTTTTTACCCTGGCTATTCAAATTAGGAGGAAAAATACCACTAACAAGAAAGTTAACAATATCAACATACCATGAAATTTCTGTAGCATATAGTATTTTCTCATCAGGGAATTCTTCCTTAATCTCTAATTCCTCATTGTTTTCAGCCTTATTTTCTATCCTAGAAAGATGGTCAACAACTTGATTCTCACAACCCTTTCTATCCTTAACTTCCAAGTCAAACTCTTGCCAAAGAAGTATCCACCTAATAAGTCTAGGTTTAGCATCTTTTTAGTCACTAAGTACTTTATAGTAGAATGATCGGTGTGTATAATGACCTTAGTGCCTATCAAGTATGCCATTAACTTATCTAAGGCAAACACAATGACTAGCAATTTTTTTTCAGTGGTTGTGTAATTTATTTGTGCATCGTTCAAGATGCAGCTAGCATAATAAATAACATGGAAAAGTTTACCTCGATGTTGTCCAAGTGCTGCCCCTACTGCGTAGTCACTTGCGTCACACATCAACTCTAAGGGTGAGGTCCAATTTGGGGGAACAACTATTGGTGCTGAGATGAGCTTCTCCTTGATTTCCTTAAATGCGCTATAGCATTCTACATCAAAGATGAAGGGCTGATTTTGCTGAAGCAAATTACATAATGACTTGGAGATTTTGGAGAAGTCCTTAATGACCTCCTATAGAAGCCAGCATGCCCCAAGAAACTCTAAATCCCCTTTACTGTGGTAGGTGGTGGGAGCTTCTTGATTACTTCGACCTTGGCCTTTTCCACCTCTATCCCCTTTTGCGAGATTTTGTGGCCTAGAACAGTCCCTTTAGTCACCATAAATGACATTTCTTCCAATTGAGCACTAGGTCTGCTTCTTCACATCTCTTGAGTACCTTGCCCAAGTTGCTCAAACATGATTCGAAAGTATCTCTGAACACTGAAAAATCATCCATGAAGATCTCTAAAAATTCTTCAACCATATTAGAAAAGATGGCCAACATGCACCTTTGAAAAGTAGCTGAGCATTGCAAAGCCCAAAAGGAATTCGTCGAAATGCGTAAGTACCGTAAGGGAAAGTGAAGGTTGTCTTCTCTTGATCTTCCGGTGCTATTGCAATCTGGTTGTACCCTAAATATCCGTCAAGGAAACAGTAGAAGTATTTTCCTGCCAATCGATCTAGCATTTGATCAATGAATAGGAGGGGAAAGTGATCCTTCTTGGTTGCCTTGTTGAACTTCCAATAGTCCACGCAAATTCTCCATTCCGTGATAGTCCTTGTTGGTAACAATTCATTAACCTCGTTGCTCACTACGGTTATGCCTTCCTTCTTTGGTACACATTGCATGGGGCTGACCCAAGAACTGTTGGATATTGGGTAGATAACTCCAGCATCGAGCCACTTAATTATCTCCTTCGTCACCACCTTTTTCATGGATGGGTTGAGCCTTCTTTGGGGTTGACAAAATTGCTGTTATATTCTTCAAGCAAAATTTTATGCATACAAATAGTAGGGCTTATAACCTTCAAATTAACCATAGTCCTCCCTAGTGCTTTTTCATGTTGAGAAAGCATATTTATCAAGCTACATTCTTGCTTAGGGGTTAGACTAGAAGAGATTATCATATGCAAAGCTTCATTACTACTCAAATAAGCATATTTAAGGTGTGAAGGTAATGTCTTCAATTCTAACGTGGTTGCATGCTCAAGTGAAGGTTTAGGAGGGACAAATTCAGCAAAATCTAAAGGTTCGAAATGCATACCTAGTCTAGCAATGATCAATCTGGATTGTTGCGCCTCCAATGGGAACTCATCAAGCTTTTCATTGTCCTCCTCATTAAGTTTCACATAGTCCTTAATTTCTACAAAACTACTGCAGCATAATTCTACAGCTTCCTCTTCTGTCATAGCATCTATGTGTTGACACTCCTCATATTCATCCACATATTTGAGGGTGTTGAAGACATTTATAGTCACCCTCTGGTTAGCCACTCGCATGGTGAACTCACCCTTTTCACAGTCAATTAAAATTCAATCAGTTGCCAAGAAAGGTCATCCCAAGATAATAGGTGGTTTGTCATCTACTTCACAATCAAGGATAAGGAAGTCAGCTAGGAAAAAAAATTTGCCCACCTTAACCACAACGTCTTCTATCTTTCCTTCAGGTCGGACAAGAGATCTATCTGCTAGTTGAAAAATCACTGTGGTGGGTCTTGCATATCCCATTCCAAGCTTTATAAAGATTGACTTGGGCATTAGATTGACACTAGATCCAAGGTTGCATAGATCTTTCCCCTCGTAATTGTCTCCTATAGAACATGGATTGATAAAGCTTCCTGGATCACTCATTTTCGGTGGCAAGTTGCTCAATACATATGTAGCCATTGACCATCTGATTTCTTAGCCATAGATTTAGGGTTGGGGTCTTCCACTTTCTTTCCCCCAAACTTATCTTCTTTGTTAATTTGGGTGCCACTCCTCAAAATAAGTGCACTACACTGCTCCTTGCCATGATTTTTAGTGACTTCAGTATCACTAGGCAAACTACCTTGAGGCTGGACATGTAGAGCTTGTGCAATCTGTCCCACTTGGGTTTCCATAGCCTTCAAGGAAGAGATATGAATTTGAAGCAATGCACCTTGTCTATTTATAGACACTGTATGGTCTTGGAATAAAGCCTTCGTGGTTGACAAAATCTTGGAGAGTAGCTTCCAAGGAACTATTGTTGGATGAAGAGGCTAAACCCTTGTTATCATTTTGCCATGGCATATTCTGCTAAAAACCTTGGGATTCAGTTTAATTGTGGTGCCTACTCGAGCTGCCAGCATTGTGGTTTTCTTGATTCCCCCAAGCAAGATTAGGATGCTGATGTCACCCTAGGTTATAAATGTTAGAGTAGGGGTTGTGATTACTCTTGTTAAAGTTTCCCACATAGTTGGTAGACTCGTGATTTTTAGGAAACTCGCTCACATGATGGGTTCCATCGCACCGAACACAAACAGTGACCACTTTTGCTTCCTCTACCTCACTCAGACCTTGGAGATTCTTTAGCATGATGGTGATGGCCGATAATTGGGCTGAAACTGATTCGTTGTTGTCGAGCTCACGCGTCCCATGAGTTCTCCTTCCCGTACTAAGTCTCGAAGTAGGAAATTGGTAGTCATTGTTTGCGACCCTATCAAGGATATCAAATGCTTCTTGAGGTGACTTGTCCAGCAAAGTGCCATTTGCTGAAGCATCCAACATCATCCTTGTGGGCGCATTGACACCATTGTAAAACATGACGACTTGCGACCAGTCTTGAAATCCATGATTTGTACACTTGCAGAGCAGTCCCTTATATCTATCCCAACACTCTTACATTGACTCGTCATCAGCTTGACGAAAGGAGGCTATGGCATTTCGCAACTGAGTGTTCATGTTAGGTGGATTATACTGTAGCAAAAACTTTTGCACAGATCTGACCATGATTCTATAGAATCGTCTGGTACGCCACTCAACCAAGCTCATGCTCGATCACGCAAATAATAAGGAAATAGCTTGAGCTTCAATACATCTTCATGCACACCCTGTTGTCGGAAAGAATCACATACTTCCAAAAATGCTCGAATGTGTTGTCTTGCATCTTCGTGAGGCGATCCGCCAAACTGCCTAATGGAATTCAACATATTGAACATTATAGGCTTGAGTTCAAAATGAGCTGCTTGAATCTTGGGAGCTACAATTCCAGGATAGAGATCATCGAAGATAGGATTCAAGTGGTCTCTAATAGTTCAAGGTCAAACTAATGCTTCAGGATTTGCTCAGCATTAGGTTCATCTAGATTTTCATCTACTTGATTCCCTTGATTGCCACATCTATACATGGTTCTTAAGGGTTCTTGAATATGTCTTCTTTGGCGAAACAAGTGCTCAATTTCAGGCACTATAGGTGTTAGTGTTTCTTCAGGTCTTCCTCGGGTCATGCAACAACACAACTCCAAAAAAGAATAAACATAAACAACAAATAAAACTAAACAAAAAGAAGAAATAAATTAGTGCAAAGAGTAAACTCTAAATAACCAATTGCCAATCCTCGGCAATGGCGCCAAAAAATTGTTGCGTGTTGTGATATACTATAAAAGATACGTAAATAGTGCAAGTATACATATCGAACAAGTAATAAAGTGATGAGTGAGTATCGTCTCCACAGGGATTAGAGGCCAAACTAGCTTAGTCGAAACACCCAAAATTGCAGCTTGAAAATAAATGTGATAGCAAAAGGGAACATGTCAAGAAATGTTGTAGCAATTAACTATAATGAAAACTGAGCTGAAATAAAGATACTTCAAACGTCCTTTAAACTATATGAAACTCTCTAATGGGATGACAGGCTAGGCTTGCTAAGGACCTCTTTATCTAAGCCTAAAGAATGTCTTGAACTATCTTGCCCACAACATGCTCGGCAGAGCTTACCAAGATGTCTCTACACTATCTCTAGCAAGAAAACTGATAAGAAGAATGCTATGGCAATACCTCTCAGCGTAAACCCTAACATACAACTATCTTTTAAGTTCTACTCTTCTTAGCCGTTGAAACCCTATCCTTATCTCTAAGCTGAGTTAGGGTTTTGCCTCTCAGCATCAAACCCCATTGTCTACATAGATCTAAGTCCAAATCTCTCGAATATTAAGATATCAAATACCTAAGCAAAGGCTAACTCTCAAAAGCTCTTACAAGCTTAAGGAATAAAATAACAATAGACAAAGCATGCAAGGAACAAGAAAGAAACAAAACATTCATTCAAACTTGAAACATAAAAACCAAAACAAGCCCAAGAAACTTAAATTAGTTCATGGCTGGGCAAATATCATCCACAATCATTCGTTCAAAACAACCCATCCAAATAATAGGAAATGAGACAGCAAAAGCAACTAAAGGAAGGGATAAACTCCAAATCCACCTTGGACTGTCGTGAACCACTCTAAGCTTGCTGCTTCTCTCAAAGGCTAGCAAGAACACCCCTTGGAGCTTCAACAATGGAGGACACCACAATGGAGAAGATGAAGAAAGGTAGTCACCTTTTTCTCTCTTTCTTAGTTCACCAAGTAACTTTTTTGGCTCCCCCTTAATGTGGGTGTCATTTTCTTTATATATTAGGAGCTCCTAGGGTTTTGTGAAATTAATTCCTAAGGAATATTCCCTTCACATGTGAGCTCAAAGATGGCTGATACGTTCACGTGTGGGGTTACAAAATATCTTCAATTCTTTTTCCTCTAGCGCACCCAGAAATGCTATCCAAAATGCTATGGCATTTTCCCTGCCTTGCTCCTATTTTCCCTGCACATCACCACACCAACCAAAACCTTCCCAAGCAGCACCATTTTTCAAATAAACCAAGAAAACAAAACCAACAACACCAAATGCAATTACATGAACTAAATGCATCTATATGCATGTCACAACCCTTTTTTAGCTAAAGGTTTTGAAATTTTGGAAAACTTTAAAAAATCATGGAGTCGCCACCAATATTTTTTAAGAAGTGTGATTGGATCACTTTTAAAATAAGGGTATTTTAATAAAAACATTTTATTTATCAAAATAACATTTTGTTCTACGAAAAACAAAGAAAAACAGGTTCGAGGGTCGGTTACGTGTGGGGAAGCGTTAGCACCCCCACAACACCCAAAAATTGGTACCTAATTGATTTCAAAAGCATTTTTTAAAACTAGAATTTGCAAGTTCACAAAATATCGATTTATTTGTCCACGAAGTGAATGTAGATCTATCTTAACGGCCTTATCGCCCCATAAATGAACTTTAATCACCGCCAACACTCCTGGCGCTAACCCGTCATTCTCGTTTGATAAGACACCGTATTAATTAAGTTTTATTTTTTTAAACAAACCAGAGAAAAGATTAGGCGTGTTATTTTTTTTTAGAATTTAGTGTTTAAACCCTAAAGAAATATCTACATTTATTCTAATTATTAAGTTAAAATGCAATTGAGTGTGTTTTATTGAGAATGAAGAATGTTTTACAACGTACAAGTTTCTATTCTAGTTTTTAAGTCCCTATTCCTAAAGTTTAACAAACATACAAATATATACATAAAAGGCATAAAGAAATAACTAATTACTTAAATTAAAATAAATAACTAAGCAATTGCTAAGATTAATTAAAGAAAAGGGAATTAGGATTTTTTTTTTAAATAGAAAATCTGAATTAGGGATTAATTTGAAAGAAAGTAAAAATGTGGAGGTTAATTTGAAAATAATTTTAAATTTGGTGTCGAATTGAAAGGAAAAAGGACGGAATTGAAACAATTGAAAATAAAGGGGCTTCGGTATAAGAACCAGATAAAAAGGGCACATGTTATCGTCAGGTTCGGGTCGGTTCAACGGGTTAGTATATATATCAATTATGAAAAACATATTTCATTTTCCCTTATTCATCAAAACAGATCAAACACCCTTTCTTTAAAATCCTCTGTCGAGTTCATCGTGTTCTTCATGAATTGAAGAACATGGTGGTGGTCCGCCGTGCCGGCCGCCTTCCACCGGTGCCAGCCACCGTTTCTAGTGGTGAAATTCCAGATTTTCCCAGATTCTGGCGACTTTGAAATCACGTTTTTTCCCATCAGTGCTACGTTAATCAACAAAACCACGGCGACGCAACTAAAACTGAGGTAAAATAACAATCCTTTTCTTTATTTAAAGCAAAAGAAAAAAGAAAAAAAGAAAAGAGATGTTACCAGAAGCTTTCTTCTTTAATTGCTTTCGAATTCTGATTACAACTGCTTGCTTCTACAACTTTCAAATGCTAGTATGTTTACTGTAATTGCTGTGTGTGATTTCTCTCAATTGTTGTTGTGTGTAATTGTTGTTGTTACAATGATTTACAATGGGGTTTATATAGCTATTAAATTGCTTGAATTTTAAGCCTGAATCCCTAATATCCTCCTCATTTGATCCTGTCTCAGCTCGAATTTTAAGCTTGTTGCCTTTTTTTGCTGCTTCAATCTGATCGTTGCTAGATTCTTGCTAAGGCACCAATTTAGGGATCCAATTCCCTCTTGTGTCAGTTGACTTTGCCCTCGATTTGCAGCTAAGACTCTGGTTTAGGGATTTGGTTGCCCTTTTGATTTGCTTTGGTTTCTTTCTAACTCATTGTTTTGCGTTTTTGCTACCCGTAATTGCAAATGGTATCGGTGAGGAATAATCGAAATGGCACCGCGAGGAACAATCAGAGCGAGTGAAGCATCAGAGAAAATGAAGTGAACAGTCGGAGCTGCAGCATCGTGCGCGTGGCTGCCACGTGCGAGTAATGATCTGTGTGATACGTCCCGAAGCGATCTGAGCTGTTAGATTGCATCTTGATCGAACGGTTGTGTAATTGAGGCGCTATATCATCCCCAGCTGGCGAAATCTGTGTCGTTGGATCCCAGATCGATCCAACGGCCTCCCTTCGGCTGCGCAAGAGAATAAAGACAGGATTAGGTTTTTTTGGGGTTATAAACGGGCCAACAGGCCCTTTGTATAATGGACTCTATCTATTTAACCGAATAAAAGCAAATGTACCTTGTTCTTTTTAATGGACTATTTTTTACTTTGGGTTTTATACTAACTACTAATTAGAATACTAATATATAACCTAAATTAATTCTAACTATCACAATATACTATCAATTATACTAATTATAACACTAAGTATACATTATATGACACTTAAACTATTCTAATACTAACATTAATATTTACAACTATAATATATTAACTATGTTATCAATGTCACTTAACTATATTATCAGTATAACAATAATACAACAATACTAAATTAATATAACAACTAAAACGAAGGTGAAAATCAAGTGACAACAGCTGCCCCTCTTTGGTCAATTTGGTGGAACAGGAATAGAGCAAAGAAGAGAAGACACTGATTTTCACCAATTACCAAACTGTTAATGCCTGAAAAGACAGACAGGTTCTATTCTCCTCATGCTTGAACGGATAGGCATGTTTTATTCTCCAAATGCCCGAACGAATAGGCATGTTTTATTCTCCGAATGCTTGAATAGATAAGCAGGTTCCATTCTCCAAATGCCCGAACGGATAGGCATGTTCTATTCTCCAAATGCTTGAATAGATAAGCAGGTTCCATTCTCCAAATGCCTGAACGGATAGGCAAGTTCTATTATCCTTATGCTCGAATAGATAAGTAGGTTCCATTCTCCAAATGCCCGAACGGATAGGCAGGTTCTAATCTTCTTATGCTCGAATAGATAAGCGGGTTCTATTCTCCAAATGCCCGAGTGGATATGCAGGTTCCATTCTCCAAATGCCCGTACGGATGAGCAGATTCTAAAAAGGTTTCATCCTCCTTGTGTTTGGATGGATAAGCTGGTTCCAAAATCTGTCAAAACAAATGCAAATGATCCAATTAAGATGCATATGTCCCTAGGGATGTCTAGTCATGAATGCATGTTTTATTTCTTTTACTTTTTTTCTTAACAATTTTCCTAATAAACACAAAAGAAAACTGTGAAGCTCCGGGAAACTCAGATTATATCATCTCAAACATTTTCTCAACTCTGGAAACAGATGGTGGGTGTCTTGTTTTGGCCCATCCCATAAAAAAATAGTATGATTTCCTTTTATTTCTCTATGCTGAATGGCTTTGCACTTGCAATAACTCATCTTTCAATTGGCTTCACCAATTTCTTGTTGTTAAAATTCCATCATCCATTCCTTGGAAAACAATCTTCACCATTGCCTACTTCTTAATATATTCATCATTTCCCGTGACTTCTGCCTTGATTTTTCAAACAGGAAAGCTCCTTGTTGCTAGGACACCTAATAACGAAACTTCGTGGGGATATGGGGAATGCATCGGTTTGTCATTATCAATGCATGGGAAATCATCTGAAAATTACAGCTGTATGCTTCGATAATAGACTAAATAATCATAGATGATCATCTCTGTCACTTCTGTTTTACCATTCTCGTTCTTAGCACTTCCTTGCTTCATTTGCTCTTTGCACATTTGCCCACTTAATCCAGTTATCTTATGCTCCTGGTTAGAATGACTGACTTCATCCACATATTCTTCAACACTCTTTTAGCCTTTGTCAACTTATCATTGTAGTTGATACATCAATGTTCAGTGAAAGGATTTCTGCTGCTCTCCCAATGTCTCATATCCTTAACTATTTCCTCCAATGTCTGTAAAATTGTTCTCATTATCTTGTGTAAGCATCTCTGTTTTGCAACATGTTGTCTTAAGGTAACGGCAAAGCATCTCTTGTGGGTCCTCCGTAGAGATTTGCAGCAAAACCTATTTTCATCTTGAATTTCCTTATAAGTTTTGCTACTCTTTATGCCCTAAGCTCTAAATTTGACCATTGAATACCTCATAGTTCCAATACCGTTCTAGAAAAATTTCAAAGTAATGTGTTGCGTGTAATAAGTGCTACGCAATTGTGCAAGTATACACGTCGCAAGTAATAAAGTGATATGAGTATCGAGTATCGTCTCCATAGGGATTAGTTTGGGCCACTTTGCTTAAGTTACTGCACTGTGAAAAGTAAAAATACAATTGATAATAGGAGTTCTAATTAACGAGTAAACTAAGAGCAATAAACTAAAAGAATAGATGAAATCAAAATAGAGTAAATAGGCCAGGTTATCGTGAGTTGAGGTGTGATAGCCGATTGGATCGTCTTGGTAAAAGAGTGCAAGGGCAACTCAGTTGCCATGGCAACTTGCACAGCGGGGTTGCCTTGGCAACTAATCGATGGTTGCCTGAGCGACTAGTTGGGCAACTAGTTGGGCGTCTGGGCAGCAACTTCAAGGTTCGGTAGAGCGTTCTTCAATGGTTTCTTCTTATCCCTAAGTCGAAACTCTAGCTACTTGTGCATGCCTTGATAATACATCCCTGCGTGAATCAAGGGTGAACAACAACCAATCTTGCGCTCCTCTTAGCCGTTGAAATCCTTAACTTATTCCTAAGCCGGATTAATCTTCACCATCAATAGATTGAATAAAGACCATACTCGTTCGTTTCTTGAATCTAACTCTCCCGATATTAGATAAATAGATGAAGTTACGAGATCCTCTCCAAATTCACTCGCAAACAAGAATAAAATCCAAGAATGAGTAAACCTTGAATAGAAATGTGCAAACTCTTATTACCTAAACAAAATCCAATTGTTTCTCACAACAACAAAACACAATAACCCTAACCAATCAAGTTAGTTCATGGTTGGGTTCAAAAGATATACAAGGAATAATCCCCAAACCATGAATCTAATGGAAGCAAAGAAGAAGAAAAAGGAATCGAACTCTCCCCCTTGCTCTCTTGTCGAAATCTCTTCCTTCTTGCCCTTTGGAGTTGTCAACATTTTTGCTCTTCTTCCTCTCCTCCAAGTTGACGATATGGCCTCTAATTTATAGGGCTAGGTCAAAGTCCTTCTTTGAGGAGGAAGTTAAGTTGGAATTAAATTATCTTTAAAGAATATAATTTTCTATTATAATTATATTCCTACTAGAACTTCTCATATCTTCTTGGAATTTAATTCTTCTTTAATCTCTTCATGGAAATCAAATTCCTTTGGGATTTAGCTTTGCTCCACGTCATCTTGGGCTTGTCTAGTCATCAATTTTGACTACCATATCACCTTATTCTTTGTCGACAATTGCCCTGGCAACTGGCTCGACGTCTCCTTCATGCATTGCCCTGGCAACTAGCTCGGCATCTCCTTCATGCACTGCCCTGGCAACTGGTTCTAGCCTTGTTTAGGCAAGTGATTCTGCACACACACAAAAACACACCAAAGCAACATCTTTTTCCACAAAAATCACCAAGTTATGTAATCAAGCTCAACGGTGGAAAGAAACATGAATTAATGCATGAATGACTAATTATGCAACTAATATGAACTTAAGTCTAACAATAATATGAGTAAAAAGGGTAATAAAAATAGTACTTTTGAACACTTATCACACCCCCAAACTCGAACTATTGCTTGTCCTCAAGCAATGCAAACTAACAATTACCTCCCAAGACTTTAATCATCAAAGACATGCTTCAAACTTGAATTCAAACCTCGTAACCGTGGCACAAAGTATGATCACCTTTTAATTTTGCGGATAGCACATAAATTACCTGGAACAAAACTATAATGCTCGTGACAATGTGTGTGCGTAGTTGTGTACAAGTTGATTTTCAAGATTCTATGTGAACAATAGGCTTTTATCAATTTAATTACCGGGGCATTTATTTTTATTTTCACTAGAGCCAATTTCGGGCACCTCTAGCAAAGTAAGCAATTTCTCATTTTATTTTAGTCGACTAGAGCCAATTTCGGGCACCTCTAGCGATTCTTTAATGTGCATTGACTACTAGAGCCAGTTTCGGGCACCTCTAGCAAGAATTTAACTTTTAATTTTCAATTTTAAATTTGCCCAAATTTTAAGCAACCTAAGTTCACTAAGTTTCTTTCAATCATCAAGCCACAACCATGTAAAAAAATTCAGCATCATAGTAAAATTCTAAGTTCTTTTCATGCAATCCTAAAATTAAAGGTTCTTTCAATTAAATGCAGTGACAAAAATTCATCATTGGATATTTAACAAGTCCTAAGCAATTAAATCCAATTAAGGGCATGGCAAGTAACATATGCAACCTATATGTGATTGCTAACGATGAATGCAACTAAACATGAAACTAACTAGAAACCAACACCCCCCAAACTCGAGAGAAACATTGCCCTCAATGCCTGTAAGAGTGAAACAAAATTTAAAAGAAACTAAATGAAATGAGTTAGTCGGAGAGGTCGTCACCTCGAGTGATAAGTTTCCTTTGTGTCGTTTGCTTGATTCATTTTCCGGTCAGTGGTTGAATGCTTGTGGCTGGTACCGCGTGAATAGCATTGCTTTGATTTGATCCATGTTTGGGCATCAGTAGTTGCCGAAACCATTGTTGTTGCCTGGGCATCACCAGTTTCTGTTGTTGTGGCAAGTAGTCGGCAGTGAATTTCCTTAGCATGGTGGTTGTGAGTCTTGTTATGGAAAAGAAAACCTAGAAACTAAAGATAATGAAGAAAAATAAAATCTCTCCTAAAAATTCCAAAAATAAATAAAGAGAGGAAAAATAATAATAACCGAAAATAATAGAAAGAAAAAAATAGTTCAAAAAAAGAAAAAGAAAAAGAAAATATCAAAAGGAGACCATGCTCATGCATCTCCTAAGGTGTCAACTTCTTTGTTTCGTTCTACATGGGAACCGTTGTAGTGCTTCAATCTCTGTCCGTTAACTTTGAATTCATGTTCGTCGGTAGTGGACTTGATTATCGCGGCACCATGGGAGAATGGTTTGACAACTTCGAATGGTCCCGACCATCTTGATTTTAGTTTTCCCGGGAAAAGTTTTAGTCGAGAATTGAATAAGAGAACTAGTTGCCCTGGCATGAATTGTCGCGGCAATAGTTTCATGTCGTGCCATTACTTTGTTTTCTCCTTGTAGATTTGTGCATTGTTATAGGCGAGTGCACGAAATTCTTATATCTTGTTGAGGTACAACAAACGCTTTTGTCCAGCACTTTCCTAATCCATATTCACGGTCTTGATTGCCTATTGGTTTGTAGGTGATATTGCCCGTCCTCTGGCAATGATCAGATTGCTTGTAAAACTCTTGGGCATCTTTGTACAGTGTTGGCCAATACAAACCGGATTGAAAAACTTTGGCCATGGTATGAGTTCCTCCAAAATGTCCTCTATGGGTGAAGAATGACATTGTCGGAGTACATTCTGTTGTTCCTCTTCAGGGACACATCGGCGTATAACCTGATCTGCACATTGTTTAAACAAAAGAGGCTCGTCCCAAAAGTAATGCTTAGCATCATGGCGGAACCGCTTCTTCCCTTGGTGAGTAAGGCCATAAGGTAAAATACCACAAACAAGGAAATTAACTAAATCCGAGTACCAAGGTATTGCCGAGGCATGTGCTGCCGTGGCGACTGCTCCCAAGATTGCCGAGTCGTGTGTGTCTAGAGTTGCTGAGGCATGCGCATCCATGTTTACCGAGGCGTCAAGGGTTGCTACGGCATCGAGGGTTGCCGAGGCGTGCGCGTCAAGAGCTGCTGCAGCGTTGAGGGCTGCCGAGGCATGCACATCCATGGTTGCCGAGGCATCAAGGGTTGCCGAGGTGTGCACATCCATGGTTGCCGAGGCAACTAAAAGTTGTTCATTCAGGAATGCATCGCATATCTCTAAATCCGCATCCTCCTCTCTATTGCGTTCTAAACGTGATAAGTGATGGGCCACTTGATTTTCTGTTCCTTTCCTGTGGATTGGCTTAGGACTGCTCCTACCGCGAAATCACTTGCATCATACATGAGCTCAAAAGGTAGCGTCCAATCTGGTGGAATGACAATGGGTGCCGAGGCAAGCTTTTAGGGTTTCGAATGCTTGGGCGCAAGAATCATCAAAATTGAAGACTTTATCTTGGTGGAGGTAGTCTCTCGATCACATCCACCTTAGCTTTGTCTACTTCAATTTCCTTGGATGAAATCTTATGGTCGAGCACTATTCCTTCATCTACCATAAGATGGCACTTCTCCCAATTAAGGACTAAATCAGTTTCTTCACATCTTGCCAACATGTTCTCTAAATTGCCGAGGCAACTGTCGAAGTCATTACCAAAAACGGAAAAAATCATTCATGAAGATCTCAAGGAAGTCTTCGACCATGTCTGAAAAGAGTGCCATCATGCATCTTCTAATGTTAGTGCATATCTGAGAAAACTTGAGGATGGTCGTTTTCAATACTTCTTATAGTCCATCCGCACCCTCCATCAGGTGACAATATTACCCAAAAAGAGTTTGGCCAATGTGCTTGCCACTACTCCCTTTTGCGTTACCATGGTGGAGGTGTCTTTCTTCTTTGTTCGCTTGTAGTCCATGTATACTCTCCACCTTGCTACTATTCCTGAAGGCACAAATATATTAATAGGAAAAATTATATTCATTCTCAACCATTCAATTACCTCATTCTTGTCGACTTCTATCATGGTTGGATGTAGCCTTTGTTGTCGTGGCAATTGCTGCTCAAGCCAATTGCCGTGGCAATCAGTTGCCAAAATTTGCTGTAAGTCAAGGGAAGAACCAATTTTCTGAAAAGCTTTACGAATCCAAACACCGTTTTCTTTTGGCCTCTCAAACATCTCCATCAGTAGAGATTTCGATGGCTTCAAATCTACCAACCTCGGTTCCTCAAGACATACCTACAATGGACGTGGTGAGCGTTTAAAGAATTCGAAAGGTTCAACCATTACCTGCTCATATTCCATTGGCAAAGTATTATCATCTCGTTGATCTTGCATGTGGTCGTGTAATTGCCGTGGCAATTGTAGATGAGAGCAATCTACAGATTCCTGCTTCAACATCAATGTTGTAACCTTATGGGCATCAGGTTCCTCAGAATTTGCTGTAGTACTGTTGTTTTCAGCTTCACTGAGTGTTGTCGCGGCATTGCTCTATTCAGGCTCCTCAATCATTACCGAGGCAATTTATTGTTCACTCTCATCATGTGTTGGGCAGTCTCTCTCATTGGCATCCTCTTGACTTTGAGGTTCTAGTTGTTCCCCACACATTGGAGAGCTTTCTTTTCATTGCTCCTTATCCTCTTGCCTTGGGACGTCAGTATCCCTAGGAATGAATTGTTGGTGCATGTTATCCATGACATATGTGGATCTCCCCAATTGATCTTCTGAATCCCCTAAGGTTGCATCCCACTGAGCTATCCTCATATCCATAGATTTTGATAGCTCTCGAATCTCTTCAATTGATCCGTCAAGTCTAGCCAAGGAAGCTAGTAACGTTTCCTCCAAGGAATTGGAATGCTCTTGAAAAGGACTACATTGCCATGGAATATCTGTTGCTGCGGCAAAATTGTTATGGTAAAAAAAAATTGAGCTTTTTGACCATACCATGAAGAATTTTGCTGCTGGTTCCCTCTATGGTCCTCCATATAGTTATATGCACCGAAAATGTGAGGGCAATTTTCAAACACATGATGTTCTCCACACATAGCACAAGATTTTTCCACGGTATAAGTTCTTTGGGCTTTTCTTGGTTGGTATAGGTAATCATCAAAGGGTGCAAGAAACTCTTGATTGGATTGATTCATATCTTCCAACATCATCTCTCGAATAGATCGACTTTTATTTCCCGACATGTTGATGTCCCTTAACTTGTAGCGCACCTATTTTTTTTTTTGATAAAACAAACAAAAAGAAAAGTTAGTAAAACTAAGAGAAAAAAATGCAATAACAAAAACAACTAACACCAATTGCCAATCCCCGGCAACGGCGCCAAAAACTTGTTGCATGTAATAAGTGCTACACAATTGTGCAAGTATACACGTCGCAAGTAATAAAGTGATACGAGTATCGAGTATCGTCTCTACAGGGATTGGTTTGGGCCACTTTGCTTAAGTTATCATATTGTGAAAAGTAAAAATACAATTGATAATAGGAGTTCTAATTAACGAGTAAACTAAGAGCAATAAACTAAAAGAATAGATGAAATCAAAATAGAGTAAATAGGCCAGGTTATCGTGAGTTGAGGTGTGATAGCCGATTGGATCGTCTTGGTAAAAGAGTGCAAGGGCAACTCAGTTGCCGTGGCAACTTGCACAGCGGGGTTGCCTTGGCAACTAATCGATGGTTGTCTGGGCGACTAGCTGGGCAACTACTTGGGCGTCTGGGCAGCAACTTCAAGGTTCGGCAGAGCGTTCTTCAATGGTTTCTTCTTATCCCTAAGTCAAAACTCTAGCTACTTGTGCATGCCTTGATAATACATCCCTGCGTGAATCAAGGGTGAACAACAACCAATCTTGCGCTCCTCTTAGCCGTTGAAATCCTTAACTTATTCCTAAGTCGGATTAATCTTCACCATCAATAGATTGAATAAAGACCATACTCGTTCGTTTCTTGAATCTAACTCTCCCGATATTAGATAAATAGATGAAGTTACAAGATCCTCTCCCAATTCACTCGCAAAAAAGAATAAAAGCCAAGAATGAGTAAACCTTGAATAGAAAAGTGCAAACTCTTATTACCTAAACAAAATCCAATTGTTTCTCACAACAACAAAACACAATAACCCCAACCAATCAAGTTAGTTCATGGTTAGGTTCAAAAGATATACAAAGAATAATCCCCAAACCATGAATCTAATGGAAGCAAAGAAGAAGAAGAAGAAGAAATCGAACTCTCTCCCCCTTGCTCTCTTGTCGAAATCTCTTCCTTCTTGCCCTTTGGAGTTGTCAAAATTTTCCCTCTTCTTCCTCTCCTCCAAGTTGACGATATGGCCTCTAATTTATAGGGCTAGGTCAAAGTCCTTCTTTGAGGAGGAAGTTAAGTTGGAATTAAATTATCTTTAAAGAATATAATTCTTTATTATAATTATATTCCTACTAGAAATTCTCATATCTTCTTGGAATTTAATTCTTCTTTAATCTCTTCATGGAAATCAAATTCCTTTGGGATTTAGCTTTGCTCCACGTCATCTTGGGCTTGTCTAGTCATCAATTTCGACTACCATATCACCTTATTCTTTGTCGACAATTGCCCTGGCAACTGGCTCGGCGTCTCCTTCATGCATTGCCCTGGCAACTAGCTCATCATCTCCTTCATGCACTGCCCTGGCAACTGGTTCTAACCTTGTTTAGGCAAGTGATTCTGCACACACACAAAAACACACCAAAGCAGCATCTTTTTCCACAAAAATCGCCGAGTTATGTAATCAAGCTCAACGGTGGAAAGAAACATGGATTAATGCATGAATGACTAATTATGCAACTAATATGAACTTAAGTCTAACAATAATATGAGTAAAAAGGGTAATAAAAATAGTACTTTTGAACACTTATCATAATGCTCAAAAATCTTTTGTACATTTCAAGTCATGTCAAATTTTAATTCTCATTTCAATGCAAGATGCTTTATAGAAGGATTGTCAAAGGAGGAAAAGAGAATGTCTACAGAACCCAAATTTTATTAGTGTTGTGGAAAACACAAAAAAAATTACAAGGAAAGGAATAGGTATTCAGATATCAGAAACCAAAAATCCTCCTGTCATGACTTCATAAGATGCCTTGAATGTCCACTATACTGAGCAGACCCTAAACATAATGATTATGCAGAAAGATGTAAAGCTTCCAGGTGCCAAACCCCAAGATTGATTTGTGAAAGGACTACCTTTGCAAATTATCTGAGCTGCCCTTTACGGGTTTTCAACTCAGATCCTCCTTTGGTTTCAAAATGCCCTTTGCGGATTTTCATTTTGAACCCCACTTTTATTTTTCCTTTTTTTCTTTTCCTTTTCCTTTCCTTTTCTTTTTTGTTCTTTTTTTTTCTTTTTTTTCTCTTTTTTTTCCTCCTTTCTTCTTCAAACATAATACTTCTTAACCAAGTCTAAATTTATCAGGCTTTGGAGTTCGTCTCCATCCATTTTGGCTAAAATTAATGCTCCCCCTAAGAAAACCTTTGTTACAATGTAAGGTCCTTCCTAATTCGGTGCCCATTTTCCTCGAACATCACTTTGGATTGGCAGCTTCTTCCTCAATACCAAATCTCCTTCTTTTAATTCTCTTGGGCGAACTTTCTTCTCATGAGCCCTTATCATCATTCTTTTGTACATTTGCCCATGACACAATGCTTTCAGTCTTTTTCTTCAATTAGGTTCAGCTGATCATATCTTGCTTGAACCCATTCTATTTCTTCTAACCTTGCTTCCTGTTGCGCGTAATAAGTGCTACGCAATTGTGCAAGTATACACGTTGCACGTTATAGTATAAAAGATATCGTCTCCACAGGGATTGGTGCCACTTCAAGAATCTAGTCTCTTGCACTGTAAAAAGTAAAAACACAAATAAAGGATTATGGGAGTTTTAACTAATAACTAATCTAGAAAGCAATAAAGTAAAAGAATATATGAGATCAATCGAGAGAGATAGGCCAGGTTATCGTGAGTTGAGGTGTGATAGCCGATTGGATCACCTTGGTAAAAGAGTGCACGGGCAACTCAGTTGTCGTGGCAACTTGCACAACGGGGTTGCCTTGGCAACTAATCGATGGTTGCATGGGCGACTAGTTGGGCAACTACTTGGGCGTCTGGGCAGCAACCTTCAAGGTTTGGCAGAGCGTTCTTCAATGGTTTCTTCTTATCCCTAAGTCGAAACTCTAGCTACTTGTGCATGCCTTGATAATACATCCTTGCGTGAATCAAGGGTGAACAACAACCAATCTTGCGCTTCTCTTAGCCGTTGAAATCCTTAACTTATTCCTAAGCCAGATTAATCTTCACCATCAATAGATTGAATAAAGATCATATTCATTCGTTTCTTGAATCTAACTCTCCTAATATTAGATAAATAGATGAAATCACGAGATCCTCTCCCAATTCACTCGCAAACAAGAATAAGAACCAAGAATGAATAAACCTTGAATAGAAAAGTGCAAACTCTTATTACCTAAATAAAAACCAATAGTTTCTCACAACCACAAAACAAAATAACCATAGCCAAATAGATTTAGTTCATGGCTAGGTTCCAAAGAAACACAAGATAAATAATCCCTAGCATGAACCCAATCGAACAAGAAAGAAAAAGGTGAAGAATGAGGCTTGTCGAAATCCTCCTTGCCCTAAATGCTTGTCGAAAATTCTCTCCTCTTGCCCTCCTTGGAGTTGTCGAAATTCCCCTCTCTTCCTCTCTTTGGAGTTGTCGAAATTCCCATCTCTTTGCTCTCTATGGAGTTTGACGATATGGCCTCTTATTTATAGGGCTAGGTCAAAGTCCTTCTTTGAGGAGGAAGTTAAGTTGGAATTAAATTATCTTTAAAGAATATAATTCTTTATTATAATTATATTCCTACTAGAACTTCTCCTATCTTCTTGGAATTTAATTCTTCTTTAATCTCTTCATGGAAATCAAATTCCTTTGGGATTGGGATTTGCTCCACGTCATCTTGGGCTTGTCTAGTCATCAATTTCGACTACCATATCACCTTTGCTCTTTATCGACAATTGCCCTGGCAACTGGCTCGGCGTCTCCTTCATGCATTGCCCTGGCAACTAGCTCGGCATCTCCTTCATGTATTGCCCTGGCAACTAGCTCTAGCCTTGCTTTGGCAAGTGATCTTGCACATACACACAAAACACACCAAAGCAGCATCTTTTCCCACAAAAACTACCAAGTTATGTAATCAAGCTCAATGATGGAAGGAAACATGGATTAATGCATGAATGACTAATTATGCAACTAATATGAGCCTAAGTCTAACAATAATATGAGTAAAAAGGGTAAGAAAAATAGTACTTTTGAACACTTATCACACCCCCAAACTCAAACTATTGCTTGTCCTCAAGCAATGCAAACTCATAATTACCTGCCAAGACTTCAATTTTCACAAACTTAGCTTTGAACTTGATTTCAATTCTCTGAACCGGGGCACAAAGTATGATAGGCTTTTTATTTTTCCGGAAAACTTAGGAATTACTTGGAATCAAACTATAATTCTGGTGAGTGTGTGCGGAGTTGTGTGCAAGTTGATTTTTCGGATTCTATGCAAACAATAGGTTTTCAAATTACTTTATTGGGTTCTTTTTAACATGTTTTAACTAGAGCCAGTTTTGGGCACCTCTAGTGTTTTGTTTTTAGTTTTCTTAAGTTAATTTATTCGACTAGAGCCGGTTTCGGGCACCTCTAGCTATCAATTTTTTTAACACATACTAGAGCCAGTTTTCGGGCACCTCTAGTGATCAATTTTTTTTAGCACATGCTAGAGCCAATTTCGGGCACCTCTAGCATTCATCCAATTTTTATTATAATCCCCCAATTTGTTAATTATCAACCTAAGTTCACTAGAATTCCTTAAATCAATCAAACCACAATAGTGTTTCATCAAAATTAGCATCATAGTAAAATTCTAAGTTTTTCCATGGTTATCCTAGAATAAAAATTCTATCAATTAACTGCATTGGCAAAGTCATCATCGGATATTCATCAAATCTAAGCAATTCTTGTTCCAATTAAAGGCATGGCAAGCAATTTATGTATCCTAAATGTAATATTTAAGATGAATGTAACTAAACATGGTAACTACTAATAACAATCCCCCCCAAAACTCGAGTGAGACATTGTCCTCAATGTATGCATTAAAGGAAAATAAAAATAACGAAAAATAAAATGCATACGAGGACTTACTCCGAGATTTCGTCATCGTAGATGATTAGTTTCCTTTTTGTCGGTGTCTTGATTCTCTTACTCGAACGCGATGGTTGTTTTCTTGTTGCCGGTAGTGGAATCGATCATCGTACGGGGTTGTCCTCATCGTCCTCTTCATCAGTGTCATTGGCTTTTCGCTTGGAGGATTCAATTGGTGCGGTCTTTGTTGGTGCAATGGAGGACTCGTCCGAATCTGAAAAATCAGAAAATGATTCTGTAGGAGTTGATTCGGGCATAGGTGCTTTACCTTTGGCTTTTGCAGTGGTTGTCAGGATGTCTTTAGCTTTGGTTGTCGTGGCATCTTCAGGGTTGGTTGCCGTGGCATCAGCTTGTGCAGGCACGATGTAGGTTGCCGCGGCATCATCTGTTGCGGTTGCCGTGGCGACTACTTCATTGGTTGCCGGGGCAAAGATCTCGACAGGAAAGATTGAGAACGGCATGCGACTGTCCGGGTACCTTTCTAGGATGACTTGGGTGATGGCATTGTTGTGCTCCTTCATGTACCGCATGAACATTAGTTGCCGATCTTCAATTTGCCTTAGGTGGCTCACCAATGGTTGCAAGAGTGCTTCAAAGTGTCCCGGGGTTGATGGCCGAGTTGCCCGGGCGTTAGGAGTTGCCGTGGCAATTAGAGGCCTTAAAGAATTTCCCGGTGCCTCTCCCATTAGCTTTTGGATTAGTGCTTGATTCCAACCAGACTTGGGTAGGGCCTTTTCATCGGTGGACTCACTTGGGACATGCATCTCCTTGCAAAGATTAGAAATTAAGCAAGGGAAGAAAAGAGAACCCTTATCTTTTTAGCTACATACAAAAATCTCATCACAAATAATTTTCCAATGTTAATGATGCAATTATGCAAAATAGAATGTATGAGCAAAAGACGTAGTATATCAACGGTAGTATTGTGTGTGGTGGGCATTAAAGAAGTTTTAACAAACTTATTCCATAGTTTTGCCTCGGGTTTAAGCCGAAGGCGATTTACCGTGCCCTTGTATTTACCGTCGTTCCAATGAGTTCCCGGTTGAGTGAGTTCTTGAAGCACCTTGTCGAGTTGCTTGGGAGTGATTTGATCAACGAAGGCTTGATGCTCGTCCTTCTTAATGTAAAGCCCGTAAAAGGTGTTGATATTTTTCGGGACTTATGAGTATGGCCTTGTCACGAACAAAAACATAAGGATTATCCGGGTTAGGTGAGTGAGCATAGAATTCTCTTACCCATGAGATGTTACCCGGTTCCGGTTGATGGCAAAAGATTTGCCACTTTTGATGTGCAATCCTCTCGAAGATGAATGGTTCAAGGCCGAAATCTTGATGAGAGTTGGAATATTCAAAGCCTTGTTCTTCACGAATCTTCCGGCTTTCAAACTTGGAGTGAAATCTTTCTTGAACCACTGGTGTAGCAAACTTCTTGTATCTTGGTTCTTTGGAGGAACTTGGATGAACTAAAAATTTAATTTGGGATGCCATAGATAATCTTGGTTGTGAGTTTTGTAAAAACAAATAAAAGAAAAGAAAAGAAACTAAAAAGTTGCAAGATAGAAAGTAGGAATAGGTTAAGGGTGATGGGTTTTATAGAAAAGATAGGTGGTAAATATGGTGGGTGGGATTAGAGGAAAACGATAAAGGGTTGTGGTTTTGGGATTGATTAGGGTAAATTGGAGGCTTTATATAAGCCTTAGATTCAGCCTATTAGTTACCTTGTTGAAGTTGTTTTCCTTCTTGGATTAAAATTCCTCTTTATCTTGAACTTTTTTCCCTACAATTCAAAGACAAATCAAATAAGGATTAAAATTAAAGATAAACTAATAAATAAAAAAATCTATCCTAAAGAATAATAATAATCAGAAATAATAAAAAAATAAAATAAAATAAAAATTCGAAAAAATAAAAAAAATAAAAAAGATTAATCGAAAAAAATAAATTAAAATAAAAATAAAATATCAAAGGTAGAGCATGCTCATGCATCTCCTAAAGTGACCACTTCCTTGTTACGTTCCACATAGGCACCATTGTAGTGCTTCAATCTTTGTCCATTAAATTTGAATTCATGGTTGTCAGATATAGACTTGATTATCACGGCACCATGGGAGAATGGTTTGACAACTTCGAATGGTCCCGACCATCTTGATTTCAGCTTTCCCGGGAAAAGTTTTAGCCGAGAATTGAATAAGAGAACTAGTTGCCCTGGCATGAATTGTCGCGACAATAGTTTCTTGTCATGCCATTGCTTTGTTTTCTCCTTGTAGATTCGTGCATTGTTATAGGCGAATGCACGGAATTCTTCTATCTCATTGAGGTCCAACAAACGCTTTTGTCCGGCACTTTCCCAATCCATATTCACGGTCTTGATTGCCCAGTATGCCTTGTGTTCGATTTCCACCGGTAGATGGCATGTTTTGCCATAGACAAGTCGGAAGGGGGACATACCTAAGGGTGTTTTGAATGCAGTGCAATATGCCCAAAGTGTGTCATCTAGTCTTAATGACCAATCCTTCCTAGAGGGATTTACAACTTTCTCGAGTATACCCTTCAATTCCCGATTGGAAATTTCTGCTTGCCTGTTGGTTTGTGGGTGATATGCCGTGGCGATCTTGTGTGATATGCCGAAGCATTGCAACATCTTGGCAATTAGTCTGTTGTCAAAATGCTTGCCTTCGTCACTGATAATTGCTCTCGGCATCCCAAACCGTGTAAATGTGTTTTTCTGCAAGAATCGTTGCACGGTCTTGGAATTGTTGTTAGGAACTGCAGCTGCCTCCACCTATTTAGACACGTAGTCGACGGCAAGTAGAATGTAGAGGTTGCCGAATGAAGATGGGAAAGGTCCCATAAAATCGATCCCCCATACATCGAACAATTCCACCTCGATGATGTTTTGGAGCAGCATCTCATGTCGTCTAGAGATATTGCCCGTCCTCTGGCAACAATCACATTGCTTGTAAAAGTCTTGGGCATCTTTGTACAATGTTGGCCAATACAAACCGGATTGCAAAACTTTGGTCGCGGTACGAGTTCCTCCAAAATGTCCTCCATAGGGTGAAGAATGGCATTGCCGGAGTACATTCTGTTGCTCTTCTTCTGGGACACATCGGCGTATAACCTGATCTGCACATTGTTTAAACAAAAGAGGCTCGTCCCAAAAGTAATGCTTAGCATCATGGCGGAACCGCTTCTTCCCTTGGTGAGTAATGCCATAAGGTAAAATACCACAAACAAGGAAATTAACTAAATCCGCGTACCAGGGTATTGCCGAGGCATGTGCTGCCGTGGCGACTGCTCCCAAAATTGTCGAGGGTTGCCGAGGCATGCGCGTCCATGGTTGCCGAGGCAACTAAAATTTGTTCATCCGGGAATGCATCGCATATCTCTAGATCCGCGTCCTCCTCCCTATTGCGTTCTAAACGTGATAAATGATCGGCCACTTGATTTTCTGTTCATTTCCTGTCCTTAATTTCAATATCAAATTCTTGTAAAAGTAATATCCAACGAATCAAACGAGGTTTGGCATCCTTTTTAGCAAATAGGTATTTGATTGCCGAATGGTCCGTATGAACAATTACCTTTGTACCAATCAAATAGGATCAGAACTTGTCAAATGCGAAAATTACAGCTAGTAACTCTTTCTCCGTTGTTGTGTAATTCACTTGAGCACTATTAAGAGTTTTACTAGCGTAGTATATCACATGGAAGGTCTTACCTGTCCGTTGGCCTAGGACTGCTCCTACCGCGAAATCACTTGCATCACACATGAGCTCAAAAGGTAGCGTCCAATCTGGTGGAATGACAATGGGTGCTGAGGCAAGCTTTTCCTTTAGGGTTTCGAATGCTTGGGTGCAAGAATCATCAAAATCGAAGACTTTATCCTGTTCAAGCAAATTGCACAAGGGTTTAGTGATTTTAGAAAAATTATGAATGAACCTCCTGTAAAAACCTGTATGTCCAAGAAAACTTCGAATTCCTTTAACCGAACTTGGTGGGGGTAATCTCTCGATCACGTCCAGCTTGGCTTTGTCTACTTCAATTCCCTTGGATGAAATCTTGTGGCCGAGCACTATTCCTTCATCTACCATAAAATGGCATTTCTCCCAATTGAGGCCTAAATCAGTTTCTTCACATCTTTCCAACACCCTCTCTAAATTGCCGAGACAACTGTCGAAATCATTACAAAATAGAAAAATCATCCATGAAGATCTCAAGGAAGTCTTCGACCATGTCTGAAAAGAGCGCCATCATGCATCTTTGGAAGGTTGCCGGGGCGTTACACAATCCAAACGGCATCCTTCGGAAGGCATAAGTACCGTATGGACATGTGAAGGTTGTCTTTTCTTGATCTTCTGGTGCTATGGCAATTTGATTGTAACCTGAATAACCATCAAGAAAATAATAAAAGGGTTTGCCTGCAAGACGGTCAAGCATTTGATCAATAAAGGGTAATGGGAAGTGATCTTTCCTAGTGGCTTTGTTTAGCTTTCGATAATCCATACAAACCCTCTAACCGGTCACAGTCCTGGTTGGAATGAGTTTATTGTTTTCATTACTTACCACCGTTATACCTCCCTTTTTCGGTACGCATTGTATCGGACTTACCCATGTACTATCAGAGATAGGGTATATAATGCCGGCGTCAATCCACTTGATGATTTCTTTCATCACAACCCCTTTCATGGCATGATTCAGTCTCCTCTGGGCCTCAATTGAAGGTTTGTGATCATCTTCCAACAAAATCTTGTGCATGCACACTAACGGGCTAATTCCCTTCAACTCGACAATTATCCACCCTATTGCCTTTTTGTGTAGCTTCAACATCTTGATCAGCTTCTTTTCCTGCTCAGGCTGTAACTTAGAAGAAATAATTACAGGCAATGTATTATCGGTTCCTAAGTATGCATATTTTAGTTGCTCTGGCAATTGTTTCAACTCAAGAATTGGTGGTTGTTCAATAGAGGGTTTTTCGAGTTTACCTTCCTTACCTGAGTAATCCAGTGGTTCAAAGTATGTACCTGGTCGATTGACTAGCCAATTTGCCTATTCTTGTTGTTCCTCATCGACTGGTTCTTCACATTCCTCAGGTTCCTCTTGATCGGCTATGTAGTTGCCGAGGCAACTAAATTTCTCGTCGAAGTTAAACTCTGTCGTGGCATGAAGAAGTTGGCATTCTTCTGGATCATCGGCATGCCTTAGTGTTTGGAACACATTTAGTTTAACTTGCTGGTCATTCACCCTCATTGTGAGTTCTCCCTTTTCAACATCGGTCAAGGTTCTCCCTGTTGCTAGGAATAGTCTCCCGAGAATGATAGGTGCATGCTTATCTGCTTCACAATCCAAAACAATAAAGTCAGCGGGAAAAATAAATTTATCAACTTTTACCAGTATGTCCTCGATTTTTCCCTCTGGATGCACATAGGTTCTGTCGGCTAGCTGCATCATAACTGTTGTAGGTCTTGCCTTCCCGATTCCTAGTATCTGGAAAACCGATTTAGGCATCAAGTTTATGCTAGCCCCAAGGTCGCATAATGCTTTCCCGACATAGTGATTTCCAATAGAACAAGGTATTGTGAAACTTCCGGGATCCTTCAACTTGGGTGGCATACGATTGTGCAACATTGCAATGCATCCCTCTGTTGCGGCAACTGTTTCAAACTCTCCTAGCCTTGTTCTCTTGGACACAATGTCTTTAAGAAACTTGGCATAGTTTGGCATTTGTTCAATTGCTTCCTCCAATGGCAAGTTGATGTGGACTTGCTTTAGGATATCAAGAAACTTCTTGAATTGGTATTCTTGCTTTTTTCGCTTCAACCTTTGTGGGAATGGTGGTAGAAGTCGGATATCTTCGATCCTTTCATTAGTTTGAAACCTGATTGACGGCATTGTCGGGACAACTGGAGTTGCCGAGGCGTTATCAACTGGGGTTGCTGAGGCATGATTATCGCAAGTTGCCGAAGCATCCTTATCGTCGGTTGTCGAGGCATGCTTATTGCCGGTTGTCGAGGCAATTCCTGGTTCAGCATCTGAGGCTTTGCCGCTAGGTTCGTCTTGATCTTTTTGTGGAGTTTTTTTTTATGAGCGGGCTTGAGCCTCTCTAAGTTGTTGGCCACTTCTAGTGGTGATTGCCTTACATTGCTCATGGCCAGTTCCTCTTGTGACTTTAGTATCGCTAGGTAAACCTCCTTGCGGTCTAGTATTCAGATTTTGAGCAAACTGTCCGACTTGATTTCCCAATGATTTGATTGCCGCCTCTTGGTTTTGCAATCTCATCTCGGTCCTGTTAATAAAAGCATCAGTTCTTTTTATGAAGTTACTATTCTCAGCCATATAAGATTCAGATTTCATCATAAAAGCATTGAAAGAATTTTCTAAAGAACTAGATGTTGTCGGTTGTTGCTGCGGTAACTGTTGCCGTGGCATATTCTGCTGGAATCCCGATGCTTGTGCATTATGATTGTTCTGGTTTAGAGCATTGTTGGGATTACTCCATGAAAAATTCGGGTGCTTCTTCCAAGCTGGATTGTATGTATTGGACATCACATTGTTGTTCCGATTGTAATTCCCCACATAGAAGCTGGATTCCGGATTCTGCATACATTCAGAAGAATTATGGTTATCACTACATAACTCACAAAAAGAATCCATTACCTTGTCTGGTTTAGACGCCAAAAACTTGTTGCACGTAATAAGTGCTACGCAATTGTGCAAGTATACACATTGCAAGTTATAGTATAAAAGATATCGTCTCCACAGGGATTGGTGCCACTTCAAGAATCTAGTCTCTTGCACTGTGAAAAGTAAAAACACAAATAAAGGATTATAGGAGTTTAACTAATAACTAAACTAGAAAGCAATAAAGTAAAAGAAAATATGAGATCAAATGAGAGAGAGATAGGCCAGGTTATCGTGAGTTGAGGTGTGATAGCCGATTGGATCGTCTTGGTAAAAGAGTGCACGGGCAACTCAGTTGCCGTGGCAACTTGCACAACGGGGTTGCCTTGGCAACTAATCGATGGTTGCCTGGGCAACTACTTGGGCGTCTGGGCAGCAACCTTCAAGGTTCGGTAGAGCGTTCTTCAATGGTTTCTTCTTATCCCTAAGTTGAAACTCTAGCTACTTGTGCATGCCTTGATAATACATCCCAGCGTGAATCAAGGCTGAACAACAACCAATCTTGTGCTCCTCTTAGCCATTGAAATCCTTAACTTATTCCTAAGCCGGATTAATCTTTACCATCAATAGATTGAATAAAGATCCTATTCATTCATTTCTTGAATCTAACTCTCCCGATATTAGATAAATAGATGAAATCACGAGATCCTCTCCCAATTCACTCGCAAACAAGAATAAGAACCAAGAATGAATAAACCTTGAATAGAAAAGTGCAAACTCTTATTACCTAAAAAAAAACCAATAGTTTCTCACAACCACAAAACACAATAACCATAGCCAAATAGATTTAGTTCATGGCTAGGTTCCAAAGAAACACAAGATAAATAATCCCTAGCATGAACCCAATCGAACAAGAAAGAAAAGGATGAAGAAGGAGGCTTGTCGAAATCCTCCTTGCCCTAGATGCTTGTCAAAAATTCTCTCCTCTTCTAGTAGATGGGAATTGATAATCATTCTTGGCTAGCCTGTTTAAAATTTGCATTGCTTCCCCCGATGACTTATCTAGGAGTATGCCGTTTGCCGAGGCATCTAGCATCATCCTTGTTGGTGTATTCACGGCGTTGTAAAACATTGTTACTTGAGTCCACACCGGGAATCCGTGTAGGGGGCATTTGTGTAGAAGTTCTCTATATCACTCCCAAGCCTCGTACATGGATTCATCATCTGCCTGCCGAAAGAAGTAATATCGTTACGAAGCTTATCAGTCAAATTTGTAGGATTAAACCGAGCAAGGAAATCACGACAAAGATCGGTCCAAGATGCTATTGATCCGGAAAGAATGCTATTCAACCATGATTTCGCCCTATCCCTCAGTGAATAGGGGAATAATCTTAATCGTAAGACATCGGGGGTGACTCTGTGTATTTTGAATGAGTTGCAAATCTCGAGGAAAGATTTAAGATGTTACCGTGCATCTTCAGTTGCTGAGATGCCAAATTGACCAATTGTGTTGATCATTTTAAACATTACCGGTTTTAACTCAAAGTGGTCGGCTTCAATTTCAGGCGCGACAACTCCTGGATTAAGTCCATCAAGATCTTCTTCAAGATAGTCTCGAATAGTTCTGTTTCGTGCAAGAATCACTCCTCCTCCTGCTGGAACATCTTGATTCATATTGCCGTCTTGATTAGCCATTGCTACTCTTATCCTTCGTCTAAGTCTTTATAAGGTTTGTTCGATTTCTGGATCAAAGGGATATTCTGGTGTAATCGGTCTCGCCCTGGTCATATACCAATGCAAAACCAAAGTTTGTTAGCCCTTTGAATCTTAAACAAGAAAAGTAAAAAGAAAGTGCAAGAAAATAAAAACAAAGTCGCTATTGCCAATCCCCGGCAACGGCGCCAAAAACTTGTTGCGCGTAATAAGTGCTACGCAATTGTGCAAGTATACACGTTGCAAGTTATAGTATAAAAGATATCGTCTCCACAGGGATTGGTGCCACTTCAAGAATCTAGTCTCTTGCAATGTAAAAAGTAAAAACACAAATAAATGATTATGGGAGTTTTAACTAATAACTAATCTAGAAAGCAATAAAGTAAAAGAATAGATGAGATCAATTGAGAGAGATAGGCCAGGTTATCGTGAGTTGAGGTGTGATAGCCGATTGGATCGTCTTGGTAAAAGAGTGCACGGGCAACTCAGTTGCCGTGGCAACTTGCACAACGGGGTTGCCTTGGCAACTAATCGATGGTTGCCTGGGCGACTAGTTGGGCACTACTTGGGCGTCTGGGCAGCAACCTTCAAGGTTCGGCAAGCGTTCTTCAATGGTTTCTTTTTATCCCTAAGTCAAAACTCTAGCTACTTGTGCATGCCTTGATAATACATCCCTGCGTGAATCAAGGGTGAACAACAACCAATCTTGCACTCCTCTTACCCGTTGAAATCCTTAACTTATTCCTAAGCTGGATTAATCTTCACCATCAATAGATTGAATAAAGATCATATTCATTCGTTTCTTGAATCTAACTCTCCCGATATTAGATAAATAGATGAAATCACGAGATCCTCTCCCAATTCACTCGCAAACAAGGATAAGAACCAAGAATGAATAAACCTTGAATAGAAAAGTGCAAACTCTTATTACCTAAACAAAAACCAATAGTTTCTCACAACCACAAAACACAATAACCATAGCCAAATAGATTTAGTTCATGGCTAGGTTCCAAAGAAACACAAGATAAATAATCCCTAGCATGAACCCAATCGAACAAGAAAGAAAAGGGTGAAGAATGAGGCTTGTCGAAATCCTCCTTGCCCTAGATGCTTGTCAAAAATTCTCTCCTCTTGCCCTCCTTGGAGTTGTCGAAATTCCCCTCTCTTCCTCTCTTTGGAGTTGTCAAAATTCCCCTCTCTTTGCTCTCTATGGAGTTTGACGATATGGCCTCTTATTTATAGGGCTAGGTCAAAGTCCTTCTTTGAGGAGGAAGTTAAGTTGGAATTAAATTATCTTTAAAGAATATAATTCTTTATTATAATTATATTCCTACTAGAACTTCTCCTATCTTCTTGGGATTTAATTCTTCTTTAATCTCTTCATGGAAATCAAATTCATTTGGGATTGGGCTTTGCTCCACGTCATCTTGGGCTTGTCTAGTCATCAATTTCGACTACCATATCACCTTTGCTCTTTGTCGACAATTGCCCTGGCAACTGGCTCGGCGTCTCCTTCATGCAATGCCCTGGCAACTAGCTCGACATCTCCTTCATGTATTGCCCTGGCAACTAGCTCTAGCCTTGCTTTGGCAAGTGATCCTGCACATACACACAAAACACACCAAAGCAGCATCTTTTCCCACAAAAACTACCAAGTTATGTAATCAAGCTCAATGATGGAAGGAAACATGGATTAATGCATGAATGGCTAATTATGCAACTAATATGAGCCTAAGTCTAACAATAATATGAGTAAAAAGGGTAAGAAAAATATTACTTTTGAACACTTATCACTTCCATTAAGACATGGAGCGATGGTATTTCAACCTCAATGGGTAGCACAGCTTCTACTCCATATACCAATGAGAAAGGTGTTGCCCTGGTGGAAGCTCTTCCTGCGGTTCGATAAGCGTATAAGGCAAATGACAGCTTCTCGTGCCAATCTTTATAAGTATCTGTCATTTTTGCAATTATCTTCTTAATATTCTTATTCACTGCTTCCACTGCCCCATTCATCTTAGGGCGATATACCATAGAATTATGATGTTTAACATTGAACTGCTCACAGACTCCACTTATCATCTTGTTGTTCAAATTTGAAGCATTGTCGGTGATGATACTTTCAGCCAAGCCGTATTGAAAAATGATTTTCTTTTTCAAAAACTTGCAAACTGTGGATCTGGTGACATTTGCAACGAGGCTGCTTCTACCCATTTCGTGAAATAATCAATGGCTACCAAGATAAAACGATGCATGTTTGATGCCTTAGGGTGAATCTAACCAATGACATCAATGCCTCACATGGAAAATGGCCAGGGGGTTGTCATAAAATGAAGAGGCTGAGGTGGAATATGAACTTTGTCAGCATAGATTTGGCACTTGTGGCATTTACGAGAATAGTTGATGCAATCACCTTCCATGGTTGACCAATAATATCCAAGATGCATGATTCTCCTGGCCATGGTGAAACCACTAGGATGAGTTCCGCAAACTCCTTCATGAACTTCTTCTACAATTAATTGTGCCTCTTTTCCCCCCACGCATCTTAGAAGCACTTGATCACGACTTCTCTTGTATAAAATCTCTCCATAAGGACATACCCTGATGCCATCTTCCTGATCATTTTCTTTTCATTCCCTATAGCTTGAGGCGGGTATTGCTGGAATTTTACATATTGTAAGATGTCATGATACCATGGCAATCCATCTATTTCTTCTTCTCTATCATAACAATGAGCTGGAGAGTCAAGCATATATAACCTGATGGGCATCATCTCAGAACCTTCATTTACCCTAAACATGACGGCTAAGGTGGCTAAAGCATCAGCCATTTTATTGTCTTCTATGGGGAGATATTTGAAAGTGATCTCATCAAATTCCTTGGTCAACTCGAGGACCAGCTTGTGGTATTCCACCAACTTTGCATCTTTTGTCTCCTATTCACCACGTATCTGATAAATGACTAATGCAAAGTCCCCATAAACTCTTAAAGTACGGATTTTCCTCCTTATAGCTTCTCTTAGACCCATTATACAAGCATCGTACTCTGCCATGTTATTAGTGCAGAAAAACTTCAAACGACTGGTAAAAGGGTAATAATCTCCATCCGATGAGACCAGAACTGCTCCTATACCTCTTCTTAATGCATTTGCTGCACCATCAAAGTTCATAACCCAAGATTCCATGGGAGCCTCATCATCTTCTGAGATACACATCAAGTCTTCATCAGGAAAATTGAAGTTTAATGCTTCATAGTCATCACAAGCGCGACTTGCCAAAAAGTCTGCTATGGCACTCCCTTTTCGGTTCACATACTGGATATCAAACTTTGATAGTAACATCTGCCAACGTGCTAATCTTCCTAATAAGGCTGAAGCTTCCATCATGAACTTTAGTGGATCTAACTTAGAGATTAACCATGTAACGTGATAAAGCATGTATTGCCTTAGCCTTCTAGCTGTCCACACCAAAGCACAACATAATTTTTCAATTGACAAATATCTGGTTTCACAATTAGTGAATTTCTTGCTCAGGTAGTATATCGCCTTTTGTTTTCTTCCAGTATCATCATGTTGTGCTAACACACAGCCCATGGAATTTTCATAGACTGTTAAGTAAAAGATCAGTGGTCTCCTTGAAACATGTGGTACTAATACTAGAGGATTGCTTAGTTGTTCTTTGATCTTTTCCAAAGCCGCTTGACATTCTTCGTCCTATGTCCCCGGGTTATTCTTCCTGAGTAACCTAAACATTGGGTGACACTTATCTGTTAACTGAGAAATGAAATGTGCGATGTAATTCAATCATCCTAAAAAACCTCAAACTTCCTTTTGTGTTTGAGGTAGGGGAAGCTCTTGTATGGCTTTTATCTTATCTAGATCGATCTCAATTCCTCTTCTGCTCTCAACAAAACCCAATAACTTACCAGATATGACTCCAAATGTGCATTTAGTCGGGTTAAGCTTCAACTGGAACTTTCTCAGTCTGAGGAAGAGTTTTTCTAAATTGACCAAATGTTCCTCCTCGGATCGAGATTTGGCGATCATATCGTCGACATATACCTCTATTTCTCTATGCATCATATCATGGAAGAGAGTAACCATGGTTGTTTGATAGGTTGCCCCTGCATTCTTAAGTCCAAAAGGCATCACTTTATAGCAAAAAGTTCCCCATAGCGTCACAAAAGTTATCTTTTCCATGTCTTCTAGGCACATCTTGATCTGGTTATACCTAGAGAAACCATCCATGAAAGAGAATAGTGAATGGCCAGCTGTGTTGTTAACTAAAGTATCAATATATGAGAGCGGGAAATTATCCTTTGGGCTTGCCTTATTGAGGTCCCTGTAGTTAACACACATTCGTACTTTTCCATCCTCCTTTGGTACTGGGACAATATTCGGCACCCATTCCGGATACTTGGTTACCTCGAGGAATCTTGCATCGTATTGCCTCTTTACCTCATCCCTAATCTTGAGAAGTGTTTCAGCCTTCATTCTTCTAAGCTTTTGCTTTACAGGTTCACATCCTTCCTTTATAGAGAGCCTATGCATGATGATGTCAGTGTCAAGGCTGGGCATATCTTTGTACGACCAAGCGAAAATATCTTTAAATTCTTTTAAAAGCTCAATTAGACTTTTCCTGGTTTTGGCTGTGATGGTAGTACCAATCTTCACCTCTCGCTTTTCTTCTTCATTTCCGAGGTTTAATGTTTCTAGTTCCTCTTTATGTGGTAGAATCTGTTTTTTCTCTCCTCCTACCATTCTGAGCATGTCACTGGGTACATCATATTCTTCCTCATTGTCAATATTTCCAACTTCTTCCAAGCATAGAGGCAATTCAAAGTCAATCTTGAAGTCAGACTCGGATTCATTTATGTCAATGATATCTGAAGACCTGAAAAGGGATAGGCAAAAGATATATACAGAGGGAAAACAAAATGAATGGAATGTTTTTTATGCTTTTAACTTTATGGTTTTTATTTGGTTTATTTATGAAAAGAAAGTTTGCCATACAAGATTTAAGGAAATGCATCTTTTATTGAATTCGAATTAAATGTTTAACATAGGCCCTTTACATAAGATCCCATATTGTCTCCGGGCCTAGAGCAAAGAGGTTGGTTTTGAGAATTACTCTGAACTTGTCTTAAAGATTATAGGAATTTCTTCAGCAGTCCAATTGTCAAGCTCAGAGCAAGGGCGGATCATTGACAGGTATTGGCTCTCTTCTTCTTCTTCAGTCACAACATTGATACTCAGCTTTTCAAATGCCTCACATAGAGCACTCTCTCTTTTTCATTCATCACTAATTGGGGCATTTGGATCCAGCATGCCTCTAGATATAAAGTTATGACTCAGGGGAGGGAAAGTCATCGGCTCCCACTCAATTTCCTCTCCTTTCAATCAAGCTCTTCTCATCTCCTGATGCTTTCTGATTTCAAGCCTTCTTTTCTATTTGTTGGGCTTAAAGCCCAAGCCAAACCGATCCTTTTTCGCTAGGATTACTACAGGATATAGCCTTCCTTGATGTCTCTTTTCGAATCCTTTTACTATTTCAGCTCCTTTCCTAAGTGTTTGTTTTACCTGCATCTTCGCACAGCTCGATAATTCTGGTTCTAGCACCTTGCTTCCTTCAGTAAAAAAAGGTTGCATTGACTAGCTCTAATGTCCTAAAATGACACTCGAGAACACCCTTATTGATTTTGATAAATGGCGCATTAGTGGTTACTGATGCAATGATTTCTACCTCTCCATCGACAGTTATTAGTTGACCATCGATCACAAACTTTAACTTCTGGTGTAAAGTAGATGAGACCACTCCTGCTGCGTGAATCTATGGGCACCCAAGCAAGCAGCTGTAACTAGGTCTTATATCCATGACCACAAATTCAACATCAAAGGTCGTTGGTCCAATTTGCAAAGGCACCTCAATTTTTCCTAACACGTCCTTTTGAGTTCCATCAAATGCTCTAAACGTATTTTGATAAGTTCTCATACGAGAACTATCTATTGGCAGTTTCTTTAACGTAGCTAGAGGTAGAACGTTTAGTGTCGACCCATTGTCAATAATGACACCTGGTAACATATGTCCTTTACATCTGGTAGTGATGTGTAAAGCTTTGCAAGATCCCGTTCCTTTACCTGGTATTTCCTCATCAATCAATGAGATGAAGTTGTTAACAGCAATGTTACCATCTAACATATCCATCTTATCTGTTGTGATCTCTTTTGGCACAAATGTCCGGTTCAAAATCTTTAACAAGGCTTCACGGTGACCCTCAGAACTTAATAACAATGAAAGCATAGAAATTCAAGCTGAAAGCTTGTGGAGTTGCTCCACGATGCTGTATTCACTGTGTTTTAAGATCTTCAAGAACTCTTGAGCCTCTGATTCCTTTACAGAGTCATGATATGTTGTCAGTTTTTCCTTGAAGAAATTTCTGTCATCTTCTTTTTCGGACTCTTCAAAAATAGCTTTTCTTTGTGCCGCATCCCTATCCTCTGCTATTGGATGGGAATAGAGCCTTCCACTCATTGTAAAACGGCTCACCTCATTGACCGGTTCTCCTTTCTCTTGGACAAATGTTTCTTCTAGGGCTGTTACCTCACAAGTGTAATTCCAAGGGACCTTCTTGCTATCCTTGTATGGAAACGGTGTTGGTGCCATAATTATGAGCCGCGAGGTTACACTCCTTGCTAGCTCACCAACTCTTGTTTTAGCCTTAATAACTAAAGGCTTCATTCCGGTGTAGTCTCTTTTGGAGGACAACTCTTCTGATGCACAAATGTCCAGCTTATATTTATTGTCTTCTTTTCCAAAGAACTCAAGTTCTTTTTTATTCATCTTATCTTGAACTAGCTACCTAAATTCTAGGTAACAATCAATCTCATGTCCTTCCTTCATGTGGTACTTACAATACAATTCATTCTCAGTCTTCGATTTTTGGGCTCCTTCTTCCAACATCCCTACTACCACCATTTGAGCCCATACCCACTTCATGGGAGCTCTAACTTCAGTAACACATTCTTTAACCACCTTAATCTCCTCTTCTATGATTTCATTCACACCTACCTTCTAATGATTTGGCAGAGGGTTTCCCTTATCTTCTAACGTATCAAAATGATAACATCCCTGATTTTCTTAAGTCATCCATCGTCCTTTTGAATGTAGTGCAATTTTCAATGGTATGCCCCCTAAATCATGCATGGTATTCACATTGTGTCTTCTCATCATACCATGGTGGGTATGGTGGTAAGAATAGAGGAACATGTCTTGGCAACACCATCTGAGATTTGATCAGTTCAGCAAACAATTATGCATATGTCATTGGGATAGGAGGAAAATATGGTTTCGAGCTCCCTTAATATCTTCGTTCTTCCTTCGGTGGGTTTGTGACTGCTGAAGCTGAGACATTGGGTTTGTTGAAGACTATCCCCTTTGAGTAACTGGGGTTATAGACATTAGCAACATTGACTTCATTGTCTCTCTTCTTGTAGGATTTCATTATTTCCCCACTATCAAGCCTTCCATTTTTCATGGCCGCAAGTATTAACTCTCTATTTATAAGCATGTCCGCAAAACTCTTTGTGGCATGATTGAACATACGGTCATAGAAAGAACCCTTTAATTTCTCTACGAACATTAGGGTGATCTCACTCTCCAGCAATGGTGGTTGGACTTGGGCAGCTACATCCCTCCATCTCTGCGCGTATTGGAGGAAGCTCTTATGATGCTTTTGCTCCAATCCTTGCAGAAATAAACGGGTTGGAACCATGTCTGAAACATGCTTGTACTGTTCACTGAAGGCTCTGGACAAATCTTTCCATGATCTGATGTTAATTCGACTTAGCTACGTATACCTGCATGCAGCTGATCCTACTAGACTATCTTGGAAGGAATGGATAAGCAACATTTCGTTCTCAAGATACATCAACATTTTTCTACAATACATAGTTAAATGTGTTGTAGGGCATGCAGTTCCATTATATTTTTCAAAGTCAGGAACTTTAAACTTTTGTGGTACTATCAGATCAGTCACTAGGCTTAGATCCTTGGCATCCATCCCTCCATATATACCTCATTCTTGGAAAGACTTAATCATTCCTTCCAATTTCTCATAGTGATCCTCCTATTTCTTCTCAGTTTTCACCTTGTCGGTAATTTCATCGAGATCAGGTACCTCAATGACCTCTTTAGAGTTTATCTTATTGTCATTCCACGCCGAAGCCTCAGCTAAATGTAGGGAAATCTTAGCCTTAGAAGATTTGGCTTCTCTTTGCATACTAGGATGAACAAATGCCATCCCTTGAAATTTTGGCACAGCATTAGCTTCCTCACTAGTTTCCACTGCGTCAGGGTCCTTAAAGCCTAACATGGCTGCAATTGAACCAACCGTCTTTTGGTGAACCAACTCCATCTGTTGCTTCAGATCTGTCTCTAGCTTGTCTAACCTATCATGGGTACTCTCATGGTTGCTTTCTAAGGCCGGCACTCTGTCTTCCATTGCTCTGACTTGAGATCGAATACCGTACTTATGACTTGTTTTTGTTATTTTGATTTTCTATCATTTTTTATTTAAGTTAGATTCTTATTATGTCGTGTATTCATGCATAAATGTAAGCACGAATGCAAAGAAACACTATTAAACACAAAAGAATGAAATGCAAATGCATGAATGCAAGCGAAGGGCCACCAATTCCATGAAACAATTGCTCAAGAAGCAACTCTTTTATTGGATATGAAATAGTCCTTATTACATCAAATTTTGTTTACAAATATTTTTTAGCTTGAACTTCTAGTTCCTTGATTTCTTCAATGAGCCACATAAGCCTCGGTCCCACTTCTCCTGTTGGATTAACATATTGATGAAGAGCTGCAGCTTCAGTGGCTAGCATCATCGCGTGTTGAGCTACATCTTGTACCTGGGTCGTGACAGTCCTATCAAACTCATCTCGTTCTTGGAATCTTCTAGCCATGTCTCTAAGATGAGTGAACCAGTAGTCATTACCTCCCCCAGCAATGTCTTTAAGGACCAGAATCTTCTTCCTATATTCTTGGAAGATGTTATCCATTCCTTCAACCTGTTTCTTCAAGGTATCATTCTCACTTAGATAAGCCAGAAGTTCAATATATGTGTGATGATTCTGGAGTCTGTGCAACCAGTGGTTCAGATCATCTATCTTAGCTTGCAACTTAGCAACACAAGCCTGACTCTGCTTTAGCTTTGCACTGGTCTGGTCATATACATTCTGCAATTCAAATAGGCGGATATTGTTGTCGTGGGCCTTCCTTTTCCATGCAGCCACACTTTCTTTATCACTTTCATGAACCCATTTTCCATTTCCATTTTCAGTTGCTAGCTTACCCTTCTTCTTTTCTTCAACAAAGGCTCGTCTATATTTCTCGACCTCACGCCTTCCTCGTTCTTTCTCTTTCCCTACAGCATGCTCGATTTCTTGCTTCTACTGTTCTGGGGTCTTTCGTAGATCAGCATTTTGAACAGTAGTCCGAAGCTTGAGGAAGTCAACCTTTTGGATCTCAAACTTCTTTTCTAGTTCTTCATACAACTTCACTACTCACTTCGTTTCCCCTTTATATTTTTCAACATCGAGGCCTAAATCAAACTTTTCCCTCTAGTTCTGCTCTTGTAAGGCTTCTATCTCGAGCTTATGCCTTCTTAATTCTTCTCTTAGGACGTCAGCTTCTGTGTGGACTACCTTTATGTGTTCTTCTAGAGACTTAGCTTGCCCAGATGTAGGTGCTATGACTTTGTCATTCATTCTCGTATGCCTCCAAATATCATAGTCTGGGGTGTACATACAATGACTATCAGATTCTAACTTCATGTAATAACAATGGTTCCATGCATCACTGATTGTCAGAACCTTCTATCTGAACTCACCTTGGAACTCAAATTCTAATGAGCCAAGACCAGTACTGAATGGGATGAACTGTCGAGACCCATACTGACAAGATACTAGCAAAGGGGCACATCCAATTCCTCCCTACAAACCTAACAGCATTAGGAAGTTGAAATCTCCACAATTTGTACAAAAGCTTGGTGTGACCCATCCAAGGAACCCTCTATCTGATGTCTTTGTCACGACGATTCCTGAATATATCAATCCATTTATTCTTCTTAATAACAGGCCACTCCTTTGCCAAAAATTCCCGAAGAGGTGAGAAGTTCGAGGAAAACACATTTAATAAAGCTAAGGTCGGGCACTTCCAGAAGTGACTGAGGGCCCAAACTTGCAAAAGCGGAGCACATCCTCCAAAACGAACACCTTCAACTTTTTGGAAAGCATTGAGGGAAATGAAAGTTTCAGCAAGTACGGCTAGGAGATCAAGTAGCGCCATATAAATATTTCCTAGAACCCTTGGAAAGATGACTAAACCATAAATTGCAATGGATAGGAGATCAACCCTCTTTTCCCTATCGGGGTTGATTGAAATTATACTTCTAATGCTTGACCAAGGGAAATTAAAGGTGCCTCCTCTCTTTTGTATCAACCCCTTAACCCAACCATCACTCATACCAGCGAACGCCTGAAGCTTTGCAATTGGGTTTTTGTTTTTAGGAGGTTTGGCATAGACCCAGTTCTTCTTCACTTTGCATAGGTTGAAAAGGGCTAAGTACTCCTCAAATCTAGGCATCATGTCTTCTTTATTAAAAGTGAAGCAGCAATATCCCAGATTCCGAAATTGAACCAAGGCTTTCAAGAACTGTTCATCAACCTTTACGTACAAGAGGTAGGCTATGTCACCATAGACTTTATGGAACAACTACTTAGTCCCATGATCAAAGTGCTCCTAGATTTCCCTCAATTCTGGCATGTTGTTATGTTTAATGCTGATACGGGCATATTCTGAAGTCTCTGTCTCATGATTAGCTGCTAGACTGTCTCCAAATGTTCGCTGATTCACCTCGGACCAATATCAAACCTTTGCATTCTCATCTTCGCTTTTAAAAATTATTCCGTCCATAACAAGAGCTTTTCAAAGTTGAGCAATGATTTTGAGAATCAACCCCTTCTAAATATGTAATGATGTGGCATGAATGGTTATGCAAAACAACAAAACAATGGAACAAAGATTAGAATCAAGAAAACACAGAGTATAGTTTCACAAACAATTCTGGGCAGCACATTCCAATACTCTAGGACATGTCTCCCTTTATTACTAATACCTGAGGTTTTTCGCATGGCTCTATTGGGGTAGGCTCTAAGTTCTCAAACAGTTGAGTTGTAAAAGGTACCCAAGTTGTCCTTGCTATCCCCTACTAAGGGTAGCAAGGCCCCTGGTTCTCACCCATTATAGGTTTCAAATGAACCAAGTTCAACTTAGGAGGACTCACTTCCTATGACTTCTTGAAGAATCAGTATCCTTACAAAGACATGAGGCATATGAGTCTCGAAGGTACTTGCTAGGATCATACGGAGAATCAATATTCTAACATGAGCAAAGCATTTTCCCCTCACTTAACAATTGGGTGGAGCTCGAGAATAGAGCTTTTTGCAACAATTTTTTAAAATGCGTAAAATAAAATTACATTCATTAAGCGGACGAATAAATTGAAACATGTGTGAACTTGAAAATTCCTTTAAAAAACATTTTAGAAAACAATTTGTGGCCTGACCCTCTTTTGTTTAAAAAAACAAAATGTCCCTGGCGGAGTCGCCAAGCTGTCGCAACCCTTTTTTAGGTAAAGGTTTTGACGTTTTGGAAAACTTTAAAAAATCACAGAGTAGCCACCAATCTTTTTTAAGAGGTGTGATTGGATCACTTTTAAAACAAGGGTATTTTGATAAAATCATTTTATTTATCAAAATAACATTTTGGTCCACAGAAAACAAAGAAAAACAAGTTCGGGTCAGTTACGTGTGGGGAAGGGTTAACACCCCCACAACACCCAAAAATTGGTGCATAACTGATTTCAAAAGCATTTTTTAAAACTGGAATCTGCAAGTTCACAAAATTTCAATTTATTTGTCCGCGAAGTGAATGTAGATCTATCTTAACGACCTTATCGCCCGAAAAATGAACTTTAATCACCGCCAACACTCATGGCGCTAACCCGTCATTCTCGTTTGGTAAGACACCGCATTAATTAAGTTTTCACTTTTTAAACAAACCAGAGAAAAGATTAGGTGTGTTATTATTTTTTAGAAATTAGTGTTTAAACCCTAAAGAAATATCTAAATTTATTCTAATTATTAAGTTAAAATGCAATCAAGTGTGTTTTATTGAGAATGAAGAAAGTTTTACAACATACAAGTTTCTATTCTAGTTTTTAAGTCCCTATTCCTAAAGTTTAACACACATACAAATATATACATAAAAGGCATAAAGAAATAACTAATTACTTAAATTAAAATAAATAACTAAGCAATTGCTAAGATTAATTAAAGAAAAGGGAATTAGGTTTTACTTTTTTAAAATGGAAAATCTGAATTAGGGATTAATTTGAAAGAAAGTAAAAATGTGGAGGTTAATTTGAAAACAATTTTAAATTTGGTGCCGAATTGAAAGGAAAAAAGACGAAATTGAAACAATTGAAAATAAAGGGGTTGCGGTATAAGAACTGGATAAAAGGGCGCAGGTTATCATCAGGTTTGGGTCGGCTTAACGGGTTAGTATATATATCAATTATAACAAACAGATTTCATTTTCCCATATTCATCAAAATAGATCAAACACCCTTTCTTTAAAATCCTCTATTGAGTTCATCGTGTTCTTCATGAATTGAAGAACATGGTGGTGGTCTGTCGTGCCGGCCGCCTTCCACCGGCGCTGACTGCCGTTGCCGACGGTGAAATTCCTAGAAAAACCTAGATTTTCCTAGATTCTGGCGACTTTGAAATCACATTTTTCCTGTCAGTGCTACGTTAATCAACAAAACCACAGTGGCGCAACTAAAACAGAGGTAAAATAACAATCATTTTCTTTATTTAAAGTAAAATAAAAAAGAAAAAAGATAAGAGATGTTACCAGAAACTTGCTTCTTTAATTGCTTTCGAATTTTGATTACAACTGCTTGCTTCTACAACTTTAGAATGATAGTATGTTTACTGTAATTGCTGTGTGTGGTTTCTCTCAATTGTTGTTGTGTGTAATTGTTGTTGTTACAATAATTTACAATGAGGTTTATATAGCTATTGAATTGCTTGAATTTTAAGCCTGAATCCCTAATATCCTCCTCATTTGATCCTGTCTTAGCTCTAATTTTAAGCTTGTTGCCTTTTGTTTGCTACTTTAATTTGATCGTTGCTGGATTCTTACTAAGGCACCAATTTAGGGATCCAATTCCCTCATGTGTCAGTTGACTTTGCCCCCGATTTGCAGCTAAGGCTCTGGTTTAGGGATTTGGTTACCCTTTTGATTTACTTTTGTTTCTTTCTAACTCCTTGTTTTGTGTTTTTTTGCCGGTTATTGCTAATGGTATCAGTGAGGAACTATCAGAACGGCGCCGACGAGGAACAATCAGTGCTAGTGAAGTGTCGGAGAAGACAAAGTTAACGGTCAGAGCTAGAACATCATGCGCGTGGCTGCCATACGCGAGTGATGATCCGTGCGATACATCCCGAAGTGATCTGAGCCGTTAGATTGCATCCTGATCGAAGGGTTGTGTAATTGAGGTGCTATATTATCCCCAGCTGGCGCGATCTACGCCGTTGGATCCCAGATCGATCCAATAGCCTCCCTTTGGTTGCGCAAGTGAATAAAGACGAGATTAGGTTTTTTTGGGTTATAAACGGGCCAGCATGCCCTTTGTATAATGAACTCTATCTATTTAACCAAATAAAAGAAAATGTACCTTGTTCTTTTTAATGGACTATTTTTTACTTTGGGTTTTATACTAACTACTAATTAGAATACTAATATATAACCTAAATTAATCCTAACTATCACAATATACTATCAATTATACTAATTATAACACTAAGTATACATTATATGACATTTAAACTATTCTAATACTAACACTAATATTTACAACTATAATATATTAACTATGTTATCAATGTCACTTAACTATATTATCAGTATAACACTAATATAACAATACTAAATTAATATAACAACTAAAACGAATGTGAAAATCAAGTGACAACAATGCCATGAAATGAGATGAATTGGGCTTGATTTCATACAATAACTTAAGTAAAAAGGCATGAAATGTTAACCTTTTGCAAGGTTAACACAAGATGAGAATAAATCAGGGCATTGAAGAGATTGAAGCTTGTAGAGTTGGCCGAGGAAGAGCAAAAATTTCCAGAAGAACTCGTGATTCCAAGGTATCGGACTAAGAAGTAGTGGAAATCTTTCAGTACTCACGCCATAGGAAACATGGTGCCATTTCTTTAGATAAAGGTTCTATATAGAAAGAATCCACATTTTCAAGACTTTAAAGTGAAAGGTTCTATATAGGAAGAACCTGTAACTTCAAGATTTCAAAGCAAAAGGTTCTATATAGGAAGAACTCGTCAAGTTATATATAGGAAGAACTTGTAGCTTAAATGATTCAAAGCAAAAAGTTCTATATAGGAAGAGCTCACAGCTTCAAAGATTTCAGAGCGAAAAGTTCTATATAGGATGAACTCGTAGCTCCAAGATTTCAAAGAAAAGAGTTTTATATAGGAAGAACTCGTAGCTTCAGGATTTTAAGGTGAAAAGTTCTATATAGGAAGAACTTTTAGCTCCAAGAATCCGACCAGAAAAAAAGAAAAAGGTTCTATATAGGAAGAACATGTAGCTTTAAGACTTAAAGGTGAAAATGTTCTACATAGGAAGAACTTGCCACTTGAAGATATCGCCAAGGACAAGCTAAAAAGTTATGTATAGGAAGGACTTGCAGCTCGAAGTCTTCAGATAGAGGAGAAGTGAACAGTTCTATATAGGAAGAACTCGAAGCTTCGAATCTCTATATAGGGAAGTAGGACAAAAATGAGTGCTTATGATATTTGTTTTGTTCTCGTTTCACAAGAACAAGCCAAGAGGGAAACCTGTAATCACTCATTTTTCCTGGATATAGTATTATTATATCTTATTATTATCTTATTATTATAATAAAAAATACAATTAAAATTAAAAAAAACAAGCAAAAAAAAGGGAGGAAGGAGTGGACGCATAGCGTCCACGTCACCCCTACCCCTTTGCTTTTGCCTATAAAAGGCAAGGTGGGGGCAACAATGGAGGAGAAGCAAACGAGGCAGTGCCCCTTGAAAGCTTGAGAGTGGTGCTCTCACTGGGGAATTTTTATTCCCCGGATGGTTCGATCAATCATTCGATCAGATGTCCTTTTTGAGGTTCGATCGGGTTGGTTTTTGGATCATGGTTAGATGATGTGAAGATCTTGGTGGGGGTCGATCGAAGTTCTTCATTTGAGCTTCTAGTAGGGTAAACTTTGATCTTTATCTTTGTATTTATTTTAATGTTGGTTTAGATATAGGGTAATATATATATATATATATTGATTATGTTTTTAATTGGCATGATTTTATAATAAATATATTTTGTATGTCATGTTTGTATGTGTATTTTAAGTTGTATGAATTAATTACATGAATAAAATATATTTATATATACTTTTGCCATTAGAATTCCATATTTATGTTTATGCTTCCGTTTATGCATATTAATTGTTCATACATATATTTGTCACATATAGTTTAGGTCTTATTGTTCCGGTATCCTAGTGGGAGTGTCATCCCGGTTTTCGGGTGTCATCTTCTTAGGTACCGTGAATACCAAGACATTTTATTTTTATCATGCATGCATACTTTTTAGGGATTAAATTTTAAATTAAACTGAATTTTAGATTTTCTTTGTATTTACGATACGAACCTTTAGGTACCAATTTTGGGCGTTGTGGGGGTGCTAATCCTTCCCCACACGTAACCGACTCCCGAACCCTTTTTAAATCTCTGGTTTGCTTTTTTTCGGTGTTCGGTTTACCTTATCCAAGTGACCAGTGGCGACTCTAAATTTTATTTTAAAATACGAGCTTTTTCAAGAATTTCCCTTATATGCCATCTTTTAATTAAAAAGGAATTTTCTAAATAGACCCCGAATTTTTTAGTCACTACAATTAAAAGCTTCTTGAAGAAGAAGATGAATATTGTTCTTCATTTTCTCTCTCTTATACAAATATTATAAGCCTCATTTTCCATTTAAATATCTCATAACATTTTGAGTAAATTTTATCATAAATGCACATCTTTCCCATATTTTCACAATAGGCATTTAATTTTCATCTCTTTTAAATGTTGACCTTCATATGTCATAAACTCAGTTTTCATAAATAAATCCTTTATTCAAAAATTCTATTTAGTTCTATCATTTATTGAATTCACTCGAACATCCTCGAATAACTAAATTACCAATTTAATCGTCTAAATTTTTGGGCATTACATATACTGTTATAATGTTGAAATGTAAATGAGTGATAATTTAACAATTTGCTACAACATTTTCTAGTATATATGTAATATATATTTACGATTAATAATTTACTGAATGGTGACCTACTATGCTAAAATTCAGAAAACAACTAAAGTTTTTTTCTTTTGAATTAATCTAAATTGTATTATTTAAAAAAATATATAAAAATTGATCCGAGTACTATGTGAACAAAAATTACGGGTACACAATCATGGGCGGATTATCATGGGGGCCTAAAGGGACATAACCCTACCGACTTTTAGGATTAATTTTATTTTAAGCCGTAGAAGTTTTAAAACTATTAAAATTAAGTCATCGTCCCTCCCAAAAATTTTAGTTTAATTATTTTGAAGTCCTTATCAGTTTTGAAATTAATAAATTAAATATTGCCCCTAACTTTTTTGGTTTAATTAACTTTTTAAGACATGCCAATTTTGAAATTAGTGAAATTAAGCCCCAATCTTCTATTTTTTACGATTTAATTTTTTTAAAACAATGTTAGTTTAATAACAGTTTAGCCCCTCCCATAAATTCATCCTAGTTTCGCCTCTGTACATGATTATTGCGAGCAATCAATTTTTGGGTACACGATATTCATGGATTGGATCACATATCACTATTTTTAATACCCAAAAATCCAGATATCTGAAACTTTGGATACCCGAAATTGTGGGTACCCGATTTAAACGCATAATACCAAAAAATGCTCATAATGTTTGATTGAATAGTCACTTTGGCCTATATTCTTTATTTAAGCAATTGAACCTTCAAAGTTTCATTTTGGGTCAAAATAACCCATATGCGGATGAAAATTGTTAGTTAACTAACGTTAAATAGCTTGAAATGACATGTCAAACCTACATGGCAGTGCACGCTGACATGACAGTGTTTTATAGACAAAGATGTTTACTTGAAAGAATGTCACACCTATCAAAAATTAATTTTATAAAATTATATAAAATATAATTATTTTTCTGCTGACGTGTCATTCTTTCAAGTAAGTTCAAGTTGTTTACGATTTACCTATAACAACCCAAATTTTTGGGTTGATAAATTAAGCCTCGGATCCGGGTTTGGGTTCTTTAAGTTGGTGACTTAAATTAGGAAGAAATTAAATTGAAGCTCGGTTAATGAGATTAAGGACTTAAATGGATAGAGGGCAAAGTTTGTGCCTAAAATGAAAATAAGGTGGAAGACTGGAGTTTTATTAGTGGTGTTTGAATTTTAAATAGGTGTAGGTGGTTGAAAAAAAGTAAAATGATATTATGAAGAGTGAGAAAATGGAAAAGTGGGTTGATAAGTGTTCAAAAGTACTATTTTTCTTACCCTTTTTACTCATATTATTGTTAGACTTAGGCTCATATTAGTTGCATAGTTAGCTATTCATGCATTAATCCATGTTTCCTTCCATTGTTGAGCTTGATTACATAACTTGGTAGTTTTTGTGGAAAAGATGCTGCTTTGGGTGTGCTTTGTGTGTGTATGTGCAGGATCACTTGCCAAAGCAATGCCGAGCTAGTTGCCGGGCAATTCATGAAGGAGACGCCGAGCCAGTTGCCATGGCAATTTTTGACAAGAGTAAAGGTGATATGGTAGGTGAAATTGATGACTAAACAAGCCCAAGATGACGTGGAGCAAAGCCCAAACCCAAAGGAATTTGATTGCCATGCAGAGATTAAAGAAGAATTAAATTCCAAGAAGATAGGAGAAGTTCTAGTAGGAATACAATTATAATAAAGAATTATATTCTTTAAAGATAATTTAATTCCAACTTAAACTCCTCCTCAAAGAAGGACTTTGGCCTAGCCCTATAAATAGCAAGGAGATTTCGACAAGATGGATAGAGAGAGCAAGAGGGAATTTTGACAAGTCCAAGTAGGGCAAGAGGAGAGAATTTTCGACAAGCATCAAGGGCAAGGAGGATTTCGACAAGCCTCCTCCTTCATCATTTTCTTTCTTGTTCGATTGGGTTCATGCTAGGGATTGTTTATCTTGTGTTTCTTTGGAACCTAGCCATGAACTAAATCTATTTGGCTATGGTTATTGTGTTTTGTGGTTGTGAGAAACTATTGGTTTTTGTTTAGGTAATAAGAGTTTGCACTTTTCTATTTCAAGGTTTATTCATTCTTGGTTCTTATTCTTGTTGTTTGAGTGAATTGGGAGAGGATCTCGTGATTTCATCTATTTATCTAATATTGGGAGAGTTAGATTCAAGAAACGAATGAATATGATCTTTATTCAATCTATTGATGGTGAAGATTAATCCGGCTTAGGAATAAGTTAAGGATTTCAACGGCTAAGAGGAGCGCAAGATTGGTTGTTGTTCACCCTTGATTCACGCAGGGATGTATTATCAAGGCATGCACAAGTAGCTAGAGTTTCGACTTAGGGATAAGAAGAAACCATTGAAGAACGCTCTGCCGAACCTTGAAGATTGCTGCCCAGACGCCCAAGTAGTTGCCCAGGCAACCATCGATTAGTTGCCAAGGCAACCCCGTTGTGCAAATTGCCACGACAACTGAGTTGCCCGTGCACTCTTTTACCAAGACAATCCAATCGGCTATCACACCTCAACTCACGAAAACCTGGCCTATCTCTCTCATTTGAATTCATCTTTTCTTTTACTTTATTTTCTTTCTAGATTAGTTATTAGTAAACTTCTATAATCCTTTATTTATGTTTTTAATTTTACAGTGCAAGAGACTAGAATCTTGAAGTAGCACCAATCCCTGTGGAGACGATATCTTTTATACTATAACTTGCGACGTGTATACTTGCACATTTGCGTAGCACTTATTACACGCAACAAGTTTTTGGCGCCGTTGCCGGGGATTGGCAATAGAAACTTTGTTTTTACTTTCTTGCACTTTCTTTTTACTTTTCTTGTTTAAAATTCAACGGGCTAACAAATTTTGGCTTTGCATTGGTATATGACCAGGGCGAGACCAACTTCACCAGAATATCCCTTTGATCCAGAAATCGAACGAACCTTACAAAGACTTAGACGAAGGATAAGAGAAGCAATGGCAAATCAAGACGGCAATATGAATCAAGATGTTCGAGCAGGAGGAGGAGTGATTCTTGCACGAAACAGAACTATTCGAGATTATCTTGAAGAAGATCTTGATGGACTTAACCCAGGAGTTGTCGCACCTGAAATTGAACCAACCACTTTGAGTTGAAACCGGTAATGTTTAATATGATCAGCACAATAGGTCAATTTGGCGGCTCAGCAACTGAAGATGCACGACAACATCTGAAATCTTTCCTCGAGATTTGCAACTCGTTCAAGATACACGGAGTCACCCCCGATGTCCTACGATTAAGATGATTCCCCTATTCACTGAGGGATAGGGCGAAAGCATGGTTGAATAGCATTCCTGTCGGATCCATAGCATCTTGGACTGATCTTTGTCGTGATTTCCTTGCTAGATTTAATCCTACAAATTTGACTGATAAGCTTCGTAACGACATTACTTCTTTTCGGCAGGCAGATAATGAATCCATGTACGAGGCTTGGGAGCGATATAGAGAACTTCTACACAAATGCCCTTTACACGGATTCCCGGTGTGGACTCAAGTAACAATGTTTTACAGTGCCATGAATACACCAACAAGGATGATGCTAGATGCCTCGGCAAACGGCATACTCCTAGATAAGTCACCGGAAGAAGCAATGCAAATTTTAAATAGGCTGGCCAAGAATGACTATCAATTCCCATCTACTAGAAGAGGAGGAGTTAGACGCCAAGCCACAATACATGAACTAGGATCATCATATTCAATTTCGGCACAATTGGCCGCTTTAACCAAGATGGTCCAGAACATGCAAAAACCAAACAACACACATGAAGTCAAGGTAATGGATTCTTTTTGTGAGTTATGTGGTGATAACCATAATTCTTCTGAATGTATGCAGAATCCGGAATCCAGCTTCTATATGGGGAATTACAATTGGAGCAATAACGTGATGTCCAATAAATACAATCCAGCTTGGAAGAAGCACCCGAATTTTTCATGGAGTAATCCCAACAATACTCTAAACCAGAACAATCAGAATGCACAAGCATCGGGATTCCATCAGAATATGCCACGGCAACAGATGTCGCAGCAACAACCGACAACATCTAGTTCTTTGGAAAATTCTCTAAATGCTTTTATGATGAAAACTGAATCTTATATGGCTGAGAATAGTAATTTCATAAAAAGAACTGATGCTTTTATTAACAGGACCGAGATGAGATTGGAAAACCAAGAGGCGGCAATCAAATCATTAGAAAATCAAGTCGGACAGTTTGCTCAAAATCTGAACACTAGACCGCAAGGAGGTTTACCTAGCGATACTGAAGTCGCAAGAGGAACTGGCCATGAGCAATGTAAGGCGATCACCACCAGAAGTGGCCAACAACTTAGAGAGGTTCAAACCCGCTCGTCAAACAAAACTCCACAAAAAGATCAAGACGAACCTAGCGGCAAAGCCTCAGTTGCTGAACCAGGAATTGTCGCGGCAACCGGCAATAAGCATGCCTCGGCAACCGACGATAAAGACGCCTCAGCAACTTGCGATAAGCATGCCTCGGCAACCCCAGTTGATAATGCCTCGGCAACTCCAGATGTCCCGGCAATGCCGTCAATCAGGTTTCAAACCAATGAAAGAATCGAAGATATCCGACTTCCACCACCATTCCCACAAAGGTTGAAGCGAAAAAAGCAAGAATACCAATTCAAGAAGTTTCTTGATATCCTAAAGCAAGTCCACATCAACTTGCCATTGGTGGAAGCAATTGAACAAATGCCAAACTATGCCAAGTTTCTTAAAGACATTGTGTCCAAGAGAACAAGGCTAGGAGAGTTCGAAACAGTTGCCGCAACAGAGGGATGCATGGCAATGTTGCACAATCGTATGCCACCTAAGTTGAAGGATCCCGGAAGTTTCACAATACCCTGTTCCATTGGAAATCACTATGTCGGGAAAGCATTATGCGACCTTGGGGCTAGCATAAACTTGATGCCTAAATTGGTTTTCCAGAAACTAGGAATCGGGAAGGCAAGACCTACAACAGTTATGCTACAGCTAGCCGACAGATCCTATGTGCATCCAGAGGGAAAAATTGAGGACATACTGGTAAAAGTTGATAAATTTATTTTTCCCGCTGACTTTATTGTTTTGGATTGTGAAGCAGATGAGCATGCACCTATCATTCTTGGAAGACCATTCCTAGCAACAGGGAGAACCTTGATCGATTTTGATAAGGGAGAACTCACAATGAGGGTGAATGACCAGCAGGTAAAACTAAATGTGTTCCAAACACTAAGGCATGCCGATGATCCAGAAGAATGCCAACTACTTCATGCCACGGCAGAGTTTAACTTCGATGAGGAATTTAGTTGCCTCGGTAACTACATTGCCGATCAAGATGAACCTGAGGAGTATGAAGAACCGGTCGATGAGGAACAACAAGAAGAGGCAAATTGGCTAGTCAACCGACCAGGTACATACTTTGAACCACTAGATTACTCAGGTAAGGAAGGTAAACTCGAAAAACCTTCTATTGAACATCCACCGATTCTTGAGTTGAAACAATTGCCAAAGCAACTAAAATATGCATACTTAGGAACCAATAATACATTGCCTGTAATTATTTCTTCTAAGTTACAGCCTGAGCAGGAAAAGAAGCTGATCAAGATGTTGAAGCTACACAAAAAGGCAATAGGGTGGACAATTGTCGACTTGAAGGGAATTAGCCCGACGGTGTGCATGCACAAGATCTTGTTGGAAGATGATCACAAACCTTCAATTGAGGCCCAAAGGAGACTGAATCATGCCATGAAAGGGGTTGTAATGAAAGAAATCATCAAGTGGCTTGACGCTGCCATTATATACCCTATCTCTAATAGTACGTGGGTAAGTCTGGTACAATGTGTTCCGAAAAAGGGAGGTATAACGGTGGTAAGTAATGAAAACAATAAACTCATTCCAACCAGGACTGTGACCGGTTGGAGGGTTTGTATGGATTATCGAAAGCTAAACAAAGCCACCAGGAAAGATCATTTCCCATTACCCTTTATTGATCAAATGCTTGACCATCTTGCGGGTAAACCCTTTTATTGTTTTCTTGATGGTTATTCAGGTTACAATCAAATTGCCATAGCACCAGAAGATCAAGAAAAGACAACCTTCACATGCCCATACGGTACTTATGCCTTCCGAAGGATGCCGTTCGGATTATGTAACGCCCCGGCAACCTTCCAAAGATGCATGATGGCACTCTTTTCAGACATGGTCGAAGACTTCCTTGAGATCTTCATGGATGATTTTTCGGTTTTTGGTAATGACTTCGGCAGTTGTCTCAGAAATTTAGAGAAGGTGTTGGCAAGATGCGAAGAAACGGATTTAGTCCTCAATTGGGAGAAATGCCATTTTATGGTAGATGAAGGAATAGTGCTCGGCCACAAGATTTCATCCAAGGGATTTGAAGTAGACAAAGCCAAGGTGGACGTGATCGAGAGATTACCCCCACCAAGTTTGGTTAAAGGAATTCAAAGTTTTCTCGGACATGCAGGTTTTTACAGGAGGTTCATTTATAATTTTTCTAAAATCACTAAACCCTTGTGTAATCTGCTTGAACAGGATAAAGTCTTCAATTTTGATGATTCTTGCACCCAAGCATTCGAAACCCTAAAGAAAAAGCTTGCCTCGGCACCCATTGTCGTTCCACCAGATTGGACGCTACCTTTGAGCTCATGTGTGATGCAAGTGATTTCGCGGTAGGAGCAGTCCTAGGCCAACGCACAGGTAAGACCTTCCATGTGATATACTACGCTAGCAAAACTCTTAATGGTGCTCAAGTGAATTACACAACAACGGAGAAAGAGTTACTAGCTGTAGTTTTCGCATTTGACAAGTTCCGATCCTATTTAATTGGTACAAAGGTAATTGTTCATACGGACCATTCGGTAATCAAATACTTATTTGCTAAAAAGGATGCTAAACCTCGTTTGATTCGTTGGATATTACTTCTACAAGAATTTGATATTGAAATTAAGGACAGGAAAGGAACAGAAAACCAAGTGGCGGATCACTTATCATGTCTGGAACGCAATAGGGAAGAGGACGCGGATCTAGAGATATGCAATGCATTCCCGGATGAACAACTTTTAGTTGCCTCGGCAACCCTTGACGCCTCGGCAACCATTGATGCAAACGCCTCGGCAACCCTTGACGCCGTAGCAGCCTTTGACGCGTACGCCTCGGCAATTCTGGGAGCAGTCACCTCGGCAGCACATGCCTCGGCAATACCCTGGCACGCTGATTTAGTTAATTTCCTTGTTTGTGGTATTTTACCTTATGGCATTACTCACCAAGGGAAGAAGCGGTTCTGCCATAATGCTAAGCATTACTTTTGGGACGAGCCTCTTTTGTTTAAACAATGTGCAGATCAAGTAATACGCCGATGTGTCCCTGAAGAAGAGCAACAGAATGTACTCTGGCAATGCCATTCTTCACCCTATGGAGGACATTTTAGAGGAACTCGTACCGCGGCCAAAGTTTTGCAATCCGGTTTGTATTGGCCAACATTGTACAAAGATGCCCAAGACTTTTACAAGCAATGTGATCGTTGCCAGAGGACGGGCAATATCTCTAGACGACATGAGATACCGCTCCAGAACATCATCGAGGTGGAATTGTTCGATGTATGGGGGATCGATTTTATGGGACCTTTCCCATCTTTATTCGGCAACCTCTACATCTTACTTGTCGTCAACTACGTGTCTAAATGGGTCGAGGCAGCTGCAGTTCCCAACAACGATTCCAAGACCGTGCAAAGATTCTTGCAGAAAAACATATTTACACGGTTTGGGATGCCGAGAGCAATTATCAGCGACGAAGGCAAGCATTTTGACAACAGACTAATTGCCAAGATGTTGCAACGCTTCGGCATATCACACAAGATCGCCACGGCATATCACCCACAAACCAACGGGCAAGTAGAAATCTCCAACCGGGAGTTGAAGGGAATACTCGAGAAAGTCGTAAATCCCTCAAGGAAGGATTGGTCATTAAGACTAGATGACGCACTTTGGGCATATCGCACTGCATTCAAAACACCCTTAGGTATGTCCCCCTTCCGACTTGTCTATGGCAAAACATGTCATCTACCGGTGGAAATCGAGCACAAGGCATATTGGGCAATCAAGACCGTGAATATGGATTGGGAAAGTGCCGGACAAAAGCGTTTGATGGATCTCAACGAGATAGAAGAATTCCGTGCACTCGCCTATAACAATGCACGAATCTACAAGGAGAAAACAAAGCGATGGCACGACAAGAAACTATTGCCACGGCAATTCACGCCAGGGCAACTAGTTCTCCTATTCAATTCTCGGCTAAGACTTTTCCCGGGAAAGCTGAAATCAAGATGGTCGGGACCATTTGAAGTCGTCAAACCATTCTCCTATGGCGCCGTGATAATCAAGTCCATCTCTGACAACCATGAATTCAAAGTTAATGGACAAAGATTGAAGCACTACAATGGTGCCCATGTGGAACGTAACAAGGAAGTGGTCAACTTAGGAGATGCATGAGCATGCTCTCCATTTTTATATTTTTATTTTTATTTTTATTTTTCGATTAATTTATTTATTTTTTTTCAATTTTTTTTATTATTTTATTTTTTTATTATTTTTTCGATTATTAGTAGTTTTAGGATATATTTTTTTATTCAAGTTTAAGAATCCTATTACACATCTTTATTTATTTTCTTTATTAGTTTATCTTTAATTTTAATCCTTATTTGATTTGTCTTTGAATTGTAGGAAAAGAAGTTCAAGATAAAGAAGGAATTCTAAACCAAGTAGGAAAACATCTTCAACAAGGAAACTAATGGGCTGAATCTAAGGCTTATATAAAGCCTCCAATTCATCCTAACCAAAACCCCATTTTCGACAACTTCTACAAAACCCTAACCCCTTTTTCATTTTCCCCTAATCCCACCCACCTATCTTTTCCATCACCCTTAACCTATTCCTACTTTCTATCTTGCAACATTTTAGTTTCTTTTTTTTTCTTTGTTTTTACTCACAACCAAGATCATCCATGGCATCCAAGATTAAACTTTTAGTTCATCCAAGTTCCTCCAAAGAACCAAGATACAAGAAGTTTGCTACACCGGTGGTTCAAGAAAGATTTCAATCCAAGTTTGAAAGCCGGAAGATTCATGAAGAATAAGGTTTTGAATACTCCAACTCTCATCAAGATTTCAGCCTTGAACCATTCATCTTCGAGAGGATTGCACATCAAAAGTGGCAAATCTTTTGCCATCAACTGGAACCGGGTAATATCTCATGGGTAAGAGAATTCTATGCTCACTCACCTAACCCGGATAATCCTTATGTTTTTGTTCGTGACAAGGCCATACTTATAAGTCCCGAAAGCATCAACACCTTTTACGGACTTTACATTGAGAAGGACGAGCATCAAGCCTTCGTTGACCAAATCAATCCCAAGCAACTCGACAAGGTGCTTCAAGAACTCACTCAACCGGGAACTCATTGGAACGACGGTAAATACAAGGGCACGGTAAATCGCCTTCGGCTTAAACCCGAGGCAAAACTATGGAATAAGTTTGTTAAAACTTCTTTAATGCTCTCCACACACAATACTACCGTTGATATACCACGTCTTTTGCTCATACATTATATTTTGCATAATCGCATCATTAACATTGGAAAAATTATTTGTGATGAGATTTTTGTATGCAGCTCAAAAGATAAGGGTTCTCTTTTCTTCCCTTGCTTAATTTCTAATATTTGCAAGGAGATGCATGTCCCGAGTGAGTCCACCAATGAAAAGGCCCTACCCAAGTCTGGTTGGAATCAAGCACTAATCCGAAAGCTAATGGGAGAGGCACCGGGAGATTCTTCAAGGCCTCTAATTGCCACGGCAACTCCTGCCGCCACGGTAATCCCTAATGCCCAAGCACCTAACGCCAGGGCAACTCGGCCACCAACCCCGGGACACTTTAAAGCACTTTTGAACCCATTGGCAAGCCGCCTAAGGCAAATTGAATATCGACAACTAATGTTCATACGGTACATGAAGGAGCACAACAATGCCATCACCCAAGTCATCCTAGAAAAGTACCCGGACAATCGCGTGCCATTCCCAATCTTTCCCGCCGAGATCCTTGCCCCGGCAACCAATGAAACAGTCGCCACGGCAACCTACATCGTGCACGCACAAGATGATGCCACGGCAACCAATCCTGAAGATGCCACGGCAACCAAAGCTAAAGACATCCCAGCAACCACTGCAAAAGCCAAAGGTAAAGCACCTATGCCCGAATCAACTCCTACGGAATCATTTTCTGATTTTTCAGATTCGGACGAGTCCTCCATTGAACCAATAAAGACCGCACCAATTGAATCCTCCAAGCGAAAAGCCATTGACATTGATGAAGAGGACGATGAGGACAACCCCGTACGAGGATCGATTCCACCACTGGCAACAAGAAAACAACCATCGCGCTCAAGCAAGAGAATCAAGACACCGACTAGAAGGAAACTAATCATCTACGATGATGAACTCTCGGAGTAAGTCCTCGTATGCATTTTTATTTTTATTTTTCGTTATTTTTATGCATGCATTGAGGACAATGCCTCACTCGAGTTTGGGGGGGATTGTTATTAGTAGTTACCATGTTTAGTTACATTCATCTTAAGTATTACATTTAGGATACATAAATTGCTTGCCATGCCTTTAATTGGAACAAGAATTGCTTAGATTTGATGAATATTCGATGATGACTTTGCCAATGCACTTAATTGATAGAAATTTTTATTCTAGGATAACCATGGAAAAACTTAGAATTTTACTATGATGCTAAATTTGATGAAACACTGTTATGGTTTGATTGATTTAAGGAATTCTAGTAAACTTAGGTTGATAATTAACAAATTGGGGGATTAGAATAAAAATTGGATGAATGTTAGAGGTGCCCGAAATTGGCTCTAGCATGTGCTAAAACTTAGGATCACTAGAGGTGCCCGAAACTGGCTCTAGTATGTGTTAAAAAATTGATAGCTAGAGGTGCCCGAAACCGGCTCTAGTCGAATAAATTCACTTAAGAAAACAAAACACTAGAGGTGCCCAAAACTGGCTCTAGTTAAAACATGTTAAAAAGAACCCAATGAAGTAATTTGAAGACCTCTTGTTTGTATAAGAATCCGAAAAATCAACTTGCACACAACTCCGCACACACTCACAAGCATTATAGTTTGATTCCGACTAACTCCTAAGTTTTCCGAAAAATAAAAAGCCAATCATACTTTGTACCCCGGTTCAGAGAATTGAAATCAAGTTCAAAGCTAAGTTTGTGAAAATTGAAGTCTTGGCAGGTAATCATGAGTTTGCATTGCTTGAGGACAAGCAATAGTTCGAGTTTGGGGGTGTGATAAGTGTTCAAAAGTACTATTTTTCTTACCCTTTTTACTCATATTATTGTTAGACTTAGGCTCATATTAGTTGCATAGTTAGCTATTCATGCATTAATCCATGTTTCCTTCCATTGTTGAGCTTGATTACATAACTTGGTAGTTTTTGTGGAAAAGATACTGCTTTGGTGTGCTTTGTGTGTGTATGTGCAGGATCACTTGCCAAAGCAATGCCGAGCTAGTTGCCAGGGCAATGCATGAAGGAGACGCCGAGCCAGTCGCCATGGCAATTTTCGACAAGAGTAAAGGTGATAGGGTAGGCGAAATTGATGACTAAACAAGCCCAAGATGACGTGGAGCAAAGCCCAAACCCAAAGGAATTTGATTGCCATGCAGAGATTAAAGAAGAATTAAATTCCAAGAAGATAGGAGAAGTTCTAGTAGGAATACAATTATAATAAAGAATTATATTCTTTAAAGATAATTTAATTCCAACTTAAACTCCTCCTCAAAGAAGGACTTTGGCCTAGCCCTATAAATAGCAAGGAGATTTCGACAAGATGGATAGAGAGAGCAAGAGGGAATTTCGACAAGTCCAAGTAGGGCAAGAGGAGAGAATTTTCGACAAGCATCAAGGGCAAGGAGGATTTCGACAAGCCTCCTCCTTCATCCTTTTCTTTCTTGTTCGATTGGGTTCATGCTAGGGATTGTTTATCTTGTGTTTCTTTGGAACCTAGCCATGAACTAAATCTATTTGGCTATGGTTATTGTGTTTTGTGGTTGTGAGAAACTATTGGTTTTTGTTTAGGTAACAAGAGTTTGCACTTTTCTATTTCAAGGTTTATTCATTCTTGGTTCTTATTCTTGTTTGCGAGTGAATTGGGAGAGGATCTCGTGATTTCATCTATTTATCTAATATCGGGAGAGTTAGATTCAAGAAATGAATGAATATGATCTTTATTCAATCTATTGATGGTGAAGATTAATCCGGCTTAGGAATAAGTTAAGGATTTCAACGGCTAAGAGGAGTGCAAGATTGGTTGTTGTTCACCCTTGATTCACGCAGGGATGTATTATCAAGGCATGCACAAGTAGCTAGAGTTTCGACTTAGGGATAAGAAGAAACCATTGAAGAACGCTCTGCCGAACCTTGAAGATTGCTGCCCAGACGCCCAAGTAGTTGCCCAACTAGTTGCCCAGGCAACCATCGATTAGTTGCCAAGGCAACCCCGTTGTGCAAATTGCCACGGCAACTGAGTTGCCCGTACACTCTTTTACCAAGACAATCCAATCGGCTATCACACCTCAACTCACGATAACCTGGCCTATCTCTCTCATTTGAATTCATCTTTTCTTTTACTTTATTTGCTTTCTAGATTAGTTATTAGTAAACTTCTATAATCCTTTATTTGTGTTTTTACTTTTACAGTGCAAGAGACTAGAATCCTGAAGTAGCACCAATCCCTGTGGAGACGATATATTTTATACTATAACTTGCGACGTGTATACTTGCACATTTGAGTAGCACTTATTACGGCAACATGGGTGAAAATGGGTAGGGGAGTTTTAGAGAGTTGAAGCTTTCAAGTTTCATTTTGCCACCATTCAAACCACCAAGAGTGACACCACTGGCACCATCGGGTCGAGCTTGTCGAGAAGAGTCGGCCAATGGTCGTCCTGTCGTCGCTGCTGCTATCGCCATCTGCCAGGGTGAGGCAAGGGAATTTCGGCTTAGCTCAAAATGCCAAGATATGTTGTCCTTCATAAAAAATCATCGCCACCGTTGGATTTATCGGGCAGAGAAGAGCGAATCTAGAGCTCGCCGTCCGGCCACCACACGCATCGCACGCATCGTTGGCCGCACGTAAACATCGACTTGGGACTTTGGAGCCATCTAAGCTGAGCCGAGTTAGAGCCAAGCCATCGAGCCGAGTCACGTTGAACCCGAGCAGAGCTGTATCGACCGAGCCATTGATTTTTTCTAAGGGACCCAACCTGAGGGTTTCTCGACATTCTAAGTCCTTCGACATAGTCCATTTTGCCAAATTCAAACCTAGTAAGCTATTTTTACACATTTGAACTTGTAGATTAGTTAGTATATGAGGTTAACTAATATTGGTGGTATTCGTATATTTATGAGGATTGTTTGGGCTCAGATATCGGATCAAGATGAGCGTTTAAGGAGCTCTAGTAAGGATTTATCGATAATCGCTTAAGGTTAGTACACCTCATACTAGTATTGCTTCATGAGCATCATAAATATGATTGTTTTGCATGTTAGTATATGCAAAATAGGTAGACGATGAATATGCATGTTTGGAGACCGATAGTATGAGACTTGCTATTTATGAGATGTATGATGATGTTTAGAGATATGATTTGACTCGTAAAAAATTTGGAGATCGTGTAGGGTCGTTTGGACATTCGTATATTTATGTGATGATTGTTTGAGTTGTGTGTTGTGACAATTGGGTGCTAGATTATATACATTAATGTATTCGATAGGAATTGTGTGTAAGGGATATATAATGGTAATATTCGAATAAATGATCATAAAGTCAGTAATTAGTATTAGTTGATTGAATGCATTAGTAAACAAACTCTAATGACTTTTATAAGATTTAGGGATCGAATAAAGTGTTGTAGATTCATAATCCAAGGAAATGGTACAAACTTGTGTGTAGGGTATCGGTACAAGCTTTAGTCATACCGGTACACAATTTGGGGCCGCATCGGTACAAGTCAACCTATATTGGTACTTGAGAATATCTAGGATTTAAAGTAAGTGATATCAATACCGATACCCAAGGATACTGTACCGATACTCGTGCTCAAGTATCGATACCCACTGAACGAGATAATTTATAATGCTAATAAAATGATAGAAATTGACGTGAGATGTAAATGAGATAACATGGATTAATAAGATAATTAATGGTGTTGTTATATGCTATATGGGCACTTGATTGTTGGGGTCCAGATACCTAGTGTGAGAAAGAGTGTATGGTTAAAGATTCTCGAATGTATGGTTTCGATGCTTAGTGGACACGAGCCTCTTTCGAAGATTATTAATGAGAGATTCTGAGCATGGGTTTATGATCTCGATGCTTAGTGGTCGCGGACCTCACTCAGAGTGTATGATCCTAATGCTTAGTGGACGTGGGCCTCACTCAAGCTTTGTAGCATGACTTTGTGTACTTTTGCTCGGATGATATAGTGAGATCTAGAGTATAGTTGGGCCTTGTATGTCACATATGATGATTGTTATGATGAAAGCATGTGCTTAGGTGACTAGTTGCAGCGCCAAGTGTTTATTTATCTATCCTTATTGCTCGTACTATCTTGCATGCTTATGTTTATGATTAGCATGAAGTATGGTAGAGTAGATGTGTACCACTGAGCTTTGTAAGCTCAACGCTCGAAACCATTGTTTTCGTGAGTAGGTTGATCGTGGGATCGAGGAGCACTATTAGTACATAATTCCAGCATGTGGTGATTTTCCAAAGTACGATACTTGTGTTTAGTAGGATGTGTATTCATAAGACCTTACGTGGTGGAGTCTGTAATTCTAATTTTAGAAATTGTATTAATCAAGTCGTATGTTCAAATATTTTAAATTAAATTGAAGATCATTTGTAATATTTTAATTATATATATATATATTCAATTGTTGGCTTTAAATATTTTCGAGAAGTATTTTATTTGGGCTAAATCAAGTTGAGAAATTTTATGGTAATAGGTTGGGCTGAATGCCCAATGTGACATTCGAGTTGAGGGTGTTACATTTAGTGGTATCAGAGCTTAGGTTTTGTTAGTTCCATTAAACCTAGGGTGGTATAAGTGTTGTAGTAAGGTGTCTAGTGAATACAAGCCCTTAAATTAAGTTCGTACTCTTAAGACTGAAATCCTGATGGTGCCTCTAACGTTGCGACGCTAAGATAGTTACGATCGTGGCCGAGAGGGCCGAGTTAAGTGTTGAGCTGCTCATGGGAGCGGTTTCGGGGGCAAGGTCGCCTCAAACTATTGAGGTACGAGTTAGTTCAATAATACCAAAGTCAAGGATTTGTCCTCATTCCACCACCAGAACGATGCATTCCTTTTGTGTAATAGTCGTTCCGAAGCCTTCGAATACGTTATGAGAGTTGTGACAAAGAATTTTCACAGTTATGCGTGAATAACATTTATAATGCGGATATGGATAAACCATTTCAAAATTGATCGCTGGATACATGTTGGTTGAAGGACCATTGGTTTGCTTTAGGGAGTCTTGCTAATACTTGGGAAGTAGCATCGCCCTTCTCAAGGACACTTCTCGGAGATAGTGGATTTAGGATCCACTAGTTCGATAGAGTGTGACCGAAGTTAGACGTTCGACATGTTTGATAGAGCTATCTTCTTAAGTGTTGTTGCACCTTGGAAATTAATTTGGTTAATCAAGCACGATGCTAGCCTGTAATGTCGAGAGTTGTTCTCGAGGCTTCGAGACCTCTGGGGAACCCAACCTTTGGTAATGAGAGTGTTAAGCCATTATCTTCCTATCATGATTTCTGTAGTAGTCATTTTGAGGATGTCACAACGGGGTTCTAAGACATGTTTGACAGTTTAGTAGATGCAATGTGTGTAGTTCAATGCTTAAGAGCTTGTGGTCTGACAGAGTATTCGTTTATGCTTCATGAAGGAGTCACCGGGACTCCCTCTCTATCAAGAATGTGAGTAGATGTTAAGGTAAGGCTGAGTTAGGCATCGGTGCCCATCGCCCTTATCAGAGGACACCGACCCAATTGAGTGAGTCAGAGGTTTAGCTGTGAAGGCACAACTCGAACGAGGGTTCTTTTGTCTAAGTGTTTTACCCAAGGGTGAAACGAACTTATTCTCTAGTAAGAAGTTGGCTCGTTGGGTGATGCTTAAATCGCTAATGGCTTGTTAAGTTACAATGAAAGGACTATTAATTTTCTCCTAAGGTGGATGACTCGTTTAACCGATTGTGAAGTACCCGTGTGTTTTTCTGGGATTGGTTCAAGGATAAGATGATCATGGTTAAAGTTTTAGATGCTAGTAGTTTCAAAAGGAAGTTTGGTATGAGGATCTCTCTAGGGTGTGTCACGGTAATGTTTGATGTTTGCATTGACATTTGAGATGTTTCAGCGATGATAGGGTAGGGGCCACCATATTGTCTCTCGAATATAAATTTGATGCTTTGCGTGACACGTGTTAACGTTTAAGGAATATGGAGATATAAACATTAACACGATAATTGCCATAATTACTGTAACACCCCAAAAACTAGTTAGAAATTTTTAGTGCTCCGGACCGGGTTAGTTAGTGAACTGGTAGGTTAGTTTAGCCAATTGATTAATGTTGGGATTAAATTAAAAACCAATGAATGATTTTCTAGTTGTTGATTGAAATGTAAAGATTTAAAAAAGTGATTCTGGTAAGTAAAATGGAAAGGGGTCAAAATTGGGAGTTTTTAAGAAGTAATAAATCCTTCTATTCTAATTTTTGCTTTTCTCACTTAAGGGAGAGGTAGTTACCGACGGGTGCTGTTTTTATTTGAGCCAAAATATTTTTCATGGCTTTTCTCATATTTTCTCTTTTGATTTGTCAAACACAATTTTAAAAACATTAATTTCCCTTCTTAATTTTTCATCTTTTTATTTTCTAAATAATTTCTAATCAACTATCTAGCAAGAGCTAGTAGTCTTCGTCAAGTCTTCTTGGAATTCAATTTCAATTAGAAAATGAGATTTTCAATTTCCATTTTTCCTATCAATTGGGTAAGCTCTTGATTCTTAAAGGTTTTTTAATTGTTTTTAATTGATTATCTATCATTTTTATTGAAGTTTATGAATTAAAACGAATTTAATTTGATTTATTTGGTTTCTTGGATGATAAATGATGCATGTGATTTGATAGATAAAATTAAGATGTTTAAATTGATTGAAAAGTTAATTTTATGGGTAAAGTGAAATCTAATATCAATTTTTTTGGAAATGATTTCGGAATTAATCTAATTGGTTAGGTTTAGATTTAAGTTCTTAGAATGAAATAATTGGTAGAGTGGTTAATTTAATTACTTTGGTCATACGTTAGTGTGTGTGGCACTTGTTTGATGAAATGTTAGAAAGGAATTAGGTTATAAAAAAACGGGAGATTCACAAATAGCGCAACAGGGCAGTTGCGCTACTGCTGCCTGATCTTTTACGTATGCGTTTATGTTTAAAAGAAGGGGGTTGAATGAGGTTTTGGAATGGGTTCAAGGCTGCGTACATCGGTTTGTGGCTGCTGCTATTTTGTACGCCATTTGATGGCTTTAGTGGGAAAAAAAATGAAAGGGGAAATTGGAGCAAAGAAGTGGTGCGAAATAAAAAAAAGAATCGAGAATTAAATCACCTGCAGCGGCGTGAATGGGTTTTTATTTTGGTTCGAATATTTGTTGAGTGATGTGCAAGGCGAAATGTTTTAATTAAGTGATTACCTTGATGTAGTCCAATTTATATCGACTCTTGCATTTTCTTATGGAAGATGACAAGTGTTTGGACGGTTTTCAGATAGGCGCCGAGGCGTTGGCATCAAGGTGATAGTAAGTTGGTGATTGCAAATATGTGTTGGTTCTTCAAATAAAGTTTGAACTAAGGTTTGGGGATTTGATTATAGCCTAGCAAGCTTAACTAATCTCGGAAGTAAGTGTTTCCTAATTTTGCTAATGAATTTTGAAATGCCATATGAAAGCATAATGAGTTGTTTTGGAAACATATGTTATGAAAGCTTGTTGTTTTGTGCACTAAAATTTGATATGATATGTTTATACAAGCATGGATGTGCCCTAGAGCATCATATTATGATTTGACATGATTTATCAAGTATGAGGTTGTTTATGTGCACCGTTATAAGTTTCTAAAGGAAAAGTAGCCATTGCCAAGGGCAATGTTATTTGAATACAAAATTGATTTGAATAAATGTTTTAAAATGAGATTTGATAAATGCATGAGGAAAAAACTCACTGTTATTATGCATGCATAATGATTGTGATTTGCCATGTTACATAAACATGAGAATGGTTTAAAATAGGTGCACAAGATGCAAAACCATTGACTAAAATGTTATGAGTATGATTTTGAATAAAGTAACGAAATGAGTTTATGTTGCATTGAAAAACAGTAAGTTCCAGTGCATGTATGATCTATTTTGGCAAAGTGACATACTAAATGAAAAATATTAGATATAGATGGCTAGCCATATGATGAGAGTTCACTATAAACATAAAAGGACTTTGAGCCTAATTGATCATCCCTCCGCCTTGAGATAGTTGAAAGAAACTATCTGGGTTTGAGGTGTTCCTCCACCACGAGGTAGTTGAAAGAAACTATCAGGGTTTGAGATATCCCTCGGCCTTGAGGTAAGGGAAATAAATTATCCGGGCCAAGAGGAAGAAATATGTAATTGAAATATTATTACCACCATTGAAAATGAGGTTGAAAGATTACCTCCATCGTATCCGTGTATCCGATAAAGTTGTTGATGAAAAGAAAGTTTTAAAGGTCATTACAAATGCCAATATATTGATATATGATGGAAAGCATGAAGCATATGTTTTGATTAAGCATGTTTTATTAAATGCTTTATGAATAAAAGGATTGTTATGAAAGCATGATGTTTATGTTGCAAACAAACATGGTTTATTGAAGTACTTTGGAAATGGCGAGTTAGAATTGCTTTAATATGGGTTTCTAATATCAGATTTGGTTTTAAAAATGCATTGACATTTTACCTCTTTGAGCGCACTCACTAGACATTATATGCTTATACTCTCTTTTCTTCCGTCAATGTAGTAAATTAAGCGAGTGCGGGGTTGTGGTTCAAGGCAATTGAGGATCCCAAGACAACTGTATTCAAGAGTATGTTTCGGTATAATCATTATTTGTAATAAGGCAATATGAGTAAATCATTGGAATGTTATTTTGTATAATGCTTGATTATATGATTGAGATTTATATTATGTTGGAGGATGACATTATTTATTGTGTACGACATTGGTTTTATTTAATGCCAAGTACATTTGTTATGCAGATGATCTAATGATTTAAAATGGCTTAAATAATGACTCGATTAATTGTTTGTGTGCTAAATGTACATATGGTCATATGTTTCTATTTCCTAATTGATCTATAGTCTATGTTTGTGACCTTGACTATTTGGTGCTTATTGGATAATGCTTTATATTGTTAGGAAGCATGCCTCTAGACTACTTGTATGAATATGAATTGTGTTGATTAATTGACATGGAATTAATTGAGCCTAATTGGTAAATGATGGCATAATATTAGAAGCATATCAATGTTGTTTGTAAGTAATTTGGATATGTTCGGTTTGGGATTCGAATCCCTAAGATGCAATTTAGTGTAGCCTATATCGGTACACTTAGTGCCTATATCGGTGCGCAGGGTCATTCACTGACCATTAATGAATGCGGGAGAGGTTAGTTACCATGCGGGTTTCGGTATGTGTAGCCAAGTATCGTTACACACTATTGCGTATCGATTCCAATATTTGCTTTGATGTTTGCCCATATTGGTACGGTATTTCGTGTACCGGTACAGCCGATAGTTTAATCAGTTAATGAGCTTTACCAAGTTTGAGTTCTTTACATTTTGGTCCTATATGTTCATGCATCAATTGAATGGGTAAATGTTGTCTGTTTGACCTAAGATTGTGCAAGCATGTTTTTAATGTATCTAATTGTTGTAATAAGCTTTTATATACGTGCTAGTCTTTTATTTTGGCTATTTTTATTGATTTAGTCCTTAATTTCATATTTTGCTAAATTGGATGCTTAATTGTTACCTGTTTGAGCTGAAATTTGACACGCTAGCATGTATGATTAATTAAGTATTGGTAACCTGAAACTTGTATAAGTCCCTATAATTATTTAGATTTGCATTTTGGTCCCTAGAATGCTTGTATTTGTAATTGAGTGTTTTATCGATGTTGGAATTGAATGAAAATTGAACATTGCGTGTATGAACACCACAAGTCTTAATAATGCATCTATATAAGTTAAAAGAAAAAAACAGACTGTAATTCGAGTTAGATAGTTCAGGTTTGCTTTGGCAAACCTAATGTGATTGTCTTGGTTCGGGTCTAGCGACTAGGCCGGGTTAAGGGGGTTACAATGACCTTATGTGTGGAGAGGTTAGTTACCATGTGATTAGTTAAGGAGGAAAAGGATTGAGACCTTGTAAGTGGTTTTGGTTTGTATCACAGTTTCCTTGGGACGAGCCAAGGAACATTGATGGGGATCCGAGCTGAGTGAGACAGTTTTATTGTGATAGTGGTGCTGACTCGATTAAGTCGAGTAAGTTTTTGAGATGTTCGAAGATGTTTTGTTGTTTTTCCAGGGTGTACTTTGTGCGAGAGGATGGAATGTTGTGTCTACCTTAACATCAAGAAATTTTTAGTGCTCGTTCACCAAGGAAGTTGTGTGTGGGACAACGACGTGAGTCGAAGTAATTGAGAACTATTGACCGTTTGTTTTAGTAGTTAAGCTCCGAGTTAAGGATTGGGTAACTTCTGAAGCCGTGAGAAGTAACATCCAATTTTAATTAAGAGGATACAATGTTCTGATTGAGCCTAGGTTTGATGGTTTTTGATGGGCTTTGAGATCTTGTTGTGGGTGTTCTAGAGAAATATATATCATGACAAGAGATTCTTCATATATAGTACAGTGGTCAGCACATGGTGAATTTTGAAAGCGATAGTTTGTACCAAACTTTCGTCACGTGTTTTGGGAGACAGTACAGAGTCATGTGTTTGAGATTGTGATAAAAGGGTTGACTTGCCATCAATTAAGAGTCTAACATTGAGTTCTTTAGAGTTGTTGTGATGCTTTGATGTTCCTCATTGGAAATAAATTAGATGATTGTGAGTCTTGTAAAGGATTTATGAGTGCACAGTTTCTATGAGATTGCATTAAGTAATGATATATTTCTTGGTAGGTATTTGTTGTTATTTTCGGTAAAGACAAGATCCAAATGGAAAGTTTACTTGGATTGATTGTGGGTTGATTTGTACAACATTGTTGTGTGTACATGCTACCTTTTGACATGAGACTCGAGGTTTGTGATGAAGTCTTATCCCTTGGTGAGATTTCTAGCGATGACAGATCCTAGTGATGGTACAAATGACGTGTTTTCTATGAGATTGCATTGAATAAGGATAATTTGGAATGTAAGACTCTTGCATGAATAGAGTTTGTGGAGCTGTATTAGTTTTCGTTTTGATGTAAAGCATGCCGAGATCTAAGGTCAGCCTTGAGACATATAGAGACGTATTTTGCTTTCATAAACCTTGCACCAGGCAAACAATGATATTGATAAGGGATGCCATCAGAGTTAAAGTCTCTTTCAGAGAGTCGCCATGAAAGGAATCGTTTCATTTTGGATGCAACGACTGTTTAACCTCATATTCTTTTAGACCATATAGAGTTGTGGAAAGACTTTGTGTGGAACCACCTTTTGAGTTCTGCGTTATAAGTTAATATTTTTATGACGTATTTGTGTGACACTTTTTATGGGGTACCATTGGGTTTTGCTTGTCATATGTAATGTACCGAGCGAGGATGGATTCCTTCTAAGAGAAAGAATCAGTTGATATTATGTTTGTATCATTCGAAGGTAATGGTTATAATTGTAAATGTTGTGAGTGATCAGAGTAGCGCAACGGGAAATCTTTGAGAATGTCGAAGAGTTATAAGGTTTTGAGCTTCTTCTTTGATTTATGGAGACAAATTTCGAGAATGAAATTTTCTTAACGGAGTAGAGAGCTGTAATGACCCAAATTTCTGGGTTAATAAATTAAGCCTCAAATCTGGGTTCGAGTCCTTTAAGTTGGTGAATTAAATTAGGAAAAAAATAAATTGAAGCTCAGTTAAGGAGATTAAGGAATTAAATGGAGAGAGGGAAAAATTGTGTCTAAAATGAAAATAAGGTGGAATAGTGGATTTTTAGTAGTGGTGTTTGAATTTTAAATATGCATGTGCGGGTGGTTGAAAAGGGGGAGAAAGATATTATGAAGAGAGAGAAAAGAAAAAAGTGGGAAGAAATGGGTAAAGAGAGTTTTAGAGAGTTGAAGCTTTCAAGTTCCATTTTGCCACATTCAGACCACTGAGAGTGACATCGCCAGCGCCATCGAGTTGAGCTTATCGAGAGGAGAGGGTTGGTGGTCGCCATGTCATTGCCTCTATCGCCATCTGCCGGGGTAAGACAAGGGATGTTCAACTTAACTCAAAACACCCATATCCTTTCCCTTCATCGAAAACCATCACCACCATTAGATTCACCGATCGGAGGAGAGCAGATCTAGAGCTCTGTTGAAATGATCAATCGATGAAAAATGGCCAAGAGATGGTGAATTGACAATTAAAAAATTGTAGGGACAAAAGAGGAATGATAGAAATGAGACACAAGGATTTTAGAGTGGTTCAAGATTCTAACAAGCTCTACATCCACTATCTTAGCTCCCCACTAAGGATTTCAAACAATTCACTAAGGAATTCATCCCCTTTCCTAGGCTTAGGAGGAAATCGTTATAAATCGATCAAGCTTTCTACACAAAGCTTGATCAAGATCACTCTTTTACAATAAGTTGTGGCAAATGAAAATTTAACCTCTCAATATGTAGATGATTCGCTCAAATACAAATGTACACTCCCCAAAGTTGAAATCAAGGATTACAATGAAGATTACACAAGTTGGGTACAAGGATTTGACTCTAAAAGCTCAAAAGTGGTTGGATTTTGCTTGAATGATTTGGACTTGTTCAATTGATGTCCAATAGTTGTTCCAGCAACTTTAGAGACTTGATTTTATATCCCTTCATTGATTTCTAACCATTTGGGTGGTTGAGGTCATCAATAGAGCCGTTAGAGACTCTTTTTCCCGCAATAAATTTTGTTAGGTGACCAATCGTATCAGTACATGAAGACCCGTATTGGTACCTTTCAAAAGAAGAAAGAGCCATTGTGCATATAAAAGTAGAGGCGTATCAATACGCCTGGAGGTGTATCGAAATGGACTCAGTGTAAAATTAGGGGCATATCGATATAGTATAGCCGTATCGGTATGGATTTTGCTCACTAGAATCTGAGTTGAAAAAATGCATTGATACTCCTAGGAGCCGTATCAGTACGGGTAAACCACTTTTTGAAGTTGTTGATTCCAATAACTGATAAGGGCAACTGTAACTTCATTTAATGAAAAGATTTGAGAAATCTGAAGTACTGTATCGATATAGTGAAATCTGTATCGGTGCACGAAAGCAAATACTTAAACCTAGATAAAGGTCGTATCGATACGGGGATAACCGTATCGGTACGTTTTAACAATTAACAATTCCAATAGTGAAAAATCGTATTGAAACGCCTAAGGTGTATCGATACACCTGGACGTATTTGAAGAATTTGGCTTTGAAACACTTAGAAAATATTTTGGGTTTAAGGTTTTTGACTTAGAAATAATTTTTGTTTAAATCCTTGTCATTTTTGTGAGGCTTTTGTGTACTTAAAAGTTAATTTACTTTTGCAATTTGGTCCTCAAACTATTTGTTATATCATAATCAAATATAGGTTTTACAATCTCCCCCTTTTTGATATAACAAAACTAAAGTAAATTTTTAAGTAGTTTTGAAAAAAATACCCCTTACATTAAGATTGAAAAACTTTTGACTTTTGAAAAAAAAATTAACTCAAATTTAACTCTTTACTTCTCCCTATTTTTGTTAGATCAAAAGCAATAGGATATAAAATTTTAGCAATAGATATAAATAAGCATACTCCAAGCATTAAAGGAAACGACATAGATATTCATTAAAATTCAATGCATAGTTCAAAGCAACATAATTCAAAGAAATCCAACTTAAATCCTAAAACAAACTTAAATCAAAGCATAGGTTCATAATAAAACAACTTAGATGCATAAAAAAATCCTAAAATGATATGAGATGCAATGCAAGATGTCTAGGAATCATCTCTATCGTCTTCATCCTCTTCATCTTCATCATCATTATAGGCATGTGTTCTATGAGATTGACGCCATTCGCCATGAAAAGCCGTAAGAGAAATATCCATAAAAGCTTGGTGGTTTTCAATGGCAAGAACTCTCTCCTCCAAGGATGTGAAATGAGTGTAGATCGCGGCAAACCCGATTGTCATGGTTGTATCCAATGAAGCAATATTTGTGCCCAATGAAGTGAATTGCTCGTTGAGATAGGCCATGAGAGCATCAAGATTAGATTGTGCCACCGGAGCATGAGGAGCTTGAGGAACTTAAGGAGCCATCGGAGCAGGTTGAGTGTCTTGAGGAAGATCGGCAATATGAATCCACTCTCTATTATAATAAGAAAACTTACAACGATGGAAAGAACGCTCGTCGATTGTCTCGGTGAGAGGCTCGGCAAGATCATGTGAGCAATCAATCCCCAACTTGTGGAACAAGTAGCTTAGGACAGTGCCATAAGTGAATAATGAAACAAGGGTGGTGTGGCGATGTTGCACAAGATAGACAATTTTCACAAACATGATTTGAGCTAGGTTCGGAAACTTACCCTCACGAAAGCATCGAATCCAAAAATTGTCGACTTGATGGATCATTGAGAACTTTCCACCGGATGGGCGAAACCACCAAGTGATCATGAGGTGAATGATGCGGTCTTGAGCGTCAAGAATGGTCACGGAACAACCAAGGACATGTCCCAATGAATTATCATCATCAATCCTATTATCCTCAAACCCAAAAACATTGGCTAAAGTTGTTGAATCAATTTGAAATTATTTTCTCATAAGGTATGATTGAATCACAACAACTTCGGTTTTCTCTTGGTTATAAATACATTGGCCATTTGAATAAAAAACCAAAACAAGGTTGTGGTATAAAATCCCAAGTAAACCCAAAAATTGCATAAACTTCCATTCTTGCATAAGCCTAAGATATTTGAATTGAAATCTTTCAGAAGATAAAAAGGGAATCGAAACGACGTGCTCACGTCGGATTTTGTAACTTTGAAAGATTTTAAAACGTTCAATGCCTTTGGCATATTTTGGGATATCAAAACACTTTTGAAGAATATGGTTAAGTCTTGTTTGTTACCATTGGTTTCGGAATTGGGATTTGGAGAATTGGAACTAGATGCAATTTCTTTTCTTGCACGTTTCTTAGGTGCCATTACAAAAACCTGTAATTAAATCAAACCACAAAAGAAAAATGTATTCATAAATTATCACATTCGATCCAAAGAATAATCCAATGATCAAGGTACTGATAAAAACCTATATCGTATAGTTTAAAAACATATACAATTATAAAAAGAATTTTTGCTAAAATAAAAATTGAAAAACAATGTTGAAAAGTATACGGTATAAATTTATATTCGAATAAAAAAATTCAGTTTTGAAAAAGTTTTTACAAAATCTTTGAAAAACATGTTATATACATGCTAAATACATAAATTTGAAACAAAACAAAGTACATATGTGAACGAGAATAAGGAGAACGGAAGAAAGTTTATACCTTGAATATGAGATTAAGGATGAATGAGGAGATGATGATACACCAAACTTGATGATTTTGATAGGGTTTGATGAGAAACCCAAGAAACCTCAAAGAATTTGAAGAGTTATGTGAAGAAAATAAAGGGAATTGAGAGGTTTTTATAGGGATTTTCGTATTAGGGTTTTAGGAAAAAGAAGGGTGTTTGAACTAAAGTGAAATTTGTTCTTTAATGCCTATTTAAACTCCCAATGGCAGTACGTACCGATACGCCATTTGGCGTATCGAAACTATTTCGAGATGCGACACCGTATTGGTACAGGTCAAAACTGTACTAAAATGCATTTAAGAACACGTACCGATACGCTATACACCATATCGATATGGTTGTGCCAAAAATGTCATTTTTGGCTACAAGAAGCTCAAAAATTCGATTTTACTCAAATTGAAATGCATGTGTATGATGCATGGTCAACATGTATGGACTAAAACAGATGCTTACTCCCCTTAGCAACAAGCATAGATGCATATAGGAGCAAAAACACATAAGCATGACAATCAATCAAATTCAAGCACATTTTAAGACCGAAAAGGGCTCTAAAGGTCAAGAAAGGCTAGTTAGACCTAACTCTCTCCTAAGAGACCAAAAACGCTATTTATCTAATGGTTTGGTAAAAATATATGCTAGTTGATTCAAGGTTTCTACATATTCTAGAACTACTTTTTTAAAGACATGGGTTCTAATGAAATGATGCCTTATTTCTATGTGCTTGGTTCTAGAATGTTGGATGTGATTCTTAGTGAGACATATAGCACTAGTGTTGTCACACTAAAGAGGGATGGTACCTACATCAATTCTATAATCTAAATGTTGTTGCTTCATCCAAAGGACTTGAGCACAACAACTTTCGGTCGATATATATTCTGCTTCGGTGGTAGATAAGGCTACACTATTTTGTTTCTTAGAGAACCAAGATATAAGCATACTACCTAGAAATTGACAAGTATCGGGGGTACTTTTTCTATCTATCTTACAACCTCTATAATTCGCATCCGAGAAAGCATGTAAATCAAAGGAGAAATCTCAAGGATACCAAAGGCCTAAACAAGGTGTGTCTCTAAGGTATCTAAAGATTCTCTTAATGGATATAATGTGTGATTCTCTAGGACTAGATTGAAATCTAGCACACAAGAAAAAACTAAACATAATGTCGGGTTTACTTGCGGTAAGTTAAATCAAAGATCCAATCATAGAGCGATAAATCTTTAAATCAACACACTTACCTCCTTCATCTTTGTTAAGATTTGTAGAGGAGCTCATTAGTGTGGCTTGAGGTTTCACATTATCCAAGCCAAACTTCTTGAACATATCCTTTATGTACTTTGCTTGATTGATGAAGATGCCATCCTTCATTTGCTTGATTTAGAGTCCCAAGAAGAATGAGAGCTCCCTCGTCATGCTCATCTCAAACTCACCTTGCATTAACTTAGCAAATTCTTGGCAAAACAACTCATTAGTAGAACCAAAACTTATATCAACATAAATTTGAACTACTAAAATGTCTTTGCCATTTCTTTTAATAAAGAGTGTAGTATCCACCTTTCCTTTGTTAAAACCTTTTTCTATCAAGCTCTAAGAGCTTGTTTCAAACCATATAAAGATTTAGAAAGTTTTAAAACATGGTTGGGTATTTTGGATCTTCAAAACCAGGTGGTTGTTCTACATACACCTCTTCATTAATAAAACCATTTAGAAAAGCACTTTTAACGTCCATTTGAAAAAGTTTGAATTCATGATAACATGCAAATGCAAGAAGCATCCTAATAGCTTCCATTCTAGCTACAAGTGCATACGTTTCATCAAAATCGATTCCTTATTCTTAAGTGTAACCTTGAGCAACAAGTATAGCCTTGTTCTTCACTAATGTCCAAACTTGACTTCTCTCAAATTGATTTAATTCCTCTTTTATAGCCAATTTCCAATAATCATCTTTCAATGCTTCTTTGATATTTTTAGGCTCAATGCATGAGATAATGCAACATTACTAGCAAGTCTAAGAGAAGATCTAGTGGTTACCCCTTTGGATGGATCACCCAAAATCTCATCACCTTTGACATAGTTGAACTCCCTTGGGTAGCTCACTTTCTTTTCCTCTAGATACATGTCCTTCAAGGCTTCTAGAGGTGGATCTTGTGCTTCTTCTTCTTCTTTGGTTGGAGCTTCATCCACCTTTGATGTTTTTCCTCCATCAACGGCATCAAAAGTTCCTACATCATCATCACAAGAGCCCTTCCTTGGAAGGAAGTTATCATCGAAAACCACATGTATTAACTCTTCAACAACTAAAGTTATTTTATTAAATACATGATAGGCTTTAGAGTTTAAAGAATTTCCTAAGAAAATAGCTTCATCACTTTTAGCATCAAATTTGCCTATATTGTCTTTTCCATTGTTCAAAACAAAACATTTGCAACCAAATGGGTGAAAATAGCTAATGTTAGGCTTTTTGGATTTTAAAATCTCATAAGGAGTTTTCTTTAAAATTGGCCTAATCATTACTCGATTTACAATATAGCAAGTCGTATTAGTGGCTTCCACCCAAAAATATTTAAGCAAATTGTTTTCACAAAGCATGGTTTAGCCATTTCTTCTAAAGTTCAATTTTTCCTCCCAACTACCTCATTTTGTTGAGGAGTGTAAGGAGCGGAAAAATTATGGCTTATACCATTTGAGTTGCAAAAGTTCTCGAAACCTAGATTTTGAAATTCGGTTCCATGGTCACTTCTAATGTGAGAAATATTTTGACCAACATTATTTTGAGTACTTTTTGAAAATGTGATGAACTTTTCTAAAGCCTTGTCATTGGTACTTAAAAATAGAACCCAAGTGTATCTAGAGTAATCATCTAGTAAGACAAATACATATGATTTCCACCCAATCTCATAGTTCTAATAGGACCAAAGAGATCCATATGGATCAATTGTAAAACTCTACTAGTAAAAACATCATTAATAGGTTTAAAAGAAACTCTTTTATGTTTGGCTTTTGCACAAGCATCACAAATTTTGTCAAGTGAAAACTTTATTTTAGGCAAATCTCTTAATAGATCTTTTGAAACCAATTTATCTAAAGCACTCATGCTTGCATGCCCTAGTTTTTTATGCCATAGCCATGAGTCATGTTCATCTTTTGCAACAAAACATGCATTTGAAATATGAATGTCATCTAAATGCACCATGTAAATGTTTCCTATGCGATGACCAATGAGAACTATTTTGATCGTTTCAATGTTCAAGATTTTGCAACCATTTACATCAAAGAGAACATTAAACCTTTATCACATAATTGACTAATGCACAATAAATTGTGTTTTGTGTAATTACACAAATTCTTATGTTATAACCTACATGCTTACAATTTAAAATAATTAAAAGGGAATAAAGTTATATAAATATAAAAATATATTTTTAAAATGATTTAATATATTAATTATATTATAAATATAAATTTTTTACAAATTTTAGATAGTATAAAGAAAATAGTTCTATAATTTTTATGTAAATATTTTTAATTTAATAATTGAAAGTTTAACTTATTGAAAAGAAAATATAGCATAAGGACAAGTTGGTAAATTTTGCTTCTAATTAATCTTATATTCCTCTAACCAAATACATAAATCTTATATTCTTATTAAATAAATCAAACAAGGTAATGTAACATTTCCAGTAATGCATCATGTAATGTTACATTCCATTAATTCTATTTTTAAAAATAATCTTACATTTCGTGACTCAAACGCCCCTCAAGTATTATTTTATTTGTTGACAAAACCTTCTTTTATTTCTCATCTGGAACTGTAGCCACTAATATTTGTTACTGTTCCTTTGCAGCTGTTGTTTTTTGTTGCTCAACTCACTGCTGCCGGTAGTTGTTGGCTCTTCCAACTTCCATTGTTGCTTCAATTTTCACTTGTTAGCTGCTGAAGGTTATTGCTCACTTTATATGTTCTGTCTCTTAAAATTTGCTACAAACCCCAAATTATATTTTGGTATGACTTGGGAATTTCACGATCAATCTACGGTTGTTATGTAGTTGAGGATGGTGACTTTTCAAGGAGTAGTGAATGGTGTGGCCAGTGAGAGTGACCGATGAAAAGTGTGGCCGGTGGAGGTGAAGAGAAGAGTTTTAGAGTTTGTGGATTGGAGATTGAGTATAATTTAATGTATTATTTTTTATTTTTTATTTAAATTATTTTGTATTAAATAATAATAAAATATAATTTAATTTCTATTTAAAATTATTTTTTTATATTTAATAATAATAAAATATATCAAGTTATACCAAAATATTAATAACATAATATTAAGTGATTAAAATAGGTCAATATAAAAAGTTTAATAAATAAATTGATATTTTAAAATTTTAATAACAAAAATAAATTAAAAAGCGAAATTCAGTAATAAATTTTATAATTTACACTTTTAACAATAAAATTGAATTTCGGATTACAAAATGAAAAACATGTTAAACAAATGATATATGTTTAAAAAATTGCGGAATTTGAACAGACTGCTGCTTTGAAGAATCTGTATGGGATGGTCACGTCATGCCGATGTAAGTGCACCAGTGGCATAATTCTTTCCTTAGTTGGCTTTTGTCATTTGGAGCAATGTCTTGATACAACAAAACGTTTGACATTTTTTTTTAATTCGAATCAAATTTTTTTAAAGGACCTAATATAAGGGCAAATTTTTAATTTAATATTTTAATTCACGACGTCAAGATTCAGACATTTAACTTTGTTTAAAAAATTATAGTCATTTTTGAAATTTTAGTGGCCTATAAGCGAATCAAAATTTTGGACTCTAATAACAACTATTGAAAAACAATAATTTTAAGAGCATGTAAAAATTAATTAATTTGTTTTTAAATTATACTTTTTTCATTACAATCAATAAACTATCTAATAAATAAATCAAATTCCAAATAAAAACATCAATAAATTTTATTAAACATCCAACTACTTATACAAAACAATTTCTACGAGCATTTTTAGATGTAAAATCAATAATAATAATGCCAACATCAATATGTTCTAACATATTTTTCTCAGTACATAAAATGGCTAGACCATTAACTTTTCTTGTGACATTAACGACCTCAAGTAAGTTCTCAACAATTTTAACTTCGAAAAACTTCTATTAATTCTTGCGTTCGTTATCTCTTTTTTCTTTTTTCACTACCAAAAGCATATTTTCGATTCTACATTATACTATAAAAATTATGAAGCAAAAAGTATTGAATGCACATGAGTCTTTGTCGTTAAAGACTTAAAGTTATGCCTCAAATTTGATTATAGTACATCAGTATTAAATCTCATAAACTTCAATCTCCTTGAATATATGAAAATTTTGCCTTCTTGAAATATCAAATCAAAATTATAAATAAAAACCTAAAATAAATTGTGAGAAAATAACATAAGAAAGAAAATGAAAGAAAAGTTGAGATTCTAAGAACAAAAATTATACAAAAATTATTTATTAAGTATATTTGAAATTTTTATTTTTATTAAATATAAAAATAAATTATTATTAAAATCTTAATAATTCCCCTGAAACCTACTAATACCAAAACCAACTGTACTTTTTTGGCAGAAAAAAACTAACGGTACAAGTACCTGGCATTAAATTGCTATAATATTGGTTAAGTTGTAAATTATTTAAAAAACACAATGGTTCAAATGGTTATAAAAAAAATAAGAATGTGGGCTATGAAGCCAACTATATTCTAATTTCCAACATTGAAATTTTAACCCACTAATCACGTTATATATATATAAGATCCAGTTATATGGTATAAAACTCATTTAGTTTTACATTAATCCATGGTCATTGGATGAGTGAAATGGATGAATGAGATTAACAGTAGAAAATGCGAAAATTATCACTTGAAAAAAAAGATAAGGAAATAATCTTAGTCATTTATTACCCTCATCCAACGGTCCAAAAACTGTGTAAAAATAATTGAGTTTTACACAATATAAATAGATCCTAACACACACATATATATATATATGATTGTGGTGGGCCCTCAAAATTCTTTAAACTCACGGCTAACATATTCTAACATATTTGGGTGTAGGCCCTGGGCAAGGCGAGGCCTTGAGATGTTGCTATTATTGCCTTGGCTCAGAGATGGTCCTATAAGAAATCTAACGTTTTATTTACTGGATCATCTGATTGTTGGTAAAATATATAAAAGTAATTAATTTTACACTAAAGAAATTGATGTCATTTATTTATCGTCAAATATAGTTTGACATGAATGACATTATACACGGGATCAACAAAGGCAGTTTGATATTTCCCTAACCTTTTGACCAAGAAGAAAGCATGATATTTTTGGCCACAAGGATGGCCATAATTCAAAGCCACATGCTAAATCTCGTCTCAGTTCCTTTTCACCTTGGGACCCGTCGGCCCTTCCTCCCCAAGTACTTCATTTGGTAGGCCATTAACAAATTTCTCAAACGCGGTTTTAAGCTTTCCAGGCAATATTTTCTCCGCCTTCTTGATCTGATCCGCCAAGTCATAACTAATATTCGGACCTCATTTCCTGAAATAGTTCAGCCACGGTGGCTCAACCACCTTCGAACCCAAGTACTCGGCCGCGACTAACGAAAACTGCAGGCCTGTATCCATGACAACCTTACTCTTTGCAGTGTCATTCCGGATCCCTATTCCACCACTTCCTTGCAAAACCAGCCCGGGTTTAGAGTACATGGCATGGCCATGTAACGATGAATAGGTGCAGGGCTTATTCCCACCTTGAAACTCGAGATCCGATGCATCCACCCAAGAACCTCCACTGTGTTCGGAGAAATACATGCTGTGTAATTCTCCACTGAAGTTGCTGATCCTCAATGTCACGTGCTCCCAATCGCCGACATGTTCCCCGATCTTCCCTAGCGGAATGTCGATGAGTTCGACTTTAGCCTTTGCTGGTCCATTGAAAGGGTAAAACACCCATATAGCTACGTCCGAATAGGTTGCGCCCAACATTGGTTTTACATGCAAATAAACTTGGGAGTTTTGCAAGTCTCCTTTCTTTACTCTTTCCTTGTTTGCTTCGTCCACGGGAAGATCCAACCAATACATGCCATCGTTTGAACCACCTTGGGGGAGGTTTGAGCCCGTTTTTTCTACGGAACCGGTTTCGATTCATCGCCCTTCGTGTATAGTAATGCCCCATTCTCAAAAAACCAAGTGACGGACGATGGTAGATAAGTTTCTTTCGAGTGGAAATAAATCCAAGGAGAGTAAGCTTGGAACAAGGTCTTGATTTGTCAAAGATTAGGCATGCAAGATAGATTAGATTTGACGTTCTTCAAGCATGCTAGAGCAGAATTCGTGGCGACAAATGTGCCCACACAGATCCCCATGTCCTGTGTTCCTTTGTTAACTGGCCTTGAACTGAAGAAATTGATTTCATTTGCATTGACATCTTTACAAGGTCCCCATATCCATGTATAAGTCTCGCTTTCATCAGTGAAATCGGACCGAACGCAGCGTGTTTTGTCCGGGGAAGGCTTGGCGTTGGTGTTGGTGACAACATGCCCGACTGCCTTGTATCCTTGTGGGGCTACGGGCAACCAAATGTAGCCATTGCCGTCTTGCTTGACTTTCGAGGACTCGCTGCTCCAAACAAGGGTGTAATCGAGGGGCTGCTTGAGTAAAGAATCATCCGAACTGTCATCTTTGGCTGCAAGAACCCAACCAGAAAGCGACCTGTTGTTGGGTTGGGCATAGCAACCTAGCATGTAGTACCCATCCTGTATCGACGACGGTTCGAAAAATGATGCCCCGAGATTTCCCGGTCCCCCTTCGTGCGTGGCCCAGACTTTTGTGGAAGATGATATGTCACACTGGAACACATGTATTCCACCAAGATCAATAGTTCCACTTGCGAACCCTTCCCCTGTATATAAATATAATTCATCACGTCAGTTCATCTTTTTGCTTGCAATCATTCAATTCAAGGAGAATTACATTCTAAACCCAAATGGACTCAATGAAAAAGAGGAGGATGTTTATCTTTGGTAACCCGGTTCAAATCACTTTGTACATGGTCAAATGATTAAAAATATATATAAACAAATACTATTTTATAAGCAATCAAAATTTGTACGTTACACTAACTTTGACACCTAAAAATGTCAAATCACATGTATGCTCATGTCCATATCCATGTAGCAAAAAGAAAGAATTCAATCTAAAATTATCCATTATATTTGTAGCATTATACTTGAGTTTAGAACCTGGTGGATGAAAATGATGAATGCAGAGTTGAGTGGTAATCGGCCAACGCCATTAGAGATGAAATAGAGGTTACCTGGAGGCCATTCCGGTAAAGGAGACGGAAGCCTGAAGGCGGTTTCGATCGGCAAAGCCTTCTTCTTGTTGGAGACATCGTTTGGAGAAAACGACGGTAGACAATTCCCCATTGCGGTCTTTTTGAGGGTGCGTTGAATATGTATGAAAATGGACGAGAAAGTTATGTTTATAAGAGGAATAAAGGCAGCATATTCAGTTTTGGGCGATGTGGGCAAGGAAAGGAACTTTTGGAACACAAATAGGGAATAAGAGGAGGGGTGGATAAAAATGCTTGTTGACATTGTTCAACCTCTCTTCTACACCAAGCTCTTCTTTGTCGTAAGCAGTGGCGGAAGCTCAAAAAGGGCCTGTAGGGGCCGTGGCCCTCACAAGAATTATAAAAAATTCTATATAATACATATGCATATATATTAAATTATTTGTTTTGGCTCCCACACAAAACGTGTTTGAGTTTTTTGTTGGGATTTGGATCGCTATAAAAACCACTTATTGAAAAAATAGAGAATAGGTAAAAAGACGCAACATATATTTTTTAAATTATTTATTTTAAAAATATATAATCTATATTTCATTTGTCATTTCACGGTAAAAAATTATTGTGCTTTTACAGTGCCACTCCATCTTCTTTAAGTTCAAAGTGTTCTAAACATTGACTCCATTACAGTTGAACTTGGAGGTAAATTTTTTAGAACTTTTTAATTCGGTTCATGTTTATGATTTTGTTTTGCTTTATATTTTTAATTCAAATGGAGGTACAAATTATTTATGTTTTCAATTCAGTTCAGATTTTTGTCACTTCGACTTCTTATTTCAGTTTTAATTTTTGAATTATGATATGATATCTAATTGATTTTGTGTTTTTATGTTTTGGCTTTCTTCCGATTTATGATTTCATCTTCACCATGAATCTATCATACTTTGCTTTCATTCACGGTGCTTAAACAAAGTCAACATTCAACTAAAAATTAAATAAATTTTTAAGCATGTTTAGATTACATACAATGACAGAAAAATTAAAAAGATTATTGTATTTTATATTCTTTAACTTCTTTTTAGCATAAAAATGGATTATAATATAGATGTCAAATGGGGTTCCATATAATGCAAGTGGATTAAATAGTATAGGTGCTCTTTTTTACTTTGAATTTAATATACGAACTCTAATCCTCTTTATAACAACTTTAACAAAAGATTATTGTATTGTATGAGGATTGATTTGCTGTAAAAAATATTAATATTAAGCATAAACATAACAGGTGACTAACCAATGGACAAAAGTGTTGATTTAGAACTAAAATCTAATCTGAAACGCTTTTAGATTCATTGTCATTTTGTTGCTCTTGGTTATTGTTATCTTTTTATATTTGTACAAGTTAATACCATAGTGTTTATACTTTATTGAAGCATAGTGTAATTGGTTTCAATAAATTAAGCTATTTTTTATGATTATAGGTTGTGTGAACTCATGAGCAAACAAAAATGACTATTTTTTCAAAAAAAAAGATGTTGATAATACAGAAATTAGTATGTGGTCGAAAACTCCAAGGCTTGAGCATCAAAGTTGTAGTCAATCTCCCCCTAAATCTCCGGTTGTTGAGGTTGAAGAAGTTAATCTTCCATTAATAGAATGTGATCCTGGGTTACGTAAACCAATGCGGGAATATCCAATTAATCAACGCGATGAAATTCGACGAGCATACTTGAGAGCATGTCCGTATCAAATTCATCTCTCTAGTTATCCATTTTCTCAAGAAAAACATCATAGGCGTTTTCAGTATTCTTGGTTTTCTCAATTTTCTTCTTGACTCGAGTATTCTCTGACTAAGGATGCTGCATATTGTTTACCTTGTTATCTTTTTAACATGAAATCTAATGGGCAACCTGGTTGGGATGCATTCATTGTTAAAGGGTTTAGAAGTTGGAAAAAAGTTAATTCTGGAAAGAATTGTGCTTTTCTTTATCACATTGGAGTTTATCCTTGTTCACTGCATAATAATGCCATGAGATCTTGTGTGGATTTGATGAAGCAATTGGGGCATAATGATAAAGTAATTCATTGGCAAATTTCAAAAGAAATTTTGAATAGCAAGGTACGAGTCAAGACTTTAATAGATGTTGTTAGATGGCTTGCATTTCAAGCTTGTGCTTTTAGAGGTCATGATGAGACACCTGCTTCAAGAAATCGTGAAATCTTTCTTGAGTTGATTGAACTTTTGGCGTCCTATAATGATGATGTTAAGAAAGTTGTTTTGGAAAATGCTCTTAAGAATGCTAAATATGTTTCTCCTTTAATCCAAAAGGAAATTTTACATGTCATTGCTAATAAAGTTCGAAACAAGATTCGTGAAGATATTGGAGATTCAAAATTTTGTATCATAGTTGATGAAGCTTGTGATGAATCCAAAAGAGAACAAATGGCCCATGTTTTAAGATTTTTTGATAAAGGTGGTTTTACTAGAGATCATTTTTTTGATTTTGCTCATGGTGAAGATACGGCCGCATATACTCTTAAGAATAAAATATGTGTCATTCTAGCTCATCATGGTCTTGATGTTCAAAATATATGTGGTCAAGGTTACAATGGTGCTAGTAATATGCGTGGGGAGTGGAAAGGATTGCAAGCATTATTCCTTAATGATTAACCATCTGCTTATTATGTGCATTGCTTCACTCATTAACTACAATTGGCTCTTGTTGCTGCATCTCAAGAGGTACATTTTGTTCATGATTTTTAATAATTTGAGCTTCATTATCAATTCTACTGATGCCTCGTGCAAATGTCGTGAAAAATTGCATGCTAGTCAAGAAGCTACAATTGCACACATGTTAACTACAAATGAGCTTAAAATCAGAAAAAGAGTTAATCAAATTGGCATTTAAAACGGGATGAAGATACTCGGGTTCACATTTTCATTCTATATGGAGCCATATAACCAGGGGCAGAACTAGAAATTTATCAAGTGAGGGACGAAAATGAAATTAAAAAAACTAGAAATTTATAAAGGGAGCCAAAATGAAATTAAGAATTTTGAGGGGGTCATACTAAGATTTTACAAACTTTGAAGGAACTATAGAAGTAATTTTACCTTTTTTTAAAAAAATCTATTCTACTCATAATGAAAAAAAGGTTGGCGGGGACCAAACCCCCTATGTTCCGCCCCTGCTTATAACAATGTTTGATGCGACTTGTTTGGTGCTTGAGAATATTAAAAGAGAAGGATCCAATTATTATGCTACCACCACATCCAAAATGATTCATTCAAAATGGGCATTACTAATGTATTATGTCAAGCTTTGCAACAAAAATCTCAAGACATCATAAATGCTATGCATTTGATTTCAAGTACAAAGATGTTGATCCAAACTTGAGAGAATGGTTGAGAAATTTTGTTGAAACAAGTGCTATCATTTTGTTAAAAGAATGATTTGGATGTTCCTTTAAGTTTTTTTTTCAAAATTCACATTAATAATAAACTCCCTCGACTAGCAAATAGTCGTTATGACATATAGAGATCAATGTTATTTGTTTAGTCAGTTCGATTGGGCATCGAGAAACTGAAGATAGAACAATATGAGGTTGAAATTTATCATGCCTTTTACTCTATCATGATATCTAAGATAAGAGGATTATGACAAAAAATGAATTAAGGTTATCTCGAGTTATGAGCTTTTCATTTAACTTAGGTAATCATAATGTCTAGCTAGAGGCCACTTATGACTGTTGTATCTAGTGCCAACGTTACTTGAACCTATAGGGTTGCACACTAAGAATGGATGAGAATCGTTGTGGTTATTACTCTCAATAATAAATTTAAGATAATGAGATTATTTTAAATTATATTGTTAGAGATTCTTTATTCGAATTTAAAGAAGTTAAATTTGTATTCTTGTGATAGAATATTTTATTTATTTTATTATTTTCAAAAATAATATTATTAAATATTCTCATAATCTAGATTTGGTTGAATTTGAATTCCTTATCATATAAGAAATTTGTTTTTAAAGTATAATATTTATTTATTATTATTATTTTTGAAATAATATTAAATAAAAAATATTATTAAATAAATCTCATTATCTAGATTTGATTGGATTTGAATTCCTTATTAGATAAATGAATCCGTTTTTCATTATTTTTATTTTAAAAAGTTTTAAATAAATTATAATAGTGAACTTAACTTAACCCTAATTAATTCATTTATATATTTGTATGTATGCCAAGGGTTTTGATTCACTCATTTTTCACAAGCCACCAAAACCACAAAAATCTCTATTTTGCGAAATTGAGAGAAACTAGCATTCTGATAGCTATTCGTCTTTTATTCGCGTGTGGATATTTATAGAGGGTGGTCATCTTTTAGAAAGGCAACACCTCAGCACAACATGATTACTTAATTAAAGATTAAGGTAACCTCACGATTGTCTCTGTCATTCGTTAATATGATTGCATAAGATCCTAGGAAAATTTTTCGTAGGATAGATTTTCCACTGCTTTTTCTTCTTGATATTAGATCAGTTTTTCCTATGAATCCTAACAGTCATTTACTCAATGTTAATTATGAATGCTTACGTTTATAAAACACATGAAATATTTTAGAGTATAAATGTACCACTGAGCTTTGTAAGCTCAGCGTGCAGATTTGTTGTTTCTGTGCATAGGTTGGCATGTTGCTTGTTTGAGGGAGCGCATCGACAATGATTTCCTAGCACTTATTCAGAAATTTGAGTACATTACCTTAGTTTTAGTATTTGACTATGTATTCATAAAACTTTATGGTAGATGGTCTGTAACTCTTAATTTAGTTTATTTCGAAATACGGTGTTTAAAATTGTAAGGAGCTCCAATTATATTTTGAATTTAAATTATCTAAGGAAACTTATTTATGACTCGATTTATTGTTTTTCAATTATGGTGAAACTTAAGGTTTTAATGTGAACAAAAATTTTGAGTCCGGGTTTGAGTAACACAAATGTAGCATCTCGAGTCCAGATATGAGGTGTAGTTTACCCTTTATTGTTTAATATTTAATACTTAAACAAGGACACTAGTGAGTCAGTTGTTGTGCAATTCTTCATATAGTATCCAAATATATATTATCAAAATGCTCTTAATTAATAATTGATTGATTAGACGTGTAACACCCAAAAAGCTGGTCTAGATGGATTTTAACTTCCGATAATCTGAAATTCATTTTCGATAAGTTAAACAAAAACATAAAATTAAAAAAGGATTAATTTGATTGAATAGTAAGAATTGCAAAAATTCTTAGTGTCTAAATTGTAAGAAAGTAAAGTTATGTGAATAGAGTATAATCAAGGCAAAAGACTAATGGTTCATTGCTAACTAACCCATGAGGCTTCTTCAAGACAAGGAAAGGTAATTGAGGGACTAAAGGAGTGATTTACCCTTTTCCTAAAGTGATGAATATATGGATTAGTGTCATTACATGGATTAATTTGTTAAAAAAAAGAAATAGAAAGGAAAGAATGGGTAAACCCACGGCAAAAAGAGAAGATGAGAATGAAATATAAAAATGATGAGGAATGGAATAAGTGTCTTGAAATTAAGCCTCCATGTGTCTTGAGGATAAGAAAGAAGGGAAAATTAGTGTAGATGGATTAGAAAAGAAAATGGAATCATCTTCTCCAAATGGCTTCCACGCCATTGTTAAATGCTCTTGGAGCTTTAGACTTCAAGTTAAAAATTTCTTATTGTAAAGCTATCTCTTCCATTAGTCACAAGTTCGGTAAGCTTATATCCTTAATTTACTTTTGGTACCATTTTTTATGGATTTCTAAGTCTAAGTGTTCTTGAATAAAATTTTATAACTAAGGTCTTTGAATTAGTAAGACTCTATATATGAACTAAGATGAATTTTAAGCTGGGTTGCATTTTACCATGATTTTTACGTTATGGAAATACCAAAGTCTAAAGATTTTAAGATTAGGGAATTATTATGTTAAGTCAGCTTAGATTTCCATGTGCCGTGAATATATATGGATTGATAAATTCAAATTAAATTCATCTTAGAACAAGATCGAAATGAGGAATCAGCAATTCAAAAGGAAGGACTCGAGGAAGTCGAGCTGGAATAACAATTCGTGACTAATCTTAGCTCTGGAAGTACTGATGAGTGCATTATATTTATAGATGCAAAACAGTTTAGAAATGCATGTAAGGATGCAGTTTATATGTAGTGCAGTCTTGGTATAAAAATGCAGTCTTGCAATGTATGCTGGAAATTGAAAATATTGTCATGTATAAATGCAGAATTACAATTTTATAATTAAGATGCAGTGTAGATGCAGTATGCAGTAAAATGTTGTGTAAAGGTAGTATGTATACATGTAGTTTACAGATGCAGAATATATGAAGTAAGCATGCAGATTAATATGCAGTTTATGCATGTTGTTTGAATACTTAATAATATAGTTTATATATATGAAAGAAAAACAGTTTGGCTTGTTCATAAGAAATGCTCTTTGATATTAAACCGTTAAAGTGGTTACTTGAATGGTTAGAATTGTTTCTAATGCATGATTTCTTGCCAGTTTGCACCTAAATATTAGGGGATATGGATGAATCAAAGCCCCGTAATGGAAAGGAAGTTATAAGTTGTGATTGTGGATCGAGATATCAGGTGAGTGTAGTTTCATTGTCTCGGATGACATGGTGTCATTCCGACCTTTGTTTTCTATGTGTTAATGAATGCAATGTTTAAATTTAGGATGTACATTATCATTTTGCATAAGGCTTACATGGAGCACACTCGGTGATTACCTTTATGGCATGACATCTTCGGTAAGTTATTTGGTTATGCTTGCATTGCATAGGCATCGATGTATTGCTATGCTAAGATGTATAATGTTAGAATGTAGATAGCAAAATAAACTTTTCCCTAAAGCTTTGAAACTAAAGTTATGATCTCTTATGCCATAAGATACTATGAAATGAACCCTTAAGTATTTTGAAGCTTAAAGCTCGCTATGGTCATAAGACTCATTTTCCTAATGATACAACTTAAAATGTATAAGTTGCCTAAATAATGGAAGCCCTTGGACACTTTAGCATGGTACATGGTATATTGGAACTACGGTCCATAGGCTACGGCTCAGTGGTGACAACCCCATATTGTGATATATATATATATATGCGACAGTATGAGGTAACAAGGAGGTGATGGAAGAGAAAAGAAGATTGATTGATATGCTTAAACATTAGCCATTTCTTTGTGCTTTGTGCTATGTGTAACATGGACCAATATGGTTAAACACAAACCAATGCTACCTATGTTAAAATGTGATCCAAGGCGAATATTGTTAAAATGCACCAACTCTGAAAGAACTTTGATAAGAACTCCAAAAGAACTTTGATAAGAACTATGAAATAACTTTGATAAGAACTGCATATGACCTATGATAAGAGTAAGTATGTGTAAGACAAGAATGTATGCTCTCTGTAAGCTATAAAAAACTTCGGAACTCTGATAAAGCTTTCATAAAGCAAAGCTAACTTAAGTTATGTCTTTGAAATAAAGTTGTGACCTATATATGTGAACTTAACTACATATTTTGCAAAAACTTTATTATATGTGTTTGTAATGCTATTACTGGACTTGATTCATTTGATTTCATAAATGACATTATAATATGTTATCATATGGTCACTACCTCACTAAGCTATGTAAGCTTAGCATGTATCCTTGCATGAATTTTAGGTATTAAGTCTCTGTAATCTCCCGGGTTCGTATTTAGAAGTTGCAAGTCAATCTTTAAGCGTTTAGTAAGTTCTCCTAGTTGGTGGCATATGAACTAAGCATGATTGTTTGCATTGAGCTATTTTGTTATTAGATTGATGCTATGAATTGATTAATTAACATGTGACGAGTTTGACATGATAGTTATGATAAAGTAGTTTTATACTATGCTTACATGTTTGATAATATGACTTAAACAAGTAAGGTATGGACTTGAATGATAAGCAATGTATAGAAGAAGCTTATAGTACCTTGTACATAGTAGCCAATGCTATCGTATTCTTTGATGGATTGTGAATAAGTATAAGTTAAGGTGAATGGTAAGTTTTTGATTATGAGTAAGCATGGATGGGTAAGCCTTGTTATGAATATGTCTAATCGTTAAGGTAAGAATTAAGAACAATAAATATTTGATGAATTGAAATGTAATTGCACATGTTGTGTACTTGTTAGTTTATGCATGTTTGGTGCTTATTTTGGTGATGAATTATGTCTAAGGTAGTGTATTTGATGGTTAGGAATAATTTGGTTAATTTTGATGCACAATGCTCTGTTTTAGGTTTTTAGGCATAAAGGATCGATCCCTTGAGGAACATGATTGATCCTTTAGATTTCAGTAGCTAATTAAAATGATATGCCAGGAATATAATGTAAAATGATCGATCCCCTCATAAATAAGGTCGATCCCTTGAAGTTTGAAAAGTTGCAATTAGTCTTGAAATCGTATCTTGTTCAATTGATGTCAGAATTGACCTCTGATTCTTTTGAAATTTATAATTATTAAAGAATGTATGTTTTGGAGTATATTTAGAGAATAAAGTAATATTTTTGAAAGATCTTCAAACTTCTAAAAATTTATAAATAGGTCCCTAAACTTTTGAAGCTTTATAATTTAGTCCCTATTGGCTAAAATCAGTATTGATTGGTTTAAGATCTCTGATAATCCATGATTAATGTTTGCTTTGATGTGAAGTATGTTTTGTGTTCGTTTGATTTTAATTTGAATGTCTGATTCACTTATTTGAATTCCGGTGACATCTCCGATCCTAGTTTTCTTCTAGACCGAGTAGACGGTATTACAGGACGAGTGGTTTTACACTCTGGCAGTCTTACTATTCAGAACGCAAAAAAATCAAGATGTCTCAACTTTCGAGTATGCATTTAAACGTTTTTGTGTATTCTTATGCTATTAAGTGAACATACTATATTAATGGGGTGGTGGTGCAGTTGGCTAGTGCGTAAGTCTCATAGCTTCTTAGTTATCTTGAAGTCGAGAGTTCAAGCCTCTCTCACCCCATTCTTTTTCATAGCGCGTAATTGTTTCTTCCCTTGTTTAGGTTTGTGCAATGTTGTGGGGTCTTTTTCTTTGCTTGGGTGCTTTTGAAAATATTTATGGTGGCTGAGCTTTTTGTGTGTGCTAATTGCTTTTTTCTTCGAGAAGTATGATGAGGATTTTGAATTGCAGGGTTTCGATTTAGAAAGCTTGGTCTTGTTGTTAATGGTGGACAAGATTGATTTAATGAGTTTGGTTCGGTTTTTCATGGCATTCAATGAAGGCACAAAGAAACATATAAATCAACAAAAACAAAACAAGATGGAACACAAGCACATTGGTGAAAGTCTAGAATATTTGCCCCAAGGCTTTAATGAATTGAAAGAACGCAGAGTTTTGTATAAGAGTAATAATCTCATGCACGGCAGCGGAAATAAAATATTTCAGGTTTATGAATTTAGTTTAAGAAACAAAAGCGTTTGTAAAAACTTTTTGTTTTCACCATCAATATATTAAATATAAATTTATTTATTTGTTTTATGAAATAATGTTAACGTGATACATTTATCTTACAAGACTAATACTTACTCTTCTGTTGAATATTAAAAATATGACTTTAATCGATGAATCTTATATAGTCAATTATTAATTTTGTTTTGTCACAATGACCATGAATTCTAACATTTCCTAGTTGTCGTCAATGATAAATTCGATTTTTTTAAGTAATGTTTAGGTTATGGTTACTTAGAATGCCCCCAATATCTTATGAGATTATCAAGTGGCATACTCCCTTTCTCTATATTCTTTGTGACATTTGTAACGAAAGAACATAATTTTACATAGGAAAGATATTTTGTATTGTGGATTCAAATATTTGTCGATTTAAATATTAAATTATTATCTGTTATGGATACAGATAAAAGTTTTGGATATATATACCTGAAACCACATTATTTATGTGGATGCTAATTTTAACAATGAAATTGAATTTCGGATTACAAAATGAAAAACATGTCAAACAAATGATATATGTTTAAAAAATTGCAGAGTTTGAACAGACTGCTGCTTTGAAGAATCTGTATAGATGGTCACGTCATCACCCAAAGTAAGGTACTCTTGCGCCACCAGAGCTTGCCCATTCTTCGTTTTATTCCGATGTAAGTGCACCGGTGGCATAATTCTTTCTTTAGTTGGCCTTTGTCTTTTGGAACAATGCCTTGATACATCAATCTTGGCTAAGTATAAGTCACCCAACGCTTGATATTTTTTTAATCATTGGTATCCGACTTATTGACCGACTAATTCGGATTGAATTTTTTTACAAAGGCCTAACATGAGAGCGACTCTCTCAATCTATTTTTTTTATTCACGTCGGATCCGAACCTTTGAATTTGCTTAATAAATTAATTTTACACTAAATAAATTGATGTCATTTATTTATCGTCAAATATAGTTTGACATGAATGACATTATACACAGGATCAACATAGGCAGTTCTTATATTTCCCTAGCCTTGGGACTAAGAAGAAGTATGAAACTTTTGTAGGAAAAATATTTGGTTAAACCGAAAAAAGGTTGAAGGGACTTTCTTGAGGCATACACTAGACATTGTCCTTAAGGATATTTTACGATGAAGTATACCCTCTATAATTCAACAAGTACTTCTGCCGAAGCAGACAACAAAAAGAGCAAAGAACTAATGAATGTTCAGCTTCAAAATAAGTTTAAAATGAGAGAGAAAGAAAAAGAAAGTAAGTGGATTTTACTTTGTGATCATTTTTGAAGGCATATGTGCATGTCATTTATAGTATCATGCATGCCCAAAAAGGTATCTAAAAATAGCTTCTAGTCAAGGCCAAATCAATCAAAAATAAAATGAATGGTTAAGAATAAATATACTTTTATTTAAAATGAATGATTAAATTTAATCAAAAAATAAATGGTTAAAAATAAAGTTACTTTCATTTTAAAATGAATGGTTAAAAATCAGTTTTAAAACTAAAAATAATAATAAAATTGGATTAGGCTCTAGTTCTTGCGAATGGGAAAATCGGCCGCTTTCATCTGAATTGAACTTCTTGGCCAAACCTCATGTGCACGCGACCACCATCATATTTTTTCTCTTACAAACTCAATATCAAGTCTTTATATTTAAACCCAAAATAAATAATATAAAAGAATGATGTGAGATTCTTTGAAATATACTATGTAATATTATATTTTTACAACAATTCCTCACATGTTTCAAAAAATGATAAACAAAATAAATAAGAATTTAGCTGAGTATTCTGACATAACATATTCATTACGGTGTCTTTTTGGACTATGAACCATAAGTTAGAAAAATGAGACATAACCTACAGAGTAATTGATGAAACACGTTTCTATGAACCAATAACTCACTATTGTAAGCTAACATTCTCATTAATCACATTATATTTATTCTTGCTCTTTATCGCGGTTGTGCGCTAATAGGCCATGTACATGCCTAGATTTTCATAAGTACTCTAGAGACTTTGTTGTAAGTCTTATAGAAGTGGCCCCACTTCACACTTATATAGGTCAAGCTATCAAGTATATTTTGTAGGTCAATACACCACCTATAAAGACTATGTATTTGATTAAGAGTTTTAATCACCCTCACTATCCTTGGAGTTTTTTAGCACTATCTACACCATAAGAAAGAAAAAAAGAAGAAAAAATGTAGTGTTTCATGGGATCGTCAATCACAAAGGTTGGATTACTATCATTGTTGATTTCTTATATTGGCATAAGTCTCTTTCCCCTCGTTGTTTCACATACTAATTCTCTTTCCAGGGGTTTAGTAAATGAGTTGGCCAAAATCATTTCTAACTTCACATAATCAATTGATATCGCTTTATCATTTTGCAAATGCTTTATTACCTCATGTCCTTAGACAAATATGTCTAGTTTAATCGTTGAAATTTTTTATTCTTTCCAATGTCTATTGCTACTTGGCTACCACAATGCATGGCATTGAATTTATCAATTTTATGCCTAATGAAATATAGGCTAAGGAGTTTTTTTTCAACCACTCAACTTCATTATACATGCTAAGAGAGATATTTTACCACTTAGCTTTATTATTCAAGCTAAGAATATATTTTATCACTTAACTTCATTATACAAGCTAAGAAATTTTTCTACCACTTAAGTTCATTATACAAGCTAAGAAGTTTTTCTACCACTTAAGTTCATTATTAGCCAACTCAAAAGCAATAAATTTAGTCTTCATAGTAAGTTTTCTACAAATATATGTTTGGCTAATTTTTCAAGATATTGTTTTATACCTCCAAGGATGAATACATAACCACTAGTAGATCTAGTCTCACATGAATGAGATATTTAATTATCATCATTATATCCTTCTAATATAGTGGGTACTCGACAATGTAGAATATCATAACTCATGATACCCTTTTAATATCTCATTAACTTTGCTACATCAATTCAATAATCATGATTTGAGTTGTGTGTATATTAGCTCAATTGAAAAATAACATGTGTCATCTCAAGTCTAGTAAAATTTATCAAGTGCATCAAAATTTTAATAATTTTGTACATACTTGGATTGAGCAACATGATAATATGTATATTTTTCTCATTTGAATATTAGCATCATAATGAGTATTTAGAGGTTTGGTATCAATATATCCAAACTTCTTAAAAATTCAGCATTATGTTTTTTTGTGATAGTATTTTCCTACCATACTTCATTATGATTTAAATACTCAATATGACATTTTCTTCAATTATATCTTCCACGTCAAATTTTGAAGTAAGATACCTCTTAGCCTCATATAATATTTACTAAGATAAGCATGTAATCAATATATAAACAAATAATCACACAAACATCGTCAATCAGTTTGGTACCAACAAACAATTATTAAGATAAACACGCTATCAACACAAACAAATGATCACTCATGTTTTCGCTTATCAATTTTAAATAGATTATTCATTTAACACTTGATTGAACTTCTCATTCCACTATTTTAAAAGTTTGTTTCAAGACATATAATGATTTGAGAAATTTACAAACTTTAATTTCACGACCTGAATGCATTCTTTGAGTTTTCCAATATATACTTTTAAATAACCAAAAATATAATTTTAACATTCATTTGGCTGATAAAAAATTGTGTATTGGAACTAGAGTATTAAGTTCAATAAAGAGATTCTTGTAAACTAAGCAAAAATATTAAAACAATCTATATTGTTTTAAGTAAAACCTTTTTCAATATATATATATATATATAAATATAAAATCACCAGTCTAAAATTCCTTATAAAAAAGAATGTGTTTGCAACCGATAAGTTTTGTTGTATGAAGTAAACAACTAATTTACAAATAATATAAAATGAGTTACGCTTAACAATAACCATTTTTCTCAAACGAAAAGCATCGTAAGAAAATATTGTTCTAGAATCATTTTCAGCCAATTACACATAAAAATAATATTTACAAAGAATTTTACAATCCTAAGTCATTTAGATCTTCTCAAATTATTATGTTCACAATCAAGTTTTCAAATCAGTTTGACTCATAGATGAATTACAAGAAACAAACTTGCAATTTAATGGTCTATTATTTTATACTACACCATTCCATAAGAGGAGATAGATCACATATTATGATTTCTTTTTTACTATATTCATTAAGCAAAATAACATTTTCTTCGTCTTAGCCATTTTTTAATCTTTTATTTAAGAGATTTTTACTTATGTTTAATACTTAATAAGATTTTCAAAGAGTTCATTTTAGTGTATCTTGAAAACACATATCAATAAAAGTGACAAAAATTCAGTCATTGTTTGTTCAACATAATTTTTTAATTAAATATGTAATTATTCAAATCATAAAACATATATGCAACACTATGAACATGCAATTAAATACTTTAAAGTCAATTATATTTTCTTATGAACTAGAAGCATAAATTTGACAAAACACTCTGATACTTTAAAATATTTTAAGAACATATATTTTTTTATAAATTTAAGGTGTTTCTAATCATTGTCACATAGAAAATTCAACTTACACAATTTACAAGTTATGTTATTATTTGTCTGTCAAATCAATCATAACAAAAACGCTCACATTAGTATGTCACATAGATAATCATGATATTTTAATTAGACAAGAAATATAATTAGCATGCATAATAATTTTGAATAAACATGTTACAAAACTCTTTTTCACAAACTATATTCTCAATTTGTCACATTTGAAGGAGACTTAAGCTAAGTTTTTTTTAGATTTAACTTTGAATAATATCTTGCATTTTCAAATACTTGTGCAGTTTCAAACGCTCTCTAAGATAGACAGATTTTTCTTCTTCCTCTGCAAGGGGTATAACATAAATATGTGCCTAGTAGCACCATTGTCTATCATCAACTCTTTTATATTAGTCTAAATATCGACTTTGAGAAATGACCACAAAAATTATCTCATATGCTTCGACCAAATTAAAATTTGGCTTAAGAAGATTTTCTTTTTTAATTATTCCATATGTTTCAACTAAAATAATATTTAAATTAACATGATTAAAGACATTTGTTTCAGCCAAATTAAAACCTGGCTTAACAATATTAATAACATATGTTTTAACCAAATTAATATTTGGCTTAACAGGATAATCATTTATCATTAAATTTTTTGCACTAAGTTATATGGTGGCTCAATGTGTCATCATAATTGGAGATAAAAATCATGGGTATAGTCAATGAATAATGCACCAGGTAGGTTCCTAAGAAAGAAAGATGGTGTACAAGACACTCTTAAATATCAAGTCTTTGATAAGATCAATCTTAAACATGTACTTCCACATTATCCCAACAACTAGTTATGGAGTCTGTCACATAAAATAATTCTTTTTACCTTCTTTTTCAAAATATTATTTTGGGTTTATAACCAACTTTAATCATGCTTAAAGCTCAACTCTAAAAAATTTGTAAGCCTAAATATTAGGCATAAGATTTTTTTAATAATTCAATATTATAACAAAGATAAATTAAAATTATTTTTTACCGGTAAGTATGGTTTTTATTAAACACAAATCATACAGAGAATACTAACCTAGTCGAAGGAAAAGAGTACCCCTAAAAATATATAAAACGAACAAACACGAAAAGGAAAGACATAATCCGCACACCAAGTGCGAACAAATACAAGAAAAGAGAAAATGCCTAACCCCAAGACACCCAAAAAATAGCTCAAAAGAGTACTCAACACTAGCTTGGCACCAAGTCGCGACACTACATTTTGCCAAAACATCCAAAATATCATATGCTTCTCGATATAGACCAAAAACCCCACATACTACAACTACAAAGTAACAAGCAATAATGATTGCAAACATGTACCTGCATCCACCAACACACACTGCACATAAATGATCATCCCCATAACAAACGACAGCATAAGACAACTTTATTGGGCATGGTCGCGCGCTTCGATGAGATGTGCGATATCCTTCACGACTGTTTCCTCATTACCCATTGTACAGGCCCCAGTGAGTTTTCCCAACTTGATTGTTTCTTGTGCTTCTCTCAATATAGCTTTTTTCCGGTTAATGAAGTCAGAATCAAAAAGAGACATGTTTGCAACACCTTGACATTCTTTTTTATTTTTCTATGGTATACCTCGACCATTTTTCTTTAATTTCTTCTCTGCCTCAATCTTTTCTTCTAGCTGCATAAAAACAAAGACCACATTTGATACACTTCTAACCTTGCACAGGGTCCCATTATACTTTATCACTTTCATATCTGATGCCTTATTAAGCAATGCGTTATTCTCATGTCGATCACTACATTGGTGCCTCTCGACTTGTTCAATATCCATGCTTGGTTACTGTTTCATCTCCTTAATGTTTATTCCCAAATTAACGTCATCCACCGCTCAATCCACAATGGCCACAGTTTCATCCCACGACCATGGTGGTACTTCACTTGACACTACTGAAATCTATCGATTTTCTCGATGCAGACCATTTGTAGCACTCTCGATGCAATCTAGAACCCTCAAGTCAAAGCTTCGCGCTACCTCCAAGAGATCTTGCTTAAGCCCATGTGCCATGTCCCCTAAAGAATCTGACACAATGGTGACCTCCGAATCCTCACCAATTTATTCACAATGAGCGTATCTGTGGTTGGCGCCTCATCAACCACCCAACAATTTTGATCGGTGTCTTCTCAACTCCAGTCTCAATGACTAGATCATGAACATCATATTGAGCTTCTTCATTTCCTACATTTTCCTCACTCACACACTCATCCTCATCTGATTCCACTTCTTCACACTGTACAGTCCAGAATAAGCTTTCTATTTCTTGAACATACACCGAATATATCCTTTCATTCACCACTAATTCAACAACATCCTCAATTTTATTCATCACATATGTTTCGATCAGGATACAACCTCGTTCAAACGATGTCGGTGCAGGCGTATATTTATCACTATACACAAGGGATCCTCATACCTCTAAAATATTTCTGAACGTATGCTTCGACCAAGCCTGAATTGGAACTCCTCCTACAGTCAGCCATACATGTTTTCTATCCAATTTTATATCCGACGACAATTCCTGGACCGTCTCAAACCATTGCAACAAAACTCTTGATTCTAACAATTTCCTCCGAGATTCAACATCATTAAACATAAGCAAAAATTGGTCATGTTATCTTCATAATAGAAAATCCCTATAATTTTGCTCTAGTAAACTCACCAGACAATTTCGCCAATGTTGTTGCAGGTATGCTTCGTTCGATCGCGCTACAGCGTAGGATGTCCCATTGTTTTCATCCACCACTCCAACCACACGCTTTTAGATTGGTTTAGTTGTGAACGCCCCAGGATTCTCAGTATTCTCTCTACTGATCGGCCTAGACACGCTCTGTGGAACTTGATATCTTTTTCTCCGCCAGAACATCTCACGTTTATCTCTTCTCGCCATCGAAACTCTGATGTATGCTCCATAAATCCATGCCTCATCTAACCTTTCTATCACCCAATATGCATCTTCTTCCGATTCCATTCTCACAAAGCCATATCTAGCTCCATTCTTTGCTCTCTTTTGGGGAATAAACACGTCAACTACGATTCCATAACGATTACAAACTGGCCATAATCCTTTTGAGTGAATCTGATGGGATAGATTAGTAACAAATACATAACGTGCACAGCCTCCTTTCCCTGCAATGTCTCAGTAATTCCTTTCCATTCACCAGGACACGAAACACAACTGTAGTGTATGAAGCACAAAACGTAGAGAAATCAGATTGTGACAAATACACAATCACCTGGTAAGGGGGCACATTGAGTTTGAACTATGCATGTACACACAACAATACGATAGTAAGGGGACGCATCAGAGTACTGCAGGGACAGCGTAACAGCAACAATAAAACCAACAAAAATCTTTGTTAAGAGGTCGTAGGTTTTTTCGATTTAAAGAGGCATAAGGTACTATCCTTAAGATTGTAGGAAAAATATTTGGTTAAACCAAAAAATGTTGAAAAAAGGACTTGCTCCATGCGTGCACTAAACACTATCCTTAATGATATTTCGCGGCGAAGCGTACCCTCTAGGATTCAACAAGCACTTCTGCCGATGCAGGCAATAGAAATAGTAAAGCGTCATTAAACATTCATCTTCAAAAAATGTTTAAAATGAAAGAAAAATGAAAATAAAGTAAGTAGATTTTACTTTGTGATCATTTTCGAAGGCATATGTGCATGGTATTTATAGTATCATGCATGCCCAAAAGGGTATCTAAAAATAACCACTACTTAAGGGAAAATCAGTCAAAAATAAAATGAATGGTTAAAATTAATAAAAAAATAAATGGTTAAAAATGAAAATACTTTCTTTTAAAAATGAATAGTTAAAAATCAGTTTTAAAAATAATAATAAAACTGAATTGAGCCTCAAGTTTATGGACATGAAAAAATCAATCACTTCCAACTAAATTAGACTTTTTGGCCAAACCATATGTGCACGTAACCATCATTCTATTTTTCTCTTAAAAACTCAATACCAAATCTTTATATTAAAATCTAAAATAATTAATATAAAGAAGGATATAAGATTCTTTGAAATATACTAGCCACGTTTTAAATCTCGTCTTCGTCTCAGTACCTTTTCACCATAGGACCCGTTGAAAAAATTATTAATTAACCATGTTCATCACGTCATCCGTGGTCCAACCAATCAGGTTCGTCCATTTCATTTTTTTTCCAAGGTGAATCATCACCTCTTTCTACAAGTAATTAGAGAGTAGATAGTTATTTTAAGATGAATGGACCAGATTGGTTGGACCATAGATGACGTGGTGAACAGGTTTCATCTAATAATTTCTCAACCCGTTGGGCCTTCTTCCCCCGAGCACTTCATTTGGTAGGCCATTAACAAATTTCTCAAACGCTGTTTTAAGCATTCCAGGCAATATTTTTTCAACCTTCTTGATCCCATCCGCCAAGAAATAACTGATATTCGGACCCCATTTCCTGAAATAGTTCAGCCACGGCGGCTCAAACCCAAGTACTCGGCCGTGACTAACGAAAACTGCAGGCATGTATCCATGACAACCTTACTCTTTGCAGTGTCATTCCGGATCCCTATCCCACCACTTCCTTGCAAAACCAGTCCGGGTTTCGAGTACATGGCATGGCCATGTAACGATGAATAGCTGCAGGGCTTATTCCCACCTTGAAACTCGAGATCCGATGCGTCCACCCAAGAACCTCCACTGTGTTCGGAAAAATACATGCTGTGTAATTCTCCATTGAAGTTGCTGATCCTCAATGTCACGTGCTCCCAATCACCGACATGTTCACCGATCTTCCCTAACGGAATGTCGATGAGTTCGACTTTAGCCTTTGCTGGTCCATTGAAAGGGTAAAGCACCCATATAGCTATGTCCGAATAGGTTGCGCCCAACATTGGTTTTACATGCAAAAACACTTGGGAGTTATTCAAATCTCCTTTCTTAACTCTTTCCTTGTTTGCTTCGTACACCGGAAGACCTAACCAATACATACCGTCATTTGAACCGCCTTGCGGAAGATTTGAGCCCGTTTGTTCTATGGGAACCGGCTTTGATTCTTCGCCCTTCGTGTACAGCAATGCCCCGTTCTCAAAAAACCAAGTGATGGACGATGGTAGATAAGTTTCTTTCGGGTGGAAATAAATCCAAGGAGAGTAAGCTTGGAACAAGGTCTCGATTTGTCCCGGGTTAGGCATGCAAGATAGATTATATTTGACGTTTTTCAAGCATGCTAGAGCAGAATTCGTGGCGACAAATGTGCCCGCACAGACCCCCCATGTCTTGTGTTCCTCTGTTAATTGGCCCTGAACTGAAGAAGTTGATTTCATTTGCATTGACATCTTTACCAGGTCCCCACCCCATATCCATGTATAAGTCTCGCTTTCAATGGTGAAATCGGACCGAACGCAGCGTGTTTTGTCCGGGAAGGCTTGGCGTTGGTGACAACATGCCCGACTGCCTTGTATCCTTGTGGGGCTACCGGCAACCAAATGTAGCCATTTCCGTCTTGCTTGATTTTCAAGGACTCACTGCTCCAAACAAGGGTGTAATCGAGGGGCTGTTCGAGTAAAGAGTCATCGGAACTGTCATCCCCAACCAGAAAGCGACCTGCTGTTGGGTTGGCATAGCAGCCTAGCATGTAGTACCCGTCCGTATTGACGACGGTTCGAAAAATGATGCCCCGAGATTTCCCGGTCCCCCTTCATGTGTGGCCCATACTTTTGTGGACGATGATATGTCACTAGCACACATGTATTCCACCAAGATTAATAGTTCCACTTGCGAACCTTTCCCCTGTATTATAAATATAACTCATCACGTCAGTTCATTTTTTGCTTGCAATCATTCAATTCAAGAAGAATTATGTGCTCAACCCAACAAATGGTCCCAGTTAAAAAGAGGATGATATTCATTCTTGGAGATTAGGGTTTAAATTGTTTTGTCTGCAAGGTTTGTGTGTCTTGTCAAAGGGTTAAGAATATATATGAACAACTATTATCTTGTAATCACCTTGATGTGTTTTTTTCTTCTTTTTTTACTCATGAGTAGAGGTCAAATGTTAGATTTGTTGATGAAACAATTTCAAAGAACTCAAAAATTAATACTCAAATTTTTTAAATTACACTAACTTCGACACCTAAAAATGAAGATACATCTAAACAATCTCTAAAAAAAGCTCATAGAAATAAAAGCTCTAAAAAAAGCTTATAGAAATAAAAATTAATACTCAAAAATTATTGTCATTCTCCCATTCAATTCAATTTCTTTCATCATAACATATTAATTTTAAAAAAATAATGAAAATTTGACAAAATTTGCCACTTCAAATCGCATGTATGCTCATGTCCATATCCACGTAGCAAAAAGAAAGAATTCAATCTAAAATTATACATTATATTTGTAACATTATCCTTGAGTTTTGAACCTGGTGGATGACCTGGAGGCCATTCCGGTAAAGGAGACGGAAGCCTGAAGGCGGTTTTGAACGGCAAAGCCTTCTTCTTGGAGACATCGTTGGGAGAAGACGACGTTAGACAATTCCCCATCGTGGTCCGTTGAATATTCAATCGAATGTGAAGAAGATGTATGAAAATAGAGAAGAGAGAGTGATGTTTACCAGAGGAATAAAGGCATCTTATTCAGTTGTGGGCGATGTAGGCAAGGAACTTCGGAACACAAAATGGGAATAAGAGGAGAGTTGAGGGAGGAGGGTGGATGTGACGTGCAAGGAAAGCAGCAGCGTTTAACATGCCTGTGGACATTGTTCAACCTCTCTTCTACACCAAGCTCTCCTTTTGTCTTGAGGCCGTTTAATGTTGTAACTTGTATTTATTCACTGAAATCTGAAACCTCAATCCTACTATTCTTTTTTCAGTAAAATACAAACGAAAAAAAATACAAAACAAAAGTTGGTCCAAAATGTTACATTGGAATCATTTCTTTCAAGTTACTGAATAGCAACTTGCTGGCTTATTTAGTAATTGTGGACAAGTGAGTTAAAATGCTGCCTTTAAAGGTTTTGTTATAATTATGTTTGTTTCTCGGTGATGTTACTTCTTGCACAACTCCATTCCTTATTTACAATAATGTTCTAGCTTTATCATTTCGGTCTATAGAGCTCTCTGTCTGTGATATTTGCAAGATTCTGTCTTTTCCACATTTGTATCTTATTAAGGCATGGTCCTGCATTTCATATTTTAATTTTTTATTTAGAGTCATGTGAAAAAGTCAACGGAATTTTTAAATTTGATTTCGTGAGTTGAGTATCTCTTTTCTAGTTTTTTCTCGGGAAAAAGAAATGATGTTGTGGCTTTGGTTGATATTTGTTTTGTCGCTTCAAGAGACGACTTATTATTATTCATTATAATAAACAAATATTCAACTTTCTTTTAGAATTACTCTACTCTAACTCATTAGAATAATAATTTATTAGAGTTAAATTATACTATACAATTTCTAATTATTAATTAAATTATTACACATATACAGTTAGATTTTTATTACCAATAAAAATAACATCCCTATTCTTCATTTCAATATGAATACTACTATTTCACTTTCACTGAAGTGGTTTGGAAATTTAAAACCAACTAAAAACATGTTACTGTTTCTTTCACTGTGAAATGTGACTCAGAACTGAGTTTAGTTTTTTTGTTTTTTGTAGTACAACTGAAGAGTTATATATGATTTAAAGTAGGAAGGTGCCAACTTATCCTTCTTTGTAGTATGTTATCCAGATTTTGATGAGCTTTAACAAAGTGTGATTGTGAATTAAGAACACTTTGTTGAACCTCAATGATGTTTCAATTCAATAATTTTATTTAAGGTAAACTACACGAAATACCACTAAATTTTAGCCGTTGTATCGATCATACCACTGAACTATAAAATGGTACATGAAATACCACTGAATTTTATTTTTGTTCAATCCAAGCACTCGACCGTTACATTGTAATGGACCGTTAAATCCAAGACAGCGTCATTTTGGCATAGTTGTTTTTATGCCTAATATAGGCCAAAACGACGCCGTTTGTTAGAAAAAAATTAAGAAAACATTACATTTAAGGAGAATTGAACCAAAGCCCTCTAAGATGAAAAGTTTACAACCAACCACCAAGCCAACTTGAATACTTAATATGATCCTAACGAAAAAAGTATGTAAATAACACTACAGTTGAACTTAATTTCATTTATCTCATGATATAATTTATAATATTTAGGCTTAAATGAAAAATAAGTGCCCAAATTATACCACTTTTGAACTTTAGATGCCTAAAGTATTTTTTTGTAAAAATAGGTGTCTAAAGTTTTAAAAGTTATAGTTTTAGGTGCCCGGACGTTAAAATCCCCGTTATCCATTTAAAACGCGACACATGGCATGAATATTGGTTTTTTAATTATTTTTTGAAAAAAACTTTAAAATTTAATTTTTTTATAAAAAATCCCGAAATTTACAAAAATGTTCAAATCAGTCCCTAAAAATCCATAAATCATAAATTCCTAAATCCTCACCGCTTCCGCCGCCGGCCGCCGTCTCTGCCCCACTCGTTCGGTCGCTGGAACCAGCCTGCCATTTCCCCCAACTCGTCGTCGCCGAAAACAACGAACAATGTGCCAATCGAACGGTTATTTCACGTTCGACGTTCAATGTTCGACTGTCACACTGTTCGCCAATTTTTGGCAACAGAGAGTGGGGGGAAATGGTCGGCTGGGTCCAGCGATGGCGGCGACAGCGGTGAGGATTTGGGGATTTAGGGATTTGGGGACTATTTTAGAAAGTTTTAGAATTTCAAAATTTTTTTGTATACTATTTTAAAATTATATCATGAGATAAATGAAATTAAGTTTAACTGGAGTAGCATTTACATACTATTTTTTTGTTATGGTTGTATTAAGTATTTAAGTTTGCTTGGTGGTTTGGTGTAAACCTTTTGTGTTCTTGGTTCAATCCTCCTCAAATGCAATGTTTTCTTCTTCTTTTTTAACAAAATGATATGCCAAAACGACGTCGTTTTGGATTTAATGGTCCGTTACAATTTAACGGCCGAGTGCTTGGATTGAACAAAAAATAAAGTTTAGTGGTATTTCGTGTAGTTTACCCTTTTATTTATTGTTAAGTTTATTAATTGTCTTTGCAATGCGATGATTTGGTTGATAATAAGTTATTTGTGTTTGTCTTGATGATCACATTTGAAATTGAATGTTTGTTTATTCATTTGAAAGTATAATTGATCAATTTAATTTTGGGTCTTAACTTTTTTTATTTAATTAATCAAAACAATTAAAATGGCTGGGAAAATACTATCGTTGTGCTCTTTTGTGGCATTTTGGGATGAAAACGACACTAAAGGCGTCACATTCGCGACGTTTGTGACAAAAAACGTCACTAAAAATCATGACCTATTGTGGCGTTTGTACAATAAAACTTCGTTACAGAAAGGTTATTAACAGCGTTTTGTATATCAAACGCCGCTAAAGAATACGATAAGTTGCGTCGTTTTTCGCACACAATGCCGCTAATGTTTGCGGCGCTAGTTTCAATGGCACTTTTTGCGGCTTTTTAAAAGCGCCGCGGGGGTTTAACAGCGCTATAAAACGTCACTATAGGGTAAAATATAAATATTGAGTTTTAAATATTATGAGTGATTTAGGCTTAAATTTAAAATATTAGTTATATACTAAATTCTGACTAATTAACTAGTTTCGAACCACATTCACCAATAACAAAGCTTTCAAAGTTTCTTTAATCCTTAATTGACCGAACACTTTATTAACCAACCGATTAAACGAAATAAATTTTAATTCGATAAATTAATTCGATTTTAACCGAACAATGAAAATTCATATACATATTATAAGTAATATTATTTTTTTATTTACAACGTCAAGATTCGAACATTTGACTTTATTTGAGGAACCTAACATCTCATACTACTTGACCATCTGATTATTGGAAAAAATATATGAAAGTAATTAATTTACACTAAAAATAAATTGATGTCATTTAGTTATCGTCAAATATAGTTTGACATGAATGACATTATATACAGCATCAACAAAGGCAGTTTTCATATTTCCCTAGCCTTGTGACTAAGAAGCATGATATTTTTTGCCACAAGGATGGCCATAATTCAAAGCTAAATCTCGTCTCCGTCCCAGTTCCTTTTCACCTTGGGACCTGTCGGCCCTTCTTCCCCGAGAACTTCATTTGGTAAGCCATTAACAAATTTCTCAAACGCTGTTTTAAGCTTTCCAGGCAATATTTTTTCAACCTTTTTGATCTCATTCGCCAAGTCATAACTGATATTCGGCCCCCATTTTCTGAAATAGTTCAGCCACGGCGGCTCGACGAAGGTCGAACCCAAGTACTCGGCCGCGACTAACGAAAACTGCAGGCCTGTATCCATGACAACCTTACTCTTTTCTGTGTCATTCCGGATCCCTATCCCACCACTTCCTTGCAAAACCAGTCCGGGTTTCGAGTACATGGCATGGCCATGTAACGATGAATAGGTGCAGGGCTTATTCCCACCTTGAAACTCGAGATCCGATGCGTCCACCCAAGAACCTCCACTGTGTTCGGAGAAATACATGCTGTGTAAGTCTCCATTGAAGTTGCTGATCCTCAATGTCACGTGCTCCCAATCACCGACATGTTCACCGATCTTCCCTAACGGAATGTCGATGAGTTCGACTTTAGCCTTTGCTGGTCCATTGAAAGGGTAAAACACCCATATAGCTACGTCCGAATAGGTTGCGCCCAACATTGGTTTTACATGCAAATAAACTTGGGAGTTATTCAAATCTCCTTTCTTAACTCTTTCCTTATTTGCTTCGTCCACCGGAAGATCCAACCAATACATACCGTCATTTGAACCGCCTTGCGGAAGATTTGAGCCCGTTTGTTCTATGGGAACCGGCTTTAATTCTTCACCCTTTGTGTACAGCAATGCCCCGTTCTCGAAAAACCAAGTGACGGACGATGAGAGGTAACTTTCTTTCGAGTGGAAATAAATCCAAGGAGAGTAAGCTTGGAACAAGGTCTTGATTTGGCTTAGATTAGGCATGCAAGATAGATTAGATTTGACGTTCTTCAAGCATGCTAGAGCAGAATTCGTGGCGACAAATGTGCCAACACAGACCCCCATGTCCTGTGTTCCTCTGTTAATTGGCCTTGAACTGAAGAAGTTTATTTCATTTGCATTGATATCTTTACCAGGTCCCCATATCCATGTATAAGTCTCACTTTCATCGGTGAAATCGGACCTAACGCAGCGTATTTTGTCCGGGGAAGGCTTGGCGTTGGTGTTGGTGACAACATGCCCGACTGCCTTGTATCCTTGTGGGGCTACGGGCAACCAAATGTAGCCATTGCCGTCTTGCTTGATTTTCAAGGACTCACTGCTCCAAACAAGGGTGTAATCGAGGGGCTGTTTGAGTAAAGAATCATCCGAGCTGTCATCTTTGGCTGCAAGAACCCAACCAGAAAGCGACCTGCTGTTGGGTTGGGCATAGCAGCCTAGCATGTAGTACCCGTCCCGTATTGACGACGGTTCGAAAAATGATGCCCCGAGATTTCCCGGTCCCCCTTCGTGTGTGGCCCAGACTTTTGTGGACGATGATATGTCACACTGGCACAAACGTATTCCACCAAGATCAATAGTTCCACTTGCGAACCCTTCCCCTGCATCATAAATATAATTCATCACGTCAGTTAATTTTTTGCTTGCAATCATTCAATTCAAGGGGAATTGCATTGTGAACCCAACAAATGGTCTTAATGAAAAAGAGGAGGATGTTCATCTTTGGAGACCCACATTCAAATCGCGTTGTTTGCAAGGTCTGTGTACATTGTCAAACAATTAAAAATATGTATGAACAGATACTATCTTGTAATCACCTAAAATTTTTACCTCACACTAACTTTGACACCTTAAAATGTCAAATCACATGTAGGCTCGTGTCCATATCCATGTAGCAAAAAGAAAGAATTCAATCTGAAATTATCCATTATATTTGTAACATTATCCTTGAGTTTAGAACCTGGTGGATGAATGCAGAGTTGAGTGGTAATCGGCCAACGCCATTAGAGATGAAATAGAGGTTACCTGGAGGCCATTCCGGTAAAGGAGACGGAAGCCTGAAGGCGGTTTCGATCGGCAAAGCCTTCTTCTTCTTGGAGACATCGTTGGGAGAAGACGACGTTAGACAATTCCCCATCGCTGTCCGTTGAATTTCTGATCGAATGTGAAGAAGATGTATGAAAACAGAAGAGAGAGTGATGTTTACAAGAGGAATAAAGGCAGCATATCCAGTTTTGGGCGATGTGGGCAAGGAACTTTTGGAACACAAATAGGGAATAAGAGGAGGGGTGAATGTGACGTGCAAGGAAAGCAGCGGCGTTTAACATGCTTGTGGACATTGTTTAACCTCTCTTCTACACCAAGCTCTTCTTTGTCGTAAGGCCGTTTAATGTTGTATACAGATATTGACTTTGGAGCAGTTGGTTTCCAAAAGACAGCTCCAAAATTCAAAGCCAAAACTTGAATCTTACATTTTTCTACTAAAGGTGACATTAATTGAGTAATCAATGACCTTACAGCTCTTATAGCCTTAAGCAAAGTATCCATTGTTCAAGTTTCAACATAATTCAGTCCGAAAAAAAAGTTTCAACATAATTGTTTAAACGGTTCGTTTAATTAATAAACGAATCTAATTATCAAAACTGAAGTTTATTGATATTTTAAAATTTTTAATAGTTAATCAAGCTAAAGTTTATAATAATTGATTTTTAAAATAGTCTTAAGGTGATAACAAGATTTTATTTATTTATATATATTCTTAATATTTTGACAGTGCATACACCTCATGGACAAGAAGATTTGAAATTGGATCTCTTATGATGAAGATCGTCTATTCTTTCACGGGACCATTTGTTGGATTCTAATGATTGATTTTCGAATTAACCAATTTGTTAATATTTTTTTTAGTTTTGATTTAAAATATTTTAAAAATATATTACTACGAGTCAATGATGAGATTTGAACTTAAAATTAAAAATATGGAATATTAGTTATATATTAAAATTTTGGTTAGTTAACCAGTTTCGAACCACATTAACCAATAGCAAACTTTAAAAAATCTTTACTCTTTAATTGTCCAGACATTTTAATAACTGATTAGCCGAGTTAAATTTTATTTCGATTAATTAATTCAGTTTTAACCGGTGAGCATGCCTACTCCTCATGCATAAGTCAGTGAATGACTCGCGATGAATTCAAGATGAAAAATTATTGAAGCAATAAAACAAATAAAGAAACATTAGTTGGAGTAAAAAACACTAATATCATATGTGAATAATTATCTAGAATATATGATATAATTCATGAATCATTTAGAATATATGAGATAATTTCAATACCTCCTTTTTTAAAAATTTATTGATAAGATTTGGAGTTAAAGATATATTAGTTATATATATTAAAATTTTGATTAATTAATTAGTTTCGAACCACGTTAATCAATAACTGAACTTTAAAAAAATTTAATCGCTTATTAACCGAACACTTCATTAACCGACTAGTTAACCGAATTAAATTGTAATTCAATTGATTAAATAAATTTTAAACGAACGATGAACATCTATTTATATATATATATATATATACATATTACTCGTGCATGGTTAAGTGAATGATCCGTGATGAATTCAAGATGAAAATTTATTGAAGCAATAACACAAAAAAAGTTAGTTGGAGTCGAAAACTCTAATACCATTTATATTATATTATATTATATTATATTATATTATATTATATTATTGTCTCCTTTCTTATTGTTTCTTTCGATAAGGGGAGATGGAAAGGTTAGATTTTAGACATAAATTTGGATGACAATTTATATGTGAACGTTAGTTTTTAGACAATTTTATTCCTTAACTTTATAGATTTTGTCATTTTAATTCTTTATTCTTTAATCTAAATAATTATTTAGTGACTAAAAATACTTACTTTGCCTCATCTTGTATGAGTTCGAATCTCAACACGAAAATGTAATATTGTTCTATTTAATCAAAAAATCAAACATATATGATATATACATAGATAAAATATATTGATTTATGTTAATTATATTAATAGTATGTGTAATTGTTTTATTAAATATTATTTAGGCTTATTTGGTAATTAGCGGATGGCTGATAGCAGATAGTTGATAGTTGATAGCTGATAGCGAATTACATTAGCTGATTTGACCAGCGGATTGCATTAGCTGATTGTATAGAAGTATTTTGGTAAAATTAACTGATAGTTGTTTGATTATTTAAACAAGCAAAATAACATATAAGGACATGATTGTATTGTATACTTGTTTGAATAATTTATTAATTATTAATATTTTGTATCTATTAATATTAATTGGATTATGAAAATTAATTTTTTAATATTATTACTAAGTAGGGATGGACATATAATCCGAATCCGATTCGATCCGAAAAAAATCCGATCCAAATTCGATAAAAAAAGTTTGAATCCGAATCCGAAAAAAAGTTCGAGTCCTAATAGGAGGTGGATCGGATATGGATGTTGCCATGATCCGATCCATATATGAATTTGAATAAAAACATTTAAAACTCTTAGATTTAAAAAGTATAGATATATATTGAAATCCTAATTAAGTTGAATTGAGATTATGTATATTAATATAGATATATATCGAAATCCTAATTAAGTAGAATTGTGATTATATATATTTAATATATATATATTAAAATCGTAATTAAGTTGAATTGGAATTATATATATACATATACTTTGAAATCTTAATTAAAGTTAAATTAGGATTATATATATATGTATATTTTGAAATCTTAATATAAGTTGAATTAAGATTATAAAGGCTATATAAAGGCATGAGAGATCTAATCGTCATTAATGTTTTTTTGGAAAAACCCTCTAAATAGTTTATAAAGTTTTATATGCTCATTTCAACGTAGAGGTCGGAGCGTTATCGTTACATCTTAGGAATCGACATCGTGAAATCAGGATTGGATATATATCTTCTCCAAATTCCAAATTTTAGACAAGTAATTATTTACCCTTAATCACCTCGGTTCGTTTAATGGAAATTATTTGTTATTTTTATTTAAAGATACTTGCTTGAATTGTTACTTTGAAAAAAAGGAAGAAAAAATTAATTGGATTCGAAATTTCGGATTTAGAATTTATATATTTTATTAGAACGAAATTGAATTTATGTATTCAGACTTGAATTTTTGGAGGTCTGATTATTAATTGGATTGGACTTGGACTTTATAAAGTCCAATCCATTGTCATCCCTATTACTAAGCATGAATGATGTATAAATTATTTTTTATTTGTGAAATTCTCTTTTTAGTATAATTTTAATAATTATTAAATTTAAATGTATATATTAATCTATATATTAATTTTTTAATAAAATCATACTTACTTACCGATCAAAAAATTAATTTCTTAATTAAAAAATTATTTTTTAATTTTATTAGTTATTCAAATTTATGTTATTTAGAAAAAATATAATTATCAATGACAAAATAGTCTTTACAAGCATTTTATTCAAACCTTTAACTCAAAAAACTCTTAAAATGAGATTTTTCAAAATGAGAGATTTCACCTCAATCCTCTATTACAATTCATTATTTAGCAAACATCTAAAGTAGCGGATTTGATTGGTCAAACTTCTAATTTTAGCTCGAAAAGTTGTTTACCAAACATGACCTTAATATTAATAGTATGTTAAATGTAAAATTTAAGTATATTTCAATAGTAAAAGGTCTATAAACTTTTATGTCAATATCTTTATATTCAACATAAAGTTTGCAAATGATCATTAAACTAAAGTAAAAGTAATATTTTTAACTATTAAAGTTTTAAAAATTACAAAATAGTTATTAAACTTATTGAATTATTTTAAAATTATTGCTAAAATTTATCAAATTATTACAAAACAGTAATTAAATTTTTTGAATTGTTATGAAATGATCCTTAAATTTATCAAAATTTATCATTATTTTATAATGTGTAGTGATCATTTTGTAATAGTTCAATAAATCCAATAATCACTTTGTAATTACTGAAACTTCAATGGTCAAAAAGATTTTTTTGTGCTTAATTTAGTAATCATTTGTATACTTTATCCTTGAAAACTAAACTTATTAAAAGGAATCCTAAAAATTTAAGCTTTCTTTGGATACAATCTAACTTGCAGAGGTGTATATAGTTCAGTTCGGTTCTGTTTGATTTGGTAAATAATTTTGATAGACCATCCGTTCAGTTGGATTAACATCGATTTTTTATTTTTTTGATGTTAACTTTGAGTTAGAGATTTTCTATAAAAATAACTTTATTTCACGGTTTTCAAACATTGGTAAACTTTTAACTTTTTCCACAAATATTTCTTAAACAATTATATAACATTTTTAAGTATAAAATATTTATTTTTACCTTATAAAATAATTAAATTAATTATAAATTAAATAAAAATTCGATTTGATTCAATTCTTATAACCATAGATTTTAAACTTATAAACTATAAATTATTCGAACAATACGGTTCAAGTTTTGGATTTCTCGATCTTTGTTGCCAAGCGCGACTTTGATGTGTTTCACACACAACTTTCTAGGAGTATATTCCCCTTTAAATCATTTTACCGACACTACATTGTTTGGGTAACAGCCAGATTTCAGGAGGTGGGATTGGCACCTAAAACGTAGTGTTGCTTTACCTTTTTTATCGGAGGCTTAAGGCCTCGTTCGACAAAGCTGGTAAAATTTTAATTTAGGTTGAAAAATAGTGTTTGGAGTAAAATTTGAAATTTTTAGCTTCTTCAAAAATTACGTTTAAAACTAAAATGGCGCAAAAATTGGGTGACCAAGGGTAAAAATTAAGTGTCCGATAAAATTTCTTTAAAAATTAGGTAGAGAAACAATATCGAACTGAGCCTAAAAATTCGGTAAACACACGCCGGTGAATAGAAACGATTTTCTTGTGTTTTTGTAGGTATTTTTTTTTCCAATTGCTTGTTTCATGTTCAAAGACTTGTTTCGTGTATGGTGGTGCTTTCGCTTCTCAATAATTGCACTTCAAAAAAACAATCATATATGATAGAAACTTTGCATTATTTTTTTATTTTTAAAAGGTGCCTAATTTATTACATAATAAATATAAAAATATTTCTCTAAACTATAACAAAAAAGTTTTAAATTTGGTATTAGAGTGAATTGCACCACACGTCTCCAAACTAAAACATTCATTCTAAATTGGTCCCGATCTTTTAAACATTTCAATTTTATCCTCAAACTTTGACCTTCATTCTAAATTAGTTCCTAAACTTTTGAGCATTTCAATTTCTTCCTCAAACTTTTTGAACGTTCTAATTTCACCATCCAATTTATCAATATATGTTAATCATATCTTATGTTAATAAAATCGTTATAGAAATTTTTAATTGTCATGAAACATTGATGTTGATTATGTAATAATATGATGTGTATAAACGATAATTTGAGGATGAATTTGGAATATTTAAAAAGTTCAGGGACCAATTTAAAATGAAGATCATAGTTTGAGGATGAAAATAAAATATTCAAAAGTTTTAAGACTAATTTAAAACGAAAATCATAGTTTTGGGATGAAATTAAAATATTTAAAGCTCTAGGAACCATTTAGAATAAAGTGTGAGAACATTGGTGCAACTAACTCTTATTATTATACACACAATCTTCAACAGTATTTTTGGGTAAAACTTTGATACACAGGCTGTGTAAAATTAATTTTACACAAGCCTCTATATTTATACTATAAAAATTCAAATCCTAAATTCCTAACCCTAACCCTAAAAAACTAAACCCCACACTCTAAACCTTAAATTCTAAACACTAACCTTAAATTCTAAACCCTACAACCTAAACCCCTAAACCTTAAACCCTAAACTAAAACTCTAACCCCTAAAACTAAAAGGCAGTGTAAACTAAAGTTTACGCAGTCTGTATATCAAATTTTTTTTCATTTTTTTCTTCTTTTTACAATAGTTCACCTCACCGTCATTATTGTAATAGAATCTAAACATATATTTCATCGCTGATTTCAATACCATTGTCACATTACTCAACCTCACAGAAGTGCGGTATTTAAAAGTTAATTTTTTAGTTTCAGTAATTTTTTAAGTGATAAATTTTAATGATTGTATTTTGTTATTTTTAATTATTTTTAAGATATTTTCTTAACAAAATAATAATAATTATATATTTGACAAAGTTTGATCATATTTATATAATTTATTAATAAAATATTAAATTAATTATTTAAAATAATTATATGTACTTTCGTTCTATAAAGTTTATTTTTGAATTTTCGCCTAATGCCAAAAAATATCGAGATGACTCTGTCTCTGTTATGGTAATTATTCTTGTTGCTACTATTATTTTTAGCCTTACAGGAGTTAATATCGTCACCCGTCCAACTGGACCTTTAATAAATGTAATTTTAGGTAATTTTATATTTTACTAATTAAATACTAAAATCTTGTATTTCAATTAAATAAATCAAAATATTTAGTAAAATACCGAATAATATATTAAATAATTTTAAATTTTGATAATTATATTCTCAAAAATATTTTCCCATTACCTTCAAAGGTGTAAAAATGACTCAAAGATTGTGATGTGAAATTGAATACGTATAAAGTGTATGATAGAGTAAAGTGGCATACAGTGCCATCCCTGAGCATGGGCAGGACGCGCCCAGGGTCTAATTTTTTTTATAATATTTAATATTAAAATTTAATTTTTTTAATATTTATTATTTGGAGTACACTTTTAAAATTTATTTATATAATATTTATTATTAGGACTTATTTTTTTAATATTTGTTATTAAAGGCATATTCTTAAAATTTAATTTTTCTCAATATTTATTATAAGAGGTCCAATTTTTTCAATAATTATTATTAAAGGCCTATTTTTCAATATTTATTATTAGTGACATACTCTTAATTTTTTTCAATACTTGTTATTAAACCCGATTTTTTTCTAATACCTATAATTAGAGGCCCAATTCTCCCATATTTGTTATTAGGGACATTCTCTTAAAATCTAATTTTTTAATATTTGTTATTAGGGGTCTAATAGAGACATGTTTTTTTCTCAATATTTGTTAGTAAGAAAATACTCTTAAAATTTAAATTTTTTTCTAATATTTGTTACTAGAAACCCATTTTTTAATACTTATTATTAAAGATTTACATTATAATTTATTTTTAACATTTATTATTAAATGTCTAATTTTTTAATACTTATTATTAAAAGTTTAATTTTTTAATTCGTCATTGGGTCACTAAAATATCAAAAAGGCTCTAGTGGCATACATAACTAAAGGGTGACGACAAACATAGTAGAGCATGTCTTATATCATCCAAACAATAATAAAAGAGATTACACGACGGAGAAAAAAAGGGCTAATAATGGCAAATTCGAGACTTTCAAACTTCATCTTAAATAGAGCAGTTTAGGTAAGTAAAATTTGATTAGATCGTAAAAAAATGATTTTCTTTTAATTTTTTGTTATTTGTGTTATTTAAGTCAAATTAAATTAATGATACTAATTTTAGGTTGAAATTAAATTTTAAAAGTTCAAATAATTAAAAAAATTAAATATTAAAATAATAATATTTTTTTTATCTTTAACTAAATAATTTGATTATTTTATGATTTAATCTTTAATTTTATTATTTTTTAAATTCCTTTCTCGTTGTAAGTCTATTTTATCAAATTTGAACATGTTTCTCAACCACCATAGAGTATTTGTGTAACTTCAATTCTTTTTTTCTTTTTTTAAATTTTGTCTCTCAACTCTGCATTTTATTTAATTTGGTCATTTGATTGTCCTTTATACTCCATCACTATTTTGTTCTCAAAATTCATTCTTTTAAAAAATAACATTATAAATATATAATATAATTGTAGATGATTTTTGATTTATTAAATAACATTACAAATCTTACTTACACAAGTGAAAAAGAATATGAAGAAATATTTATGTATATTGTATATGATTAGAGAGAGTCATTCAAATTGAAATCAATCAGTATCATAACATTATAAATAATTACAATTAAGTTTGAATAAAAATTCAAAATTATATTCAATTCAACTCGACTAAAAAAATTCAAACAAAGTTTAATTGATAAAATAGTACTTGTCAACTTGACTAACACAATTTTGTCCACTCAATTCGACTCAATCGAATACTAACTTAAAAGTTTTAGTCAGGTAACTATTTCTTTGAGGATGGGTACACCATAAAATGAGATGTTAAGAATGTGGATGAGATAGTTGAGATGGCAAAGCCACGTTAACATCGTGGACATGGGTTGCTGTAAAATTAATATTTGATTTTTGATATAATAAGGACTTCCATGACTAATTTGTAAAATTGGATAAATTTTTAATTACTCAAAAAGACTCACAAAATGACAAGGATTCAAACTTAAAAATTGTTTCTAAGTCAAAAACTAAACTCCCCAAATATTTTCTAAGTGTTCTTGTACTCAAATAGCCAAGTTTGGTCCAGACATATCGATACACTCTTGACTGTATCGATACAGATTTTAGCTACTGGAAAATGATTTTATACTTAATGGCTATTGGGTACCAATACACGTGTAGCCGTATCGATACACCATTCATACATGGGAACCAAATGACCTTTGAGTATCGGTACGGTTTTATGCATACCAATACGGGATGTTTAGATTTTCAAGATCTTTGATAATAAAATTTTGACCGTTACCATTGTCAGTTTATTGGAACCATAAATTTGAAAAGTTGTTATACCGTACCGATACGCCCTTAGGCGTACCGAAACCTTTTTTGTTCACAACTTTCTAAGATTCCAGTGAGCAAAACTGATACCGATACGGCTTAGCCCATACCGATACCCCTTTATAAAATACACTTTTCATACCGATATGCTATCCCGCATATCAATACCCCTTTGTACAACTGCTCTTTCTTCTTATGGTAGGTACTGATATAGCTATTCGTGTACTGATACGCCTGGCTACCTAAGAGCATTTATTGCGAGAAGAATGCAGCCCAATGACTATATTGATGATCTCAACTACCCAAACAGTTAGAAATCAATGAGATGGTATATAATCAAGTCTCCAAAGCTACAACAACAACCATTAACAAGTCTTAAGCATTCGAGCAAAAATTCAACCATCTTTGAGCCTATTAAAGTCAAATCTTGTAACCCACTTGGGTGCTCATATTTGTAATCATTTTATTCAAGTATTGGGTTTGAGTGAACTTGTAATTGGGCAAACACTTCACCTTTGAGAGGATTTTCAGTTTGCTAAACTTTTTCTTGTAAAAGAGAGTTGTTCTCAAAGCTTTGGGTAAAAGAGAGTTGTTCTCAAAGCTTTGCCTAGAAAAAGGGAAGAAATTCATAGCGAATTTGGAAAATCCTTAGTGGGAAGCTAAGGTAGTGGATGTAAACCTTGTTAGAAGGTTGAACCACTATAACTCTTTGTGTCTCAAATTTTTTTATTTTCCAATTTGCTTCCAAATCGTTTTAATTGGCAAGTCACCCCATCTTGGCCACTTTCACCATTGATTGATCATCCAAACAATTGGTATCAAAGCTACACTCATTGAAAGGATTAACATCCTCTTGAGACGATCCGAAGGTGATTCAATTAACAATTAATCAAGCCAAGGCCTCTACTTCTGGCAATAACCTCTACGAGTCCCAATCTATCACCAACCTGCCTTATTTCAATGGGGATAACTATTCCTATTGGAAGAATCGTATGAGGCTCTTCATCAAATCCAATGACTACCTCATATGGGATGTAGTGGAAGATGGAGCAAGCATACCGATGAAGAGAGAAGGAGCTCGATTTGTTTCCAAGTCCAAGATAGAGATGACTGATGAAGATCAGAAAAATTTGCAAGTAAATGACAAAGCTATGTACATGATCTTTTGTGCTCTTGGACTGGATGAGTACACAAAGATGTCTTCTTGCATGAGTGCAAAGGAGATATGAGACAAGCTCGAGACCACCTATGAAGGCACAAACGATGTAAAGGAGACCAAGATTGGACTGCTCAACTTGAGTTACAGGAATTTCAAGATGGATCCAGATAAGGACATCACCAAGATGTTCGATAGATTCTTCGTAATCGTCAACGGACTCAAAGAATTTGGAGAAGTCATTCCAGAGGACAAGCTTGTTCGGAAGCTGATCTACTATCTTCTTGAGTCATGAATGGAAAGAGAACCAGCATCATAAAAGCCAAGGATCCCAAGACCTTGAAGCTCGATGCTCTTATGGATTATCTTCTCACTCATGAGATAATAAAGAAATGAAGAGAAAAAGAGAAGAAGAAAGAAGAAAATAAGGTGGAGAAGAAGGAAGTGGAGAAGAAGAAGAAGATATGAATTGCTCTCAAAGCTTCATAAGAGGATAATGATTCTAGTGAAGAGGAAGATGAAGAATTGGCTATGCTAGCCAAAAGGTTCGCTCGGTTCATAAAATCCAACCGGGGAAGTTCCTTCGAAGATGAGATTTCAAGAACAAGAACAAAGATGAAGAGAATGATCTTATAGTTTGCTATGAGTGCAAGAAATCGGGGCACATAAAGTTCGAGTGTCCCCAACTAAAGAAGAAGAGCATTAGGAAGAAAAAAAGAAGCTTAAGACTCATGTTGCTACTTGGAGTGATGAGGAATCATCCGATGAAGATGAGCAAGAAGTGGCCAATTTTTGTCTCATGGCTCTAGAAGAGGATCCTAAGGTAACCTCTAACTCATCTACTTTGGATTTTACATTTGATGAGCTTTAAGAAGCTTATGATGAGTTGCAATAGGTATACGATGAATTGGTAGATAAGTATAAGGAATCACTTTTGAAAAACAAGAAAACAATTTCAAATTTGAAAAATCAAAACGATTTCTTATCTAAAACCAACTTGGAACTTGAGAAGAAGGTTTTGGACTTACAAGCAAAACAAAATGATTTTGAAAAGAAAAATCAAGATTTACACAACCTTCTCTCCAAAGTTCATGATGATCACCAAAGGGAAGTTGGTGATCTCAAAGCTTCCTTAAGCAAAGTTGGGAAATCTATTTTTGAAAAAGGAACATCTTCAAAACCCAACTATGTGATAAAAAACTTTGGTGGCTACAAGCAAAGAAGCCTCTAGAGGCCCTCTTATGGTAAGAGGAGTAGAAGTGCTTGAGTTCCTGAGGAACTAATCACTTCTAATGATATTAGTTCTATGGCTTCTTGGATTCCCAAGGGAACCAAGATTTTGGGAGCTAATACTCATGGACCCAAAAAAATTTGGGGTACCAAAAATCAAGATGTAATTCTTTGTTTATAGGGGGAGCGTTGCTACAAGGCCAAAGCTTCATGTGCAAATTCATGGTACCTTGATAGTGGATGGTCGAGAAACATGACCGGTGACAAGAGCCAGTTCTTGTAGCTAAAACCAAATATTGGAGGAGTAGTGACATTTGGTAACAACTCCAAAGGCCACATTGAAGGAATTGGTTCCATTGGTAATCACTCTTCTATCCTTACTGATAATTTCTTATATGTTAACGGTCTTAAGCATAATGTTTTGAGCATAAGCTAACTTTGTGATAAAGGTTTCAACGTGTTTTTTGATTAAAATGGTTGTAAAACTATCATTGAAACTACCAAAGTTGTGCTTATTGGTCATCACATAAGAAACACATACATAGTGCATTTAGATGACATTCGTATTTCAAATGCATGTTTTGTTGCTAAAGATGAGCATGATTCATGGTTATGGCATAGAAAACTAGGGCATGCAAGCATGAGTGTTTTAGAAAAATTGATTTTAAATGATCTCGTAAAAGGTTTGCCAAAAATAAAGTTTTCATATGACAAAATTTGTGATGCTTTTGCAAAAGGCAAACATAAAAGAGTTTCTTTCAAACCTATTAATGATGTTTTTACAAGTAGAGTTTTACAATTGATCTACACATATCTTTTTGGTCATATTAGAACAATGAGTTTGGGTGGAAAATCATATGCATTCATTTTAGTTTATGACTACTCTAGATATACTTGAGTTCTATTTTTAAGTACCAAGGATGAGGCTTTAGAAAAATTCATCACATTTCCAAAAGTAATTCAAATTCTCATATTAGGAGTGACCATGGAACCGAATTTCAAAATTTAGGTTTTGAGGAGTTTTGTAATTCAAATGGGATTAGCCATAATTTTTTCGCTCATCGCACACCTCAACAAAATGGGGTTGTTGAGAGGGAAAACTGAACTTTAGAAGAAATGGCTAGAACCATGCTTTGTGAAAATAATTTGCCTAATTATTTTTTGGCGAAAGCCACTAATACCGCTTGTTATATTTTTAATTGTGTAATGATTAGGCTCATGTTAAAGAAAACACCTTATGAGCTTCTTAAAAGAAAAAAAAAGCCTAACAGTAGCTATTTTCATCCTTTTGGATGTAAATGTTTTGTTTTAAACAATGGAAAAGATAATTTAAGCAAATTTGATGCTAAAAGTGATGAAGCAATTTTTCTTGGGTACTCTTTAAACTCTAAAGTCTATCGAGTATTTAACTAGAGAACTTTAGTAGTAAAAGAGTCTATACATGTGGTTTTTGACGATAACCTCATTCGGAGGAAGGATTCTTGTGATGATAATGATGTGGGAATTTTTGATGCCAATGATGATAGAGAACAATAATCAAAGGTGGATGAAGTTCCAACTAAATAAGAAGCACAAGATCCACCTCTAGAAGCCTTGAAGGACATGTCTCTAGAGGAAAAGGTGGTCACCTACCCAAGGGAGTTCAACTATGTCAAAGGTGGTAAGATTTTGGGTGATCCATCAAAAGCGGTAACCACTAGATCTTCTCTTAGAAATACTTGTAATTTTTGTTGCATTTATCTCATGCATTGAACCTAAAAATATCAAAGAAGCATTAAATGATAATTATTTTATATTGGCTATGCAAGAAGAGTTAAATCAATTTGAGAGAAGTATGGAAATTAGTTGATATGCCATGTAATAAATCTACAATAGGAACTAAATGGGTTTTTAGAAACAAACTAGATGAGAGTGGTAACATAGTGAGGAACAAGGCTAGACTTGTTGTCAAGGTTACACTCAAGAATAATGAATCGATTTTGATGAAACCTATGCACCCATAGCTAGAATGGAAGCTATTAGGATGCTTCTTGCATTTGCATATTATCATGAATTCAAGCTTTTTCAAATGGATGTAAAAAGTACTTTTCTAAATAGTTTTATAAATGAAGAAGTGTATGTAGAGCAATCACCCAGTTTTAAAGATCCAAAAACACAAACCACGTTTTTAAACTTTCAAAAGCTTTATATAGTTTGAAACAAACTCCTAGAGCTTGATATGAAAGATTGTTAAATTTTTTGATTGAAAAAGGTTTTGACAAAGGAAAAGTAGAGACTACACTTTTTATTTAAAGAAAAGGCAAAGACATCTTATTAGTTCAAATTTATGTTGATGATATTATATTTGGTTCTACTAATGAATTGCTTTTCCAAGATTTTGCTAAGTTGATGCAATGTGAGTTTGAGATGAGCATGATGGGGGAGCTCTCATTCTTTTTGGGGCTCCAAATCAAACAAAGGAATGATGACATCTTCATCAATCAAGCCAAGTACATCAAAGGCATGCTCAAGAAGTTTGGCTTGGAGAATGTGAAACCTCAAGCCACACCAATGAGCTCATCTACAAAGCTTGAAAAAGATGAAGGAGGTAAGTGTGTTGATTTAAAGCTTTATAGATCAATGATAGGATCTTTGCTTTATCGTACTGCAAGTAGACCAGATATCATGTTTAGTGTTTGCTTGTGTGATAGATTTCAAGCTAGTCCTAGAGAATCACACCTTATAGCCGTTAAGAGAATCTTTAGATACCTTAGAGACACACCTTGTTTAGGCTTTTGGTATCCTAGAGATTCTTCCTTTGATTTACATGCTTTCTCGAATTCAGATTATGGAGGTTGTAAGATAGATAGAAAAAGTACCTCCGGTTCTTGTCAATTCCTAGTTAGTATGCTCATATCTTGGTTTTCTATGAAGCAAAATAATGTAGCATTATCTACCACTGAGGCGAAATATATTTCAGCCAGAAGTTGTTGTGCTCAAGTCCTTTGGATGAAGCAACAACTCTTAGATTATGGAATTGATGTAGGTACCATCCCTCTAAAGTGTGACAATACTAGTGTCATTTGTCTCACTAAGAATCCCATCCAACACTCCAGAACCAAACATATAGAGATAAGACATCATTTCATTAGAGATCATGTCTTGAAAAATGAGGTAGTTCTAGAATAAATAGACACCATGAACCAATTAGCGGATATCTTCACCAAACTTTTAGATAAAGAGCATTTTTGGTCTCTTAGGAGAGAGTTAGGGCTTACTAGCCTTTCTTGAACCTTAGAGCACTTTTGGTGTTTAAAACTTGCTTGAATTTGGTCGATTTCCATGCTCTTGTGTTTTTGCTCCTATATGCATTTTGTAATACCCCAAAAATCGGGCCTAGAATTATAATTCTAGATTGAGAATTCAATAGATTGGTTGGACCTTTCCTTATTGAATAATTAGTGAGTAAAGGGCTAAATTGTAAACATTAGAGAATAGAATGACCAGTGTAGGAGTGGGCTAAATCGATTAAAAGACTAAATGGAATACCTTGTAAACTTATAGGCTTGCATGTTGAATGAAAATGTGTGGAAGTGTTTGCACACTTGTCACCACATGGCGAAGGTAAATGTTTAGGGGAGGAAGAAGCAATCGACATTTGGCTTAGATTGAGAAATCAGCCATCATCCCCTTCATTTTCCTTTCTCCTTCATGGACCGAATGCCATAGTAGTGAGCAAGAGAAAGAGTGAGAAAGCTTAATGGGAAGTCTTCCATGGTGATTTTAGTAAAGGATGATCTTTGTTTGAAATTCTTAAGGCACTAAGGTATGTGAATCTTGTTGTTCTTATATTAAGTAGAATTATTAATTTGATGGTAAGTATTATGCATGTTAAGGAAAATATTAGAATGAACATGCATAGTTCAAGGATCCATTCGAATATGGCTTGAATTGATTTAAAGATTTGGTTTAGAATCTGAAATTAGGATCGGGTTAAGCATAAATGAGAAACATTATAAAATGCTAGAGAACAAATCCATGATAGTTGATTGCTAGAAATGTTCGAATTGGTGTATGGTGGAATTATATGTTTCCATTGTGAATCTTGTGAATTGGTTAGTATGTTAGGTTGTTGAGATTGGTTATATTGTAGCACATGCTGGAAATGTAATCCCTGATTGAAACTTTTTTGGTAGGATAGTTTGGGCTGTCATAAAACTGTTTTTAATGGTTGAATGAGTCTAAAAATATGTATATATGTTTCAAGGAATTGTTTTGTTAATTAGAGAGACAATTGAGAACGTTTTAGTTCGGTTCAATGCAGTTTTGGGACTGCCTTGTTCTATATGCAACAACTGAGACTATTTTGATGGCTTCAGAATGAATGTTTTACTGGATTTTTAAAGCTATATTAGGTAGGTTTGATAGTAGGATCAACTAAGCGTTCGGAAGTTTTGTTAGAAGGAAAAATAAGGTCTAGAAATGAGTTATAAAGAAACTGCCTTGCTTGACATCTTGTAAACAGTTTTAAAATCTGTACTAGCTGTGACTTGGGAAAATTGCTATAAATTGTATTGGTGGAATTAGAACCTATAATTTATATGTTTGAAAAGCTTGTCATGTCTAGTTTCATTTAAAATAAGAAAAACTAAATTTCGAGTTTTATAACAGTTTGTAGAGGCAATTGTTCAAGGACAGTACAAACTATTTGGTGGCAGAATTAGGTGTGTCTTTAGATTAGAAACTGTATTAATTCCTAAGGAATAAAAATGCAAGGCTTATATGGTTAGAAAACTAGTTGAGTCAGCTTTTCAATAGTGTAAACGGTTCGAAATTCTGATGTACGGAATGGATGTTATGAAATTTTAAAAGAGTGATTTGCAGTCTGCCGACTGCAACAACCATATAAGATAATAGGAAATATCGTGGAAAACATAATTGTAGGAGGACTGTTTTGATAATGTTAAAATGTGTATATGTGTTACATGTGATTATTGAATAAATATAGTTGGCATGCTTTAAGTAGTGCAGTCTGGATTCTAAACAATATAGATTGGTATGAAAACAATCCCGATATTGTTTGAAAACTGCTTTAAAAGTATGAACAGATTTAACGGTAAAATGTGAGCAGTATCATATGATAAATTGTGTGACATGAGACAATGAGAAGCGAGAATGAACTGTTTTAACTATTAAGAATGTTGTGGACTGATTTAATAACTTAGAGATTGTTTTAGGGGTTGTGGAGGTATTGGTTGAATTTAGATAGATTTTAATGGTTTGTTACTCTTATTTGAGGTACTTACCAAAAATAAGAAGAATGAAGGAAGGCTTAGCTGATAGCTAGAGGATGGAAATGTGGATTCAGGTATCCCGTAATGTCGGGATAAGAGGTGAGTGTAGTCATATGAGTCTCGGGCAACACGGAGTTATCCCGATGTTTAATTCTTTATTGTTAAGTATTAAATGATTGTGGATGAAATGCATTATACATATACATTATGTACAAATGGCTTAAATAGAGCTATTTGAGGATGAACATACATTCATAGCATGGCATTCATGTTTAGATTTGAATGATGTTGCATTTCTTACGTTTTAAATGCCTTGCTATGCTTGAGTAATTGATTATGGATGATTTGCTTCATACATATATATTGCGTAAAAAGGCTCAAGTAGAGCTAAATGAGAATGAGTGTGTATTCATATCATGGCATTCATGTTGAGTATTTGATGATGTTGCAATTCTTATGTTAAATGCCTTGCTATGCTTGGGTGACTGATTATGGAATGACTTTGAGATTGAGATGAACCAATGATTGTTAATAAGCTTGGGCTTGCTTACTGACCAACAAAACAATAATAAGATCCTTTTTAAAGGATTGAAAGCTAATGTTAAGTACCTTGAATCTTAAAAGATTAAGAAGCAAGAAAGCTTAACTTATGCAATAAGCTATTGAAAGAATGCAACAAGTAAGATTACTTGTTTGATAAGATACACTCCAACTTCATGTTATAAAATAAGATACCTAAGTTGCTTGGTTAAGGGAAGTCCTTGGATACTCTGATATAATAGTTGGTCTTCTAGGACTACGGTCCATAAGTGATGACTCGGGGAATGCTCCATTTACACACACATATATATATATGTTTTGTTTTAGATATTAGCCATTGCTAGGTGCTTTGGACTAAGTATCGTCTGGACCTATATGGTCAAACTCAGACCAACGTTATTTATGTTCAAATGTATGATCCAGGGCAAACAAGTAAAAGACACAAACTTAATGAGAAATTTAATAAGGATTCAGAAAGAACATTGAAAAGTATTCTGAAAAGCCCCGAAAGCTCTGATAAGCCCTGTAAACTCTGAAATCCCTGATAAGTTCCGTAAACTTTGAATGTTCTGATGAATTTGAATAAATAATCGAAACTAATGACGATTTTCAAGTCTCATGAAGACTTCAATGTGCCAAGTTGATCTTTGAAAAGATCAACTTATTGTATAATGAAGCTTGGAAAAGCTATTGTACATTATAAAACTATATAAGCTAAATTAAGACAAAGATAATACATGTTAATATATGATTGGGTGTCCGGATGTGTGATTCTTTAAGATTCATGTATGATATGTTTTATCATTTGATGATTCTACCTCACTTAGGCTATGGAAGCCTAATGCATTCATTATCATGTATTGCAGGTTGATTAGAGCTCAATAATTCAATTTGCCAAGGGTTTCGAATCATTATTCAAGATTCAAATAGAGTTGGATCTTCCCTAGTTACAATACTCCTAGAATGGTGGCACAGTGTTTGAGTCGATTTATGTAGTGTAACTTTTAATATGTAAATTCCATGAATGTATATGTTCATTGTAATTAAAACTGTTAACATATTTGTTAAGCTGTTGATTGTGGTTCAAGCTATTGGCATATTGATCTATTTATGACTTATGGATCGAAAGCCTTGTTCCATTGTTAGGAGCGAAGGATACTTGATGTGTTATGAAGTAGTTAATGATTGATGTAAATCTATTAAGCAAGAACTGATCAATGTGTGTGATAACCAAGGGAATTTAAATGAACATTCTTGTATCATGGACATTTCGATGTTGGTATACTAGACTCTATTAAATACCTGGGTAGCCATATGTGCATATATGATTGTCTAAGTGAAATCCTAGTGGGAATGGTCATGAATGTGTAAATATTTTGGTTGATTTAACCATCAATATGATTATACAAGTAGCTTGGGCAGATTTATAATGTTATAAAAACTCAATTACTGATAGAGTTAAGGATCATTAAGTTCAGTTGAAGTCTTGGCTATTATGTCATAATAGGATGTATTCGGTTTATGGTTACAAAGAATATGTTACACCATGGCTAATGATACATGTGTTATAGAATCATGTCAAGAAATACTAAGAGTAGTTACATATAAGTCTAACATCTTGTATTAATGAAAACGTTTGAATATTAAGCACTACTTATATTGCCTCAAAACTTGAATTGTGGTATGAATGGCCTAATGGCTTGTAAGATAAAGATGTTAGATCTGATTGAGTTACCTTTACTGAAATCCAGAAGTTAAGTGATAAATAAATAGATTTATGTGACGTCTTGCATTGTATGGAATCAGCTTGTTTGAGAAAATGTTTATTGTACATGTTTAATTTATGTAATATCCGAATTATAAGAGAAACTAGATATGATATGTAGCATTTAATGATAAATGAACTTCTGGATAGTAAGATCCTCAAATACAAGATAAATAAAAGATGGCTTCTATTTGGCCAAACGCTTAATGATCATATGTGTGATGTATTGTTTGAATACTAGGTGAAATTGCACACATTGTGTGACCAGTTGAACGTTAAGTACTCATGTACTGGATATCTGTTAGTCAAAACATAAATAACATGATATGGAGTATATGTTATTTGAATGCTAAGTAGTCTTGAAGATACTACGAAATGTTTGAATGCCCAGTGACTAAGATAATGCAGGTTTATCATTGAATAAGACGACATGGAATTGATAATTGAATGAAGTGATGTTGTTGATTTATGTTAGTAGAACTAACCAAGACATGATAGGCTTATTCATGAGCTTGCTTGGCTATTCAGCTTTTGATAATCAAATTTGTTTAAGGCTTATTTCTTCAAAGAAAGTTTATAAAAGATAAGAAAATACTCCGTTTGATATAGTTAAGTGTTTAATAAATTTTGAAATTTTCTGACTCGCATTTTCGGTTTCCTCTGCAGTAACGTTCTTAACTCCGGTTTTCGTCTAAGTCGGGTTCAGGACGTTACACATTTATTCTTATTGCTAGGGGGAGTATGCATCTATTTTTGCTCAAACATGATGATCTCATATCATACACATGTATATCGATTCGACTAAGTTCGAATTTTTGAGCTTCTTGCTGCCAAAAATGACATTTTTGGCTTAGTGGTATTGATACAGGTTATTGTGTATCAATACGAGTATCATTAGATAGTGTTTCGGTATAGGTTTACAAGTATTGGTACGTGTTAGGGACCGGTACAGGTACATTCTGTACCAGTACGCAGTTTCGGTATGCGTCATAGCGTATCGGTATGCATAGCTACTGGAGCCTTAAATAAGCATTAAAATGAGTTTTCCTAATTTAAACCAAACTCTAACTTTTCCTAAAAACCCTAGGTCAAAAATCCTCTATAAAAACCTTTCAAATCCTTTGTTTTTCTCACAAATCATAAAAATCTTTTAAAGGCTTTTGTTTTCAACATCGAACTCGATTTATCATCATCAAGCATTGTGCAAATCATCTCCTCATTCATCCATAATCCTCATTCAAGGTATAAACCTTATTTTCTTTAAATTTCATTTTAGTTCATATTTATATACTATTTTTGCTTAAAATGTATACTTTTTGAATGTATATAACATTATTTTAAAGGTTTTTACAAAAATTCTTTCAAAACTGATTTTTTGGTTCGAATATAAAATTATACTCGTATATTTTTCTACATTGTTTTTTAGTTTTTCTTTCACCAAAAATTCTTTTTATACCTGTATATGATTTTAAACTATACAATATAGATTTTCATAATACCTTGATCATTGGATTGATTTATTGGATTGAATGTTGACGTTTATGCATACATTATTTTTGTGGTTTGATTTCTTTCTCAGGTTTTTGCCATGGGTCCTAAGAAAAGAGAGAGAAAAGAGATTGCATCTAGTTATTCAAATCCAAATTCCAATTGCGAAAATAATGGTACAAAACCGAACCTAAACCATATTTTTCAACATTGTTTTAATGAACCTCAATAACCTCGCATCATGGATCATTTTAAACGATACCAAAATGTCAAAACCCATCGTGAGCATATTGTTTCTATCCCTTTCATGTCTTCCGATGAGTTTCACTTTCGATATCTTGATTTATTGACTCAGTGGAAGTTCATGCCCTTTTAGAGCATACCCTATTGTCCTTAGTTTTTACTCTATTGCAGTGTATTTACAGCCAAGACAAATCCGAGGTTATTGCTATAGAGTCTTACCTTATGGGACAAAAATTTCAACTTGGCTCTTCTTCTATAGCAAATCTTTTAGGTTTAGAGGATGTGGGAATAGATGACAAGGATTCTTTGGGACATACTCATAGTGGCTTCGTAACTGTTCTTGATGCTCATGATCGCTTCCTTCACTTTCTTATCACTTGGTGGTTTCAACCATCTGGAGGTAAATGGTCCACAATTCGGCAAGTCGACGATTTTTGGCTCCGTTGTCTCCGTAAGGGTAAGCGTCCTAACCTAGCTCAAATTATGTTTGCCGAGATAGTCTTCCTTGTTCAACATCGTCAAACTAATCTTGTGACATCTTTCACCTACTACACTACCTTGAGCTACATGTTCCACAAGATAGGGATTGATTGTTCATATAACCTTGGAGTACCTCTCACCGATCCCATTGATGAGCGTTCTTGTAACATCCCAAAATATACTCTAAAAGTATGTTACTAAATTGATCATAACATGATTTGATTTAAAAATGACTTTAGAATGATCAATTAGGAGCTTGGATCAAATGGGAATAATAGTGAAGTTGGATGGCCATTTTAGCAAGGACCAAATTCAAATGTTGGAATCAAGTAGAGTTGCATGCTAAATAATTTCTTATCCAAGGACCTTAACACTTTTCAAGCCATTAGAGAATTAGGTGGAAGGGGGAGGGGGAGATTTCGGCCACAAGGATAATCAAAGAAGATCATCTTCTTTCTTGTGATAGCCGAAACAAACTTGAGAGAGAGAGAGAGAGAGAGAGAGAAATCTTCATGAATGTTTAAGGAATTAAGAAAATTTTGGTTATATGCTTGAAGATTATTTCGAATAGATACAAAAGGAAGGTGAAAATACTCTCCCTTTAACCCTGACAAGCTAAATTGTTAAGATGCTCCATGAGATTTAGGTTATATTGGGTGATTCTTGTGAGAATACTCATGTTCAGAAATCGTGTGATATAGTTTGATTGGTTGAATTGAATTGCTTATGTTTGAATAATAGGATAGTTTAAGATGTTGGCATATTTGAATGGTATGCATGCCCAATTACCATGTTTTTATGAAATTGTAATGTAGCTTAAGATACTAAGTTGCTTGATTTTGAGTCTTATAATTGTTGAGATTAATTGAGTCATTAAATGGATCATTCGGATGTATGTAGTTGTGTTTGGGTTGAATGTGGACACATTGATATCTAGATATCTAAATAGTCTCTGTCTGGTATATATATTGTATGTAATTGGACTATTTTTGAACATGAATAAATGTATATATGAAAATAGGGCATAATATGGAATTACATGAACTTTAGGGGATTGTTTTTAGCATGGATATGTGTACATATAAAAAGGGTTTCTATTTTACATTTATACAAACATTTGTGGACTGTCTTGTAATGAATATAGGTGTAAACATGGGAATTGGGAACTGTTCTGTATATATACATGTTTACAAGGATTGTTTCGGATGCTTATGTGTGTAGTAGACTGTTTTGGATAATTATACATGTGAATGTTTGTGTGTTAGGGCTGTTTTGTATGTATATGAACCTTGGGGAAACTGTTTTGTTGTACATATAGGTGTAGACATGTGTTTAAGTGATTTGAATGTATATAGATACATTAGGCATTGTCTTTGATGTATATATGCAAATGATTAGGCAGTTTGGTTGAATACATGTGTTTGCATATATGATTGAGTTGTTAAATAAGTAAATGGTTGATAACCATAGTTCTAATAAATGAATGTATTTCTTGTTATATCTAGACCTAGAAAGAATTGAAAATGTAAAGGTAAAAGTAGATCAAATAGGAGATAAGCAAAAAGAGATTATAATTCAGGAGCAAAACTAGCTCAGAACAAACTGGGAGTGCAGTTTAAAGTCTCAAGATAGGCTAGTAACCTTATCGAGCACTTCTTGTTGATTCTAGTTAGATTGATTTATCTTGGATTATATTATGTATAAGCAAGCTCAGAGTTGAGGTAAGTCACTAAAGGTTAAGTATGATGATGTGTAGCCCTTGTTCATGATAAGCTTTTATGTGAACTTGTTAATATGCTTACAATAGAAACTATATATGGTATATGTTTGATAGTAATCTTTGCTATGATGCTCTTCAAATAAGAGAAATGATACAATGAGAAATTCACATGAGGTGAATACATGCCTAATATGAAAGAAGTAATAAGCTTGTTGATATGATATCATGATAATGAGCTGTGCTCACTCTATTCTAATAAGATATGATAAATGCGAAAGCCTTGGTTTTGTGTCAGTCATAGGTATAGTTGGCATGACATAGAGTCCATAGAGCTCGTGCTTGGGGTGTAATATGGTCTTGGACTACGGTCCTTATTTGGCGACAGTATGAGGGAAGTGTTGTGGTCACTTGGCGACAGTAGGAGGGATTGACCGTTACCGCAAGTACCATTTTTATCTGGCGACAGTTGGTTATGGATTCGTGTACCTAGACTGGTACTTGATTCTCAAGCTATGTTAATGAGAACACATGAAATATATAAGCTAAAGCAATAAAGTATTGTAATAACTTGCATAACAAGTAATATCTTCCTATTGGGACTTGATTGACTTTTTGAGTGAAGATATATGCTTCGATTGATAGCCTCTATAAATATACTTGTTTTTGGTTGAATGTTTATATTCTTGTGCTATTTCAATTACCTATGTTCACTAATAAACTTTGTTCGAATGGCTTACATTAATATATCTAATATCTTGTAGAAGCTTGGAACTCATGAATTATTGACTTGTAGTGAAAAAATAACTTGTTTGATTCATACTATTAAGTATGAATTCCTTTCACTACATTTCAGGGTAAACCTTGTAAGCAATTACCTTCTTGGAGCTTGGTTGGATCACAAATAATGTAATAGTGTATGTAATGTTACTTTTTGTAATGCTCCTAGAGTGGTGGCACAAAGCTTTAATCTGATGCATGTAGTTCATCTTTTGGCATGTATAACTTTTAAGTATCTTATGTCATTCGTATTTAAGACCTTAAATATGTTTTAGTGATTGGTGGTTATTTTGGATGGTCATTGATGTTATATGGTTATCTAGTTGTTGATAATGGAGATATATATATATATATACCTATGGAGGGTTGATTATGAAAGTATGATATGATGTAAAATCTAGAAACCTTGTTCATAGTGTGTGATTAAGTTTAAGTAGTTGATGCTCGATGAATGTGGTATGATCTATGAGTTCGATCATGGATGCTTGAATATGTTAATTTGATATATCGAATGAATCTAATATGGGTAATTGTTAGTTGGTTGATTTTGAATTTGTCTATTGTATGTTTTATAATTAGAAATGCTTCATTGTGTTTTATATGTCTTTAATCTTCTTAAAGGTTTCAAACAAGGACTTGCTTGTGTAAGTCTAACTTTGTTTGTTCTAAAACATTGCTAGTTCGGTTTACTCCTAAGCCAGAATAGGTGTGTTACAATTTGGTATCAGAGCTAAAGTTTAGTCGATCCTAAGACTAAACTGAGTCTCATACATCATCATTTATTATTTTTGCCACCTATGAGTTATATGATATGCACTTGTAATCTGTACTTGATTAAGATCTTTTCTCGTGAGTAGTCTTTAGAATGTCAAAGACACGTTTGGGTCGGGATAACGAGAGCCCGCCTAGTTCCTCCAATGAAGAAGGAAGTGTAAGAATTAACCAAAATCAACATGAGCCTCAAAAGACTGTTGAACCTTAGTAGGTTCAGCAAGAAGCTCCTTCATCCACCCTATTCAACGGGAGTGTCTCCTTAGTATGAAGGAGATGTTTGATCAGCTAGTCACCTCATTAAGGTAAAATCCTCCAACGCCTCCCACTCCTCTTGTAGCGGTGATAACAAGATCCCTGATTGATAAGCTAGCTCAACATCGAGCTTATACGTTCACTGGTGCTAATGAAGAAAATCTAGAAGATGCTGAATATTGGTTAGAAGCTACTACCAGGATTTTAACCAAACAATTACAATGTTCAGATGAACATAAACTGGAGTGTTCCATAGCCCTTCTTGCTGATAAGGCACTAAGTTGGTGGGAAACTACAACCTTTACGGCTCCGGCCAATGCTATCACTTGGGGATTCTTTCGCAAAGAATTCTAAAATAAGTATATAAGTGATCAATACCTCGCTGAACGCAGGACACGTTTCTTGTATCTGAAGCAAGGGGATAAACCAATAGAGTAGTATGTTAGTAAATTCTTTAAATATTGCAAGTACGAGTATGAATTTATCAAGAAAAAACAAGACAAATGTCGGATGTTTATAGATGGACTCAATGATGAATTAGGCCCTATGTTCACAGCCTTGGGAATCACTGATTTTTAAGATTTGGTGAATCGAGCTATAGCTATTGAAGCCAAGATGAAGCATCCTAGAAGAGAAAGAGAATCACTCCCGAAATGAAAAAATATTGAGAGACGATAATAAACCCTATCGGCAATCCAAAAAGCCAAAGCATCAAGGAGGAAGTTCCTTAAATTACAATTCTTTCCCGAAGAGTAACTTTTTGCCTAAGCCACAGACTGTGGTCAAATATTTTGCACCTTCAGTCTTTACAAATGGCACGAGGAATACGGGAAAAGAGTCACAAGTTCTTACCTGTAATTTTTTCCAGAAGAATCATGCGGGTCAGTGTAGAAGGCAAGAAAATGCATGTTTCTTGTGTGGAGAAACAAATTATTTCATCAAAGATTGTTCTTAGAACCAGAATAAGCTTCTAACTCATGTATCAAAGAATTCGAATCAAGTTCGGTCATCAAGGGGTAAGGGGCCTAAACAAGCTCAGTCCAGTAATTATGGAAAGACTTGGGGTCAAGCTTCAAATGCTACTTATCAGGAATCTCGAGCACATGCTTGAGTATACCATTTTTGAAGCCGAGATAAGGAAGACTCCCCTAATGTAGTTGCAGATATAATTAAATTATATGCACGTCCTGTTTATGCTTTATTTGACTCTGGTTTGACACATTCCTTTATCTATTCCTCTCTAATCGTAAAGTCTAAGTTGAAGCCTGAACCCACAAATTGTAATTTGATTGCTACCAATCCCTTAGAAGATAAGGTAATTCTTAATCAAGTGTGCAAAAATTGCCCCTTGTTTATTCAAGGTATTCCTTTTCTTGCTGATCTTTTGGCTCTACCATTTAACGAATTTGACCTTATTTTAGGTTTAGATTGGTTAGGAAAACATCAAGCTTGGGTAGATTGTTCTAAGAAAAGACTTTTCCTTCTCGGGTTAGGAAAAGAATCAATAACCTTGTTAGATAAGAAATCTTCTGAGCCAACTTCAATGTTTGCTGCTATATCTAATATAAATGAAACCAAACTCTCCATTGATTCCATTCTAACTATCTCTAAATTCCCTGATGTATTTCCTGAGGAACTTTCGAGATTACCTCCAACAAGGAAAGTCAAATTTGGAATCGAATTTCAACCAAGATCAGCTTTAGTTTCCATTACACCTTATGGATGACTCCGATTGAACTTAAATAACTCAATAGTCAGTTGCAAGATTTACAAGTTAAAGGCTTCATTCAGCCAAGATCATCTCCTTAGGGAGAACCGATGTTGTTCGTAAAGAAGAAGATGGATCAATGAGGCTTTGCGTCGACTATCGACAATTGAACAAGCTTACCATCAAGAACAAGTATACGTTGCCAAGAATCGAAGATTTTTTGATTAGCTTAAGGATGCTTCAGTATTTTCTAAGTTTGACCTTCGATCAGGATATTATCAGATGAAAGTCAAAGAATCTAATGTTCCTAAAGCTGCATTCAGGACTCAGTATGGTCACTATGAATCTCTAGTGATGCCTTTTGGCTTAACGAATGCCCCAGCTGCATTCATGGACCTTATGAACCGAGTTTTAAACCCTATTTGGATAAGTTTGTAGTAGTCTTTATTGATGATATTCTTATCTACTCCAAGAATAAGGATAAACATTCGAAACACCTTCGGATCGTCCTACAAACTCTTCGAGACAAGTAGCTTTATGCCAAATTCAATAAATGTGAGTTTTGGTTGTCTGAGGTATCCTTCCTTGGACATGTTATATCTGTAGAAGGGATTAAGGTTGATCCAAAAAAGATTCAGTCAATAGTGGATTGGAGACCTCCGAAGAATGTTGGTGAGGTTAGAAGCTTTCTAGGGTTAGCCGGTTATTACTGGAGGTTTGTTAAAGGGTTCTCTATCTTGGCTGCTCCATTAACCAAACTTCTTCGAACATATGTGCCATCTGTTTGGTCAGAGAACCAACAAAGAAGTTTTGATCAGTTAAAGCAAGTCCTTACTCAAGCACCAGTTTTGACACAACCTGAATTAGGAAATGATTTTATGGTCTTCAGTGATGCATCCCATCATGGATTAGGATGTGTAATTATGCAAGAAAGAAAGGTGGTAGCCTATGCTTCTTGGCAGTTGAAGCCTCACGAATTGAATTACTTGACTCATGAACTTAAACTAGCTGTGGTTGTTTTTGCATTAAAGATCTAGAGACATTATTTGTTTGGAGAAAAATGTTACCTATTCACTGATCAAAAAAGTTTGAAGTATCTCTTGACTCAAAAAGAGTTAAATCTTAGACAACGGAGGTGGATGGAGTTACTTAAGTACTATGATCTAGTCATCGATTATCATCCAGAAAAAGAAAATGTAGTGGATGATGCACTCAGTTGCAAACATTCGATTGGTAAGATTCTAAATGAATTATATATCTAGTCCATTCATTCCTGAATTCTAAACCTTTTTATCTAAGTATCATTGTTCTGTAGCCCCTATAGCAATCAATGCACATTTTAGATTGGAAAAAGATCAAAAGCTCCTAGCCGATCTTCAAGTTCAATCCGATTTGATCTTAAGGATCAAGACACTTCAAAAAACTAATCTTGAACTTTATAAGGTCTTGCACAAGCTTGAAGCTGAACCTAATCCAGACTTTTCTTTGAAGTCTAATGGTTTACTCTATTTCTGAAATAGAGTTTGTGTACCAAATAATGAAGCCCTAAGGAGAGAAATACTTTAGGAAGCTTTTAATTATCCTTTCTCGATTCATCCGGGATCGATTAAGATGTATAAAGAATTGAATGAGTTGTATTGGTGGTTAGGAATGAAGTCAGACATTACATAATTTGTATCCAAGTGCCTAACTTTTCATAAAGTTAAGACAGAACACCAAGTACCTACGAGATTTTTGCAACCTATTGAGCTACCTTAATGGAAATGAGATTGTATAACCATGAACTTTGTAAGTAGATTGCCTTTATCACCAAGGAAGAATGATGTTGTATGGGTGATAGTTGATAGATTTTCTAAGTAAACTCACTTCATACATGTTCGAATGATTATGAGCTTGGATTAGTTGACCGAGTTATACATAAAAGAAATGATCCATTTGCACGGTGTTCCCATTTCTATAATATCATATCAGGATCCTCGATTCACTTCTAGGTTCTAGAATTCTTTACAAAAACCTTTGGGAACCAAGACAAACCTTAGCACAGCTTTCCATCCACAATCACAGGGTCAATCTGAAAGAGTAATCCAAACTCATGAAAACATGCTTAGGGCTTGTGTGCTTGAGCTTGGTAAGAACTGGGAGAAGTCCTTATCGCTGACAGAATTTGCATACAATAATAGCTATCAAGACTCTATTCAGATGGCCCTATTTGAAGCCTTGTATGGAGGAAGATGTAGAACTCCTTTATGTTGGTCAGAATTAGGTGAAAGCAAGGCCTTAGGGCTTGTACTTCTTTGAGAAACAGAGAAACAAATAAGTATCATTCATAGCAAACTGAAAGAAGCTTTGGGTACACAGAAAGCATATGCAGATCACAAGAGAAGAGACATCTAGTTTAGTGTGGGAGACCATATGTTTTTAAAGGTATCGCTGTGGAAGAAAGTGTTTAGATTTGGAAAGAAAGGGAAGCTCAGTCCATGTTTTATTGTACCATTTGAGGTTATAGAGAGGATTGGTCATGTTTCTTATCGTCTAGCTCTTCCCAGTGAATTTGATAAGATCCACAACGTGTTTCGTGTATCCATGCCCCGTAAGTACCGATCTGACCCTTCACATATACTTAAGCCTGAAGAAGTTGAACTCAATCCAGACTTGTCCTATGAAGAAGAACCAATCCGAATTCTAGATAGTGAAGTTAAAAGACTTCTTAATAAATTAGTTCCTCTTGTCAAAGTGCTATGGAGAAATCATAAGATTGAAGAAGCTACTTCAGAACTAGAGACAACTATGAGGAATCAATATCCTGATCTTTTCCCCTTAGGTAAATTCGAGGACAAATTTTCTTTTTAGGGGAGGAGAATTGTAACATCCCAAAATATAGTCTAAAAGTATGTTACTAAATTGATCATAGCATGATTTGATTTAAAAATGACTTTAGAATGATTAATTAGGAGTTTATGATAAAATAGGAATAATAAAAAAGTTGGATGGCCATTTTTGCAAGGACCAAATTTGAATGTTGGAATAGGATAGAGTTGTATGCTAAATAATTTCTTATCCAAGGACCTTAACACTTGTCAAGCCATTAGAGAATTAGGTGGAGGGGGAGAGATTTTGGCCACAAGGATAATCAAAGAAGATCATCTTCTTCCGTGTGATAGCCGAAGCAAACTTGAGAGAGAGAGAAATATTCATGAATGTTTAAGGAATTAAGCTAATTTTGGTTATATGCTTGAAGATTATTTTGAATAGATACAAGAAGAAGGTGGAAATACTCTTCTTTTCACTCTTACAAGTTGAATTGTTACGATGCTCTATGAGATTTAGGTTCTATTGGGTGATTCTTGTGAGAATACATTTGTTTAGAAATATTGTGATATAGTTTGATTGGTTGAATTGAATTGCAAATGTTTGAACAATAGGATAGTTTAAGATGTTGGCATATTCGAATGGTATGCATGTCCAATTACCATGTTTTTATGAAATTGTAATGTAGCTTAAGATAATAAGTTGCTTGATTTTGAGTCTTATAATTGTTGAGATTAATTGAGTCATTAAATGGATCATTCGGATGTATGTAGTTGTGTTTGGGTTGAATGTGGAAACATGAATAAATGTATATATGAAAACAGGGCATAATAAGCAATTACATGAACTTTAGGGTCTATTTTGAGGATGGATATGTGTACATATAAAAATAGGTCTGTTTTACATTTATACAGACATTTGTGGACTTTCTTGTTATGAATATAGGTGTAAACATGCGAATTGGGGACTGTTTTGTATATATACATGTTTACAAGGACTGTTTCGGATGCTTATGTGTGTAGTGGACTATTTTTGATAATTATACTTGTGAATGTTTATGTGTTAGGGTGGTTTTGTATGCATATAAACCTTGGGGAAACTGTTTTGTTGTACATATAGGTGTAGACATGTGTTTAAGTGATTTGAATGTATATAGATACATTAAGGATTGTGTTTGATGTAAATATGTATATATGCAAATGATTGGTCAGTTTGGTTGAATACATGTGTGTGCATATATGATTAAGTTGTTAAATAAGTAAATGTTTGATAACCATAGTTCTAATACTTGAATGTATTTCTTGTTATATCTAAACCCAGAAGGAATTGAAGATGTAAATACAAAAGTAGATCAAATAGAGGACAAGCAAAAAGGGATTATAATTCAGGAGCAAAGCTAGCTCGAAACAAACTGTGAGTGTAGTTTAAAGTCTCCGGATAGGCTAGTAACCTTCTCGAGCATTTCTTGTTGATTCTAGTTACATTGATTTATCTTGGATTATATTATGTATAAGCAAGCTCGGAGTTGAGGTAAGTCACTAAAGGTTAAGTATAATGATGTGTAACCCTTGTTCATGATAAGCTTTATGTGAACTTGTTAATACGCTTACAATGGAAACTATATATGGTACATGTTTGATAGTAATATTTGCTATGATGCTCTTCGAATAAGAGAAATGATACAATGAGAAATTCACATGAGGTGAATACATGCCTAATATGAAAGGAGTAATAACGTTGTTGATATGATATCATGATAAGGAGTTGTGCTCACTCTCTTCTAATAAGATATGATAAATTTGAAAGCCTTGGTTTCAAGTCAGTCTTAGGTATAGTTGGCATGCCATAGAGTCTATAGAACTCGTGTTTAGGATGGATTACGGTCCTTATTTGGCGACAATAGGAGGGAAGTGTTGTGGTCACTTGGCGATAGTAGGATGGATTGACCGGTATTGCGAGTACCATTTTTATCTGGCGATAGTTGGTTGGGGATTTGTGTACCTAGGCTGTTACTTGATTCTCAAGGCTATGTGTTAAGTGTTCAAAAGTACTATTTTTATAACCCTTTTTACTCATATTATTGTTAGACTTAGGCTCATTTTAGTTGCATTATTAGGCATTCATGCATGTTTTCATGATTTCCTTCACCGTCATGCTTGATTTCATAATTTAGTTGAATTTTTGGAAAAAGGTACCGCTGGTGTGTGTTTTTGTGTGTGCATGATCTAATTTCCCAAGCAAGTAGGAGATTGCCGTGGTAACTAAGGAAGGAAACTGAAGGATCTGCCAAGGCAATCGAAGCTGCTTTCTAAATGCCATGCTGAGTAGATTGTCGAGGCATGTCGGGACAAATCCACCTCATCAGGGATAAGCACGAAAATCAAGAGATAAATCCCAAAGATTTGGATTTCCATGCAGCATTTAATAAATATTTAAATTCAGATTTATGAGGAGTTTTTGGAGATCAAAGGGAGATTAAATTCCAAGAGTTTTAGGAGAAGTTTTTGGAGGAATAAATATATAATAAAAGAGATCTATTTCTTTTATTCTATTTAATTCCAACTTAACTTCCTCCTCAAGAAGACTTTGACCTAGCCAACTCCTATAAATAGAAGACCTAGTTGCCTACTTCAAGGGAAGTGCGATTAGGAGAGAATTCGACAAAGGGGGCTGCTCGACATCTTATTTTCCGTTCTTTGTTTTTATTCGATTCATGTTTAGGGATTTTATTCTTGAGTTTATTTTGTGCCCTGCCATGAACTAAACTTATTTGGCTTGGGTTATTGTGTTTTTGTGGTTGTGAAATCGATTGGATTTGTTTAGGTATTGAGTTTGCAATTTTACTTCAAAGTTTGTTCATTCTTGGTTCTTAAATTTTACGAGTGAATTAGGAGAGTATCTCGTGAATTCATCCATTTATCTAATATCGGGAGAGTTAGATTCAAGAAACGAATGAGCATGGTCTTTATTCAATCAATCGATGGTGAAGACTAATTTGACTTAGGGATAAGTTGCGAATTTCAACGGCTAAAAGGAGCGCAAGATAGGTTGTTGTCCACCCTTGGTTCACGCAAGGATGTATTATCAAGGCATGCATAATTACAGTGTTTTGAGTTAGGGATAACGAGAAACCATTGAAGAACGCTTCGCCGAACTTTGAAGGTTGTCACCCAATTGCTCAGGCAATCGCTCCATTCCCAATTGCCCAGGCAATCGCAGACTTGACAGGCAATCACAGAATTACTCAGGCAATCTGACTGGATTCAATTTTTGAAGCAATTAAGCTACTCTAGCACTCAATTACCACGACGATCCATTCAATTATCACACCACGACTCAGGATAACCCAGCCTACTCTCTCTTATTCAATTACATCTTTCTTTTATTTAATTGCTCTTTTATTTACTTGTTAATTAGAACTCTACATCATCAATTTGTGTTTTTACTTTCAGTGCGAGAAGTTAGATTATTGAAGTAGCACCAATCTCTATGGAGACGATATCTATACTATACTATAACTTGCGACGTGTACACTTGCACCAATTGCGAAGCACTTAATACGCGCAACACTATGTTAACGAGAAAACATGAAATATATAAGCTAAAGCAATGAAGTATTGTAATAACTTGCATAACAAGTAATATGTTCCTATTGAGACTTGATTAACTTTTTGAGGAAATATATATGCTTCGATTGATAGCCTATATATACATGTTTTTGGTTGAATGCTTATTTTCTTGTGCTAGTTCGATTACCTATGTTCACTGATAAACTTTGTTCGAATAGTTTACCTTAATATATCTAATATCTTGTAGAAGCTTGGAACTCATGAATTATTGACTTGTAGTGAAAGGATAACTTGTTTGATTCATACTATTAAGTACTTTAAACTGCCTCACAATGTGTATTCTTACGAATTCCTTTCACTACATTTCAGGGTAAATCTCGTAAGCAATTCCCTTCTTAGAGCTTGGTTGGATCACAAGTACTGCAATAGTGTATGTAATGTTAATTTTTGTAATGCTCCTAGAGTAGTGGCACAAAGCTTTAATCTGATGCATGTAGTTCATCTTTTGGCATGTATAACTTTTAAGTATCTTATGCCATTCGTATTTAAGACCTTAAATATGTCTTGGTGATTATTGATTGTTTTGGATGGTCATTGATGCTTAATGATGATCTAGTAGTTGATAATGGATATATATATACCTATGGAAGATTGATTATGAAAGTATGATATGATGTAAAATCTAGAAACCTTGCTTATAGTGTGTGATTAAGTTTAGTTTAAGTAGTTGATGCTCGATGAATGTGGTATGATCTATGAGTTCGATCATGGATGCTTGAATATGTTAATTTGATATATCGAATGAATCTAATGTGGGTAATTGTTAGTTGGTTGATTTTGAATTTGTCTATTGTATGTTATGTACCTAGAAATGTTTCATTGTGTTTTATATGTCTTTAATATTCTTAAAGGTTTTGGATAAGGACTTACTTGTGTAAGTCTAACTTTTTTTGTTCTAAAACACTACTAGTTCGGTTTACTCCTAAGCTGGAATAGGGGTGTTACTGTTCTCTCCGCTGAGCAAAGTTCACTATCTACGATGGAAAATGGATTCGTATTGCGGATCTTCCCAGCGATGTTCAGCTCAAACACGTGGAGAATGTTCCAATTGATCCAGTTGCTCCACCTCCACCTTCCTTTGATGCTCTTATGATTATATTGACGGGAAGTTTGCGGCTTTGGATGCAAGTATGACTTTTGGCTTCACATCTCTTGATACTCGTTTCACTTCCTTGGAGGCTATAGTCACTTCTATCGAGACTCGTCAAGCTTCGATGAATATAACTCTCACCACGTTTCATGGAGAGTGGCATGGACATTCTCTTAGGAATGATGCTATGGAAGATGATGAAGAGGATGAAGATGATTCTTAGGCTTATTGCATATCATACATATCATATCATATTAGGATTTAAGTTTTATGCACCTATGTTCTTTTTTGAATTCTTACGACTCTTTATGTTATTTGCTTTGGTTTATGTTTTAATTTTAAGTTGGATTATTATTGTTGCTTTGAACCTTATACTTTGAATTATAATATTTATGTTGTTTATTTATGCTCAGAGCTATTTATTATTTTATATCTTGCTATATTTACCCTATTGATTTTGATATAACAAAAAGGGGAGATGTAACCCCATCGACCCGGCCTAGATGCTAGACCGAACCGAACGAGCTACATTGAGGTTTTTCAAAACAAACCCAAAAAGTTTAGACTCGAACCACGTCCGTTTTTTTCTTTTATCTTATCTAGATGCAATATATTAACCTATGGTGTGCATACTGGCAGTGGGTGAAAACTCAACTCAATCGGGCGTCGATTCGACATCTAATTGCACTCAATTGCAATTTAGGGACTAAATTGCAATTTTAGAGAATTATAAGGACTTAACTCAATTTGAAGTTACCAATCCTTAATTAGTCAAATTACATACTCATAGGTCAAATACCAGTTTAAAAAAACCGTCCCAAATAATCCATTTGCATACATATCAGTCAGAGACCAAAACAAAAGAATCAGAACTTTCAAACAACACTTTAACCAACTTAACTGCTAGTTGTATCAGTACACGAGCAAGTGTATCGATACGGTTACACATTTTCTAAAACTCAGATTCTAGTATCTCAAACTCGTATCGTAACACTTCCTCGAGTACCGAAACACAACCCACTTTTGCCTACACCCGTACTAGAACGATAGCCCGCATATCAAAACACCTGTGCATTTCAGGCATACCTATTTCGGCACAGATATGTGCGTATCGAAACGCTTGGACCCAAATGTCCCAATTTGCTAGATTATCATGCTTTCAAGGATTCAATTGCATTCTAACATTCCATAAACACATCCTCTACAACACTAAGGATCAAACCTTACCATTTCATCATAAAAACATCATCAAATCATGTCATTATGCTTCAAAAGGTAATCTAGAGACATGCTTCCTAGAAATCAAACCATTCAACATTCAAAGTATCAACCAACATAAGAGTCCAATTACAAATCCAAAGCAACATTACAACATGCTTAAACATGGAGTTTCTCAAAAACCCTCCCAAATCAACAATGAAACCCCATTGTCTTTATTACTACAAGTCTAGTTTGAAACCATACGTTCAATAGCCGAAGTCTTCGGATATCCTTCGCTTGCTTGCTGCCTCTAAACCTTTAATTATTTGCATTGGTGGACAAATAGAGTGTAAGCACACAAGGCTTAGTGAGAAGTGCTCAAGCAACACACAATCAATGCATTTAAAAAACATTTTCCAAAACCACATTGAAAATCACCATGTCAATCATCCTATAAAACATCATGCCTTGAAAACCATGCACTTAACACTTTCAAAAACTAGTATATTAAACCATATGCAACATGTATCATGAATACAGCAAATCCTATTGCTAACCCGCAATTTAAGCCTTCCCATGCATAACAACCCATATGCAAAGCTTAAAGAGTAAACATGTATAAACCAACATTATACATTAACAACCATCAACATGATACATCAACAATTATATTGGCTTTCAAGTGATCATTAAACAAATTCACTTTCCAAAATATTACGTCGGATACATGGATTCAACAAGTGTCCTCTCAACACCTCATGCCATCTCAACTAGAATTATGGTACCATTTATAACCTGGGAACACCAACCCCAATCATCGGTTAGACGCATAATTCACTAACGGGAGTTTTTGGTACCATATAACCCCTCAACCGTTAAGATACTCGTGGTGGAGTATTCGATACACATAAACCCCTCAACACCCGAGGCGAATCTTTATAGTGCACTATCAATCCTATGGCTGTCCAACTATATGCGATAACATTTTAAACCACATCACTTGCCAATATAATTCATTATTAACCATGTACCTCACTATTTTTAAAGCAACAAATCAAAACATTTTTTCCAAAGCATTAAACCATGCTTTAACAAGTATAACACATATTTACATGGATCACTTACCATGTGCATCCATCATCATTTCATGATAAACAATAGTATACAACATACTCAAAAACATGCTTGAACAGTAGGTACTATGTAATTCAAAACAAGTGCGTAAAACTCATTTCATAAAAGCACGTTTGAGGGAGAAATATCTTTATACTTACTTCTGAGTTTAAACCAGCATTTCAAGCTTAATTTAAACTCCCAAATAACCTTTAAACCATTTCAAAGATGAAATCTACGTTCTCATTCACCGACAACGCAACGCCTCGCTCGTCGATGCGAAACACACCTCTAAAGCTTCTGAAGTGATGCTTCAAGCTTGAGGATCAATCACCCATTGTTTTACCACAAAAAATAGGGGATCCAATGCATCAAAATGCATTTATAAACCAGCCACAACAAAACAACAACGATCATCTTCAAACTCTAGCCGAAACCTTCCAAACTACCGAAATCAACATCAAACATCCTACACACTTAACCCGGCCAAAACATAAAGGCTTAACCAATCAATTAACATAACTAGCAACCTAGAAAATTCAAGATTCACATAGCTTTGGGATTCCAATGTTAAAATCAATCTATTAACATTATAAGACATCAAAATCTCAATTAAAATCAATCAAGAACTTTATAAAACAGATCCAATTCGAAAATCACATTATCACACCAATTAAACATTGACTTAACAAATTTCCATAATTAAATCATCAAAACTCAATAGAAAACATTTATAAAGCATCAATAACTTGGGAATTTCAGTAAAGAACCATTCATTAGAGGAGAAAAATGAACATTACCTCTAATGAGTGAATTTCCTCACAATTAGATGTTTTTACTATTGAAAAATAAAGGAAAACAATGAGATTTTGTAAAACAAGATTAAGGATTCCATTAGAAATAAAAGACTTAAGAAATCAAGAGTGTTACCTCAACTCTTTGATGAAAAAGAGAGTGTTTGGCTAAAAAAATTTTGAGAGAAAAATCTTTAGAGAAAAGTTAGATCAAATGTGTTTTTAGGAAAAATAACCATCTCTTTTAATTAACTACTCTTTAATTCTTTTAATTAAAACCCATTAAAATTAATCACAATTAAGAGGAAACTCAAATTAACACATTAGGTAAAATAGCTCCTTAAAGATTCAAAGTTTTGACCCTTTTACAAAACAATCACTAAAAATAGTTTTCAATCTTTACATTTTGGTCACTAGCCAAAATGTCAAATTTCTAAATTCCATTTTTCAAAATTGACTTTACTAAAAATATCTATATATTAAATAATGATTTTTAGATATTTTCCCCAAATATTTTCTCACTCAAAAATATTTAATCCAATTTTAATCCCGAATCTGACTAGAATCTCTAACCTGATCCACCAGACCGTCTAATCATCTTATAAACTGCTAGGCCCAAAACCGGGGCATTACATGAGAAAAAATTGAGATTAAAAATTTTCAAAAAGTTTTCAAAATAAAATATCTTTGAGCATTAGAGAAATGAGGAGTATTTCTCAAAAGACTTAAAAATTTACTTTGTTTTTGTTTAATCAAAAAGCGGGAGATTGTAAAACTAATATTTGATTTTGATATAACAAGGAATTCAAGGACCAATTAGTAAAATAGGATAATTCTTTAAGTACTCAAAAAGACTCACAACATGACAAGGATTCAAACTTAAAATTGTTTCTAAGTCAAAAACTAAAACCCCAAATATTTTCTAAGTGTTTTTGTACTCAAAAAGCCAAGTTTGGTCCATGCGTATCGATACACTCTTAACCGTATTGATACGGATTTTAGCTACTAGAAAATAATTTTATACTTAATGGCTATTGGGTACCAATACACGTGTAGCTGTATCGGTACGCCAATCATACATGGGAACCAAATGACCTTTGAGTATCGGTACGGTTTTATGCGAACAGATACGAGGTGTTTAGATTTTCAAGATCTTTGATAATAATTTTTTTACCGTTACCCTTGTCAGTTTATTAGAACCATAAACTTGAAAAGTTGTTATACCGTACCGATACGCCTTTAGGCGTACCAAAACCTTTTTTCATTCACAACTTTCTCAGATTAAATGAGCAAAACCAGTACCGATACGGTTTAGCCCGTACCGATACTCCTATATAAAATACACTTTTCCTACTGATACGCTCTCCCGTGTATCGATAACCCTTTGTACAACAACTATTTCTTCTTATGGCAGGTATCGATACAGCTGTTCGTGTACTAATACGCCTGGCTACCTAACAACATTTATTTTGAGAAGAATGCAGACCAACGGCTATATTGATGATCTCAACTACCCAAACAGTTAGAAATCAATGAAAGGGCATATAATCAAGTCTCCAAAGCTACAACAACCATTGAACAAATCTTAAGCATTCAAGCAAAAATTCAACCATCTTTGAGCCTATTAGAGTCAAATCTTGTAACCCACTTGAGAGTTTATATTTGTAATCATTTTATTCAAGTATTGAGTTTGAGTGAACTTGTAATTGAGCAAACACTTCACCTTTAAAAGGATTTTCAGTTTGTTAAACTTTTTCTTTTAAAAGAGAATTGTTTTCAAAACTTTGGGTAAAAAGCTTTGAGTTTGGAAAGCTAAGGTTGTGAATGTAAACCTTTTTAAAAGGTTGAACCACTATAACTCCTCGTGTCTCAAAATTTTTTATTTTTCAATTAATCATGGCAACAGTTATTCCCAAAGCTGTAAACCCTACATTAAGCCTCAAAATCAAAAGACAAACATTCTCAAAAAAAATATATAAAACATATCCTCAACTTTATCCTAACTTCTAGATTCATTAATTACCAAGAACTGCTTGGTTGCTAATAAGCATAAGAAATAGAAAAGCACATATTTGATAAGATCCGCAACGCAACACTTTTACATCTCAAAAACTGTAGGATTAATATTTATCGTCTCTATTAGGTGTAACTATAAGTATATATTTGTGTATATGTGTAAATATGTATTTATAGAGAAAAAGCAATTGCGGTACCGAATTCTCATCAAGCTATCCAAGAACAACCGGATATAAAACATGCACTAGAGAAAGTAATTGGATCATCGATAATGGTCCCAAAGAAGATCCATCGCGAAATGCACCTATAAACGACCGATGTACGCTTAGAAGAAGCCATTTTATTTTGTGAAAGTCACCTTGTCAGCCTCTACAGCATAAGCTTACTAATTTCCTTACAAAACTACTAATTCAGTCACTCTTGGCTGACAAACCAGCCACTATAATCAAGTGAAAGATGGAGAAAAGAACCAAGAGTAGGGAAACTATGCTTAAGCATCATCAAGAGCAAGGACTCCAGGTAGTTGTTTTCCCTCGAGAAGTTCTAAGCTGGCACCGCCCCCTGTTGAGATGTGGCTCATCTTGTCAGCTAGCCCAACCTTCTCCACAGCTGCAACAGAGTCACCTCCTCCGATGATTGTCGTCACTCCCTTGCCACTCAACTCCGCAAGCTTCTTAGCAACCACCTGCACAGATAATAGTATAGGAGAATTAACTGTTTGCAATTAAAGTTTCAACTATTTAAACCCCAAAACGGACATTTTACTTTAAAAATTGGTAATAATGCAATGGAATACGTTTAGGAAACACTACAAAAACAATAGGTTAATCTTATATAATGCCATAAAAACTTGACAAAATGACCAAAGCGAGACTCGGTTCCACATAATGATCGGCAAGATTACCTCGGTGCCTGCAGCAAACTTCTCAAACTCAAAGACACCCATTGGTCCATTCCAAATAATGGTTTGTGTAGTGTCTAAGGCCTCACTGAAGGTTTTTATAGAGTCGGGTCCAATATCCAAACCCATCCAACCATCTGGAATCTGAGATGCTGGCACAACCTGCAAAAAAATATAGACATGATTCCTGGGCTGAAACACAAATTGAAATACAGTATCAACAGAAAAGGAGCTGATGCATCCATTCTATTGCTTTGTGTCCCACTAACATAAGCTAGACGTGAAACTTATGTACTCCATTTAAAGAGTTGGGGAAGGGCACATAAAAACAAGAGAGAACAACATTATTTATTCGGGTGGGGTAGAACTCTAAAGTCTGTACAACATAGAGCAACCAAGGAAATATATAGGCCAAACATAATCCAGGTAAGCAACATGACAAACCTTGCTGTTAGCATCTGCAGCAAACTTGTCAGCAATAACGACATCAGTCGGAAGCAAGAGGGACACCCCTTTTTCCTTGGCCTTCTCAAGGAGTGATGTTGCTAGATCAAGTTTGTCTTCCTCGACAAGTGATGATCCAACTGAATGTTTCTGGGCCTTGTAGAAAGTAAAGATCATTCCTCCACCCAGTATGAGAATGTCAACCTTGGCCAAGAGAGATTCAATCACTCCAATCTTGGTGGATACCTTAGCACCACCGACAATCGCTGCAAATGGCTTTTTGGGATTTGCCACAGCACTAACAAGATAATCAAGCTCCTGCAAAAAGAAAAGAATTTAGCATGTGAAAGATACACGACAGGAATCTCCAACATATAACCATTGCATGTTCTTATCTACATGTTTCGAACAAAACCAGGACATAGAAATTTCAGAAGATACCCTTCAGTCAGGCACATGCCAGAGACCAACTAAGAGGTATTTGCCAGATCTAAAAAAGAAACATGTCGTGATATAAAATTAGCTTGACACCACTTTCCTATAACCAATATATCATAATGACAGACAATTCCTAAACCAATCTGCTACATTGTACAAATAATTCCAGACTTATGAATTCAAAATACCTTCTGCATAAGAAAACCAGCAACAGAAGGCTTTAAAAACTTAGCCACACCCTCTGTGGAAGCATGAGCTCTGTGAGCAGTGCCAAATGCATCATTAACATAGACATCTGCAAGAGAAGCCAGCTTCTTTGCAAACTCAGGATCATTCTTCTCTTCCTCCTTGTAGAACCTCACGTTCTCAAGGAGCAATACACCTCCATCTGGTAATTCAGCCACCAATTTCTCAACTTCAGCGCCAATGCAGTCATTTGCCATCTTAACCTATCACAAGATAAATACAAATGTACAAGTAGCAAAGAGGGGTCAAGCAAACAACTATGAAATGGCGAAAGTGTTAATTCTTAAGGACAAACCTCGACTCCAAGGAGTTCAGATAGCCTTGGAACAAGAGGCTTCAGGCTGTACTTAGGAGTGACACCCTTTGGACGTCCCTGAAAAAGGAACCAGAAACTTATTATAATAATTCAACTTGAGAAAGAGATATGGAGGGGCAAACGGTAGATTAGGAAAACATGAAAGCCTACAGAATGGCCCATACATTACTTCCATGATCCTTAGATGTGCACCATGGTTATACAAATCAGGCACCTTAGAAAAATAATAAAAATTAAAACAGATTACTGCCAACCAGACACGGAAGCAGATTTTATGCTAGGGGTGGAAACATTTGGTAATTATATTAGAAATTGAGTTTGTATGAAATTATAAAATTTTAGGATATAAAATTAGATCATTAAAATATCTAATCAAAATTACTAAACTCTAAACTATGCGAGAATTTAAAATGTAACTATATACATCATGCCCCAAGCCAAAAATTCCAAGAACTCTTTACCAGCGGTCAAATCACTCTCAACCCTCCTAGTAATCCTAGGAAAATAAAAGAGATGACGGATGAGTTTAGGGTACAATAGCCTAATTTAAGGCTAAAAGCGGCAAAACCGAAATATTAGAAAACACGAAACCTAAAATGTTATATTTTAGGTTGTTTGGTAACATTTTAGGTAGCTGCTTTTTAACATTTTAGATTTCGGGCTTAAATTAAGGTGCCACGCACTAGACTCAACCCAGAGATCCCAGAGATAACAATTAAAGGCTTGGGAAAAAACAGAAAAGAAGTAAAATTTGGTAACAGCAAGTGCCAGACTCCATTCAATGCAATCTCAATTTACTTCTAGAAGCCATACAACCACCCTAAAGAATTCACTAGCCCTGAAATAGATACTTTGTTCTGTGTCATAATCCAACTAAAAGGATAGTGAAACAAGCTGAAGATAAAAGAAATATCTTGCCTATCAATAAAGAGAGGTTTAAACATGGATTCAAGTAAATTCAGATCAAGACAGGTAAATCAAAACTAAGAAAAACAGTAGATTAAATGCAAATAAACCCCTAAACCAAGTGAGATAAAAACAGGTAAATCAATCAATCCAGAAATTTATTTTTTAATTAATAACAAAATCTGAAGAAAAAAAGAAGTACCAAGTGGCTGGAGAGGATGACTTTAGAGCCATGACCCATCAAATACTTGATGGTGGGAACAGCGGCACGGACTCTGGTGTCATCGGTTATGTTGAAGTTATCATCCAATGGAACGTTCAGATCAACTCTTACAAACACTCTTTTCCCCTTCAAATCTGCTTCCTTCAAAGCCCCGACGCTTTTCTTCGTAGCCATGGTATGATCACTTGTTCAACAGCAATAATTCTTTTAGTAAAATATATGAAAAGAATGATCGAGACACAATGAAATGGAACTGTTAACGTATGAAGAGAGACGGATTACGAAGACGAAGGAAGCGTAGAGATGAAGAAGGTTTTTAAAAGAGGAGGAAGATTCGGACAAGATGATTATTATTCCATTTCCTTGGGCTTTGGTATTTTTCCCGTGGGCTTCAAAAAGTGAATTGCACAGATTAACTGCACCCGGTTTTGCTCTTACTTCCAATGGTTAAAACGTCTCATCATTATAGGCTTAATATTTTTTTTATGAGTAAACTATAATAGTTACCGAATTTTTAAGGTGCTTTTATCATAATCACCAAACCTAAAATTTTCATTATGTCTCTGAGTCTTTAAAAAAACATTCTCAGATCTAGCACCTTTTGCACTTGATTTTAGTGAAAAGGTGAAAGGTTGAAGATGAAAGGCGGAAGAGCTAGGTGATGCCGACGAAGAATGAAAGTGATAGCGGCAGCTACGAGAATGGCAGCTATGATGGCTGTTAGAAAGTTAACCGTGTCGTCCTATGGTTGCTATCAACATATAAGTCACACAAGGCATTTACCAAGTTCCTAAGTTTTATGCTCGAGTATAAGGAGATTTCTTAGTTTTACAACTCATTTTGAGCCATTAGGGGTCTATTGGAACGTTCGATACAATTTTTTAGCCTTCCGGACAGAAATCAACATTTTCGGGCAAACTGCCCAGTGGGTATCGGTACTCATATGTGTACCGATACAAATTTAGCTCCTTGGAATTTCTCAAAGCCTTATCGTACATATATGGGTCAACCCGTACCAATATCTCATTGAATGTCGTATCGGTATAGGTTGAACACTGTACTGGTACCCTCTTTAAAGTTCATCTTAATGGAATAATGTTCTTAAACCTAAAATACTAGGGGTACCAGTACTACTTTTCAAGTACCGGTGGTGAAGCCCAAAAATGGCTTCATAGGCTCGAGAAATCATTTTCCATATCCAAGTTCTTAGGGTAATTTACTACTATTTTTATAAGTTATTAACACAAAATCTGAGTTTCTCCATTAACACCCATATCCAAGCATTTCACACCCAAATCATCAAATCAAGCATGCAAGTCATCATCCTTATGATGTACATGAAACAAGAGAGTTGCAAGTGTACTAACCTTCCCTTAAAGCTGGAAAAACAACCTTTTTTCCCAAAGTTCAAGCCTTCCTCTTTCCTTGCTCTTTGGAATGCTCTCCAACCTTTTTCATTACATACAAATGTTGTAAAACGAGTTACAACTTTGCTAGAAGGAGTAAAGATGATAAGATAATAATTTACCAACAGAAAACATGGTTAAAACTCCCATTCCCGTTTATCCTCTCCAAACCCCCACAAAAACCCATATTCTTCATCTACCACTAAACTTAACCATCCTTACGTCAAAAGATAGATCCTTTGGTGCTGATTTCAACTTCCTCAAACCAAAATCCAAGATTCTTACTTAATGTGACAAAGATTGGACCTTTGCCTTTGAGTTCTCAAGGGACATAGAGAAGAGAGATGAAGAAGGTAAGGGGAGACAAAAGGTGAGCTCATCACTTCCAATTTTTTTTAAGAAAATAAAAGAACCAACCCCCCATTCTTCAAACTAAGGGAATTTACTCATTTACCCATCCATCAACCTCCTAACCCAAATACACAAGCCTCAAAATATAAGGAAATCCTACTAAGGCCTCCATGAGCCCCTACCAAGGGCCCAACTCTCAGCCTACGACTCAGTTTAAACTGCCCACAGATTTTGAAATTCGGGTTGTTACAACTCTCCCCTCCTTAAAGAAACTTTTATCCTTAAAATTTAACTAATGGAAAAAATACAAATACAACAACCTCATGTCCTCTTCGACTTCCCACGTAGCTTCCTCAACTCTGTGGTTCTTCCATAGCATCTTCACCAAAGGTATCACTTGTTACGAAGTTTTTTAACTCCCTTATCAAGGAATCTTATTGGCTCTTACTCATAGGTTAAGTCAATGTTGATCTCAATCTCCTCAAGCGGGATAACACGCGACGGGTCAGAACGGTCACCTCAACATGGAAATGTGGAAGACATTATTAATGTGTGCCATCTTCGGAGGTAAAGCTAAATGGTACGCCACAGGTCCAACCCTCTCTAACACCTCGTACAGTCCAATAAACCTTGGTCTCAAATTGCCCTTTTGCCCAAAGCAGATAACTCTATTCCACGATGACACATCGATGAACACTTTGTCCCCAACCTCATATTTAATGTCTCTACGCTTCTGATTCGTGTAGGTTTTCTGACGGTCAAAGGCAACTTGCAACCTTTCCTTGATGACCTGAACTTTTCCTCAGTTTGCTTGATTAAATCAGATCCCATGATCCTACTCTCATTGATTTTCGTCCAACACATCAGTGTTCTACATTTGCGCCCATATAAGGCCTTGAAAGGAGCCATCTTGATACTTAATTGAAAACTGTTGTTATAGGCAAATTCAACTAGTGGGAGATGATCTTCCCAACTACCCTCAAAATCAATGATACAATAGCAGATCATATCTTTCAAAATATGTATGACTCTCTTGGACTAACCATCACTCTAAGGATAAAAACTGGTGCTGAATTGCAACTTGGTATCTAGCGTTTCATGTATCTTTTTCCATAGTCTAACCGTGAACTGCAGATCTCTATCCGAAATGATCGATGAAGGTACTTTATGCAACCTCACTATCTCTTGGATGTACAACTGTCCAAGCCTATCAAGCATGAAGTCCATGCATATTGGCAAGAAATGAGTTGTCTTGGCCAAATGATCCACAATTACCCAAATGGCATCATGCCTCCTTTGGGTCAATGGCAAGCCCGTCACAAAATCCATGGTCGCCTGATTCCATTTCCACTGAAATTTGAATGGGTTAAAGAAAACCCGAAGAAACCTGATGTTTTTCCTTAACTTGCTGACAAGTTAGGCACCTCGTTCTAAACTCTGACACATCTCTTTTCATACTATGCCACAAATAAAAAGGACAAATATCTTGGTATATCTTATTATTGCTCGGATGCATAGAAAATGGACTACGGTGCGCCTCTCGAAGGATATGGTCCCGCAAATCCTCCAAAGCCAAAACATTTAATTGGCCTTTGAAGTACAAGATCCCACCATCTTGTACTTCAAAACCAGATGTCTCACCTCTCTAAACCATCTCTATTTTTGCCACTAACTCTTCATCCAACACTTGCGTTCTCTTGTACTAAGGTAGGCTCCACACGAAGCTCGACTAACAACCCTCCATCCTCGTTCATCCTCAAATACGAAAACATTACCCTCAAGTCTACTATAGACTTCCGGCTTGAGGCATCAACCACCATATTAGCTTTACCGGGATGATACTTTATGATGTAATCATAATCCTTAAGCATCTCAATCCATCGTCTTTGTCTCAAATTTAACTCTTTCTAGGTGAGCGGGTACTTTAAATTCTTGTGATCGTTGTAGATGTAACACTTCTCTCCATAAAGGTAGTGCCTCTAAATCTTCAACGCGAAGATTACTGCCACAAGCTTGAAATCATGCTTTGGGTAATTTCGTTCATGAGGCTTTAGTTGTCTCGAGGTGTAAACAACCATCTTACCCTCTTGCATAAGAAAACAACCAAGCCCATTCAATGAAGTATCACTGAAGACCACATAATCTTTACCTGGTTTAGGTCGCGTCAACACTGGGGCATCTGTCAAATAAGCCTTCAACTGCTCAAAACGTTGTTGTCTCCTCTCGTTCCACTCAAACGGAACTATAATGACACAATTTTTAGGTTAGTAAATCAGGTCTCGGAACCGGATTATGAGCCTTTATTTTAGAAGTCCAAGTTAAGGGTATTAAGTTGGGCCATTATATTGGAGAAGGTTTGAATTTTAAATAGTGGAGGAAAGAGATAAAATGAGGAAAAAAAGGAAAAAATGAAAGTGGATGGAGAGAGAGAAGAGGAAAATAAGAGAAAACTTAAAAATGAGATCTAATCTCTGATCTACGAAGATCTGAATGTCTATTTTCAACATCTCCACCGCTATTGTATTCATCTCGACGAGTTTACCGGTACCAGTGGCACCACCATTGGAGTCACCGTCGGAGGGGGTGAGAGAGAAAAGTTTTAGGTTGTTGAGTTCAAGGGGTTAGAGTGCTCAAAACAAAAAACTGAGGCCACCATCGTGTACAACGACGTTGAGAGATTTAGGAAGAAGCTTCGCTGTCTCTGTCCAGCTGCCCCACGCCCCGCCACCTGCGTGTGGGCAACGTCTAGCCGAGCAAGAGCTATTATAACAGTTGGGCTTAAGTCGATGGACCGACTGTTTGAGTTGTCCTTCCAATCGAGTCCAAGCCGCAACTAAGCCAGCCTGCTTGTTGAGCTCGAGCTGCCAGCCGCCGTTGATCGATGTTGACTTTTTTGGAGACTCTATTTGGGGATTTCTCGATGTTCTGAGTCTATTGGCGCTGTCCGTTTTACCAAATTCGAACTTGATAAGCTATTTTTACGCATTTTATCCCTTAAAGAAGTCTGATAATATGAAATGGCTTATGTAGTCTATTTGTTTTTCTGAGGAATTGGTTGACTCAAATATTGGAAATAAATAGATGGATAGAGGAGCTTGGATGGGGATTTATTGCTTTGGCTTAAGATTTGTACACCTTGAACTCCTATTGCTTCATGAGCGTTATAATTGTGATTGCTTTGTTGTTAGTATCTACAAAATAGGTAGACGATGAATATGCATGTTTAGAGACCGATAGTATGAGACTTGATATCTATGTGAGATGCTTGATGATTGTTTGATTGATTGATAATTGTGATGCCTTATATATTTGTTCGAAATGAATTAACGTTATTCGATTACAAATATGTTTAAGGGATAAATACTCGATTAAATGATTATGAAGCCGGTAATTAATATTAATTGAATGAATATGTTAGTAAACAAAACCTAATGACTTTCATAAGCTTTAGAGATAGAGTGAAGCATCGTAAAACCATAATTCAAGGAAATGGTACGAACCCGTGAATATAATATCAGTACGAGCTTTGGTCGTACCAGTGCACGATTAAGGGTCGTATCGATACAGGTCAACCCATATCGGTACTTGTAGAAATCTAGAATTTTCAGTAATCAATATCAGTATCGGTACGCTATGAGTACCGGTACCTAAGGGTCTGTACTGATACTCGTGTTTGAGTACCGGTACCCAGTGAACAAAATAATCTATAATGCTTATAAAAATATGGAAATTGACGTGGGTTGTGTATTCATAGGACCTTATGTGATGGATTCTGTAATCCTTATTTTTGAAATTACAGAAATCAAATTGAATGTTCAAATGTTTTAAATTTAAATTGGAGCTCATTTGTACCATTTTGATTATTTAACTATATTTTCAACTGTTGCCTTTAATTGTTTTTGAGAAATACCTTGTTGGGCTAAACCCAATTTGAGAAATTTTATGGTTTTGAGTTGGGCTTGAGGCTCAAATGTGACATATGGGTCGAAGGTGTTTCATTTAGTAGTACCAAAGCTTAGGTTTACTCGGTTCTAGGAAACCCCATGTTGGTATAGGTGTTTTAGTAAAGTGTCTAGTGAATACAAAACCTTAAATTAAGTTTGTACTCCTTAAGACTGGAATCCTAATGATGCGCCCAACGTTGCGACACTAAGATGGTTACGATCATGGCCGAGAGGGGCGAGTTAAGTGTTGAGCCACTCATAGGAGCCACTCTAAGAGTGAGGTCACCCCAAACTATTAAGACGTGAGTTAGTTGAATGATGCTAGAGTTGAGGATGTATCATCCTCCCGTCATCTGAATGGTGTTTTCATTGTGTGTTGTAGTAGTTTCGAAGCCTTCAGATACTTTATAAGAGTTATGGTAAAGAATCTTCATTGTTATGCATGATTAGCGTTTATGAATCGAGTATGTATAACCCAATTTTGAAATCGATCAGTGGATACACGTTGGTTGAAAGACCTTTTGTTCGCTTAAAATGAGTCTTGTTGATACTTGGGAAGTATCATCGCATTCCTCAAGGGCATTTTCCGTAGATAGTGGATTCGGGAACCACTAGTTTATTAGAGTGCGACCGAAGTTAAACGTTCTACAGTTTTTGTTAGAGCTACCTTATTGGGAGTTGTTGCACCTTGGAAATTGATTTAGCTAATCTAGCACGACGCTAGCCTATAATGTCGAGAGTTGTACTCGAGGCTTTGAGACCTCGAGGGAACCCAACATTTGGTAATGAGAATGTTGAATTGTTGTCTTTCTACAGTGATTTTTGTATTGATCGTTTTGAGAATGACTCAACGGGGTTGTGAGACATGTTTGACCTTTCGATAGATGCTAATGTTTGTAGTTCAACGCCCAAGAGCTTTCAAATTGTCAGAGTGCTTTTTTATTATTCTTAGAGGAGTCATCAGGACTTCCTCCCTGTCAAGAACGTAAGTGAATGTTGAGGTAAGGCCGACTTGGACGTCGTGCCCATCGCCCTTATTAGAGGACACCAACCCAATTGAGAGAGTTAGTGGTATAGTTGCGAGGCCGCAAATCAAACGAGGCTTCATTTGTTTGAGTATTTCACCTAGGGTTGAACCGAGCTTGTTCGCTAGTAGAAGTTGGTTCATTGGAGTGATGCTGAAACCGTTGATAGCTTGTTTAGTTTCAATGAAATAATGTTACTTGTCTCTTAAGGTGGATGCCTTGTTTAATAGATTATGAAGTACTCATGTGTTTTTCTAGGATTGGTTTGAGAATGAAATGCTTATGGTTAAGAGTCGGAGGCTAGTAATTTCGAAATAAATATTGGTATGCGGATTTTTCTCTTTAGGGCGTGTCATGGTAACGTTGATGTCTGCAATGACATTTGAGGTATTTCAGCAATAATAGGTGAGGGCCACCATTTTGTCTCTCAAATATAAGTTTGATGCTTGTGTGACGCATGTTAATGTATAAGGAAGATGAAAGTATGAGCGTTAACAAGATAAATATGTAACACTCCCTTCTTGTATCTGCACAACAGATACATGTCAGAAATATTATAAAATTGTTAAAATATTTACTATTTAATGTTCAATAATTTTTTTATTCTGATAAAACCAATTCTTTTATAACAACCTTTAATTTTAAAAATATCTATCTCCCATTTCGAACATAATATTCGATTAATAATATAGCACATTAATATAGTTTAAAACATTCATTACTTTAATCTATTTAGACTATTTACTATTACAAACCATATTAAACTAGTAATATCCCAGTTTACAAAATAGAACAGGTTTAACATATTACATGTCACTAACAAACAAAAACATTGGTAGGATGTCAGAGTAATTACTTATAGTAACCTGTAATATACTCCTCGAGTAAGGATGTTGAACCTGCTCACTCCCTTTTATTGTTGTTCAACCTACGAGTACAAATTAGCACACGCTAAGTATAACTTAGTAAGACATTAAACATTTAATAAAATAATATTAAATCATATTGATAATTATATCGTAAATTACTGTAAATGAACCTGTAGACAATTAAATACCCCAGTCGTCATTGTTGTCTTTAATCATTTAGTCCAAGTACACTTAGAGATATTAAAGTATGCCCATATCATCAAGTGATGTCATTGTACCGAAGTACGAAAAAAATACAATACTCACAACACCAAAGTGTTGTCGTCGTACCAGAGTATGTTTTAGTACCAAAGTACTGAACATAATAGTTGTAAAACCTATGGTATACCATCTTATACCTAATCTCTTAAAGAATGTACTTAGGCAATTTTATTGTAGTTCATACCCTATTATGCATAAAAATATTTCTTTAATTGTAAAGACTATTTAATATAAAACTGTACCTTTTTACCAATTTAGTAAGGTCAAGTAATTATACTTTAAAGGTCTAGCATCCAAAACTTATTCGATATGTATAAAATAGCTGTAACACACTAGCATCTATTTTCGTACCCTCTAACTGTAAGCAGCAATATTCACTTTACTTTTGATTTTTTTTTATTTTACCTTAACCTTGTTTTGCTCCCAATCTTGATTCGAATCTGTAAACATACCACTTACATGACACATACCATTTCATAGTATATGTTAGTACCATATACCATGCACATTTCACTCTATAAATATAAAATTTTTTCAATATAGTATTAAAATAACAATACTTCAAACAACTTATTCAAACCTTAAATTTCACATTTTCCTTTTTCGCACTTTAGGGACTAAAGTGACAACTTTCACAATTTATTTCCATTTTCAACATTTGAACCTTCATTCTGTAGCATAGAACATGAAAAAGAACGTATACACTTAAATTTCATATTTGCCGCTTTATTCCTCTACTTTCCCTTAATAGCCGAATTGGTCTCCTAACTTTACAAGCATACCAAAATGATCCTTACACCATTTACTTCATCTTTTTGTTTCGTTCAACACTTTAGAATATGCAAGACACCAATCCAAAATCAATTTAAATTCCAAACATTAAGTCTCCATAGTTTCTACACATGTTAATTTGGTCACCAAACTCAATTTAAGGATTCAACCACATCCAACATCATATTCAAGCAATTGGAACCATTAATTCTTCAAATCAAACCTTAATTCCAAAACCCTAAAACCTCTCTCCTCAATATATTAACATCTAACCATCAAAATCATGAACAACTTACACCAAATGAAAGAGAATTTAAAGGAGAACAACTTTGTATTTCTTGAACTAACCTTGAATCCAACTCCAAATGCTTGAAAATCAAGCTTGAAATTCTTTTCTCCTTTCTTTAAAATCCCACGATAGCAAGAAATAAATGAGTTGATTTTTGGCTTTAAATTATGCCAAATGTCTTATTTAGCCACCCTTTAACATAAAAAAATCTTCCAACAGTGAAATTACTCTTTCACCCTTTTAATCCAAGGCTCCAAAGTATGTCACTTGTTAAAATTTTCATCCAAGGGTCAAGATTAATTCCATGAGTTAGTATTTACCAACTTTGCCCTTGTCAAAATCCATAATTCCAATCTTATCCTTTTTGATCCAACGATTGAGATTAAACATAGAAACTCAACCTAAATCCAAGGGTTCTAATTCATCCAACACATTAAAATTATCGTAAACATGTGTAATGAAATTTTTACCCTAATATTTATTAGATCCATAAATTTCTATTCAATCTGATTTACTGAAAAATTATTGAGAACTTTATCGAATAATAGCTTTTAATGCAATTCATGTACCAAAAATTTGGGTAACACCAAACTTCTCGTTTTAATGTGCTCTATCTAATTACGGGGTAAAAATAATTATTGGAAAAAATTACCATTTAAGGATCTAAACTTTGCCCAACTTTTCACTTTAGACACCAAGTTTTGCAAACTTTTAATTTTGTTCACTAATCAACTTTTGGGGTATTATAATTCTTCCTCCTTAAGAAAATTTGTCCTCGAATTTAGAACATATCAAGTTGTATAACTATGATACATAAGTAATGAAAAGTTTAGACGTACATGTATTAAACAGATTTGGATATTGTTTTTCCATCGATTCCTTTGTTTTCCAGGTAGCATCCTCCACATTATGATTTCGCCAGAGAACCTTTACCCTTAGAATGGTCTTGTTTCGCAACTATTTAACTCCATGAGCAAGAATCTTCACTAGTTCCTCCTTATAGGTTAAATCTGGTTGAATCTCTAATTCCTCTGGTGAGATAAAGTGAGAAGGATTTGACCGATACCTTCTAAGCATTGAAACATGGAAGACATCATGAAGTTTACTCATCTCTGGAGGTAGAGCCAACTGATATGCTACCGGGCCAACTCTTTTTAATATCTCATACGGGTCAATAAATCTCGGACTCAATTCTCCTTTGCGCTCGAATCTCAAAACCTTTTTCCAAGGTGAAACTTTTCAAAAACACCTTTTCACCAACTTTGAATTCAATATCTTTTCTTTCCAAGTCCACATAAGATTTCTGTCGATCAGAGGCCTTTTTAAGATTATCTTGAATAATTTTCACTTTTTCTTCGACATCTTGTATCAATTTTGGACCAACAATCTTTCAATCTTTGAGCTCAAACCAATTCAAAGGTTTTCTACACCTCTTTCATACAAAGCTTCGTAAGGTTCCATTTTTATGCTTGACTTATAACTATTATTGTATGCAAATTCTGCCAATGGTAAATATTTTTCCCATAAACCCATGAACTCAATCAAGCATGCTCTGAGCATACCTTCAAGTATTTGGATTGTTCTCTCTGACTGCCTATCCATCTGAGGATGGAATGATGTACTAAAATTCAGCCAAGTTCCCAATGCTCTATGCAAAGAACTCCATAATCTTGAGGTAAACCTCAGATCTCTATCTGATACAATGGAGACATGTACACAATGTAACCGAACAATATCTATGATATACAAATCAACATATTTATCCATAGGATAATTTGTTCGGATTGTTATGAAATGTGCATATTTCGTCAATTTTTCCACAATTACCCATATTGAGTCTTTCTTGCTCTGTGTTAATGGTAAACCCGGTACAAAATCTATCGTAACTTTTTCCTATTTCCACCGAGGAATGGAAATTAACTGTAAAAATCCAGATGGTACCTGATGCTCTACTTTTACCTTTTGACATGTCAAATATTTAGCAATAAACTCTGTTATTGCTCTTTTCATTCCAGGCCATCAATATTTATTTTTCAAGTCCTGATACATTTTATTGCCTCATGGATGCATAGTTAATGGACTATAATGTGCCTCTATAAGAAGTTCCCATCTCAACTGATCATATTCGGGAACATATACTCTATCTTTGTAGTATAAGCAACCATCTAACTTAACTTTAAAATATTTGGTTTCACCATTATCAATTTGTTTCAATCTTTTCAAACAGTCTTCATCATTTAAGTGAAGCTCTTTAATTCAACCTAATAATGTTTGTCTAAGCTTTTAACTCTGCTATGAACGCACCATCTGCTCTCATTGAGAGCTGTGCATTTAATATTCTCAAAGCAGCAGATGTCTTTCTACTTAAGGCATCTGCTACTACATTCACTTTTCCTGGATGATAGTCCATCACAAGATCATAACCTTTAAGAAGCTCAATCCATCTCCTTTGTCTCAGATTTAGTTTCTTTTGAGTCATGAATTACTTTAAACTTTTATAATCCGTGAAAACATAGCATCGCTCACCATATAAATAATAGAATTAAATTTTTAGAGCAAATACGATAACTACCAACTCCAGATCGTGCATCGGATAATTCCTCTCATGAGTTTTTAGTTGTCTAGAAGCATATACCACAACTTTACCATCCTGCATCAATACTCATCCCAATCTATTATGAGAAGCATCACTATACATAGTAAAATCTTTCCCTAATCTAGTTGTAATAAAATTGGGGCCCCAGTCAAAATATTCAATAACTGCTTCTCAATTGTGCTAACGCTTGGAAAAGATTGAGGATTCAGTGTTAATATGTAAGAAAAATAATACCAAGGGTGAGTCTTTTGCGTTCAACTATACACGGTCAACAAGTAATACAACAGTGAGTTGAGTATCGTATCTACATGGATTGTCTAGGGATTTATGTGCTCAATATTTTACTCGTTGATTGGAACAAAAAGTTTTAAAATTGATTTGTGTTTTTGATTTGGAAAAAAGAAAACTAAGAAAATGCGATAAAAGTGTAAACATATTGGCAAACAAAAGTATTTGAATGGATGATGAACGTTAGCAAGGGATGCATAGTTTTCATGCATGCCAACCTTTAATAATGTCATACTTTGGAATTATTGTCGAGTAGATTCAAGGATGGCATTACCTTTGTCGATGGCAATGCCCGAAACTAACCATGTTAACCCCTTATATGTCTATAGTGAAGTTTCTCATTAATTAATTTGATTAAGTTCCAATCTATATTCCTAAGGGGTAGATTCACTTCAGGTGTAAGATTATCTACTTGAACATCTTCTATCGTAGCTTCTCTCCTTAGTATCTAGCAAGTAGTCGTTACCCCTCAAGTCTGTTAAGATATTAAATTGTAATAAGAAAACAATGCCAGCGGTTGCATGGAAAAGAATTTAGAAAACTAAAGTGCATGAGAGATAGAAAAAACAATGCAAAGGCATTTGAATTATTAAAAACCAAACATAAAACCAACATTAAATGCAAACATCCCCTAACCAACTATAAAATTTTAGTTCATGGTTGGAGGTTCCATCCAAAAAATATTGTATCTCAACATTACCATTTAAATGAAATTAAAAACCAAAGAGAATGGGCAAAGAAGGGGGTCCATCAATGCAGCCCTTCAATGGCTCCAAGCTCTCTGTCTAAGCTGGTCAAACCACATTGCTGCCCTCTGCCTTTACCACGGTACAGCCTCTTCAATCCGATCTCCCTACTCTTGATCGATCTCCTCTCATCATTTAAATAGGCATGCATGGAAACCCTAGGATAAGCCGTTGAGTTTGAATTTTGAATGCACAAGAGATAAGATGCATGATCATCTTATCCAGATTTGAATTTGAGCTGATCAGGTTTTGACTAGGGCTGACGTCATCGACCTTCGATCCTTTGCCGGCCGAGCTTGGCATTGTTTGATCCATCTATGCCAAACAAGCTTGGCATTCTTTTAGCTCCATCTTGTTGGAGTATGCCTAAAGACCAATCGTGAGATGGTTGTAAAAGACATACTTATTTTATCTTGTTTATTAATATAAAGCCATTATTATTATTTCAATCTTATTCTGTGTGTTTATAAATAATTTCAATTATAGTAAAGTCCTTAGAATAATATAGTTATTCTTAGAATGTCCTTAGTCGAGTATTATTGTGGGCATGGACAACAATAATATATTAAGACTAATATGTAGTTGATTGATGACAAAGTGTTGTCATTGACATGGAGATGTCAAAATCAATACATAAGTATGTGTTAGAGAACGGCATACTGGACTGACCCGCTATGATCATGTTTCTTGGATGATTATGTGATAGTCACAACATTGCTCATAATGATAGCTACATGTATGATCCTCAGACTTGAGATCATTATTATTTCAACATTGTGAGTGACATATTTTGATACAATCAAACGCGTGTCGTAACTGACTACGCTATAAAGACTGATATTAGATATGTTGCAATCTATGTAGCGGAATATGGTTGATCAAGATAGGATTTGTCCCTCCTACATAATAGGAGTAATATCATAGGCCACTTGATTGAGTGAGACTAGAAATACATGGCCTTGCTCGAATAAATTGATATGAGATATCATAGTTATTTGTTTATAATAGTCTACTCAAGATATCAAGAAATATTAGATGGACTATACAAGTGTGACTATTCCACGACTTGTTTCCAATCTAGATATAAAGGTAAAAGGATGTAATACATGAAAAAGAGTTAATCACAAAAAAAGATTATGTCGAACCATGACTCCCTGTAACTTAGGTAGCAATGATATATTGCTAGATGCCACTCATTGCTTATAATATTAGAATTGTTCTAGATATTACTACTAACGTTGCATGAACCTACAAGCGTCATACCTTATGATTGAAATGAACAAATATCGACTAGATAGCATGTGTACAAATTTGTTGTGCACGAAATAAGTAAAAAATCAAAATTATTATGATTATTGTAATTATAGATAGTTTCGTTTATATATATTTTAATACTAGATAATTATTTTAATTATTAGATACTATTATAATATATATCCCTAAAGAAACCTGATTGAAGTAGAATCAGATTTTACATATTTAATTATATTCGGTTAAATATATTGTATATTTAAAGAATTCAAATTTAGTTAGAATTAGGGTTTTGAATGCTATCTAAAGGTATAAGGTCTAGCAACCAAAGTATGCTTTTGCGAAAAACCTTTCTAACAGTTGGAGAAGAGAAAATATTATTCATTTCGTTCGGGTGGTCTGCGTAGAGGTTGGAACTCTATTGTGACGATTTGGATTCGATATCATGGTGGAAGAATTGGATTCTCCTAAATCTCTGCGGTTTTCAGATTTAATTAAGGTAACATTTCATCCCTTTTCACCCCAAATTCGTTCCTAGTGCATAGATCACTAGTGGAATACGTTAGATAATTTTTTCACTGCGCCATGGGGTGTACCGGCATTTCCCAACAGTGGTATCAGAGCCACTTGTACGGTACAAATTCGAACTTAAATAATTGGATGATTTTTTTGTATGAGATGCATGTTTTGTTTTTCCTGTTTTGGCGAGTATACGATATTTGGCAAAACAATGAAATTGAATCTAGTCGCGGTTAATATGTTAATCTGTTTTAAATAAGTTTTTACAACCGATGGTTAAACGTTAATCATATGTTTGTTGCTGTAAGGTTTTAATGTTCATATGTTAATTGTTAACGTGATGAACATGTGGTTTTGATAGTAGATCGTTTTGGCAGAGGAACAATGGTTGTTCCAGTGCAAAAACCTTAGGAATTGAAAAATCCCAAAAACACAAATCTGTTGATAAAAGTTATCAAATCTTGAGGCTTTTCTATAGTAATTGAAGTGCCAAAATTAAAAAATTTCCTGGTAGACCGGGGCCACCGACCCACACTTTACTAGTAGACCCGGCAGCACCGGATCTACCGGAGCACGTAGGCAACAAAGGTCGTAGGAACTATTTTGGTAATCTTAAATAAGAAGATAAAATATGAGTATTTTTGGATGATATGCACGGTGTTTGGAAATGCATGGTTATAGCCCAATAGCCCATTTACTTTGGTTTTATATAAATATGGCCTATGTGCCATGCGTTTTTTTCTTCTATTGTAATTCTTTTCTCATTTTACCCCCTCGTATGTAAAACGAGTTTTTGAAAAAAATTGTAATATTTGCGGAGAAAGCATGGATCAAAGGAGCAGAATGATGGGCCGATCAAAGGTGAATTAGATTCTTGGGAAGCAAGTTCTATCTTTAGTATTCTTGGTTCTCCCATTGGCTTGGGATGGGCCACCTTAGTTTTATGGGCTATAACCATTGTATTTATATTTACTGTTTTACATGTATGTGATACAATGTATGTTTTTAGCATGATGGTAACTAATTAGATCATAGTAGAATGGTGAGATTAATTTAACAAAAAAACCCTCCATATTTAATTAATAGCCATCCACCAATATTAGCCCTCGTTAAAACATCGATCGGTACTATTTAGGTTCCGCTAAAGCGACGTACACATATCTATCTTGGTTAAACGCAAAGAATAAGCAAGTGATATTCACTGGTTGTAACATTGGTTAAACTAGGTTGTTCTAATGAGATTAGAAACCTAAAGGCTAATGATTTGGATAATCATGAGATGATTAGGAACAATATTTGTTTACCAAATATAGGAATTACATGTGATGTAATTAACAAGTGTTGCTTACCTAAATAATTGAATTCTATGAGTAAAGCCAAAGCTGACTTAGATGAAATGAAATATGGATTCTTACCCACTAGAAATACTTTTGGTAAGTTTTTCAATTTTGAGTGTTTTTAATAGTGGGAATGTTATTACTTTATAAACATGATAAAAGGTACTTATAAATCATATTTTTATCATTGTAGATTTATTATGGCAAATTCAAACTCATTATCATTGCGATCCGTCCTTGAGAAGGACAAATTGAATGGCTTGAACTTCCTTGACTGGTTCTGCAATTTGAAGATTGTCCTCAAACAAGAACGAAAACTACCAGTCATCGAATAACCTGTCCCTAAAAAGCCAACAGATGATGCCTCCAAAGATAAATTGGAAGCCTTTGAAAAATACTCAAGTGACATGGTAGATGTCAGATGCTTGCGACCATGACCCCTGAGCTTCAAAAGCAATATGAGGATATGGTTCCCTATGAGATGGTTAAAAATCTCAAGGAATTATATGAGGGTCAAGCTCGTCAAGAGAGGTATGAGACCTCTAAATCTTTGTTTTGATGCAAGATGGTTGAGGGAACTCTAGGAGGAACTCATGTTTTCAAAATGATAGGGTACATTCAGACCCTTGTAAAAGTTGGGCTTCCCTCTAGGTGTTGAATTGGCTACTGATGTTATCCTACAATCGTTGTAAGATATTTTTAATCAGTTTGTTCTTAATTTCAATATGAATGAAAATAACAAATTATTGCCTCAATTTCTTGGTCTATTAAGAACAATAGAGAACAACATGAAAAAGGTTGGCTGCAAACCTATTCTGATGGTCCAAAAGGATAATAGTAAAGGAAAGCCCAACACCAAGGCAAAGCCAAAGCCCAACAAAGGAAAGGCCGCACTGAAACCCAAAGAAGGAGTTGCAAAAGAAGGACAGTGTTTCCATTGCAACAATGTTGGACATTGGAAGAGAAACTGCCCTGTCTATCTTGAGGACATCAAGAAGGCAAGAGAAAATGGACAGTCTAGATCAGGTATTTATGTTATTGATATTAATATATCAACATCTACTTCTTGGGTATTAGATACTGGTTGTGGTTCTCACATTTGTACTTATGTACATGGACTACAAGGAGTAAAAAATTGGCAAAAGGAGATGTGGACCCACAGGTGGGAAATGGCGCAAAAGTTTCTACATTAGCTATAGGAACATATACTTTGTCATTACCTAGTGGACTTGTTTTAGATTTAAAGGATTATTATTTCGTACCTAGTTTGACTAAAAACATTATTTCAATTTCTTGTTTGGACAAGATTGGTTTTGAGATTATTATTAAGAATAATAGTTGTTCCTTTTATCTCAATAATGTTTTATGGTACGGCTCAATTAATAAATGGCCTCTATATCTTAGATTAATACAATTCCATATATAAAATAAATACGAAAAGATCAAAAACAAATGACTCTAATCAAACTTATCTCTGGCATTGTCGCTTGGGTCATATAAGTGAGAAACACATATCAAAACTTCATAAAGATAGATTTTTGGGTTCTTTTGTTTTTGAACAATTTAATATACGTGAACCTTGCTTAATGGAAAAAATGACCAAATTACTGTTTGACGGTAAAAACGAGCGAGAAAAGTGATTTATTAGGTCTAATATATAGTGATGTATGTGGACCAATGAATACACAAGCCAGAAGAGGGTTTCAATACTTCATTACCTTTACTGACGATTTTAGTAGATATGGGTACATTTACTTAATGCATCATAAATCTGAAGCCCTTGAAAAGTTTAAGGAATTTAAGAATAAAGTACAAAACCAACTAGGAAAGAGTATCAAAGCTCTTCGATCAGATCGAGGAGGAGAATACTTAAGCTCAGAGTTTGATGAACTTTTTAAAGAATGTGAGATTGTCTCACAACTTACACCTCCTGGTACTCCACAACATAATGGAGTCTCTGAAAGGAGAAATTGAACATTGTTAGACATGGTTCGGTCAATGATGAGTCATGTTGATATTCTAACTTCTTTTTGGGGACATGTGCTAGAAACAGTTTCTTTTACACTAAATTATATTCCATCTAAATCGGTTCAAAAGACACTATATGAGATATGGACTGGAAGCGTCCTAGTATGTCTTTTACGAAAATTTAGGGATGCAAAGTTTATGTTAAACATTAGATGTCTACAAAACTCGGACCTAAATCTCATAAGTGTAATTTTGTAGGGTATCTTAATGAAACTAAATGATACTATTTCTTCAATCCTTTTGAGAACAAAGTGTTTGTTGCTCGAACAAGTGTCTTCCTCGAAAGAGAATTTATTTTTAGAAAATGAAGTGGGAGAAATATTGAACTTGAGGAAATTTAAGATCAACCATAGATCACTGAACCAGAGATTGAACAACAACAAGTTCCACAAATAGTTGAGAAACATCCAACCATTCTTGAAACACAACCACTACGGAGATCTATGAGAGAACACAATGCGCTTGAGAGATATGGATTTCTCGTTACATTGCATGGTGATGTTCTTCTCATGGACCAAGATGAGCCTAGGACTTACCATGAAGCAGTGGGGAGCCCAAACTTCAAGAAATGGCTAGAATCCATGAAATCCGAGATCGATTCCATGTCAGAAAACCTAGTATGGACTTTAGTTGACCCACCTGAAGGGATAAAGCCCATAGGGTGTAAATGGGTTTTAAAAAAAAGACCGACATGGATGGTAATGTACAAACATACAAAGGGCGGTTGGTCGCTAAGGGATTTCGTCAAATTCATGGTATAAACTATAATGAAATGTTTTCTTCTGTTGCTATGTATAAATCCATTCGGATATTGCTTGCAATAGCTGCATTTTACGATTATGAAATCTGGCAAATGGATGTTAAAACCGCTTTCCTCAATGGAAAATTAGATGATGATGTGTATATGACACAACTTGAAGGTTTTGTCGATCCAAAAGATGCCCGAAAAGTATGCAAGCTACAAAGATCCATTTATGGGGTTGAAGCAAGCTTCTCGAAATTGGAATCTTCATTTTAATTATGCAATCAAAGAATTTGGTTTTATTAAAAATGAAGATGAGCCATGTGTTTTCAAGAAAACTAGTGGGAGCACTGTCACATTCTTGGTGTTGTATGTGGATGACATACTAATAATAGGAAATGACATACCTACCTTACAGTCTCTAAAGACTTGGTTAGCAAAATATTTTTCTATGAAAGACTTGAGTGAAGCAACCTACATATTGCAGCGACCTTTTTCTTTAAGGAAAATCGGGTGGATCATACATAAATTCGACGCTACAAATTTATCCCCTAAATTATTACTGAAAATCTTTTAATGGAGTGGGGATTTCTTTTGAAAACCTTAACTTTTTGAAGAAGATGAAAACTTGGAGTCGCCACTGGCCACTTGGGTAAGGTAGGCCGAACACCATAAGAAACCAGAGATATTGGAATTAATAAGTACCTTCTTTTTACGATTTAGATTAATTAAGAATGCAATTAAAATTAAAGGTTATATGAATGACAATTAAGGCATGACAATCAAAGGCACAAATATAAACACACAAAAGGAAGACCCAACTTATTAAAAAGCTCAATTAGTGATCTATTTATCAACTAAATGATTCTAATACTTAACCCTAAATTAATTAGCCCTAAAAGACTAGAAACCCTAAATCATGGTGATTAATTTGTAATTTAATGTCAATCTAAACTTGAAATTAATTTTATAGTAAAAGTAATTAAGAAATGTTCAATTAATTTAATGAATTTAATATTTACCCCAATAAGCCAATGATAAATTTAAATTCACTAAATTAATTCGAACCCTAATATAACTGAGGCTCTAAAGAATCTAATCCTAAAATTAATTTAATTAATTTAGGGATCGTGCCACTATGAGGCGAGCACACGATCTAAATTAATCGAATTAATTTGCCTAATCTAAAGCTTTAATTCCTTAAGCCCACCAAAAAGCTCAAGGCCCACTAAGCTAACACTAAACCTAGGCCCAAAATACAAAAGGCCCTAAACTAAACTAATTGAACAAAATAAGCCTAAAGCAAAACAAGGCCCAAAACTACTAAACTTAACAAAAACAAAAACACATATATCTTAGGAATATATTATATAGTTTTGAAAACCAAATCAAATATATTACAAGTGAATATACATCATACAAACAATATAAAAAAAACTTTTAGCACCTGAATGGTAAAAAGCTATACACGTATATTATATATCAAAAAAAAATTATATGCAACAATCTTTATAAAATCATATATATTAAACTAAAAAAGGTTATATATTTTAAGAAAAACTATACATATATTATAAACAAAAACATACATTATACATTTTTGCAAAATTCTACTATGTATTTTAAAAATTATGTATCATATACCAAGAAAATATATGTTACATTTTACAAAATTATACTATATACCTTAAAACTATGTATCATATATCAAAAGTATTTATTACATTTTTTTAAAAAATTCTATTATATACTTAAAAATATATACATTATATGTAAAAAAAAATACACATATATTACATTTTACAAATTTCTATTTTATACTATAAACACATATATTATAGGTTAAAATATATGCATATATTTTTTATTTTACTAATTTATACTTTATACCTAAAAAATATAGATATTAGACATAAAAAATTAAATATATTACATTTTTACAAATTTCTGTCTCATACTAAAACTATATGCATGTTAAATCAAAAACATATACTATTCGAACTAATTTTCGACAATAATCACAAACAACAATATTAATATACGAATTAAACTAAAAATTACGGGAAACTAATGTGCAAGATTTAAATTAAAAATGCATGAAAGAAAGAATAAAAGAGTTTTTAATTTAAAACCAGAAAAAATGACTAAGTTTGACAAATTGGAAATCGGGGCCCAAAATTCAAAACCTTTAATTTGGTTAGAGAGGGACGAAATTGAAAACGATCAAAAAGTTGCGGGGACCTAGGGTGTAATTTACAAAGGCGGAATGGCTTACTAGCGTGATTATCCTACGCGGAGAGATCAAAAGCGTAATTGGACCATGCAGAAGGACCACAGACATGATTATTTTAGGGCGGAGGTCCTTAAAATGCAATTAATCTATTTTTAAAACAAAACAAAATATAAAAGACCTATTTTGGCCAGATTTTCAATTCTTTTGGCATTTTTTCTTTAAAGCTTAATAAACCCTCCCCTCACTCTTTCAACCCTCGATGAACACTATCGTTCATCGGGGTATAATCCCAGAAACTGATTAAGCACAGCCTCAACGACCATCGTGTAACCCAAAAAGCAGTCGATAACTGCCATGTCGACCGCCACTCGCCGATGGCCGGTGAACCCTAAAATCCACCAAAACACTATGTTTTTCATACTAAACCTCGATTCGATCCTGGTTCTTTCAAAATCAACCTCATTTTCCGTTAAAACCCCAAAACTGAGACCAAAAAAAGAAATCTAAGGCTCAAAACCCCCACTCCGAAAACCACTCTCCAGCGTTTATCTCCCTGCCGGTTCACCATCGGACGGTCTTAGGAGACCATGAGTCTTATCACTGGTGAGGGAAGCTCGACGGCACGAGGGTAAACCCTAGAATCTATTTTTTATATATACATGCATGTTATATTTCTAACTGAAAAAGGAAGAATGAATACCTTGAAAGGCCTTTTCATTGTTTGTATTGGTTCTAAATTTTTCCCATTCAAAAACTTAGGGGTTACAAGTGATTGCTTACAATCTTATATGCTTCTTTCGATTACATCATTGCTGCCTATGCTATTATTTACATTACGAAGCAAAAATTTAATGGCTGAACTATGGATGATGATAACACTGATATCCTCTATTTTATGTATTTTTTATCTAACCGGTGGTTGGAGAGCTGGTGGTCACCTTATGGTGGTAGCAAAATTTTCGGCGATCTAGCCACGCGGTTGGGAAAGACGGAGGGTCTGGCGCGTGGGAGCCGAACGGTCACGGTCACGGGAAGCACGAGCGCGTGAGGAAGATGAGTAGCCACTCTCGGTTGCATCTAGACCGTTGGATCAGATTTGATCCAACGGCTCTCATTTGGCTGCGCACTAATAAAGAGAGAATGGATCAAATTAGGGTTTTTTTGGTTTAGGGTCTATCGGACCATGTAATAATATGTAGTAATAATTTTTGGGATTTTTATTGTAATGGACTTGGACTTAATAAAATATTTTTGGGTTTTAGTTATTTTAATTATGATATGTTTTTTTATTATCAGCCCATTTTATAATAATAATAATAATAATAATAATAATAATAAATATAACATACATGTATAATATGCATACACACATATATAAACGAATACACAAACATTAGTACACATTATACACTTAATAGCATAATAATAGTAATATCTTTTTTTGACTTTTGGGTTTTAAATAACATAACATATACTATGATAATCAATAGTATAATACGATAGTGAATTGGGTAACAATATAGCAACATATATATATATATATGTAATACTAGTAATATTTTTGGTGTTTTTGGTTTTAATGAAAACAAATAAAGTAAACAAAGCCCTTAATATATTTTTAGATAGTAGTAACATATATAAGCCCGTTATTGTAAAAACAAAAATAAAAACGAGTTCACCCCGAGAAAAATTAGTGATTACAGCTACCCCTCTTTGCTTATACTTGTGGAACAAGGATAAAACAAAGACCATAAGCACTAATTTTGTCCTACTTCCCCGTCAGACGATTTGCCCCCCGGAACGGCAGTGAGTAAATCAAAATAAGTTGTTTTCTTGAAGCGGAAAAAACAAATTAGGTAGCGCTGGCATGTCGTTCCGAAACAGCAATGGATGGACCAGATAACAAATGATTCATTCCTCTGAAACGGTAGTGAATAAATCCAAATGACTTTACTTTCCCTAAGCGGCAGAAAGCAAACTGAGTGGTGCTGGGATGTCCTTCTTGAAATGGCAGCAGACAAGCCAACTAACCTTCAAACGACTCATTGTTCCAAAACGGCACTGAACGAATCCAATTTCCTCAAATGGCAGGTGAACTCAAGTTCTGAAGTGGTAGAAATAAAGTGCGTTGATGGGTCCATCCGAAACGGTAGCGGACAACCATCAATTCTTCAAAAGAATGTTCCAAGAAGGCTTCCATTCTTCGTGAGCCTGAACGGATAGGCTAATATTCTTCTTCCCTTTGCTTGAAAATTCTTTTCAAGTTTCTACTTTGTCGTTTACTCCTCTTCTTAGGAGGTACCCCATTTATCTTTCAAATCCCTGTGAAAAGAGATAAAGTGCTACAATGGTATGAGTTAGCATGATCCTATCCTAGGGATGTCTAACTAAGTATGATGCATGAATGACAATAATTCACTCGGACACTTTTTCTTCTTGGTCCCTTGATTTTGATCTTCTCTTGCTTCCCTATTCTCTTCTTTGTAATGGCGGTGCCCCATCTCTCACTCGGGTTCACCCTTTATGCCCCTTTCTTGAAATCCTAAACCTCTTGCTCTAAATCTCACTTTCAGGTTTTCACTTTAGACTTGTCTTTCTCTAAAGCGTCTTTTACGGGTTTTCAATTCAGAGTTTTTTTCTTTTTCTTTTCTTTTTTTTTCTTTTTTCTTTTTTCTTTTTCTTTTCTTTCTTTCCTCTTTTTTTTCCTTTTTTTCTTTTCTTTGGGCGCCCTTTTGGGTTTTGCCTTTAGCTCTTTCAATTTTAATATGTGAGGTACTCATTGTCTTTCTTTGGTGAATCTCATCAATTTCGGCCCCGGTGACCTTTTGCCTTAACCTTGGCAGATTCGCCTTCTATTTTGGAACAACCTGCACCCAATAGGTTAAATCATAGTAATGCCAAGAAATCCTTTGCTTTTTTCATAATCTGTGCCAATTCATCTGTGCGATGATTATGAGACGGATAATGGAAGTGACATAATATTTTATTAATAGTTAGAGAAATATTAACAAAATTTTGAAAGTCATGGCAAACATGAGAGAAAAAAAGATATAGATAATATCGACTGTATGAATAATGAGAACCCATCAACCATAGTAGATATTTCATTCGCCACCTTTGGTTACAATTCTTGACGACATAAGGATTGAAGCATCAGTCTTCGACGAAGTCTGGCAGTCGTATGCCAAAATTCAAGTATATTTGAACCGTCCTGTTCAGATTTTCAATTCAGATCACCCCTTGGTTTTAAGACGCCCATTTTTGGGTTTTCGCCCTAAATCCTCTTTATTCTTTTTTCTTGTTCTTTCTTTTTTTCTTTTTTCTTTTTTCTTCATTTTATTTCTTTTTTTTTCTTCTTTTTTTCCTTTTTTCCTTTTTTTTTCTTTCTTCCTTAGGCATAATATTTTTTACAAAGTCCGAGTTTATAGGGTTGTTCAACTCTTTCCCATCTATATCAGCTAGGATTAATGCTCCTCTGGAGAAGGCATTTTTTACAACATAAGGCTCTTCCCAATTAGGCATCCACTTCCCTCGGAAGTCTTTTCGGTTAAGTAAGATCTTTTTAAGCACCAAATCCCCCTCTTGAAACCCCCTCCGTGAACTTTTTTGTTATAGGCCCGCATCATCCTTTTCTGATACATTTGACCATGATAGATAGCCTTCAACCTATTTTTCTTCAATGATGTTCAATTGATCAATCCTAGCTTGCATCCATTCGGCCTCATCCAACTTTACTTCGTTCAAAATTCGAAGTGATAGAATCTCTACCTCGATGGGTAATACCTTCTCCATGTCGTATACCAAAGAGTACGGCGTTACCCCGATTGAGGTCTTCACAGAGGTTCGATAAGCAAATAGGGCAAAAGGTAGCTTTTCATGCCAATCCTTGTAATTTTCTGTTGTTTTTGCTATGATCTTCTTTATATTCTTATTCTCCGGTTCCACCGCTCCGTTCATCTTGGGGCGATAAACAGTAGAACTGTGATGTACAATTTTGAACTGTTCACACACCTTAGTCATCATTTTGTTATTCAAGTTGGAAGCATTGTCGGTGATGATTATTTCGGGCAGGCCATAGCGACATATAGTTTCTTTCTTGAGGAACTTGCAAACTATTGCTCTTGTGATGTTGGCATACGAGGTAGCTTCTACCCGTTTGGTAAAGTAATCAATGGCTACTAAGATGAAATGATGCCCATTAGAAGCTTTCGGGTGTATCTGACCAATAACGTCTATTCCCCAAGTAGGAAAAGGCCAAGGTGAGTTCATGACGTGAAGTGGTTCTGGCAATGAATGTATCTTATCGGCGTAGATTTGGCATTTATGGCATTTCTTTTCATAATTGATGCAATCTCCCTCCATTGTTGACCAAAAATAACCGTATCTCATGATTTTCCTAGCCATCGACAATCTGCTAGCGTGGGTTTCGCATAAACCTCCATGGACCTCCGCTAAAATAGTTTTGGCCTCCCAGGCGTTGACGCATTTCAATAGTATCTGATCTTTGCTTCTTTTATACAAAACCTCCCCGTCAAAGACGTACCCTGATACCAACCTTTTTATGGTTCTTTTTTCGTTATCGTTGGCATCTTTTGGGTAAGTCTGGTACTTGATATACTGGAGGATGTCATAATACCATGGATTGTCATCTCTTTCCTCTTCCAAACTATAGTAGTGGGCTGGCACCTCAAAATTTTGCATCTCGACAGGCTTCATTCGGCTATCCCATTTACTTTGAACACTGCGACCAAAGTGGCTAGAGCATCGGCCATTTGATTATCCTCTCTTGGCAAGTAGGTGAAACTGACTTGTTCAAAATTTATGACCAAATCTTGGATCAAATCGTGGTATTTAATTAGCTTTGGATCTCTTGTCTCCCATTCTTTTCGAAGTTGGTAGACTACCAAGGAAAAATCTCCAAAAACTTGGAGCACCTTGATCTTCTTCTCAATAGCTGCTCGAAGTCCCATGACACAGGCTTCATACTCGACTATATTGTTGGTGCAGAAGAATTCCAGCCTACTTGTAAAAGGGCAGTGTTCATCTTTAGGGAAAATTAATACTGCCCCTATTCTATGGCCTAGGGCATTTGACACCCCGTCAAAATAGAGCCTCCACCCCTCTTTCTCGGTAACGGGTCTCCCTTCAGTTAAACCACAAATCAAATCTTCATCTGGAAAATGGAAATCCAACGATTCATAGTCATCTGAGGCGCAACTTGCCAAAAGATCTGCCACGGCACTTTCTTTTACCGCTTTATGGTTCACATAAACGATGTGAAACTCTGACAAAAGCATTTGCCAACGGGCCATCTTCCCGGTCAATGTTGGTGCTTCCATTAGAAATTTCAGCGGATCCATCTGGGAAATTAGATAGGTGGTATGATACAACATGTATTGCCGTAGACACTTAGTATCCTGTACTAAGGCACAACATAATTTCTGAATTAGCGGGTACCGCGTTTCACAATCAATGAACTTCTAGCTCAAATAGTAGATTACCCTTTCCTTCTTGCCTGAGTCATCGTGTTATCCAAATACACACCCCATAGAATTTTCAAAGACTGTCAAGTACAGGAACAACGGTCTATCCGGCACTGGTGCTACTAGGATTGGGGGATTGGTCAAATACTTCTTGGTTTTTTCTAATGCCTCTTGACAATCTTCATCTCAGACCACCATTTTATTCTTTCAGAGCAGTTTGAAGACAGGGTCACACTTATTAGTCAATTGAGATATGAACCATGAGATGTAGTTTAACCTCCCCAAAAATCCTTGAACCTCCTTTTGTGTTTGCAGCGGTGGAAGATCTTGAATTGCTTTCACCTTGTTGGGGTCGATCTCGATGCCCTTCTGACTTACCAAAAAGCCCAAAAGCTTCCCCGACGTGACTACGAAGGTACATTTAGCCGGGTTGAGCTTTAGCTAATACTTTCTTAGCCTTCGGAAGAGTTTTTGCAAGTTTTGGATGTGCTCCTCCTCGGTCTTAGATTTGGCTATCATGTCATCCACGTATACCTCGATTTCCTTATACATCATGTCATGAAACAAGGTTACCATGGCCCTTTGGTAAGTAGCCCCGGTATTTTTTAATCCGAAGAACATCACTTTGTAACAAAATGTGCCCCACATGGTCACAAAAGTGGTTTTCTCCATGTCCTCGGGGTGCATTTTGATCTGGTTGTACCCCGAAAAGCCATCCATGAATGAGAACCAAGCATGCCCCGCGGTATTTTCCACTAAAGTATCAATATGGGGCGAAGAGAAATTGTCCCTAGGGCTCACCTTTTTAAGGTCTCTATAATCTACACATATACGCACCTTCCCATCCTTTTTCGGTACCGGCACAATATTGGCTACCCATTATGGGTACTTAGAGACTTCTAAAATTTTCGCCTCGAGCTATTTTTTCACTTCTTCCCTAATTTTTAGTAACATATCGGTTCTCATTGTTCAAAGCTTTTGCTAGATGGGCTTGCATACTGGCCTAATGGGAAGCTTGTGCATTACAATGTTCGTGTTTAAGCCCGATATATCTTGGTATGACCATGCGAACACGTCTCCAAATTCTATAAGTAGTTCCACTAACCCCTGCCTGACTTCTGGTGATAGGGTACCTCCGATCTTTACTTCTTTCCTTTATTCTTCAGTCCCTAAATTTAGGATTTCTATCTTCTCTTGGTGCAGAAGGATTTGCTTCTCCTCATCAGCCATCATTCTTAGCAGCTCATCGGGAATCACATCATTTTCTTCCCCTACCTCCGCCAAGTACATGGGTCATTCAAAATCTACTTTGGGATTAGGTTCCACATCGTTCATACAATTTATATTAAGAGGCCTGCACAATTTTAAAAGTGCGTATTGGGAAAGGAAAAGTATAGTTTATGATGTGAACAAATAATTAATTAATAAATAAATAAATAGGTAAATAAATAATGAAAGAATAAAATGGAATAGAATGAATGCCATGTTTGCCATTTAAGAAAGAAAAGATAGACATAGACTATTTTATTTAAAGCAGATGAATTATGACAAAGTTGCCCCCTTTTTTACAAAAGATGTTCGTTACTTCTGGGCCAAAGTAACGGAGTGGTTCTAGGCATTACTTTGATTTATCCCTATAAAATGATGGCACGACCGTGAAGGTCCAGTTGTTGAGCTCTTCTCCTATGAGGCATGGGCGAATCCTGGCCAGAAACTGATTAGCCTTGCTTCCGTCACCAATCATGTTCACATTCATTTCTTCTAAAGCCTCACTGATCAATTCTTCTTGGAGGCGCCTTTCACCCTCATGGTTTGCCTCTTGGATATCCTTCTTCGAATTTTGAATCCCCCCAGATATGAAGATACCTTTGAAGTTTGAGTAGGTTATGGGGGTCAAGGGTATGTCCTCCCTTCTCAGTCTGGCCTTCCTCTGTTCTTGTTTCTTTTTCCACTCTTGTCTTTTTTGCAGAAAATTAGGCTTATAGCCATGTCCGAAGTGGTCCACCCTATGAATTACACTAACGGGACGAAGACGCCCCCTGTAGATTCTTCCCCAAACCTTTATTCTTTCTTGGTCCTCTTCACAGGGTTTCAAATACCATCATCTTAGTGCAATTTGACAATTTAGGGCGTGAAACCTTGCTCCCTTCAGCAACAAAAGTAGCATTGACAAGTTCCAAGGCTCTAAAGGCGCATTCCATTGCTTCTCCATTAGTAGGGATGTATGGTGTATTTGGAGTCAATAAAGCGATGATGTCCTCTTCGGCATTCACCGTTACTAACTTACCCTCAGTGAGAAACTTTAACTTTTGATTGAGTGAAGACAGAACGACGCCGGCTGAGTGTATCCACGGCCTACCTAACAGGCAGTTGTAAGATGGCTAGATATCCATGACCACAAAATTGACCACATATTTAGTGGGACCAATAAATAGGTACTTTTATTTTCCCGACCACATCTCTTTGAGTCCTATCGAAGGCTCACACCGTATTATGACATGGTTTCATATGTGAGCTATCTATTGGTAGTCGTTGTAGCGTGGCTAATGGCATAACGTTCAATGCAGATCAATTATCAATTAAAACGCCCGGTAGCTCACAACCTTTACAGTGAGTGGTGGTGTTCAGGGCCTCAACGGACCCTGTGCCTTCCCTTGGAATTTCATCATCATTGAAAGTAATGTGATTGACGTCAGTTATGTGACTGATAATCTGATCCAATCTCCCAATAGAGATGTCTTTTGTAATGAAGGTCTCATTCAAAACCTTTAACAATGCATCACGATTTTTCTAAGTTTAGTAACATATCAAGTACTGAAATATGATCTGGTTGTTTCCAGAGTTGATCGACAACATTATACTCACTGTGCTTTAAAATTTTCAAAAACTCTCGTGCTTGTGTTTCTGTGACTGGTTCCTTGATTTTTGAATGTGGGTTTTCTCCGAACAACTTCTCGGGTTCTGCTCCAACCTCCTTACTTTTCTCCTTTGGATCCCTTAGGTTTTCTGGAACATAGCATCGACCACTTCTTGTGAAATACCCCACATCGCTTACTTCTCCGCTATTCGGTTGAGCAAGTTTTGTCTCTATCGTCCTCTTTTCCTCTTATGCACTGGACAAGCCCAGAGTCGTGACGCTCGCGGTGTAGTTCCATGAGACCATCTTTGTGTCTTTGAAAGGAAAAGACTTTGGGGTAGCAATTATAATTTTGGGAGCCACTTTTGGTTCGCTTGCCTCACTCGGCCTAAGACCAAGGACAAGTGGTCTCTTCGTACTGTATCTAGTTTCTTGATTCTCCGATGCGAAAACTTCAAATTCATTTCCTCTTTTTTCCTTTTCAAAAAACTCAATCTCCCTGTTATCTATCATAGCTTGTAGTAAATGAAAGAATTCCCAACAATGCTGAATATCATGACCTCTCAATTGGTGATACTCACAGTATGGGCCATATCCTTTTTTGACCAACACCATTCCCCGATTGATGAGGCGCGCCATGCATAAGTACTGAAAGACCCGTCTTAAGGGAGACTGGACTTCGGACACGTTCCTTTTGGCTTTCTCGGTGCACTTGTTCTCAATAGCATTTACACCCTGTCCCCCATGATTCGACAACGGATTATTGGCTGTACTGGGTTCCCCCAACTATAAAACCCCAGTTCGAATTAGATTTTGAACGAACTTCTTGAATGCTATATAGTTCTCGATTAAATGTCCTGGGACATCAGCATGGTACTCACAGTGTTCCTTAGGGTTATACCAAGCTGGGTATGGTGGGTTGTCAGGAGTAACGTGGTACGGTCGGACTAGATCGGCCTTGTATAACTACAAGTAGAGTTCTTTATAGGTGGCAAAGGCGTTAAAGACCTATCATCCCTTTCCTTCTTAGGTCCCTTATCTTCTCTCTTGTTGAAGTTTCTAGAGTTCCCTGCTGGGGCCTGTGGCTTGGAGATGGTGAAGTTCTTGGTTTTATTGAAAGCGTTGGTGTTGTTCAATTAATGATCCTTCTTCTTATACTGCTTTCATGAATGATCCCCTCCATTGATCCTTCTGCTATTGATGGCCACTTCAATGCGATTAACTAGTCATGACCATTTCTGCAAAGTTTCTAATAAGGTTTATGATCAACAGATCATAAAGAGCCCCTTTTAGCGTATCTACAAACATTGGAGAGATCTCATGCTCATGAAGCAGTGGTTGTACTTGGGTTGCCACATCGCGCCACCTTTGAGATATTTACGAAGGGTCTCATTGCGCTTTTGTTCCATACCTTGTAACAGCAGTCGGTTGGGAACCATGTCGGTTACATGCTTATACTGATCAATAAAAGCTTTCGCCAGATCTCTCCACGACTTGGTTTGAGCCCTGGTTAGTTGGTTATACCACCTCAAAACATATCCTACTAAGCTGTCCTGAAAATAGTGAATCAAGAGCTTTTCGTTGTTGGTAAATCCAACCATCTTCCGGCAAAATATCACTATATGAGTAGACGGGCAGGTGCTTCCATCAAACTTCTCAAAATCTTGTGCCTTGAACTTATATGGGATCTCCACATCGGGAACCAAACTGAGCTCCCTAGCACTTAGCCCACAAGGGTCATCCTCGTCTTCCTTCACTCAGAACTTTTCTTCTAGGTCTTTTCGAGTATCCTCTAGTTGCTTATTGAACTCTGCTTTCATTTGGTTCAATTTTTCCAATTCGTCAAAGTTTAGGATGCCGTCCCCAATAATCTCGGGATTCCCGAAGGTCACCCCTGGTTGAGTTTGAGCTACTGCACTGGTATGAGAAGCAGATGCACCTTGTGTAGGATTCGATGAAAGATCAATGTGCAAAGGATTCTTGACGGTTTGGGCATAAAGGCTATCCCCCGAGTTTTGGGCAGGACTCTCGACGGTACCATTGTCTCTTGACTCCTGCCCTAGCCGGGCTTGCAACAATTGCGATATTTCCTTCATCATGTCTTGCTGGGACTTGAGGATGGTGTCCCTTAATTCCTGCTGGGTTCGTTCCATTTGACCACGCAGATCGACTTCCAACTTTGCAAAACCTTCCTCCATTTGCTTCGTTCGTAAATGGGTATGATATGGGTGTGGAATGATGGTAATTTTAAAGAACCAAAATGTAATATTTTTTTGTCTATGAAACAGAAACCTTTTTAGTCAATTATTTGCAACAAAACAAAGAATGCAAATAAATGAATTATGCATGAATGCAATGAGCAACAATGAGTTTGGCAACTATCATCGTTAAACGACTTTCATTAATAGAAACATAGTCTTAGTACAATAACGAAAAAAACCAATATAAACATATGACTTCAGGGTAGTATCGAGGTCAATTATCTCTCTCAAAATCCAAACAATCCTCTCTCCTTCTTCCAAAGCATCGTCGACACAATCATGAAGTTCAGTAGCGTCTTCCGCCAAGAGCTGTAGCTTCTGGGAAACTCATTGCATCCGAACCACCCATTGTGCTAACTCATGTTCTTGCCTCCAAATGGTGTAGGCAGCGAACTGTACTTGCTCCAAACTCGGCATCGGGCGTACTTGAATTGCTCCCCTAAAGCTTGCCACATGATCCTTGATCTGTTGAACCTCAGTCTCCAACTCTTCAATGTGATCCCCTAAAGCCTGGTTCTCCGAATTACTTACTTTTAACTTGCTAGTCGAACCTTTGTGCTTGAAAAGAGACTTCTCCAGTCACTTAACCTGATCCTTCAAGGCTTCATTTTGGTGACGTTCTTTCTCGAGTTGCCTAGAGTGAGAAGTGTGGAGGTTCTTCATTTCTTGTGTTAAAATGAGCACCTGGTCACAGTTCTCATAATACATCCTTTTATAATTCTTGGTTCTCGCTTTCTCCTCCTTGAGTTGGAGCTCTATCCATTCTCCTGATCCACCTTCCACAACTCTCTTACTTTTTTTAGCCTCTTGAGTTTCTGAATCTCTTCCTTTTCTAACTTGAGCTCGAGTTCCAATTCATCATTTCTCTTTTGTAGACCTTTAACCATTCATTCAAACTCTATCTTCTCCAACTCAAAATCGAATCTTTCTTGGCGGGCTTTCTCTTTGAGCTTGAGATACCTCTCTTGCTCCTCTTCAAGCTGTTTTCTCATCAACTCAGCTTCGGTAGGAAGTGTGGCCAACCTCTCTTCCACTGACCTCTTTCTATCGGGATTCAATTGGGGAATGTTATCATTGACACGACTGAGTCTCCATACCTCGTATTCGGGAGTGGTCATGTGGGTAGCATTCATGACTCTGACCCATCTTGCGTTGTTCCAAACTGAAGAGACATCGTACACCACTTTCTTGTAACCTTTTCCTTCTCATAATTCATATTGAACTCATTCAAACCCTTGGTAGCCAGCACAAATTGCTTCGAGCCATATTGTCTCAAAACTAGAAGAGGTGCATAAGCAGTGTGCTCCCAAAGTCCAAGTAATGACACCCAAGAGTGTATCCCGCACCTATAGAGGATACTCCTTGCAGAAAGCCACGGAGCCCTCCAAACTATATCTTCCTCTTTTAGGTTGCAAAGAACATCTACCCAAACTTCCTCAGATCTTCGGGTGGGCCAATATTTCTTTCGTAGAAACTCTTCTAATGGCGAGAAATTGCCATTGTAGAGAGGCTTTGAGAAGTTAGCATCCGACCATAGGTGACTATAGAACCATACCGTCAAAAGCTATTGGCAACCATGGAAACGACCCCTGCCATGCTCCCGACAAAATCTCAAAGATCAGAAAGTTTCAACTAAAATCACAGGCACATGATTGGTCCCGCCATTCAAACGGTCAAATAGGTCCAACACTGTCGGATCGATTATCCCTCGTGCCCGGGGAAAAAACACTAACCCATAAATTAACAACACGAAGAGATCCTGCTGAGCTCGGCCTACCGGATGTACAGAAGCTAGGGCTAGAATCCCTTCCCACTTGAGATATTCCTTACTGTTGCAAGTAGCAACCTGAAGTTCGACCCAGGATTCCAACATGTCCGAGAATCTCTTGAGCTTTCCACGAAAAGCTTTATTCTTACTAGGCTTTGAGTATACCCGAGTTTCGTTAATCTTCCCACAATTTAAAAGGTCTTGATATCCCTCAATCGTGGGAGTTAAATTGAAGTTACCGATCGTGAAACAACTATAGACGGGATTCCAAAACCTCACCAAGGCTTGCAATAGTGCCTGATCCACCAGAACATCTAACAAACATACAATGTCACTGTATTCTCTACTGAAAGTGCACTTTGTTTCCAAGTCCCAACTATTCCACATTGTCTTCAGCCCGGAAGTGTCATTGTATTCTGTATTCATAAATGTCTTTGTTGCCAATGTTGACCTGAACCCGTTAGGGATACTATCTCCATCATGCAACTTCTCCCCTACGGACCATATTTGTACGTCGAAGTTCTTTTCATCATGGATGTGAACTAGGTTTCCCATCAATCTAGCCTTTAACTTCAGACTATTTCCAACTCAATGTGCTCTTTATGATATGACCACAATATGCAAAACAAGAGAGTAACAAGGGAAAAAAAGAGAAGAGTTAGTCATGAGATAAAAATACGAAATCAAGAGAAGATAAACAATTTACACAAGGAAAGAAACCTAACCGCATGAATTCTAGTTCGCTAAGGTTATCCGTATGGCTCTAATAGGGGTGGGTTTCTTAAGTTCTCACACATGGGTTCGATTCTAATTAAGGGTACCCGAACCTATCTTATTGCATACTAAGGCAAAAAGAACCCAATTCTGGCCCATTATACACTTGCAAATTAGTTTCGATTCGAGGGAAAGTACAACCTGATGACGTAGAGGGCTGCTCACGTGTCAAAAGGCATGGATTCCGGGAGTGAATTACCGACCCGTGGAGGGCTACTCACGTGGGTAAGTGGTGTTTCACTCCAACTTAAGGGAATGAGCTCAGGTATAGAGCTTAATGATATGATACAACACATGTCGGTGACTCCTTAGAAATTAAATGAGGACTTAATTTATGGACCACCAATTATCAAAGCCCGTGCAATATCGATCACATTTTCAAGGAAGAATTATCCTAGTTCAAATCAACTACAATCCTAATAATTTTCATTATTTAAAAGCAACAATTTTTTCTTTGTCCTAACTCTCTTTTGTTTTGTAAAAACAAAAACGTCCATAGTGGAGTCGCCATGCTGTAGCGACCTTTTTCTTTAAGTAAATTTGGGTGGATCATACATAAATTCGACGCTACGAATTTATCCCCTAAATCATTACTAAAAATCTTTTAATGGAATAGTGATTTCTTTTGAAAACCTTAATCTTTTGAAGACGATGAAAACTTGGAGTCGCCACTAGCCACTTGGGTAAGGTAGGTCGGACACCGTAAGAAACCAAAAATTTCTTGTGAAAGGGTCTGGGAGTTGGTTACGCATGGGGAAGGATTAGCACCCCAATCACGCCCGGAAATCGGTACCAAAATATTTGTTGCTTTTAAAAGGATGAAAATCATTGAAATTTATATTGAATTCAATTTGGAGTTCTTAAATGAAAATTAACCTTAATTGCACGGGCTTTATCGAATTAGTGGATTCAAATTAATTGGACATTTAATTAATAAGGTTGACGATATATCGGACCATAGATTAAACCGACATCGAATAAGCCAAACTGTCGTGTTAATTTATGGTTTGACTTCCGTACGTCACCTGTATGCAAGATGCAAGCATTTAAGTATGATGTGATGATTTTGTCAATTCCTAATCTATTTACCTCGGGATGGTAAGGATTAATCCGAATATTTGGTTAACATCCTTTAAGCTCGAATTGTTACGACACAAATATTAGAATTAATAAGTACCTCATTTTTACGATTTAGATTAATTGAGAATGGAATTAAAATTAAAGGTTATATGAATGACAATTAAGACATGACAATCAAAGACACAAATATAAACACACAAAAGGAAGACCCAACTTATTAAAAAGCCCAATTAGTGATCTATTTATTAACAAAATGATTCTAATACTTAACCCTTAATTAATTATCCCTAAAAGACTAGAAATCTTAAATCATGGTGATTAATTTGTAATTTAATGTCAATCTAAACTTGAAATTAATTTTATCGTAAAAGTAATTAAGAAATGTTCAATTAATTTAATGAATTTAATATTTACCCCAATAAGCCGAGGATAGATTTAAATTCACTAAATTAATTCGAACCCTAATATAACTAAGGCTCTAAAGAATCTAATTCTAAAATTAGTTTAATTAATTTAGGGATCGTGCCCCTATGAGACGAGCACACGATCTAAATTAATCGAATTAATTTGGCTAATCTAAAACCTTAATTCCTTAAGCCCACCAAAAAGCTCAAGGCCCACTAAGCTAACACTAAACCTAGGCCCAAAACACAAAAGGCCCTAAACTAAACTAATTGAACAAAATAAGCCTAAAGCAAAATAAGGCTCAAAACTACTAAACTTAACAAAAACAAAAACACATATATCTTATGAATATATTATATAGTTTTGAAAACCAAATCAAATCTATTACAAGTGAATATACATCATACAAACATTATCAAAAAACTTTTAGCACCTGAATGGTAAAAAGCTATACACGTATATTATATATCAAAAAAGAATTTACATGTAACAATCTTTATAAAATCATATATATTACAACTAAAAAGGGGTTATATATTTTAAGGAAAATTATACATATATTATAAACAAAAACATACATTATACATTTTTTGCAAAATTCTACTATGTATTTTAAAAATTATGTATCATATACCAAGAATATATATGTTACATTTTATAAAATTATACTATATACCTTAAAACTATGTATCATATATCAAATGTATTTATTACATTTTTAAAAAAAATTCTATTATATACTTAAAAATATATACATTATATGTCAAAAAAAACATACACATATATTATATTTTACAAATTTTATTTTATACTAAAAACATATATATTATAGTTTAAAATATATATACATATAGTTTTTATTTTACTAATTTCTACTTTATACCTAAAAAATATAGATATTAGACATAAAAATTAAATATATTACTTTTTTACAAATTTCTGTCTCATACTAAAACTATATGCATGTTAAATCAAACATATATACTATTTGAACTAATTTTTGAAAATAATCACAAACAAGCAATATTAATGTACGGATTAAACTAAAAATTATGTGCAAGATTTTAATTAAAAATGCATGAAAGAAAGAATAAAAGAGTTTTTAATTTAAAATTGGAAAAGGGACTAAGTTGGACAAATTGGAAATCGGGAGCCAAAATTCAAAACCTTTAAACTAATTAGAGAGGGACGGAATTGAAAACAATCAAAAAGTTGTGGGGGACCCGGGGTGTAATTTACAAAGGCAAAATGGCTTACTGGTGTGATTATCCCACGTAGAGGGATCAAAAGCGTAATTGGACCATGCAGAAGGACCGCGGGCGTGATTATTTTAGGGCAGAGGTCCTTAAAATGCAATTAATCCATTTTTAAAACAAAACAAAATATAAAAGACCTATTTTGGCCAGATTTTCAATTCTTTTGGCATTTTTTCTTTAAATCTTAATAAACCCTCCCCTCACTCTCTCAACCCTCGATGAACACCACTGTTCATCGGGGTATAATCCCAGAAAACGATTAAGCTCAACCTCAACGACCGCTGTGAAACCCAAAAACTGACCGATAACCGCCATGTCAGCCACCACTCACCGGCGAACCCTAAAATACACCAAAACACTCTGTTTTCATACTAAACCTTGATTCAAACCTGGTTCTTTCAAAATCAACCTCTTTTCTCGTTAAAATCCCAAAATTGAGACAAAAAATATATGGCTCAAAACCCCCACTCTGAAACCACTCTCCGACGTTTATCTCCCCGTCGGTTCACCATCGAACGATCTCGGGAGACCATGAGGCTTATCACCGGCGAGGGAAGCACGTTAGCACGAGGGTAAACCCTAGACTCTATTTATATATATATATATATATATATACATTCATGTTATATTTCGAACTGAAAAAGGAAGAATGGATACTTTGAAAGGCTTTTTCTTTGTTTGTATTGGTTCTAAGTTTTCCCCGTTCGAAAACTTAGGGGTTACAAGTGATTTCTTACAATCTCATATGCTTCTTTTGATTACATCATTGTTGCCTATGCTATTGTTTACATTTCGAAGCAAAAATTTAATGGTTGAACTATGGATGATGATAACACTAATATCCTCTATCTTTATGTATTTTTTTATCTGATTGGTGGTTGGAGAGCTAGTGGTCACCGTACGGTGGCAGCAGAATTTCTGGCGATGTGGCCACGCGGTCGGGAAAGACGGAGGGTCTGGCGCGTGGGCGCATGGGAGCCGAACGACCGCGGTCATAGGAAGCATGCGTGCGTGAGGAAGATGAGCAGCCACTCTCGGTTGCATCTGGACCTTTGGATCAGATTTGATCCAACGACTCTCCTTTGGTTATGCACCAACTAAGAGAGAATGGATTAGATTAGGGTTTTTTTTTGTTTAGGGACTATCAGACCCTGTAATAATATGTAGTAACAATTTTTAGGCTTTTTTATTGTAATGGACTTGGACTTAATAAAATATTATTGGGTTTTAGTTATTTTAATTATAATTTGTTTTTTATTATCAGCCCATTTTATAACAGTAATAACATATAATAACAATAATAATAATAAAAATATAACATACATGTATAATATGCATACACACATATATAAACGAATACACAAACATTAGTACACATTATACACTTAATAGCATAATAATAGTAATATCTTTTTTTGACTTTTGGGTTTTAAATAACATAACATATACTATGATAATAAATAGTATAACACGATAGTGAATTGGGTAACAATATAGCAACATATATATATATATGTAATACTAGTAATGTTTTTGGTTTTAATGAAAACAAATAAAGTAAACAAAGCCCTTAATTTTTTTTAGATAGTAGTAACATATATAAGCCCATTATTGTAAAAACAAAAATAAAAACGAGTTCACCACGGACAAAATTAGTGGTTACACATATTAGGAGTCAAGATCTATAGAGATAGATCAAGATGAATCCTAGGACTAAGTCAAAATACATACATAGATACAATATTGAAAAGATTCGGTATGGAAGAATCTAAAAGAGGATTCTTACCTATGAGACATAGTATTTCACTCTCGAAGGAAATGTGTCCTTCAACACCTCAAGAAAGAGAGCGAATGAGTAAGATTCTATATGCTTCGGCTATTGGATCTATCATGTATGCCATGATATGTACCTGTCCGGATGTATCATATGCTTTAAGTATGACAAGTTGGTACCAAGTAGATCCCGGTGAAGGTCATTGGGTTGCAGTCAAAAACATCCTTAAGTACTTAAGAAGAACTAAGGATACATTCCTTATGCATGGAGGTGAGGAAGAGCTAAACATAAAAGGTTATACTGACGCAAGCTTTCAAACCAATAAAGATGATTCTCGATCGGAACTGGGTTTTGTGTTTTGCCTTAATAGAGGTGCTGTAAGCTGGAAAAGTTCAAAGTAAGATATAGTAGCATATTCTACAACAGAAGCCGAGTATATTTCAGCAAGCGATGCTGCTTGGATCAAAACGTTCATATCTAAACTAGGGGTTGTGCCTAGCATATCAAATGCTATAGACCTACGTTGTGACAACAATAGAGCCATAGCACAAGCAAAAGAACCCATATGTCACCAGAAATCCAAACACATACTTAGGCATTACCATCTTATTCGAGAAATCATTGGTCGAGGGGAAGTAGAAATATGCAGAGTACGAACGGATGACAATACCGCCGATCCACTGATAAAGCCTCTAACACAGAAAAAGCATGGTCGTCACACTAAGTCTCTTGGTATTAGATACATGAGTAATTGGTCTTAGTGCTAGTGAGAGATTGTTGGAGTATGCCCAAAGACCAATCATGAGATGGTTGTAAAAGACATACTTATTTTATCTTGTTGATTAATATAAAGCCATTATTATTATTTCAGTCTTATTCTATGTGTTTATAAATAAATTGAATTCTAGTAAAGTCCTTAGAATAATATAGTTATTCTTAGAGTGTTCTTAGTTGAGTATTATTGTGGGCATGGGCAACAATAATATATTAAGACTAATATGTAGTTGATTGATGACAAAGTGTTGTCATTGACATGGAGATGTCAAAATCAATACATAAGTATGTGTTAGAGAATGACATACTGGACTGACCCGCTATGAGCATGTTTCTTGGATTATTATGTGACAATCACAACATTGATCATAATGATAACTACATGTATGATCCTCAGACTTGAGATCATCATTATTTGAACATTGTGAGTGACATATTTTGATACAATCAAATGTGTGTCGTAATTGACTATGCTATAAAGACTGATATTGGATATATTGCAATCTATGTAGCGGAATATTGTTGATCAAGATAGGTTTTGTCCCTCCTACATAATAGAAGTAATATTATAGGCCACTTGATTGAGTGAGACTACAAATGCATGGCCATGCTCGAATAAATTGATATGAGATATCATAGTTATTCGTTTATAATAGTCTACTCAAGATATCAAGAAATGTTAGATGGAGTATACAAGTGTGACTATTCCATGACTTATGTCTAATCTAGATATAAGGACAAAAGGTTGTAATGGATGAAAAAGAGTTAAACACAAAAAGGTTATGTTGAGCCACGACTTCCTGTAACTTAGGTAGAAATAATGTATTGCTAGATGCCACTCATTGCTTGTAATATTAGAATTATTCTAGATGTTACTGCTAACGTTGCATGAACCTACAAGGGTCACACCCTATGATTGAAACGAACAAATATCGACTAGATAGCATGTGTACAAACTTGTTGTGCATGAAATAAGTTAAAAACAATATTATTATGATTATTGTAATTATAGATAGTTTCATTTATATATATTTTAATTCTAGATAATTATTGTAATTATTAGATACTATTAAAATATATATATCCCTAGAGAAACCTGATTGAAGCAGAATTAGATTCTACATATTTAATTATATTTGGTTAAATATATTGTATATTTAAAGAATCCAAATTTAATTAGAATTAGGGTTTTGAATGCTATATAAAGGCATAAGGTCTAGCAGCCAAAGTATGCTTTTGCAAAAAACCTCTCTAACAGTTAGAGAAGAGGTAAATATTGTTCTTTTCATTCGGGTGGATTGCGTAGAGGTCAGAACGTTGTTGTGACGATTTGGATTCGATATCATGCTAGAAGAATTGGATTCTCCCAACTCCCTGCTATTTTCATATTTAATTAAGATAACATTTGATCCTTTTTCACCTGGATTCGTTCCTCATACATGGATCACTGGTGGAATACGTCAAATAATTTTTGGGTGCTCCATGGGGTGTACCGAAGTTTCCCAACACATATCTTATACTATTTTTTCAGATTTTGACCAAATGCTATTTTCTCGTAGTTTGATCTGGTCCTATTTTCTCGGGCTGGTATTCCCAAGGGTTCTTGGCAAAATTCTTATGGCGACCTATTGCCAAGGGTGCTTGGCATTTGTCTTCTAGTTTTCTTGCTTTCTTCTCCTGCGCTGCTTTTCCATGTCTGCCTGCCATTTTCTTAAATCAAAACCAGCAAAATAACCTTTTACACTGGCCAAACAAACAACTCTTAACTCCTTAATGCAAATGCATGATTTGAACAACTAAATGCAAAATTATGTACTCAAAGGCAAGCAAAAGCATCGTAATATATGCATGAAAATTAGTACTTTTGAGGAGTTAATACACCCCAAACCTAGCTCATTGCTTGTCCTCAAGTAATGCAACTAAAAATATATAATTGAAAAAACAAGAAAGTACCTTGGCAAAAATTGTCATGGTTCCCAACACCTGCCAGCTAGCAAATTATGATCTTAGGTCTGTCCTCGAATATTCAGTGCATCAATGTCGAGCAGATAAACAAATTCAAGTGCAACAATGTAGCTCTAGTCTAAGGTTATCTAGTGTGCATGAAGTGCGAGGAATATGCATCAAATTTACTTGACTCCCTTAGTCAACTTTACTACCCAAACTCAGAATTATTGTCATCATTTCATTTTTTATATTTTATTTTATTTGTCAAGGGTGTTTTAATGCTGGTATTAAATTAGGGCAGCGTCATGCACTGTTTAGAGTGAAACATAAGAGGGAGCAAACCATGAATACCAACGTTAATCCAGATTACATAACAAATCTAGCCCATTACACTCATACCCTAAAGTTATGCTAGCTTGAGAAATAAGAGGGAGCAAACCACGAAGACCCAAGTTAATTATTTTCTCTAAGGCAGAAGAGTGTTATAAAATATTCCAGTCTTTGGCAAAATATGTTGCCTTAACTCTTTTTTTACCCTGGAATTGTTTCTTTTTTTTTCTTGTTCTTTTTCTAAGTTTAGTTTCAAGAGAACCTAAGTTTGTTTTGCAAACTAGATGCATACTTCGTGTAGAGTGAAACTAGAGTTCAATTGCCAAGCTAATTGGCATTGCTAACCTACTGGCATACAAGCTCTAAAATTCTAGTTTCTTCATCGGACAGATAATCTAAAACAAAATTAACTAGGCTAGCAGATTATTGACAAAATTTCCAATCTTAATCGAGGCAACAAATTTTTTTTAGTGGTTAAGGTATGCAAATTTTAATCCTATATGGAAAACTGAAATTTAAACATGAATGCATGGCATATGAATGTGAGGATGCACACCTCCAAACCAAAGGTGGGCATTGTTCTTAATGCATGAAAACAACATATAAATACAAAAGAAAATAGTAAAATGCATGAACATGTGAAGGCAATAAAATAAAAATGCAAAGGATTTTTAAGGGGAAGCAAACTCCCCTTCGGAGCTTTCTGGCCTTGAAACACAGGTCTTTCTTTTGATAAAGCTCCCTCAATTGGGAGCTGTATGCTTCTTGCGCTTTATGTTGGATTTTTCTACGATAGTGGAAGCTCCAAGATCGTGGAGAACTTCCTCAACAATCATCATTGGCTCAAAGGCTGCAAGAACTTTGATGGTAGTAGATAAGGCAAGTGCGGTGGGTGTGGCAGCAGCTTTGGCATGGCTTTGGATTCCTTCTTCTTCAGATTCTGGAGACGTGCCTGTTCTTGCAGATTCAACTTATGCTAGTGAGACTGGAACGATGGCATCAGATTGGGTCAGAGTGTGGACAAAATCTGGACTGGCTAGCATGTCATTCTTGGCAAGGAGGTCGGCAGGGAACTCAGAGAATGTTAGCAGCGTGTGGACAGACATGTCCTCAAGTGTTTTCGTCATGACATGGTCCCTGGCATGAATATACTGCCAAAGCATCGAGTTCTTCTCCTCACTTCCTTCAACTTCTGGAGGATGACCTCCTAGCGTTGATATATCTGAGAGAGCATTTCCACTGAACCAGCTGGCATTGGAGTCGCAAGTTGTACATTTGGCACCTTGACCTTTGGCACAGACTCAACAACCTTTCCCTTGGCTTTCTCATAGGCAATGAGTTGCCTCCATAGGGTAGGAGTGATCGTCGCTCCCTTGGTTTCTTGGGATTTATCTGAATCAAGCTTGGGTACACCATGCTGCGTGCAAATGTTAGAAATCATTAAAGGGAAAAACAAACTCCCATTACACTTACCAATGCATTTATAGGTTTCGTCAATAATGATACGGCCGAAATTGATCTTGTAGCCCACGATGATTGAATGTGTTAGGATTTTTGTTTTGATATAATAATTGAAAAATAGTTTTGGACTAAATTCAAAAGATTTCAAAAATGATTTTAAGTCCAAACAACTTGAAAATATGTTTGATGTGTTTTTATAAGGCTTTGGAAAGATTCAAAACAATTTTAAATAGCCAAACCCAAGTTTTATTAAAACTGTACCGGTACGGTATATACACGTATCGATACCTTTAGGGTTTCAGCTACAGTAATTTTCCAGTAGCCAAAAACTGTACTGGTACAGGCTTGTCCGTACCAATACGTGAAGGATCGTTTCGATATGCCTCAATGCGTATCGATACGCCTATGGTTTAAACTCCCAAACATATATTTTTCAAATAGTGCCATACCATATGCCTATAAGCATACCGATACGCATGTATGAATTCAGGCTCAACGACTTTTTCCCAAAGACGACCGTATCAATACGGGCACCCATGTATCGATACGCACTACTCCAGAACAACATTTATTACAGGAAATAGAGTCCTCAATGGCTTTAATTCAATCCCAACGGTCTCCAACAGCTAGAAACTCAATTGGGAGTATAAAAGACCTCAAGAAGCATCTGAAGAAACCAATAATCCTCAAGTCAACATTCATTTGATTAAGAAATGTCTTAGTGCTCAAATTGTACATTTTTGTATAGACAAACACTTGTGAGCTTAATTGTCAATGTAAGCTCAAGTGTATTAGGTTTGGGTGAGTGTTTAGAGAGTGCAAACATATACTTAAAAGAGGGATTTCAGTTTGCTTTGTTTTTCTTCTTGTAAGAAAGTGTGTACTCAAGCTTTGGGTAGAAAGCTTTGAGTGTTGTAAAGGTTTCCTCCTAAGCCTAGAAAAGGGGAAGAATTCATAGTGAATTGTGTTGAAATCATTACAGGGGAAGCTAAGGTAGTGGTTGTAGGCTTTGGCTAGAAAGCCAAACCACTCTAAATTTGTTTGTCATTTATTCTATCTTTTGCTTCCACCACCATCATCCAAAATTACATCTTCTGCACTACTTGGCAAACAAATTAGTTAAATATATCGACCTCCACAATTAGTATTAGAGCGAGGCTCAATCGAGAGGATTAACATCCTATTGAGGCGATCCCAACAAGCTCGATCAACCACTCTATCAACCGGTTTCCATGGAGCAATCCATTGACAAGCCACCCTTCTTTAACGGTCAACATTACGCCTATTGGAAGAATATGATGATGTTCTTCTTGAGAGCAAAGGAATATCATCTTTGGGATATAGTTCTCGATGGACTGTTCGTGCCACAACAAAACAAGGTGGAATGGAGTGCGAATGATCACAAGAAGATAGAGCTAAATTGTAAGGCCTTGCACATTCTTTTCTGTGCTTTGGGCACGGAAGAATACACAAAGATTTCTTCTTGTGAAAGTGCCAATAAAGTATGAGACAAACTTGAAGCTACATACGAAGGAACGAATGAGGTGAAGGAGACAAAGATTGGTCTACTCAAACTCAAATATGAAAACTTCAAGATGAACCCGGATGAAGACATCAAGAGTATGTTCGACCATTTCTCCACAATTGTCAATCAACTCAAAGGTCTTATAGTGGAGATTTTGGAAGATAAACTCATTTGGAAGTTGATTTATTCACTCCCTGAATCATGGGAGAGCAAGAAGATGACCATCATTGAAGCCAAGAACTTGAAGGAGCTCAAGCTTGATGAGCTTATTGGGTCTCTTCTTACCTATGAGTTGATGTCTCAGCCCTTGAGAAAGGAGAAAGAGAAGAAGATCAAAGAGCAAGGAGTAGATGTAAACATCATTTCTCTTCCATCCTCCACAAAGCATCAAGAGGATTCAAGTGAGGAGGAAAGTGAAAATAAAGATAGGGTCCATCTCTTCAAGAAGTTCACACGATTCATGAAGAAAGAAATGGAAAAACCTTCAAGACATAAATCGAAGAAGAAGATGAAGGATCCCTAAAAGAACCATAAATGCAAGGAGACGAGGCATACCAAATACAATTGCCCTAGCTTCAACGAAAAAGGGTCATCTTCAAAGAAAGCATATGTGGCAACATGGAGTTATGAAGAAGACTCCACCGGCGATAAGGTAGCCCACTTATGCTTCATGACCCTCCAAGAGGGTGAGGTAACTTCTAACTCATCTATTTCAAACTTTTATTCATTTGATGAGTTACAAGAAGCCTATGATGAATTGGTTTTTGAGTTCAAGGCTTCATTTTTGAAAAACAAAAAGATGATTTCAAAATTAAAAACTGAAAATGATTTGCTTTTGAAAACCAATTGGGAATTTGAAGCAAAATTCAAAGATTTTGAACTTAAAGTTTTGATTTTACAAAATTTGCTTTAAAGTACGGAAAAAGATCATCAAATGGAAATAGATGATCTTAAGTAAGAAAAAGATTTGATTTGTAAGAGTTTTGAAAAGGAAGATAATTTTAACAAATCAAAGTTTTATCAAAGACAATCTAGTACCCCTAGATTTTTCTAAAGGAAAATGTTTTAGAAGTATTTGGGTCCCAAAAGTACTAATTACTTCACAAAAAAGGATGAAATTGAACAATGTATTCCTAAGGGGACTAAAGTTTGTGCTACTAATGCCTATGGATCCAAAGCAATTTGGACACCAAAACATTTGTGATTGTCTTGTTTTAGGTGTGATGGAGAATTGATCAACAAAGTAATGAAACATGGAGGCTCTATACACATTAGAAAGATCACTTGAAGAAGGAGGTTTCACATCCTACCTTTAATTCAAGTGGTAAATGTAGTTGAATTTTGTTTGTTTATCTTGATTTATTTTCTTTAAATCATGAATTGTTGGACTAATATTTGTTTGATGCTTGAGTAAGGGGGAGCCATTTTTAAAATATTTTTTTTAAATTGTCAAAATTTTAAACCTCCATTGTTATTTTGAACTTAAAGTTTCAAAATTCTTTTTGATATAACAAAAAAGGGAGAAATGGTTTGAAAAATTGAATTTTTGAATGAATAGGGGGAGCTTTTGCCTATTTTAATTTTATATCTCTTATTCAAAAATTATTTTATAAAGGGAGAGAATCACAAAAATAATTTTTCAAGTTGGTTTTATTATATCAAAAAGGGGGAGATTTTTAGAATTTTTGTTATGATATAATAATTGAAAAATAGTTTTGGACTAAATTGAAAAGATTTCAAAAATGATTTTAGGTCCAAACAACTTGAAAATATGTTTGATGTGTTTTTATAAGGCTTTGGAAAGATTCAAAACAATTTTAAATAGCCAAACCCAAGTTTTATTAAGAATCGTACCGATACGCTATACACTCATATTGATACCCTTTAGGGTTTTAGCTACAGTAATTTTCCAGTAGCCAAAACCGTACCGGTACAGGATTATCCGTACCGATACGAGAATGATCGTTTGGATACACATCAATGCGTATCGATACACCTATGGTTTAAACTCCCTAACGGATATTTTCCAAACAGTGCCGTACCGATACGCCTATAAGCGTACCGATATGCCTGTTGAATTCAGGCTCAACAACTCTTTCCCAAAGAGGACCATATCGATACGGGCACCCGTTTATCGATACGCACTACTCCAAAACAACATTTATTGTGGGAAATAGAGTCCTCAGTGGCTCTAATTCAATCCCAACGGTCTCCAAGGGCTAGAAACTCAATTGGGAGTATAAAAGACCTCAAAAAGCATCTAAAGAAACTAATGATCCTCAAGTCAACATTCATTTGATTAAGAAATGTCGTAGTGCTGAAATTGTACATTTTTGTATAGAAAAACACTTGTGAGCTTAATTGTCAATGTATGCTCAAGTGTATTACGTTTGGGTGAGTGCTTAAAGAGTGCAAACATCTACCTAAAAGAGGGATTTCAGTTTGCTTTGTTTTTCTTCTTGTAAGAAAGTGTTTACTCAAGCTTTGGGTAGAAAGCTTTGAGTGTTTTAAAGGTTTCCTCCTAAGCCTAGAAAAGGGGAAGAATTCATAGTGAATTGTGTTGAAATCCTTAATGGGGAAGCTAAGGTAGTGTATGTAGGTTTTGGTTAGAAAGCTGAACCACTCTAAATTCGTGTGTCATTTATTCTATCTTTTGCTTCCATCACCCAAAATTACATCTTCTCCACTACTTAGCAAACAAATCAGTTGAAGATATCGGTCTCCACAGAATGCAACAGTGCCAGTTTTTCCTCTGAGACAATTTCACTATGGGCGGTCGGCATCAGGTTTGCCTTCAAAAAGTGATTCCACCATTTCGGCTGTGGCTTCAATGCCAGCCACTTCACCGTCTGTTGACCTTTTGATGACACAATCCACTTAGTTCCAGGTTTGCATAGATCTTTTCTAAAGGTTTTGCCTCTTGGTAGAGTCCACAAGTCCAATTGATGCGCTATGTTTATCTCAAAATGCTAGCCCTTATCTGAGCATTCTGCCTGGCAATATAATCATTCACTCATTCAAAGGAACCTTTCAAAACAGAAAAAGAAGATAAAAATAAAATAATTAAATAAAATAAAGTAGATAAATAAAATAAAACAGATAAATAAAATAAAATAAATCAAAAACAAAAACAGATAAATAAAATAAAACAAAAACAAGTAAAAAATCAAAACAATAAATTTCGTTGCAAACCTCGGCAACAACGCCAAAAACTTGTGAGCTGTGTTAATATGCAAGAAAATAATGCCAAGGGTGAGTCTTTTGCATGTAAGTATACACGGTCAGCAAGTAATATAGCAATGAGTTGAGTATCGTTTCCACAGGGATTTTCCAGGAATCTAAGTGCTCAATATTTTACTTGTTGATTGGAATAAAAAGTTTTAAAATTGATTTGAGTTTTTGATTTGGAAAAAAAGAAAGCTAAGAAAGTGATAAAAGTGTAAACATATTGGCAAACAAAAGCATTCTAATGGATGATGAGCGTTGGCAAGGGATGTCTAGTTTCATACTATTCATGCAGGCCTTTAATAATGTCCTACTTTGGAATTATTGTTGAGCAGATTGAATGATGGCATTACCTCTGTCAACGGCAATGCCCGAAACTATCCTTGTTAAACCCCTATATGTCTATAGTGAAGTTTCTCGTTAATTAATTTGATTAAGTTCCATCCTATACTCCTAAGGGGTAAGTTCACTTTAGGTGTAAGATCATCTACTTGAACATCTTTTGTCAAAGCTTTTCTCCTTAGTATCTAACAACTAGTCATTACCCCTCAAGTCTGTTAAGATATTAAGGTGTAATAAGCAAACACTGCCAGCAGTCGAATGGCAAAGAATTTAGAAAACTGAAGTACATGCCAGATAGAAAAACCAATGCCAAGGCATTTGAATTATTAAAAAACAAACATAAAACCAGAATTAAACGCAAACATCCCCCAACCAACTGTAAAAGTTTAGTTCATGGTTGGAGGTTCCATACAAAAAATATTGTATCTCAACATTACCATTTAAATGAAATTAAAAACCAAAGAGAATGGGCAAAGAATGAGGTCATTTGATGTAGCCCTTCAATGGATTTAAGCTCTCGATTTAAGCTGGTCCAACCACGTTGCCCTCTGTCTTCACCATGGTGCAGATCTCCCTACTCTTGATCGATCTCCTCTCATCCTTTAAATAGGCATGCGTGGAAACCCTAGGATAAGCCTTTGAGTTTGAATTTCGAATACACAAGGGATAAGATGCATGTTCATCTTATCCAGATTTGAATTTGAACTTATTAGGTTTTGACTAGGGCTGACATCATCAGTTTTTGATCCTTTGCCAGCTGAGCTTGGCATTGTTTGGTCCATCTGTGCCAAACAAGCTTGGCATTCTTTTCCGCCATCTTTTCTTATACTATTTTTTCAAAGTTTGATCAAATGGTATTTTCTCATAGTCTGATCTAGTCCTATTTTCTCAGGCTGGTATTGCCAAGGGATCTTGGCAAAACTCTTCTGGTGACCTATTGTAAGGGTGCTTGGTATTTCTCTTCTGGTCCTCTTGTTTTCTCCTCCTGCGTTGCTCTGCCATATCTGCCTACCTGTGTCATGTATCAAAACCAGCAAAATAACCCTTCACACTTGCAAAACAAACAACTCCTAACTCCTTAATGCAAATGCATGATTTTAACAACTAAATGCACAATTATGTACTCAAAAACAAGCAAAAGAATTGTAATATATGCATGAAAATTAGTACTTTTGAGGAGTTAACACTTCTCAAAGAAATCCTGGCACCTTTCTATCCATACGAAAGGCACATCTTTCCATAATAATTTAGTAATAAAAGTGACAATCATAGAAAATCCCTTCACAAACCGACGGTAGTATCCAGCTAAACCCAAGAAATTGTGTACCTCAAGCACATTCTTGGGAGTTTTCCGTTCAACAATGACTGTATCTTTTTAAGATCAACTCTAATGCCTTCTACCGAAACAACATGGCTTAAGAAAGCCACTTCTGACAACCAAAACTCACATTTAGACAGCTTGGCATATATCTTCTTTTCTCTCAAAGTTCATAGTACTATCTGAATATGCTTATCATGATCCTTTTTATTCTTTGAATATACTAAAATATCATATATGAACACCACTACAAACTGATCTAAATATGGTTGAAACACTCTGTTCATCAAGTCCATGAATGTTGCAGGAGCATTAGTGGGACCAAATGGAATTACCACAAATTCATAGTGTCCATACCAAGTTCGAAAAGTAGTTTTAGGGATGTCCTCTTCTTTTACTTTCAGCTAATAATAACCTGATCGATGATTAATTTTAGAGAATACAGCTGCTCCTCTTAGTTGATCAAAAAGATCCTCAATTATTGGCAAAGGGTATCTATTCTTTACTTTCACCTTATTTAGTTTTCGATAGTCGATACATAACCGTATCGAACCATATTTCTTTTTTCCAAACAACACTAGGGCTCCCCAAGGTGATATACTCGGCTGTATAAAACCTCGATCTAATAATTCCTATAGTTGAGCTTTTAATTTTGTCAACTCTGCCAGAGCCATATGATATGGTGCCATCGAAACAGGCTTAGTACCGGGCAAAACCTCTATCCCAAACTTTACCTCTCGTTCTGGTGGCAATCTTGGCAATTCTTTAGGAAATACATTTGGAAAGTACTAAATAGTAGGAATATTGTCAATGTCTACCTCAGATGCCTTAGTATCAAAAACATGAGCTAGATAAGCTTTGCATCATTGATACAACGACTTATGTGCTTTAACTGCTGAAATCACATTCTTTAAACAATTTCACCCTTCACCAACCACTACTATCTTGGAACCATCTAAAATCTTTAAAGATAGTCTCTTTGATCGACAATCCATTGAGGCAAAATAAGCATACAACCAATCCATGCCCAGTATACACTCAAATTCATCAAATGGTAGCTCCATTAAATTGGCAGGAAACTCAATCCCTTGAATTATTAATGGACATTGTCTGCATATTCTAGTTACTCGAGCACTCTAACCTATATGATTGGTTGCTATCACATCACTTAATATTGGTTCTAAATGAATTCCTAACTTTTGTACCAACTTCGAGCTAATATATGAGTGTGTGGATCCCATGTCAATTAATACAAATACAATTTTATTAAAGAGAACGAAAGTACTTGTAACAATATTTGGTTTATCCTTATCTTTTGTAGTGCAAATGTCATAGACTTTAGCAGGGGTCTTGAATTCTCTGCTTGAGGCAACCTCTGAAGCTCCAGTATGGCCTCTACCTCTACCCTCTGTAAAACAGCAACAAATCTTTCAGATTCAATTAGTCTCTCTTCGACTTAGCCTGAACAGTCTCACAAAATGATCTGTACCACCACATTTAAAACATGCACCAAAAAGCACGCAACATTCTCCACTGTGCCACCTACCACAATGCTCACACGGTGTTCTCATAACTCTAGCTGATCCTCTAGTGCCTATAGAAGAAGTTTGAAAATTTATGGACCTTCCTTGTTCTGATTTCTATTTTTGTGATGCGGTAGAACCAACCTTGATCTATTGATAAAAACCTTTGCCTTACTTTGCAAATGGCAAAGTAAAAGTTACAATTGTGCTTCTTTTTTAAGATTGTGCCTTCTCTTCCGCTACTTTCTCTAATAAAGCTTTTTCCATAGTTTTAGCTTTATTAACTACTTTATGAAATTCTAATATCTCCATGGGAGCAAGAACCTTTTAATATTCGACATATAATCTATCTATAAAACTGTTCACTCGAGCCTTTTCTGTAGAGAGAAGTTCTGAAGCAAATCGACTCAGTCTATTGAATTCACACTCATATTCATAGGCTGATCGATCACCCTATCTGAGATTTAGGAAGTCCTGTCGCATCTCTCCAATGAACCAGTCACCAATATACTTGTTGCAAAACTCCTTCAAGAAAAACACCCAGGTGATCTCCTCCCTAGGATGCGTAGTAATGGTAGTCCACCATATTCGACCTTGTCCCTTAGCAAAGACATAGCTCCTTCCAACTTTTGTTGATTAGTGATGAGTATCCCATCAAACATGATTTTCAGATCATTTAACCAATATTCTTCTAACATGGGATTTCCATCTATATCACCTCTGAAATCAGGAGCTCTCAGATCCTTTAATTCCTTAGCAACATAAAGTCGGGAGGGTGTATTAATAATAGCATTCAAAGCCTGCAGAAATATGCTTTGGTCCTACACCAGCACTCTCTACTGTACTTGCGCCTGAACTGTTGGCTGAGGAGGACGTTGTACATGACTAACCTCCTCCGCTCTCTCGTGGCTCTCTGAATGACCCACATGTTCAGTTTCATGCCGATAACCCTCTCCTTTAGACATTTGTACTCTCAATTTCATTTCATATTAGTAAAGCAGTCACATCATCATACAAGTGTCATTATAAGTAATATTATGACATCCTGGTGGCATGTATACTCTTTAAACCATTATCATACTTGGTTTAACTCCAGAATCGGCTAAACTTGTAGCTCTGATACCAATAAATGTAACACTCCCTTCTTGTATCTATACAACAGATACATGTCGGAAATATTATAAAACTATTAAAACATTTACTGTTCAATGTTTAATAATTTTTTTATTTTGATAAAAACAATTCCTTTATAACAACCTTTAATTTTAAAAATATTTATCTCCCATTTCGAACATAATATTCGATTAATAATATAGCATATTAATATAGTTTAAAACATTCATTAATATACTTTAATCTATTTACACTATTTACTATTACAAACCATATTAAACTAGTAACATCCCAGTTTACAAAATAGAATAGGTTTAACATATTACATGCCACTAACAAACAAAAACATCGGTAGGATGTCAGAGTAATTCCTTATAATAACATGTAATATACTCCATGAGTAATGATGTTGAACTTGCTCACTCCCTTTTATTAGTGCTCAACCTACATGTACAAATTTGCACACGCTAAGGATAACTTAGTGAGGTATTAAAACATTTAATAAAATAATATTACATCATATCGATAATTATATCGTAAATTATTGTAAATAAACCTGTAGACAATTAAATACCCAAGTCATCATTATCATCCTTAATCATTTAGCCCAAGTACACTTCAAGATATAAAGGTATGCCCACATCATCAAGTGATGTCATCATACCAGAGTACGGAAAAATACAATACTCATAACACCGAAGTGTTGTCGTCGTACTAAAGTATGGTTTTAGTACTGAAGTATTGAACATAACAACTGTAAAACCTATGGTATACCATCTTATACCTAATCTCTTAAAGAATGTACTTAGGCATTTTCATCGTATAGTTTAATACCTGTGAAAGATCATATAATATATACTAACATATATAATCATCATCTATCATAATAGGGCAGTTCATACCCCATTATCCATAAAAATATTTCTTTTAACTACAAAAACTATTTAATACAAAACTGTACCTTTTTACCAATTTAGTAAAATCAAGTAATTAGACTTTGAAAGTCTAGCATTCAAAACTTATTTGATATGTATAAAATAGCTGCAATGCACTCACCTCGATTTTCTTACCCTTAACTGTAAGAAAAAAATATTCACTTTACTTTTGATTTTTTATTTGCCCTTAACCTTGTTTTGCTCCCAATCTTGATTCGAATCTGTAAACATACCATTTACATGACATATACCATTTCAAAGTATATGTTAGTACCATATACCATGCACATTTCACTCTATAAAGTTCATAAAATCATTTCAATAGAATATTGAAATAACAATACTTCAAACAACGTATTCAAACCTTAAATTTCACATTTTCCCTCTTATAGCACTTTAAGGACTACAATGATAACTTTTACAATTTATGTCCATTTTCAAAATTTGAACCTTCATTCCGTAGCATAGAACATGAAAAAGAACGTATACACTTAAATTTCATATTTGCCATTTTAGTCCCTTACTTTCCCTTAATAGCCGAATTGGTCTCCTAACTTTACAAGCATGCCAAAATGATTCTTACACCATTTACTTCATCTTTTTGTTTCGTTCAACACTTCAGAACATGTAATACACCAATCCAAAATGAATTTAAATTTCAAACATCAAGTCTCCATAGTTTCTACACATCCCAATTTGGTCACTAAACTAAATTCAATGATTAAAGCAAATCCAACATCATATTCAAGCAATTGGAACCATTAATTCTTCAAATCAATCCTTAATTCTAAAACCCTAAAATCTCTCTCCTCAGTATATGAACATCTAACCATCAAAATCATGAAAAATTTTCACCAAATGAAAGAGAATTTAAAGGAGAACAACTTTGTATTTCTTGAACTAACCTTGAACCAAACTCCAAATGCTTGAAAATCAAGCTTGAAATTCTTTTCTCCTTTCTTTAAACCCCCATCATAGCAAGAAGCAAAGGACATATTTTTGCTGATTTTTTGCATTAAATTGTGCCAAATGTCTTATTTGGCCATCTTTTAACAATAAAAATCTTCCAACAGTGAAATTACTCTTTCACCCTTTTTAATCCAAGGCTCCAAAGCATGTCACTTGTCAAAATTTTCATCCAAGGGTCAAGATTAATTTCATGAGTTAGTATTTACCAACTTTTCCTGTGACAAAATCCATAATTCCAATCTTATCTTTTTTGATCCAACGATTGAGATTAAACACAGAAAATCAACCTAAATCCAAGGGTTCTAATTCATCCAACACATTAAAATTATCATAAACAAGTGTAATGACATTTTTACCTTAATATTTATCAAATCCATAAATTTCTATTCAATCTGATTTACCAAAAAAATATTGAGAACTTTATCGAATAATAACTTTTAATGCAATTCATGTACTGAAAAGTTGGGTAACACCCAACTTCTCATTTTAATGTTCTTTATCTAATTACGGGGTAAAAATAATTATTGGACAAAATTACCATTTAAGGATCTAAACTTTGCCCAACTTTTCACTTTAGAAACCAAGTTTTGCAAACTTTGAATTTTGGTCACTAATCAACTTTTGGTGTATTACAAAATACCTTAATGACCTTGTGTGGGGGGATATGTTAGTTACCGTGTAATCAATTAAGGAAGAAAGGGTTTGAGACTTTGTAAATGCTTTTGAGTTGTATCATGGTTTCCTTGGAATGAGCCGAGGAATATTGGTGGAGATCCGAGCTATGTGAGACCGTTTTATTTTAATAGTGGTGCTGACTCGGTTAGAGTCAGATAAGATTTCAGGATCTTCAAGGATGTTTTGTTGTTTTGTCTAGGCTGTGTTTTTGTGATAAAAGAAGGGAGGTTGTATTCACCCCAACAATGTGGAATTTTGGGTACTTGATTTTTAAGGAATTTGAGATTTGGACAACGAAGTGAGTCGAAGTAATTGAGAACTGTTGATCATGTGATCAATCCCTACCTAAGTAAAGTGAACTTGATAAGTGATGGATTGTATGGAGTTAGTTCGGGTTAGAGTGCCATGATGCCCATGTGGAGTGATCAAGGATCGTAAGTGATGGTCATGTGAGGGAGTACCGATACTAGCTCCATGCGATACCAGTACTCGATTCATCTGGTGTTAGTACTGATCGGTTAGTACCGGTACTCGTGTGTTTTATTAGTTAAGTTTTGAGTTAAAGATTGATTTACCTTAGGAACCACAAGAAGAAACATATATTTTTTTTCAATAAGTACAGTGTTATGATTATATATAAGTTTGATGGCTTTTGATACCTCAAGATCTTCTTGAGCGTGCTTTAGAGAATGATGTATCGATGTAGACAATTTTTTTGATGTAGTACATTTGTCAGTACATGGTGAATTCTGAGAGCGACAGTTCGCACCAAAATTTCATCGCGTGTTTTGGGAGACAGTAGAGAGTTGTGTGCTTGGGGTAGTAATAAGTGTTTGAATTGCCATTGGTTGGGAGCCAGACATCAAGTTCCTTAGATTTGTTTTGATTCTTCGATGTTCCATAGTGGGAATTAAATAGATGGTCGCGAATCTTGTAAAGGATTGCAAGTGCACAATTTTGATGGGATCTCGTTGAGTAATGATATAGTTCATGGTAGGTACCGTTTGATATTTTCGGTAAAGGTGAGATCCAGATGGAAATTCTGCTTGGATTGGTTGTGGGTTGGGTTGTACGACACTGTAGTGTGTACATGTTACCTTTTGACACGAGGTTCAAGTTTTGTGATGGAACCTTATTCCTTGGTGGGATTTCATGTGATGTTAGATCCTAGTGAGGGTATGATGACGTGATTTCCAGACACGTTATAGTTTGGAGTCTAAGACTCTTGCGTGAACCGAGTTAATGGGAGCTTCTTTAGTTGCAAATATGTGTTATCATACCGAGTTTAAGGTAAGTGCGTAAGGACAATGGAGACGACGTTCGCTTTTAGAAGTCTTGCACTGGTCAAGCAATGATATTGATAAAGGATGCCATCAGAGTTAGAGTCTTATTCAGGGAGTCTCCATGAGAGTTATAGTTTAGTTTGGTTGTAGTGACTGTTTAACCTCCTGTTCTTTTAGATCATACAGAGTTGTGGAAGGATTTTGTTATGCAACAATCTTTTGGGTTCTACAACATAAGTTAAGTTTCTTCATGACGTATTTGTGTGACGTTTTTGTTCAAGGCACCGTGGGGTTTGTTCCATGGACTGGTTATGCACCAAATAGTGATAGATCTCTTTAAAGGAAATAGTCAGTTGAATTGGGTTTGTACTGTTAGAAGACAAGGGTCATGTTTGATAAGTGTTGTGAGAGATTAGAGTAGCACAACGGGAAATCTTTGAGAAAGTCAAAGAGTTGTAATGGTTTTTAAACCTTTTTCCATATTTTTATCTCGCTCAAAAATATTTATTCCCGAATCCGACTCAAATATCTAACTCCGATTCTCTCGAACCGTCTAACCTTTTCGGCTAACACCTAGGCCCAAAACTGAGGCATTACAGCTCTCCCCCACTTAGGAAATTTCATCCTCGAAATTTTACCTTAAGGAAACAAATGCAGAAATTGTTTCAACATGTCTGTTTTGCTCTCCCACGTGGCCTCCTCAACTCTCCAATGTCGCCACAACACCTTCACAAGCTCAATCGTCTTGCCATGAAGAACTTTACTGCTAGAATAAATGATCTCTATAGGTTCCTCATCATAGGAAAAATCTGGTTGCAACTCAATATCCTCCACCGGCATAACATGCGATGGATCCAACTAATACCTTCGCAACATCGACACATAAAACACATCATGAATCTTCTTCAACTCAAGAGGTAACCTCAAAGTATAAGCCATAGGACCAACACGTTCCACAACCTCATATGGCCCAATAAACCTCGGACTAAGCTTACCCTTACGTATGAACCTTATCACCTTCTTCCAAGGTGACACTTTCAAGAACACACAATCACCAACTGCATATTCAATCGCTATACGCTTCAAATCCGCGTAGGATTTTTGGCGATCTGATGCCACTTTCAAGCGATCACAAATGAGTTTCACTTTCTCATTCGTATCCTTTAACACATCAGACAAGGAAACATACTTTTCTCCCACCTCAGCCCAACACAAAGGCGTACGACACATCCGACCATACAAGGCCTCATACGGTGCCATTTGTATACTAGCCTGATAACTGTTATTATAGGCAAACTCCATCAAAGGCAACTACCTCTCCCAAGTTCCTTGCAACTCAATGATACAACACATCAACATATCTTCCAAGACCTAGATCACTCGTTCAGACTGGCAATCCATTTGAGGATGATACGAAGTACTAAAACTCAATTGTGTACCCAATGCTCGATCCAAACATTTCCAAAAACCTTGCTTTAAACCGCAAATCTCTATCCGAAACTATGGACTTAGGCACATCGTGCAAACGTACAATCTCTGCAATGTACAAATCTACCAACTTATCCAAAGTATACGTCGTATGCACAGGCACAAAATGTGCACACTTCGTAAACCTATCAACAATCACCCAAATGGAATCCTTTTTAGTGGGCGTCAATAGCAACCCAGACACAAAATCCATGGTGATTCTTTCTCACTTCCATTATGGTATTCTCAACGGTCGCAACAACCCGAAAGGAAACTGTTGATTAGCCTTAACAAGTTGACACACCATGCATCTAGCAACAAAATCGGCCACATCTTTCTTTAAACCAACCCAATAGTACTCTCTCTTCAAGCCTTGATACAACTTAGTACTTCTAAGATGCATGGCAAAAGGACTAGCATGAGCCTCGGTCAAAATTGTACGCCTTAACTCATCATCATTAGGAACCACTATCCGATCTTTGAAACATAACACCCTATCCTCCGTCCACTCAAAACGGACATTCTTTCGCAACAACTTGGTCAAAGGAGTAGCAATCTTCGAAAAACCATCCACAAACCTACATAATAACTCGATAAACCAAGAAAACTACGAACCTCCTATACCGGCTTAGGTGACTTCCAACCCATCACAACTTTGATCTTATGAGGATCAACTCGAATTCCTTTGGCCAACACAACATGCCCAAGGAAAACAGCCTCCCTAAGCTAAAACTCACTCTTGCTCAACTTGGCATACAACTGATTATCCAACAAAGTCTGAAGCACAATCCTCAAATGTCTATCATGATCCTTCTCAGTATGAGAGTACACAAGAATATCATCGATAAACACGACCACAAATTAATCCAAAAACTCATGGAACAACCAATTCATCATATCCATGAAAGCAGCAGGGGAATTAGTCAAGCCAAACGACATCACGAAGAACTCGTAATGCCCGTACCTCATACGAAAAGTAGTCTTAAGCACATCCATATATTTTACCTTGAAATGATAATACCCAGACCTCAAATCAATCTTGGCAAACACCGATTCGCCTCTAAACTGATCAAGCAAATCATCAATCCTTGGAAAAGGATACTTATTCTTAATTGTCAACTTATTCAGTTGCCGATAATTAATGTACATCCGCATCGTGCCATCCTTCTTTTTCACAAACAACACCGGTGCACCCCACGGCGAAACACTAGGCTGAATAAACCCACAATCAAGCAACTCTTAAAGTTGAATCTTCAACTCTTTCAACTCTTTTTAGATTCATACGATAGGGAGCAATAGACATTGGAGCTGTATTCGCATACAACTCAATGCCAAACCCCACCTCTCTATTCGACAACAAACCAGACAATTCCTCCGAAAACTCACACACTGTGTAGATATCTTGAACACACACTTCATTTGATCCCGGATTCATAACATAGGCCAAGAATGCCTCACAACCTGAATCCATCAAACGACTTGCTTCTAGTGCTAAAACAATATTGAACAAGAACTTAGCATTCTCACCTACAATTACTACCTCGTAATCATCAACAAGTTTCAAGGTAACTCGCTTAGTTTCAAAATCAACCACGGCTCTATGCTCGGTCAACCAATCCATACCCAGGATTACATTAAAACGTGAAATGGCCACTCCATCAAATCAACCGCAAACATATGACCTTGAACAGTTAAAGGACATCTTCTAAACAAGCTTCTTGTAACAACCTTTTCACCAAAAGAACTAGTTACTTGCATTCCCACATTTAACACCTCAGAAGGTATATCAAGCAAATATGCATGCTCACGCAAGATATATGAATGCGTAGAACTAAAATCGACCAAAAAAAAACAAAGGCAAAGATTGTAAAGTAAATGTACCTGCAATCAATCTAATAAATTGCTCTTAGGCTCAAAGTCTCACCGAAGTGTGTATTTAGCATCAAGTCATGTGCATTTTTCAACTAACAAACCAATGAGGTGTCATCAAAACTTTAAGAAAATACTAGTCATGCTCATCACTTTCATGCATTATAATTCAAACCAAGATGTATCTAAAAATTACAAGGTATTCCTGGATATTAAACATAGACTCAAGGTTTCAAAGGAAAAATTAACATATACGAATTAAAGTACACCAAAATCCAAGCATAAAAACATAGTTTTCAAAAAGAAAGCGATTTTTTTTGAAAAAATTTTCACAAACTTAAAAGAAAACAATATGAAATCATGTATGAAATACCTCTCCCACATCTAAATCATACATTGTCCTCAATGTATATCAATATTTAATGCTCAAAAAAGAGTTTAAAAGAAAAAGGAAGCTCCCATGATGTGTGAGCAAGCCGTATGGAGATGGTTTAAGGTGATGGTGGACAAGGAAGTGTGACTCCACAATGTTGCATCAAGGCTTCTAAGTTCTCTTCCATTCGTGAAATTTGGCGTTCTAATTTTTGCTCATGGTTCCTCGAAATCTGTAGCTTGTCTGTATTAAGGCTTGGTCACACCTTATTTGAACCAGTAATCTGCCTAGAATTCAATATTGTGAAGTTCTAACACAGTAGCCTGCCTGTATTAAGGCATGGTCATGCTTTATTCTGAATAGTCTTCTACCCAAAAAATCAAACTCTTTGAAAATAAAAAAATAAAAATAACACAAGATAAAGTAAATAATTATAAGGTAAAAATAAAAACTTTTGGGTTACCTCCTAATAGCACAATTGTTTAACCTCATTTTGCTCGATGTAACCACGGAACATTTTAGTAACCCTATTCCTTCTAAATGGGGTTGTTTGTTTCATCCCAACATTTTCTTAGTGTTCTTTCTTGCAAAAACATTATGCACAATCGGATCAATTACATCAAGTTGAAAAAGAGAATGTATCTCGTTGTGGTACATCCTTTCATCAAGAATATTAAAGTTGACAATCTCTCCACCAAACTCCACGGAGAGAGTACCCTCATCAACATCAATCTTGGTCTTAGATGTCTTCATGAATGGTTTCACTAACAAAATTGAAGGGGATTTTGATGATGAATTACCATCCATGTCCAAGATATAAGTCTGCATGAAAAATAAGTTTATTAAACTATACAAAAACATCTTCAACAACTCTAAGTGGGTGAATGTAAGAACAATTAGCTAATTGAATTACCACACCAGTCTTTTGCATGTAATTTAATTTTAAGTCTTGATAAATAAACAATGGAATGAAATTTATTGATGCTCCTAGATCTAACATAACATGCTTGATTTCATTATTACCAATGACACAAAATAAAGAAAATATGCCTGGGTCCTCGCATTTTTCTGGCATATTCTTTTGTAAGATAGCTGACACATTCTTACTTGCCAGAAACTTCTCCTTCTCTTTCAACTTCATTTTGTTTGTGCACAATTCCTTCAGAAAATTTGCATATTTAGGAATTTTCTTAATAGCATCCAATAATGGCATATTAATCTCAACCTTTCTAAATGTATCCAAAAAAATTTCGTTCTCATCCTCCTTTGGTTTAGGTAACCTGCTAGGAAATGGAGGTAAATAAGTATGAGATGAAAAAGACAAAGGGGATTGAATGTTAACATCGGTGAGATCTTAGATGGAGTCTTGGATTCTTCTTCTTCCTTGCTCATCACAACTTTGTTAAGTGGAATTGATGCTGAAGGGATTTCTTTTTCACTCCTTAGAGAGATGGCACAACAATAATCTTTCGGATTTACTTTTGTTTGCTAAGGTAATTTTTTAGAATTTTGAGCTTCCAATTTACTAATTTACATAGCCAATTGATTAATTTGATTGCCTAAATTTTGATTGCTTGCCCTTATTTCTTGTTGAAGTGCTTGAGTTGTTTGCTGTAGTGCATGATTCACTTCCCTCGTCTCCTTCGTTTCCTGTCGAAGTTTGTGATTAGAGTTAGCATGACTTTTAACAATATCTTCTGAATGCATACATGAACTTGAAGATTGTTGTGTCGATTCTTGATTTGTCTTACCAAATTTCTAGGAATTTTCAGCCATGTTTGAAATTAACTCCTTGGATCTTTCAGGCCTGAGGTTCACTAAAGCTCTTCCACTTCCTGCATCGATCATACTTCTATCCATTGGCAACAATCCTTCATAGAAGTATTGGATTAAAAGCTAGTCTGGGATTTGATGATGAGGATAACTAGTGCATAATCGCTTAAACCTCTCCCAATACTCGTATAAAGTTTCTCTATTGAGCTACGTAATACCATAAATTTCTTTTCTACTATTGGCGGCTTTAAACACGAGAAAGAACTTATCCAAGAACAATTTCTTCATCCCATTCCATGTCGTTATTGATCCAGAGGGTAGATAATAGAGCCAATCTTTTGCTTGGTCCTTTAAAGAAAAAGGAAAAGCTCTTAGATTGATTTGCTCATCGGTGATTCCTTGTGGCTTCATCCTGGAGCATACAAAATGGAACTCTTTCAACTGTTTATGAGGATCTTCATATATGAGTCCATGAAAAGAGGGAAGTGAGTGAATTAAACCAGATCTCAATTCAAAATCACCTTTAAAATTAGGAAATGTGATGCATAAAGGTTGATGATCTAGATTCGATGCGGCTAACTTCTTGAGAGTTTTGTTCGCCATTCTTTCTTCTACTTCTTAAAAAATAGATAAATGACCGATAGTCAAATCTATTTCCGCTTCTTCTTTAAGACAACTTTTCCTATCTTTAGTCTCTTTTCTTAATCTACGGGATATATTCTCAATTTTAGGAATATACTGCAAATCAGAAATATGAGAAGAACGGGTCATAAAAAAGTAAAATAAACAAATAAAAACTAAAAATAACTCCCCGACAATGACAGCAATTTTGACAAGGTTGTCAAAGTCCTGCAAAATAAAACTAATTTAGCTATACTAACTTGTAGTAATAGTGAGATCGGGTCGAATCCCAAGAGAGCTGATATTAGAATCTCAATGTTAAAATAATAAAACTAAAATTGGGGGGGTTGGATTGTTGAATTAAAGATGAATGGGAAAATAACTAAAAGCTGAATATTAAAATTAACAAAGATCAATCTTACCGAACTTCCAATCAAATGTGTGATTTTCGTCCAATCGTAACTTTGATCATAGGCTTAAAGATAAATTTCTCGTATCCAAGAAATTAGTCTACTTGGGGAACACCACAACAAGCATTTATTCTCCTTTTATAATCAATTAGTCTACTTGGGGAACACCACAACAAGCATTCAAACTGAAACTTACCATTAAATAAAATCAATAATAGCATTAAGATTAATGAGTAAGACTAAAACAAAACCAATCAAATTAATTTTGCATCTTTATTTCCCTAGGGACTATCATGCATGATGTGTAGTCTAACGAAAAAAAAACATGAGCCTTACCCTTTTCTACTTGCGTCATAGATAGCGGTAGAACATTCAATATTGAATTAAGGCGTCAATTTAATCAATATCAAACATTCATGATGAGAACAAGAAAAAAAGATTACTCAAATTAAAAGAAAAATACTAGTTTAGTACAAGCCTCATAAAATTATAGCGAAATCACTTCACCCTTGAAATGGAAATAAAAGCCTTAGCCGCAGATGGTGGAAGAAAACAACAAGAGATGAAGAAGAGGAAGCATTGTAAAAGATGAGATCGTTTCTAGAGGGTCTAATGAGCTCTTTATATAGAGAGAAAAAACCCTAACCCTAAAAAGATATTCCCCTTTAATTGAGTTTTAACACAATAAGGAAAGATAATATAAAGGAAAATCTAAATAAATAAAATCCTAATTAATAAAAGAGATTGATTCCTGGTCCAATACTTCTAGAATAATGGAAATAACCATAAAAGTAGGCTCCATCATGAATTTGCTTCCAAAATTTTAGATTTCTCATGTCAGACACCAGTCTCGCATTAGTCACAAGGCGTGGTCACGCCTTATCAAAAATAACCTTCTACTCGTTTCTACTATCTTCCCAAAGACTTGATTTTCACATGGGAATGTAAAAACATGCTTTTGAGTTGAATTTCACCCTTGCATGCATATTTCATATCCTAAATCAAAACAAACATAATTTCCACCATTAAGCTCAAAATATAATTAGAATATGAAGGAATTAATCACAATAAATAGTATATAATTATAACATATCAGCTCCCAAGTCGCACAGTGCCATGCCCATGAATCTATTGTCAATTGTGTAGGGAATAGTGAAACTCCTAGGATCTTTTAGTTTTGGTGGCAATCTATTGGTGACCATTGCATTGCATCCTTTAGTAAGAACAACAGACTCAAAGTCACCAAGATTCCTCTTTTTAGACAAAATGTCCTTCATGAATTTGATATAGTTGGGAATTTCCTCGAGAGCTTCTACCAATGGTATGTTGATCTGAAATTGTTTAAGAACTTCTAAGAAGCGCTTAATTGTTGGTCTTGCTTATATTTCTAGAGTCTTTTCGGAAAAGGTGGTGGCAGATAAGGAAATGCTAGCTCCACTGGCTTTGCCAAGATGGTGTTGGCATCCGATTAATGTCTGGCATCATATTGTTGTCTAGCATCAAATTATGACCTGGCATCATTAGTTTTTGCCTCTTCTTTCTCAACTTCTTTGGGTTCATCTACTGGCATTATTTTCTCGGCTTGGCAATTAGTTGACTGTTTGACAGGTGTCTCAGTCTCGCATTGTTTACCACTCCGAAGAGTCACTACTTTGCATTGTTCTCTACCTTTTTGTCGAGCATCTTTCGTATCACTTGGAAAAGTTCCCTGAGGTCTGTTACTGAGTGCATTGGCAATTTGCCCTAGCTGAACCTTCAAGTTTCGCATAGATGTTGTTAAACTTTGGATAATTGCATCATTTCGCTCCATATAATCAGTTAAAGTGGTCCCCTAGTTAGATCTTTACCCTTGTTGTAAATTGTTTTGTGCTCTCTGTGGCATCACATTCTGATTAAAACCTGGCGGTGCATTGTTCTTCTTCCATTGGGCATTAAATTGATTACTACCTTGGTTTACCTAAGAAAAGTTGGGATGTTGCTTCCAACCTACATTATAAGTACTAGAATGTGGGTTAAAGTTTCGATTGAAATTACCAACAAAATTTATCAATTCAGGATTGGATGGGCATTTGTCTACATGATGATCCTCTCCACAAATAGTGCATAACGGTTCCAGTTCTTTTAGTTCTCAAAATTTAGTAGGATTTTGCATTGTCTTCACTATATTAGTGAGATTGGAAATTTGAGCATCGATTGATGATAATGCATCAAGCTCTAATTTTCCAGCAATTTTTGTCCTGGTTCCCAGTCTGGCAGTAGGATATTGAAGATCATTGGTGGCAATCCTTTCCATGACGTCAAATGCCTCTATGTAATTTTTTTTCTAATAACGAGCCATATGTCGAAGCATCAACCACAGTCATGTCATGAGCATTGAGACTATTATAAAAGGTCTCCATTTGGGTCCAAGTAGGTCCTTAAAATGCTCCCATACATTATACAAAGTCTCATCGTCAATCTGCCTAAAGGTAATGATGTCACTCCGTAGCTTGGCATTAAGTTTAGGTGGCTGGAATCTCAAAATGAACTTCTAGCATAATTTTGCCCATCAAGTAACTGAACCAGGTGGTAAAGAACTTAGCCATGCTTTTGCTCTATCTCTCAAGGAAAATGAGAAGAGCCTCAATTTCACCGTCTCTTCAGCTACACCAAGTTGCTAAAATAATTTGCATACCTCCATGAATTGCTTCAAGTGTTGCCTTGGGTCTCTAGTAAGTGATCCATCGAATTGGCCTACATTTAATAAAGTCTTATTCATTATCGGTTTAAGTTTAAAATTAATTGCATTTACCTTAGGACCAATTAGTCCTAGCATCAAATTATCCATGTTTGGTGCTAAGTGTTCTCTAATATGTCTTTCTTCGGCATTGTCAGCAAGGACAGGCGGATTGTCATCATTTAATGGTGGATACCCATGGTCATTTGGGACATCATCTACTCAATTTCCATACGTAACAACTCTCGTAGTTTCTTTTTCAATCTACGTAAGTTTCTTTCAATTTCTGGGTCATATGGCCAATCTTCCACCGTAGGGTGGCTCATGGTCATACACCAATCAAAGCAAAGATAAGTAAAATAAACAATCACAAGAAAAATCAAAACAATGAACTCCATTGCAATCCCCAGCAACGGCGCGAAAAACTTGTCGAATGACTAATGCTTGGCAAATAATTGATAGTTCAGTGTAAATATGCTAGTAAAATAATGTCAAGTATAGGTCTTTTTGCGAGCAAGTATACACGGTCAGCAAGTAATATACCAGCAAGCTGAGTATCGTATCCACAAGGATTGTCCAAGAGTTAAATGCCACGATTTTACTTGTGAAATGGGAAAATGAGTTTGATTTAGAATTCAGATTCTAGTTTTAAGAAAAATGACTAAGGAAAATATAAGAAAAGTTCAAACAGATTGGCAAACAAATGTATTCAAATGGTGATAAGCATTGGCAGGGGATGCTTGGATTTCGCACTAGCTATGTCGGCCTTTTAACAACTTTCAGCATTGGTTTTATTGTCAAGCAGATTTTAAAGTGGCAATGCCTCTGTCGATGGCATTACCCTAAGCTAATTATGATTAACCCCTATATGTCTATAGTGAAGTTTCTCAATCATTAACTTGATGAAGTTTTAATCTTTTCTCCTAAGGGATAGATTCACTCCCACAGTAAGCTCATCTACTTGAAGATCTTCTAAAGAAATTTCTCACCTTAGTAACTTGGCAATTAATCGTTATCTCCTAAGTTTGTTAAGATAATAAGAGATAATATGCATGTAATGCCAACTATAGTATGGCAAACAATTGAAAGAAATTAAGTACTAGCAAGATAGACAAAAATGACAAAGCATTCAATTATTAAAAGTTGAAAATAGATGAGCGTTTCATCGCCAAAACATCCCTAACCAACTTAAAGAAATTAGTTCATGGTTGGGGGAACCATCAACACCAAATTGTTTTCAAATAACATCACCAAAAACAGGTCTAAAATAAAGAGGAATGGGCAAAGAAAGAGATCTTTCGATGTAGCCCTTCAATGGATCCAGAGCTTTCGACCTTAGCATAGTCAAACCACAGTCGCCTTCTTCCTCACCACAGTGCAACCTCTTTGATTATGTCCATGCTATTTGCTCATCGTCGGGCTTCCTTTAAATAGGCATGAGTGAAAACCCTAGATTGGGTTTGAATTCAAAATTTGGTTACGCTCTTGAGATAAGCGTGTTATCCTTTTATCTCTTTATTTGAATTTTAAGGCTGACTGGATCTTTAACCAGTGACTAGTAGACTAGCATCGTCATCCATATTTTGCCAACCAAGTATGGCAATCTTTGTCCTACATCGCCAACTCGACTTGGTATTTCTCTGGTTTTCTATTTCTGCGATGCTAATTGCTCATGTTCTGCTCCTGTCATCCTACTCTTGACCTACCCTGCATACAACAAAGAAATACACCTTTACTCTGGCAAAAGAATCGTTCCCTAACTCCTTAATGCAAATGCATGATTTTACTAACTAAATGCATAAATATATACCCAAAGTCAAGCAAAAGCATAGCAATATATGTATGAAAAATAGTACTTTTGAGGAGTTAACACCAATCCATGCCCAAGATGTCATCAAACTCTTGGAAGGGCATAACCATCAAATATGAAAGAAATATCGAACCCTAAACCTCTATTAGGAATATCCAATACACCTTGTCCACTAAACCATCATACCCCCAAAAGACTAGTCACTTGAACCCCCAACCTCTAGATCCTTGGCAGGAATACCCCACTGATGGGATATTCCACTATGAATATAAGAATGAGTAGACCCCGAGTCTACTAAAGTAATAATAGGAACAAAGAACAAGATAAAGGTACCTGAAATGATGTTTGTATCCTCGTAGTCCTCTTGGGCCTTGACCGCATATTATCTTACTAGTGCCCTTATAGTAGACTGGATAGTGCCCCCACTCTGTTGTCCTGTCATGTGGCTCGCTTCTCCCCTAGCGAAGCCTCGACCCCTCTGAGTCGTAAAAGAAGTCCTAGGATTCTGAACCAAGGTTACAACAGCTGTCACTAGATAGTCTCTCAAGAAGTGGTCTGGTGATCCACAACCATAGCATACTCTAATATTTCTATACAACTCCCCATAGTGCTTGGGCTCGTACTGATCAAAAACATGTGCACTTGACCCCTTTGTCGGTCCTCCATAACTTATGGCTGAAGAAGATGAGTTAAACCTCCGTCAGCCAGTAGACCCTAACTTCTTATGTAATCTTACAGACTAATTTGAAGCTCCTTTATTTTGTTCGAATGACCCCTATTCCTCTGGGAGTGAGACTGTGACTGGTTGGAGTGGGTATGATTTACCCCACTCGAGCCTCTTTTCCCACCATCATGGCTATAGGTCAAACCTTGAACTTGCTCGAGAGACTTGGCACTCGTGATGAAGTCTGAAAAGGCTTTTAGTGGGTCAGCGATCAACCATATCTGAATTTCATTAATCAAACCTTTTCGGAACTTATTGCATCTCATCTTCTTCTTAGCAACCAATTTTGGGGCATGCCTACTCAATTGTAGAACTCTTGCTCATATTCAAAGACATACCGAATTCCTTTAACTAGGTGAGTGAACTAATCCCTCAAGCTATCAATGTGGGCTTCACCCATATACTTCCTCCCAAACTCATCTATGAAATTATCCCAAGATGGTCGATTAGGGTACCATCCTAACTCAATAATTTCCCACCATTCCCTAGCATTCTTCTTTAGGAGAGAAAGAACGCATGCCAACTTGTCCTCGGGTTCCAACCACATCTATCGTATGATCCAGTGGGTATCCCTCAACCATTGATCCTCCTTAACTAAATTGTCTTACCCTGACCCAAGGAAATCTATTGCTCCATGACAACGCACCCCCTCAATTGGTGCCTCACGAGGGGTAATCGAAGGCCTAGGTATGGCCATAACAACGCGATGAATGGCCTAATGCAAATGGGAGAAATAATTGGCCCTACGACTCCTTTCATCTTACGATATCTCATCAGTTTCAAGAACGTAATCCTCACCCTAACTCCCCTCACGGGAGCCCCAACTCTCTTCATGATCACGTGCTCTTCTAGGCATGGTTAATTTCTATACAAGCAAACAAACAAGTTTACACCACCGAATAATCAACTTAAACTGAGTACAACTTTGACTTATGGGTATGCATTCACTAAACACCCATTTTTAACTCTCTAATACACCGAGGCTTTCCTAAAACTGGCTAAACATAGATTTTGATACCATAAAATGTAACGCCCTAAACTTGACATCACATTTTGGCCTCAAGCCCAAACCCATCACATAAAATATTTCAACTAGATTTAGCCCAAATCATAATCATATCCATAAATCCAACAACATTTTGGAAAAAAGAACGATAAAAAACAACTAAATTGTTTACATGGGAGCTCCAATTTAAAACAAGATAATTTAAAATCATTCGCCAGGATCAAATAATCCAAAATAAGAGTTACAGACATAAATCAGGGGTCCTATGAATACATTGCCCGACAAATCTAGTATTGTACTCTTGATCATATCAATGAGCTAGAGTCCTACTCTGATAGGCTCCTTCAAAGCAACACTATATTCTAAAAACCTACGAATGAAAATAATGATTCTGAATGCTAGACTCATAAAACTCAGTGGATACACCTCTACTCTACCATGCTTCATGTAAATCATAAATATAAGCATGCAGCTAGAAAAGATGACATGTCATTAAAAACAAGTATGATGTTACCACGAATCATACACATATAGCATGGCATCAAAACATCTCATAACAATCATATCCACAAACCTGAAGTAAGATCCAGGACCACACAGCATCAGAAACATATGCTCTATACTCGAAAACCCCCATCAAGTACTTTTGAATGAGACTCGAGGCTACACAACATCAGGAAAGTCCATTCGAAAAATATCTTACTATGGTGTTGCAACACTCTCACTGGGTATCCAGATCCCACCAAACAAGTGCCCACACAACACACAACATCATCACATAATCGTACCATCCTATAGCTGCTATCAACATATAGGTCACACAAGGCATTTACCGAGTTCTTAAGTTTTATGCTCAAGTATAAGGAGATTTCTTACTTTCTCAATTTTACAACTCATTTTAGGCCATTAGGGGTCTACTAGAGTGCTCGATACAATTTTTCAACCTTTCAAGTAGAAATCAATATTTTCGAGCAGATTGCCTAGTGGGTACCGATACTGATCCTCGCATACTGGTATGGTACCCTTCGGGTACTGGTACTCACATGCGTACTGATACGAATTTAGCTCATTGGAATTCCTTAAATCCTTAGAGTACCTATACGGGTCGACCCGTACTGATACCTCCTTGAATGGCGTACCAGTACAGGTGAACACCGTACCGACACCCCTTTAAATTTTTTCTTAATGGAACATTGTTATTAAACCTAGAACACTATGGTATTGATACTTCTCCCAGAGTACCGGTACCGAAGCCTAAAAATGGCTTCCTATTCTCAGAAAATCACTTTTCAAGCCCCCAAAACACAACCTTTAACTCTTAGGGTGCGTTTGGTTAGCGAAAAAGATGATTACCATGTGTAATAATCTTTTCTAGACTTGCATTCTCAGGTTTGGTTTAGGAGGATTCCCACTATGAGGTATTATTTTTTTCCCGATAGTGGCTTCTTTCCCCCCAAACAGTGGGAATGCTATTCCCCTCATTTTCTTAGGTATTACACAATTCCTTCCCTTTGGACAATATAGCCCTTAAGATAATGAATTATGTTCATGTTGATCCTTTATTGCATTTTTAATTAGCTGACTAATTATTTATGGTGTAAATTTATTAAATACTTTTATTTAATAGTAGTTTCATATATAAATGGTGTTGCATATATTTAAATAATGTTGTAATATTTAATATATTTTTATTAACATTGTATTTATGATGTTTCTAGGGATATAATATTTTTCATCTTAAAAAAAATAGTAGGTTAATTTATTTTATCATTTTTTACAACTTTTAAATTTATTTTATTATTCACTTTAATTTATTTGATAAATGGTCAAAAGTAATAAAAAATTAAAAATCTAAACATATTAAACAAATAGTATTTTACGGTTCAAAAAAATTAAAAGGGAATAAGGGTGTATAAATGTAAAACATTTTTAAAACCGATTTAATATATTAATTATATTATAAATATAAAGTTTTTGCAAATTTTAGATGATGTAATGAAAATAGTTCTATAAATTTTTATGCAAATATTTTTAATTTAATAATTAAAAGTTTAACTTGTTAAAAAAATATATATCATAAGGACAAATTGGTAAATTTTGCTTCCAATTAATCTTATATTCCTCCAACCAAACACTAGAATCTTATATTCCTACCAAATAAACCAAACAAGGTAATGTAACATTCCCAATAATGTATCATGTAATGTTACATTCCGATAATCATATTCTTAGAAGTAATCTTACATTCTGTGAACCAAACACCCCCTTAAACTCAAACCACATCTTATAAAAGTTATTACGGTGGTTTACTACCATTCTTGTGAGTTATTAATACAAAATCTGAGTTTCACCATTAACACCCATATCCAAGCATTTAACACCCAAATCATCAAATCAAGCATGCAAAGCATCATCCTTAGGATGTGCATGAAACAATGGAGTTGGAAGTGTACTAACCTTCCCTTAAAACTAAAAAAAATAGCCCTTTTTCCAAAGCTCAAGCCTTCCTTTTTCCTTGCTCCTTGGAATGCTCTCCAACCTCTTTCATTGTAGCGATGTCCTTTTACGCTAAAAAAATGTGTAGTTTTTATTTTGTACTTTATTTTGAAAATAATGTCTTCCGCGTGGGATTTTAGAAGAAACCGTGTTTTATTTAAAAATGGAGTCGCCACCGGTCACTCAAGGTGGACCGAACACCGTAAAAACCAGAGATTTTAAAAATGTTAGGTTCGGGAGTCGGTTACGGATGGGGAAGGATTAGCACCCCCACACCGCCCAAAATTGGTACTTTAATAATTACCGCTTTATTAATATTAGACTTTCCGGATTTAAAGTGACGATTAAATTAAAATTTGGGTCATAAGTGCGAGTAAATTTTAAAGACCCCGTTATCCTAGAGTAAACGCCCAACCACTATCACTACGCTTGATACTGGCCCCGTTTACGCTCGGATAAAAGGGCACCGCATTGACAAAATATATATATATGTTATGCAAACTTAAAAAAACATGGCAAATATAAATAAATACATTGCGATAAAAATATAAATAAATATTAACATAATAAAATGCTAATATAACATAAATAAAATACTAATATAAAGCATTCATACATAAATATTAATCTAACACATAAATAAAAACAAATATAACATAAATAAAATACTAATCTAAAACATACGTACATAAATATTAATCTAACTCATAAATAAAAATAAATCTAACATAAATAAAACATAAATTTAAAACATAATAAACACTAATCTAAAACATAAATAAACATACAAACTAAAAAACACAATTTTAAATTAACTACTACTTCATTAAATCATAAAAAATGCAAAACAAATAAAAAAAAGGAAGAAAATATACCTAACTAGTAGTTCGAATGACGAACCCCGACTGAACCCCACCGAGATCTACCACGACCTCTCCAAAAAATAACTAGATCGGATCCAAAACAGGACTCCGATCGAACCGGTTAGGACCGAGGACACTGCCCCGGTCCTGGGCTAGCCGGGAGCCTAAGCTCCCTTATTTGGCCTACCCACCGCTGATTCCTGCTCTCAATCCCCCTCATGTCTTTATATAGGCAATTGGGGTTGTTAAAGGGGGGATGTGGAGGCTTTATCTCCACACAAAATTTCCCCCTTTTTAAATTATTTATTTATTTTAATTTTTAAATTTTTTTATTAATAATAATATTATTACAACAATACTAAAAATACTAAAAACCCGAGCAAAAATGAGTGATTACAGTTGCCCCTCTTTGCTTGTTCTTGTGAAACGAGAACAAAGCAAAGATCAAAAGCACTCATTTTTGTCTTATCTGGCTGAACTTCTCTCCTTTTGACGCGTGTCTTCTTTCTTTGGTAGATCTTCTTTCTCTTCGGCGCAGGTCTTCTTTCTTGTCTTGATTGATCTACCTTGTCACTCTTGGGAAGCAAAAACTTCAAAATGGGGGTTATTTGTTGGGGAAGCAAAATAAGCACGGCTTACTATGTCATTGACGGCGATAATACCTAAAGAAAACTTGACCCAGCTGCAACATCAACGAAGAGGCAGGGTCTAAAAAATTTGATCCAGCTGCAACACTGACGAGGAGGCAAGACCGATGGATAAAAGTTCTGATGTCTGATCCAGCTACAACTCTGACGAAGAGACAAGACCAGAAAGCTGACAACTTCTTCCTTTTTCTCTTTTTCTTTTTTGTTTTCCTTTTTCTTTTTTTTTTCTTTTTTCCTTTTTCTTTTTTCTTTTTTTTTTTGAATTTTTTCGTACAACATTGATAAAACTTGAAAGTTGGTGAATTTTGACAAAGCTACAACACCGACGAAGAGGCATGGTCTAAAGTTAGTAATGTTGATCCAGCTACAACACTGACGAAGAGGCAAGATCAAGAGTTAGTGAATTTGGTCTAGCTACAACATCGACGAAGAGGCAAGACTGGAAGTTAGTTAATTAGGTTCAGCTACAAAACCGACGAAGAGGCAGTTAGATTTTACCAACCTACAACACCGACGAAGAGGCAAGGTCTGACGATTTGATCCAGCTACAACTCTAACGAAGAGGCAGGATCGGATAGTTGTTCTTTTTGTGTGATCAAGCTACGACTCTGACGAAGAGGCATGATCTGAATTTGGTTGAAAGCTCATTTTGATTTTTTTTCTTTTTTTTCTTTGTTTTCTTTTTTTTCTTCTTTTTTCTTTTGGATTTTTTCTCTTTTTCCTCTTTTCATTTTTTTCTTCATTTTTTCAAGAAACAACATTGATAAAATTTGAAAATTAGTAAATTTTAACCAAGCTACAACACCGACGAAGAGACATGGTCTAAAGTTAGTAATGTTGATCCAGCTACAACACCGACGAAGAGGCAGGATCAAGAGTCAGTGATTTTGGTCTAGCTACAACACCGACAAAGAGGCAAGACCGGAAGTTAGTAGATTTCGTTCAGCTACAACACCGACGATGAGGCAGAATCAGAAGTTAGATTTGACCAAGCTACAACACCGACGAAGAGGCATGGTCTGAAGATTTGATCCAGCTACAACTCTGACGAAGAGGCAGGATCGGTGGATGAGAGTTCTGATGTTTGATCCAGCTACAACTCTGACGAAGATGCAGGATCGAATGATTGAAAGCTCTTTTTGATTATTATTTTTTTGATTTTCTTTCTTTTTTCTTTCTCTTTATTTTTCATTTTTCGCTTTTCATTTTTTTTCTTCTTTTTTATTTTTTTATTTTTTCTTCTTCTTCTTTTTTCTTTCTTTTTTTCTTTTTTCTCTGTTTCTCTTTCTTTTCATTTTTTTCTCTTTTTTGAATTTTTTTTGATTGATTTTTTTAGCTACAACTATAATAAAAGGTAAATTTCGAGTAAAATTTAGGCCAGCTGCAACACTGTCGAAGAGGAAAGACCTGGAAAGGATTCGATCTGTCACACCACTGACGGAGAGACTAGATCAGCAAAATGTAGGACCCACTACACCACCGACGGAGAGGTAGGGCCGAATGGAAAATCTGATCTGCAACACCACCGATGGAGGCAAGATCTGTATAGGATTTGATCTGCTACACCACTGCCGGAGAGACTAGATCAGCAAAAAGTGAGACCCGCTACACCACTGACGGAGAGACAGGGCCGAATGGAAAATCTGATCTGCAACACCACCGACGGAGGCAAGATCTAGTTTGGATTTGACATACCACCACTGACGGAGGCATGATTTGCAAGATGTGGGATTGTTGTGCTATTGGCAGCAAGAGAATATCTGAAAATTTTGCTCTGCTTCTTTATCGACAGAGGGCGAAATCTGGAAATAGTTGTCTCTGTTAGCATGAGTGATAGTCGAGAAATTGTTAGCGTTCGTCATGCCATCATTGGAGTAATCAAATCTTACAAATGAGAAAAATATTTATTAGTAAATTGTTCACAAAATTTGTCACCGGTACCTCTTTTTTATGTTTCAGCATTCTTTCTGTGTTTGGCCTCCTTCAATATTAGGGGTTGGCAGTTGTGTTGTTGCCCCCATGTTGAGGGTGTTCGGGCTCTCCTTAGACCTGTTATGTACAAGCAAGATTGCATGAATGTATCTAATTTTATGTCTAAATGTATGTGTCTACCCTAAATGCATGGTGATTTTGGTGTATGCACTTAATCTAAATATATGACGTATGCAAAAATGGTTTAATGCAAGATGAATGCAATCCAAATGCATGAATGTGATATGATTTTTTTGGCCCTCAATGGGATGCCTGACTTCTTACTAGTCTCGTCAGGATCTTGGTTTTTTCATGCGGCGGTGCCCCGACTTTGTCCTGGGTTCAATCACTTTTCTTTGAATTAGCTCTCATCTGGGAGCATGCCCCAAAATTTTGTTCGTTTTGACATTGCTCTTGAATTTGACACTTTGAGTGCGGATTTTGTTGCCCCCTAGGTTGGGTTCATAAATTGTGTGTTGGTTCATAGCAGCTCATTACTATTATTATTTTGGATTAGGTGCAGTTTTGCAGACTGTGGTAAAGGATGTGAGAGTTTGACTCGGTAATGAAGGATGGACCTTGGCAAAGAATGCCCCTGGACTGGGACCTTGTTAGAGGCATAATGTTTGTAAAAGATGTGGGGGTGCTTTTGGACATGCCCAAGACCAAACTTTTGTAAGAGGCTCTGTAAGGTGCTAGATCGACCAACTTCGTTGTATTTAATGGGGCAACCCGAGGACCGACTTTAAAATTTTCAAAATGTATGCATGTAAATGTGAGGTGCATGTCTTAGGTGCGAAAGTACTGATTCAAAAATGGTTCTCGTGGCTCAACTTTCCGAACTCACGGGATTCATTTGCAACTTTGAATATTGCCTTGATATCTAGAGTGCTTGATTTTCTCCCAATGATAATTTTTCAAATTGAGAACCAGTCGTGAATCAGCATTTCATGCTGGTAAAATGCAAAAAATTAAAGTGTTATGATATGCCATGCAGCGAATGCCAAAATGAGCAGATATGATGTGATCACAAAAATGGGTCAATTTAAAATTAAGGTAAAAATAAAAGATTTCTGATCGGGTAAACCACTTGAACCAACACCCCAATGTAATGCAAATGCAATGATGTATGCAAAAAAGGGTAAAACAAAAAAGAAAACGAGACAGTACCAGATAAGATCAATAACAAACAAAATGACACTATTTACATCCCGTCTAAAACACCTAGGTTATCCGCATGGCTCTAACAGGGTGGGTTTCTATATGTTCTCTACATGCAGTGTTGATGCTAGAAGTTACCCGAATTGTCCTTGATGTCCCCTACTAAGAGTAGCAAGGCCCCCGGTCATCATCCATTATAGGCTCCTTTCAACCGGGTTCAATTCAGGGGGACCCATTCGCTTATACCTGCACGAAGGAACGATATCCTTACGAAAGCATAAGGTACTCGAGCCCGAAGGTACTTGCTAGGCCTACACGGAGGAACGATATCCTCACGAAAGCATTAGTGTTTTCCCCCACTTAAAAAATGGGTTTATATGCCATATTTTAAATGCTTTAAAATAAATGCGCAATTATAACCGAATATTAATTTAATAGTCACTTTAATCAGAAATTTCTGATATTAATAAAGCGGTAATTATTTGGAAAAAAAGCTCGACTCTCTTATTTTTTGAAAAAACAAAAATATCCCCAGTGGAATCGCCATCTGTAGCGATGCCCTTTTACGCTAAAAAAATGTGTGGTTTTTATTCTGTACTTTATTTTGAAAATAATGTCTTCCGCGTGGGATTTTAGAAGAAACCGTGTTTTATTTAAAAATGGAGTCGCCACCGGCCACTCAAGGTGGACCGAACACCGTAAAAACTAGAGATTTTAAAAATGTCGGGTTCGGGAGTCGGTTACGGATGGAGAAGGATTAGCACCCCCACACCGCCCAAAATTGGTACTTTAATAATTACCGCTTTATTAATATTAAACTTTCAGGATTTAAAGTGACGATTAAATTAAAAAATTGGGTCATAAGTGCGAGTAAATTTTAAAGGCCCCGTTATCCTAGAGTAAACGCCCAACCACTATCACTACGCCTGATACTGGCCCCATTTACGCTCGGATAAAAGGGCACCGCATTGACAAAATATATATATATATATATATATATATATATATTATGCAAACTTAAAAAAACATGGCAAATATAAATAAATACATTGCGATAAAAATATAAATAAATATTAACATAATAAAATGCTAATATAACATAAATAAAATACTAATCTAAAACATTCATACATAAATATTAATCTAACACATAAATAAAAACAAATATAACATAAATAAAATACTAATCTAAAACATACGTACATAAATATTAATATAACTCATAAATAAAAACAAATCTAACATAAATTTAAAACATAATAAATACTAATCTAAAACATAAATAAACATACAAACTAAAAACACAATTTTAAATTAACTACTACTTCATTAAATCATAAAAAATGCAACACAAATAAAAAAGAAAGAAAATATACCTAACTAAGAGTTCGAATGACGAACCCCGACTGAACTCCACCGAGATCTACCACGACCTCTCCAAAAAATAACTAGATCAGATCCAAAATAGGACTTCGATCGAACCGGTTAGGACTGAGGACACTGCCCCGGTCCCGGGCTAGCCGGGAGCCTAAGCTCCCTTATTTGGCCTGCCCACCGCCGATTCCTGCTCTCAATCCCCCCCATGCCTTTATATAGGCAAATAGGGTTCTTAAATGGGGGATGTGGAGGCTTTATCTCCACACAAATTTTCCCCCTTTTCTTAATTTTTTATTTATTTATTTTAATTTTTTAATTTTTTTTATTAATAATATTATTATTACAACAATACTAAAATTACTAAAAACCCGAACAAAAATGAGTGATTACATTCACTACATGCAAATATTTACAACATTGCTACAAGGAGTAAAGATGATAAGGGAATCATTTACCAACAAGAAACATGGTTAAAACTCTCATTCCTTTCCATCCTTTCCAAACATCTATCACTAAACTTAACTATACTTACCTCAAAAGATAGATCTTTTAGTGCTGATTTCAACTTCCTCAAACCAAAATCCGGGATTCTTACACAATGTGACAAAGACTTGACCTTTGCCTTTGAGCTCTCAAGGAAGATAGAGAAGAGATATGAAGAAGCTAAGGAGAGACAAAGGGTGAGCTCATCACTTCCACTTTTCTACAAAAATTAAAAGAATCAACCCCTCATTCTTCAAATTAAAGGAATTTACTCATGTATCCCTCCATCAATCTCTTAACCCAAACACGCAAGTCTCACAATATAAGGAAATCCCACTAAGGCCTCCATGAGACCCTACCAAGGGCCCAACTCCCGGACCCCAACACCAAGCCCACGACTCGGTTTAAACTGACCCATGGATTTTGAAATCCAGGTCACTAAAGTTATAAAAGTTGGGTAACCGTAATGAAAGTTTTACAAGTTCGGTGACTGTAATGAAATTGCTTTAAATTTCAGTGATATCAGTGTAGTTTACCCCTTTTATTTAAAATTAGGGGATAACTGTTAGGATATTGTTGTTAAGTTTTTTTATATCAAGGCTTGTGGTGTTTTTTTTAATTTTATGATCAATGATGATTTTTAGCAAATCAATAGAGTAACCAATGAGTTTTACTGAAGTGGCCTGCAATGAATACTTAATTCGACCGACAATGTTGGCAACTTTCCCTAAAGTCGGCCAATGCCGATGACTTCTCTGATACTGTGACAATCGTCATAGATCATGAAATAAAGAAAATAAAGGACCTTATATCATGAAAGAAAAATGCATTTTTTTTAATTCCGAATTAAAATCGAATTATATAACAGATACAAGTTGACTTGAATTTAAGATAAAAATCATCAACCTGATCCGTTTTGAGAACATGGTGAATCATACTAAGTTGGCCGAATGTAGCGACTAGGACAGATCTTGGTGCGATAGTTTGGGGGTTTAATCAAAATTTTTAAAATTTTTGGAGGTCTAATCAAAATTTTCAAAAATTTGGAGAATTTAATGAGAACTTTTTAAAAAAATTGAAGATCTAATTAAAATTTAAAAAAATTGAGAGTCGTGATGAAAGTTTTAACAATTTATGGAAATTAATTAAAAATATTTAAAAAAATATTTAATATGAATTTATAACAAATTAATGTCTAAAATAATATAATAGTATAATTTAAATTTCCCCAAATCTTGAGGGTGTCAAGGCTCTCATGGGCTTGACATATCATCCGGCCCACTCCACCACACATTGCTAATCTCGTAATCGGATTTCAAGCACCATCACTATTCACTTTAACCAACCCACTAATGGTGGTTGCCATTGCTAGACACTTTGCACAATATCTGGCACTCGAGTTCATGCAGTGCGCATAGAGAACAGTGTGTACTTCTAAGCTTGATTTTGATTCAGCATGTTTGCTAATTTTGTATTGTGTTATAGTACTATTTATTTTATATATATTATGATTTATATTTTATAAAAATTAAATTTATAATAATATATAATACTCTAATAAAAACATTAAGAATAATATGATCGTGTTTAGAGTGAACTACGATTAGTCATTTATAAATAATCTAGTTTAGATAAAATTTAAAGTTCATATTTTTGATCAAGTCAAACTTTGATTAAAGTGTATTTTTGTCACTTTTGAAACACGCAAAGTTTTCTAAAAACCCAAGAAGACTCTCTTTCATTTTGCACAACCGAGGCTCCTCCCCACCGATGGCTCCGGCTTCGCCGGGCACCAACCGTCGCCTATCCTTCTCTTTTTCCCCACCTCCATTCTTCTTTCTTCAAGATCTAGCTACATGCCTTTCACGTTTTCGGCCCTCGATTGAGAGATCCATTTGCCGTTTGTTGGATCTTGAACCTCTCGACGTTTCGTTGGTCTTCCCCAAAGCGTTGGCGTTATGGAAGGTAAAGAACCTCTCTCGGGTTTAGGGGATTATGGGGAGTGGGTGGTTGTACCCTTTTTCTTCCACATCTTCAAATCTCTTTCAACCGGCTTCACGATGTGTGGCTTTGGCCTGTAAATTTTATCTGTTGTTTCCGGCCACCACTAAAGCATCTTTTTCCCCCGATTCTTCTCTACAAGCCCTGACTGCCTTCTAATCCCGCTTTCCCGTTTTTTTGGACCTGTTATCGAAGGTTTTGAAGGCCTTTGTGCTCTATTTTCAGAGCTCGTTGTTGCTTAATGGCAGTTTTTATCGTTTCTAAGAGCTATGTCTCCTCATCATTCAGTTGCTATCAAGGTTTTTGTTGGTAGTCCCCCAATGATGCGGACTGGGAATTTTAAAGTTCAAGCAATCATCTCCGATCAAGGAGCTCTCTCATATCATTTTGCCATGTCACCAGAAATGTTGATGGCAAGCTCTCGGTCTATGGCGGGCGTTGGTTTTTTTCTACTAGTGTTGGTTGATCCTCCCCTCTCGAATTAGGGTCGGTTCTTGTGCCTTGTTTGCCTTTTTCTGTTCCGACCTTTTGGTCATTTTTTATCAGGCTTTTGTCCTTGTGCTCTTGTAAGCGAATCTTTAAGGTAATGAATCTCTTTCCTTTGATAAAAAAAACTTTGATTAAAAAAAACATTCTAATATTAGTCAATAATCTTTAGAACATGTCTCAGTTAGCAACATTTTCTCTCTTTTAAGTTATATGTCAAATATTATTAAGTGTAAATTTCCTCATTTCCTTTTCCATAGGTAAGAATTGTTAAAAAAAAGGTGTACTAATGCTATATATAGGCTTAGCCTAGCTCCAATCATGAACATTTGTAATTAGATCCAAATAAACCAGTTTATATTAGAATATTTTTTATCTATTAATGATGATCCTCAGGTCTTGACCTTAAACAAATTTAATTTGAATATTATATTATAAAAATATTAATTTTAAAATTCTGAAGCAACATAATTGTACAATTAAAACAAAACTCCTCATTGAATAGGAAAAAACACAAAAAGAATTAAAACATAGTATAGATTACACATAATACAGAATAACATAAACAAATACATGAATATGTATTAAAATTCTTAAAAGGAAGTTCATATTTATACATAATTTCAACATATAAATAATATATTTTATACAACTATAGATGAAAATAAAAGAATAAAAATAAGAAACATCTATATAAAATGGCATATTAAGTATATAAAATAAAATAATAATTTAATATTATGATAATGTGATATTTATTACAAGTATTAAGATATTATGAGATGCTAATAATCAAATAAGCATTTATAGGAGATTCATTAATTGACTAAGTGACTAAGGATGCTCATATTGCCACATTTTATATGAGTTCGAATTCTGATACTTGCTTTAAGAATATAATATCTCTACTTAATAAGAAAAACATTTATAGGAAAAATATATATTAAATATATGAGATACTAATAATTAAATCATCCTTTATTGAAAATGATGATATTAAATATTAAAATCTAGGCTAAAGGGGCAAATTTTCTTAGTAGTAAACCCAAATCAGTAATGTTGCCCCTGTTTTTTTCATCAATTTTGTCCTCGAAGTCATTCAATTTCATTAATTTTGTCCCTTGATTGACGTTGACCGTTATCTTGCTTTGATTTTATTACTACTCTAACATATAGATGATTCCATTAAAAATATACTCAAGGAATATTAGAAGGCTTAGCATAGCTAGAAATAATAGATGAAATATTTTTAAATTATAATTTTTTTTATAACTTTTGATATTTTTAAACATTTTAATAATTCTAATAATTTCTTATTTTTAGCTTAAATATTAAATAAGTTCTCAAAATTTAAATTAAAATCAATTATGCCCTTGAACTCAACAAAAAAATAAATTATGCCCTCGAAATCAGTTAAAAATCAATTCAGCCCCTCAACCACGTCGTCATCACACGTGTACTGCCATGTCAACATCGTTAACTACCACGTCAGCATAATGGACCTTCACGTCAACACCATTAATTGCCACTCTAGCACGTCAACGGTCAAAGGGCAAAATTGATGCAAAAAATATGGGCTACATTGCTGATTTGAGTTTTTTATATGGGCAAGTTTACTCTTTTAGCCTAAAATCTTAGAGTTTATTTGAGATCAATTAAAGTTTAAAGGGTTATTTCAGTGCAAGTACATTTGACCTTTTGGTCAAGCTATTCAACTTTGATCCCTCATATTCCCTTAAGTCATGGGTTCTAGACTCACTACGAGCACCCCATTCTCCCCCAGATAGGATTAGGATTAGGATTAGAGTTAGGTTTTGTCAAAAAAAATTATTTCAGTATAACAATAGTAGAATGCCTTATGTAAGCAAAGTCACAAACTTCAAGGACTTACTAGTATATTAACCATTAAATCTTTAAGTAAAGAGGTAAAATTTTAAGGTTAAACTACTGGAATGGTCACTTATGTTTAGGGTTTGTACACTTTCGGTCACCGATTTTCAAATTCGACCGTTATGATCACTTATGTTTTCGATCTGTAAACTTATAGTCATTGGGATGTTTGTTATCATTAAACGTTAAAGGGAGGTTGATCTGACACAATAAAATGAAGGATAAATTACCGAGATGGTCCATAAACTATTACTTCTCTCCCATTTTGGCCACGAAAATAAAAACAATTTGTAAAATTACACATTTAATCCTCCATATTTACAATTTTTATTTCTTCTCCCCTCCATCATCTTTCATATTCTTCTTCATCTAACTCAATCCCTAATTTTCTAATCTTTAATCCCCAATTCAAACCATATATTTTTGGACTAGATGGTAGATATGGTAAATATCAATCCCCATTCTTATTTGATTGATTATTATTTCTTGCTTTAACTTCGGCCTTGAATTTCATTTTCTCTTAATTTAGTCCTATTTTGCTTTGTTATCTGATTTCATGTACTTTTAATTATAACTTTAAATTTTGCTTTATTTCAATTTTGTCATTAATTTAAGTCTAAATAGGCTTTAATTTGTGCGATTAATTTACATCTATTTATAGTTTCATCCTTAGTTTAGATAATTTGTTTCCAATCATGCATTGTAATTTTACGTTTACAATTAGATCCTTGTGATTACTTTAAACTATTTAAATACACCATTTATAAGGCCCGATTCACTTCTCAATAAAATGGGGTAATGTTCTTTATTTTGGAAATTATAGGGATAGTGGTCCAAACCGATTGGATCATAACTTCTCTATTGATTCGAAATAAATAAATATCCTTCATTATTGAATAAAATTAAGGTTAAACTACTAGAATGGTGTGAATTGGGGATTAATATAGTAGAAAATTATGGATTAGGTTAGATGAAGAAGAGTATGGAAGATGGTGGAGGGGAGAAGAAATAAAAAATATAAATATGGAGGATTAAATGTGTAATTATACAAATTGTTTTTATTTCGATGGTCAAAATAGGAGTGGAGTAAAAGTATAGGGACTATCTAAGTAATTTATCCTTCTTTTTATTGTGCCAGATTAACCTCCTGTTAATTTTTAACGACAACAAACATCTCAGTGACTATAAGTTTACAAATCAAAAAAATAAGTGACCATAACGGTCGAATTTAAAAATCGGTGACCAAAAGTGTATAAACTCTAAACATAAGTGACCATTACAGTAGTTTACCCAAATTTTAAAGGATAAACGACATAAACAATTACTCAACATTGAGTAAACTTTTGTTTTTTGTAAAACCTAAGTTTGATTTTGATATAACAAATTATTTGAGGACTTAATTGCAAAAAAAATAAATTTTTAAGTACTTTAAAGTCTCACAATTGACAAGGATTTTAAACGTAAAAAGTATTTCTAAGTCAAAACTTAAACCCCATAAATCTTTCTAAGTGTTTTCAAAGCAAAATTGAACAATATTGCCCAGGCGTTTCGATACGCCTCTAAGTGTTCCAATACGCCTTCGATGTATAAGGCCATTGAAAGAATTCGTTTCGATACAGGTGAGCCTATTTCGATACGAGTGTTTCGATACGGTTCCTACCATTTTGATACGGGCTTCATCTAGGCTTAAGGTTTAAGAGTAGCGTACCGATATGGATACAACCGTATCGATATGGGGTTAAGATTTTTCAAATCTTTACGTTTATTATTTTACCGTTGCCTTGTCAGTTATGGGGAATCAGCATTTTTGAAAAGTGGTTAAACTCGTATTGATACGCCTTTGATGCGTACCGAAACGGGTTTTGATAGTTTCCCAAGTGAGCAAAAGGTATCAAACAACCATGTCCATTTTGATATGCCCTCTTAAGTGTTTCGATACACCTTCCCGTGTATCGATACACCCTCCCGTGTATCGATACACCCTCTGTTATTTCAGCACAACAGCTTTTTCTATTTTGGAACAGGTATAGATACGGCCTCCCGTACAACGATACGGTCGATTGCAGTTGAGCATTTATTGCGGGAAAAATGCAGCCCAACGGCTATATTGATGATGACAACCACCTAAACGGTTAGAAATCAATAAAAGGGTATAAAAGCAAGCGTCCAAAGCTACAACAACAACTAATGATCAAGTGTAAAACATCAAAGCAAAAATCCATCCTCTTTTTGCCTTTTAGAGTCAAATTCATTGTACCCACTTGTGTTATTTCATTGTATCCATTTTATTTCAAGTTGGAATAAGTGATCTTTTAATTTTGGGCAAAATATCTACCTTTGAGAGGCTATTTTCTATTTGTCATTTTTCTTGTATAAAAGAGTGTTCTTGATTAAGCTTTGGGTAGAAAGCATAATCAGTTTGTAAGGTTTCCTCCTAATCCGAGAAAAGGGGAATAATTTCTAGTGAAATTGGTTCAAAATCCTTAGTGGGAGCTACGTTAGTGGATGTAGAGCTTGTTCGAAGCTTGAACCACTATAAATCGTTTGTCATTTCATTCTTATCATTTCAATTTCCTCCCTCCAAATTTTTATTGGCATTTTACCCCCTTCTTTGCTAATTGTCTTCGATTGATCAACACAATAATTGGTATCAGAGCCTAACTCCTTGAAGGATTAACATCCGCAAGAGACAATCCTTAAAGAGATTCAATCAACCGACATCAAAGCCATGGCATCTCTTTACATCTAAAATTTGTATGATTCTCAATCAATCACCAAACCGCCTTTCTTCAATGGAGACAATTATCCATATTGGAAGAATCAAATGAGGCTATTTCTCAAATCCCATGATTACTTTCTTTGGGATGTAATCAAAGACAGGTTATCTATTCCAATGAAGTAATAAGGAGATAGGCAAATTCCTAAGGCCAAGCATGAGATGATAGATGAAGAAAGAAGAAAACTACAACTAAATGACAAGGCCTTGCACATGCTTTTTTGTGCACTTGGACCAGATATGTACTCGGAGATGTCTTCGTGTACAAGTGCAAAAGAGGTGTGGGACACGCTCGAGACCATCTATGAGGGCACCAACGATGTAAAGGAGACCAAGATTAGACTCTGAAACTTAAGTTATGAGAATTTCAAGATGGAGCCTGATAAGAATGTAACGAAGATGTTTGACCAGTTCTCCATTATCGTTAACAGTCTCAAAGGCTTCGGAGAGGTCATCCCCAAAGACAAGCTTGTCTAGAAACTACTCTATTCTTTTCCTAAGTCATGGGATGGGAAAAGAACCACCATTATTGAGGCAAAGGATTTGAAGCTCGATGCTTTCATGGGTTCTCTTCTTACTCATGAGATCATGAAGCAGGGAAGAGAAGAAAATAAGAGAATAGAAGAAAAGAAGGTCGAAAAAAAGAGGTACAGAAGAAAAAACTCAGAGTTGCTCTCAAAAGATTCACTCTGTTCTTCTTTTAAAGAGAATGATTCGAGTGAGGAGAAAGATGAAGAGATGGCTATGCTAGCCAAAAGATTCACTCAGTTCATAAAGTCTAACAGAGGAAGATGAAGTCCAAAAGCAGACTTCAAGAACAAGAACAAAGAGGAAGAGAAATATTAACTCATATACTATGAGTGCAAGAAGACGGGGTACCTAAGAACCGAGTGTCCCCAACTTAAAAAGAAGAGCTTCAGAAAGAAGAATAAGCTCAAGGAAAACATGGCTACTTGGAGTGACTCGGAGTCATCCAATGAGGAAGACCAAGAAGTTGCCAACCTTTGTCTCATGGCTTTTGAAGAGGACCCAAAAGTAACCTTTAACTCATCATCTTTTGATATTACATTTGATGAACTTCAAGATTCATATGATGAGCTACAAGAGGTGTATGATGAGTTGGTTGAAAAGTTTAAAGAATCAATTTTGAAAAATTAGAAAACTATTTTTGATTTAAAAAACCAAAATGATGTTTTATCCAAAACCAACTCTGAACTTGAAAAGAAGGTTTTGTTTTTGCTAAATAATTCAAATGAGCTTAGAAAGAAAAAATTTGATTTAGACAACCTTCTTTCTAAGTTTCATGATTATCACACCAAAGAAGTGGATAATCTTAAAGCTTCTCTTAGCAAAATTGGGAAATATGTTTTTGAAAAAGGTCAATCTTCAAAAGCCAACTATGTAAAGAGAAACTTTAATGATTACAAACAAAGAGGCTTCCAAAGGCCCTCTAGAGGTAAGAGAATTAGAAGTATTTGGGTTACTAAGGACCTAATTGCTTCTAATAATGTTCATGCTTTGTCTTCTTGGATTCCTAAGGGCACCAAGATTTTGGGAGCTAATTATTATGGATCCAAAATGATTTGGGTACCAAAAATCAAGACCTAATCTTTGTTTGTGGGGGAGAATTGCTACAAGGCCAAAGCTTCAAGTCAAAACACATGGTACCTTGATAGTGGATGCTCAAGAAACATGACCGGAGACAAGAGCCAATTTGTTGAACTAAAGCCAAAAAGTGGAGGAGTAGTAACCTTCGGTGACAAATCCAAATGTCATATTGAAGGAATTGGTTCCATTGGTAATCACTTTTCCATACTAATTGATAATGTTTTATATGTCAACGGTCTAAAACACAATTTATTGAGCCTTGATCAATTATGTGATAAAGGTTTTAATGTTCTCTTTGATATTAATGGTTGCAAAATTTTGAACATTGAAACAAATCATATTGTGCTCATTGGTCATCGCATAGGAAACATATACATGGTGCATCTAGATGACATTCATACATCCAATGCATGTTTAGTAGCTAAAGATGAATATGACTCATGGTTATGGCATAGAAAACTAGGGCATGCAAGCATGCGTGTTTTAGAAAAACTAGTTTCCAAAAATCTAGTTAGAGGTCTGCCTAAAATTAAGTTTTTTCATGATCAAATTTGTGATGCTTGTGCTAAAGGCAAACAAAACGAGTTTCTTTCAAATCCATTAATGATGTCTCAACTAGTAGAGTATTACAATTGATCCATATGGATCTCTTTGGTCCTATTAGAATCATTATCTTGGGTGGAAAATCATATGATTTTGTGTTAGTAGATGATTTCTCTAGATACACTTGGGTTCTATTTTTAAGTACCAAAGATGAGGCTTTAGAAAAGTTCATCACATTTTCAAAAATTTCTCAAAATGATCTTGGTCAAACTATTTCTCATATTCGAAGTGACCATGGTACCGAATTTCAAAATTTAGGTTTTGAGAATTTCTGCAACTCTAATGGTATAAGCCATAATTTTTCCGCTCCTCGCACTCCTCAACAAAATGGGATTGTTGAGAGGAAAAATCAAACTATAGAAGAAATGGCTAGAACCATACTTTGTGAAAACAACTTGCCAAAATATTTTTGGGCAGAAGCCACTAATACCACTTGCTACATTATTAACCGAGTAATGATTAGGCCAATTATAAAGAAAACTCCTTATGAGATTTTAAAATAAGAGAAGCCTAAATTAGCTACTTTCATCCATTTGGATGCAAGTGTTTTGTTTTGAATAATGGAAAAGAAATTTGGGCAAGTTTGATGCTAAAAGTGATGAAGCTATTTTCTTAGGATATTCTTTAAACTATAAAGTTTATCGTGTATTTAACAAAAGAACTTTAGTTGTATAAGAGTCTATTCATGTGGTTTTTGATCATAACATTCTTCCAAGGAAGGATTCTTGTGATAATGATGATGTAGGAATCATTGAAGTCGTTGATGGAGGACAAACATCAAAGGTGGATGAGGTTCAATACAAGGAAGAAGAACAAGATTCACCTCTAGAAGCCTTGAATGACATGAGTCTAGAGGAAAAGGAAGTGAGCTACCCAAGGGAGTTCAACTATGTCAAAGGTGGTGAGATCTTAGATGATCCATCCAAAGGGGTAACCACTAGACTCTCTCTTAAAAAATGCGTGTAATGTTGCATTCATCTCATGCATAGAGCCTAAGAATATCAAAGAAGCATTAAAAGATGACTATTGGATATTGGCTATATACGAGGAATTAAACCATTTTGAGAGGAGTCAAGTTTGGAAATTAGTTGATAGGCCTAGTAATAAATCTACTATATGAACTAAATGGGTTTATAAAAACAAACTAGATGAGAGTGGTAACATAAAGAGAAACAAGGCTAGACTTGTTGCTCAAGGTTACACTCAAGAAGAGGGAATTGATTTTGATGAAACCTATGCACCCGTAGCTAGGATGGAAGCTATTAGGATTCTTCTTGCATTTGCATGTTTTCATGAATTCAAGCTTTTTCAAATGGATGTCAAAAATGCATTTTTTAAATGGTTTTATTAATGAAGAAGTGTATGTAGAACAACCACCCGATTTTGAAGATCCAAAATACCCAAACCATGTTTTCAAACTTTCAAAAGCTTTATATGGTTTGAAACAAGCTCCTAGAGCTTGGTATGAAAGATTACCAAGTTTTTTAATTGAAAAAGGTTTTGATAAAGGAAAGGTGGATACTACACTCTTCATTAAAAGAAAAGACAAAGACATTTTAGTAGTTCAAATCTATGTTGATGATATCATTTTTGGTTCTACTAATGAATTGTTTTGCCAAGATTTTGCTAAGTTGATGCAAGGTGAGTTTGAGATGAGCATGATGGGGGAGCTTTCATTTTTCTTGGGACTCTAAATCAAGCAATTAAAGGATGGAATCTTCATAAATCAAGCTAAGTACATCAAGGATATGCTCAAAAATTTTGGCTTGGAGAATGTGAAGCCTCAAGCCACACCAATGAGCTCTTCTACAAAGCTTGACAAAGATAAATGAGGTAAGTGTATTGATTTAAAGCTTTATCGCTCTATGATTGGATCATTGCTTTATCTTACCATAAGTAGACCCGACATTATGTTTAGTGTTTTCTTGTGTGCTAGATTTGAAGCTTGTCCTAGAGAATCATACCTTATAGCCATTAAGAGAATCTTTAGATACCTTAGAGACACACCTTGTTTAAGCCTTTGGTATCCTAGAGATTCCTCCTTTGATCTACATGCTTTCTCTAATGCGGATTATAAGGGATGTAAGATAGATAGAAAGAGTACCTTCGGCACTTGACAATTCCTAGGTAGTATGTTCATATCTTGGTTCTCTAAGAAACAAAATAGTGTAGCCTTATCTACCACCGAAGCAGAATATATATTGGCCAGAAGTTGTTGTGCTCAAGTCCTTTGGATGAAGCAACAACTTTTAGATTATGGAATTGATGTAGGTACCATACCCCTTAAGTGTGACAACACTAGTGCCATATGTCTCACTAAGAATCTCATCCAACATTTTAGAACCAGACACATAGAGATAATACATCATTTCATTAGAGATCATGTCTTGAAAATGATGTAGTTCTAGAATATGTAGACACCTTGAACCAATTAGCGGATATATTTACCAAACCATTGGATAAGGAATGATTTTAGACTCTTATGAGAGAGTTAGGTCTTACTAGCCTATCTTGAACCTTTAGAGCCCTTTTTAGTTCAAAAACTTGCTTGAATTTGATTGATTGCAATGATCTTGTAATTTTTTTCCTTTATGCATCTATGCTTGTAGCTAGGGGGAGTATGTATCTATTTTTATCCGTACATGTTGCTCATATGTCTTATACATGCATTTAGATTCGATCAAAATTGAATTATTGAGCACCTTGTGCCCAAAATGTAGTTCTGGCACAAGGGTATCGAAACGGCTCTAGGCATTTCGATACGGGTTCATGAACAAATTTTGGTTCATGCAACCTTGTTTCGATACGATGATCTATGTGCTCAAAATGCAGTTTTTGGCACAGACGTATCAAAACGGTTCCATGTGTTTCGATATTTGTTCTTGAACGGGTTTTGGTACAGACAACTCTGTACCGGTACTGTCTCGTGTTTCGGTATTACTTCAAAAGCGTTCCAATACACCTGTTTCGATACGGCACATGGCGTATCGGTACGCGCTGTCGTCTGCCTATTAATGAGTCTTTAAAGGGTTTTTATCTTTACCTAATTTTTCTCTTCAAAACCCTAGCCGGTTTTACCTATAAAAACACATCAAATTCCTTAGTTTTTCACATAAATTCTTCAAATCTTTTGAGGGTTCTTGCTCTTCTCATCAAATCAAAGCTATTTCATCAAGCTAGTGCATCATATCATCCTCATTCATCCATAATCCATTATCAAGGTATAAAATGCTTTTTTTTTAATTTCATTTTGAATTCTTTACTGTTTTTACTTAAAATCTATGTTTTTAGTACATATTTTATGTGGGTTTAAAGTTTTTGTAAAAAAAAATCAAAACTAAAAGTTTTGTTTCGAATATAAAATTATATTATATATTTTTTAATCTGTTTTTCAAAATTCTTTCTACCCAAAAAATCTTTTTATATTTGTATATGTTTTTAAACTATATTATATAAGTTTTTAACTATACCTTGAGTTGTTGGATTGAATATTGGATTGAATTTGATGATTTATGCATACATGGTTTTTGTGCCTTGTTTTTTTGAATTTCAGGTTTTTATAATGGCACCTAGAAAAATACCAAGACCGAGTGAAGTTGGAGACTCATCCAACAATAATGATGCCACTCGTCCTAACCTCACCTTATCTACCAAAAGAGTTTTACCAATCCGTCGGCTATGGCTCACTTCAAACAATACCAAAATTATCGAATTCGTCGTGAGCGTGTCATCTATATCCCATTTTTGAATTCCGAGCGTTTTCAATTCAAATATATTCCTTTATTACGATGATAGAATTTCATGCTATTTTTAGCCATACCCGATATTTTGTATTGCAACCTTATTCTCATATTTTTTGCTAATACCCAGTGTATTTTTAGTCATGATCGAAACAATCGAAGCACAGTCATTGCTATTGAGCTTATTTAATGGGAAATAAGATTTGGATTGATCCAACTACTTTAACCAATATTTTTGGGTTTGAGGATGAGGGTATATATGATGAAGACTCTTTAGGGCATGTTCTTAGTGGCCCCGTGACTGTTCTTGACGCCCATGATCGCGTCCTTCACTTGGTGGTTCCGTCCATCCGATGGAAAATTTTCAATGATCCGACAAGTCGACGAGTTTTGGATCCGATGCTTTCATGAAGGTAAACAACCGAACCTTGCTCAAATTTGCTTGTTTATCTTGTTCAACATCGCCATACTCCTCTTGTCTCATCTTTCACCTATGGCACCACTTTGAGTCACTTGTTCTCAAAGTTGGAAATTGATTGCTCACATGATCTCGCCGAGCCTCTCACTGATCCTATTGACGAACGTTCTCTCCACCGTTCAAAGTTCTAATATTACAATGGAGAGCGGCTTCGTATCATGGATCTTCCTCAATGAGTTGCTCCCGAACCCGAAATGCCTCCTCAAAAAGCCCCTCAAGCTCCGGTTGCCCAACCATCGATGGATGCTCTTATGGCCTACCTCATTGAGCAGTTCACCTTATTGCATACCACTACGAGTTCGAGGTTTGCTGCCATTGGCACTCGATTCACTTCCTTGGAGAAGAGAGTTACCTCCATTGAAAGCCAACAATATTCTATGGATATTTCTCTCACGGACTTTCATGGAGAATGGAGACAATCCCAAAAAAATCAAGCCAATGATGAAGATGAAGATGAAGATAGTGAAGACGATGAAGATGCTCCTTAGTTTTGCATTGCACGTCATGGCATAACATCTTAGGATTTCTTATTTTGCACCTATGTTTATTATTTCATGAACTTATGCTTTGAATATCTATGTTTTTAAGAATTAAGTTTGGATTTTAATGTTACTTTGAATCTTTATGCTTAATGAAATTTAAGTTGTTTGCTTTATCTTGCTTATATTCTATTGCCGTTGAATTATCTCATTGATTTTAATCTAATAAAAAGGGGGAGAAGTAAAGTAAAGAGCCAAAATAAAAATCTATCTCAAAGTAAGGGGGAGTTTTTCAAACTACTTAAAAATTTAACTTTGGTTTTGCTAAATAAAAAAGTGGGAGATTGTAAAACCTAAGTTTGATTTTGATATAACAAATTATTGAGGACTTAATTGCAAAAGAAAATAAATTTTTAAGTACTTTAAAGTCTCACAATTGACAAGGATTTTAAACCTAAAAATTATTTTTAAGTTAAAACTTAAACCCCATAAATCTTTCTAAGTGTTTTCAAAGCAAAATTGAACAATATCGTCGAGGCGTTTCGACACGCCTCTCAGGTGTTTCGATACGCCCTCGACGTATAAGGCCACTGTAAGAATCTGTTTCGATACAGGTGAGCCTGTTTCAATATGGATGTTTCGATACGGGTTTCATCTGGGCTTAAGGTTTAAGAGTAGCATACCGATACGGATATAACCGTATCGATATAGGGTTAAGATTTTTCAAATCTTCACATTTATTATTTTACCGTTGCCTTGTCAGTTATGGGGAATCAACATTTTTGAAAAGTGGTAAAACCCGTATCGATACGCCTTCGATGCGTACCGAAACAGGTTTTGACAGTTTCCCAAGTGAGCGAAACGGTATCGATACAGCCATGTTTGTTTTGATATGCCATCTTAAGTGTTTCGATACGCCTTCTCGCGTATCGACACGCCCTTTGTTATTTCAGCACAACGGCTCTTTCTATTTTGAAGCAGGTATCGATATGGCCTCCTGTGTACCGGTATGGTCGGTTGCAGTTGAGCATTTATTGTAGGAAAAATGCAACCCAACAGCTATATTGATAATGCCAACCACCCAAACGGTTAGAAATCAATGAAGGGGTATAAAAGCAAGCCTCCAAAGCTACAACAACAACTAATGATCAAATGAAAAATATCAAAGTAAAAATCCAACCTCTTTGAGCCTTTTATAGTCAAATCCATTGTACCCACTTGTGTTATTTTATTGTATCCATTTTATTTCAAGTTGAGTTAAGTGATTTTGTAATTTTGAGCAAAATATCTACCTTTGAGAGGATATTTTATATTTGCCATCTTTCTTGTATAAAAAAGTGTTCTTGATTAAGCTTTGGGTAGAAAGCTTAATCGGTTTGTAAGCTTTCCTCCTAATACGAGAAAAGGGGAAGAATTTCTAGTGAAATTGGTTCAAAATACTTAGTGGAAGCTAAGGTAGTGGATGTAGAGCTTGTTCGAAGCTTGAACCACTATAAATCGTTTGTCTTTTCATTCTTATCATTTCAATTTCCTCCCTCCAAATTTTTTATTGCCAATTCACCCCTCTTAGCTAATTGTCATCAATAGACCAACACAACATTTTTGTCACCCGCTATGAAAAGTAATATCTAACATTATCATATTAATTAACTGCACCATACATCCCAAAACTATGAATTTCAATTTAAATTTATCCTCAAACATTAGAATGTTTTAACTATGTCCTGAAACTATCAATGCATATCAATTAGGTCCTTTTGTTAATAAAACTGTTATTTGTTAATAAAACTGTTAAATGCCATGACATTGCTTACGTGTACTATATTTGTCACCCACTATGAAAGTTAAGTTTTGTTCACTAACTTTAGTTAATTGTATCAGACATCCTCAAATTATAACTCATATTTTAAATTCATCCCAAAATTTTAAAATATTTTAATTATGTTCTGAAACTATCAATACATATCAATTAGGTACATATGTTACTAAAACTGTTAAATTCCATGACGTTGCTTATGTGTATTATATCTATCTATCACTTACTATGAAAAGTTATGTTTTGGTCACTAACATTATCGGATGAGTTAATTGCACCATACACCCTTAAATTATGACTTTCATTTTAAATTCATCCCAAAACTTAAGAATGTTTAATTTATATCCTGAAACTATCAATGCATATCTATTAGGTCCCTTTGTTACTAAAACTGTTAAATTCCATGACGTTACTTATGTGTATTATATCTGTTACCCACTAAGAAAAGCTATGTTGTGCTCACTAACATTATCAGAAGAGTTAATTTCACGAAACATCCTCAAATTATGACTTTTATATTAAATTCATCCCTAAACTTTAGAATGTTTTAATTATGTCATGAAACTATCAATCCATATCAATTAGGTTCCTCTGTTAAATGCCATGTCGTTGCTTATGTGTATTATATCTGTCGCAAATAGTAATTAATTGAGGGTTTAAACTAAACTAAATAATAATCAACTTTAAAAGGCAAAAAGTATGTAAGAAGGAATTGAACTCAACGAGTGGTATCAGGGAAAAAGAGAATGTTGCTCGTCCTAGGAGACTCGGGTTCAATTTGCTTTGCCTACAATGTTTGTATGCATTGTCAAAGAGTTAAAATTTTGTATAAACAAATACTACAATGTAATCACCTTTAGATTATTAAAAAAGTAGGAAAGGAAGTAAATAGAATGGAAGGTGGGATCAGAGAGAGACGAGAAGGAGGAAATACGATTTGAGATTGCATAGCTCAAATTGCAATTTGAGATTGCAGAATTAATTGAAATCCATGTTTATTAATTATTCTTCGTGAAAATACAATTTGAGATATCAACATTACGTTGGTCTAGCAGGATGAGGCATTAAGTTCTTTAAATAAAGATAGAAGTTTAAATCATGATGTTCTAAATTGAGAAAATTAAATTGAGAGGACATGTCTGTTAACGGGTTATAATATAATACACATAGGGAATGACACGACACTTAACGATTTTCTTAACAGAGAGACTTAAATGATAATCATTGATAGTTTGAAAACGTAATTAGAATGTTAGAGTTGAAAACAATTTAAAAATGAAAGATGTTGTTTTTTTTTTTGACAAATCTTAAATTTAATCTTAACCTTACCTAGTGATGAGCGGAATGATGGACTCTAGAGGAAGAAATATGAGTGCTCCTAGCGGGTTTAGAATTCATGACCTAAAGAAATATGTAGGAACAAAGATGAGCAGCTTGGCCAACTGGCAAAATGTTCTTACTCAAAAGACATAGTTTTAAATTGTATGGTACAATTAACTCTTATCTAATTAACATATTTTCATCATCCATTTAATATTTATTAAGTATAGTTAAGAATGTAACCAATTAATGTGACACATTAATTTTGCCACCTTTTTGTTACATATATGATATAGGATGAGTCTACCACGTGCGACGAACACCGTTGAACACCACTAACGTTGAACACCGCTGAACATCATTAAATTGATTAATAAAGATTAAAATTTTTAAGGACTCAACATATAATTAATAATTATTTTTAAAAATTCAATTAAATTATTTTTCATATTTATTAAATTTTTGAATTTTTTAATAATTAGATCAAATACCAACCATAGTCAATTAAAAAATAAAAAAACTCTAAATATTTTTCCTTTTTCATTCTAGTTGCCGCCATCATTAGCCACCGTCTGTCGGCGGATAGTCGTCACCACGTCTCCGCCCCTGCATGATCGACATTCCCTATCGTTCGAGCAGCAAATCCAGTAAGTTAAGGTTTTTATTTTTGGCTTTTGATTCAGACTTGGTGGCAGTCAAGTCGTCACCGGTAGGTGCCGCCTCACCGGCACTCGTTGCGGCTGTTCGTGTGTGACGATCAACATCCAATTTTGGCGTCCCCTAATTCCCAAACCCTAACCACCACCCTAATCCTAATTTTTAAATTAGGGAAAATTTTAGAACCCTAATTCCCAAATCTAATTCTGAATTCTCAAATTAAAACTCTAAATTCGTACCGATACGATGTTTAATGAGTGTTGGTACACGGTTAAATGAGTATCGGTACTGGATGCGTACCAGTACGGAAATAGCTCACTGGAAAATATTTCCAAATGGGCGTATCGGTACTCTAGGTTAGAATTTTGGAATTCCACTTTTTTGTAAGAATAAAATTAATTAATTATTTTTAAATGCATGCAAGTTTAGATTTTATCTTTTTAACGTAGATGATGGATCTAAACTTAACTCCTTCAAAACAAGTTAAGATGATAAAGTGTAAGCGTTGTATCAACATGAATTCGAAGAAGACAAACAACGAGGTATATTCATTATAATTGACTAAAATTTTAATAATAGTGTTAAATTTTTTTTCGTCAGTATATTTTATTTAAGATTATTGTTCATTTATTTATTTATTTTATGTACATATAGAAAAAAGGTGAAGTAGTACATGAGGAAAAGATAAAATTCCTTATCAGAGTGATCACAAGTTCGAGACACTCATTCATTCGGTGCAAAATATTGAAAAGAAATTTGTTAAAATGAATAGTCAATTTGAAAAACTAAATGGCCAATTTAAAAAATTAGTGACCATATTAACACCGAGTAATGTTAAAAGTTCAATACAAGATGATGATTCATTAAAAGGGGAAGGTATACATAGTAGATCATTAAAGGATGATGCTTTAAAAATATATCATAAGAGACTAGTTTACATAGCGGCCCATTGAAAAATGAGTGTCTAGAAAATAAATTACACAAGGAAGAAAGATTAAGTGTCGCATCATTGAAGGAAGAAACCGAGAGTCATATTAAAAAACAAAGTTTGTCTCCATTTATAAATTGTGATCTTGATTATTCTTTTCCCCCGTTAGAACCTATTGGTAAAAGAAAACTTAAAGTTAATTCTGAAGACAACATCAAGGCTGACATTGATGGTCTCTTAAAAATTTCTAGCGAGATTTTTAACTTTCAATTTAGTTACCATCAATTTCCTAGTCAATTAGTTACGTTGAAAGAAACTCCAATGATTAAAAAAATGTCACTTAAAATGTCAAACGGTCCTAAGGCTTCATCAAAGAGTAAAGACTCTTAACAAAAAAGAGTGATATGTTCGACTATAGGTTCTAATTTTACTGATAATCTGAAGTCAAAAGATATGACATCGAAAAAAAGAACTCGAACTTCTAAAGTGAATACAATGATATTTATAAATCATTCTTTATTGGTTATATTTCATCTTATACTTTAATATTATTTGTTTGCTTAAAACTAATTTTTTGCCATATGATATGTAGATACAGGAAAAATTCACAAAATTTCATGATAATGGAGAAACATCGAAGGTTGAAAGTTCTGAAAAATAAATATGGTAGTAAAATGATGAAAAATATATATTTTTTGTAGTAGGGTGAAAATTTGAAAGAAATATTGTACAAATATTTTATTTGAGTTGAATATATGACCAATTACTTTTTTATTGTGTAGGTTGGAAAAGAAAACAAGCTTTGTAATTTTGAGATTGAACCAGGATTGCAAGATTTATTCACATAAGCTCAAATAAAATGTAAAACAAAAAAGGCATAAATTATAAACACATTTTTTAAATATTTACATTTAATTTTCATGTTATTATTATTTTCAAGAGTTAAATGTTTTTTTATGCTGGATAAATATGAGGCAAGTGATTTGTTATTAGAAAATTCTAAAAAAAACTAGTAAGATAACTAATGCGTACAAGCAATATTTGGAGTACTTAACGCCTGAAGAACGCACAATTTGTACAAATGTTGCTACTTGAAATAATACATCCAACACTCTTTACATGGCCAAAAATAATATTTTGGATGTTGGCAATGCTCGTATTGTTTTTCCAAGAAGATCTGATTGGGTATTATAGATTAATTATTAAATCTTTTACATGATCAATATTTGTTCTTTTGTCTATTATTAATACAAGTATTTTTATTGGTATTGAATATTTAATAGTTTATCGATCTCTATGTGTACGATTTGCACTTGAGATAAGAGTTTGTGCCAAAAAAGTTATATATGCCCGCCCTTTGAGGTAAAAAATAATTTATGAGCTAGAGATCACATTATTTATAGTTTATGATTTCATGGTGTAGTAACCCATTTTAGTCCGGGCCTTTGACCCCAAATATATTACAACTCGTTTAGCCTAAATTATAACTCATACCCAATCCAAATACATAACCCATTACAATATACCCATCAGACTCATTTTATAAACCAAACCTGTATATCCACCCAACCCATTACAACCCAACTCAATAACCTAAAACTAAAATTAAACCCTAGTCAGCCTCCCTTGTAACCCTACTGCCGCCGCCACTCTAGACCAGTCGCTGCGACACCACCATTAAAACCTGAATTAAACCCTAACTACACCGACTAATAAAACCCTTAAAAATAAATAAATACCATATATATATATATATCTCCTCTGCCACCACCGCCCTAGCCGTCCCTTCACTACCACCATTGCCTCATCCCCTACCTCCACCTGTCTTCACATTTTCAGATCACCAATAGCCGATCCCCTATAAAAGGGGACTTGATCTGCAAAAAAAGACCTATTAGAGGGAGATTTCAGAGTGATATCAAACCAAAAAATAGAGAAAAAGAGACTGATATTTCGAGACAAAAACACAAAAAAAACATGTTATAATCAGAAAAAGAAAAGAAAAACATATCGAAAAAGGTAAAAAAAAATACATAAAATCTTTTGAGTTTTGTTAGATCTACGTTGGTAGAAGGGGATTTAAAAAAAATGAACCTTAGATCCAACTTTAGGGTAACAAAACCGAATCAAGCCAACCACTTGCATGTACTTCGGCTACCGTTTGCGGCGGTTCTCCATCATCTACACGCGGCGGCTCTCGGTGGAAGGTCGACCGACGTTTGGGGATGAGCAGAGAGTGAGGAAGAGAGAGTTGAGATATTTCTTTTGGGATATCAGTTATCAAATGAATTTTTTGGGGCAAATCTTGTACTTATATGCCATACGAAACGACGTTGTTTCATGTTGTAACTCGCGCAGCGACCCGACCTAGATAGAAAATTTGTGCGTTTTTTAATAAAATGGGAAAATTACATTTTCAGTCCTTGCGCCTTTGTATCCTTACAATTCTGCATTTCAATTCTTACTTTGTCTCATTTTATTCGCTGCTGCTTCTTTTATTATTATCACTGTTACATTATTATATTATTATACTATTATTGTTATATTATATTATCATTATATATGTATGTATGTTATATGTATAAATGTTAACCAGGATACATACTTATTTTAATTTGAATATTACTATATGAATATATACATATTATGTATGGTATAATTTGAATTGTATTCATTATTTTAATTACATTAACTAATATATATTTTTTTACCTTTGTTATCATTGCCGTATATATTTACAATTTTTTTCATCATTTCCTAATATATCATAGTTTATTTTATATATTTTAAATATTTCTTTACATGTCTATAAATACTATATTTATATTTTCTATATTACATATGTTATACATGCATATTCAATTTTCTCAATCAAAATTCTTATAGAAATAAAACAAATACCTTTTATTTGAGATTCTTGATAAAATTGTGCCTCGAGCTTAAAGAGGCACGGTTTTCTCACTAATCCTAAATATAAAAAACATCATTTTAACCAAAATATTTTATTTGGGTTTTTCGATAATCATTTCTCGAGCTTATAGAGACGTGGTTGTTTTTTTATAATCTTAAATAAAATAATATTTTAACTAAAATATTTTGTTATGGATTCTTGAAAAAATCATGTCTCGAGCTTAAATAGGTGTGGTTGTTTTTTTGATAATCCTAAATAAAACACATATTAATCAAATCACAACGTTTAATGAAATATTCCTTTTTATTCGAGAATCTCAAGAAGATTATGTCTCGAGCTCAAAGAGGTGTAATTTTCTTGTTAATCCTAATTGAAGGATTATTCTTTCAAATATTTTTGAACAAAATAATTTTTATGCATTCAGAGATCACAATTTCTAAATTAAGTATGAATTCATAATTTCTATCGTTAAAACACTACGTAATCGACTAGGTATTGATTTTTGGGCGTTGTGGAGGTGCTCGCCCTTCCCCAGACGTAACAGACTCTCAAACTCATTTTTCTGGTTTAGTAGACCAAAACTCGTTGTTTTAATAAAAATGATATAAAAAAAATTTTATTAAATTAACCGAGTTTTTAGGTGATCCAATCTCACCTAAATTAAAAAGATTGGTGGAGACTCCCATTAAAACCGAAATAATTTTGTAATAAAAACGCGTCGAGCTCGCGAGCCCGTTATTAAAGCTTGGCTACTCCAATGGGGACCTTTTTTAGAGTCGAGCCACAAGTCGATTACTTTTTGTCTTAATAGATGGAAATTATGACTTCGATTTAATTTAATTTTGCGATCCCTACCTTTTTTCTCTGAAATGTTTTACAAAAGTTTTTTATAAAATACGTCTTCTGAGTTTTCATATCATGAGCTCTGCACCCGAGCTTCGTCCCTCCTAAGTGGGAGTAAGATGATACTCCTTCGTGAGGTATCCCCTCCGTGCAGGATAATGGATCGCTTCCAGGATACTTCTATACCTTTGTCTTCGTGAGATATTCATCTATGTGCATACCTAGGGAAACGTATCCCCCTGAATTGAACTTTCTAGCCTTAGGAAGCGACAACGAGCACAATTCGGGTACCTATGTTAGAACCAAACCACATATAGTGAGCCGTAAGAACCTACATTGTTTAGAGCCATACCGAACCTCTACCAGTTTAGAAATTCACCCGATAGGTGCATGATATAGAGAGTTTGAGTTTATTCTAGAAAGAGATTATATTTATTTAATTTCATTCATTTATGCTCTTTAATTTTAGTATCATTTATTTTTACCACAGTAGTACGCAGATAGGGCTTATTTTTGCAACAAAGTATGCGGGTAGGAAGCATGTTTGGGTAGGATCCATTTTTTTCCAAAACATGTTCGGGTAGAAAAGCGTGCTCGGGTAGGTTGTACAAATTTACCTTTTAGTAATTACATTCCTATTTTCAGTCTGATTATTTTCATGCATACTAATTGATTTTCTATTTTACGTTTTTTCCTCTTTGCATTGCATATTCATGACATAAATAAGAGGTGTTGATTCACGAGCGATCTTCAATCAAAGAAACTTTCATAATGTTTAAAAGGCCCGTGATCAGATAAAAAGTAATGTAGATATGAGGGAATGCCCTAAAGAGATACCAAAAGAAGCGATGGCTTTTCTTTCGAAGGTTATATGCCAGGCATACATGCTGGAACTCACACCAATACTGAGATCAATGAAACATGAGAACTGAAAAGAAAAATGGTTGAAATGATGTGTATGATGACTGCCATGGCTAAAGGGAAAGAACCCAATATACAAAGAGTGAAAGATAAGCTGAATGGAAGCTATGTTATGACGTCCAGTATCCATGATTCTACTTCTGAATACGCTGAATCTAGTAAGCCCAAGGAATTATGCACTGTCACAGTCGAAATCAATAAGACACCTGAAGATGCAAAGGAGGCAAGCTCAACAAGAGTGACGACGAGTCAAGGAAAAGTTTGAGAAAAGGAGGCTAGAGAGAAGACCACATTTCATATTTTGATAAAGCATATAGATTTGTTTCCGGTAGTGGTCAGGGAAAAACTTGTGACTCCAGTTCAGTCCAAGCTGAAGCAACCCCTTATCCTAAAGGTTACGACGTCCAAGACATATGTAACTATCATCTAGGAGGAACGGGCCATACTACTGAGAATTGTGGAGCCCTAAAGAATAAAGTCATAGACCTAATTGAAGAAGGGCTACTAAGCCTTAAGGAAGGAAACCCTAAAATTTCCAAAAGCCCAAGCAATAGTGGAGCACCAAAGTAAGCGGAGATGAGTCAATATCCAATGCTCGTAATATAGTGCCAAGGCCAGAGTTCGAATTCCAGTGTCCAATATTCGAAATCATCTTCGACTAGAGACCAAAAATCAAGAGTCAATGGTCCTTTTGATCCTATATCAATTTCGTATGGAAAATTATATCTATAGTTACTATAGGCACGATTGGTGGCCCAGTATCTTTTCATGCCTCTATAACCTCCATAACCCAAATGGTAAGACGTCGAAGCTCATTATGAGTATCATGCTGGAATTATGGGGCATTTCATTAAAAATTTCACTACCTTTAAACGTCGAGTTTAGAACCTCTTAGAGTGTAAACTGTGGGAGTTCGAAAATGAGCATCAACATGATTCAGCTACTGTTCACCCAACTAGAGCAAAGCCAAAATAGTTAGAAGTTAAAGAAAATAAAAAGAATCATTCAGAACATGACACCCATGTCAACACATTGGGGGAAAAAAGAGATAATCTGAATAGTGAACTAAAAAGCTTGCAAGATAACTACCAAGAGCTTTGCTTAGCATTCAGAGATGCTGGTTTAGGAGGTACTCCAAATTAATGGAAGAAAAGAGTCATCCAATTAAAAAATGATGATAAATATTGGAAAAGAAATTCCAAGGCCAATAAAAATCGAGCTAAGACCTTATCTCTCAATCTATACGCAATGGAAGATCAGTGCATTGCTCTCAAGGATGAGTTGAGGAGTAGTCAAGCCAAGTACGAGGCTTTGAACATGTGTAAGCGTTTGCGTGAGAATACTGTTTCTGAGTTGAAAGATAGTCAAGCTGAAGTTGAAATGCTAAAAAAGCAAGTAGATGAGCGTAATAGTGTTCTACTGATGTATAAAGATTTTGTGGATGATCTTAAGAAAGCCTTACAAGAAAATGATGAGAAGTGGTGTTGTCGGCTTTAAGAGATGAAGGAAAAGATAAAAGAAAAAGACAACCACACGAAAGATGTAATTGTCGAAGCACGAAAAGTGGCTCGACAAGTGGTGGACTTGGTTGAGGTAGTAATTGAATTGAGTCAGAATCATGACATGTTCTCATATCATGACGAGAAGCTGACTTAGCTTTTGAGGAAGATAAATAAGCTAGATGCTAGGGATCGATATTTTCTGTAACTTTGATACATGATGTAACGAGACTTTTACTTAATGAAAGTTGTCTTATGATGGCTACTCTTTGAATCAATGCCTTTTTTCACACATGTCTACATCAAACATTTCAATATCATTGCATTTTAGTAGCATGGTACATCCATTACATATTTAGCAACATTATATTTACATTCATAAACTGAACCTGAATTACTTACGGGTTCAATGAAAATATTCCAAGATTTGGTTTGAAATCTAAAAAGTTTGCTACCAACATGGATTTTGAGATGAAAGTGATCAAGCAACCTCAGGGAGGGCTACAAGAACACTTGCAAGCACAATTTTCCAAGATGAAGCAATATACAAAAGACCATGATGAACGACTCTTGGGAATGGTCGAGTCCTTTTTTTGTTAAGGTTTCTTATCATAGGTGCTCAGTTTGCTAAGACCATCTAATTTAAATTTCTTTCCGAGTAATGCATAGAACCAACCTTTTGCTTAAGCCCAAAGGTAATTGGATCTTTTGTAAGGGCATGTGTCTGCTTATTTTGTTTTGAGCAAATAATGCTTTCATTTGTCAAACATTTTCTGAAAAAATAATAATTTTTACGCCACTCTATCCAATTCATTATAAGTTAGTTTTGGTTCTTCCATACATATATGTATTTTTTCAGATTCCCATATAACGCCATCTATTTCAATCCAATGGTTGATCTGAGCAGTCTTATTTCTAGAGGAAATCAAAATATGTGAAGATGAAAAGGATGTGACCTATCTTCCAATCTACTTAGGTCAACTGAAAGACTACCGAGTGTGCTAGAGAGTAATGGAAAGGTCCCAAACACAAATTTTAAGTGAATGTTTCCTCTCAAGCATTGTTTTCTAAGATTTTTGAATATCATGCTAACCCCAACATCTTTCCAACTGAAGACTACTCTTCCTAGATGATATCTTTGTAAGAGATGATATATGTCATTTCTCAACCAAAGATCACTACCATGCTAGGGCAGTAGATGTGAAAGGCTTGTTCAAGTGGAAGATGAATAACTTTGATCGTACCGAAAAGACAACGTCCATCAAAGGGCATGAAACGAGAAGATGCACATCAGATGCAAGTAGTAATTAGTGCTGGAAGAGCATGCCGAAGCGAATTGAGAGTCTTGAACTCAGAACTGAGAATAAAAAAACATAGAGAAAAGAAAAATAGAAAAGTGAACTTGCCAAAATCAAAAATGAAGTCATCAAAGGATAAACAAATGCAGAATCTTTCAGCCACAAGAATTCTACCTAAGGGAGATTGGGAAGACTACTCATCTGTAAAACCAATGCATACATTGGTGTTCAGCCATAAGTACAAGTTTGCTTGAGCTGCAAATTTCCAAAAACAGAAGAGTGGAAATGAATTCTAAGATGAAAACCCAAAAATAAGCAGTCTAGAGCGATCAAAAAAAATATGAAAACAATGCATCTAAGCAAGCTCAAAACAAGCACTTCAGAAATGGCATTTCATTCATAAATGAAAACTCTGACCAACATCATACATCATTAAGGACCATTCTGATCATACATGGATATCTGCATTGGGAGAGTTTGTCTTTAGACTACATCCCGCCTTATGGGGTTATCCTTTATTCAAAGATGTCGAAACTTCTAATACTTGATCGAGATCTAAAAAAAGGAAAAATGAACGGGGGAGTTTGTAAGTCAAACAGAGCCACCCAAACTGGTTAGAAATTAGGCATATGGGGAATGACCTTCTCGAAAGCCTAATAACCTAGAAGGTACTTCACATCTTTATACATCGACACAACATTCGAGGTCCTCTAGACTCAAGCTACACTGGGGATGACCATTGGCAAGTGGTTCAAAGACACCCATGCCATTGATATCTGGGCACATAATTTTGGTTTTATTTGCAAATGTTTGTCATTTTGTAAAAAAATATTATTTTTGGAAGAATAAATAATAAATCATATTGATCATTCATACAAGCATCATACATTGAAAGGAAAACAAGCAGACTAACATTTTAAAGAAACAAAAGATTTATTTGCATTACTTAGTAAAGAGATTTAAATGCAGGGATTCAAAAGCTCACCCTAACATATGATCTTGTGATCAAAAAGGGGAATGGTCAAGCATCAAGAGATTTTTTATGCAACAAATTTTCAAATTGCCTTTTCACCCAGATATGGTGGAAACATTTTCTGACAAGAGACAGAGTGCAATAATGATAAAGACAATTTGCACAAAAAAGGAAATTGACAACAATACTCATGAATAAGAATGGTCAGCAATCCTGACAAATGTTCAATCGACAAAATAGAACCAAAGAGAATGATTCATCATTGTTGAAATCAAAGAGGATGATTGTTGAACCTAAAAATAATAAGGGCATCACCACATATGAAAAGAAAAATGTGTCTATAAGGACCTAGGGCGGGTATATACCTTGTTGTTAAACTTCATAAGGGAAGACTTTCCACGGAAGTTAAAGACAAGAAAATGGTTAAACCCAAGTTTGTGTAGGTCAAAACTGCTCGAAGTAACAACAAATGTTTTAAACAATCGAAGAGTTCACAAGTCAGAGTTGACAATTGATGAAGATGATATCTGAGAAAGAAATCCACTAAGGAATTCAAAAGTCTTAATTTAAAAACCAAACATGATGATCGATGAGACTGCATTTTTGCATCCATGAAAGCATTGTGCATTCAAGATAAATGCATGCAAAATTATAGAAAGAGATGCATAAAAGATAAATGCATTTAAATTGATTGAAACAAGTTTCCAAAGAAGAAAACAGATTAAAGACACCATTTTCATGAATCAAGCTACCAAAGAAAGTAGAGCGAAGTCAAGACCTTCAGGCTATCACCTTTGGGGGTGATGTCAAGTCCTTTAGGCCATCACCTTCGGGAATGATGCTAAGACCTTTTGTCCATCACTATCGGGAGTAATGTTAAGACCTTCAGACAATTAAAAATGCAATTTTTAGAAAGGAAAGTAACTTTTACAAGTCTCATCTCACTCGTAACATGGTGTAGCGGATCAACAAACCATCTTCAAGATCATGCCTCTTCGTCAAAGCTGTAGCTTGATCAAAATCAAACTTTCAGATCATGTCTCTTTGTCAGAGTTGTAGCTTGATCAAAATCAAAATCTCAGATCATGCCTCTTCGTCAGAGCTGTAGCTTGATCAAAATTTAATCCAAGATCATGCCTCTTCGTTAGTGTTCTAGCAGAACTAACTCCTAGATCTTGCCTCTTTGTTAGAATTGTAGCTTGATCAAAACTCTTCTCTAGATCCTACCTCTTTCTCAATTTTGTAGCAGATCAAATTCTTTTCTCAAGATCATACCTCTTCGTCAGTGTTGTAGTAGATCAAACTCTCAGATCATGCCTCTTTGTTGGTGTTGTAGTGGATCAAATTCTCAGATCCTACCTATTCGTCAGAGTTGTAGCTTGATCAGAATTAAACTCTCAGATCATGCCTCTTCATCATTGTTGTAGCGGATCAAACTCTCAGATCATGCTTCTTCTTTAGAGTTGTAGCTTGATCAAAGTCAAACTCCCAAATCATGTCTCTCTGTCAAAGTTGTAGCTTGATCAAAACTTTCTCCAAATCTTGCCTCTTCATCAATGTTGTAGCGGATCAACTTTTTTAGATTCTGCCTCATCGTCAATGGTGGAGCATATCACTCAAATTTACAGATTCTACTTCTTCAAGTTTAAGCGGAGTGGATGAACCATCTTATCATCAACCCTTTAAAAATAATTGTAAAAAAAGAAGAGAGAAAGAAAAAAATAGAGAAAACAAATCAAAAAGAAAAAAAAGAAAAATTCAAAAAAACCAAAAGAAACAAAAAATCAAAAGATTCCAAAAAATGAAAAAATAAAAATAAAATCGAAAGAAAAATCCAAAAAAAGAAAAAAAATCAAAGCTTCATCCTTCAATCATGCCTCTTCATCGGTGTTGCAGCTAGATCAAAATTTTTACCCTTAGATCTTGTCTCTTTGTCGATGTTGTAGCTCGGTCAAATTCTGGTCTTGCCTCTTCGTCGATGTTGCAGCTAGATCAAAATTTTTACCGTTAGACCTTGTCTTTTCGTTAGTATTGTATCTCGGTCAAATCTTGGTCTTGTAGCTGGACCAAATATGCCAAAACTTTGATCTTGCCTCTTCGTCGGTGTTACAGCTATATCAAATTCTTTAACTTCAGACCCTGCCTCTTCGTCGATGTTGCAGCTGGGTTAAAATTTTTAACTTCAGACCCTTCATCTTCATCGGTGTTGTAGCTAGGTCAAACCTTACTAACTCCTGGTTTTGCCTCTTCGTCAGTGTTGTAACTAAACCAAATTCACTACTCCTGATCCTGCCTCTTTGTCGGTGTCATAGTTGGATCAACATTACTAACTATAGACCTTGCCTCTTTATCGGTGTTGTAGCTTGGTCAAAATTTTCTGACTTTTAAATTCCTCTTCGTTAGTGTTTCAGCTAGATCAAACACAGAGCCTTCATCATTTGATCTTGTCTCCTCGTCGGTGTTGTAGTAGGATCAAATTCAGAACCTTCATCCTTCGGTCCTATCTCTTCGTTAGTGTTGTAGTTGGATCAAGTTTTGCAAACCTTGCCTCTATGTCAATGTTGCAGGTAAGTTAAATTTTCTCCAGCTATTCCATCGTCGTCAGAGTCGTAGTAAGCCAAACTCATTTTGCTCCCTCAATGGATCACCATAGTTTGAAGATTTTATCTCCCCAACGGATTACCCTATTTTGAAGATTTTACCTACAAGAGCGGTCGAGCAGATCAAGTGAAGCAAAGGAAGAAGAGTTGTGTCAAGAAGGAAGAAGCTCAACCAGACCGGACAAAATGGCTTCTTTTTTGTCTTTTCTTCATTTACATTATACAAAAATGAGCAAAGAGGGGAAACTATAGTAACTCATTTTAGTCCGAACCTTCGAGCCCAAATATATTACAACCCGTCTGGCCCAAATTATAACCCATACCCAATCCAAATAAATAACCCATTACAATATACCCATCAGACCCATTCTATAAACCAAAACCATATATCCACCCGACCCATTACAACCTAACCCATCAACCCAATAACCTAAACCTAAAATTAAACCCTAGTCAGCCTCCCTTGTAACCCTACCGCCGCCGCTCTAGACCGCGTCGCCGCTCGTCCTTGCCACTACCGACACCACCATGAACCTCAAATCAAACCCTAACTAAACCGACTAATAAAATCTTTAAAAACAAATAAATACCCCAGATATATATCCCCTCTGCCACCACCGCCATGGCCGGCCCTTCACTACCACCGCTGTCTCATCGCCTGCCTCCACCTGTCTTCACCTTTCTAGATCACCCATGGCCGATCCCCTATAAAAGGGGACTTGATCTGCAAAAAGTGGCCTATTGGAGGGAGATTTCAGAGTAATATCAGACCAAAAATAGGGAAATGAGATTTTGAGACAAAAACACAAAAAAACATGTTATAATCAGAAAAGAAAAACTGATCGGAAAAGGTAAAAAAATATAAAACCCATCGAGTTTCGTCAGATATACGTAGGTAGAAAGAGATTTAGAAAAAATGGACCTTATATCCAAACTTAGGGTAAACAATGAATAAAACCAACCACTTGCATGTACTCCGACCACCGTTTGCGGTGATTCTCCGCCGTCAATGAACGGAGGCACGCGATGACTCTCGGTGGAAGGTCGACCGACGTCTGGGGATGAGCAGAGAGTGAGGAAGAGAGAGCTGAGAGTTTTGGGGGGATATCAGTTATCAAATGAATTTTTTGGGGAAAATCTTGTACTTATATGCTATACGAAACAAAGTCGTTTCATGCTATAACCCGCACGGTGACCCGACTCAGATAGAGGATCTGAGCGTTTTTTAATAAAATAGGGAAATTACATTTCTAGTCTTTACACCTTTGTATCCTTACAATTCTGCATTTCAATTTTTACTTTATTTCATTTTAGTCGCTGCTTTTTCTTTTATTATTATCACTGTTACATTATTATATTATTATACTACTATTGTTATATTATATTATTATTATATATGTACATTATATATATATATATTAACTAGGATACATACTTATTTTAATTTGAATATACTATGCGAATATATAAATATTATATATGGTATAATTTGAATTGTATTCATTATTTTAATTACATTAACTAATATACCTTTTTCACCTTTGTTATCATTGTCGTATATATTTACAATTTTTTCTTCGTTTCCTAATATATCATACTTTACTCTATATATTTTAAATATTTCTTTACATATCTATAAATACTCTATTTATATTTTCTATATTACATATCTTATACATGTATATTCAATTTTCTCAATCAAAATTCTTATAGAAACCTGTTCAAAAAAGAAATTCTTATAGAAATAAAACAAATACCTTTTATTTGAGATTCTCAATAAAATCATGCCTCGAGCTTAAAGAGGCGCGATTTTCTCACTAATCCTAAATATAAAAAACATCACCAAAATATTTTTATTTGGGTTTTTCGATAATCATATCTCGAGCTTAAAGAGGCGTGGTTGTTTTTTATAATCCTAAATAAAACACATTTTAATCAAATCACAATGTTTAAGGAAATATTCCTTTTTATTCGGGAATCTCAAGAAGATTGTCTCGAGCTCAAAGATGTGTAATTTTCTCGTTAATCCTGATTAAAGCATTATTCTTTCAAATATTTTTGAACAAAATAATTTTTATGCATTTAGGGATCACAATTTCGAAATTAAGTATGATTCATAATTTCCATTGTTAAAACACTACGTAATCGACTAGGTACCGATTTTTGGGCATTATGGGGTGCTTGCCCTTCCCCACATGTAACAAACTCTCGAACTCATTTTTTTGGTTTCGCAGACCAAAACTCGTCATTTTAATAAAAACGATATAAAAAGTTTTATTAAAATAACCGGATTTTCAGGTGATCCAATCTCACATAAATTAAAAAGATTGGTGGCGACTCCCATTAAAACCGAAATAATTTTTGTAATAAAAATGCGTCGAGCTCGCTGACCCGTTATTACGCATGGCATTTTCAAATTTAATATTTTTATTAGAGTGTCATTATCGAATATTTCACACATGCTCAGAAGGTGGGAAAATACTAGCATTTTCAAATTTCATTCTTGGTGGATAGAGAACTTTATACTTATTTATAGTAGTGATGTTGAACATGTATATTTATAATTTGTTGTTTGCTTGTATGCAGTTGACAGTGATTTTTAACTCACATGATTTAGCAGGTATATGTGCCTTTACATGATGAAAAAGGCAAACATTGGTTTTTATTAGTTTTGATGTTGTAGAGGGACATAATTATGTTTTGGACTCTCTTGGCGCCAATGAAGTGCGTAAAAACATTGCACAAAATTTAGTAAGTTCTTTATTCATTTATAAGAACTAATAGAATTAGTATAGCTTTTAATTATCAATTTCTGAATTTTGTTTTGACTTATTATAACAGTTGAGTAAATCTCCACTTATGTATGAGTGTTATGCTCATTTGGGTAGATTATTTGAAGATGTTGCAAAATTTCTAATATATTTTCTTGAATTACCGAAGCAGTCATATTCGTACGTAATTTAAATTTAAAATAAAAGCTTATTTTTTATGTTTGTGAATTTCTTTTTAATAAATTAATTTATTTTATATTAGATTTAGGGATGATTGTGGCATGTACATATTGAAGTATATAGAAGCCGATAAAAAAGTGGTTGGTCTAAGATTATTTTCACGATAAAGTATATCATGTAGTTTCATTTAGCTACTGTGTGATATTGAATAACATGATATATTTATTGTGTAGACGCAACAAATGAGAGTTGGACGACTAAAAATTTTGACAAAACTTCTTACAGGCAACCAATGAAGATAATCTTTTCAATCATCATGAACTGCCCATACATGATTCAAAAGTTGAGGAAATGAATAGGGTAAAGAGAGCTAAAATAGCATATGGTAGTTTGCAATAATTGGCTAAAATTTCTAGTTAAATTATATTTTTCTCTTTTGTACTTTATAATTGTATCATACTATGATCAAAAGAAATGAATGAGATTATATATCTGGGGTTTCATTATTTATAGGAACTTTGAATGCTATTGTACCAGTTTATAGATGGTTCACAACCTCCCCTAATTTTCACTTTTCATCTATATTCTTCATGTGGCGAATAATGGTGACTACTTGGGATTTTCAGAGCATGACACACATGTGAGTATTATGGTTATTATAGTCTTTATGATAGATTTGTTGTTTAACAATGTAAACTTTAAATATTAAATTTTAAAAAAATTATAGCATTTATTCACCATAATGTGTGTTGATTCTGAAAATAGATTAAGAACAAAAAAATACTCAAACATTACAATGTCGCTTCACATGAAACATAATCACAGCTGAGCAATCAATGTTTCCTACTTTCACAAATCATAGCAGCTGCAAGCAATATATTTTATGCATTCATAATTTTTTTCTGAGGTCATGTTATAGGAAGGCAAAAGTAATCAAGTGTCTGTCAGCACCTATCAAGCATATTTTGTCCTCACAAACTAACCTTTCATAATTAAAACATTGAAGATCCAAACTTCAAGATTGTAAAACTAATATATATTGATTTTCCAAACAAAAATATTTATATTCGAATTATTTCAAATAAATTTTTAAAGTATTTGCTGAGTTGATCGAACAATAGAAATTAGAGTTGGGAATTTATTTCACAAGGGCGTACCTGTACTCGAAGATAACGTGCCGGTGCTATCAGTTGAAACGTATCAATACAGGGTTGGTATCGATACGAAAAGAGCTCACTGGATTTTGGTATAACTAAAGCGTATTAGTACGCCTACAAGGATGTATCGGTACTCATAAGCCAAATTGACTTTTTGAGTACTTCTAACCTTGTAAATTTTCAATTTGGTTCAAATAACTTAGATAATATTCGATCTTTCAAAAACGTTATTTGAACACTTAGCTCCTTTTCAACTTTGAGTTTGTGACACTTTAAAATTTTATTTGAACACTTAGGTCTTTTTTAACGTAATTTGAACACTTAGCTCTTTTTCAATGTTATTTGAACACTTAGCTCTTTTTCAACTTAGATAATATTCGAATTGTCTCCCTTTTTGTTTGATCAAAAACAATGAGAAGCAAGATAAACATAAACCAATCAAGATAAACATAGTAAACATATCCATAAATATTAAGCAATCTATATATAGTATCCAAAATAAAATAGAGACGAAGCAATCCATATATAATATCCAAAGTGGCATAGCCACAAAAAATAATCCAATATAATCCAAAGTGACATGAAATAAAGTTAAGCCTCTGGTGCATCGTCCTGCCATCAACATCATCATCGGCATCATCTTGAAGAAGCTGAACCAAATACTCCAAGATCTCAAGACGTTCATCAACTGAATCAAACCGACGCATAATGCGGCCCTCCATCTGGGTGATCAACTCTGAAAGTGATGCCAAAGAGACATCTCCTTGAGGTACTAGAGCAACTGGCTGACGAGCCACTCGAGGTGCTAGAGCTAGCCGTGGATCGCGAGGAATCCACTCGTCATTGGCGAGATCAAAATGAGCCCTTCAAAGAGATGAACCATCAATCTTATTTCCTAGAGGGAAAGGAATATCTATGGAACAATTTATGTCCTCCTTAAGAAAGATATGGTTGAGGACGCAACTGTAGTAAAAGGAGGTGACCATAGAGGTACGACGGTTGTTGATGATGTAAACTAAGTCAGCAAAAATAATCTGAGCAAGATTGATGCATTGGCCAGTGCAGAAGCACTGAATCTACCAAGTATCGACAACCCTAATGGTAGAATACTTACCTCTGGATGGCTGAAACTACCAAGTGATAATGAAATTGAGAAAGCGGTCATAGGCGTTTAGGGCAGTAACAGAGCCCGGGGCTGGAGAATAAAAAATAGGCCGATCCTTATCATCAAAGATCAGTGTTTTCTAGACCTAGATGTGTGAAAATTATTTTGGTGTCTAGCTGAAAGGTCTTCCACATAAGATAAGACTCTATGGAAATAACATTTTTAATCAAATCATCAAGAAGACGACGAGCATTAAAAAAATTGAGTTAAAGTGAGAAAATATTCGGGATTGAGCTGAAGCATGGTAAAAAATTTTCATCGCCTCATAAGACCAAGGTAAGGAAATTTAAAATTGGGATCAGACATAAATTCAAAACCTACAACACGCTCATCCCTAATAGTAAATTTTTTTAACATATCAAAGTTTGCCCTTTGGTTTTGTACTTCGGGTTCATCAAAACATGTGTCAAAAGAAGTAGGTAAAATAGGTTGAGGTTGAGGTTCGGGTGCGGGCTAACTGACAGAAGGTAAACTCATGCGACGACGTTTAGTCACAAGTTATGATTTTGGTGCCATTTAAAAAAAATTGAAAGGATAAAAGGATTTAAGGTTCTAGACACACTAAGGAAAAATCAAACTCCTTCAAAAACAATAAGCACAATGTATACAAAATCCATCAATTTCAATCCATAATGTAATAATGCCTAAAAACTTAGATGCATTAAAATTTAGACTATCATGAATCAAATGTACTAAAAACATGTCCATCAATTTCAGTCCATTAATTGTTCAAATGTACTAAAAACGTGTCTATCAATCAAATGTAAATTTAAACTATCATGAACCAAATGTACAAAGTCCATCAATTACAGTCCATTAATTGTTTAAATTATGAACAACATGAATCAAATGTACTAAAAAGTTCAATGTCATTAAAACTTAGGATGGTATTTAAAAAAATGTGTCATATATACAAGTTGTAATAATACCTAAAAACCTAGATGCAAAAACCTAAAAACTTTGTATTTAAACTATCAAATGTACTCATAGTTTTTAGTATTTAAACTATCATTTTGTTTTTAAGCTTTCAATCTAGATGCAAAAACCTAAAAACAAAGTATAATATTGAAACAAATTAAAGGATATTGTAATAATACCACAAAAATTTAGAAAATAGACAAAAAAGTAACGGGTATGCACAAACCGTGAAGATTGGTGTATTTTGAGTGAAAAATATGAGGCTTTTTTAGGGAAAATGATGCTCTTAGGGTTAGGGTTTAGAAAATTTTAGGGAAAACAAATAAGAGGCCTATTTATATCCTCAGGCCCACACATACCGGAATGGTCATTAATGAGTACTAGTACGGGTGTACCGATATGAAATCTATCACATCGATGCGGTATTTTTCTAACGAAATCCAGTGAGTTCTTTTTATACCGGTATGGTCCACTTACCAGTACAATTAAACTCAACGTACTAGTACAGTCATTAGTCAATATCGATACGGGCATACCGATATGAATTCTTCCATAGCGATGCGATATTTTTCTAACAAAATCCATTGAGCTATTTATGTACAGGTACGGTCAACATACCGGTACAATTAAACTCAGCGTACCAGTACGGATAAATTCAGCGTACCGGTACACCTTGTCTACGTATTTGATCATTATTAATTTTGGCATCAATCATTTAGTTAATTAATTAAGTTTTGGTCTTAAAATTTTATATTAGATACTTATTAGATCATTTTTAATTTTAAAGTTAGGTAATTTGATTTCTCTTGTTTGAGGATGTTCAGTACATGAGTTGATCACAAGTTGAAAAGTGCTCAACTCGACATAAAATTTTGCTCGACTCGTTCTCTTTATGATTATGTTCTCATTATGACATGATTAAGCAGGCAAATTAAGGCATAAACTGATAAGAACTTATTTTTTTGAAAACTAAACTTATTGGAACAATCATATACTAATACTCTAGACTCATTTAGATGTACAAATATCTATTCGTATCTGACATTCATAGTTGAATCCAAATGCCAAAAAGAATTAGGATTGGATATATTTTTCATTTAAATCTAACTATCATTTAAGATTAAAAAGTAAGGTAACTTAGCTAATTACTAATAACCTGAATCTTCACTGAGTTGCAGCAAGGGGAAGAAAATCACAAAACACCGTAATTGCAAATAAGATAAAAGTAAAGTAGGTACAAAACTAACTTCATACAATCTGAAAGATTAAAACTTAACAGTATTTCATGTATGTATAACTAGAATCACATAACTAAACTGAATCTCCCAATGGACACAGAAAAGAAAGAAAACTGTGACCTCATCCATCATGCGATAGTTACTTCGAATTTCAATATATTATCAAGGCACACTCAGACCTAGTTTTGTTTATCATGAGAGGGAAAAACCGTAGAAACTAACATTAGCAATCGCAACAAAAAAGAAACTAAAACATTTTTAAGTCAATGAATCACTAATAAAACTAATTCTTAAGTTACAAGAACAAAGAGAATAATTGTTGGACGAGACCGCACACTACCAATCCTTATTTGGTTGCCAATCCAAAACAGTTTGAACTTTTTCCATATTTTTCAATTCATTAGTATATGCAGCCTGTAAAAAAATATTATCAATATACATAACAACAAATAGTAATTACTATTATATTTCATAATTAATTACCTCAGATATATCATCTTTTTGTATGTGTCAGGCATGTATCCATCTAATTTTGATATTTGATGTGCATCAGTATGCCTCGTATCATGATCAAAAGACTTATTCGGAGAAGGTTCAGAGGTTTTATGCAAGTCCAACGTGATATCTTCATCATATGAAACATGTTTTGGGTTGGACGATATAGCTTGGAGCTTAGTTCTCTTGGGTTTTCCTCTTCCTATTTCAAGAATTGTAGGACCGCAATTCCAAGAAGCTTTTTGCTTTCGTTGGTTCTCTTTTTACATCCCGGTTTCACCGCTTGCAATTTGAGACTCATTTTTGCAAATTGATCTTTAACCTCATTTAAAGTTTTAACCGTCTGTGATGCACAGTGACATATAGTCATACAATAAGAGGCTAGAGTTAAATACTTGGCTTGAACTGTTGTTGGATTACTATCTTCGACATCTGCATTCTTCTTTTGTAATCCAACATCTTTCTTCGCATAAATAGTCCATCATTTCATTATAAGTCCTTAGGTTATTTCCTATGCCTTTTCATATTTCAACATGGCAAACATATGACGACATGAAAATCCAACAAACTCTAGCTTCATACGACAATAGTACATTGTATCATGTGTGGTATATTTAAGTACAAGATACAACTTCTTCTTTTCAACATGCTATAACCAATAACACATGGACTCATTTTGTACTTTCCTTTTTTGACCAAATAATAACCCTCATATGATATTTCTTCGTACAATGTAGCAAAAGCATTTCTCGTATATAATTGGGCTGCATTACTTTTTAAAGTTGCCAACACACCGTCACAATACGGTTGTTCATCCATTATTTTGTAGTCTTGATGGACTTCTTCCCATCTTAGAGATTGTAGTTGTTTATGATAGTTCTCAACAAAATGATACAATATTACCTTTTTATCCAACGAAGTTTTAAGTGTTTTATTCATTGGCTCGCACCGTTGAGTAGTTCTCATTGCTGCACACCAAAATATTTAATATTTTTTTTAAATGCAGTAAATAGATATAATATAAAATACAATTGAAGTGTATATAATTTTATTTGCGTAAAAATATCCTTGCAAATATGCTTCTGCCCATTTCTCTTTATCTTCATACAATTCTTGTACTCATCTCCTTCCTTCAACTTTGTGTTTGTCCACTAATTCTTTCCAAGCCCTTTCAAAATTTGATAGTGTTTTACACTTGTTAGCTCATCTCATAAACCCATCGAGAAAATTGTGATGAACATTAGATTGTACGTTCCTCATGATATGCTATAAACACAATATAAGTTTTACCCTAGGTAGTATTTGAGAAATGGCATTTGCCATGATCATATCTCTATTAGTAATAACAGTAAGTGTTTTATATCCATCTACCTCTTCAATCAATTGTTGTAACACCCACACATAGGTATCCTCTTTCTCATTCACCACCAACACACATCCAAATGACACTATGTTTCAATGATGATTGACACCAACCAAAACAACGAACGACTTGTTGTATGCGTTGCACTTGTAAGTCATATCAAATATAAGTACATGACCGAATTCTTTGTAATCGGCATGTGATATACCATCGCACTAGAACAACTTCTCTAAGTTTTTGAGTTCGTCTCTCGTGTGCCTCACAAAAAAGAATCAAATTCTTGCTTTTCATATAAATACACCATCACCGTTTCAGCATCACCATCTTGCACTTTTTCTCGTTTAATTCTATATAGATATTTATACAAATCTTTTGGTGGAAATCCAACATTCTCAATTGAACCAATTTCATTCACGAAATTTCGCATCATTTTACTTGGAGCAATTCCAGAGTTGTGCATGCTCTTAATCTTAATTTCGTCTAACTCACTAATTTTTCGGAATGACCTACAAAAATATATCATTAAAGAAAATTAAATATATACATATAAGCTAGAAGTTAGTATGTAACAGTTTACTTATTGATGAATTATATACATGATGTAAGCAACTTGTGTTGGATGAACCATTTCATGGTTATGTTCTGCGCGGAATTTAGCAACTTTTCAATATTTATAATGTCCGTCCAATTTGAATTTAATAAGCGCTCCACATCCAACTCTGCTAACCGGTCTTTTTTCACGTTTTCTATTTGATAAGTTAATCCACCTTTCCTCTCTATATCCCTCCGTACGACACACCATTTTCTTTGAAATCATGTGACCACCATTTTGACTTGTCACTAACTGACTCATTCAAACTCCAAAACCTTTCACTTTTGCACAAGTATAATAAAACTCAATGCAATCATCTAAAGTCTTCCACTTCAGCATATCCATATCATTCTCATCGTAATCTTTTAATTATTTCCAAATCTTGTCACATATACTTTTGTCAATGAAGTAGTCAATTGTCTTCTCATCATCTATATGTTTGCCATCTTCAACATTACATTCAATTTATTCTTCTTCAGTATAAGTTTCATAATCTGATTCACTATTGTAGCCATTATTATCCTGATTATGGACATTTTCATCCTGATTATAACACTCTAACTCTATAGTTTGAATTTTGGTATCTTTTTATCAACCACCTCTAAAAAATCAGTAATTTAAAAAAATAAAAAAAGCAACATTATTATAATGGTGAATAGCAAGAGAATCAAACTTAACACAAAATTTCAAAATACCAAATTCGGCAAGTAAATCGAACTTAACAAAATAATCCAACATAAAGTACTTGTACGATACCCTCAAGTACTGGTACGCCCCTTTGGAAATATTTTCCAGTGAGCTATTTTCGTACCGGTACGCATCCAATACTGATACTCATTTAATCATGTAATGGTACTCGTTAAACACCGTATCGATACGGATTGAAGGTATTAATTTGGGAATTCAGAATTAGATTTGGGAATTAGGGTTTGAATTTAGAAATTAGGGTTTTAATTTGAGAATTAGGGTTCTTAATTTGAGAATTAGGGTTCTAAAATTGCCCTAATTTGAAATTAGGATTAGGGTGGTGGTTAGGGTTTGGGAATTTGGGGATTAAGGGATGCCAGAATTGGATGTTGGTCATCGCACACAGACAGCCATGACAACTACTAGTGAAGGCGGCGACTTCCAGTGAGGCGGCACCCGCTGGTGACGGCTTGGATTGCAGCCAAGTCTGAATCAAAAAACAAAAATAGAAACCTTACCTTACTGTATTTGATGTGCGAACGACAAGGAACGACGGCTAGGCTCGAACGGCAGTCATGCAAGGACGAAGGCACAGTGGCGATAATCTCGCCAACGGACAGTGGCTAACAGTGGCGGAGGTTGGAATAGCAAAGGAAAAATATTTAGGGTTTTTATTTTTTTAAATTGGCTATGATTGGTATTTGATCTAATTATTAAAAAATTTAAAAATTTAATCTATATGGAAAATAATTTAATTGAATTGTTAAAAAAAATAATTATTAATTATATGTTAAGTCCTTAAAATTTTTAATCTTTATTAATTAGTTTAATAGTGTTCAGCGGTATTCAGTGTTAGTGGTATTCAGTGGTGTTCGTCGCACGTTATAGAAATTTCCTATGATATATCATATATATTTTTGGGTAAAATACCTAAATCATCACTCAACTTTGCTCTCTGACCTATTTTGGTCACTAAATTTTCAAAACACTCAATTTACTAATTGAACTTTACTTTCTGACCTATTTTGACCACTATGAATTATTTTATTAATATTTTGGTATGATATGGTATATTTTATTATTATTAAATATAAAAATAATTTAAAATAAAAATAAATTATTGGGTAAATTACACAAACCATCACTAAACTTTTCTCTTTGACCTATTTTGGTCACTAAACTTTAAAAACGATCAATTTACTCACTAAACTTTATACATTGACTTATTTTGATCACTTCGATGTTAATCTATTAACGATGTTATGAAGTATTATAAATAAATAATAAAATATTAATATTTCTCTCCTTTTCCCTTTCTATTTCCCATTCTCGTTGTTCGAATGTGCTTTTAACCAAACATAATTGCTAAAAGTTTTTCATTTATGTTACCTCAGTGACCTAAAGTAGGGTTTGTTGAACTAACCTACCTATATCTAGGTGGAAGACTATGAAAGACTCTTGAATATTTTACCATTGAATAGGGTGAAAACACTTGAAAAGCTATAAACTCTAGGGATAGTAGGATGTTAAAGCACAAAGTCGCAAAGATCAACACAACCAAACATATAAACTCCCTTCTTATACCCACACAAACAAATTTCACAAATTTTCAACATCCCTAAATAAACAATCAAAATAAAGGATTAAAAGGGTAAATACAATTACAGTTTAAATTGGTCAATGATACAACCATCTTTAAGCACCTCGAGGAAGAAATGGTGACAAGAAGGTCCATTCCACTAAGCAATTTTGTAAGACACATATGATTGTTTTCACTTTAATGGCCTTTCAATTAAATTAAGTTTCGTATTTGAGTTTGGTTGTTTTTTTTTTCTTGGGAATTTTGTAGGTTAGGGTTTATGGGGGAGGTAGTGATGGATAAAGACCTATCGATGTTTTGACTGTATTGATTTTAGATACGACTTGAGCTATCGATTTGGGTTTTGTCAAGGGATTAGGGTTTTGGGGAGGTGGTGGACCCATCATGATAGTCAAGGTTGCGGGAGAGAGATAGAGAGAAGGAGAGGAGTTGCAAAAATTTTGAGTATAATGCAGCACAACGAGCTATGCTAGGGCGAATTTAAAAATGGGTTACGAGAAGTTTTACAACCTTCAACCTAGAAGTAGGCCTTGTTTTGAGTCATTGAGGTAATAGAAATGGAAAGCTTTTAAAAATGATGTTTGATTGAAAGAAACTCCAAACGGTGGTGGTTTGAGAGTTCAGAGGCGTTGTTGCTGTTAAGCTTTTAGGGGATGTTTTTATTTGTTTTTACAGAGAAGATGAAATGTAAAAATAAAAAAATGTTTAAAAGAGTTTTAGGAAAAATGAGAGAAATATTAATATTTTATTATTTATTTATGACACATCATAACAGTTTTAATAGATTAACTGTGGAGTGACCAAAATAGGTCAAGTTATAAAGTTTAGTGAGTAAATTGGTCGTTTTTAAAGTTTAGTGATTAAAATAGGTTAAAGAGCAAAGTTCAGTGATGGTTTGTGTAGTTTACCCAATAATTTATTTTTATTTTAAATTATTTTATATTTAATAATAATAAAATGTCATGTTATACCAAAATATTAATAAAATAATTCAGAATGATCAAAATAGGTCAGAAAGTAAAATTCAATGAGTAAAGTGAGCATTTTGAAAGTTCAGTGACCAAAATAGGTCACAGAGCAAAGTTGGGTGATGATTTAGGTATTTTACCCTATATTTTTTTTATAGGTCGCTAAAGGAAAGGGAGCTAGTTTAAAAAAAGGAAAAAGCTTTGATACACAGGTGTGTAAACTTTAGTTTACACGTGCCTTTTAGTTTTAGGGGTTAGGGTTTTATTTTAGGGTTTAAGGTTTAAGGGTTTAGGTTGTAGGGTTTAGAATTTAATGTTAGTGTTTAGAATTTAGTGTATAGGGTTTAAGGTTTACGGTTTAGTTTTTAGGATTAGGGTTAGGAATTTAGGATTTGGATTTTTATAGTGTAAATATACGGGCTTGTGTAAAATTAATTTTACATATATGTATTAAAGTTTTACCCTTTAAAAAATTACGTAAAATATTATATAAATTATTACATAAAGTTGCCGCTCATTGGGACAAAAATTCATAGCACCGTTATTAAAATATTATAATTTAAAATAAAAATAAATTATTTAACTAATGTTTTATCGTAAATTATAATTTACATAAACTATTTTCGCAATTACACAAAATATTATAATTTACAATAAAACATTAGTTAAATTTGAGTTTAAATAATTTATTTATAAATTATATATAATCAAATGGTTAAAAATGAACAGATACTATTATAATATTATATCAAATACTAAAAAAATAATTGAAGTTACGAAACCATTCAATATTATATAATAATTCTCATAAAATAAAATATTAGAATATATAAATGTGGCAAGGAAATAAAAAGGTAAAACCAATTAAAATTTCAAAGTAAATGGATATGGCTTGGGATGATAATTTATTACGACTAGACAGGTTCCGATCCGACTTAATCGGGATTAAGTTTTTTAATTAAGGATCAAGTTAGATTTTTTGTTAAGATTTTCGGGATCAGATTTAGATGAGTCCTCCTCGTCCTTATTTATAAAATCCATTTTTTATTTTATTATTAAAAAATAATACATTTAATAATTTTTGAGCCAATAAGGATTTAGTCGAATTTTTTATTAAAATTTCAAGATTAAATTATACTTTTATTATGTTGGGTTGGGGTCAAGTCGGGTTAAGTTATAATATAATCGACTAAAATTTCAACATGGAACGTTTTTTGTCACTTATGAATATTTTATTATTATTTTTGAATGTTTTAATATTATTAAATATAAAAACATTTAAAATAAATAATAAAATAATATATTATTATTAATAAATTTTAAAAACATTTAAAATAATCGCCGCCGCTTGTCATCTTTGGCGGCCACCGGCGGCCTTCAAAATCGGTGGCCGTTTGACCCCAAATTGCACCGGATGACTCATTTTGACAGGCCGAGTCTGAATCCGGTAGTTGTTTCACCGGGAAATATCCTGAAACTCACAAATCTCGATATAAATGTTTTGGTTTCCTCACTTTTGATCTCTTTTTCGTGGATTTCGGAGCACTTTCCAGCAAAATAGAGGTCGGATTCAAACTCAGGGGAGTGATACAAAGTGAACGGTAAAATATGGGACCGAACGGCCACCATCTACTGCTGTCGGCGGTGGCGGCGAATGGTGGCCAGCAGACAATTTGGTTTTTGTTTTTATTTTTATTTTTTAAAATAATTATTTTTTATAGTAAATAAAAATAATAAATGCCATCTAAAATAATAATAAAATATTAGTGAGTGGCCAAAAACGTTCAATGTATAAAGTTGAATTATTAAATAAAAAATTTTGAAATTTGAGTGACCAAAATAGAAGTGAGAAGATTATTGAGTGATGAATGGTGTATTTTACCCTTGAATTTTTAATATTTTGATATTTTTAATATGTTTTTTCAAAGTTTTATAATTTTACACTATATATAGTTTTTAATATTTTTTATTTTTTATGTTTTAAATACTTTTAAAAAATAAATTTCGTAATTTTCAAATTTTTTACTTAATTATCAAATAATCTCTTGAATGTTTTAAAAGTCAATTAAGTCTCTTCACCACTAGGGGTAGGAATTTGGGACAAGACGGGTACTGGGATTGCTACATCTTAGTCTCTGCCGATTTATGTAGAGTAGATGTGGGTTTAGTTTAGGGACGACAAATTAGCAGGCCCGACCCGATTCGGTGTGTCCTAACTCGACTCGACTGATTTTTTTTTTTTGAATTTTGGGGATCAAGGTGGGGTGAGTTTTTGAAAAGTATTGAGTTGCGGCGGAACGAGTTCGGGTATAAGATAGAAATTTCCTGCCCACTCTGCCCCAGTATATTTTTAATTATATTTTTATATTTTTATCATATTTATGAGAAATACAACTATATATAAATATTTTAGGGGTTTAAAGAGTTTTTTAGTACGTGCTTATCGTAAATTTTTGTTTGAGTTTTAACATATTTGATTTTGAAGATCAATGGTTCGAGTTTATTCTTTTAAATATTTTTTTCAAGTGGGTAATTTAATTGGTTTTATTTTATTTTTTATATGAGTTTAAATTCCCTTAAAACCTATATTTTGTGACTGTAATGTAGATTTTATCAGATCTAACATTTATCGTCGATGACAATTAATATTTTTTCAAGTCGGGCTAGGTTGTAATCGGGTTTATAAATTGATAGATCAGAACGGGACATGTAAATTAATATTTATATTCATAGTAGGTCAAGTTTAAAAATTTATAAATTGGGACGGTCAAAAACCCGCCTCGCCCTGCCTTGCCTCGTTGTTATCGCTAATTTGGTTTTGGAACTCTCGATTGTTTTTTAGTTTTCTGGTTGGATTCTTTGAGTATTGATTTCGTATGTCATGTATTTCCCAAACAGTTATGTATCTTTGATATGTTATGACGTGTAATGATTTATTTTATCTGCACTCTTTTTTCCTTGGATGGGTTGGTTTCAGTTTTGACCGATTTAAACTTTGAAGGTTTTTAATGAGGTTTTCTAAAATAATAATAATAAATTAAAATATTGACAATAAGATAAATAAGTATACATATAAATGAAAGTTAATTATATATTTTTAAAATTTTATAAAATATGGGGATCCTACAGTTATTACACGATTACAGTTGTATCTTTCGTTTAAACCTTATTAAGTTTAGGTGACCTCTCTAATAATTTACCCTTTATGTTAATTAAGAGTATATAATCTATTAATCTCCCTATTTCTAATGTTCGTGTTAGGCAAAAATTTGTTCCCTTTTAACCATATGTTTAAGTGCATTGAGTATATGACTTGTAAATTAAAATCGACCATATATTTTAATTAATAAAGTAGTAAATTTTATTTAACTCTCTGAGGATGGGGATTTCTAGAAAGCCGCGAGATCTTATGGGTACGAAAAAAATCACTGAAACATGTAATGGTGATTACCCGAAATCATAAATCATACCTGCAAGTGTTGGAACAGAGTGTAAAATGTAAAACCATCCCTGTACTGACCGATTTCCACCCCAATTCATCACTTCAGCAAGTAATTATATGTGGATCATCACATCACTACTATTAATTAATGATAATTTTTATTAATTAAAAATTTAATTTATATAATTTTTAAGTTCGAGAATTTAATTGTATGTGTTACTAAAATAAATTCGATTGATGTTTTAAAAGCAAAATCGAAGAATAACATATCCATTGAACCTTCAACTAAATACCAAATAGATGTCACATATGTGAACACACTAGTGAATTTTTTTTAACGTGTTTTAATATTTGGTTTGGTTGTTGAGAAATGAAATATTGGATTTGGAGTAGCTGGTTGCCCACTTGCTAGTTTTACGGATAATATGCTCACATCATCATATTCTCAATCTCAACAACTCCAAAAACATCATTATATAAATTCTCATTTTTCCTACTCCATTTATGCACAAATTTCTTTGATTTATAAAAAAGTGTCTCAAACAAAAATTTAACTCTTTAATCAGGTTAAAAAGTTAATTGAGCATTTATTTATTGGCAAGGCATCCTATTCATTGATCAATATTTATTCAAGGGATAAAGTAATTTTTAATCTTTGAATTTTACACTTTTTTCTCCATTTGCTCCTTGAACATTTTTTGATCCACATCAATTCATGAACTTCACAACTTCTAATACTTTGAGATCAACTTAGGTCTAATTCTTATTACTTTAGTTAGATTATTCTTAACCACATATTTACAATACATGTTGATCAATAGGACATTTAATTAATTAAGATCTCTTTTTTTGATCGACCACTTTCTTTAACTTAAATTGTTGTTCAATTTTTTTAATGGCGCACTCTCAGCGTATCACGTCATCAGAAAAACTTAAAATAGTCAAAATCCAAACTTAATAATCAGTGAGAACCAAAAAGAAGTTGAAGGACCAAGTTAGGAATTTTACCAAATTCAAAGACTAAAAATTATGTTATTACTTTATATAATTATAATCAAACTTATGTCCTTTTTAGGATTGATCACAGTTGAACAAGTAAGTAACGAGTGTTGACCAAAGGAACTAATAATACTAATATCTTAACTAGTGCATGGCGAGGATTGGTCGATCAAGCTTTCAAGTCCTCGGTCCAAGAAACAAGTACTGCACATCATATTAATTATTTCATGCAAAAGAGCCTTAATTTTAGGGTTTAGAAGTAATAGTTTTGAATTTAAGAGTTGTTGATAATATTTTAGGTTTATAGTTAAAATTTAGAGTTTATAGGTTAAAACATTAAATTTCTAACTATATTACCTTAAACTCTAAATTCTAACTATAAACCCTAGGTTCTAACCATAAACACTAAAACTCTTAAACCCTAAACCCTAAATTAAAACTTTAAACTCTAAAATTAAAGTACTTGTGAAAACAAAAACTTTTACCGTCTGTCTGAGAAAATAATCCTATATATATAATATATGATGTGATCGATGACGAATATGATGTATGCATGAAGATAAGATATTAATACCCAGGCAAGGCAAATATAAACAAAAATAAGCTGTACCATTTAGTCGAGTAGTTGTTGGAGCAGTTGGAAGCAAATATTGTGCTGTCTACCCGTTTATGGTAGACTGATATATATATATATATATATATATATATATATATATATATATATAACAGACAACAGTGGGCATATATAATGTATGATAATCTTCTTCTCCTCTGAGTTTGTGTAACTGGTAAAAATGGTAGCCATGACTACTACTGAAACCTCCAAGCCTTGGAGACCATTCACCTCCAAATGTTGTTCAGCTGATGGCCAAACAGTTCTGGGGAACTTCAGCCGTTGCAGGACCTCCAAGTCGGACATTTCCAAGAACATTGCTCCGTTACCATCATTTCGACGATTGTCATTCTCCGACCTCAGTCGTTCGTCCTCGACACGTATCAACGAGGATCTTGCGCAGTCTTTCGGGGGAGATTTGTATGATTTCCAGCTGAGCGAGCTGCGGGGCATAACCCAGAATTTCTCTGCCAATTATTTACTGGGGGAAGGAGGGTTCGGGACTGTACATAAAGGTTACGTGGATGATAACTTGAGGCAGGGTTTGAAGGCTCAAGCTGTTGCTGTCAAGCTTTTGGACATTGAAGGTCTCCAAGGACACCGTGAATGGCTTGTAAGCAAATAATCATTTTTCACATAAAAGTTGGATTGGATTTAAGCAATTGATGATCGGTATATATTGGTGTGCAGGCAGAAGTGATATTGTTGGGGCAGCTGCGGCACCCGCACTTGGTGAAATTGATTGGGTATTGCTGTGAGGAGGAACAACGTCTCCTTGTATATGAGTTCATGGCCAGAGGAAGTTTGGAGAATCATTTATTCAAAAGTAACCTCTTTCTTTTACCAATCAAATTATATATATATATGAATTATTTTTAAAAACAAACTCGAAAGCAGGGTCAGGATTCTCAACATCACTGCCATGGAGCACCAGACTGAAGATTGCCATTGGAGCTGCCAAAGGGCTTGCGTTCTTGCATGGGGCTGAGAATCCAGTCATATATCGCGACTTCAAAACTTCTAATATCTTGCTTCATTCTGTACGTACGTCTGTTATACAGTTGTGCGCGCATGTGTGTATATATATAGCTTCAGTTAAGCTTAATTATTTTCGCTCCTCAGGATTTTACAGCCAAATTATCGGATTTCGGACTTGCCAAACTGGGGCCTGAGGGCTCTAACACACATGTCACGACTCGTGTTATGGGCACCTACGGTTATGCCGCCCCGGAATATGTGTCAACAGGTCACTTGACAACAAAGAGTGATGTGTACAGCTTCGGAGTGGTACTATTAGAGCTGATTACAGGAAGGAGAGCAGTGGAGAAATCAAGGAGTAAGAATGAGCAAAACCTGGTTGATTGGGCTAAACCCTACTTGAACAGCAGTCGGAGGCTGCGCTATATCATGGATCAAAGACTCGGCGGCCAATATTCCGTGAAAGGAGCAAAACAGATTGCTCTTCTGGCTTTGCAATGCATTAGTTTGAACCCGAAAGACAGGCCAAGGATGCCAGCCATTATTGAAACACTTGAGTCCCTGCTGCAGTACAAGGACATGGCAGTCTCCTGTGGTCAATGGCCTGTCTCCACTAAAAAGATTGGAGCTGCTAATTGCAGGGCACAAAGTAGACCTGCTTCAGATGTCGTTCAGAATAAAAAATCCACTTCAGCTAATTCAATTCCAAGGAAGGCTGCATGATTCATTCAGGTTGACCATAATATACATATAATATATATATATCTACTCTAGTATGTATGCATGCATGATGCATGCATGTAAGTATATATAATTAATGCAGCCCTGCTTTGTAAATATTTGAACAGTGGGAAAGACCTACATATATATCATGTACACAAGTTTTCAAAATAAGAAATTTATGTACATGTGAGATTCGTGTGTAACTGTCTTAAAAATTTAAGCATGAAAACAACATGATGTTGATGTCTAATGTTCAATATAAACAACAAATTGTTAGTAATACGCTAAGCGACCTTCCTTTCGTTGAGCATTGTAGTAGTAGTAATAATATTTCTTAGTAAACATGAACAAAATGAGCAACCAATTTCTTCTCCCTCCCTCTCCAGCCAAGTTCACCACCAAGTTCTGCCCAAAGGACACTGCAAAATGATCATCCACAGATCATGCAGGCAGCAAAAAAACACCCAGAAAGAAAGAGAATACAAACCTCCTAAGCATTATGATCGAGATTACCGATCCATCTCTCTTTTTCTTATTTTTTCTTCCACTTTTTCACCAGGGTTTACAACTTACTATCTGCATGGCTGCCAATGCTCCTCGGGAAGTAAGGAGTAAAACTGCAAGCTCAGTTCTCCACAGCCAACAAATCGTGTCTGCAGATATCCCCACAACAAAGAGGGCACACCCTGCAAGCCATAACACGTCAGGACATCCATAAGTAAGGCTGAAATCACAATAGTCCTATAGTGATAACAGTAGCATAAAAAAAAGAAAGGACATCAATTCCACAACCCAAGATGGCATTCAGTAGGAAAGAAAATAACTAGTTGAGTTTTGGAAAACATTTTCCATTTTATATCTCTGAAATTTTCTTTTCTATTTTAATTTTAAGGATTCCCATCTTCAGTTTTAATTTATACATGACCGACAAAATAAAGCAAATAACAAATGTTAGAACTCTTGGTTTTAACTATAACTTCGAAACCTTGTTTTCCAATTTACCAAATTTAGATGAAGTACCTTCTTTTATTTATCACAATATTGAAGTAAAAAGTGGTGATAGAAAATGAAAAACATTTTCCAAACCAAACAGGCCCTTATTAACATTTTCAACGTTTGGGGAAAAAGAGGCCCATGGTACACACTGGGAAAGCCTGTGTGGGTGTAGTTACAGTCTTGCAGATATTATGCAAGTGAACACACCTTGTTTTACCAAAAAAAAAAGCATAAAACCAATGAGGCAACGTACACAAACCTCATAAAAGAGCTTTTTTTTATTGCAATCCTTACTAAGTTTACACAATGAAAGTGTCAATAGTAACAATTAGGCAGGTCTCTATCTAGCCAAAAATAATTAAAAGACGGTGGATAAATCACAAGTTATGTTAATGGGATGAAGGAATCTAATTCTCCATACATTTTACCACATGGTTAGGCAGCAAGTATAAGACATCCTTCACAATCATATAGAGGATCAGCAAAACTTTGATAGGTAGCATTTGACAGATAATTTCCTACCGGAATTACTTGAAAGGAAAACAAGGGGTAGATTAATGAGAAGGAAAGATTACAGCTGCCATTCCAAATGTTCTAGGGCCAACAAGCTGTATGTCATCCAACATCACCCCTTGGCAGTTTTATATATGTTGTATCACCATTCACCACAAAAACATAAAAAATGCATTTCTCCAAAATTTTCAAAGGGTAATATTGATGAGTCTTTCAATTATCATGTCCTCGTCTTTCTGTTTCGCTTCACTATTCTTAATGATAACATGTAGTGTGCAACGCAACCCATGTTCTACTTCAGGTGAAGAAATGGAAAGTCTATTCTATCTAGTACACCCTTAACCATATATTTACCACAGCGTTATCTTAAAAAAGAATTGCAATAATAGTTGTTAATCTTATACCTGTGAATATCCTTGAGCCACTTGTCTATACAAGTTCTGTGGAATTCATGATTACAAGGCAATATCTGCATGTTTTCCCCCTTCTCATACTCCACAAGGCATATGTAGCATCTGTTAATTGAATATAAAAGACAAAAAATTAAGACCCAAAATATGCCTCATTGTAGACTAATGTCAATATGAAGTTACTGAAAAAGAAAGCATACTGAAGGGTTAGGGCCCTTAGAAACCACATATCCCCCCACTTTATATGTCTATGCAGGTAGATAATACCCAAGTCTGATTAAAGTTCCATCTCTAGCTCTCCTGATTCCCTCTATTACCATTGAATTCAAGACCGATAAAATTAACATGCAATTTTCTGTTTGTTTTTAAACGAACCAAATTCCATCAGTTCGGAGCAGTTCACTTCATCGGTCTTTTAATTAAAAAAAAAACAGTTCATATAGCATTTTCACTAATTTAGACAATAAAATTTATTTTTATATTATCAAAAAAGATTATAAAGTGAATACAAAATAGAATTCGGTTTGGTTTGAATAAGGGCTTTTACCTTCTGAACCAAAAACCAAACCAAATTTATTCAACCATTACCCGAACTGAAGATTATGGTTTGCATTGTTTTCAGCTTTCTTGGAGTTTTTTCCTCAGCCCTAGAGAATTTTAATGCTTTTATTCTATATACTTCCAATTAATAATTTCACATCTCCAATTTACATCCATGTTATCTGTGCATATTACTCCAAGTTTATATGTCTATATTTTAAAGTAACAAGTTACTCGTAGCTACAAAAACATAATAGATTAAAGTCAAATTGGAGTCCTCTAGACAGGAATATGGAACACATCTCAACCAATGTTGGTGGCTAATGACATGATAATTAAATTAATTAGTCCTCTCATAAGTCATTGACTTGAGAATTCATGACATTAAACTTCAATTTCTTCAATTTCATATTTACATAGAATTAGGCTCGTGAATCCACACAAGAGATTACCAATGAGGTCAGCCAATGATAGACCAACTTGATTGTTAGACACCAAACCTTCTTGAGCCTACTATTGACTATAACTTGGAAGCATGCTTTAACAGTTGACGTCCATAAAGAGCCAAGACTTCATTTCCTCCATGATAATGAACTAGCAATCATTCTTCTTTTGGGGTTCACTTAATGTACTAAATTAGCTTATTGAATATTGATTTTAAGCCATTCAGCTTTAAATCATTCCAAACAAAGAAAATTTTCAGCTACCTTATTATTTTAGAGTCTCGTATTGTCATTAGCTTAATTATAGTTATGATATATGTCAAGAAGACTCATTATCAGTCTACAAACATACTGTAGTTTAGAAAGCTTTCACTTCCTTCTTTCTACAACTGATTATGTTTCATCTAAGCTTATGGTACAAATTTATAACTTACTCTGAGCTAAAATGCCCACCACATATTCTTTCATTGCAGATCCATTTAAAGTCGGGGCATATGCAGTTAAATCTCATCATCAACTATTTCTCAAAGACATTTTTTCAAGTGTGTTTCACATTTTTCAAATAGAAGAGGAAAATAAATACTTACTGTCCAGCCTCATCATTATGAAGTTTGTTTGACTTGTATACTTTGAGAGGAAGTGATTCCACAACTTCATTAGGTGCAGGAACAGATCCAATTGAAGATACAGAAGGTCGAGACGATAAAACCACTGATTGCTGGTGAATTTCATCCAGAACCTAGTTAAAATGCATAGAAATTTAACTCCAAGAGATAGATGCAAGAGAACGAAGGAAAATCCACCTAGAGAAGGCAATAATAACATAACAAATTAAAATCACCTCAAATAAAGCTTCAGCTAACATAACAGTTCTGGATATACTAGCCCTAGCATTTGTATCATCATTTGAATTGGAATCTCGATTATTTACACGGCCCGTGCATCGACCAGTTCTATGTTGACCAGATAATATACAAGACCTTTCATGTCCGGAGAAGTTCTCAAAACGGCTTCCTAGCCGTTGAAGAGCTCGAACCTAAAACAGTCACATTGTCGGTAACTAACCAAAACAGAGAAGAACAATATTCAATCAACTTATGGAAGAATGGAATTGGAATGCAGGCAAAACCTAAAGAAGAAGCAGAGACAATAAGGTACAAATAAAGCTCTAGGAAAAATTGTTAGCCATAGCAATTGTTGTATTCAAAACGTTAATTTAGAATGTATAGTTCAACAGATGTTGATGAGACGCTGTCTGCATAACTCAGGCAATCATCGGATATTAAATTAGAAGATTACAAACCTGAGATCGTATTCTCCTCCTCCTTTCAAGGAAACTGGATCTGTGCTCAAGTAAATCGTGATACCTAGCTTCTCTAGGTCGTGAATTTTCAACTTCATGATCCTGAATGTTAAAAACGGGATTGTTGGGTATACTGGGGGCTGTGGATGTGGAAGAAGAGTTAGCTGATTGCTGTGACTCTCTGTCCGCTGCAAATGCGTGAGTTTGATCGCTGTTTGGCTGTAAAGAGTAGAATGTGAAATCAGATAAGGAAGCTCTACGAAGAACACGGTCGCGAAGCCTTCCAACACTCAATGTTCTGCTAAAACGTACATTCCTTTCAACAGGTTCTCGACTTCCAACTCCAACACGTCTATCCCTATCCCTATCTGTGTCCGCGTCATTGAAGATTACGGGAGAATATAAATTTACAGAAGAATAATTATGGGGAAGTTGTTGTGGACGGTCTTCAAATGTGTTGGAGTTGTCAAGGCTGGCAGCATATGCCCTAGACGAACTCAAACTATTAGCTCTGCTTAATCTGAAGCTAACATTACCCGGAAGGAAGCTAAAACGGGAGAGGCAACGAGAAGGAGAGTGATGCAATGCTGCGGTGGTGTCTCTGCCGGAGCTGCTACCACCACTGGAAGATATGCATGGCAGCGGCATTACGTAATCAGATACCGCTTCACCTTTAACCTTCCTAGAACATTCCCTTTTCACCTGATCCGGCTCAGATTCCGGTTCTCTCCGGTTCCGGTGGGTGAAATTAGAGCCGGGGTCTTCATAACGTGATTCAGCAGACACAGAAGGCGGACCAACTCCAAGGCAAGAGGATAGGAAAACCCGGTTCTTCACAATAGATCTTCTCGACGAGGAAGCTCCTCCTCTGCAAGAACCCATGCTCCCGCCGGATCCCATCTTAAAACACAAACAAACAAAAGGAAATGGGGAAAAAATTAAGCCCGACTTGTGATTTTGTTTGAAAAAAAGGGAGAGACAAACGCATATTCTATAGAAATTACAAATGGAGTTCAAATGTTATCAGATCTGGATTCTTGACGATTCAGTTGCGGCTTGGAAAAGAGTTTCTTAAGTTAAACATAGGCCCGTTCATTTGTAATTGGTTTTACATAAAATGTTTTAGTATTAGTTAGTTTAGTTAGTATAAAGGGTAAAGTACAAAAATAGTCACTGAACTTTGTTAAGAAAAATAAAACGATAATTAAACTTTTAAATGTTATAAAATGGCAATTAAACTTTATGTTTTGTAATAAGATGATAACTCAACCGTTAAAAGCCGCTAATGGGATAACGTTGTAATTATAAAAATTTGGATAATTACACGTTTAATCCTCTATATTTATAGGTTCAATCAATTTAGTCCTAATTAAAATAATAATAAATTTAACCATTTTCCTCCTCCATCATCTTTGTCTTCTCAAACCATCCCAAAGTTGAAACAAGGCATATCCTTTCTCGGTTCTTAACAAGCTAATAGCTATAGAGCATATCCTACCTCACAGAGAACCCACAATGGCTGCTTTGCCCGAACATGAAAATCCACTAGTGATCAAAAAGCCATGAATCATTGATCCTTCCCTAATCTTACCAAGACGACTACATGTTTTCAACATGGTTGTTAATGTATACTCATCCGGTATCTGTCCATTTTCTAGTATTCTATGGAACCAAAGCAAAGCGTTTTCACCCTGGCCTGCAATCGTATAACCTGCTAGCATCGTGTTCCAACTTATTAGATTCTTAACCGGCAAAGCATTAAACATAGCTGCCGCTTCGTAGATTCTTCCACATTTTGAATACGTAACAACTATTGAATTTCCCACCGCAGGGACACTATCAAAACCAGATAATATACTCATACAATGAATCTGCATCCCAAGCGTAATAACATTCAAGATCCCACAAGCTTTGAAATTTGTGGAAAAAGTATACTCATTTGGTTTTAAACATGAAAACACCATCCGAAAGAAAAGTGACAATGTTGCCCTGGCATTACCGTTTTGCAAATGGTTTTGCAAATGGCCACACATGAGCACTGTCCAAGAAACCACATTTCTCTCAATCATTCTGTCGAACACAAGAGATGCATCGTCCATTACACCACATTTTGCATACATATCTACAAGATCATTGCTCAACATCAAGTCAAAACCAAATCCCGTCTTCAAACTAGCTGCATGAACCTGAACCCCTTGATGAAGCAACGAGTTTTTTTAACAATATCTTAAGAGATTCGCTAATCTCTGCCTACTACTCCAAAACGGAAACAACAACTGGGTCATTGATTACCTTGCGGAACTGGGTCTTAGTTTAAGACTTTTATTCGATTTAGAAACTCTGTAACCATGTAGCATAATTGCCTGAGCTACGAAGAAAACCCATGCCCATGTTTGGAAGAGTGATTTCTTGGAGACATAGTGGTGTTCCTTGAGTAACTTTCTAAATTGATTAAATATATAAATATAGATGACTAAATGTGTAATTATCTAAATTTTTATATTTATAACGTTACTCCATTAACGGCCTTTAATTGTCGAGTTACCATTTTGTTACAAAACATAAATTTTAATTGTTATTTTGTAACATTTAAAAATTTGATTACCGTTTTATTTTTTTAACAAAGTTCAACGACCATTTTTGTACTTTACCCTAGTATAAAATAAAGGCTTAATGGTCAAAAAAATGCTCAATATATATATATATATATATATTTTAATTTGGTTTGGTGTCTAACATTTCATTTCATAACTCAACTTAGATTTTTTTCGTCAACGGATGTTAAAAATTTTTCGTTAACCAATTATAACATGACACGTGGCCTGCTTTTTTATTTATTTAATTTTTAAATTATTTTAAAATTATGTACTTCTTAAAAAAACCTTAAAAAACTTTAAACAAACCCTCAAATCACATCTCCCTTACCGTCCGGCATTTCCTACACGTCGACGGTTCACCGTTCACTACCCAAGCGTCGAGTACCTCACCGTTCAACTTCCCTCACCCTCTAATCATCGGTTAGAAGCCCAACCAGTTTATTTTTTTCTTCATTTTTAGATGTTCGTCGACGGAAAAATCGACGATTCATTCACCGATTTTCGACGACGAGATCATGAGGCTTTCAGTCGTAGGGGCCGACGATGGCAAAGGTGGCCGGTGGTGGTTGAATCGGTTGTGGGATGGGAAGAATTTAGGGATATAGGGTTTGGGTTTAAGGGTTCTAGAGAAATTAAAGATTTGAGATTTTTTTATAAAATTAAAGATTTTTTGATTTTTAGAAAAATAAAAAATTAAAGAAAATATCAGAAAACGTTAGGCACCAAAGTGGCCCGAAAAAAACGTTAGGCACCAAATTGATAAAAAAGAGTATAGGTTGGACAACTTTTTAACTACTAAACCTAAAATAAATTCAGTTAATATAAATTATATCATTATCAACGAAAAAAATACTTATTTTCTTCTACACTTTTTAATTTTGTTGTCAACATTTCACTTTAAGACATAAATACTATAATATTGTTTGACAATTAGCGGATACTTACATTAGTTGATAGTTGATAAATGATAGCATTAGCTGATTTTACTAGTAGATTGTATTGAAGTGTTTAGTAAAAAAAGTTTAAACAAACGAGTGTTTAATAAATTAACTAATAAGGGATAATTGTTTAATTATTTGAATAATCATCATGACATATAAAGATATAATTATATTTTATTCTTGTTTGAATAATTTTTAAATTATTAATATTTATTAGGATTAAGAGTTAGTTTCCTTTTTCAGCTAGGTTTAGTTTCTTCTAGTAAATGGACATTTAACAAAATTTATTTAGATTGCTTAATGCTTTTAGTTAGGTTAATAATAATTAGCTTAGAATAATAGGAAAATCATTAATTTCTAATTCAAATCCTCTCCTCTAAGCTTTTTTTATAAATATATTTTGTTGTGAATAAAGTAAAGAACAAGAACAAAATAGATGAACAAGAGCAAGATGAGAGACAAAGAGAGAGACTTGTATTATATTCTCAAAGGTTGTATACAATGCTTTCTCCAAACTCTATATTTATAGGCATAAGATGAAAACCCTAATTTCGATGGGTATTAAGCCCTAATAATAAAGTAAATTAAAGTCTCCTTTAATAAATAGATATCCACCATAAATAAAAATATTCATAATACTCCCCCTTAGATATCCATGAAAATAACGTGCCTCGTTAAAACCATACTAAGGTAAAAATCTTGTGGGAAAAAAAATTCTTAGTGAAGGAAAAAGAGTATACACATCTTTGATACGCATAACATGTTGCCTCATTAAAAACCTTACCAGGAAAACCCATTGGGACAAAACCTCGGTTAAGGGAAAAAAGTGCAACGCGTATTTACTTCCCCTCATGAAAATATCACATAAGATCTTTGAATCTTAATAATTCAATCTTGAATATAATCTTCAAATGTTTAAGTAGACTATGCACTGGTGAATATATCTTTCAAATTACTGCTTGAAAGGATTCATCGAACTTTATTCTTCTGAGGATCATGAGAGACGAAACTTTGAAGAAATATGTTTCGTTTTGTCACATTTGATATATCCACCTTGAGATATAAATTTTGCATTATCTCTACACAAGATAGCTTGCATCTTATCTTGTGAAAGCAATTCACATATCTTTTGGATATGTTTAGCCAAACACATATTTCGGCTTTGCCTCGTGTATATCAATTATTTACATGATCTGGAGAAGCATCGAGTTTTGAAAGATCTAAAGGTAATGGTCTCATAGCACTTAGATAGTATTTTTGGACCAACTAAGATATGATGCTTCCAGATCAATTCATATATATATATATATATGGTGCTTTTGGACCAAGAATATCATCACCCTTTTCTCGAGGGCAGAATGGGTCTTTGTTTACATTAAGAGACCTAGAAACCATAAGGGTGATCAACGAATTTACGTTATGCATGTAAAGTCTCTTTAAACAATTTTCTGTGTATGTCGATTGATGCAAAAGGATTCCATTGCTAAGGAGATCTCTTCACGAGTCTCAATGATATTCAAATCATCAGCATACACAACAACAACAACGACAAATCCAGAGCTAAACCTCTTAATAAAAATGCTCGGGGAATTGAATCATTCTTATAGCCTCCTGCTAATAAGTATTCATTGAGACGATTATACAATATGCAGCCAATTTGTTTAATCCATAAATAGATAAGTTCAATTTGATTGAATAATGTTCTCGAGAACTTGAATTAACTGCTTCTGCAGTCTAAATCCTTCCGAAAGTTTCATGTAAATGTTATTATCAAGAGGCCCTTACAAATATGATGTAACAACATTCATTAGGCGGAAACTAAGTCATTTCATTTATTGCCAGATTGATCAAAATCTAAAAGTAGTTGCATTCACCATCGAGGAATATATTTCCTCATAATCGATTTCATGTCTTTGTGAGAATCTTTGTGCAATCAAACGAGCTTATATCTCGCAACTTTCCCTTTTATTTCTCTTTCTCACAAAAACTCATTTACATCTCACAAATATTTCTCTCTTGAAAGAGATTTTAGTTTCACCTCAATTGCCTCTTTCTATTTGGCAAGTTATTTCTTTGTTTACATTTTCCAATTGACAATGGTTCATGATCCACATCAAAATCTCTAGCGCTATATTGCATACAAATGTATTATCGACGTCGATTTGATTTCGGTTCCACTTGTTACCAGACATGACATAGTTTATTGAGATGTCATCATTATCAGGTACCTGATTCATGTCTATTATCTCTTCTGGAGACCTTTTAATCTCTTATCAAGATATTTCATAATTCGTTGATTCCTCAATCGGACCATCACAAGATATAGCTCATTTTCTTTTTTGAGGAATTTTATCTTTAGAACCTATTTGTCTACCACGCTACAGGCGTAAGTTAGACTTATTAGCAACTAGAGTTTGTCCTTCCGGGACATCAAATTTAATCGGAGCATTCATAGCTGGTATATGTGACTTAGTCACTCTTTTAAAGTCAGAAAAATCATCTGGCAATTGATTTGCTAAATGAATTATCCTTTGAACTTATAGTTCACATTGTTGAGTACGTGAATCAAACTGAGATAATGATAATTCATTCCAACTTATTTCTTTTTCCAGCTATTTACTTTATCCCCCTAATGTTGGAAAATTGACTCATTAAAATGACAGTCAGCAAATCGAACTGTAAATAAATTCCCTATAAGAAGCTCGAGATATTTAATTATCAAGGGAAATTCGAATCCAACATATATTCTCAACCTATTTTGAGGACTCATCTTTGTGCGTTGTGGTGGAGCAATTAGAACATATATCGCACACCCAAAAATTCTAATATGGGAAATATTTGGTTCCTGACCAAAAACCATTTGTAATGAGGAGAGCTTATGATAATTTATTGGCTTGATGCAAATTAATGATGCTGCATGTAAAATGACATGTCACCAACATTATGAAGACGAATTGTCTGTACAAGGTAATCTGAAAAACGTGCTCGTAATTTTATCAACTGAGCAAGTAACCTCGCAAACGCCAAGTTGCAGGTTGATAACAAGGATACATATGATCATCTAGTCGATGCATCGATTAAAACTGTAAAATATCTAGATAATCTATAAGAAGTGTGTATGGGCCCACATATATCACCCTGTATCCGTTCTAAAAAATTAATAGATTCATAATCTATCTTAGCTGGTGATGGTTGAATAATTAATTTGCCTTAAGATCAAGCATCAAATGAAAAATATTACTTTGAAGAATCTACCAGTTCTTCAATAAATAACCACATGAAGTATCAATAGCTTTTCGCATCATAATTAAACCGGGATGGCCTAACTGGTCATGCCAAATAATAAAGTTATCAGTAAACTTTTTGGTTTACAGTAGCATGAGCTTCAATCTGTACTAATTCTTGTGTAGTACAATCCGGATGACAGTGCATGTAATTTTGTCAAGATTTTCTTATTGTCTTGGTTTATACTCGTAATATGGAGATAGTCAGCATCCCCTTGACTGATAGTCACAATATGATATTCATTTCTATGAATATATTTAAAATTCAATAAGTCTCTTTGCGATTTTGGTGAGTATAACGCATTGTGAATATGGAATAGAGTTCCATTTGGCAATAACATATTTTCTCTTCCGGAGCCTTCTATGATATTAGTACTTCCGGATATAGTACTCGCATTATTCTCTTGCATTTTAAATGAGAAAATATGTATAATTATGCACTTTTCAATATGTGCTTTGTTCCATTCACTTTTGGGAATAAAAATATGTGCTTTGTACCATTCACTTTAGGAATGAAAAATATTAAATATAGAACATATCAAATCAATTATCTATCAAAGATAATGTCACAAGAACTTATTACTCTTCCGGATCGTTGATATTTTTGTACTTTGAGATGTAGTACTCACATTTCCCCATTGCATTTAAATGGAAAATAGTTTTTATGCTTAAGTATAGTATGAGTACTTGAATTGTCTGCAAGCATAAATCGCCGCAATTCATTGCATATTTTATTCCGAAAGTAATCATATTCTTCAAAGGATAAATTAACATAAAGCGTAAATAAATAATATGTAAAACAAATTAACATAAAGTAAATTAACATAAATAAATAATAAAAAACAAATTAACATAAAGTAAATTAACATAAATAAATAATAAAAAACAAATTAACATAAAACAAAATAAATAAAGGATCAATTACTCCCTTTAGAGGTTATAAGGGAAATAAAATAAATGGCGAATTATTCCCTTCAAGGGTTATGAGGAAATCAACAATATCTAATTGAGTTGGACCAAAAATGCCATAATTATTTTCGTCATAAACAAAATTTGTTTATATTTTCTTTCTTTTATCATTCATGATTGTGTATAAAGGTCCATAATGCTTCGACGTTCGACAAATACAAAGCTAATGATTTAAGTTGCCACATCTATGACACATAGATTCCTCTTTCTTGGAATGATATTTTGGGCTATTGTCATCTTTATTGTTTCACTTGTGGTGGGTATAATTATTCTCAAAATGTCCATAATGTCTATGTCCATAGCCTTGACCATGACCACAACTACTAATGTGGCATTTTTTTTTTCCATTATAAAATCTCACATTCACTTCAGGGAATGGAGTGGAGCCAGTGGGCCTTTAAAATATTTTTCACGATATTGTGTCTGAGGACAACATTATTTTCATGAAAAATGGAGCATGTTTTCTTCTAGCATATCCTCATTAGTAATATTTTGACCACATAACTTCAATTGTGAAGTAATTCGAAACATAGTAAAGTTATACTCGTTTACTGATTTAAAATCTTGTAATCTTAGATGCAACCAACCATATTGAGCTTTAGGTAGAATAACATTTTTCTGATGGTCATATCATTCCTTTAGATTATTTCGAGGAATAAGAAGATCTTTCACCGTTAAATATTCAGATTTTAACCCCTTATGGAGGTGATGGCGAAGAAGTATAATGGCTCGACCTTATTTTGAGTGATTATTCCAAAGATTTAATCCTCGTATGCGGCATTGTTAAATTAGTTCACAAGGTCCTTTAGAAACCTTCTTTGAGACCAATAGCCTCATGAGAATGGGATGTTCAGCCAATATACTTGGATTAAACCAACAGAATAGAGAACATAAATCACCATAATTTATATGATCTTCTTGTAGATCATAAATCACCATAATTTATTGTACTTTAAAATCGTAATTTAAAGAATAAAAATAAAAATAGAGTTTCCCGATATTGATTTTCCTCTCGAAGACAATAGAGATATAAATTACCAAGACAGTTCCTCATAATCTCTTTATGTCATATCTCTTTCAAAGCCATTTAAAGATATCATGTAAAACTCAAAATATGATTAAAAATACCAACTTTAATCAATAAAATAGCATAAATAAATGTCGATATTTAATTATGAGGATATATTAATAAGTATACGACATAATTTTCTTACCCCATAATTAAAGCCTTCTACTTGAGAAGCATTGGTCGAGTTGAGAGCAAGGAAGCCTTATCCCCATAATGTCGCACAACCATTTGTAATATAAGAACCAAAATTTTTTTTTTTCTTCTTCTAGTAAAATACTCAAAAATTTCTTGTTTCCTTTGCATTACTATTGCGAACCCAAACATGGCAAAGTCTATATTATTTATAGGCGTTCTTGCTCTGAGGAAAATCAATTTGAGAGAAAAATAAATTCTAGAGAAAGTGATGGATAATTAAGGGTGATTGGTCAAATATTCAAAATATTAGAAACGAAATAGTAATCGAACAATATATCAAAATATACTAACCTCAATATAAGAGTGGTTAATCAATCTTTATATCGGTATACAAATAAACAAAACACACAGAATTTCCAAGCTAAGTTGAATATATAGTAAATGTAATCACCAATATCTTGTTAAAATCTTTTTGGGAATTGCCGACAAGAACCACAATTATTAGCGAGATCGTCTTGATAACGTATTGTGAATAAAGTAAAGAACAAAAACAAAATAGATGAACAAGAAAAAGATGAGAGACAAAGAGAGAGACTTGTATTATATTCTCAAAGTAAGGTTGTATACAATGCTTTCTCCAAACTCTATATTTATAGGTATAAGATGAAAACCCTAATTTCGATGGGTATTAAGCCCTAATAATAAAGTAAATTAAAGTCTCCTTTAATAAATAGATATCCACCATAAATAAAAATATTCATAATACTCCCCCTTAGATATCCATGAAAATAACGTGCCTCGTTAAAACCATACTAAGGTAAAAATCTTGTGGGAAAAAAAATTCTTAGTGAAGGAAAAAGAGTATACACATCTTTGATACGCATAACATGTTGCCTCATTAAAAACCTTACCAGGAAAACCCATTGGGACAAAACCTCGGTTAAGGGAAAAAAGTGCAACGCGTATTTACTTCCCCTCATGAAAATATCACATAAGATCTTTGAATCTTAATAATTCAATCTTGAATATAATCTTCAAATGTTTAAGTAGACTATGCACTGGTGAATATATCTTTCAAATTACTGCTTGAAAGGATTCATCGAACTTTATTCTTCTGAGGATCATGAGAGACGAAACTTTGAAGAAATATGTTTCGTTTTGTCACATTTGATATATCCACCTTGAGATATAAATTTTGCATTATCTCTACACAAGATAGCTTGCATCTTATCTTGTGAAAGCAATTCACATATCTTTTGGATATGTTTAGCCAAACACATATTTTTGATTTTGCCTCGTGTATATCAATTATTTACATGATCCGAGAAGCATCGAGTTTTGAAAGATCTAAAGGTAATGGTCTCATAGCACTTAGATAGTATTTTTGGACCAACTAAGATATGATGCTTCCAGATCAATTCATATATATATATATATATGGTGCTTTTGGACCAAGAATATCATCACCCTTTTCTCGAGGGCAGAATGGGTCTTTGTTTACATTAAGAGACCTAGAAACCATAAGGGTGATCAACGAATTTACGTTATGCATGTAAAGTCTCTTTAAACAATTTTCTGTGTATGTCGATTGATGCAAAAGGATTCCATTGCTAAGGAGATCTCTTCACGAGTCTCAATGATATTCAAATCATCAGCATACACAACAACAACAACGACAAATCCAGAGCTAAACCTCTTAATAAAAATGCTCGGGGAATTGAATCATTCTTATAGCCTCCTGCTAATAAGTATTCATTGAGACGATTATACAATATGCAGCCAATTTGTTTAATCCATAAATAGATAAGTTCAATTTGATTGAATAATGTTCTCGAGAACTTGAATTAATCGTCTTCGCAGTCTAAATCCTTCCGAAAGTTTCATGTAAATGTTATTATCAAGAGGCCCTTACAAATATGATGTAACAACATTCATTAGGCGGAAACTAAGTCATTTCATTTATTGCCAGATTGATCAAAATCTAAAAGTAGTTGCATTCACCATCGAGGAATATATTTCCTCATAATCGATTTCATGTCTTTGTGAGAATCTTTGTGCAATCAAACGAGCTTATATCTCGCAACTTTCCCTTTTATTTCTCTTTCTCACAAAAACTCATTTACATCTCACAAATATTTCTCTCTTGAAAGAGATTTTAGTTTCACCTCAATTGCCTCTTTCTATTTGGCAAGTTATTTCTTTGTTTACATTTTCCAATTGACAATGGTTCATGATCCACATCAAAATCTCTAGCGCTATATTGCATACAAATGTATTATCGACGTCGATTTGATTTCGGTTCCACTTGTTACCAGACATGACATAGTTTATTGAGATGTCATCATTATCAGGTACCTGATTCATGTCTATTATCTCTTCTGGAGACCTTTTAATCTCTTATCAAGATATTTCATAATTCGTTGATTCCTCAATCGGACCATCACAAGATATAGCTCATTTTCTTTTTGAGGAATTTTATCTTTAGAACCTATTTGTCTACCACGCTACAGCGTAAGTTAGACTTATTAGCAACTAGAGTTTGTCCTTAGGGACATCAAATTTAATCGAGCATTCATAGCTGGTATATGTGACTTAGTCACTCTTTTAAAGTCGGAAAAATCATCGGCAATTGATTTGCTAAATGAATTATCCTTTGAACTTATAGTTCACATTGTTGAGTACGTGAATCAAACCGAGATAATGATAATTCATTCCAACTTATTTTTCCAGCTATTTACTTTATCCCCTAATGTTGGAAAATTGACTCATTAAAATGACAACAAGAAATCGAATCGTAAATAAATTCCTATAAGAAGCTCGAGATATTTAATTATCAAGGGAAATTCGAATCCAACATATATTCTCAACCTATTTTGAGGACTCATCTTTGTGCGTTGTGGTGGAGCAATTAGAACATATATCGCACACCCAAAAATTCTAATATGGGAAATATTTGGTTCCTGACCAAAAACCATTTGTAATGAGGAGAGCTTATGATAATTTATTGGCTTGATGCAAATTAATGATGCTGCATGTAAAATGACATGTCACCAACATTATGAAGACGAATTGTCTGTACAAGGTAATCTGCAAAACGTGCTCGTAATTTTATCAACTGAGCAAGTAACCTCGCAAACGCCAAGTTGCAGGTTGATAACAAGGATACATATGATCATCTAGTCGATGCATCGATTAAAACTGTAAAATATCTAGATAATCTATAAGAAGTGTGTATGGGCCCACATATATCACCCTGTATCCGTTCTAAAAAATTAATAGATTCATAATCTATCTTAGCTGGTGATGGTTGAATAATTAATTTGCCTTAAGATCAAGCATCAAATGAAAAATATTACTTTGAAGAATCTACCAGTTCTTCAATAAATAACCACATGAAGTATCAATAGCTTTTCGCATCATAATTAAACGGGATGGCCTATTTGGTCATGCCAAATAATAAAGTTATTAGTAAACTTTTTGGTTCTGATAGCATGAGCTTCAATGTACTAATTCTTGTGTAGTACAATCCGGATGACAGTGCATGTAATTTTGTCAAGATTTTCTTATTGTCTTGGTTTATACTCGTAATATGGAGATAGTCAGCATCCCCTTGACTGATAGTCACAATATGATATTCATTTCTATGAATATATTTAAAATTCAATAAGTCTCTTTGCGATTTTGGTGAGTATAACGCATTGTGAATATGGAATAGAGTTCCATTTGGCAATAACATATTTTCTCTTCCGGAGCCTTCTATGATATTAGTACTTCCGGATATAGTACTCGCATTATTCTCTTGCATTTTAAATGAGAAAATATGTATAATTATGCACTTTTCAATATGTGCTTTGTTCCATTCACTTCGGGGAATAAAAAATATGTGCTTTGTACCATTCACTTTAGGGAATGAAAAATATTAAATATAGAACATATCAAATCAATTATCTATCAAAGATAATGTCACAAGAACTTATTACTCTTCCGGATCGTTGATATTTTTGTACTTTGAGATGTAGTACTCACATTTCCCCATTGCATTTAAATGGAAAATAGTTTTTATGCTTAAGTATAGTATGAGTACTTGAATTGTCTGCAAGCATAAATCGCCGCAATTCATTGCATATTTTATTCCGAAAGTAATCATATTCTTCAAAGGATAAATTAACATAAAGCGTAAATAAATAATATGTAAAACAAATTAACATAAAGTAAATTAACATAAATAAATAATAAAAAACAAATTAACATAAAACAAAATAAATAAAGGATCAATTACTCCCTTTAGAGGTTATAAGGGAAATAAAATAAATGGCGAATTATTCCTTCAAGGGTTATGAGGAAATCAACAATATCTAATTGAGTTGGACCAAAAATGCCATAATTATTTTCGTCATAAACAAAATTTGTTTATATTTTCTTTTCTTTTATCATTCATGATTGTGTATAAAGGTCCATAATGCTTGACGTTCGACAAATACAAAGCTAATGATTTAAGTTGCCACATCTATGACACATAGATTCCTCTTTCTTGGAATGATATTTTGGGCTATTGTCATCTTTATTGTTTCACTTGTGGTGGGTATAATTATTCTCAAAATGTCCATAATGTCTATGTCCATAGCCTTGACCATGACCACAACTACTAATGTGGCATTTTTTTTTTTCCATTATAAAATCTCACATTCACTTCAGGGAATGGAGTGGAGCCAGTGGGCCTTTAAAATATTTTTCACGATATTGTGTCTGAGGACAACATTATTTTCATGAAAAATGGAGCATGTTTTCTTCTAGCATATCCTCATTAGTAATATTTTGACCACATAACTTCAATTGTGAAGTAATTCGAAACATAGTAAAGTTATACTCGTTTACTGATTTAAAATCTTGTAATCTTAGATGCAACCAACCATATTGAGCTTTAGGTAGAATAACATTTTTCTGATGGTCATATCATTCCTTTAGATTATTTCGAGGAATAAGAAGATCTTTCACCGTTAAATATTCAGATTTTAACCCCTTATGGAGGTGATGGCGAAGAAGTATAATGGCTCTGACCTTATTTTGAGCAGATTATTCCAAAGATTTAATCCTCGTATGCGGCATTGTTAAATTAGTTCACAAGGTCCTTTAGAAACCTTCTTTGAGACCAATAGCCTCGCAGAATGGGATGTTCAGCCAATATACTTGGATTAAACCAACAGAATAGAGAACATAAATCACCATAATTTATAACAGTCTTCTTGTAGATCATAAATCACCATAATTTATTGTACTTTAAAATCGTAATTTAAAGAATAAAAATAAAAATAGAGTTTCCCGATATTGATTTTCCTCTCGAAGACAATAGAGATATAAATTACCAAGACAGTTCCTCATAATCTCTTTATGTCATATCTCTTTCAAAGCCATTTAAAGATATCATGTAAAACTCAAAATATGATTAAAAATACCAACTTTAATCAATAAAATAGCATAAATAAATGTCGATATTTAATTATGAGGATATATTAATAAGTATACGACATAATTTTCTTACCCCATAATTAAAGCCTTCTACTTCGAGAAGCATTGGTCCAGAGTTGAGAGCAAGGGAAGCCTTATCCCCATAATGTCGCACAACCATTTGTAATATAAGAACCAAAATTTTCTTTTTCTTCTTCTAGTAAAATACTCAAAAATTTCTTGTTTCCTTTGCATTACTATTGCGAACCCAAACATGGCAAAGTCTATATTATTTATAGACGTTGCTGCTACGAGGGAAAAATCAATTTGAGAGAAAAATAAATTCTAGAGAAAGTGACAGATAATTAAGGGTGATTGGTCAAATATTCAAAATATTAGAACGAAATAGTAATCGAACAATATATCAAAATATACTAACCTCAATATAAGAGTGGTTAATCAATCTTTATATCGGTATACAAATAAACAAAACACACCAGAATTTCCAAGCTAAGTTGAATATATAGTAAATGTAATCACCAATATCTTGTTAAAATCTTTTTCGGGAATTGCCGACAAGAACCACAATTATTGAGCGAGATCGTGCTGATAACGTATTGTGAATAAAGTAAAGAACAAAAACAAAATAGATGAACAAGAAAAAGATGAGAGACAAAGAGAGAGACTTGTACTATATTCTCAAAGTAAGGTTGTATACAAGGCTTTCTCCAAACTCTATATTTATAGGTATAAGATGAAAACCATAATTTCAATGGGTATTAATCCCTAATAATAAAGTACATTAAAGTCTCATTTAATAAATGGATATCCACCATAAATAAAGATATTCATAACATATTTGTAATTTTAGAAGATCTTTGATTTATTAAATAACATTACACTTACTTACATATATGAAAAAGAATATGAAATATATATATGTGTGTGTGTGTGATTAAAGAAATTTTCTTAAATTGGAACTAATTTTACTATAATATTGTAAAAATTTCAATTAAATTTGAAAAAAAAAACTCAACATTTGACTGAATAGCTTGATTCATAAAATAAGGGCATAAAGTCAAAAAATACCCCCAACGTTTAACTAAATAGTTACTTTGGACCATATTCTTTTTTGGAGCAATTCAACCTTCAACGTTTCATTTTGGGTCAAAATGGCCCATGTACGGATGAAAACTGTCAGTCAACTGGCGGTAAATGGCTTGAAATTACATGACAAACATATATGACAATGCATGCTGACATGACAGTATCATATTGTCGCAACCCTTTTTAGGTAGTTTTGACGTTTTGGAAAACGTTATAAAAACACGGAGTCGCCACCAATCTTTTTGAAAAAATGTAATTGGATCACTTTTAAAACAAGGGTATTTTCATAAAAACATTTTATTTATCAAAATAACATTTTGGTATACGAGAAACAAAGAAAATAGGTTTGGGGGTCGGTTACATGTGGGGAAGGGTTAGCACCCTCACAACGCCCAAAAACTGGTACCAAATTGATTTCAAAAAAGTGCTTTAAAAGACTAGAATTTGCAAGTTCACAACATTTCAATCTATTTGTCCGCAAAATGAATGTAAATCTATCTTAACAGACTTACCGCCCGAGAAATAAACTTTAATCACCGCCAACACTCCTGGCGCTAACCCGTCATTCTCGTTTAATAAGACACCGCATTAATTAAGTTTTCACTTTTTAAAACAAACCAGAGAAAAGATTAGGTGTGTTATTGTTTTTTAGAATTTAGTGTTTAACCCCTAAAAAACATATACATTTATTTTAATTATTAAGTTAAAATGCAATTAAGTGTGTTTTATTGAGAATGAAGAAAGTTTTACAACATACATGTTCCTATTCTAGGTCTTAAGTCCTTATTCCTAAAGTTTAACATACATACAAATATATACATACAAAAACAAGAGGAACAAAAATACTTGAATTAAATTAACTATTAAAATAATTGCTAAATAAAGAAAATGGGAAATTAATTTTACTTATATAAAAAATCTATATTATGGACTAAATTAAAAGAAAACCAAAATGTGAGGGTTAATTCAAAAACAATTAAAGATTTTGTGCCAAATTGCAATAAAAAGGGACGAAATTGAATAGATTGAAAACTGAAGAGCTACGATGCAAGATCCAAAGAAGAAGGGCGCGAGTTATAACCGGGTTCGGGTCGGTTCAAACGGGTCATTATAAATAGCAAAAATTATAGCAGATTTCATTTTATACCACTCTCCCCAAATGGATCAAACCCAATTCCCTTTAAATTCTCTGAAGACATTCATCGTGTTCTTCATGAATTGAAGAACACGGTGGTGGTCCGTCGTGCCGGTCGCCTTCCACCGGCGCCGGTCGCCGTTGCTACGTTAAACAATAAAATCACGGCGGTGCTACGTTAAATTCTCTAAAGACATTCATCGTGTTCTTCATGAATTGAAGAAAACCCAGATTTTCCTAGATTTCGGCGACCTCAAAATTGTATTTTTTTTCTCATCGGTGCTATGTTAAACAATAAAATCACGGCGGTGCAACTAAAACTGAGGTAAAATAACAATCCCTTTCTTTATTTAAAGCAAAATTAAACATAGGATGAGAACATTACCAAAAATCTCTGCTTTATTTCACTAGAATTGCTTGAATACACTTGCCAATTTGCTACTACTTCTGGATCTCTGAATGCTATATATCTAGTGTTTTTGTGATTGTTGTGTGTAATTGATGTTCTTGTCTTCGTTAACAATGATTTACAGTGTGGTTTATATAGCTATTAAAATGCTTAGATTACAAGAATAAATCCCTAATTTCTTCCTCTAAAATTGCTTGATCTTCGCCATGGCAACGATTTAAGGATTAGCCTTTCCCGTTTTGGATTCTGATTTTCCAGCTAGGGCTTCGATTTAGGGATTTAATTCCTTTTTGTCTTTATCTTGAATTGTTGTGCTCCAATTTAGGGATTTAACCATTTTTCCTTTGTTTGCATACATTTGATAATTCGAATGACGCCGGTGGGGAACAATCGAAACGAGTGAAACATTGGAGAAGATGAAGCAAACGACCGGAGCTGAAACGTCATACGCGTGGCTGATCCGCGTGATACACCTTGAAGCGATCTGGGCCATCAGATTGCGTCCTGATCGAACGGTTATGAAATTGAGGTGCTATATCATCCCTGGCTGGTGCGATCTTCGCAGTTGGATCCCAGATTGATCCAACGGTCTCTTTTCGGCTGCGTAAAAGAATAAAGACTAGAGCTTTAGGGTTTAGTTTATCTAAGGAAATGGGCCAGATGGGCCTTTGTATATTGGACTCTTTTGTAATATTTTTTATTAAATCTAATGGAGCTTTTCCTATCTACTTTGGGTTTTACATTAGTTATTATATTAATTACTATCTAATATACAACCTATGTTAATTCTAACTACCATATATACTAACAATTATACTAATTATAACACACTAAGTATACATTACATGACACCTAAACAATTCTAATTACTAACATATGTCACACTTATACTAATTATACTAACAATGTAATATAATACTACTAAGCCAGAAATGAAAGTTAAGGAAGTGAGGTGAAAATTCAGTGACAACAGTTGCCCCTCTTTGGTCATTCTGGTGAAACAGGAATAGAGCAAAGAACAAAAGACACTGATTTTCACCAATTATCAAACCATTAATGCCTGAAAGGACTGGCAGGTTCTATTCTCCTTATGCTCGAATAAATAAGCAGCTTCCATTCTCCAAATACACAAACGGATAGACAGGTTCTATTCTCTTTATGCTCGAATAGGTAAGCAGGTTCCGTTCTCCAAATGCTCGAACGGATAGACAGGTTCTATTCTCCTTATGCTCGAATAGATAAACATGTTCCATTCTCCAAATGCCCGAACGGATAGGCAGGTTCTATTCTCCTTATGCTCGAATAGATAAGCATGTTCCATTCTCCAAATGCCCGAACAGATAGGTATGTTCTATTCTCATTATGCTCAAATAGATAAGCAGGTTCCATTCTCCAAATACCCGAACAGATAGGCATGTTTTATTCTCCTTATGCTCGAATAGATAAGCAGGTTCCATTCTCCAAATGCCCAAACGGATAGGCATGTTCTATTCTCCTTATGCTCGAATAGATAAGCAGATTCCAAATTATGACTTCATCCTCCATACGCTTGGATGAATAAGCAAGTTCCAAAACCTGTCAAAAACAATTGCAAATAATCCAATTAAGATGCATATACCCCTAAGGTTGCCTAGTCATGAATGCATGTCTTATTTCTTTTGCTCTTTTTTCTTAACAAATTTTCAAGCAATAGACATAGATGAAATTGTGAAACTCTGGGAAACTCGAATTATATCATCTCAAACATTTTCTCAATTCTGGCAACAGATGGTGAGTGTCTGTTTTGGCTCATCCCATCAGAAAAGACTATGATTTCTCTACATTGAATGACTTTGCACTGAGAAAGCTTGCAATAACTCATCCTTCAATACTAGTTGGCTTCACCAATTTCTTGTTGTTAAAATTCCATAGTCCATTCCTTGGAAAGTAATCTTCAACATTGCATGCTTCATTTACCACAACGCATCATGGATTCAACATTATTTTAGACAATACATTCATCATTTCCTGTGATTTCTGCCTTGATTTTTCAAACAGGGAAGCTTTTTGTTGCTAAAACACCTAAGAGATAAACTCTGTGGGGATATGGGAAATGCATCGGTTTGCCATCATTAATGCATGGCAAATCATCTGAAAGTTGCAACTGTATACTTCGTTGATTGACTAAATAATCATAGATAGTCATCTGCATTATTTCTGTTTTACCATTCTCATTCTTAGCACTTCCTTGCTTCATATGATCTTTGCATATTTGCTCGCTCAATCCGTTTATCTTATACTCCTGGATAGAAGGACTGACTTCATCCTCATATTCTTCAACACTCTTTTAGCCTTTGTCAAGTTATCATTGTAGTTGATACATCAATGTTCAGTGACAGGCTTCTTAGAATCCTGCTATTCTTCCAATGTTTCATATTCTTGGTTATTTCCTCCAATGTCTGTAAAATTGTTCTCATTGTTGTAAAAGACAAATTATCTTGTGTAAGCATCTCTGTTTTGCACCATGCTGCCTTAAAGTAATGTCAAAGCATCTCTTAAGGGTTTTCCTCAAAGGTTTGTAGCAAAACCTATTTGAATCTCCTCATAAGTTGAACTACTCTTTATGCCCTAAGCTCCAAATTTGATCATTGGATACCTCATAGTTCTAGTACCCTTCTAGACAAATTTCAAAGTAATGCTCAAAAATCTTTTGTATATCTCAAGTGAAGTCAAATTTTAATTCTCATTTCAATGCAAGATGCTTTATAGAAAGACGTTAAAGGAGGAAAAAAAGGTCAACAATAAAATTTTATTTGTATTGTGGAAAACACAAAAAAGAAAGAAATTACAAGGAAAGGAATAGGCATTCAGATATCAGAAACCAAAAATCCTCCTGTCATGACTTCATAAGATGCCTTGAATGTCAACTATGCTGGGTAGACCCTGGAAATAATGACTATGTGGAAAGACATGAAGCTTCCAAGTTCCAAACCCCAAGATTGATTTGTGGAAGAACTACCTTCGCAAGTTATCTGAGCTGCCCTTTACGGGTTTTCAACTCAAATCATCATTTGGTTTCAAAACGCCCTTTGCGGGTTTTCATTTTGAACCCCCTTTTCTTTTTCCATTTTTTCTTTTTTTCTTTTTTTTCTTTTTTTCTTTTTTCCTCTTTTTTCTTTTCCTCCTTCTTCAAAAATAATACTTCTTAATCGAGTCTGAATTTATCGGGCTTTGGAGTTTGTCTCCATCCATTTAAGCTAAAATTAATGCTCCCCCTAAGAAAACCTTTGTTACAATGTAAGGTCCCTCCCAATTCGGTGCCCATTTTCCTCAAGAACCGCTTTGGATTGGCAGCTTCTTCCTCAATACCAAATCTACATCTTTGAATTCTTTTGGGCGAACTTTCTTTTCGTGAGCCCTTATCATCATTCTCTGGTACATTTGCCCATGACACAGTGCTTTCAATATTTTCTCTTCGATTAAGTTCAGCTAATCATATCTTGCTTGAACCATTCTACTTCTTCCAACTTTTCTTCCATTAAGACACAGAGCGATGGTATTTCAACCTCAATGGGTAGCACTGCTTCTATTCCATATACCAATGAGAAAGGTTTTGCCCCAGTGGAAGTTCTTACTGCATTTCGATAAGCGTATAAGGCAAACGGCAACTTCTTATACCAATCTTTATAAGTATCAGTCATTTTTGTAATTATCTTCTTAATATTATTATTCGCAGCTTCCACCCCCCATTCATCTTCGGGCGATATACCACAGAATTATGATGTTTGACATTGAAACTGCTCACAGACTCCACTTATCATCCTGTTGTTCAAATTTGAAGCATTGTCGGTGATGATACTTTTAGGCAAGCCATGTCGACAAATGATTTCCTTTTTCAAAAATTTGCAAATCGTGGATCTGGTGACATTTGCATACGAGGCTGCTTCTATCCACTTCGTGAACTAATCAATGGCTACCCGGATAAAACAATGCCCGTTTGATGCCTTAGGGTGAATCTGACTGACACACGTCGTTTTCGCGTCAATATAATTCATTCTTCTCAAATAATAAATATTAGAGTTCAAACGTAGTAAAAGAGAAGTAAGGGTCGATCCCACAGGGACTAAGAGAACTTCATGATTTATGTTTGTTCAATCAGTAAGCCAATAAAAGAGTTGAATAATATTTAAGTATGGTGGGGATTTGTGGAATTAAGTAAAAAATTAAGAGATTGTAGAGAAGATTTGGGAAGTGGATTCAGTATGGTAAAGATTAGCCTCGGGCTCTTGCTTTGACTCAGTTTCCTAGGATCATCGAAAAAATGATTTTTTCACTTCGGGATTCACGTCGGTTACTTGCCTACAAGGATCAATCCTTGTGATTGTTCCTTGCATACCGAATACCCAAGTGCCATCTTTGATATCGATTTTGGAAATTGATCTAATCAACAACAATGTTGTAGATCAAAAGTGTTTAAGTAAAGGTCGACTCAGACTATGTTGTTTCAATAATAACTGAATCCGATCTCAATTTTCTCTTAGCAAACAATTTTGCTAAGTGTGTTCCCAGGAAGTCGAATGTGCTTCAATAGCCGATCCTTCCTCCCACACATTTAACCAAAACAACATCCTGACCAACGTCAATATTTGGTTTTGAAATCATTTTGATTTTGAAATTAAGTTTAGAAAACTGAGAGAGCACCCGAAGTTGTTTAAGTGCTTTTCAATCCTCACGTTGGAATTGAGTCATTGCTTTAGCCCTTGGCTATGGAAAACTTAGCTAAGTATGATAGAAATAATACTTAGCATCTTTGAAAAAACTAAAAACTTGAAAAAGTGAAAATGGAGAAGAAAAGTAAAAACTTCTATTAATAAAGAAAAACAAGAACAAATTAAAAACTCAAAAGATGAGAGATTGTAGATATGAGAGATGATTTTTGAGTTTGCCCAAAATGGGGTATTTATAGCAGCCTAAAACCCTAAAAATAACCCTAAAGAGATAAAAGATAAATCTCAAATTATTCAAATTAATTACAAAAGATAATTCCAAAGTTTGAATTTAAATTCTAACTGATAAGTCATCTAAAACGCGGTTGATAAGCTATCATCGATGCTGATGTGGCATCTTCTAGAAACTGCTGACGTGGGGTCCAGTCTGACTTTCATGCCCACTAATCCAGCCATGAGTCTAGAAAATCAAAAATTGCAGAATTTTATCAGTTTAAGCAATAATCCTGGAATCTACTGTCATGCATTGAAAATGAACAAAAATGCCCAAATTACAAACTTAAAACAATCAATCAAGGAGTAATTATCGCTAGAATAATGCATAATTTAAGCACTAATCAAATTCCCCCTCACTTATTCTATGTTTGTCCTCAAGCATTTCTCAATTATCATGCTAAAAATCTTAAGTTGCCAACTCCAATTTCATAGAATTTCCAAGATTTCTAAAGTAAACTAAATCAAGTAAAAGTTGAAATTCAAGATCAATCAATCATGGCATAATCAATTAAGTGTAAATCGACCAAGGCATTCCAATCGTCTACCAATTGCAAAGAATACAAGACTTAGCTCCTCACATTGGTTCACTTATTTCGCTCAAGTATTTCGGGTAAGAGAATCGCTCAAGCCTAAACTAATCAACTCATTACCATAGGCTTGTAACTAGATCTAATCTCCACTACTTAATATGAAAATGATGCAAAAATCAAGAGGACTTTAAAAATGGGTTGTAACGGGGTTAAGGTTCGGGTAGGATAATAGGCCAAAAATGGGGTTTAAAAAGTCAAGACAAGTAAAGTTATTCCAATGAATTTATTCGAAGAGAAGAAAGGAAAACAAGAAATCATACAATCATCGTTTATTCATTTTTTTCATTCGAACTGTTTCTTTTTTTTCTTTTTTTACTGTTCGAACAGCACAATATATTCAAATTGCACTGCACAGTTCTGTAATTTTTTTGCGCTGTATTTTTTTGCACTATTCGAACCAAACTGCACTGATTTATTTTTCTTCATAATGTTTTTTTTGCACTGCACTGTTCTGTCTAATTGATTCGAATCTGATTTTCCTCTCTTTTTTCGCTTCGAAATAACCTCAACTTTTCCTAAAAAAGGGTGACAAAAATAATTGAAAGGAAAACAAAAGCAAAATAGGTTGGTTTAATGATGTGGTAAACAAAGAAAAGGATTAAAGGCTCAAAAACGGTTCACTAATTGGAAAATAAATAAAAAGGGTAGGCTATTTTGTTCGGGAAGAGAAATTGGTTTAATCCTAATGCCTCTATCACATTAAAGAATCATAATCAAAATGTGTAGTCTCAACAAGCATCGAGTTACAAGTTCTAGAATGCAATCAATTAGTTTGGCATACTCAATTGAAACAAAGAGAAATAATAAAAATATATGCTCATTAGGCTCAAAACTCACACGAAAAGTCTATTGATCTAAGTCATGCATCTAATTTCAATCAACAAATTCATGAAACGACCAAGAAAAATTTACATAAATTAGTCATGCCATGCTATAGTGCATCCTAAATTCAACAAGAACAAGATTGAATTCACAAAGAAATGCAAAGAAATTAAATCAAACAAGAGACTAGCAACAAAGGTTATCAACAATTCTAATCAAGAAACAACTCAATTTCAATCACAAATCATAAGTGAGAGTCAATTTGATTTCTAATTCCACCCCATTACTTAATCATAATGTTCCATTATGGAAAATAAAGTGCAAGAGAGGGAATGGAATACTCCCTGAGCTAATTGCGGCCACGGCCACGCCCTTGACGAGACGTGCTTGGACAAAGAAAGGAGAGGATTTTAGCAATATTGGTTTCGATGGAGTTCAGACGCTCGTTAACATCCAGCTACGGATTATTTTCTTGTGTTGGTCGAGGAACCGGCCTCTGGAGGAAAACGCACTCATTATGAGGTGTACTAGTGCCTAGAGGAGCAATATATGGCGCAACAGGAGTACCGGCTAGAAGACCCATTGTATCCAAGCACCTCGCATCCAAAACATCCATGGCAAAAGCATAAGTAAACTGTGAAGGATCAAATGTCAGAAGGAAAAGTCGAGATGCAAGATGTGTGATATAAGGACCAAGAATAAGTGGGCATTTGGTTCGCGCAACACGCTCAAAGGCATAGGAAAACCAAAAGCCTAGATTTACCTTAATGCCGACTTGCATTCACCATAAAAAGAAAAGTTCGACCTTACTCAAATTGGAAGAAATGTCATTATGGCCTGAATAGTTGTACGTAAGGAAGCGATGTATGTAGCGGAGTGCCGAATTAGGAATAGCCCATCCCTTTGTCGCACGAGGATCATATTTAGAACCTGCCAAGCTAGTAAGAGTTTCATAGCACATGTCATTGTCAAAGTCCTGCGGAATCTCAAGTACCCAGGATCCGTGACATCTATCACGAATCCCATATAAAAATTAAATTTCGTAATTGACATTCTAAAATACTGACCAAGCAATCGAAAAGATACGACATCACGAGAATGCACAGAAATAACACGATTTTTATCATTAAAAAATATGGCATAAAATTCAAAAACCAGTTCATAGTACGTGCTGTATCGAATTTCTGGATAAGTTGTCCAGCCAATCGCATCAAAAAGCTGCATGACAGACTCGCGCAAGTGTAAACTTTCTAAAGTTTGGGGAGGAATATACTTATAGACTTGAAAGTGACGGTGGCGAATGTGATTAAATCGCTCTAAGTCGTCGCCATCAAACTCTAAATATCCATGTAAAACCTCATCGATCAGAATCGAATACCTACGGCCACGTCGATAGCGTTCTAAACGCTCTTCCTAATTGGGTTGTTCATTTGGAATGTCTCTGTTTCTGAAGCTTTCCGTGAATGGTGGAGAATCTGGACGTTCGTTGTTTGAATGGGACGAAGCGGGCTGAACAGAATGATGTCCATGCCTAAAGTTCGGTTGTTCCATCGATGGACCGCTAGCGTGGAGATTAGTTTCGAAGGTGTCTATGAAGCCAAAAATAGGATGGAACATTAGTAGATGAGTAACTGAGATAAAATTAGAATTTACCTCGGTTGTTTGATGCAACATAGACGAATGCATGGAGTGAGAAAATGCAGCATCGTTGTGCATGGATTGAAAGGATGGTGTCAGCGTTCTTGAATGTCTATCTCATCATGGCTAGGTAGCATCGATGGCATCATGCATCGAATGAGAATATGCGGCGGAGGGCATAGAGTGGAATGATGGTGCTGGCTGGCTACGCGACGGCCTATGGCGGGAAGACCTGGCAGCCACGCTATTGCCTATCGATCGAACAGACCGGCCAGATGAGTGATCAAGGGTTGGTTCCTAGTCGTTCGGTTGAGTTACAGCCTCCTGCTGTTGTTGTCTATGGCTGCGACTAAGGGAAGCGGTAGAGGAATAGGCTGCGAGTTGGAATTGCTGGGCACAGCCACGAACTATGGTGGCGCAAATCACTGACGGCCGCCAAGAACAATAGGCTCGTTGGCCTGAGGGAGACGGCGGCCTTGTTCTCGTGTTTTCACCATGATGAATGTTTGAAGAAGGTTGAAGGGGGTGATTGGTTGTTGAAGTGGCTGGGGAAGAAGGGGAATAGTGTTAGTTCTGGGAGGGAAACGTATTGGGTCAAAATTTGACCGATTATGATAGGGAAATTTCAAAATTTGATTCTGATTTTCTGAATTGGGGCCGGCTATAGTGCACCGATTAAAAGGGAGGTGCTAACGTGCTCCATGCTTGCAAAACCTGTACATAATCGATGCAAAATACGATCAGCAACAAGATATAGCAGACTATTTAATGCAAAAATAAAATAGAAAAAAAGAAAATAAATTAAGAAAATTGTAACAAAAAGAAATAAACAAAATAAATTAAAAAATGGGTTGCCTCACATCCAGCGCTTTATTTAACGTCGTTAGCTCGACGAGCCAATTTTTAAAGCATAGATTCTTCTAATTTGATCTCCTCGGCTAATCCTACCGGGGCATTCTCAATAAGGCTACAACCTTTGGTCGTTTACTTTAAATCGAGCTCCAGAATTGTCTTCTATCTCCACTACGCCATGAGGAAAAATCTAAGTTACCGTAAATGGGCCGAGCCATTTCGATCAAAGTTTTCCTGCAAAAGGTTTAAGTTTTGAATTAAACAACAAAACCTTTTGGTTAATTGTAAATAATTTAAAGGATATGCTTCGAATCATGGAATTTTTTCGTCTTCTCTTTAAATATTTAAGCGCCATCGTAAGCGTTTCGTCGGATTTCCTCTAACTCTTGAATGTGTAGCTTCCGCGCTTCTTCGATTGCTTCCATCTCCATGTTACATTGCTTAACTGCCCAATAGGCTTGATTCTCCAATTCAACCCGCAAATGGCATGGCTTATCAAAAACGAGTCGATACGGCAACATTCCAATGTGACCTTTATAAGCTATCCGGTATGCCCACAATGAGTCGGACAACTTGAGACTCCAATCTTTACGATCTGGTTTTACATTTTTTTCAAGAATTGCTTTAATCTCACGGTTTGACACTTCTGCTTGTCCGTTCGTTTGGGGATGGTAAGGAGGGGCAATTCTTTGAGTCACTCCGAACTTTTTCATGAACGCGTCAATTACCTTGTTGATGAAATGGGTTCCTCGATCGTTAATTATCGCTCATGGTGTGCCAAACCTGGAAAAGATAAAATTTTTCAAAAAATTAACAGTGGTTCTAGCATCATTATTTTAGGTAGCCTTAGCTTCCACTCATTTAGAAACATAATCAACTGCAAGAATGATATAAAAATTTACAAATGAAGAAGTAAAAGGACCCATGTAATTGATTCCCCACACATAAAAAATCTCACAGATGTGAATCAGATTTTGAGGTAATCTATTCCTTCAGCTTAAATTCCCTACACGCTGACACTTATCACATGATTTACAATATAAGTAAGTGTCACGAAATATAGTAGGCCAAAAGAAACCACATTCCAAAATTTTATGGGCGGTTCGCTTTGGTCCAAAGTGACCACCACATGAATAAGAATGACAAAAGTCTAGGATAGAATTTACCTCTTTCTCGGCGACACATCGCCTAATTACCTGATCCGAACAGTGCTTCCATAAATAAGGATCATCCCAAATATAATATCGGGACTCCCACTTTAGTCGATTAATTTCAGATCTAGGCAAGTCTAAGGGTAATTTACCTATGACCAAGTAATTTACCATGTCCACGAACCATGGAACCACCTTTTGCGCAAACATCAAATGTTCCTCTGGGAACTCTTCTCGAAGCGGTGGATCGGTTATAGAAAGAGGTACGTGGCTTAAATGATCAGCTACGAGATTCTCACTTCCCTTCTTGTCTTTAATTTCCAAATTAAATTCTTGTAAAAGCAGGATCCATCTGATAAGCCATGGCTTCGCCTCCTTTTTTCTCATAAGGTACTTTAAAGCTACATGTTCAGAAAAAACAATCACTTTAGTTCCAAGCAAATAGGATCTAAATTTTTCTAAAGCAAAGACAATAGAAAGTAATTCTTTTTCTGTTGTGGAGTAATTTCTCTGAGCTGAGCCCAGAGTGCTTGAAGCATAGGCGATAACATGTGGTTCTTTTCCGATTCTTTGTCAAAGAACAGCTCCAACACTCGTATCTAATGCGTCATACATAAGCTCAAAATCATATTCCCAATTTGGTGCTTTGACGATTGGTGTCGTGGTCAACTTTTCTTTAAGTACATTGAACGATTTTTTGCACTCAGGATTAAAGTCGAAGACTTTATCTTTTTGTAACAGCTCACACAACGATCGCGCTAGCTTTGAAAAATCTTTAATAAATCTTCGGTAGAAACCTGCATGGCCAAGAAAAGAACGAACCTCCCTCACAGTTGTGGGGTAAGGTAGTGAGCGTATAATATCGGTCTTGGCCTTATCAACGACAATTCCATTAGATGACACAATATGTCCCAAAATTAATCCCTTATCAACCATAAAATGGCATTTTTCATAGTTCAAAACAAGATTAAATTCTTGGCATCTATTAAGCACATTAGTCAAATTATCAAGACACTCGTTAAAAGAACTATCGTATACCGTGAAGTCATCCATGAAAACTTTGATGCCCTTTTCCACATAGTCAGAAAAATACTCAGCATACATCTTTGGAAAGTGGTCGGTGCATTACAAAGGCCAAAGGGCATCTGTCGATATGCAAATGTACCGAACGGACAAGTAAAAGTTTTTTCTTGGTCTTCTAGTGCAACTGGAATTTGGAAAAAACCTGAAAAACCATCAAGGCAACAATAATGAGTTTTCCCAGCTAATTTCTTAATCATTTGATCTATAAAGGGAAGAGGAAAATGGTCTTTTCTAGTGAGAGAGTTCAACTTCCTGTAGTCGATACAGACTCTCCATCCATTTTGTACACGCGTTGGAACTAACTCTCCTTCTGAATTTTGGACCACAGTAACTCCGGTCTTTTTAGGTACCACGTGAATTGGACTTACCCAGTCACTGTCTAAAATAGGATAGGTTACATCTGCATCGAGGAGTTCTGTATCTCCTTTTTTACTACCTCTATCATTGGTTGGTTCAACCGGCGTTGTCCTTGTCTAGAAGGTTTCGCTCCTTCTTCCGTTTTAATCTTATGCATACAAGTCGAGGGATTATGTCCCTTAATATCGGCAATAGTTCATCCTTTGGCTTCCTTGTGCGTGCACAATACCTTCACTAGTGCTTTCTCTTCTTCTTTGGACAACTTGTTTGAGATGATCACCGGTAAGGTTTCATTTTCTCCCAAAAAGGCATATTTCAAGTGCTCCGACAACTGTTTTAATTCTATCTCTGGAGCCTGCAAAACAGAAGGTAACATTTTAGTTTTAGAGCGAGATAAAAATAACTCAGAATTAATAGATAAAATATGTCCAAACTCCATTTCTTCCTCTCTGCGGCAAAGTTCAAGATCCCTGTAAAAATTATTGAAAAAATTAGATTCAACAAATTCATCAACTAAGGGATCAATAATATCGATAAAATTAATTCTTTCAACTTGATCTGGGTATTTCATCGCTTTATAAACGTCAAACTCTACAACCTCACCATCAAATTCCATTGTTAACATACCGTTTCTCACATCAATCTTTATATGTGCGGTGCTTAGGAAGGGTCGGCCTAAAAGTACCTCAAAGCAAGTGTTCGTCCTATCATTTTCCATGTTGATGACATAGAAGTCGGCAGGAAAAATAAGGACATCGACTTTCACTAAGACATTTTCAAGCACTCCCTCCGGATAGATAATAGAACGATCAACCATTTGGATAGTTACTCTTGTTTCCTTCAAAGGCTCGTTAGTAATCATTTTATAAACAAAAAGTGGTATAATTTAATTGAAGCTCATAAGTCACACATTGCACGTTTAATTAAAACATTTCCTATTTTGCAAGGTATAGCGAACATACCTTGGTCCTTAATCTTTGGTGGAAGCTTCTGCTGAAATACTGCTGAGACATGTTCTCCCAGATTTACCTTCTCGTGACCAGTCAACTTCCTCTTTGTGGTGCAAAGCTCCTTTAAAAATTGGGATACCTTGACACTTGTCGGATTACTTCTAGAAGAGGTATGTTGACTTGTACTTTTTGGAACACCTATAAGATTTCCTTCTCTTCGGCTCTCTTGTCACGCCTCATCAATCTCGATGGGAAGGGTGGTGCGATTTTATGAGAAGGAGGAGGAGAAGGTGGTGGCAATGAAGACGTACCTTGGAAGTTGGAAGGTGGAGTTTCCTTCTCTTTCTTGGACCGTGCGGCATTCTCTTCTAGGGCTTCAAGTGTGACAATGGTTCCACTTTGGAGGGTGATAGCACTAATATTCTCTCTCAGATTTGACTCCGTTTGAAAAGGAAGTCTTCCATGTGACTCTAGTCTCCCCACGGTTTGAGCCAACTGGGTCATTTGTTTGTCCAAATCTTGTAGGTGGGTCTCAGTGCGGTTTTGAAACTTCTCTTGGGATATTGCCAACCGTTCAATGATGGATTCCAATGATGACTTCGGTTGCTGATATTGTTGTTGAGTGGGCTATCTCTGCTGATATGGTTGACTTTGCCTTTGATTTTGAGCATAACTAAAGTTCAGATAATTTTTCTAACCTGGATTATATGAGTTGGCGTTGGGGTTGTATTGTCTTTGTGGAGGTCCTGGGAAATTCCCTATGACATTCACTTGCACAGTGTCATCTTCTTGTATAATCAGACATCAGTTCGTCAGATGCTCTGGGCTCGTACATATCCCGCAAAGCCTGGTTGTAATTCTTTTATCTCCAACAAGAGATTGAACAATATCAGCTAATTTATCAATTTTGTTTTCCAGCAAAATTGTACTTACCTCGTGAAACCGTCGAGATGGTTCACTTGAAGGGTGAAATCGTTGCGAGTTAGCGGCCATAGTAGATACTAACGTCCTTGCCGCTGTCGGAGTCATGTTAACAAGAGCTCCTCCACTTGCTGCGTCTACCACTTTCATGTCCGTAGGTGTTAATCCTTCATAGAAATACTGGAGAAGCGTTTGTTCAGATAATCCGTGTTGTGGATAGTTTGCGCATAGCTTTTTGAAATGCTCCAGTAGTCGTATAAAGATTTAATATCCTTTTGTCGAATACTCATGATAGTTCACCTTAGCTCGCTTGCCTTAGCTGCTGGGAAAAACCTATCAAGAAAAAGGCGAGCCATGTCAGCCCAAGTTGTAACCGAGTTGGAGGGTAAATCAAATAGCCAATCCTTGGCAATATCGGCTAGAGAAAAGAGAAAGGCACAAAGTTTTATTTAATCTTTATAGACTCCATGTGGTTTTGTGCTTAGACAGACCATGTGAAATTCCTTTAGATATTTATTTGGATTTTCACTTGGCAAACCATGATAGGTTGGTAAAAGGTGTATTAAGCTTGTCTTGAGAGTGAATGGTGTCTCGCCATTTGGGAATGTTATGCACATTGACTGGTTATCATCAGGGGCCGCAGTCAGTTGTCTAATAGTTTGGTCATTGTCTCCCATTGGAACTGGTTCTTCGGTTGTATGGTCGAAATGTGATTTGCTTCTGATGCTATTTGTAGATCACGTTCTAGTCGTTGTTCTCACTGTCTTTGCTTCTTTTCCCGAAGTGTCTGAGCGTGCAGTCTTCGGATGTATGCTTCGATCTTCGGGTTATAATCTGCTTGTTCTCCCAAATTCTTCCTGGTCATAAATCAAACAAAATCAACTAGTAACTTTGCCGAAGTCCCCGGCAACGGCGCTAATTTGACACGCGTCGTTTTTGCGTCAATATAATTCCTTTTTCTCAAATAATAAATATTGGAGTTCAAACGTAGTAAAAGAGAAGTAAGGGTCGATCCTACAGGGACTAAGAGAACTTCCCGATTTATGTTTGTTCAATCGGTGAGCCAACAAGAGAGTTGAATAATATTTAAATATGGTGGGGATTTGTGGAATTAAGTAAAAAATTAAGAGTTTGTAGAGAAGATTTAGGAAGTGGTTTCAGTATGGTAAAGATTAGCCTCAGACTCTTGCTTTGACTCAGTTTCCTCGAATCATCGGAAAAAAGGATTTTTTCACTTCGAGATTCACGTCGGTTACTTGCCTACAAGGATCAATCCTTGTGACTGTGCCTTGCATACCGAATACCCAAATGCCATCTTTGATATCAATTTTGGAAATTGATCTAATCAACAACAATGTTGTAGATCAAAAATGTTTAAGTAAAGGCCGACTCGGACTATGTTGTTTCAATAATAACTGATTTCGATCTCAGTTTTCTCTTAGCAGACAATTTTGCTGAGTGTGTTCCCAGAAAGTCGAATGTGCTTCAACAGCCGATCCTTCCTCCCAAATATTTAACCAAAACAACATCCTGACCAATGTCAATCTTTGGTTTTGAAATCATTTTAATTTTGAAATTAAGTTTAGAAAACTGTGAGAGACACCCAAAGTTGTTTAAGTGCTTTTCAATCCTCACGTTGGAATTGAGTCATTGCTTTAGCCCTTGGCTATGGAAAACTTAGCTAAGTATGATAGAAATCATACTTAGCATCTTTGAAAAAGGTAAAAACTTGAAAAATTGAAAATGGAGAAGAAAAGTAAAAACTTCTAAGAAAAACAAGAACAAATTAAAAACCCAAAAGATGAGAGATTGTAGATATGAGAGATGATTTTTGAGTTTGCCCAAAGGAGGGTATTTATAGCAGCTAAAACCCTAAAAATAACCCTAAAGAGATAAAAGGTAAATCCCAAATTATTCAAATTAATTACAAAAGATAATTCCAAAGTTTGAATTTAAATTCTATCTGATAAGTCATCTAAAATGCGGCTAATATGCTATCATCGCTGCTGATGTGGTGCCTTCTAGAAGCTGCTGACGTGGAGTCTAGTCAGACTTTCATGCCTAGATTCATGCCCACTAATCCAGCCACGAGTCTAGAAAATCAAAAATTGCACAATTTCATCAGTTTAAGCAACACTCCTGGAATCTACTGTCCTGCATTGAAAATGAACAAAAATGCCCAAATTAGCAACTTAAAACAATCAATCAATGAGTAATTATCGCCAGAATAATGCATAATTTAAGCATCAATCACTGACCGATGACATCAATGCCCCATATGGAGAAAGGCCAAGGGGTTGTCATAACATGAAGAGGCTGAGGTGGCGTATGAACCTTGTCAGCATAGATTTAGCACTTGTGGCATTTGCAAGAATAGTTGATGCAATCACCTTACATGGTTGACCAATAATACCCAAGACGCATGATTCTCCTGGCCATGGTGAAACCACTAGGATGAGTTCCGCAGACTCCTTCATGAACTTCTTCCACAATTAATTGAGCCATTTTTTCTCCCACTCATCTTAGAAGCACTTGATCACGACTTCTTTTGTATGGACATACCCTGAGGCTATTTTCCTGATCATTTTCTTTTCATTCTCTGTAGCTTGCGGTGGATATTGCTGGAATTTTACATATTGCAAGATATCATGGTACCATGGCAATCCATCCATCTCTTCTTCCACATCATAACAATGAGCTGGAGAGTCTAGCATATATAACCTGATGGGCATTATCTCAGAACCGTCGCTTACCCTAAACATGGCGGCTAAGGTGGCTAAAGCATCAGCCATTTGGTTGTCTTCTTTATGGAGATATTTGAAAGTGATCTCATCAAATTCCTTGGTCAATTCAAGGACCAACTTGTGGTATTCCAACAAATTTGCATCTTTTGTCTCCCATTCGCCAAATATCTGATAATGTCTAATGTAGAGTCCCCAAAAACTCTTAAAGTATAGATTTTCCTCCTTATAGCTTCTCTTAGTCCCATTATATAAGCATCATACTCTGCCATATTATTAGTGCATAAGAACTTCAAACGACTGGTAAAAGGGTAATAATCTCCTTCCGCTAAAACCAGAACTGCCCCTATACTTCTTCCTAATGCATTTGTTGCACCATCAAAGTTCATAACCAAAGATTCTATTGAAGCCTCATCATCTTCTGAGATACACATCAAGTCTTCATCAGGAAAATTAAAGTTTAATGCTTCATAGTCATCACAAGCGCGACTTGCCAAAAAGTGTGCTATGGCACTTCCTTTTATCACTTTTTGGCTCACATACTAGATATCAAATTATGATAACAACATCTGCCAACATGCTAACCTTCCTAATAGAGCCGGGGCTTCCATCATGAACTTTAGTGGGTCCAACTTTGAGATTAGCCACGTAACGTGATAAAGCATATATTGTCTTAGACTTTTAGCTGCCCAAACTAGAGCACAACATAGTTTTTCAATCAACGAATAACTAGTTTCACAATCAGTGAATTTCTTGCTCAAGTAATATATCGCCTTTTTCTTTTTTTTCCAGTATCATCATGTTGCACTAACACACAGCCCATGGAATTTTCATAGACCGTTAGGTACAAGATCAATGGTCTCCCTGAAACAAGTTGTACTAACACTGAAGGATTACTCAACTGCTCTTTAATCTTTTCCAAAGCCGCTTGACATTCTTCATCCCATATTCCCAGGTTGTTTTTCCTGAGTAACCTAAACATTGGATCGCACTTATCAGTTAACTGAGAAATGAAGCGTGCAATGTAATTTAATCATCCTAGAAAACCTCGAACTTCCTTCTGTGTTTGGGGTGGGGGAAGTTCCTATATAGATTTTATCTTATCAGGATCGATCCCAATTCCTATTTTGCTCACAACAAAACCCAATAACTTCCCAGATGTGACCCCAAAGGTGCACTTAGTCGGGTTGAGCTTCAACTGGAACTTTCTCAGTCTTAGGAAGAGCTTTTCTAAATTGACCAAATGTTCTTCCTTAGATTGAGATATGGCGATCATATCGTCGATGTATACCTCTATTTCTCTATGCATTATATCATAGAAAAAGGTGACCATGGCCCTTTGATAGGTTGCCCCTAAATTCTTAAGTCCAAAGGGCACAATTTTGTAGCAAAAAGTTCCACATAGCGTCACAAAAGTCGTCTTTTCCGTGTCTTATGAGCACATCTTAATCTGGTTATACCTGGAGAAACAATCCACGAAAGAGAAGAGTGAATGACTAGTTGTATTGTCGACTAAAATGTCAATATGTGGGAGCGGGAAATTGTCCTTAGGGGTTGCCTTATTGAGGTCCCTATAGTCAACACACATTCATACTTTTCTATCCTTCTTCGGTACTGGGACAATATTTTCCACCCATTCCGGATACTTGGCTACCTCGAGGAATCTTGCATCATATTGCTTCTTTACCTCATCCCTGATCTTGGGAAGTGTTTCAGCCTTCATTCTTCTCAGTTTTTGCTTTACAGGTTCGTATCCTTCCTTTATATGGAGCCTATACATGACGATGTCGGTGTCAAGGCTAGGCATATCTTGATACGACCAATCGAAAATATCTTTGAATTCTTTCAAAAGCTCAATCAGACTTTGTCTAGTTTTGGTTGTGATGGTAGTACCAATCTCCACCTCTCTCTTTTCTTCTTCGGTGCCAAGGTTTAATATTTCTAGTTCATTTTTATGTGGTAGAATCTGTTTTTCCTCTCCTTCTACCATTCTGAGCATGTCACTGGGTACATCATATTCTTCCTCATCATCAATATTTCCAACTTCTTCTAAGCGTAGAGGCAATTCAAAGTCAACCTTGAAGTCAGACTCAGATTCATTTATGTCAATGATATCTGAAGACCTGAAAAGGAATAGGCAAAATATATATACAAAGGGAAGAAACAAAATGAATGTAATGTTTTTTATGCTTTTAACTTTATGGTTTTCATTTGGTTTTGGTTTATTTATGAAAAAGTTTGCCACGCAAGATTTAAGGAAATGCATCTTTTATTGAATTTCAAATTAAAATTTTGACATAGGCCCTTTACATAAGATCCCCTATTGTCTCAGGGCCTGGAGCAAAGGGGTTGGTTTTGAGAATTACTCTGAACATGTCGTAAAGACTACAAGAATTTCTTCAACAATCCAATTGTCAAGCTCAGAGCAAGGACGAATCATGGACAGGTATTGGCTCTCTTTTTCATCGTCAGTCACATCATTGATACTCAGCTTTTTAAATGCTTAACATAAAGCGTTCTGTCCTTTTCCTTCTTCACTAACTGAGGCACTTGGATCCAACATACCTCCAGATATAAAGCTATGACTCAGGGAAGGAAAAGTCATTGACTCCCACTCAATTTCCTCTCCCTTCAATCTAGCTCTTCGCCTCTCTTGATGCATTCTAATTTCAGCCCTTCTTTGCCATTTGTTGGGTTTAAAGCCCAAGCCAAACTGATCCTTTTTTGCTGGGATTACTACGGCATATATCCTCCATTGATGTTTCTTTCTGAATCATTTCCCAATTTTAGCTCATTTCCCAAGCGTTTGTTTTACATGCATCTTCGCACAGCTTGATAATTCTGATTCTAGCACCTTGCTTCTTTCGGTGACAAAGGTTGCATTAACTAGCTCCAACGTCCTGAAATGACACTCGAGTGCACCTCCATCGATCTCAATGAAGGGTGCATCAGTGGTTACTGATGCAATGATTTCCTTCTCTGCACCGACAATTATTAGTTGACCATCGATCACAAACTTCAACTTTTGGTGTAAAGTAGATGGGACTGCTCCTGCCGCATGAATCCATGGGCGCCTAAGCAGGTAGCTATAACTAGGTCTTATATCCATGACCACAAATTCAACATCAAAGGTCGTTGGTCCAATTTGCAAATGCACATCAATTTTCCCTAACACATCCTTCTGAGTTCCATCAAATGCTCTAACCGTATTTTGATAAGTTCTCATATGAGAACTATTTATTGGCAGTTTTTCAGTGTGGCTAGCGGTAAAACATTTAGTGTCAACCCATTGTCAATAAGGACACCTGGTAACATGTGTCCTTTACATCTGGTAGTGATGTATAAAGCCTTACAAGATCTCGTTCCTTCACCTGGTATTTCCTCATCATTGAATGAGATGAAGTTGTTGACAGCAATGTTACCGACTAACATATCCATTTTATCAGTTGTGATCTCTTTTGGTACGAATGTCTGGTTTAAAATCTTTAACAATGCCTCGCGGTGGCCCTCAAAACTTAGTAGTAGAGAAAACATAGAAATTCAAGCCAAAAGCTTGTGGAGTTGCTCCATGACGCTGTATTCACTGTGTTTTAAGATCTTCAAGAATTCTTTAGCCTTTGATTCCTTTACATGCTCATGATATATTGTCAGTTTTTCCTTGAAGAAATCTCTGTCATCTTCTTTTTCAGGCTCCTCAGCAGCAGCCTTTCTTTGCGTCGCATCCCTATCCTCTACTATTGTCTGGGAATAGAGCCTTCCACTCCTTGTGAAACGGCTCACCTTATTGACTAGTTCTTTTTTCTCTTGAACAAATGTTTCCCCTGGGGCTGCCACTTCACAAGTGTAATTCCAAGGGACCTGCTTGCTATCCTTGTATGGAAACGGCGTTGGTGCCTTAAGTATGAGCCGTGGGGTTACACTTCTTGCTGGCTCACCAACTCTTATTTTAGCCTTAATAACTAAAGGCTTCATTCCAAAATAGTCTACTTTGGAGGATGACTCCTCTGATGCACAAATGTCTAGAACTCAAGTTCTTTCTCATTCATCTTGTCTTGAACTAGTTGCCTAAACTCTAAGCAACAATCAATCTCATGTCCTTCCTTCAAGTGGTACTCACAGTACAATTCATTATTAATCATCGATTTCTAGGCTCCTTCTTCCAGCATCCCTACTGCCACCATTTGAGCCCATACCCACTTCATGGGAGCTCTAACTTTAGCAACACATTCTTTAACCACCTTATTCTCTTCTTCTATGATTGCATTCACACCTGCCTTTTGATGATTTGGCAGTGGGTTTATCTTTTCTTCTGACGTATCAAATGATAACATCCCTGACTTTCTTAAGTCATCCACCACCCTTTTGAATGCAGTGCAATTTTCAATGGTATGCCCCCTAACTCCTGCATGGTATTCATATTGTGCCTTCTCATCATACCATGGTGGGTATGGTGGTGAGAATGGAGGAACATGTCTTGGCAGCACCATTTGATATTTGACCAACTCAGCAAACAGTTCTGCATATGTCATTGGGATAGGAGGAAAATTATGGTTTTGAGCTCCCTTGATATCTTTGTTTTTCCTTCGGATGATTTGTGACTGCTTGAGCTATGGTCGAGACATTGGGCTTGTTGAAGACTACCCCCTTTGAGTAACTGGGATTATGGACATTAGTGGCATTGACTTCATTGTCTCTCTTTTTGTATGGTTTCCTTGTTTCCCTAGTATCTAACCTTCCATTTTTCATGGCTGCAAAGATTAACTCTCCATTTATAAGTATGTCCACGAAACTCTTTGTGGCATGATTGAGCATACGATCATAGAAAGAACCCTTTAATGTCTCCGTGAACATTGGGGTGATCTCACTCTCCAACAATAGTGGCTGGACTTGGGCAGCTATATCCCTCCATCTATGTGTGTACTAGCGGAAGCTCTCATGATGTTTTTCCTCCAATCCTTGCAGAACTAAACGAGTTGGTACCATGTCTGAAACATGCTTGTACTGCTCACTAAAGTCGCTGGACAAATCTTTCCATGATCTGATGTTAATTTGACTTAGCTGTGTGTACCAGCGTACATCTGATCCTACTAGACTGTCTTGGAAGCAATGTATAAGCATCTTTTCGTTCTCAAGATACAACGACATTTTCCTGCAATACATAGTTAGATGTGCTGCAGGGCACGTCGTTCCATTATATTTCTCGAAGTTAGGGACTTTGAACTTTGGTGGTACTACCAGGTCAATCACTAGGCTTAAATCTTTGGCATCCACTCCTCCATATATACCTCCTCATTGGAAAGACTTAATCATTCCCTCCAACTTCTCATAACGATCCTCCTATTTCTTCTCAGCTTTCTCCTTGTCGGCAATTTCATCGAGATCAAGCACCTCATTGACTTCCTCAGAATTTATCTTCATGTCATTCCGCGTCGAGGTTTCAGCAAAATATGGGGAAATCTTAGCCTTAGAAGATTGAGCTTCTCCCTGCATGCTTGGATGAACAAAGGCCATCCCTTGAAATTTTGGCACAGCATTAGCTTCCTCGCCATTTTCCACTGCGTCAGAGTCCTTAAAGCCTAACATGGCTGCAATTGAACCAACTATCTTTTGGTGAACTAACTCCATTTGTTGCTTCAAATCCGTCTCCAGTTTATCTAACCTATCATGGGTACTCTTATGGTTGCTTTCTAGGGCTGTAACTCTGTCTTCCATTGCTCTGACTTGAGATCGAGTACCGTACTTGTGGTTTGTTTTTGCTATTTTGATTTTTTTTGTCATTTTATTTAAGTTAGATTCTTATTATGTCATGTATGCAAGCACAAATGTAAACACAAATGCAAAGAAAAGCTATGAAACAAAGAAGAATAGAATGCAAATGCATGAATGCAAGCGAAGGGCTGTCAATTCCATAAAACATCTGCTCAAGAAACAACTTTTTTATTAATTATGAAATGGTCCTTATTACATCAAATTTGTTTACAAATATTTTCCAGCCTGAACTCCCAGTTCCTTGATTTCTTCAATGAGCCACATAAGCCTCGGTCCCACTTCTTCTGCCGGCTTGACGTACTGACGAAGAGTTGTAGCTTCAGTGGCTAACATCATCAAATGTCGAGCCACATCCTGTACTTGGGTCATGACAGTCCTGTCGAACTCATCTCGTTCTTGAAATTTTCTAGCCATATCTCTAAGAATAGTGAACCAATAATCATTACCTCCCTCAGCTATGTCTTCAATGACCAAAATCTTCGTCCTATATTCTTGGATGATGTTATCCATTCCTTAAACCTGTTTCTTCACGGTATCATTCTCACTTTGATAGGCCTGAAGTTCAATTTATGTGTGATGATTCTGGAGTCTATGAAACGAGTGGTTCAGATCATCTATTTTGGCTTGCAACTCAGTAACACAAGCCTGGCTCTGCTTTAACTTCGTACTGGTCTGGTCATATGCCTTCTGCAACTCAAATAAGCAAATCCTGTTGTTGTGGGCCTTCCTTTTCCATACAGCCACACTTTCTTTATAACATTCATGAACTCGTTTGCCATTTCCATTTTCAACTGCCAGCTTACCCTTCTTCTTCTTCTCTTCAACAAGGGCTCATCTATATTTCTCGACCTCGAGCCTTTCTCGTTCTTTTTCTTCTCTTATAGCATGCTCGATTTCTTGCTTCCACTACTCTGGGATTTTTCTTAAATCAGAATTTCGAACAGTAGTCTGGAGCTTGAGGAAGTCAACCCTTTGGATCTCAAACTTCTTTTCTAAGTCTTCATACAACTTCACTACTCGCTTCGTCTCCCCTTTATATTTTTCAACATCGAGGCCTGACTCAAACTTGTCCTTTTGGTTCTACTCTTGTAAGGCTTCTATCTCCAACTTAGCCATTCTTAATTCTTCTCTTAGGACGGTAGCTTCTTTAGGGACTACCTTTAAGTGTTCTTCTAGTGACTTGGCTTGTCCAGGTGTAGGTGTTATGACTTTTTCATTTACTCTTGTATGCCTCCAAATATCATAGTCCGAGGTATACATGCAATGACTGTCATATTCTAACTTCATATGATAACAACGGTTCCATGCATCACTGATTGTCTGAACCTTCTATCTAAATTCTCCTTGGAACTCAAACTCTGATGAGCCAAGACCGGTAGTGAATGGGATGAACTACCGAGACCCAAACTGACGAGATACTAGCAAAGGGGCACATCCAATTCCTCCCCACAAACCTAACAACATTAGGAAGTTGAAATCTCCACATTTATATAGGACTTTGGTATGACCCATCCAAGGAACCCTACAATTGATGTCTTCGTCACGGCGATCCCTAAATATATCAATCCATTTGTTCTTCTTAACAACATGCCAATCTTTTGTTAAGAACTCTCGGAGTGGTGAGAGGTTCAGGGAAAACACATTTGATAAAGCTAATGTTGGACACTTCCAGAAGTGACTAAGGGTCCAAACTTGTAGAAGTGGAACACATCCTCCAAAATGGACACCTTCAACTTTTCGACAAGCATTAAGGGAAATGAAAGTTTCACAAGTATAGCTGGCACTGGATCGACTCCTCTCTTTAGCTGTTCAAGGAAATCAAGTAGTGCTACGTCAATGTTCCCTAGAACCTTTGGAAAGATGACTAAACCATACATTACAATGGCTAGAAGATCAACCCTTTTTTCTCTGTCGGGATGAATCGAAATTATACTTCTGATGCTTGACCAAGGGAAATTAAAGGTGCCTCCTCTCTTTTGTATCAACCCCTTAACCCAACCATCACTCATACCAACAAACGCCTGAAGCTTTGCATGTGGGTTTTTATTTTTAGGAGGCTTGGCATAGACCCAGTTCTTCTTTACTTTGCACAGGTTGAAAATGGCTAAGTACTCTTCAAATGTAGGCATCATATCTTCTTTATTAAAAGTGAAACAACAATACCCGAGATTCCAGAATTGAACCAAGGCTTTCAGAAACTGTTCATCAACCTTCACGTACAAGAGATAGGCTATATCACCATAAACTTCATGGAACAACCGCTTAGTCTCATAATCAAAGAGCTCCCAGATTTCCCGTAATTCTTGCACATTGTTCTGTTTGGTACTGATATGGGCATATTTTGAAGTCTCTATCTCATGATCAGCTACTAGACTGTCTCCAAATGTTCGCTGATTCACCTCAGACTAATGTCGCACCTTTGCATTCTCATCTTTACTTTTCAAAATTATTCCATCCATAACAAGAGCTTTTCAAAGTTGAGCAATGATTTAGAGAATCGACCCCTTCTGAATATGTAATGATGTAGCATGAATGGATATGCAAAACAACAAGAATGGGGAAAGGAAGATTAAAATCAAGATAACACAAAGAGTTCAAAATAATTTCAAAAACAAATCTGGGCAGCACATTCAAACACTCCAGGACATGTCTTTCCTTATTACTAAAACCTTAGGTTTTCCGCATAGCTCTATTGGGGTGGGCTCTAAGTTCTCAAACAGTCGGGTTCTAAAAGGTACCCGAGCTGTCTTTGTTGTCCCCTACTAAGGGTAGCAAGGCCCTTGGTTCTCACCTATTATAGGTTTAAAACGAACCAAGTTTAACTCAGGAGGACTCACTTCCTATGTCTTCTCGAAGAATCAGTATCCTTACGAAGACATGAGGCATATGAGTCCCGAAGGTACATGCTAGGCTCATACGGAGAATCAATATTCTGACATGAGCAAAACATTTTCCCCTCACTTAACAATTGGGTGGAGCTCGGGAATAGAGCTTTTTGTAACAATTTTAAAATGCGTAAAATAGAACTACATTCATTAAGCGGACAAATAAATTGAAACCTTTGTGAACTTGCAAATTCCCCTTTTAAAAAAACATTTTTGAAAACAATTTGTGGCCTGACCCTCTTTTTTTTGAAAAAAACAAAAATGTCCCCAGCGGAGTCGCCAAGTTGTCGCAACCCTTTTTAGGTGATTTGACATTTTGGAAAATTTTATAAAAACACAGAGTTGCCACCAATCTTTTTGAAAAAAGTGTGATTGGATCACTTTTAAAACAAGGGTATTTTGATAAAAACATTTTATTTATCAAAATAACATTTTAGTCTACGAGGAACAAAGAAAATAGGTTCAGGGGTCGGTTACGTATGGGGAAGGGTTAGCACCCCCGCAACGCCCAAAAACTGGTACCTAATTGATTTCAAAAAAGTGCTTTAATGACTAGAATTTGCAAGTTCACAACATTTCAATCTATTTGTCCGCAAAATGAATGTAAATATATCTTAACGACCTTATCACCGGAGAAATGAACTTTAATCACCGCCAACACTCTTGGCGCTAACCCATCATTCCCGTTTGATAAGACACCACATTAATTAAGTTTTCACTTTTTAAAACAAACCAGAGAAAAGATTAGGCGTGTTATTGTTTTTTAGAATTTAGTGTTTAAACCCTAAAGAAACATCTACATTTATTTTAATTATTAAGTTAAAATTCAATTAAGTGTGTTTTATTGAGAATGAAGAAAGTTTTACAACATACAAGTTCCTATTCTAAGTTTTAAGTCCCTATTCCTAAAGTTTAACATACATACAAAAACAAGAGGAACAAAAATACTTGAATTAAATTAACTATTAAAATAGTTGCTAAATAAAGAAAAGGGGAAATTAATTTTACTTATATAAAAAATCTATATTATGGACTAAATTAAAAGAAAACCAAAATGTGAGGGTTAATTCGAAAACAATTAAAGATTCCGTGCCAAATTGCAATAAAAAGGGATGAAATTGAATATATTGAAAACTGAAGAGCTACGGTGCAAGATCCAAAGAAGAAGGGCGCGAGTTATAACCGGGTTCGGGTTGGTTCAAACGGGTCATTATAAATAGCAAAAATTATAGCAGATTTCATTTTATACCACTCTCCCCAAATGGATCAAACCCAATTCCCTTTAAATTCTCTGAAGACATTCATCATGTTCTTCATGAATTGAAGAACACGGTGGTGGTCTGCCGTGCCGGTCGCCTTCCACCAGTGCCGGTCGCCGTTGCCGGCGGCGAAATTCCTAGAAAACCCTGATTTTCCTAGATTTTGACGACCTCAAAATCGTATTTTTTCTAGTCGGTGCTACGTTAAACAATAAAATCACGGCGACGCAACAAAACTGAAGTAAAATAACAATCCCTTTCTTTATTTAAAGAAAAATTAAACATAGGATGAGAACATTACCAGAAATCTGTGCTTTATTTCACTGGAATTGCTTGAATACACTTGCCGATTTGCTACTACTTTTGGATATCTGAATGCTGTATATCTAGTGCTTTTGTGATTGTTGTGTGTAATTGTTGTTCTTGTCTTCGTTAACAATAATTTACAGTGGGGTTTATATAGCTATTGAAATGCTTAGATTACAAGAATAAATCCCTAATTTCTTCCTCTGAAATTGCTTTATCTTCACCATGGCACCGATTTAGGGATTAGCCTTTCCCGTTTTGGATTCTGATTTTCTAGCTAGGGCTTTGATTTAGGGATTTAATTCCCTTTTGTCTTTATCTTGAATTGATGTGCTCCAATTTAGCGATTTAACCTTTTTTTCCTTTGTTTGCATATTTCTGATAATTCGAACGACGACGGCGAGGAACAACAGTAGCGAGTGAAGCGTCAAAGATGATGAAGCGAATGGCTGAAGCTGAAACGTCGTGCACGTGGCTGCCACACGCGAGTGATGATCCGCGTGATACACCCCGAAGCGATATGGGCCGTCAGATTGCATCCTAATCGAACGGTTATGAAATTGAGGCGTTATATCATCCCCAACTGGCGCGATATACGCCTTTGGATCCAAGATTGATCCAACGGTCTTCTTTCGGCTACGCAAAAAAATAAAGATGGGAGCTTTAGGGTTTAGTTTATCCAAGGAAACGGGCCAGACGAGCCTTTGTATATTGGACTCTTTTGTAATATTTATTATTAAATCTAATGGACATTTTCCTATCTACTTTGGGTTTTACATTAGTTATTATATTAACTACTATCTAATATACAACCTATGTTAATTCTAACTACCATATATACTAACAATTATACTAATTATAACACACTAAGTATACATTACATGACACCTAAACAATTCTAATTACTAACATATGACACACTTATACTAATTATACTAACAATGTAATATAATACTACTAAGCGGGAAATGAAAGTTAAGTGAGGTGAAAATTCAGTGACAACACATATAAACAACTTTGTTGACTTGAAAAATATTACACCAGTTAAAAAATAATTTTATAAAATTATATACAATATAAAATAATTTTTTCTACTAACTTTATTATTCTGTCAAGTCATTTCAAATTGTTTACTATCAATTTTCTAACAATTTTCATCTGCATAAGGGTCATTTTGACCCAAAATGAAAAGTTGAGGGTTTAATTGCCCAAAAAAAATAAGAGCCAAAGTGACGATTCATTCAAATGTTGGGGTACTTTTTTGACTTACAATATTTGACTAACTCAATTTTTTACTCGACTTTTACGAATATTCACCTTAAATATATTATTTTGTCGAAGGTTCCCATATTCATCAAATATGATTTAGCGAGAGCTGACGCATGCAAGGGGATCCTGGTGTTGCCTCTTAGGGTCAACAAAACTCTTTGATGCAGAAAAAAAGTCGACTCGACTTGTCTTGACTTGATTTGACTCGTAAATTCATAAACTCGACTAAAAAATATTTTAAATAAAGTTTGTGTTATAAATTGAAAATTAGAATAACTTGAAAATTTTTATAATTAGTGATCGGTTTTCAAGTTCGAGTCGAGTCCCTCAATTCTGCCTGATATATATCACATATAAAAAGGTATGAAGAAATGTATATGTGCATCATATATGGTTATAGAAAGTCATTTAAATTGAAATAAATTAGTATCATAACATTATAAATGTTTACAATTAAATTTGAACAGAAACTTAAACAACTCGACTCGAAAAAAATTCAAATAAAGTTTGAGTTATAAAATACGACTCGTAAGCTCAACTAACCCAAATTTTTTTAACTCGACTTGATTAAATGCCCCACTACTGCCCTTGAAAAACTTATTGATGAATCAATAGGTTTGAACTTTTAAATTATCATTAAGCGTTGAATAATAATAAAACAATTCATGTTATTGTCTTAACAATGATAATTAATTATATTATCAATATATTCAAATATTGATATTGTGAATGGAGTAAATTAGGTTGAAATAATAGCTTTTATAATGAATTTTTACAGTACCTGATCCGAATTAGTCAATTAATAAATTAGATTATAAGAGAAAAAATGGGTGTGATTATTCAAAGAGGAGCAATGGTCGCGTTTTCTAATTTTATTAATGAATTGAGCCTTACTGACTTACCTGCACAGGGTGGAAAATTCACTTGGTCAAGTCTTCGAAATTCTCCGCCATTCAGTAGTCTAGAATGCTTCTTGCTCTCCCTGGAGGTAGCTGCTCTTTGGCCATCTTTGATCCAACAGATCCTTCAAAGAGGATTATCCGATCACAACCCGGTTACTTTATCAATATCTGCCATTCAATGGGGCCCAAAACCCTTTAAATGGATTGATCACTGGTTAGACAATAAGGAGCCAGTGGATCAACTGAAAACCTTCATGTCGCAATAGTAAAAGAAAGGGTATTATGTCCATGCTTCGATAGTGCAAAGCTGTCTCTAAAGTTTGGGTGAAAAGTAGCCACAAAAAGGATCCAGATTCCATTCAAGCTATTGAGACCAAGTGTCAAACCTAGAAATTAAGATCAGTAATGGGGTGGATACTGAATCAAAATCAATCGAGTTAAAAAAAGCTTCGAACAAAACTGTGGATCCGCATTAGAAAAGAGGAACGAGAATGGTTACAAAATCGCGACTCAAGTGGTTTGAAGCTGGGGATAAGAACACAAAGTTCTTCCACTTTGTTGCATCCGCTAGAAGAAGATCCAACTACATTGAAAATTTAAAAGTTGATGATTCATTAGTTTGCAATCTAGCCGCGGTCAAAAAAGCAGTAGAGGATCACTTTAAGAGCATTTACAACCTTTCTCAGACAATTCATGTTGCAAGTCTCGATTGCTGCCTAAGAACTCTGTGTACAGAATCTGCATCCATCTTAGAAAGGTCTTTCACAATTGAGGAGATATATTTTTCTCTCTCTTCTATGGACGATTTAAGGGCCCGAGACTGGACGGCTTTAACATGACATTCCTAAAGCATTTTTGGCCTCGACTTAAAGATGAGATTCTCAGTTTCTTCGACCTGTTCTAGAAAGGTGAAATTAAAAACACGTCCTTCAATCATTCTTTTATTGTTCTAATTTCGAAAGTGAAGAAATTGACCTCAATGGAGGATTACCGACCCATAAGTCTGGTAGGGAGTGTGTATAAACTTTTGGCAAAAGTCCTCGCCAATCATCTCAAGAATGTTTATGAAGAAGTAATTGGTGATACACAATTTGCATTCTTCCCTGGAAAACAGATCCTCGATTGTTCGCTTATCTCGAACGAAATTATTGATTACACAAAAAAGAGAGGCGTACAAGGTATCGTGTTTAAAACATACTTTCGCAAGGCCTACGACATAGTGGACTGGAACTTCCTGTTATTTGTCATGAAGAAAATGGGATTTGGTGGACGTCTGCTACTCTTGGATAAAGTTGTGCATCTCCACTGTTCACATTTTGATTTTAGTAAACGGCTCACCCACAAAGTCTTTTCCAATTAGCCGTGGCCTTAGACAGGGGTGTCCCTTTTCCCCAATGTTGTTTAACATCATCGCTAAAGTCCTCAGTGCTCTACTTCGCAAGGCAACCTCTTTGGGCTTATTCAACGACCTCAGCATTGGTAATAGCTTTGAAGGAATCTCTTACTTACAATTCACCAACGACCTGATTGTTTTCTGTGGAGCTAGTGAGACTGAGATGAAAAACATAGTGCGTATCTTGAGGGGTTTTGAGCTGATGTCAGGACTTAAACTTAATCTAAAGAAGTCTAAATTGCTCGGCATCAATTTGGATGACTCGGTAGTTGAATCTTGGGCATCAAACATTTTTTGCAAAAGCGATAAATTTCTCAGTGTTTATCTGGGTCTTCCACTGGGCCAATCAAAGAATGAATCACAACTGTGGGATCCTGTTGTTGCAAAAGTCATGTCGAAGTTAAAAGGGTGGACAGCTAAGTCTTTATCCTTTGGTGGAGGTATTACTATGGTAAAATCAGTTTTAGCTAATTTACCGATGTATTATATTTCAATCTTTCCTATGCCTATACAAATTTGTAAAGTGCTTACTAGCCTGATTGCTAACTTCTTGTGGGGGGTCCTCCGATCGTCGAGCAATACACTGGATTAAATGGCAGACATTGTGCCTTCCAAAAGCATGTGGAGGGCTGGGACTTGTAGACTTTAAATCAAAAAACAAAACGATGCTGCTCAAATAGATTTGGTGTTACGGATCGGAACCCAACAGCCTGTGGCGCAAAGTGATATATGAGGCCAAATCTCCTTCAATCATGCCGTTCAATTTCAAAAGCTCAAACAAATCATGGATTTGGAGAAATATTTCTATTTTGTTGTTCCCTTTGGATAACATTTTTACGCAAAACACCCGATACATTATAGGCAATGGAAAGACAATTCAATTCTGGAGTGAACCATGGATTGGAAACTCGGCTTTGATGAACTCTTTCCCCAGAATTTATGCTCTGGCTTGTCAAAAGACTGGTGTAATCGCAGATTTTGGTAGTGCGTCTGAAGATGTTTGGACATGGAACATTCCCCTTCACCGACGTTTGTTTGACTATGAAATCGCATTTTGGGAGTCTTTCTCCAACACTATTAGAAACTTCAAGTCCAACACTCTCATTCCCGACAGCATTCGATGGAAAAACAAACTCAAATGATTTGTTCACTGCGAAATCCTGTAACGCAACTCTAGTTCCCAACGAAGCCTTAAAAGATGATATTTGGAGTCATGTTTGGTCAAGTTCTGCACCCCCGAAGGTCGTGGCTTTCATTTGAAAAGTTGTCCATGGTCGTTTACCAACAAGGGTCAAGTTAAACACTCGAGGTTGCCTCCAGAGTTCTTCTCTGCTCTGTCTATTTTGTAAGGCTACTCCTGAAACCGCAAATCACTTCTTCTGCCACTGTAAGTTTATCTGGTTGATTTGGAAAAAACGGTGCTCTCTATGGGGGGTTCATTTGACCTTTGCAGGTTCAATTCGAGAGCTTTTAAGAATCTGGGTAAACATACATCCGGCCTGACTCCATCTTTTAATTTGGAGACTTAGCTTTTTCTGCATCATGTGGTCTTGCTGGTTGTTCAAGAATGAATAATTTTCAAAGGGACAAAGATGGATGAATCCCACTTATTTGATCTTTGCATCCTTCGTTTAAGCTGGTGGTGTAATGCGAAGTGGCTCGAATGAGGCATAGTGGTTAACGATTTAATTAGTTGCCCTCTAATTTCAGGTTTTTCAATCAAAATCAAGTGGTGGCTAAGAAGTCTGCCTGGAACCCCCTGTTGTCCGTGAACTGAAATTTAATACCGATGGCGCAGTAATTGGAAGTTTTAGGGAAGCTGGTATAGGTAGTTGCTTGCGCAATGAAAAATCGAAATGTCTGATAACATTCTCAAAGTCAGTTGGCTGTGTTGACTCCACGACTGCCTAAATCATAGCTATTAAAGAAGCATGCTTATTGTTTAGAAGCTCCCCATGGGCTAAAAATTTCAAACTGAACCTTGAAACTGATAGCAAATTGGCTAACTGGTTGACGTGACCTCAGCTTGTCATGCAGTTTTCAAACCTTTAATCTTTCCGTGTCTGAATCGATGCAAAGATATTGAGTGACATATCACGCATGTTACTAGAGACTGTAATCTCCTAACAGATAACTTGGCAAAAAAGGGATAAGGCGCTCGGTAGAATTTTGCTGTGTTGCGCAAGAGATATAGTTCTTTATGGAAGGATTCTTCTTCCAGTTTTCCTGGGTTTGTAAATTGATAAACATTGATATGTTTTGCGCTCTTTTTTCTCCATCCTAAGTTTAGTGAAGTTGTTTAGCGAGGCATGTATCAATGTTTTGTGTTACATGTTTCTACAATTCTAATAACATATTTATTCTTTCAAAAAAAATATCGTAACTATAAAAAATAATAATTAGTGATATTATCAATTTAATTTCATTAATAATATTAGAGAATCAAATTATATTAAAATAGAATAGAAAGATTAAATCTAGAATTTTAATATAGTATTTTTTCAAAGAAAAGAATTTTAATATAGTAAAGATTCTGAAATTATAATGAAACTAATTTGAATAAATAAAAAATGAGATTGTTTGCCCTCTCACTGTGTTAGATTTAATTAATCTCAAATATTTGTATCAGTTGAATTTTATTGAAAATTGAAAAGATTTCAATTCATTAAACAATATATTTGACCAAATTGCTTTTGAGAATATCTAAAGCAAGTATTAAGAATACCTAAATTTAATTAATCAAATAAAATATTAAAATACTTGAATCCAATTCCCTAATAGTTGGATATTTGAACCAATTTACCTTTGAGAATTTATTGTCCTTATTGTTTATGTTTTTTTGTCCTCTTAATTTTCAGGGCGTTATCCTGACTAATTCATACTCTTCCGCATAGCACAGTTAATTTTAGTAGATGAAATTTTCAACGAATTTTTTTTATATATACAAGGTCTTGAATTTGAGATTCACTTAAGTGATATTAAGCTACTTATCACTTAGACCAACTCATAATACTTATAATAAAAAATAATACTATAAATACGAAATCTTATAAGTTAATTGCATTATACGCTCTTAAATTATAATATTAATTTTAAGTTGGTCTTTAAATTTTTAAATATTTTAATTTTATCTTTAAACTATATCTTCATTCCAATTTGATTCTAAAAGTTTGAAGACCATTTTAAAATAAAAATCATATTTTGGGAATGAAATTAAAACGTTCAAAAAAATATAAATTTAAAACGATATTTATAATTTAAGAATAAAATCAAAATGTTTAAAAGTATTATGATTAATTTAAAATAAAAGTTATAATTTAAGAAATTATATTCCATAAATCTCAATTTCACAAGATGTGGATAGGCATAGGAATATCTATAAAGAATCGAGCGAGTACCGCATAATACAGCTTTCTTATACTGGATACAACGATTGATTAATTAATTAATTATAATTAATTAACTAAATAATTTACACCTCTCACACACATATATAGTATTCTTTTTCTTTTGCATACCTAAGAAAACAGAAAAGAAAGAAAATATTTACACACAAAAACAACCACCACCGCTACCCGAACGCACCCTTCTCTTCTACTCATGATTTCATCGGACGGTGGCGGAGGCAGGTACATGGCCTACTCTCCCTCTCCCCATCCCCCTGGCCTCCGCTCAGCCGCTGCCGTAGCCGCTGCTTCCTCTGCCGTTCTCCTCGATCAGGAGAAGTATGCTCTTCTTTTTTGTACTCCCGTCTCTTACGTTAATTTTAGTTTAAGACCTCGCGATCTTCGCTGTTTTCCCTTCTACTCGTCCTTGGCTTTCGATCCTAGTCGACGGTATCAATTATCTCTTTGTTCCTTGTGGGGACTGTAGTGATATTGGCTCCGATCTTTCTCTTTTGCTTGTAAATTCTTTACTTTAGTGCTAAACTTGATCTCTTAGCTGACTTCTGCTTCAATTTCCAAGATCTAGTGCTGGATCCATTCGCTTTTTACATGATTATGCTTTTGTTCTGACTTTTCTGGTGATGTCATGGTTGTAGTAACAAATCAGTTCAGATTTACCACTTGGTGAATTTCTAGTGGTCTGATGCTTTCATTCCAAATTGATTCTAAAAGTTTGAAGACGGTATCAATTATCTCTTTGTTCCTTGTGGGGACTGTAGTGATATTGGCTCCGATCTTTCTCTTTTGCTTGTAAATTCTTTACTTTTGTGCTAAACTTGATCTCTTAGCTAACTTCTGCTTCAATTTCCAAGATCTAGTGCTGGATCCATTCGCTTTTTACATGATTATGCTTTTGTTCTGACTTTTCTGGTGATGTCATGGTTGTAGTAACAAATCAGTTCAGATTTACCACTTGATGAATTTCTAGTGGTCTGATGCATTCATTGTGTGGTGTTTAGTGTTTTTTGAGGTTTAAGTTGTTATCTGGAAGTATTTGTATTAAACTGAAGCTAATATAACTGTGGATTGCGTATAACTATTATCAATGACTGTTTCTGCAGCTATTGATGGCAGTGGAAGATGATTCTTTTGTTGATATATGATAATTCACATTTGGCTGATGGTTTTCATTTTCCTTTTTGCAGATATCTATCAGAGTTATTGGCAGAGCGTCAAAAGCTTAGTCCGTTTATGCCCGTGCTCCCCCATACCTATAGATTGTTGAACCAGGGTGAGTTTTAAAATAGCAATCTTCTTTGGAAAGGATCATGCAGAATATTATCTCCCCCTCATTGTTCTCATTAAAATAGCAACTTAAAGCTAAATGTTAACTGCCAAATACTAACTTAACAACTAGCCGGAAAAAATGAGCTAATCCGGTATCAATCCACTAACACTAACTTTGTTACTGGTCTATCAGAATCTTCATAGCTGGAGCTCATACATTCACAGAACCATGTGAATGAGCATATGCCTCTTATAGATAGAACTGACAATTACTAAGATGCAGTGGATCATAATTTAGGTTGACACTAATCTGGGATCAATCCACTAACACTAACTTTTAGTCAAATGGGGTGGTTGTTTGTTTTCTCTTTCATCTGTCAATTGCACAAAACTATCTTGTAATGTGCTAATTTTGTTGCCATTCTGTGGTGCTTGTGATTTTCTGTTTGCTTGTATGATTTCAGATTCTAACAGTTGATTTGGTTTCTTCATTGTTTTGCAAGGTAGTCAAGTAATTCCCTTTTAATGATATATAAACCCAAATTAAAATTTCACTACTTTGGTTTTATTTTGTTCCAGATTGCCTTCAACTGGAAGAGTAGCTTATTTTATGAAGGAAGAGTTTATATTTAACTGACTAAATTAAGATTCCCTGTAGTCTCTCCCTTTTGTGGTGACTGCTAACTGATTTCTTAACAACTAACCGATACATCTTATTCTTGAAAATGACATCTTTGGAGCAGAAATTTTACGTGTAACTACGCTGTTGGGGAATGCATCAGTTTTAGGTCAAAGTGGGCTTGAACAAGCTAGCCCCCTGGCTTCTGGAGGAATATTTTCAAATGGAGGGGCCGATATGAATGGATGGACATCGCGGTTTCAATCAGAAGTATGGATACTAACCCTAACCATTAACATAACTCTTTACCATCTAATTTTACTGCTTTAAGAGGTATTGCTGGCGTGATATTTCCCTTCATTTCCTACTAACCTAACATTTATTTGACTTGTAGCTTGCATTGTCGTTTCTCTTATGGCAGGCTGTCTGAGGCTAACATGAAGAAGTCCTCCAAACTAGTTTTAGTTTACAAAATGTTCCAGTCTGTTTCTCCTAGTTATATGACTCACTGTTTCTCTGGCCTTTATATTGTCGAGATAAAATCAGATATACAGGAGATGACAGTTTTTCCTAATCTTATATGGTTTCAAACTGCAGTTTCTGTTAGGATAGATGCCTGAAATGTAAGAGTGTGCGGAGTTCATACTATTCAGTATTCAACTGAACTATGTACTTTTCTGCTGAAGTGGTTTCCTTGATTTCTTTTGTTTTTTCTGTAATTTTCTTTTTATGTGGAAATATAGGCTTTCCCGTTGTTCCATAGGAGCTGCTTAGGTAGTCCCATCTGATCCGAAGAACTCGATGGTTGACCGTGTTAGGGGCCAGGTTCATCTGGAATGTCAGATGCTACTGCTTTTAGGCTTGGTAGTGCTTAGGTTTCTGTTTTTCTTGTTGTGGATATTCTTTGCTAGAATGATTCTTTTGATTTGTTCGAGGCACTTGTCCTGAAAGCCTTTGAGGAATCCCTGGATCTTGTCAAAAGAATGGATTTTTTGTTGGCATTTGTATTTATCAGCTGCTCTGGCTTTTTTAAGTTTTAACAAAATCTGGGAATATTACGATGCAGATTTCAATAGTACAGCCCTCTTCGGCACAAAACTGGCTGAGTTCTCAAGGTAGCTCGTCTGGTCTTATTGTTAAGAGGACGATCAGAGTAGATATTCCTGTAGACAGCTTCCCTAACGTATGATTGAACTCCTATCCTAAAACTGCTTTTAAACATTATCTTTTTCCGGCATTTAAAATAATTTAATGTTGCAGTATAATTTTGTTGGCCGCCTCCTTGGACCTAGGGGAAATTCTCTTAAGCGTGTGGAGGCAAATACAGAGTGCCGTGTCCTGATAAGAGGGAGGGGCAGTATAAAGGATCCAGCTAGGGTAATGATAATTTTCTTTGTATCATGCTAAGTAGTTATTGCTCATTAAGCCAGTTTGGAAAAAATCTCTGATCGTCATTCAAAGATTGTGATGGAAGTGAAACCCATTCCTAATATGGATGGATAAACTTCAATGAATTATTTCTTGAATTATCTCTAAGGAAACAACCCATATCATCTTGAATTTTCTGTACATTCTCGGGAGATTCCGCGTCTCTCATCTTGTGGATACAAATGTAGTAATGGTTGTCTTTTAAAATTTTGAAAGGAGGAAATGATGAGAGGAAAACCCGGGTACGAACATCTGAATGAACCTCTTCATATCCTAGTTGAGGCAGAATTACCTGTTGAAATAGTTGATGCTCGCCTAATGCAAGCCCGTGAGATACTAGAAGATTTGCTCAAGCCTGTGGTGAGTAAAAAATTCCTTTCACTCGTGATTGACAGAGTTTGGTATCATGAGAAAATGTCCATCTCTTTTTTTTTAACTTTATTGAATAATAGGATGAATCGCAAGATTTCTATAAGAAACAACAGCTGCGAGAGCTAGCAATGCTGAATGGTACACTTCGTGAGGAAGGTTCTCCCATGTCCGGTTCCGTATCCCCCTTCCACAACAGCCTTGGAATGAAGCGAGCAAAGACAAGGGGGTAAGGGATCCCCCACTCATGGGATGGTTATGGGAGGCTTGTGTGTTAGTGTCATGCCATAAGCCACACGGGTTCCCCGACATTGCAGGTGTGGGCGCCCCCAACTGCGGTCGGGGCGCTTGAACATGTGTGGAAATGGAGTTGAGTTGAGTTGAGTTGTGAGTGTGTTTAAGTTAATGTTTGGGAATTGGGAGAGGTTACAATGGTAGTAAGTAAAATACAAAATGAGGAATGGGTGCGAGTTATGGGGGATTTGCACTGTGTTATTAGGTCATATAGTAATACCAGCAGTATAGTATGGTATTATATGAGAATGTGAGGAAGTTAAATGTCTTGAGCTTGTATTATTTGTATAATTAATAGAAAAAAAAAGAGAGGTTGTTTGAAGACAAGGCATTCTTTGTTGGTAATTGCGGATGCTTATGAAACAATAAATGAATCGATTCATAATTTATGATCTCATCTACATTACATTTGGTCTACACTGAATTAATATAAAGCTAATAAATGAGCCAAAATAATCAAAATTAAATTATAATAAAATCATCAAATAAAAGAAGAATAAATAAAGGTAATTTCATTATGGCTCATGCAGCTTATCTGAAATAATTTTATTAAGCTGTCTTAGAAGAAGAGTCCGAAGCTCTATGTTTATAAAGACAAGATACCTTCTACTTGCACAACACGGCATCCTTGACTGAGATTACTGTATATTAAACAAATAAACATATTCGATTTCACCTCCTCTTGTATATTGTATCAATAATAAGACCAATTGAACTATATTCCATCGGTATCATCTGATTTATTCACATAAAAAACCGACCATGGATCTGCTACATGAATTAAATACTTGAAGCCTCCTCTCCTCTACTTAATTTGCAAAGGCAAAGGATTCATGGCATTGATTCTTGTCGTTGTTGTTTATGTTTTCATTCTTCTTCAATTCCAACCCAAGTTGTGAATGCAAAGAGAAATTCCTTGAAACTCACCGATCCATTCTTGTCCCAGTCCATCTCCTCTGCAACATCACACACTTGTTAATCTCTCATCTTGGATACTCTGCAACTGCAATCTTTATCTCTTTTTTATAATCCATTCCACAATCTTAGCTGACATTGCCTTCTAAACAACTATTATTATGCATCTTTTCTGCTTAATTTGTCTATGCAAATTAAACTAAACACCAGAATGCACATGTTGACATGTGAATTTGAGTTACTGTGTATGTATGTGTGTGTGTTGATGTCTAAAATGAGCAGACACCGAACAAGGAAGGTGGAGGAAAGGACCAAGGTGGTTTGGTGGTGGTTTCAAGCGGTTCACTCTGGTTGATTTGTGGCGGTTCTCTCATTCTCCTCTCTTTGCTCTGACCAGCACATTGTCTACAATTCTCTGTCTCATATCAACCGGGATGAACCGCCTGAAACCACTACTAATTACCTTGGTCATTTCCACCCCTCCCTTGTTCGGTACAGTATGTATATAAAGAGAGAGAGAGAGAGTGCTAACCAAATCTTTTGGTGGCTATTGGTCCAGAGGAATGCTCCCCGGATTCATTGATAGCTTGAACCATCTCATTCTTGCTAACATACCCATCCTTGTTCTTGTCCAAGAACACAAATGCATCAACCAGAGTTTCAAATGTTGCCTCCAAATTTGGCACTCCCTCTCTCGGTTTCTTTTAGTTCATTGTCATGGAACACACACGCTAATAGATTCAAACTCAAACTCAAACTCAAAGACAATACAAACAAAAAAATAGAACAAACACGAGAAACAGTGTTTTTCTGTCAAGGATACGGCGTTGAATTCGATAACAGCATCCTTGAGAAGGTAGACGAGGCAGAGAAGTACGATGAACTCGTTAAATTTGATTCCCATATCCTCATCGATATCGCACGCCTTGAACAGATCACCAATCTCCTCCTCCGTCAAACAAACTCCGAGCTTGTGCAAACATTTCTTCAGCTCTTCATGGTCAATGGCACCATTCGAGTCCTCATCTGCAGAGACATGCAATAGAAGCAAACATGCTATGAACAACAACAACAACAAAAAAAGGGTGCTCAAAATTGAATGCTATGGCATAATCAAACAATCATATGATCATCGGTTCATACGTGGTAAAGTCGAAAGGAAAATACTAAATACTACTCACCAAACTGCTCAAAAATAGCTTTGCAGTTCCTTAAGCTGTCATCAATTTTAGGGAACTTTAAGATTATGCTGTTGAAGGATTTGATTGCAGTTCCTTTACAAGCCCTGCGCTGCATAGCTTCAACCATCTTAGCTTCTAGTTTTGTCTCAGGTGATTCAAGCTTTCCGGCTACACCTCCCATTAGCCTGGCCATACAAGTTGAAGAAAAACATTAAAACAACTAATCAATTGATGAAGTATCAACATGTTCATGGCTGAGATTCAATAAATCTGAGTTAAAAAAGAAGAACAACCTGAAGAGTTGATTGAAATAAGAAGGAAGGGTTTTTGTTGTTATTGTTGTGTGTAGGTTGTTTGGTGTTAGATTTGAGGTATTTAGATAGACAGCAGAATAGAGGGAGAAGCAACCACGTATGGAGGAGGAAAATGTGATGAAATTGCAGGCGCTTGGTCTGGTCTGGTCTGGTCTGGCAAGGCATCACCTGGTGCGCGTTGGGATTAACGGTAGGACACTAACCAAAGTACCTGCGATGACTTTCTCATATAACAACAAACAAATACCCACCAACTTTCTTATTTTATTGGGATAGTATATATTATGATTTTCTGGTTGAAAATTCATGCATTTCGATGGTGATTCATGTTCATCTAAATATAACAATGGCTCTTATCTCACTATTTTTCGTCCTATTATCAAATTTTTATTTGTTCTTATCAAATAGTCAATATTTTGAATCGAGTCGGATTTAAAGAGAAATAATTAGTTTTTAGAATAAAAAATTCATACTCAAAACTTCACTTCTTGGTGGGATAAGTGTAAGGGTGAACAAAATTCTACTCATAATTTCATAAGCTCAACTCAACTCGAAAAATTTTAAATAAAGTTTAAGTTATAAAATAAAAATTTAAATAATTCGGAATTTTCAGTAATTAGAGGATTGATTTTCAAGTTCGAGTTGAGTCCATCAATTTTTCTCTATATATATATGAAAAAAATACGAAGAAATATATGTGTATGGTATATGGTTGTAAAAAGTCATTTAAATCGGAATTAATCAGTACCATAATATTGTAATTAATCAAAAACAAAACTTGAACAGAAATTCAACAATACAAATTTCATAAACTCGACTTAAAATAAATTCAAATAAAATTTAAGTTATAAAATAGAATTTGTCAACTCCACTAACTCGATTTTTTTACTCGACTCAATGAGTACTCACCCTAAACCCTTCACTATTTAAATATTTAAATAAAAAATTTCTTCCTTCCTTTTAAATAAAAATTATTTAAAAAATATTTATATTCGTTCCTGAACCATAATTTTTACTCTGCATCAGCCCTTAAATAAGTGAATAACATATTGATAATGAGGTCAGCCGTTATTTCGTGGTAACGTGGTCGTCCACGACTGTTAAATCATCAAGCAACAATGTGAAACAAATACGCACCAATAATGATGTATACGTTGTATAGTGATCGTGAAAGTTCGTTGTAACGGAAGGCAATTATTTTAGATTGCCTTTTCACGTTACTATTGCTTTCTTTAATTTGATATTATTGATTTGTTTAAAAAATATGAATTTTTAAGTTATAATTACAATTATTATATTTTATAATAAATTACAAAATTAAAAATAAAATCTTATTGTCTACAATTATCATAGTAACCTTGATAAAAAAATTATCTTAATAATATTTATTATGATTATAATTTTGATAAACATAATTAGACGGATGCACTAGTAGTTTTTTTTGACAAATTGTAATTCTAATCCTAACTTATCTAGAGGAGAAGGAATGAAGCTTTAAGGGAAGAAATATTGATGCTTCTAGTAGGTCTAAAACTCATGATATATGAAGAAACAAAGATGAATAATTTAGCCCACCTGAAATTTTATTTGTGTCTAGACTAACTAAAGATGTTCATATGTTCCACCATCATAAATATTTTTGGATACAACCCAGCACAATCTTAAATAAATTTAAATTCATGTTCTTTTACTACTTGACTTAACGCACATATATACAAATATTGGCTAAAGGAGTATTTTTCTTTTGAATTTGCACCGAATATCAATTTAACTCATATGCAAAAATACCTTATTGGGCCTTCAAAGTCGCAAATTACATCAATTTTACGCTTTTACCAATGTTGTTTGTTATCGTTCCGATATGACACTACACATGTAAATGGTAACACAAGCCTTCATATTTACACTATAAAATTCAAATGCTAAAAAACTAAACCTTAAACTCTATACCCTAAATTCTAAACAATAACATTAAATTATAAACCTTACCGATGCTTAAAATATAGTATGCGCAATTAAGAGCAAGTATATTCGTCGAAAAAGTAATAAAGTGATAAGTAAAATGTCGAACCCGTAGGGATTGGAGTGATAAACTCAAAGTAATTGCATGAAAGAGTTAGTAAAATAATGATGTGTGGTGAATGGAATTATAAACTAAATGCAATAATAAAAAGTAAAGATGAAGCAATGATTAAGGACAAACAGATGTTGTAGCAAAGATTCAGATAATTATATATGCCAGGTTTATTACTTAGGAACTAAGTTCATGATCTAAACTGCCATCTGTAGCGACCTTTTTCATTAGCTTTTAAACTATAGGTTCGGGTGCTACGAGTTATCCCCAAATCATTCTTTGGAATTTCGGTTTAAAGGAATTTCTTTTGAAAATTCGTATTCTTTTGAAAACAATAAAACTCTTGGAGTCGCCATCGACCACTTGGATAAGGTAGGCTGGATACCATAAGAAACTAGAGATTCGTTTTGAAAGGGTCCGAGAGTTGGTTACGCGTGGGGAAGGATTAGCACCCCATCACGCCTCGAAATCGGTACCAAAATATTTGTTGCTTTTAAAATGATGGAAATTAATTGAAATTTGAATTTAATTTAATTTGGCGTACTTAATTGAAAATTGACTTTAATCGAACGTGCTTCATCAAATTGGCGAGTTCAAATTAATTGGACATTTAATTAATAAGGTTGACGATACATCAGACCATAGATTAAACCGACATCATATAAGCCTGACTGCCGTGTTAATTTATGGTTCGAATCCCGTACGTCACCTTTATGCATGGTGCAAGCAATTAAGTTATGATGTAATGATTTTACCAAGTTTTAATCTTACCTTAGGTCGGTAAGGATTAATTCAAATATTTTGTCAACATCCTTTAAGCTCGGACTATTACGACACAAATATCGAAATTAATAAATACCTTCCTTCTTATGATTCAAATTGATCAATTAACACATGTAAAATGGGGTCATATGAATAAAAATTAAAATGGATGCCATAAAAAGGCTTGAAAATAAACACACAAAAGCCCACCCAATGCCCTAATCTAAAGGCTCGAGTTATGGAAGACCCAATTATTGATCTAATTAATAACTAGGTGAATCTAAATATTTAACCCTAACAAATTATGGATTATCTTGTAACATGATAATCATTTCGATCGGTTTTAAACTAGTATTCCAATAAGACAATGATACTATTTAAAACAAATCAAGTTAATTGATCATGGTTTTAATTTAAATGTCAATCTAATTTTCGTATTAATTTTATCTTAAAAGTAACTAAGAAGTGTTCAATTAGTTTAATGAATTTAACATGTATCCCAATAAGCCAAGGGTAAATTTAAATTCACTAAATTAATTCGAACCTTAGGTCTAATTACGGCTCTAAAAAAACTAATCCTAAATTAACCTAATTAATTTAAAGATCGTGCCCCTATGATACGAACACACGATTTTAAACTAATTAAATTAATTTGCCTAATTCTAACCTAAGATTAATCTAGCAAGCTCAAAGCCCACCTAAACTAAACAAGCCAAAGGCCCAAACTACTAAACTAAGCATGTAAGTAAAAATATATTTACTATAAAATATTATATATAAAAACATATATTGTATAGAAGAAAGGAATATATATTATATGCATTAAAAAAACTTTATATTATATATTATAAGAAAAATATATATTATATATTAAAAGAAGAAGTCATATATTATGTACATTATAAAAAGACTTTATCATATATATCATATAAACTTTATTATATATCTACATCATAAAAACCTTATATAATATATATATATATTATAGAAACTTTGAAAAAAACTTATATTATATATATATATAATATAGAATACTTTATACTATATCTATTATGAAAAACTTTATATTATATATATTATAAAAACTTTAAGCTATATATATTATAAAAATGTATATTACATATTAAAATGAAAACTTTGCATTATACTTTATATATAAAAAATTATATTATAGATATATATTGTATATTATATCATAAAGACATAAGTTACGTAAACATCATATACTATGTAATATATATTACATACCATGTAAACAAAAATCACAACATGTAATATTTTTTCATCAACCACAAACATATGTATTTAACAAAAATAAAACAATAACAACAATATTAAACAAAGTCTGGAAAGTAAAATGCATGAAACAAGGGACACAATAACACTAAAATTTGGACTAGAATGAAAGAAAAGTAAAATTTGAGGACTGAGTTTTAAAAAAGGAAGAGGACGAAATTGCAAACTGAATCAAAACTGGAAGGATCGGGGAAAGGATTTCAAAACACGAAATGGCTAAAGGGGTGACTTAATGGAGCGGAGGGACCAAAGCGGCCATTTCAAAAGGCGAAAACCCCTTCGTGCGTAAATAGCACGACCCTGAGGGGTTTATTTTTCAATTAAACCATTTTTAGAAGGGGGCCGAGTATATAAATCATTTTTTGGGCTGAGAACGGTTAAAACATAAAAAAACACCAACCCCTTTTTTCTCTCTATCCCTTTTGAACCTAAGATGAACACCGCCGTGGTGTTCATCCGCACCACCGGGTGTTCAAACCAGATCCTAAAAACCACCGCCATTCCTAGTTTTCGGCCACATTCTCGCTGTGTCAGTGTAGCGGCGTTTTTTGAAAAACCTTTAGAAAAATTATAAGTTCAGCGCTACGGGTTATCCCAAAAATCATTTCTTTGTAATCTTGGTTTAAAGGGATTTCTTTTGAAAATTCTTTTTCTTTGGAAAAATGATTGAAAACTGAGAGTCGCCACCGACCACTTGGATAAGGTAGGCCGGACACCACAAAACCAGAGATTCATTTTGAAAGGGCTCGGGAGTTGGTTACGTGTGGGGAAGGATTAGCACCCCCATCACGCTTGGAAATAGGTACCAAAATATTTGTTGCTTTTAATCAAAGGAAATTGTTGGAATTTGAAAGGAATTTAATTCGGTGACCATAATTGAAAATTAACCTTAATTGAACGGGCTTTATCAAATTGGTGGGTTCAAATTAATTGGACATTTAATTAATAAGGTTGACGATACATTGGACTGGACTAAACCGACATCATATAAGCCTGACTGCCATGTTAGTTTATGTTTCGAATCCCGCACGTTACCTTTATGCATGGTGCAAGCAGTTAAAGAATGATGTAATGACTTTGTCAAGTTTTAATTCTATCTTGAGTCGGTAAGGATTAATTCAAATATTCGGTCAACATCCTTTAAGCTCGAACTGTTGTGACACAAATATCAGAATTAATGAATACCTCCCTTTTTATGATTTAAATTAATTAATTCAAAATAAATAGGTCACATGAATGACAATTAAAGAGGGATGTCACAAAAAGGCTTGAAAATTAAACACACAAAGAGGCCCCTAAAGCCCTAACCTAAAAGGCCGAGATTATGAAAATTTAATTAGTGATCTAATTTAAAAAACTAGGTGAATCTAATATTAACCCTAAATTAATTAATCCTAAAAAGGCTAGAGAACCCTAATAAATTATGAATTATCTTGTAGCATGACAATTAACTCGATCGATCTTAAACTAGTATTCCAATAAGTCAAAAATACTATTTAAAGTAAATCGAATTAATTAATCATGGTTTTATTTTAAATGTCAATTTAATCTCCATGTTAATTTTATCTTAAAAAGTAATTAAGAAATGTCCAACTAGTTTAATGAACTTAACATTTATCCCAATAAGCCAAGGGTAAATTTAAATTCACTAAACCAATTTGAACCTTAATCTATCTAAGGCTCTAAGCTAAGCCTAAATTAATCTAATTAATTTAAAGATCGTGCCCCTATGAGACGAGCACACGATTTTAAATTAATCAATTAATTTTACCTAATTCTAATCAAGAATTAATCTATCAAACTCAAAACCCTTCTAACCTAAGCAAGCCCTAAGCACAAGAAGGTCAAACCACTAAGCCCAAAACATAAAAAAGCCTAAACCACTAAGCCCAAAACATAAAAGGCCTAAACTTCTAAACTAAACCCAAATGAAAGACCACATGTATACTTTTAAGAAAAATATATTTTAATTATATATTATATATTATATACCATATACAAAAAAATTATAAAAGGGATATTATGAAACCATGATAATAAAATACATACAAGCTAATAATAAATTAACCAACATTCAACAAGTGAAATAACATATATATCACAAGCAAAAAAATAAAATAAATAAAACACATAAAAAATGACTAAAATAAACAACAAAGGTTACCAATAAAATCATCCATATTTTCATTGAACTATAAAAAATGATTATACATAAATAAAAAGAAAAGGGAAGAATGTGCCCAAAACCCAAATACTTATGCTCGATCAACCAAATTCCACATGTTGTTGTTGGGGTTGAGAAGCTCGATTCAAGGGTTTAATAATGGTGGAAAATGATTTCGATTAGGGAAAATTATAGTGGATAAGGGAATCGAATGGTCTTAAAAAATGGCCGTGGGGGTTTGGGTCTTTAAAACAATGGAAAATGGCAGTTAATTTAGGGTATAAAAAACAATAAAAATGAAGAAAAAGGCAATGGGGGGTTGCCGAATGCAGGGAAAAAGTCATTAGGGTAGGTTTTTTTAGGGTATATGTGTGTGTGTGTGTGATGAAGGGTATTTTTGGTTAATCCCTTTAAAATAAGAAACAATGAAAATTAAAACCTTGGTCACCAAGTAGTTTTTTTAACCAATGTGAATAAGGCATTGATTCATCCAATGAGAACCGAGCCTTGGTGAGTAAGGAGTTGGGATTTTTTTATTATTTTTGTACATATTTTTTACTATATAAAATTATATATAATGGGCCATGAGATTTTTGGGCTTAGGGTATAAGGTAAGGTTTTTGGGTATTTAAAAAAAGATAATGTGGATTTATTTTATTTCGAGCATTTAATTTAATCTGGACAAAATTTAGTGTCTACAGCTGCCCTTCTTTGCTTATACTTGTGGAATAAGAATAAAGCAAAGACCATAAGCACTAATTTTGTCCTACTTCCCTGTTAGGAGATTCCGAACTATGAGTTCCTCCTATATAGAACTGTTCACCCTTCTTCTCCCTACAACTTGGAGCTATGAGTATTTGTCTCCTTTGCCCTACAAAACTTTGAGCTACGGGTATCTACCTTTTTCGCTCCGAAAAACTTTGAGCTACGAGTATTGCCCCTTTCGCTCCAAAACCCTAAGCTATGAGTATCTGCCTCCTTCTCTCTAAAAACTCTGAGCTATGAGTATCTACTTCCTCCGCTCGATAGTTCTAATACGGCGAGCTTGAAATCCTTTGCCTGAAATCCTTGAGCTTTGAGTATCTGCCCCCTTCGCTCTGAACTATGAGTATCTGCCTCCTCCGCTCGGTAGTCCTTTATGTCCTTTCTTTTTCTTGACTTTCTGAATCTCTTGCTCTAAAGCGCCTTGACAAGTTTTCTCTCTAGAGATTTTTCTTCTTTTTTCTTTCTACTTCTTTTTTTTATTTTCTTTTTTTTCTCCTCACTCTTTTTCTTTCTTCTCTTTCTCTCTCTTTTTCTTCTCTATATTTTTCTTTTTTTGCTCTCTTTCTTTTTCTCATTTGTGTTTCTCTTTTTCTATTTCTCTCTTTTTTCTTTTATCTCATTCTTTTTCTTTTTCTCTTTCTCCTTATTTTTCTCTTTTTTCTTTTTTTCTTCTTTTTACTCTATTTTTCTTTTTTGTTCTTTCTCTTTCTTCTTCCTCTTTTCTTCTTTTTTCCTTTTTTTCTTTCTTTCTTTCTCTTTCTTCTTTCTATTCTTTTTTTCTTTTTTCTTCTTTCTCGTTCTTCTTCTTTTTGTTTTCTGGATGCCCCTACGAGTTTTCGCCTCTAGTCCCTTTGGGTTTCTTCATGAAAGACCTTTGTTCTCCTTTCTCGGCAAATTTTATCCATTTTGCATCCGATGTGCTCCTGCATTAGCTTTGGCATATTCCTTTCATGTCTTGGAACAAACGCTAATCGTATGTCGCTTCCTTGCAAGTTCTTCTGAAACTATCGCTTTTCTCCGGCTGACTCTTCCAACTATAAATCCCTCTATGCCTTAATTTCTGTTGCGTTGGCACTTTAGTGTCATGCTCCAAAGATTTCTTGATGGCTCGGAAGTCTTGACAGGAAAATAAACCGGCTTCCAAAGCTTAAAAAGTGCTCTTTTTTTCATGAAATTCTTGGATCAATGCTCAAATTCTGGAGTTGTTCTTCTCACTACAAAATCCTTTATTCTCCAGTGTTTAACATTGTTCGAAGGCGAAAGTTGTTCTCCTTACATCGGATGTCTTCAATCCTTGCAGGTGTTGATGAAGTCTTCTCATTATGGGCTCTTCTTATGATGAACTTCTCATCTTTCTATCACGGTTGATGTCTGGACAGCTCTTTTCATCATAGTCTATTAGGGAGTCACCATCTTTACTGAGATCTGCCTCTCCAATCAGGAAGTTTCAGGCTAAAACATCTTTCAATTCTTTAAATCTATCAACAACAACCTAAATGGTTTGATGATGTGAGTCAGTATGTTCCTAGCCTAGGAATGTTTAGCTAAATATGATGCATGAATTATGCCATTTTCAAAGATGCTTGGGGAAAACTTTCACAGGCTTTCTGTTTTTGTTAAGTCTTCAATCCTATTTTGGAAAGATGTGGCTGTCCTATACTGGTTTGACTAAAATTTGTCGCCTCCCAAACACTGCCCTACTCAACTTGGGCTTCGTTATTTCCCTTTCATTCACTCTTCGCGGTGAGCCGTCTTCATTCTCAACATTAGGATGCATACATAATCCTAAACTTTCCCAAATATTTCTTATTTCCATAAGGTCATATCTTCACTTTTTATTTACTGAATCTTCCTTATTCGTCATTCTTGAAAGGAAATGCTGACTCACACTGGTCAGAATAACACTACCTTCACTTAACTCGAGCTTAACTATTGCTTCTTCATGGACTCTTCATGACGAGCCTTCTACAATCTCCTTGTTTTGAGTGAACTCATGTCCCATTGATTTCCAAATTATCCATATTCTCAAATCTCTGACCGGTCTAGCATCGGGGATCTTGCAATTATTCTCTTTGTAATTATTGATAAATCATGCTAGGTCAACCGTGTAAACCCTTGATTTGAAGCTGCAGAAAAGCCTTCATCGTCAAATGCTTAGACAAGACCAAGATAGCAATATCCCGACCACCCAAGATTCTTAAGGAATATGATTGAGCCATGAATCCCCACTGTGAACATATCCGTTTCCATGACCTTCTTCAAGTGTGCAGACGCATTCCTATAACAAGGTGGTGATATCTCCACGATTCTGAGTCAAACCTTTGCCCCAATCTTCACTCATTCTGGCTAAAGTTCTAAGCTTCAAAGGATAATCATGGGACTTCGATGGCTTATGGAAACCCAGCCCTTGTTAATACTCTTCTGATTAAGCAAAGCAGAATACTCATCAACTGTAGAAGTCGGGTCCTTCCCGTTAACAGAAAACAGGATTCCAAGAGTGAAAGATGGCTCAAAATGATGGCTGATTAACTTGGACATTCATTAAACGTGTGATACACTACAATTCATACAGGACCAACTTCGTGATCGTCAACCCCATCTTTACCAGATTTGTTTCATCTTTCACAACTCGTTTTACTGTAAGATGATGTAAGTATACCCTGCTCGCTTGATAAACTGTCACCTTGTACGCTTTGGTTATCTTTAGACCAACTTCAGACGGCTAAATTGATGCCCCATTTTTCCTAATCTTAGCAGTACTTCATCTCTTCCTCTGGTTCAAGGGTTACTTACCCTTGACCCATTGGTATGGTCCCTCTTCCTTTTCAATACTAGGCTGAAGACATGCCCCATGAGTCTCCCAATTTTCAAGAGAATTCAACCTTGATCTTTTTGAACCAACTAAGGCCTTGCAATAGATACTTATTTCAGGTTTTTGAATCATGTAACATGAAGGCATGTTATTATTCCCTTCAGAAGCAATGATAGGTTTGCATTAGGTCGATCATGTACACACTTGACCTTGCATCCTAAACTCCATTTAAAAAGCACGGAGATACCTTATTCTTCTATTTCTCTCTTTTCTTCTTTTTATTTCCTTTATTTTTTTCTCTCTCTATCCTTCTGTCTATACATCGGTTTGCTAATTATCATTTCAACAAAGGATGCCCCTTTTAGGTTAATATACAATATCAAAATTAATAAAAAAGAATAGAATACCCCAGATATCAAATGCAAGAGCGTCTTAGATTCAATCCTCAGGTGATCAATAGTTTTCCTTTGAATGTTATTGCAATATTTGCGAGATCCCTTTTAGATTGCTCAGTTCATCCTCATGATTATGGTACTTGCTTAATCGGTTCGAAAACTACTCCTTCTAGTTCTCATCATCTCTTTCTATTTAAAAATGTTTGAGCTTTCTAACTTTTATTCAGCCCTTGGAGCGTGGAAAATGCTATTCGGATAATTCTAATTGTAAGTGTGTACTTTTGATTATAATTAATATTGTGCCAGTGTCCTCAAGGATTCATCTCCGGGACTTATTCAATTTGTTCATTCATTTCCTTTTTCCTAGGGGAATTCAACTCGTCACAGTCCTTTGTCTCGAGGATAATGATGGAGCATGCAATAATACCCCGAGTTACTCTATATAGTCATGATTTTGAAAATATTACCATCACTCATAAAGTAAAGAGTTTCGAACTTTAGCGGAGTGCCCCCTAAAATTCTACACTCGTATCCAAAAATGTTTATTACCAGGTTTCAAAATTGGAGTGCTTTTTAATTAATGCCTATTACCAGGCATTGAAAGTTAAATCGATTTGTCTTATTTTGAAATATTCTATTTTTCTTTGTCCAGCATATTCAAGCAACTCTATTTGGGCTCTCCTAGGAGATTTTCTTATCATCGAACATCATCGAATGAGTAGTAATCTTGCTTCTCGTGCTTTACTGACCAGAGCAAACTGATCGGAAATCACGCTTCATCGTTATCACAACATTCAATTGATCTCTTTCATTAGAATCAATGTCGCATCATGCACGTGATATCCGGGGGTCTACGAGGTTAAGAAAGAATATATACACATATGTTTAAGAAAAGAGTATTCTTTCATTGAAATAGAAAAAACAAACATAAATTAGACCTTTACAGAGGATCACTACTATTGTCTTCAGGTAAACAAAAACAAAATTAACACACATAAAAATAGGTAAAAAAACCTAAAAATATGGATAGGATGCCTTAGAAACCCCTGACCCTTGCAACGTAGGTCAATCATCCCGACGGCTCAAACTTTCCAAAAACTTAGCCTCTTTCTTTGAACTTTGGCTTTTCGTTCTCAAAGGAAATCACTTCATTCTTAGCAAGTTCATAGATCTTACCCTTCAGAAACACACACTCTTCCATTGTACAGCCAAAGTCACCGTGATGATACTCACATGGAACCCTGACACTAGGCATATTGGGATTGAAATAAGCATACCGCTTCGTGGGAGGTAGCTTCAAGAGTCTATTTTGAACTAACAGAGGTAACAGCTCTGAATTTGTCATTGGGAATAACATATTTGTCTTATTTTCACTCCCTCTTGCATCATGCGCTTTAGCTTTCCTTTTCCCTTTTTCCTTAAGCAAGACTCTCCTCCTTTGAAGACATCGCTATTATCAAGGCATGTTGCTTTTGTGGACTCTTTCGGAACTACTTCAGACCTTTTAAGCGGGTTCAGGATCGAGCTTCCTGTGGAACGGTCGTGATTGCGATGGCTACTAGCGTTTCCTGATTTTGCCGATGTCGGTAACTTTGCCTCATCCACATTTTTCATCACGACGACCTGATCTTCTCCTAATTTCACAGTATTGGCCGCGGCTGGAAAATTAATTTTCAGACCTGGACTCGTTTTCTCAAACTCTAATACCCCGATATCTAGGAGATATTGAACTTTACGTTTAAAACTCACACATCTCTCGATGGGATGCCCCAGAGTTCTGACATGTTAATCTCAATGGTCTTTTCTCACTAAACCAACTCGGATATGGAAGTGACAGGGCTTTGACCAAGCAAGGTGCCACCAATCGAGCATGTAGCAACTTGGAATATAGGTCTCGATAGCTGAAAGGACTGGGAGTGAACTGGAAGTCCTTCTATTCTTCCTTTCTTTCTTGAGCCTTGGAAGTCTAGCTAACCGACAGTTGATGAGGTTTTGGAATCACAGAAACCATAGGCTGATCATGTGATTGCAGGAATAAAAATTCAAAAGATAGTTTAGTCGGCATATTCATCTTCTCGTTGCATATTGTACCTCTCTCATCTTGCGGCTCTGACTTACTCGGTTCTTTATTTGCTGGCAATGACAAGATCTCCGAGAGAGAGTCCTCGGTCTTATCCAACACTAATTTGGCAGGGCACTGCGAAGCGATGCGCTGTACCTCATATTGGTTGATGATAGCTTGGTCTTCACCAGATAAAATCTACTCCGCTGTGAAGTCACAATCACAATTCTCACCCTCTTCTTGCACAAAAAGGTCCCCTTTCATGCCCCCTTCTTTGGTCATCATACTCATCAGTTCATCGATTTTCCCATTTGTTTCTTCTTGGAACTTTTTCACATATGATATTGTCTCCCTTTGATTCCAAACCAATTGTTCATGAAGCTATTCGAGTTTATCTACCCTAGCTGCTAGGTCATTCATATTTCTAGAGTCGAACTGGTTAGAAGTCATTCCCTCTTACTCATATTTTTTGAGGCGAATGTTTTTTTCCCAGTTAGTGATGCATATAATGCATGTGAATGTACAAAAATGTATTATTTGAACAAAAATATCAAGGCAACACAAAATAATGCTACTATGAAAACATAGATGCAAAGAGCAACATCGAGTTCAGCAAATATCCCCATTAAACGACTCGCATTAATGGGAATGTCGTCTCGTTACAATAGCCAAAGAAATCTCGCTTTACAAATGGTCTTATGATAGCATATAGGTCAACAATCTTTTCTCTCTCATCAGATTCACCATTTGCATAGTCCTAAAGCTTGGCAACATCTTCCCCTAAGAATTGTGACTTCCGAGTGGCCTCTTGTATCGGAAGCAAATTATTGACCCGTGGAGGGCTACTCGCGTGGGCATGTGGCGTTTCACTCCCACTTAAGGGATGAAGCTCGGGTATAGAGCTTGATGAAATGGTGCAACACATGTTGGTGATTCCTTAAAAATTAAATGAAAAATTAATTCAAAGGCCACAAATCATCAATGCCCGTTCAATTGTAGTTACATTTTCAAGAAAAGGTTCAACCTTACTAGAATCAATTCAAATTGCTACAATTTTCCATCATTAATAAGCAACAAATATTTTATTTGGTTTAACTCTCTTTTTGTTTTTTTAAACAAAACTGAACCCCATCGGAGTCGCCATGCTATAGTGATGTTTTTTTGAAAAACCTTTAGAAAAATTATAAGTTCGGCACTACGGGTTATCCCAAAAATCCTTTCTTTGTAATCTTGGTTTAAAGGGATTTCTTTTGAAAATTCTTTTTCTTTGGAAAACTGATTGAAAACTGGGAGTCGCCACAGGCCACTTGGAAAAGGTAGGCCGAACACCACAAAACTAGAGATTCATTTTGAAAGGGCTCAGGAGTTGGTTACGTGCGGGGAAGGATTAGCACCCCCATCACGCCCGAAAATCGGTACCAAAATATTGTTGCTTTTAATCGAAGGAAATTGTCGAAATTTGAAAGAAATTTAATTCGGTGACCTTAATTGAACGAGATTTATCAAATTGATGGGTTCAAATTAATTGGACATTTAATTAATAAGGTTGACGATACATCGGACTAGACTAAACCGACATCATATAAGCCTGATTGTCGTGTTAGTTTATGGTTCGAATCCTACACGTCACCTTTATGCATGGTGTAATCAGTTAAAGAATGATGTAATGACTTTGTCAAGTTTTAATTCTACTTTGAGTCGTTAAGGATTAATTAAAATATTCAGTCAACATCCTTTAAGCTCGGATTGTTGCGACACAAATATCGAAATTAATGAATACCTCCTTTTTATGATTTAAATTAATTAATTCAAAATAAATGGGTAACATGAATGACAATTAAAGAAGGATGTCACAAAAAGGCTTGAAAATTAAACACACAAAGAGGCCCCTAAAGCCCTAACCTAAAAGGCCCAGATTATGAAAATTTAATTAGTGGTCTAATTTAAAACTAGGTGAATCTAATATTAACCCTAAATTAATTAGTCCTAAAAAGGCTAGAGAACCCTAATAAATTATGAATTATCTTGTAACATGGCAATTAACTCGATCGATCTTAAACTAATATTCCAATAAGTCAAGAATACTATTTAAAGTAAATCGAATTAGTTAATCATGGTTTTAATTTAAATGTCAATTTAATCTCCATGTTAATTTTATCTTAAAAGTAATTAAGAAATGTCCAACTAGTTTAATGAACTTAACATTTATCCCAATAAGCCAAGGGTAAATTTAAATTCACTAGACCAATTTGAACCTTAATCTATCTAAGGCTCTAAGCTAAGCCTAAATTAATCTAATTAATTTAAAGCTCGTGCCTCTATGAGACGAGCACACGATTTTAAATTAATCTAATTAATTTTACCTAATTCTAATCAAGAATTAATCTATCAAACTCAAAACCCTTCTAACCTAAGCAAGCTTAAGCACAAGAAAGCCCAAACCACTAAGTCCAAAACATAAAAAAGCCTAAACCACTAAGACCAAAACATAAAAGGCCTAAACTTCTAAACTAAACCCAAATGAAAAACCACATGTATACTTTAAAGAAAATATATTTTAATTATATATTATATACCATATACAAAAAAATTATAAAAGGGATAATATGAAACCATGTTAATAAAATACATACAAGCTAATAATAAATTAACCAACATTCAACAAGTGAAATACCATACATATCACAAGGGAAAAAATAAAATAAAGTAAAACACATAAAAAAGGACTAAAATAAACAACAAAGGTTACCAATAAAATCGTCCACATTTTCATTGAACTATAAAAATGATTATACATAAGTAAAAAGAAAAGGGAAGAATGTACCCAAAACCCAAATATTTATGCTCGATCAACCAAATTCCACATGTTGTTGTTGGGGTTGAGAAGCTCAATTCAAGGGTTTAATAATGGTGGAAACGATTTTGATTAGGGGAAATTATAGTGGATAAGGGAATCGAATGGTCTTAAAAAATGGTAGTGGGGGGTTGGGTCTTTAAAATAATGGAAAATGGCAGTTAATTTAGGGTATAAAATACAATGATAATGAAGAAAAGGGCAATGGGGGGTTTGTCGAATGCAGGGAAAAAGTCATTAGGGTAGGTTTTTTTAGGGTATATATATGTATATATGTATGTATGTATATATGTGATGAAAGATATTTTTGGTTAATCCCTTTAAAATAAGAATAAATGAAAATTAAGACATTGGTCACCAAGTAGTTTTTTTAACCAATGAGAATGATGCATTGATTTATCCAATGAGAACCAAGCCTTGGTGAGTAAGGAGTTGGGATTTTTTTTTGTACATATTTTTTTACTATATAAAATTATATATAATGGGCCATGAGATTTTGGGCTTAGGGTATAAGGTAAGGTTTTTGGGTATTTAAAAAAAGTGTAATGTAGATTTATTTTATTTCGAGCATTTAATTTAACCAGAGATTCTGGGTTCGATCCCTAGTAGAGTCGCAATGTTGTAGCGATGTTTTTTGAAAAACCTTTAGAAAAATTATAAGTTCGGCGCTACGGGTTATCCCCAAAATTTTTCTTTGTAATCTTGGTTTAAAGGGATTTCTTTTGACAATTCTTTTTCTTTGGATAACTGATTGAAAACTAGGATTCGCCACCGGCCACTTGGATAAGGTAGGCCGGACACCACAAAACCAGAGATTCATTTTGAAAGGGCTCGGGAGTTGGTTAGTGTGGGGAAGGATTAGCACCCCCATTACGCCTGGAAATCGGTACCAAAATATTTGTTGCTTTTAATCGAAGAAAATTGTCGAAATTTGAAAAGAATTTAATTTGGTGACCTTAATTGAAAATTAACCTTAATTGAACGGGCTTTATCAAATTGGTGGGTTCAAATTAGTTGGACATTTAATTAAGAAGGTTGAAGATACATCAGATAGACTAAACCGATATCATATATACCTGACTGCCGTGTTAGTTTATGGTTCGAATCCCGCATGTGACCTTTATGCATGATGCAAGCAGTTAAAGAATGATGTAATGACTTTGTCAAGTTTTAATTCTACCTTGGGTCGTTAAAGATTAATTCAAATATTCGGTCAACATCCTTTAAGCTCGGACTGTTGCGACACAAATATTGGAATTAATGAATACCTCTTTTTATGATTTAAATTAATTAATTCAAAATAAATGGGTCACATGAATGACAATTAAAGAAGGATGTCACAAAAGGCTTGAAAATTAAATACACAAAGAGGCCCTAAAAACCCTAACCTAAAAGGCCCAGATTATGAAAATTTAATTAGTGATATAATTTAAAAACTAGGTGAATCTAATATTAACCCTAAATTAATTAATCCTGAAAGGGCTAGAGAACCCTAATAAATTATGAATTATCTTGTAACATGATAATTAACTAGATCGATCTTAAACTAGTATTCCAATAAGCCAAGAATACTATTTAAAGTAAATCGAATTAATTAATCATGGTTTTAATTTAAATGTCAATTTAATCTCTATGTTAATTTTATCTTAAAAGTAATTAAGAAATGTCCAACTAGTTTAATGAACTTAACATTTATCCCAATAAACCAAGGGTAAATTTAAATTCACTAAACCAATTTGAACCTTAATCTATCTAAGGCTCTAAGCTAAGCCTAAATTAATCTAATTAATTTAAAGATCGTGCCCCTATGATACGAGCACACGATTTCAAATTAATCAATTAATTTTACGTAATTCTAATCAAGAATTAATCTATCAAACTCAAAACCCTTCTAACCTAAGCAAGCCCTAAGCACAAGAAGGCCCAAACCACTAAACCTAAAACATAAAAAAGCCTAAACCACTAAGCCCAAAACATAAAAAGGCCTAAACTTCTAAACTAAATCCAAATGAAAGATCACATGTATACTTTTAAGAAAATATATTTTAATTACATTATATACCATATACAAAAAAATTATAAAAGGGATAATATGAAACCATGATAATAAAATACATACAAGCTAATAATAAATTAACCAACACTCAACAAGTGAAATAACATACATATCACAAGCAAAAAAAATAAAATAAAATAAAACACATAAAAAAATGTCTAAAATAAACAACAAAGGTTACCAATAAAATCATCCACATTTTCATTGAACTATAAAAAAAGATTATACATAAATAAAAAGAAAAGGGAAGAATGTACCTAAAACCCAAATATTTATGCTCGATCAACGAAATTCCACATGTTGTTGTTGGGGTTAAGAAGCTCGATTCAAGGGTTTAATAATGGTGGAAAACAATTTTGATTATGGAAAATTATAGTGGATAAGGGAATCAAATGGTCTTAAAAAATGACAGTGGGGTTTGTGTCTTTAAAACAATGGAAAATGGCAATTAATTTAGGGTATAAAAACAATGAAAATGAAGAAAAGGCCAATGGGGGGTTCCGAATACAGGGGAAAAAGTCATTAGGGTAGGTTATATATATATATATATGTATATTTGATGAAGGGTATTTTTGGTTAATCCCTTTAAAATAAGAACCAATAAAAATTAAGACCTTGGTCACCAAGTAGTTTTTTTAACCAATGGGAATGAGACATTGATTCATCCAATGAAAACCAAGCCTTGGTGAGTAAGGAGTTGAGATTTTTATTATTTTTTTGTACATATTTTGTACTATATAGAATTATATATAATGGGCCATGAGATTTTGGGCTTAGGGTATAAGATAAGGTTTTTGGGTATTTAAAAAAAGGGTAATGTGGATTTATTTTATTTCGAGCATTTAATATAACCCGAACGAAATTTAGTGTCTACAGTCAGTCGCCGCTCGTCGATGACCGGCGAACCCCAAAACCCTAAAAATAAACTCATTTCTCAATTTAAACTCGAATCAAACCTTACTCCTCAAAAACTCGACCTCTTTCCCCTTTGAAAAGCCAAAAACAAGTTCATTTTTTAAAACAATGAAACTGGAACCAAAACCTTTTGGGCTAATCTTCCTTCCGGCTCATCATACGCGACCTTTAGAAGACCGGGAGGATTATCGCCGATGAAGGAAGATGTGTAGACGCAACGAAAAGGCAAACGTCGAAGGTATAAAACGAAATCCCTAATCTCTATGCATGTATGGAAATGAAAATATAGGAGACAATATATCTTAGAAGCTTTTCTTTTCTTTTCTCTATTCTGTATTGCTCGAAATCTCCCCGTTATTAGCTTGGTTTACAATTGTTTGTTTCGGTTTTCATACAACTCAGATTACAATTTTTTGCATATAAAAATAAATAAAGGAAATTTGGTGATTGGTTTGAAAATCCTTGCTCTGAAATTCCTTGTCTTGATTCATATGCGTCTATGATATTGTTGGGTTGTCCCTTTGCATTTGCTGATTATCCTGACACTTTGTTTTTTGTTTGCTATGGCTTTCGTACGATGAGGAGGGGACCAAAAGCTGGTGGCATGGCCGCTGATGTGGCGAGGAGATGGTGAGGTGGCGTCGGGCCACTTGCTCTTTCGACCGAAGTGGAGGCAAAGCTGGAAGATCAACCAGTGCCCACGCAGGTGATGGAGTGGCGTGCACTTGCGCGTATGGAAATTTAAGAGCCGCACGTGGGCGCGTGGGAGTTTTGGAGCCTTCCCCACCTTGATCATGGATAGTTAGATCTTCCCTAGATCTAACGGTCGAGAATCGGCTGCACAAGAAATGAAGGGAATCGAATTAGGGGTTTTTTTTTCTTTAATTCCAGGCCCTATTGGGTCATATGTATTATAAAAAAGGCTCATGTAAATAGACATTAAAAAATGGGCCTTTTGTTTATTTATATTAATGGGCTGTTATAAATAAACTTGGAATTTTATTCTAAATTAATTAGTCTATATATATATTCCGTTTTAATTATAACAATACAATATAATATATAATAACAATAAAGATAAATATAATGATAGTAACAAAGCAATAAAAATAAGATAACATAAAGGAAAATAATATACTATACCGATAATATTTAGGGGTTTTTAATTGGGTGACAACATAATAATAAGTAGTATTATACACTTAACAAATAATACTAGTAATTAATCTTTTGGGTTTTTGGGTTATAATAAAAAGATAAAGTAATCAAAGCCCTTTACATATTTTTTATAGAGAATTAACATACACACACATATATATATGTAAGACCATTATTGTAAAAACAAAAAATAAAAACGGGTTGACCCCGGACAAAATTAGTGATTACAGCTGCCCCCTTAGCTTATCCTTGTGGAACAAGAATAAAGCAAAGACCATAAGCACTAATTTTGTCCCACTTCCCTGTTGGATGATTTGCTTTTTCGAAACGATAGCGAACAAATTCATATAACTTGTTTTCCCGAAGCAGCAAAAACAAACTGGGTAACACTGGCATGTCCTTTCGGAGCGGCAGTGGACAGACCTGACAGCAAACGACTCATTCCTCTAAAGCGGCAGCGAATGAATCCAAATAACTTATTTTTCCAAAACAACAAAAACAAACTGGGTAACGCTGACATGTCCTTCTAGAGCGGCAATAGACATACCAGACAGTAAACGACTCATTCCTCCAAAGCGGCAGCGAATGAATCCAAATAACTTGTTTTCCTAGAGCAGCAAAAATGAAATATGTAGCACTAGTACGTCATTCTAGAGAAGCAGTGGATAGTCCAGACAGAAAAAGATCCATTCCTCCAAAGCGGCAGCGAATGAATCCAAATAACTTGTTTTCCTAGAGCAGAAAAAATGAAATATGTAGCACTAGTACGTCATTCTAGAGAAGCAGTGGATAGTCCAGACAGAAAAAGATCCATTCCTCCGAAGCGGCAGCGAATGAATCCAAATAACTCGTTTTCCCATAGCGACAAAAATAGACTGGGTAATGCTGGTATGTCCTTCCGGAGTGGCAATTGACAGACCAGACAGCCAATGACTCATTCCTATGAAGTGGCAGCGAATAAGTGCAAATAACTTATTTTCCAAGAGCGGTGAAAATAGACCGGGTAATGCTGGTATGTCCTTTCAGGGCGGTAGTGAACAAAAAGTAAATCTTCAAATAAAGGTCCCATTCTTCTTGGGCCTAAGGATAGGCTTTCTGACTTTCCTATCTAAAAATTCTTGAACTATGAGCACTTGTCTCCTTCACTATGTAGTCCTTAAGTTGTGATTTTGAAATCCTTCACCTAAAATCCTTGAGCTTTGAGTATCTACCTCTTTCACTCTGAAATCCTGATGTGGCGAGTTTGTAATCCTTCGCCTGAAATCCTTGAGCTTTGAGTATCTTCCTCTTTTGCTCTAAAATCCTTGGGTGATGATTTTGAAATTCTTTGCTTGAAAATCCCTTCTTAGGTTTTTGCTTTGTTGTTTTACTCCTCTCTTGGGAAGTGTCCAATCTTTCCTTCAAATATAATTTTTCTTTTTGATCTCTTAATCCCGATCTTCTGTTACTTTCCTCTTATTTTCTTTGTAAAGGCAGTTCCTCGCCTCGTATTCAGATTTAACCCTTTGTGCCCCAATTTCTTTTGTGTTGGCACCTTAGCATCATGCTTGAATGGCTCACTGATGGTCCAGAAGCCTCGACCGAAAATAAATTGGTTGCAAAAGTTTAAAGTTGCTCTCCTCACTACGAAATTCTTTGATCTTTTACCAAAATTCAGAGTTTGGGGTCGTTCTTCTTATTACGAAATTCTTTATCCTCCGATGTCCAAAATTGCCAAAGGTTAAAGCCATTCTCCTCATTTTGGATTTCTTCAATCTTTGCAAATATGGACAAATTCTTCTATTATGGATTATTCTCCAATACAAACAAGTTTTTCTCATTATGAACTTCTTATCTTTCTATCAAGGTTGATGCTTGAACAATTCTTCTCATTATAAACTATTCATTCTTCCGAATGAGCTTTTCTCATCATGAACCAGTCCTTTTTGGCTAACCGAGTTCTCCTTAGGAATTTTTCAAATCTTTATTAGGTGAGTTCTTTATCACTTAGGGACTCGTCATCTTTACTGAGATCTACCTCTCTAAACAGGAATTTAGAGGTCAAAATCTTTTCTAATCTTTGAATCTGTCAAAACAACCAAAATGGTTTGATGATATGAGTTAGCATGCTTCTAAACTAGGGATATCTAACTACATATGATGCATGAACTATGACATTTTTAGAGATGTTGGAGGAAAACCCTTGATTTATGGTTGATCACCCTTAACTTCCACGGGTTTTCTGTCTTTGTTAAGTCTTTATTTTTATTTTATTTCGAAAGGATATGGCTGGCTTATACTGGTTTGACTAAAATCTGTCACCTCCTGAAGTCCACCCTCGGCGCACTACCCCACTCAACTTGGGCTTAATTGTTGTCTCTTCATTTATTCTTCATGACGAGTCCTCTTCATTCTCAAAATTGGGGTGAACACGTGCCCATAAATCTTCTGAACCTTTCTTACTTCCTTAAGGTCCGATCTTCATTTTTCTTTACTGAATTTTCCTCTTTCGTTTCTTCTTAAAAGAAGATGCTAACCCACATCGGTCAGCACAACATTACCCTCACTTAGCTCGGGCTTAACTATTGCCTCTTCATGATGAGCTTTCTCTAATTTGCTCGTTCGAGAGGACTTGTGCCCCCTAGATTTCCAAATTTTCCTCATCCTCAAATCTCTGAATGGTCTAGAATAGGAGATTTTGCAATTATTCTCTTCGTAGTTATTGAGAAATTACGCTAAGTCAATCATGTAAACCTTTGATCTGAAGCTATGCAAAAAAGCCTTCTTTGTCAACTGCTCGAACAAACTCAGGATAGCGACATCACAGTCACCGAAGACTCTTAAGGAAAAGGACCAAGCCATAAATCCCAAAGTAAACAGATCTATCTTTCTGACCTTATCTGGGTGTGTAGGTACGCTCCCATGAATAGACGATGCTACATCTACAATTTCGAATTAATCCTTTGACTCAATCTTCAATCATCCCGGCTAAGTTTCTAGGCTATAAAGGATAAACCTGGGACTTCGAGACTTTGTGTAAACTTATTCTTATGAACACTCTTCTGATTAAGCAAAATGGTATACTCCTCAGCCGTAGGCACAAGTCTTTCCCGATAAAAGTAAAGCAACAGAAAACGGGATTCCAAAGATGAGAAATGGCTCGAAACGAAGGCCAATTAACTTGGACATACATCAAGCGTACAATCTCATTATAACTTTACAGAACTAACTTTAAAACTATCGACCCCATCCTTCCCCGATCTGTTTCAACTCTCGCAACTCGTAAGTATGCCTCGCTTGCTTAATAAACTGTCACCTTGGCCCTTTAGTTACCTTATGACCGAGGTCAGACGGTTGAGTCGGTGCCTTCCTTCTTAAGATACCCTTTTTTTCCTGATCTTAGTAGTACCTCATCTCTGCCTTGGTTTCAATGGCTACTTACCCTTGACCCAGTGGTGTGGTCCTTCTTCCATCTCAATGCTAGGTCGAAAATATGCCCCATGAGTCTCTAAATTTTCAATAGAGTTCAATCTTTCTTTTCCTGAGCCAACCAAGGCCTTATGGTAGATACTCTTTTTGAGTCTTTGAACCGTGTAGCATAAGAAGGCTAGCTATTATTTTACTGATAGGCTTGTACTAGGTCGATCATATACATACTTATTTAGCTTTCATTCCAAACTCTATTCTAATAGTACGGAGAGACCCTATTCTTTATATTTCTCTCTTTTTCTTTTCTCTTATTTCCTTTCATTTTCTCTCTTTTTCCTTCTCTTCTTTCTTTTTCTTTTCATCTATACATCGGTTTGCTAATCAACATTTCAACAGAGGATATTTTTTGGGTTAATATACAAAATTAATAGAAAAATAATAGAATACCCCGGATATCAAATACAAGAACGTCTTAGATTCAATCCCCCGGTGATCAATAACTTACCTTCGAATGTTGTGGTGATATTTGCAGAATTCCTCTTAGATTGGTCGGTTCATCCTCATGATTATGGTACTTGCTTTATCGGTTCGAAAACTACTCATTCTAGTTCTCATCACCTTTCTCCATTCATAAATATGTTCGAGCTTTCTGTCTTGTGTTCGCCCATAGACCATAGAAAATGTCCCTCTAAGAACTCTAGGTGTGGGTGTGTGCCTCTGACTGTAATCGACATTGTGTAAGTGTCCTCAAGGATTCATCTCTGACACTAGGGTATAGAACAAGTGAAGCATAGCTCCTTATTAGATTTTTTCTCCCCTCACAGCTCCATCAGGATGCTTCGGGACTTATTCGACTCGTTCATGCATTTCTTTTTTCTTAGGGTAATTCAACTCATCACATCCCTTTGTCTCGAGAATAATGATAGAGCATACAATAATACCTGAGTTACTCGGCATAGTCACGATTTGAAAACTTACTCATATAGCCAAGGCTTTTGACTCGATTAGAGTAAGTGGAGCAAAGCATCCTTATTTAGCTTTTTTGCTATAATGGAGTACCCCTTCTGATTTTTCTATTATTATTTTACTTTATTATTATTATTATTAGCACTCTATTTTCCTTTTTCTTTTGAAGTACATTCAAACAGCTCTATCAGGCTCTTCTAGAAGATTTTCTTATCATCGAACATCATCACAGGAGTAGTAATCTTGCTTCTCGCGCTTTATCGACCAGAATAGTCTGAGGGGAAATCATGCTTCATCGTTATCACAACATTCAATTGATCTTTTTTGCTAGAATCAATGTCACATCACACACGTGATATCCGGGGTTTGCAAGGGTAAAAAAGAATATATGCGTATACATTTAAGTAAAAGAGCATCCTTTTATCGAAATAGCAAAAGCAAACATAACATAAGTCTTTACAAAAGATCACTAATACTATCTTCGAGTAAACAAAAGCTAAGTGCACAAAAGAAAATGTCACATGCTAGGAAAAAGGAACCTCTAAACTAAAACTAGGGATCAACACCTCCAAAGGTCATATTCTCCAACCTTTCTTCTCAAAGCTTCAAAATCCCGCTCTCAGACAGGCTTTGAACCTTGTTCTTCAGAGCTCCACAATTCTTCGTGGAATGGCCCGTACTTCCCACATGGTAGTCACACGCGGCGTTAGCCTCATAACCATCGGGATATGGAAGACCCTTTAGTTTATACTGAACTAGAGCTAGAAGTTCCGCTTCAACAAGTATTGGGAGCAAGTCTGTGTATGCCATCGGGACCGGATGAAGAAACTTTAGAAGCTTTGCACACAAGGGTGATTAATGATGGGAGCGGTTATGAAACTGATTATAAGAGTAAGAACTCTTCGTGCGACCCGAGGAATCATGCCTCTTCTAAGAGATGGTGCTTGGTTCACCCAATTGCAATACCTCAGACTCTAACATATTCTAGACTAGTTTCTTAAATGCCACACAGTTTTCAACAGCATATCCTTGAACATTAGCGTGATACTCGCAATGAGCATTGGCATCATACCAAGAAGGGCAGGGTGGGTTAAAGGGAACCACATAGTAGGTACGAACCAAATCCACCTAGTATAGCTGTGAATAAAACTCATTGTATAAAACTGGAGCGGGGTAAATTTCTCGTTTTTTCTCTCAGGCCCCCTTGTTTCCTCCCAGTTCAAATTTTGGGCACCTCTAGCTATAGCTTGAGATCAGGAGGCTGTGAGGTTCTTTGGGGCCTCCTCGTGATCCCTTTGCCTCCAAGTTGGTTCTCTATCCGTTGGAGAAGGTAAGATTTCCCAGAAAGAATCTTCGATTTTATCTAACACCAACTCGATGGGACATTTAGGAGTGGTGCGGACTACCTCGTATTGGTTGAGGATGGATTGGTTTTCAGCAGACAAAATTTTTTCCAATGTGAAGTCGGGTCCCAATTCTTACTCTCCTCTTACAAAATGTCTTCCTTCACACCCTTCTCTTTGGTCGTGGTGGCCATCATTTTCATCAATTCATTAACTTGCCACCTAGTTTCTTCCTAAAACTTCTTCACATATGTCACTAGTTCTCTTTGATTCTCAGCCAAACGCTCATGGAGCTCCTCGAGCTTAACCACCATAGCTGCTAGGTCATTCATATTTTTAGAGTCAAATTGGTCAGAAGTCATTCCCTCCTCACTTCTACTTTCTGAGGCGAATGTTTTCCCCGATTAGTGATGCATATGATGTAGTGGATGTACAAAAATGTATTATCGAACAAAACTAAGATTATGTCATGAAGTAAGGCTATTATGAAAGCAAGAATGAATACAAAGAACAACACTGAGTTCGAAAAATATCATCGTTAAACGACTTGCATTAATGGGGACATTGTTTCGTTACAATAATCAAAGGAAACCCTCTACGCATGTGGTCCTTAAGCTAGCATCTAGATTAACAATCTTCCTCAATATCCAAACGATCATTTCTCCCTTCTTGGATTCATCATCCAAGTAAACCTGAAGCTCGGCAATATCTTCTGTTAGAAATTGTAGCTTTGGGTGACCTCTTGCATCTGAGTCATCAAATGTGCCAATTCTTGCTCTTGCTTCCACATAGTGTGAACAACGAATTGTAGTGACTCTAATGTCGGCATTTGGTACACTTAACTTGCTCCATTGAAAGAGTCTCGCTGAACTCGACCCTTGGGGTGTACTGAAGCTAAGGCCCAAAATTCCTTCCCAATTGAGATACTTTTTCTTGTTTCAAGTTGTAACTCAATTTTTGACCCAAGATGGTGTCCGAGAAACTTTGGAGCTTGCCCCAAAAAGCTTCATTCTTGTTTGTCTTAGAGTAGACACAATTCCGTTGATATTCTTACAATTTATAAGGTAAGATTGAAGTAGTGATTGGTCAACCGGAACATCTAACAAACATGCGATGTCGCCATACTCTTTCATGAAAGTATTTCTCGTTTTAATATCCCAAATGTTCCAAACCGGTCTTAACTCGGATACATCATTGAACTCTATGTTCATGAATGTATAGGCTGCCATTGCTAACCTGAACCCGACAGAAATGCTATCCCCGTCATGTAGTTGCTCCACTTCCAACCATATCTGCATATCAAAATTCTTTTCATCATTGCTACGAACCAAGCCTCCTATTGATCTAGTCTTTAACTTCAAACTATTTCCAACTCAATGTGCTCTTCATGATATGACAAGATATGTAAAACAAAAAGGTAAAAAGAGAAAGGAATGAGACAAAAATAAACGTGTTAGTTACAAACAAAATAAGTGAAAGGTAAGAACATAAAGAAAGCCCTAACCACATGAATTCTAGTTCGCTAAGGTTATCCGCATGGCTTTAGTGGGGTTGGCTTCTTAGATTCTCACACATGGGTTTGGCTCTAATTGAGGGTACTTGAACCTATTTGATTACCTACTAAGGCAACAAGAACCCTAATTATGGCCCATTACAAGCTTGCAATTTGCATTCAGTTCGAGGGAAAGCATGGCCTAATAACGTGGAGGGCTGCTCACGTGTCAAAAGGCGTAGATTTTGGAAATGGATTACTGACCTATGGTGGGCTACTCACATGGGTATGTGGCGTTTCACTTCCACTTAAAGGGACAAAGCTCGGGTATAGAGCCTGATGGTACGGTGCAACACATATCGGTGATTCCTCAGAAATTAAATGAAAAATTAATCTGAAGACCACCAATTATCAAAGCCCGTACGATCGTAGTCACATTTTCAAGAAATGATCAACCTTGTTAAAATCAATTAAAATTCCAATAATTTCCCATCATTAAAGCAACAAATATTCTTTTGGCCCAACTCTCTTCTTGTTTTGTAAAAACAAATATGATTCTTAGTGAAGTCACCATATTGTAGTGACCTTTTTCGTTAGATTTTAAAATATAGGTTCGGGTGCTACGGGTTATCCCCAAATCATTCTTTGGAATTTCGGTTTAAAGGGAATTCTTTTGAAAATTCGTATTCTTTTAAAAACAATAAAACACTTGGAATCGCCATCGACCACTTGGATAAGGTAGACCAGACACCATAAGAAACTAGAGATTCATTTTGAAAGGGTCCAGGAGTTGGTTATGCGTGGGGAAAGATTAACACCCCCATCACGCTCATAAATTGGTACCAAAATATTTGTTGCTTTTAAAATTATGGAAATTAATTGAAATTTGAATTTAATTTAATTTAATTTTGCGTACTTAATTGAAAATTGACTTTAAATGAACGAGCTTCATCAAATTGGTGAGTTCAAGTTAAATAAACATTTAATTAATAAGGTTGATGATACATCAGATCATAGATTAAACCGACATCATATAAGCCTGACTGCCATGTTAATTTATGGTTTGAATCATGTACGTCACCTTTATGCATGGTGCAAGCAATTAAGATATGATGTAATGATTTTACCAAGTTTTAATCTTACCTTAGGTCGGTAAGGATTAATTCAAATATTTGGTCAACATCCTTTAAGCTCAGACTATTATGACACAAATATCGGAATTAATAAATACCTTCCTTCTTATGATTCAATTGATCAATTATCACATGTAAAATGGGGTCATATGAATGACAATTAAAATGGATGTCATAAAAAGGCTTGAAAATAAACACACAAAAGTCCACTCAAGGCCCTAATCTAAAGGCCTGAGTTATGGAAGACACAATTAGTGATCTAATTAATAACCAAGAGAATCTAAATATTTAAGCCTGAATTAGTTAACTCTAAAAGACTAGAAAACCCTAACAAATTATGGATTATCTTGTAACATGATAATCAATTCGATCGGTTTTAAACTAGTATTTCAATAAGACAATGATACTATTTAAAACAAATCAAGTTAATTGATCATGGTTTTAATTTAAATGTCAATCTAATCTCCGTATTAATTTTATCTTAAAAGTAATAAAGAAGTGTTCAATTAGTTTATTGAATTTAATATTTATCCTAATAAGCCAAAGGTAAATTTAAATTCACTAAATTAATTCGAACCCTAGGTCTAACTACGGCTCTAAAAAAACTAATCCTAAATTAACCTAATTAATTTAAAGATCGCGCCCCTATGAGACGGGCACACGATTTTAAACTAATTAAATTAATTTGCGCCCAAAACATAACAAGGCCCAAACCATTAAACTAAGCATGTAAGTAAAAATATATTTACTATAACACATATTATGTATAAAAACATATATTGTATAGAAGAAAGGAATATATATTATATGCATTAAAAAAATTATATTATATATTAGAAGAAAAACATATATTATATATTAAAAGAAAAAGCCATATATTAGGTATATTGTAAAAAGACTTTATCATATATATCATAAAAACTTTATATATATATATATATCATAAAAACCTTATATAATATATATATATATATTATAGAATACTTTATACTATATCTATTATAAAAAACTTTATATTATATATATTATAAAATTTTAAGCTATATATTATAAAAATGTATATTACATATTAAAATGAAAACTTTGCATTATACTTTATATATAAAAAACTATATTATAGATATATACTATATATTATATCATAAAGACATAAGTTACGTAAACATCATATACTATGTAATATATATTATTTACCATGTAAACAAAAATCACCACATGTAATATTTTTTCATCAACCACAAACATATGTATTTAACAAAAATAAAACAATAACAACAATATTAAACAAAGGCTGGAAAGTAAAATGCATGAAGCAAGGGACATAATAACACTGAAATTTGGACTAGAATGAAAGAAAAATAAAATTTGAGGACTGAGTTTTAAAAAAGGAAGAGGACGAAATTGCAAACTGAATCAAAACTGGAAGGATCAGGGAAAGGATTTCAAAACACGGAATGGCTAAAGGGGTGATTTAATGGAGCAGAGGGACCAAAACGGCTATTTCAAAAGGCGGAGACCCCTTCGCGCGTAAATAGCACGACGCGGAGGGGTTTCTTTTGCAATTAAACCATTTTTAGAAGGGGCAGAGTATGTACTTCATTTTTTGGGCTGAGAATGGGTAAAACATAAGAAACAACAACCCTCATTTTTTCTCTGTATCCCTTTTGAACCCAAGATGAACACCTCTGTGGTGTTCATCCGCGCCGCTGGGTGTTCAACCCAGATCCTAGAAACCACCGCCATTCCTAGTTTCTGGCCACATTCCCACCATGTCAGCCGCTGCTCGTCAGCGGCTGGTGAACCCCAAAACCCTAAAAACAAACTCATTTCTCGATTTAAACTCGAATCAAACCTTGCTCCTCGAAAACTCGACCTCTTTCCCCTTTGAAAAGCCAAAAACAAATTCCTTTTTTAAAACAACGAAATTGGAACCAAAACCTTTTGGGCTAATCTTCCTTCCGGCTCACCATATGCAGCCTTGTAAAGACTGGGAGGATTATCGTCGATGAAGGAAGACGAGCAGACGTGACGAAAAGGTAAATGTCGAAGGTATAACACGAAAACCCTAATCTTTATGCATGTATGGAAATGAAAATATAGGAGACAATATACCTCAGAGGGTTTTCTTTCTTTTTCTCTATTATGTATTGCTCGAAATCTCCCCTTTATTAGCTTGGGTTACAATTGTTTGTTCCGGTTTTTATACAACCCGGATTACAATGTTTTGCATATAAAAATAAATAAAGGAAAATTGGTGATTGGTTTGAAAATCCATGCTCTGAAATTCCTTGTCTTGATTCATATGCGCCTCTGATATTGTTGGGTTGTCCCTTTTCATTTGCTGGTTATCCTTGACACTTTGTTTTTTTGTTTGCCATGGCTTTCATACGATGAGAAGGGGACCAGAAGCTGGTGGCGTGGCCGCTGACGTGGCAAGGTGATGGTGAGGTGGTGTCGGGCCACTGACTTTTTCGGCCGACGTGGAGGCAAAGCTAGAAGATTAAACAGCACGCGTAGGAACCACGCGGGTGATGGATCGGCGTGCACTTGCGCGTATGGATATCTGAGAGCTGCGCATGGGCGCGTGGGAGTTCTTGAGCCTTCCCCACCTTGATCGTGGACAGTTAGATCTTCCCCAGATCTAACGATCAAGAATCGGCTGTGCAAGAGATGAAGGGCATCAGATTATAGGTCTTTTTCTTTAATTTCGGGCCCTATTGGGCCATATGTATTATAAAAAAAGGCTTATGTAAATAGACATTAAAAATGATCATTTTCTTTGTTTATATTAATGGGCTGTTATAAATAAACTTGGGCTTTTATTCTAAATTAATCAGTCTATATATATATATTTCGGTTTAATTATAACAATACAATATAATATATAATAACAATAAAGATAAATATAATGATAGTAACAAAGCAATAAAAATAAGATAACATAAAGGAAAATAATATACTATACAAATAATATTTAGAGGTTTTTAATTGGATGACAACATAATAGTAAGTAGTAATATACACTTAACAAATAATACTAGTGATTAATCTTTTGGGTTTTAATAAAAAGATAAAGTAATCAAAGCCCTTTACATATTTTTATAGAGTAGTAACACACACATATAAATATAAGCCTATTATTGTAAAAAAAAGATTAATTGCCAACCGAAACAGCCTGGGGTATACATGTTGAAGCGGCTCATCCAAACACCAACAATAGCGCCAAAAAAGAACTTTAGAGCCATCACCCAATTGCCATAGAAAGTGAAAAGGATCCATAAACCGCTGCACATAATCATCATGTTGTACATCCACTATTTGTCACCATAGTGCATACATGTGTCGCTTCCCTACTTCATTTGCGCGCCAATGCAAAACAGCCCGCCCATATTTCGCCTCAATAAGCGATCGCCATAAAGTGTTATCACCCATCGCATACCTCTAGCTCCACTTGGCCAACAATGCTAAATTTCGAGCTCTTAAATATACTACGCCTAATCCGCCAAACTCTTTTGGGCGAAAGACCACGTCCCAACTTACTCTACTCATTTTGCACTACCCTATAAAAATTGTCACCAAATACGATCCAATTTTAGAATTACAGTACTCAGAACCATAAACACCCCCATATAATAGAGAGGCAACGATGACAAAACGGAATTCACCATAATTAGTCTTCCTACAAATGATAACGAGCCTCGCTTCCACCCTACCAACTTCTTTCAGAAACGACGAACCAATGGCTCCCAGATTTGCAAACCACGAAGATTTACCCCAAGTGGCAATCCCAAATATACAATCGGCAATACCTCACACTTACACCCCATCACCAATGCGATCTCGCTCACCAAATTGCCCTCGACCCCAACTCCATATAAACTTGACTTCTCATAATTAATTTGTAGACCTGATGTATACTCAAAACACATCAAAACTCTTTTCAAATTAACGACATACTGTACGTCGGCTTTGAAGAACAAGATTGTGTCATCCAAAAACTACAGATGTGACATCAAAAAACCACGTGCAACCGACACTGCCTTAATAAAGCCCAAGTCAGAAGTATTTCAAAGTAGTTGATGCAATACTTATGTTGCTATCACAAACAGTAAAGGCGATAGTTGATCCCCTACCGAGGTCCCCGCTTCATCTCGAACTCATGTGTTGAGCAACCATTGACTAAAACTAATAGCCTAGCAATGCTCACACACACATTTATCCATCGTTGCCACAAAGAACCGAACCCCATCCGTGACATAACTTGATCCAGACATTTACATTTGATACAATCATAAGCCTTCGCAAAGTCCAATTTTAAAATAAAACGCCTTTCGCTAAACTGACGCTTTTGTAAAGAGTGAATCGTCTCATTGGCCAACATGGTTCCATCTAAAATCTGCCTCTCATGGACAAAAGCTGACTGTATACCACTGATTAAACCCGACAACACATTTTGCAACCCCTTTGACAAACATTTTGCCAATATTTTATACAACGAGTTCAACAAGCATACCGATCTAAAATATCCCACACCCAAGGTTGTGTTCATCCCTCTCGGCAAAATACACGATTCACATAAGCTTTGAATAAATGCTAACACATCACCTTTGAGAAACGTCCATCCCTTCTTATAAAACTCAAATGTGAATCTATCCGGCCCTGGTGCTTTCGACCCCTCACAGCCCCATATTGCATTCTTCACTTCATCTTCCGTAATTATCACTTCTAAGCTAGCCGATTGCAATTCACTCAAACAATTAAACTCCACTGTCGTATCTAGCAAGCCAGATGCTCTCTGTTGCGCAAAGTGTTGCCGAAACTCTCGAAACAAACAAAGACCTCAACCGATCCTGATCTTGCATCATTCTCCTTGAATCCACGGCCTAGTAATGTTATTTTGCATCACACACAACTTCACAGCCTGATGGAAAAAATTGGTGTTTCGATCCTCTTCTTTAAGCCACGTTGCACGCGACTTTTGTTGCCAAATGGACTCACGATATCTATTCAAACGCCAAAGTTCAGAAGTTAATTTCCCCTCTTCTCCATTACACTCCCAGAGCCTATATCTTCTGCCACGCAATTATCAAGTCGCTCAATTTCTTTTTTCACCCCTACGATATGCGCTTCGACATCACCAAAAGATGATTGATCTCAAACCTTCAAGAATCCCTTCATCCCTTGCTACTTCTCAACCAGCCCTGCCCCCGCATCTACTGTAGATGATCTTACACATTCCCGCTCCATCTCAAGGACCAATCCCTTACAAGCAAGCCAAGCATTAATAAAGCGAAAAGGTCTCGGACCTCCATCTGCCATATCAGTCATCAACAATAAGGGCGTATGATCGGATAAACCTTGCAGCAATGACAACGTTCTCATATTTCTAAATTCAATTAGCCACTTGGATGACACAAGAAAATGGTAGATACAGCTACACTGCATTCCTAGACCAAATCAGGTGAAACATTTACCCTGCAATGGCATATCAATCAAAGCATTAATCTCAACAAACTCATTAAACAACGCCATACCCCGAGATAAATGTACACATTGCTTTCGTTCTTAGGTCTTGACCACCATGTTAAAATCGTCGCAAACATACCACAACACTAGCCGACTCCAATTACTGCACCCAACTCATGCCATAAAAGGGCCTGCTCCTCCACCACGCATGGGGCATAAACCCCCAAAATCACATAACTCTAATTTTCTATAATCCAGCAGCCCTCAACCATGAAAAAACGTAACCCTAAAACTGATAAAACCATTCGAAAATGAGATGTGTCCCAAACAACTAACACCCCTCCCGATCATCCACTAGATAGTACATAAACAAATTCAAACTCGTCTGGGTGCCACATACGACTCACCATAACACGTGATCTCCTCTAATTTTGTTTCCTATAAAATAAGCATTCCACAACGATGTTGTCGCACAAGAGATTGCACCGCTCTACATTTTGATGACGATCCCAACCCTAAAGTATTCCACGACAACATCCGCATCCCTCGTTGCTATTGTTTGTTCTCTCGCGCTTCTATCAAATGTGCAATGTCCAACACAATTTCCTCCTCGTTTCTCACCGTCTCAACTCTTATATATTTACCCAACTCCAAAGTTTCTCGCACCTCTTTCAAAATAAACCGTTTGTGATTCTCAAAATCAGTATCTAATAAGAATCCAATCGCAACATCCTGCATTTTCGGTTCGTTCTTTCTTGGCCGGCTTGGCCCCTCTTATTTATTTATTTTTTCTCCGCCTCTTGTCATTTCTCAAGGGATAAGAAACTCAAGACAATCTCCGACACCTGCCTCACACGCCGTTGTTCTCCATTTGTCTCAATAAAAGTTGCTATCCCAGCCCTTGAAATTTCAAACCTTGGCCCAACAATTTCCAACATATTCTCATCCAAAGACCTATGACTAATATCACACTGAGCTGAACTCTCACGATGTGTGCCTACTTGCACCTCATGGCTATTTAATGCCATCATCTCGGATAAAACATAAACAAGAGTCACCCGCTCACTAGACCGTGAAACTAGGCCGACGTCCTAATCAGCCATCCAACCAGTGCCCTTGGATGAGGACTCCAAAACACGCAAATCCTCTACTTTATTATCCTCCCACATTCGGTTGATATCCACGCTCGGAACATGAGCCAAGCTCGAGCCAGGAGCCAAGATCGAATCAAGGAAAACGGTCCCAGCTGACTTTTCACCCAAATTAGTTGGACTCACACTATTACCCCCTCATTTGTATCACTAATACTCAAATCATCTCACCTTCTCCTCCACACTTAAGTCCAATGCCACGCTGCAGCAACACTCACACTTAGGGCCAATTGCTTCTTCCATATCAACAACTTGTTGTCACTCGATTTTCACCTGCATTTTATTATTATTATTATTTATTATATATTATAGTAGTATTATTAGTCTTATTATTAAAACCCCAAATATAATAAAAAAAACCTATTTTAAATAAAAAGAAAGTACATTTTAATAAAAGGGAGTCCATTTTTATTGAATAAAAGACTCATTCACATAATAACCCATTTGTCCTAAATAAGAGGAAACCCTAGCTAATATGTTTATCCATTTGCGCAGCCTTGTCATAGCCGTTGGATCTGTGCTAGATCCAACGATCCAAATTTCGACCGAAGGAAAAGCCAGCCAGCCTCATGGCGCATGCAAGGCACGTGCGAAGCCCCAGGCTATTTGGCCCTTACAGGTGCGACGCCACCTCCTCGCACGGCCTTCTCAGCACCGTTCTGCCACCGCAAGACACGGGCGTTTGCTCCGGTCTCGTTCCTTTGCCACGCCGCACCGCCATCACCTCTCTTCTCCAGCCGACAGACTTGCAACAAAGAAAAAAAATGGGTCAAAGCCTTGGTTTGAATATGGAAAGAAAAGGAGGGAAATCAGCCCAAATTTGCTTGGATTCAAACCGAGATTTGGATGAAATTAGTCCCAAATTATTTCCAAAGTCTGTATCAAATGGAAAGGGAAAGAATCACCCAACATTTGGGGATTCTTTTTTCCTAATTCTTGTATTCTTGGGTAGAAAAAAACCCTATAAAACCCCCCATTCCCCTGGTAAAAACGGGGGGAGACACCGAAAATCACTAGAAAACACTAGAATTTTGTAGCATATTGTACTTGGATTTCTCATCGGAATAGAAGTAATCAAGCAAGCTTTTTGGTATTGTGTTCTTTCATGTTTCTATTTTTTCCTTGTTATTTTGAATTTAATATTTAAAAAAAAAATAAGATAATGCTTATCTTGATCTTGTGTTGAGATGTTATTATTATAGTCGAATTTGAACCCTCTTTTTTATATAATCATCGCTATCAGACGGCGATCGGTACTGGTGGAAGACTGCTGGTGCGGTGGTCTCGTTCTCGGTGTTTTCATTCTTGAAGAACACTAAAAACACTTGAAAGAATTTAAAAGAAAGGGATTTTGATCTATCTTGGTTAAAAATAAAAGTGATGAAGTATTTTAAATTGGGTTTTATATCTAAAACAAAATGGGCCAATCACTTTCATTAAACTCCTCCGCCCATCTTTTTTTATTCCGAGAAACACCTCACTTTCAATATTTCCGAAAGGGTCACAACTTTTTTATAAAATTCGCCCTTGATTTTAACCCATTACAATCTGGTCAATAATTAATGATTTGATCATTAACATTTTCAATTTAATTTAGTTTTTATTTAAAAATTTTACAAGAAAATAAAGAAATTAATTTGGATCATTATTTCATCAAGTTTTCTTTATCACCTTTTTAATCTTTTGTTTGTAGATTCAATCTGATCTGAGTTTTAAGTGTTGAACTAATTCGGGAAGGACACACTCCCTTAAATTAATCTTATACTCCAATTTATATCATTCGTTTAATTCATTTCTTGTATATATTTAATTTTGCAATTTAATTATCTTGTTTCCTTATTTTGTTTTTTAATTACTTATTTGCTTGCTTGCTAAAAATTGAAATTTAATTAATCTGGTGTCTTATCAAAACGAAATGATGGGTTAGCGCCAGAAGTGTTGGCGGTGATTAGAGTTCATTCTCCGGATGATAAGACCATTAAGATGGCCTCGTATTCATAAATGGACAATAAGTTAATTTTATACTAACTTACAAATTCCGACATCAAAACGTTTCGTAATCGGGTAGGTACTAATATTTAGGCGTTGTGGGGGTGCTCACTATTCCCCACGTGTAACCGACTTCCGAACTCGTTTTTATTTTCGCAGATCAAAACCGTTGTTTTAATAAAACAAAATTGTTTTTATTAAAATAACTCATTTTAGGTGATCCAATCACACCTTTTAAAAGATTGGTGGTGACTCCGTTAATTTTTATTTTCCTTTTAAAATGTCAGGCTCGAAAGGGTTGCGACACAACCCAGATACGAAATGTATGATCACCTACTCTTAAGTCCATCGTTTCATCAATTGTCATTGCCCGATCCGTTTCAATTTGAAACCTACACCTATCAAAGGACGATGGCGCCAATGTTTCAGTGTCTATCTGTACTAGCTCCCCCAGATCACAACAATATTCCTGAAGATACCTTCGGACCATGCATGAATGAGTCTACTGGTCGATAGCCATAATCTTCGGTTAAGCATTCCCATTGATGGAATCCACTCCATCACGTTTTCTAGCCATGTATCAAAGCAATTTCCTTCCAGCATTTGTTTACGCACTAGTGTATCCTCAAACATTAGTAACACCATTGAACCCGCAGCACGCATCACACAGAATCCCTCAAGTTTTGCCCTATGAAATTCCATAGCCAAATCCTTCATCCGAAACAGGCGTTTACAAAAACCCAATGCACAATTTTGGAGGATATCCAATTTATCCGCATCAATCTCTCCGTCAATTACCCGCACCTCTCGATGATTAAATTTGTCCAACAACTCTTTCATTTTTTTCGATCGTGTAGCAATCCGACTCCTACTATGATCATTCTCATGTGATGGATTCAAACGCCTCTTCGCCCCCTTGCCTTGTGTATTCTGTGTCGCACCCTGCTCTTTCCTCCAATAGGAATCATGCAAATATCTTCTTGCTAGTCCCACCCTTAATCTCGACCCATATAACCTGAACCCATCAAATCTCTCAATTACCCTATATGCGTCTTCCTTCGTTTTCATCCTTACAAAACCAAAGTGGGATTCGTCTGATGCCTTCTTTGATGGTGCAAACACATCCACAACCACATTGTGCCTATCAAAGAGTTACCAGATTCCTTTCCAATGCAGTTGCAACGACAAATTTGCAACAAACAATGTCCAACACCGTCTCCCCTGCGAATTCCCCTAATTTCTTCTTGGGAGCACCGCCATCCTCGTTTCTCGACAAAACAAAATTTTGATCGTGTTCTTAGTTTTTTAATATTTTAAAATTTTTAAGCCTTAAATTCTTTGTATATATTACATAAATTAAATAAGTCCTCAAGCTTCCTAAAAATCAATTAAGCTCTCAAACTTCTTAAAAATCAATGTTTTTCTCTACCACACCATCATATACTTGTAAATTGTAATGCCATTATTGTAAAGTCATCACTTCAACACAATTAACAATATGTTAGTATAATAATGATCAATGTTGGTCAAAAGAGAAACCGATAATATTTATGAATTTAAAGGCCTAATTAAATATTTTTTTCAAATGGTTAAAATTAATTATTTAATAGTTCAAGGGTAATACCACAATAAGCCATTGATACCAAGCATTTTAGGTATGCATGTAACCCCCTTGACTTGGCCTAGATGCCAGACCGAACAAAGTGAGCTACATTGGGTTTGTCGGAGTAAACCTAAAATGGTTTACTTAAAATTAGGTACATTTTCCCCCTTTTTATCTTGTCTAGATGCTTAATTAATTCCTAAGCATACATGCAGGCATCAGATAAATTCTCATTCGAATCGGGCGTCGGATTGACATCCAATTGAGCGTAATTGCAATTTAGGGACCAAATTGCAAATTTAGAAATCTGAGAGGACTTACTTAAATCTGAAGTTACAAAACCTTAATTAGTCAGGTTACATGCATACCGGTTAAATTTCAGCTTAAAATAATTACCCAATTTCATTTAATTAGCAAACATACAAACAAGGACCAAATTGAAAGAGTCATAACACTAAAAGGACCCATATGAAATTAAAAGCACCATTCTGAAATTAAACAATATTTAGACCCACATATAAATTTTCAGCTCAAAAGGACACTTAAAACTCATTGAATTGATGAATTTATGTTATATGACCAAAATGTAACATTTCAAACTATTTTTCAACTTTGCAAAAAATCCTCACGAAAGGTATCAAAAGCTCTCTAAATGGTATCGAAACATGTACTCCAGTAGCCAAAATTGGCCTCCTAGTTTTGAAACCTTAAGGCTGGTTTCGAAACCTTCATGCCTTTTAGTTTTGAAACCTTCTTGTAACTGTGTAGAAAATGCATATTCGAAACACTTTAGAGCCTCACTAAACGAATCCGAATTAGCCTCAAACTCTCTCTAACTCACAAAACAACATGCTTCGAACTTTAAACCAACATCATACCAACCAAAGACCATTATGATATGGAAGCATAAACATTATGGCAACAAAGGTAATCAACAAGTAAGCCTAAAGGCATAATATCTACCTAACATGCTTAAACCTCCCCAAAGCCCCCAATTTAAAGCACAAACCATCATACAAGTCTAAAACACCAAATGAACATGTCCAACATAGAGAGTAACCAAAACAACCCTCCCAATTACAACTTGGTCACATTGTCATTATTACTACTAAGTATTTAGAAAACCATACTTGAAATAGTTCAACTCTTAGATTCCTCCTTGCTTGCTTGCTACCCCGTAAGTTCACTTTTCTGCATTGATGAGAAAGGAGAGCGTAAGCACATAATGCTTAGTGAGGGATTCTCAAAAACACTCATCAATGCATTTAAAACCATTATGCTTTAAAACATGTATCAAACATCATGCCAAAACATCTCATGCTCATTTTATCTTCCCAAAACTATGCACAACAAACCATTTGCTAAACATGTATCATGAATCTCAAGCATACTCATATGCTAACCTTGATTTAAGCCTTCACATGCTTAATCAACCAAAAACAAAGCTTAAAGAGCACAACATGTATTAATCACATTTTACAAAATATAACCATTTACCATAATACATTAGTTCATATATTGGCATTGAAGTGACCCAAAACCAAACCTTTCCATTTGCAAAAACACATCGGATACAAAAATTTCCTAAGCGGTTCTTTAGACCACTTAAACATACATCATTAACCAGAGCAAACGGCACATTTAACCCCTCAATGGTTAAATGTATAGCATCCTCTAGTGGAAGAATACGGGACAACTAACCCCTCGACCGCTGCAGTTCTCATGGTGGAGATACGGTACACTCACAATCCCTCGGCACACATGAGGTGACTTATTATAGTGCACTTTAAACCCTATGGCTAGCCAACTATATCCGATAATATTTAACCTTTTTCACTTGCTAATATACTCAATTAAAGCATGTTACCTCATTGTTTTACATATGCATCAATCAAACCAATTTCTAATACATTAAACCATGCATTTTAGCATTCTCTAAAACCTTTCGTAAACCATTTTTCATACTCATAGATCATCAACATATGATCATTTGCAATATCTTTCTTTGCTAAAACATGCATATAACAACAGGAAATCAAAACCATAAATAAGAGCATGAGAATGTATTTTACAAAACCGAAAACGAGAGCGAGAACATCCAATACTTACTTTTAATCTTAGACAAGCATCTCAAGCTTAATTTAAACTCCCACATTCACTCTCAAACTTTTATAAATATTTAAATCTCATTTCCACTCACCGACAACACAAAATTCCATTTGTCGATGCAAAAACAAGCGTCCAAAGCTTCCAAAAACTTCGCCAATTGTTGTAGGATCAATTTCCTATGTTTTATCCATATAATAACAGAGGATTAATGCATCATTATGCATCCATAATCCCAGCAACAACAATTCCTAACTTCGTCTCACTAAAAACCATTAAACGCATTCCAAAAAAATCGAAAATATCACCAAACACAACCTAAACAAAGCCCAGCCACAGCCTATAGATTTGAACACCTTAAAAAATCAATTAACATCTAAAACACTTACATAACCACCTTATACCTCCAACAACCTTTGAACACCATAAACACCTCAAAATCTAACTATTAACAACCTAGAAAATTAGCAATTCATTTAGTTTCAGGATTTCCTTTATAAATATCTTCTCATAACATTATAATATACTTTAGATGTGATCTAAATCAAACAAAACCACCATAAATCAAATCCATAACAAAGACCCATCAATTTCTTATTAAAACTCACTTAAAACCCTTTTAATCTTGATTTAATCATCAACCCATAACAAAAATCGATTGGAAAGGATCAAGAACTTGGGAATTTCAGTAAATAACCTTTGATTAGATGAGAGAAATGAAAATTACCTCTAATAGTTGGCTTCTCCCTTAATTGGCATGGTTTGAGTGAAATCTCTAAAAACAAGTAAGATTTGATGTAGAAATCCAATGAATCAATTGAGGAATCAAAATGAAATCAAAAAGTGTTAATTCCTGATCATTTTGGAATAAGAAAAGTAGTTTGGCTGATGGGAAAATTTAGAGAAAAGTTGAGAGAAAAAGTAGTTACGTGAGAAAAGTAATTTAGCTATTAAAACCAATTTAATTAAATCTATTTTGTTTTTAATTAATAAATATTTTAAAACCATTTAAAAATAGACTAAATTAAGGTAAAATTCTAATTAAAAACATTGGTAGATTAGCTCCTTAAAGATTCTAAGTTTTGACCCCTTTACGATTTAGTCACCAAAACAATTTTGAAAACAATACATTCTAGTCACCAAACCAAAATGTTACTAAATCCGAATTTATTTTATCAAATTGAGTTTAACAAAACCCTAAATATATTAATGATATATTTTCCAATATTTTTCCATATTTTATTTCACATTAAAACATTTATTATGAATTAATCCCCGAAACTAACTCGAACCGACTAATCCAGTTCATCTGAACTGTCTAATCTATCTAGCTAACTTCTAAGCCCAAATGCGGGGCATTAGAATGCATAAGCAACGTAGGGAAAATAAAATCAAAGAGGTAAACAACATAAATAGTTCCCCGATTATAAAGAGTATTTTGTTGAGTCTCACTACTATGAAAAATTACAAATGATTATTTGACTTTAAAAAAAAGTAACATGTTGGTCTAGTGTAGGGAAATTTAAAGTTTATCGACATGACAGTTAACAACAATTGACATAATAACACATTTAAGCCTTCATGTTCTAACATTCAATTAATTAGTCCTAATTTAAAAAAATTCAATAAAGTTAGTCATCTTTATTTACTAATTCTATCAATTGAACTCTTTTATTACCCTTTTGTTTAACCCTAAAATTTGTCACCCTCCCTGCTCTTATGACCCTTTGTTTTGTCTGACGACCCTTTTGTCTTACTTCCCTTGCTCGTTCGGTCGCGCGCTCCAACAACCTTGATCATGTGCACCAACGTCTTTCTAGACGCCTCTCTGTGCTCCGATCTAATTTGGTAAGCCCCGAGACACCTCCTCTTTGTCTTACACTTTGACCTAGGTAACCTCACACCTGTCTGAACCCTCCAGTGTGCCTCCATAGACATGCGCGCCCTCTAAACCAATTATTTTTTTAAATGAGGACTAAATTAATTAAATGTGCAAATATAGAGTACTAAACGTGTTATTATGTCAATTTTTGTTAACTATCACGTCATCCGTCATTAAATTGTTAACTGCATTAGACCATTTTTTATTTTTTTAAGTCATGAACCATTTTGTAACTTTTCATAGTCAGAGGACTCAACAAAAAAAAGCCCTGTAGTAGGAGACCTATTTATGTAGTTTACCCAAGAACATAAGAGGGTCGTGTGGCAGAAAATTCTAAAATTAGACACCTTAAAATTAGGCTAATATTATGCAGCATTGGTACGGCCATTAGATTTAGGTTATATCAATCTCAGCCGTTGATTAAAAAAGGGAGAAAAAAACAAAAAAACAAAAAAGAAGGTAAAGGGCTGAAAAGGTTAATTGGTTACCATTTTAAAACTAAAAGAGTGTTTAACAAACCAAACGCCAGAATCGATATCACCCACAAAAACCCACTTCTCCTTTGTCTTTCTTCAATCATCTTCAAAATTTCATTTTTACAAGTGTGCAGTGAAATAGAGTAAGGTTTGAGGTAAGATTCTTATTCTTCACATATGAAGCTTGAAAATAATATAAAAGTCTTCATCTCTTTGGTTGTTATGGAATGGCTAGGTTTTGCTAGGGCTATTGTTTATTATAAGTTGTGGAGGATTTTAGTAGATAGTTTTCAATTTAATTTGTCCATTAATCTTTTGTTTCCATTGTGTATTGTATGATGACGGGTAATATTGAAAGGAGTAGGGTATTCCAAAAGTAGATGCAAGAAGCAAGCTTGCGGACAGGATAAAAAAGGCACATTTGGGACATTTTTGTAAGGTAATATACTATCATTACTAGTAGATGGCATATGAGTCATAATGGTTGAGTCTTGTAGGTTAAATATGTGTAGAAATGCATTCCATGCTGAATTTAGTTAAGAAATATTCTTGAAATGAGTTTGACGTTACAAATGCTTGATAATTATGTTAAATGATGCGTGAATAATGTTGAAGGCTTTAGGTATAGTCTTAGAGACGCTATGAGACGATTAGAGTTAGATTGAGGATCATTTTCGAGCTTAAAATGACATTTCCTATATTTTGGTATCGGTATTGTTCTTGTAGTATCAATACCATTTGAACAAATGTAGAAATTTGGGTAAAAGTATCACGTAGTATCTGTACTATTCTTGACGATATATGTATTGCTCTTGATGGTATCTGTATTGCTATTAAGGGTATCTGTACTACTTTTACATATTACATATGAAATTGAGATTGACACTATACTTACACACATTTTATTTTTCAAGCACTTTTCCTTTTGAATAATATATATATAATCTTTAAACTTATTGTTTTGGTTAATGAAATTTATTGAGAATTGAGATTGAATTGTTGTAAACATATTTATTTGTTTTTTTGTAAGTTGACTTGTTCGATTTTTTTAACAATGTCTCTTTGTTAGACTTGAGGAAGTTCGTGATTAATTTATTTTTCGATTCAACTTTTTGTTTGATGAGGTTGCTGCTCTCTCTTGGAACTTTTTAACTTTCGAGCTTCTTTCTCCGACTTTGATCCATCGCTTGCATCAGATGCTTGATGAATTTGTTTCTCTTGTTTTTCATGATTTGTATCTATGCTTTTGGTTGTCATTATGAACTTATGGATGACACTTTGGATGTTTTTTTGTTGCATTGATGTTTTTAATCTTGTAGTTTTATTTTGAATGATTTGGATCTATTTGGATATTCTACATTATGCATATATTTTAAATTATGACATTGATCCTATGTAACTATAAATATTTTGGATTACCCTTGACTTTTACTTATATTGTGCTTATCATCTTATTTGTGTATTGTTTTTCGATACTATTAATCGTACAAATTTTCTTAGAGCTTAGAACAATTGTTTCTAAGAGTTTAGAACAATTTTCCCTTTAAAGACCTCCACAAAACTTTACTCAAAGAAAATAAGTTTCTAAACTATTTTAAAGTGATTTTTAATTAAAACCTACAAACTATCTGTATGATATCGAAATTGTTCTTGTGTTGCCAACTATATACCATGAAGATGCATGTCTAAATTGTGGATTGATACTAATACACACACAAGACTGAAAATACACATGGTATGGATTTATGTAGACAATGACCTAAAATGGTACAGACGATACACAATAGTATCGATACAATTAACATAATTACTGGTACCACAAGAACAGTACCGATTTCGAAATCAAACATTCAACACATTAGTATCGATTATGGACGAATAGTATCGATTCTTCATGAACAGTACATATTCTTACTATCTACTTCTTGTTTAAAAGTATGTTAAATGGGGTAAGCAATCGTGTAGTTACTTTTTTCCCTAAAAATACCTTCAACAATTATGTATGTATTGTAAAATGTTGTGTAGGTACCCTATTTGTTAAAAGTTTGATAACATATAGAGTTATCCTTTAAGACTTTGTGTGGTCACACAATTTCTTACCATAAGTTCGGTTGGTTTTAAATTAGGAGATATGGAGTAATAATTTGTGCAGTAATGTTATTTCTTATAAATTACATAAGCATTTACGTAGGTATTGTAAAACATGGTGTAGGTACCCTATTTCTTAGGCGTTTTGTAACATATAGAGTTATCCTTTAAGATTTTGTATAGCAACACAATTTCCTACCAAAATTTTGGTTGGTTTTAGATTATGAGATATGAGGTAATAAATTGTGTAGTTACTTATTTTCTTCTAAATTACGTAAATATTTATGTTAGTTACACAATTTGCATAGAGTAATCCTTTGAGATGTGTAGTTAAGGCCAAATATGAACATTGCATAGAGTAATCTTTTAAGATTTCAGGTAGTTACACAATTTGCTATCATAAGTTTGGTTGGTTTAAGATTAGGAGATATGGGGTAATAATTTTGGTAGTTACTTTTTTTTACTATCACTTATGTAAAGAATTATGTAAGTATTGTGAAACATTGTGTAGATATCGTATTTGTTATGCGTTTTGTAACATATAGAGTAATCCTTTAAGATTTCAGGTAGTTACACAATTTTTTACCATAAGTTTGGTTGGTTTAAGATTTGGAGATATGGGGTAATAATTTTGGTAGCTACGTTTTTTGCTATATTTTATGTAAAGATTTTTGTAGGTATTGTGAAACATTGTGTAGGTATCGTATTTCTCAAGCGTTTTGTAACATATAAAGTAATCCTTTAAGATTTTCCATAGTTACAAAATTTTCTACCATAAGTTTGGTTGGTTTAAGATTAGGAGATATGGGGTAATAATTTCGGTAGTTACTTATTTTACTATTACTTATGTAAAGAATTATGTAAGTATTCTGAAACATTGTGCAGATATCGTATTTGTCATGCGTTTTGTAACATATAGAGTAATCCTTTAAGATTTCAGGTAGTTACACAATTTTTTACCATAAGTTTGGTTGGTTTAAGATTTGGAGATATGAGATAATAATTTTGGTAGCTACATTTTTTGCTATATTTTATGTAAAGATTTCTGTAGGTATTGTGAAACATTGTGTAGGTATCGTATTTCTCATGCGTTTTGTAACATATAGAGTAATCCTTTAAGATTTCTGGTAGTTACAAAATTTCCTACCATAAGTTTACTTGGTTTAAGATTATGAGATATGTGGTAATAATTTCGGTAGTTACGTTTTTCCCTATATTTTATGTAAAGAATTACGTAGGTATTGTGAAACATTGTGTAGGTATCGTATTTATAATGCATTGTGTAACATATAGAGTAATGCTTTAATATTTTAGGTATTTACAAAATTTATTACCATAAGTTTGGTTGGTTTAAGATTATGAGATATGTGGTAATAATTTCGGTAGTTACTTTTTTTTACTATAACTTATGTAAAGAATTATGTAAGTATTGTGAAACATTGTGTAGGTATCGTATTTATCATGTGTTTTGTAATATATAGAGTAATCCTTTAAGATTTCAGGTAGTTACACAATTTTTTACCATAAGTTTGGTTGGTTTAAGATTTGGATATATGGGGTAATAATTTCGGTAGCTACATTTTTTGCTATATTTTATGTAAAGATTTCTATAGGTATTGTGAAACATTGTGTAGGTATCGTATTTCTCGTGCGTTTTGTAACATATAAAGTAATCCTTTAGGATTTTTGATAGTTACAAAATTTCCTACCATGAGTTTGATTGGTTTAAGATTAGTAGATATGGGGTAATAATTTCGGTAGTTACTTTTTTTACTATAACTTATGTAAAGAATTGTGTAAGTATATCGTACTTGTCATGCGTTTTGTAACATATAGAGTAATCCTTTAAGATTTCAGATAGTTACACAACTTTTTACCATAAGTTTGGTTGGTTTAAGATTAGAAGATATGTGGTAATAATTTCGGTAGATACTTTTTTTACTATAACTTATATAAAGAATTATGCAAGTATTGTGAAATATTGTGTAGGTATCGTATTTATCATGTATTTTGTAATATATAAAGTAATTCTTTAAAATTTTAGGTAGTTACACAATTTCCTACCATAAGTTTGGTTGGTTTAAGATTAGGAGATATGGGTTAATAATTTCAGTAGTTACATTTTTTACTATTACTTACGTAAAGAATTAGGTAGGTATGGTTAAATATTATGTACGTATCGTATTTCTCATGCGTTTTGTACCGAAAAGAGTAATCCTTTAGGATTTAAGGTAGTTACACATTTGCCTACCATAACTTTGGTTGATTTAAGATTATGAGATATGGGGTAATAAATTCAGTAGTTACATTATTTACTATTACTTATGTTAAGAATTAGGTAGTTATGGTTAAACATTGTGTATGTATCTTATTTCTCATGCGTTTCGTACCAAAAGAGTAATCCTTTAATATTTAAGGTAGTTACACAATTTCCTACCATAATTTTGGTTTGTTTAAGATTAGGAGATCTGGGGTAATAAATTTGATAGTTACATTGTTTACTATTACTTACGTAAACAATTACTTACGTATGGTTAAATATTATGTAGGTAACGTATTTCTTATGCGTTTTGTACCAAACAGAGTAATCGTTTAGGATTTAAGGTAGTTACACAATTTCCTACCATAACTTTGGTTTGTTTAAAATTATGAGATATAGGGGTAATAAATTAAGTAGTTACATTATTTACTATTACTTATGTGAAGAATTAGGTAAGTACTGTTAATTATTGTGTAGTTATCGTATTTCTCATGCGTTTTATACCAAAAAGAGTAATCCTTTAGGATTTAAGGTAGTTACAAATTTCCTACCATAACTTCCATTCGTTTAAGATTAGGAGATATGGGGTAATAAAATAAGTACTAACATTATTTACTATTACTCATGTTAAGAATTAGGTATGTATTGTTAAATATTATGTATGTATCTTATTTCTCATGTGTTTGTACCAAAAAGAGTAATCCTTTAGGATTTACGGTAGTTACACAATTTCCTACCATAACTTTGGTTGGTTTAAGATTAGGAGATATGAGCTAATAAATTAAGTAGTTACATTATTTACTATTACTTATGTCAAGAATTAGGTAGGTATTGTTTTATATTGTGTAGGTATCTTATTTCTCCTGTATTTTGTACAAAAAAGAGTAATCCTTTAAGATTTAAGGTAGTTGCACAATTTCCTACCATTACTTTGGTTGGTTTAAGATTAAGAGACATTTGGTAATAAATTAAGTAGTTACATTATTTACTATTACTTATGTCAAGAATTAGGTAGGTATTGTCAAATATTGTGTATGTATCTTATTTCTCATGCGTTTTGTACCAAGAAGAGTAATCCTTTAATATTGAAGGTAGTTATACAATTTACTACCATAATTTTGGTTAGTTTAAGATTAGGAGATTTGGGATAATAAATTCAATAGTGACTTTCGTCACTATTCATTACCTAAAAAATTAGGTAGGTATTTTTAAATATTTTGTATGAATCGTATTTCTCATGCGTTTTGTACCAAAAAAAATATTCTTTTAAGATTTAAGATAGTTACACAATTCCTACGATGATAAACTTTTCTGTAAATATTATTTTTTTTACAGTTACTATAAAAAATTATGTAACCGCATAGTAACAAATAAAGTAATCACATGCTACCGGTATAACCACTCTACCTAATTTTAACATGCCTAACAGCAGTAGTCGCAGAGAATCACCACCACCAATGCCTTTTGTCACGGGGCTAGATTTTGACTCTAGCTGATCCGTGCGGCCTTAGACGCCTTCGACGCAAATCAGTCGATTCCTACGCCTAAGTCAGCCTTCAACCAGCCTTGTGAGTACTCATGCTCGACAACGGCTTCGACAAGCTCTCCAGGTTTCGATGGATCTTGTCACGGACACCACTTGTGTCGCGGGTCTAGACCTTTCCCAGACGAATCGTGTGAACCTTAGTCGCTTTCTCGGTTGAAACGTCGGCTAAGTCACCCTGAAGTACCTTGTCACGGTCCTAGGTGAAGCTCTCTCGACAAGCACCTAACTCATCCAGGATTCTCCCTCCGGAAGATCAAACACTCATTGAAGCCCTCGAACGAAAGATCGTTCTAAGCGAAAGCTAATCAAAGAACAACAGAAAGAGATTGGCGGCTAGAACAACGAAGAACACTCAAGAACAACAAAGAACAATAAAGAACACTCAAAGAGTTTTAGAGTAAATGCTTCTTGTATTACTCAAAGTGAAGTATGAAGTGAAGTGATTTACAAGTGAGGAGAGAGCCTCTATTTATAGTTGAACTCCCCTACATCCAACGGCTCATTTTAAATTACATCGACGGTCGAGATTGATCTTATCTTATCTAATCTCAATTCAAAATTCAAATCTCTAATTATCACAAACATTATCTACACATTATATTCAAATAAATGGATAATGCTTTGACCGAATTACCCTCCTGAATCCTCCATGGATTTGGCTAAGTCATGTGGGGTTGCGGGCTTTCTAGCATTCTCCAAGTGCCGGGCCAAGTGTGATGGTCTTGGCAAGCCCGTTACACCGCACAAACCCTCTTTGGCTGATTCTTGCACCAATGCCTCGGTCCCAAAGGTTTGGTCCACGCCTTCCTCCAAGTGCTGGGCCAAATCTAATGATCTTGGCAAGCTCGTTACACCGCGCAAACCTTCTTTAGTTGATTCTTGCGCTAACGCCTTGGTCCCAAAAGTTTGGTCCGTGACATTCTCCCCCACTTGACTTAGCGACGCCCACGTCGCTGCACTCGGACGATCCTGGGCTAACACGCGTGCTAACACGCCTCTTGATACATCTCTCTTGTAGGAGCACTCTCCCACAAATGCTGATTTACCTCGACTCAGATCCACTTGGTCCTACGGCAAAGACTTGGAAGTCGTCACAACATTGAACACCGACTGAACTCTCAGATTCGTCGACAACTCTGGCTTGCCCCTTTGAACTCTGAAAGGTCTCTTCCAATCTTTATTTCCCCCGCACTGAAGACTAGGTCGTACTTGACCTACGCTCATCAACAATGGCAAATCAAAACCAAAAACACTAGGAATGTGTTTGAGATGTACCTTCTCCTCGATCACATTTACTCTAAAATGGGTCAGCCCTTCTTTCTCCTTGAAGTCTGGCCCCCTCTGCATTGAACCTTCTTCATCGAAGTTCTTTGCATGCATCGGCACTTTCGCCACAAAGTCCGTTGCGATACTCTGCATCGGCTCTTCTTCCCTGAAGTCTGTTGCTTCTGGTTGCATCTGCCCTTCTGACTTGAAGTTTGGTGCTCTCTTGTATCGATCATTCTTCCTTGAAGTTCGGTGCTTTCTCTTGCGTCGACACTTCCTACCTGAAGTTCGTCGCTCATTTCCCACCTTGCCCATTGGTGGTGTCTTCACGGTTACTATGTCCCTTAATGGCTTGGCCCCCTTCGACTCTCCAATAGTCTCAAAAGCGATGCTCTTTCCCCGAACATCCTCGGCAAGCTCCTCGATAGCCTTCTCAGACATGGTCACCCCTTTCTGCTTTCGGTCCCCCTTGGCCTTGGCAAAACTCGACATTATCGGATCAAGCGATCCAGCCTCGCTCTCTTCGGGCTCACCCAACTCCTTGGATGGCTTGACTCGATCCAAGCACTCTCACAATTTGTGAGGCCCCTTACACTGGTAGCACTCTAGTTGCTTAATCTTGCATCGGCACTTCTTCCTCAAAGTCCTTCGCTTCTTTCCCACCTTGCCCATAGGTGGCATCTTAACGGTTGCTATGTCCCTCGACGGCTCAGCCCCCTTCGACACTCTACTGGTCTCAAAAGTAATGTTCTTCACTCGAATATTCTCGGCGAGCTCTTTTCCAGCCTTCCCGGACATCTTCAACCCATTCTGCTCATGGTCTCCGCTTACCTTGGCAGAACTAGACAACTCGGAACCAAGTTTCACAGGCTCTTTACTCTTGGCCTTGTCCTGTCCCTCGGACCACTTGGCTCGAAACGGACATCTCTGCAACTTATGAGGTCTCTTACATCGGTAGCACCTCAATCACCTCGTCTTTACCCTCGGCTCGACAGCTTCCTCACTTGCTATCGCACCAAGTCTCATCGCTGGCTGGACTACTTTGGCACTCGTAGTCGAACCACGGTTCTCACTTTGCTTGGCGGCATTGACACTCACAATCACCCCAAGTCTCATCGTTGTCTTGACTACTTTGACACTCATAGTCGAACCACGACTCTCACCTCGCTTGGCAGCATTGACACACGCAATCGCCCCAAGTCTCGCTACTTCTCCCTTTGACTCGTCTGCTGTCTTCACAATGGCAGCTAGGCGGTTCTTCTCGGGATATCCCCTTATCAAATGAGGACCATCACAGAAGTAGCACTTCAACTTCTTGCTCCCCTTCTTTCCTGGCACGGACTTAGCCTCACCATTCCCCTTGTCTCTCGAACTGGGCCTGGTTGACTCAACACTCGCCTGCTTGCATTCTGCGGGCTCGGTCAGAGGTTCGGCAACAACAAAAGCCTCTGAAAGTCTCTGGGCATCTCCCTGCTCTACTGCGAGCTTCGGCCCCGGTCTAAATCCCTCTAAGAAGGTCTTGAGCACATCACATTCACTCATTGCCGTCTTGCAACTGAGCAGCTCCCTCTTGAGCTCATCCACTTCTTTCCGCAAAGCTTCCATCTCAGCTTCACTAGCATTACTCCCTCGGACAGTGACCAACTTGTTGAGAACTTCTCGTGTCTCATCCTTGAACCGATCATCTATGGACTCTACTTCGTCAAGACGGGACTCGAAAACACCTTGGGTCTGCTTGGCCTCCTCTTCAGATTTCTCAAGTCTAAGAACCCTCTTTCCCAACGACTCCAATTCCGTCTTCATTGCCTTCACTGCATCTTGAAAAGAATTATCTTGTTGGTTCAACTTCTCATACACCGAGTTGAGAACTTCTTGGATCTCCTTCGCGGTTTTCTCCTTGGAAGAATTCTCCGCTTTTTGTAAATCCACCATCTTGGCTTCACAAGCACAACTCTCTCGAACTACCTCCAACTCGTTGAGGATGCGTTGCGTCTCGTCATTGAACTTGCCCTCATGGACTCTAACTTTTCAAGACGTGATTCCACAGCACTCTGGGTCTTTTTGGCCTCCTCTCTTAGAGTTTCCACTGCAGCCTCTAAGGAATCGCCACGCACAGACATCTTCACATCCAAGCCATTAAGAGCCCATTGAACCTCCTCCTGGATCCCTTTCAGAGACTCTAACATCTCGATATCCAACGAACCCAGCTTCTCAAGGTTTACTGACTCTAGCTGTTCAAACACCACCTTGGCCTCCTTCTTGAAGTCCAAGAGTTTATCGACCCAAGCCTCCACAACTGTTATGAATTCAAGATTCGATTGTACTTTATTTTCAAGACGGTTGCTCCTCTCGTCAAATTCATTCAGAGTCTTTCTTACATCGTCCATTGTCAGTGTCTTCTTCTTTGGTGCCATCTCAATCACCACTTTGCCACGAACTAGTCTGATCCCTGATCTCTTCGACTAACTCGAACGCAAACCACCACCACGCTTAACTGCAACTACAAGCTGGAATCCACCACACTTGACTGCACCTGCAAGCTGGAATCCACCACACTTGACTGCACCTACAAGCTGGCTTGAACACAAGTCACCACCACGCTTGACTGCAACTGCGAGCTGACTCGAACGCAAGTCCCTTCCTCGACTCGCTTTGTACCACCTATCACGACACTTCTCTGATTCCACCTCTCGTGGTTCTCTCTGATACCAACTCTCACGGCTCTGCTCTGATACCAACTATCATGGGGCTAGATTTTGACTCTAGCTGATCCGTGCGGCCTTAGACGCATTCAACGCAAATCAGTCGATTCATACGCCTAAGTCAGCCTTCAACCAGCCTTGTGAGTACTCCTGCTCGACAACGGCTTCGACAAGCTCTCCAGGTTTCGATGGATCTTGTCACGGACACCACTTGTGTCGCGGGTCTAGACTTTTCCCAGACTAATCGTGTGAACCTTAGTCGCTTTCTCGGTTGAAACGTCGGCTAAGTCACCCTGAAGTACCTTGTCACGGTCTTAGGTGAAGCTCTCTCGAAAAACACCTAACTCAGCCAGGATTCTCGTTCCGGAAGATCAAACACTCCTCGAAGCCCTCGAACGAAAGATCGTTCTAAGCGAAAGCTAATCAAAGAACAACAGAAAGAGATTGTCGGCTAGAACAACGAAGAACACTCAAGAACAACAAAGAACAATAAAGAACACTCAAAGAGTTTTAGAGTAAATGCATCTTGTATTACTCAAAGTGAAGTGATTTACAAGTGAGGAGGGAGCCTCTATTTATAGTTGAACTCCCCTACATCCAACGGCTCAGTTTAAATTACATCGACGGTCGAGATTGATCTTATCTTATCTAATCTCAATTCAAATTTCAAATCTCTAATTATCACAAACATTATCTACACATTATATTCAAATAAATGGATAATGCTTTGACCGAATTACCCTCCTGAATCCTCCATGGATTTGGCTAAGTCCTGTGGGGTTGCGGGCTTTCTAGCATTCTCCAAGTGCCGGGCCAAGTGTGATGGTCTTGGCAAGCCCGTTACACCGCGCAAACCCTCTTTGGCTGATTCTTGCACCAATGCCTCGGTCCCAAAGGTTTGGTCCACGCCTTCCTCCAAGTGCTGGGCCAAGTCTAATGATCTTGGCAAGCTCGTTACACCGCGCAAACCTTCTTTAGCTGATTCTTGCGCTAACGCCTTGGTCCCAAAAGTTTAGTCCGTGACACTTTCTTTGTGTGTGTGTATATATACAAATTACAAAGGAAGGCTCAATCCTTCTTACGAACCAAATAATCAGACTCTTTCTTTCCCAATTCTCCCCTCCGAAGGTTCCTCTGTTCATCTTTCTCTCGCGATACTAATTTCCTTTGTTTTTTTCATCAATTTTTCTCTTTTATATTTGTTTTGATTTTCTAGTATTCGCTTCCTTTTCATTCCTTTGCAGTATAAATAATTGATTGCGTTGTTCGCCGGTGTAACGGCGCTTTCATCTCTGTTCTTTTAATTTTAATTTCATCTCTGTATTTTTTTGTTGTTTTCCCGCTAATTTATGTGCCCTTCGTTTGTTCGCTTGCCTAGAAAATTCTGGAACAGAAAACACCATTAATTACTCTTAATACACCGCTCAACGTAAATAACTTGCATTAATCACGTTTTTTTGGACCCTAAAAAGTTTCTGCATCTTGATTTACTTATATATACATATATATTTATTACTGAGGATTTTGTAACAGTTTCTGTTGACCTGGTTGACTATTATTTAGGGTTTTGATTATTATATTATTTACTCAAAGGCCTCAATTACTTTCAATTTGATGTTACTGCAGTTTATCTTTACTATTGTTTGCTTGAGACTTGAGAGATGATTTCTTAATGGCTTCAAAACGAATTAACAAGGAGTTGAAGGATTTGCAGAAGGACCCCCCCCCCCCTGCTTGCAGTGCTGGTTTGTTTCTTTGCTTTAGCCACTCTTTCAGTTTGTTTTCTTTCAATCAAGATGGAATTTGGTGAATTTAAATGGAACCCAGTGGTTCATATCCCCACTGCTACATATTTATATGTTTATGTATGTATATGCATCTATTGCTTCACCCATTATTTTACAACTGCTTGGTTGTTTATTCAAGATAGTGGAATGGGGATGATGGTTATTGTGTCTAGATTCATACATGGATTTGATTAATTTAAGGATTTATATCCAATACCCGCTCTACAAGTGTTTTAATTTTAGGGTTTAGGATTTAGTTTAGGGTTTAAGGGTTTAGAATTTAGGGTTTAGGGTTTAAATGTTAGGGTAATATGATAATGATTTAGGTTTTAACTTATAAAGCCTAAATTATAACCTTAAGTCCTAAATTCTATTATAGTCACTAAATTTTAAGCCCATAAATCTAAACTCTTAAACCTTACACTAAACTCTAAAATCAAGGTGTCTGTAAAAATTAAAAGTTTCTACCGACAGTATATCAATAATTATCTATAATTTAATCCAAAAACCCTAGTAATGTCCACTTGCGGTCAGTTTTTAGCTTTTCATTGCAATTAATTGAACATCTTTAAAATAAGGCTTAAATATACATTTGGTATCTAAACTAAACATCTTCTTCTAAATTGGTACCTAAAGATTTTTTTCTCACAAGTTGATACCTGAACTAAACATCTTCTCCAAAGTTGGCACTTAAAGAATTTTTGCTCCCAAGTTGGTACTTGAACTAGGCACATTCTCTCAAGTTGATACCAAAACTTATACATTCTATCAATTTGGTCTTAATTCGAAATAATTTAATAAATTTAACCCTTTATATTTAAAAAATCTTATCAATTTACTATTTGATATGCTTTTAAATTGTTTGTTTTTCTCCTATAAAGGTTATATCACTTTCTTGGTATAAAAATTTTAACGGTAACTTGATGTTATTTTATAGTAGAATGCAGTTATCTTATTTTTGTTTTGATCCGTTAGGCTTGTTTAATCAGAAAGTATTGCAAAAATGACTAAATTAATGGTGTTTTTAAATATAAATGGTTAAATTTATTGAATTATTTTAAATTAGGACCAAATTGATAAAAATTTATAAGTTTTGGGACTAAATATGTTAATAAAAGATCGGAATAGTGGATGAAATTAAAGTTTGGGTACTAAAATGGGAGCAAAAATTATTTAAGTGTCAACTTGGGAGAAAGTGTCTAGTTCAAGTACCCGCTTGAGAGAAATTTTTTTTTAAGTATCAACTTAAAAGAAATGATATAGTTCAGGTACTAAATGCATATTTAAGCCTTAAAATAATGGTGTGTGTGCGTTTGTGCAGGCCCTGCTGCTGATGATATGTTCCAGTGGCAAGCAACAATCATGGGCCCACTAGACAGTCCTTTTGCTGGAGGAGTTTTTCTTATTACCATTCACTTCCCCCCAGACTATCCTTTCAAGCCACCCAAGGTAAAAAAGATACTTTACATGTCTCCACTTTTTAGTGATATCTTTTTTATTTTATTTATTATTCAAAATTTTGCTTCATTTTGGTTTTGATGACTGGTGGTGGGCTAAAGCTAGATATTGTTGTGTCATTACCCCATATAAAAAATTTAGACCTTTTCTGAGTTAGCAACTCTAAATAAGCAGAGAACATAGAGAAAATGTGTAGTGCTTGAGAGTGGAAGGAAACTATTTTAGTACGCTGACCTAATGGTCCATATTTGATTTGGACCCATGTTTTGTTTTTGTTTTCGTAACATTGGTCCTCTAAATCCTTCTATCCCTCTGTGTGTATATATATAAACTTTTATTGTTCTACTTTTCTGCCATTTCACCAAATACTTGTATTAGTTTTCAAAACCACATTTTTTTACCATACTGTTTAAACATACCCAAGCTGTTTCTAAATTAACCTTTTTGCAACAGCTATTCTAAACTAACCGTAAGTGAATGTTTTGAAATGTATTAGCAAGCTTCTGTTCATGTTGCTGAAATTTCTTGCTGTCATTTTGTATCCCTTTGCTTTTGTTTCAATAAATGTATTCTAATACCTGATTTCTGAAGTTGGCAGAAGCTGTAATTTATTTCTTGGGACTGAATTCGTTGTATATTTTATTTTGGCTGATTGTAGGTTTCTTTCCGAACAAAGGTTTTCCATCCTAACATCAATAGCAATGGAAGCATCTGTCTTGACATTCTCAACGAGCAGTGGAGTCCTGCCCTCACCATATCCAAGGTGTGACACTCTTGATATTACCATATCATAAGCAGACACCATTCCTTTATTTATTGCCTTATTTAAGGATTGTGTTGCGGTTGTGTAGTTGCTTTTGTCAATATGCTCACTGCTGACAGATCCAAATCCTGATGATCCTCTGGTGCGGGAGATTGCTCACATGTACAAGACGGATAGAGCCAAGTATGAGAGCACTGCACGCTCATGGACCCAGAAAAATGCAATGTAGTTAATGCAAGGGAAATAGAGTAACAAGAAGGGTCTCCCCTCTGCTAGTGGAGCTTTGGAGCCTCCTGGTCGGCCTTCAGGTGGCTTGGTCTACTGGAGTGGATCGCTTGAAGGTACAATCCGATAGTTCTTCCGCTATATGGTTGGTGCTTGATGCCTCGGCCGCGACCAGCTCTTTGCATCTTGTCCGGGCCATTGCTTCACTGCGTAACCTTACATGGACTTTAGAGTTTCAATGGGTGCCGTGTGAGCAGAATATGGTAGTGGACTTTAGAGTTTCAAGGTACATCGACTTCTGCAGATGATCCGGAGTCTATTTGGCCGCTGCTTGTCCGAGACATGAATGGTCCTCCCTATTGCAAAACTGTCCGAGGTTAACCTATAGTCTTGTGCATCTTTCAATTCAAAAAAAAAAAAAAAAAGTAACAGAAAGGGACTCAAACCTGGGCATTTGGGAATATAAAGGCATGTCTAAATTATTGATCCAAATCCACCAATTGATTTATAATTGGCAATGTTTTAAATATATATTAAATTGTAGTTAACGAAAGAATTTAAAATAAAAATTTATCATTGTTGTCCCATTCGATACCTAATAACACAAAAAACTGATATTACTAGTGTGTTCATGGTAGGTTAACCGTGCCGTATAACTTAAACAACTGGTCAATCGTTATATTAGTTACTTAATTTTCATAATTGTAACATAATCATTAAGAAACGATTACCCGTTATTAACGCTTTGGTTACAAGTTAACGTGTGATCTATTATATATTTTCACATGTTTATTGCTTCTTTCGAAAACAATGAAATTACCTTTTCGATAAATATTATATTATAAAAAAGTCTTGAAATTGACGCAGTCAATCTTGTGAACAAAATATATGTAAAAATAATTTAATAACGTTTAACCTATAAATTAACCATTAATTATTATTTTTAGAAGTTCGATTAACTAAAACTTTTTAACCTTAACGGTTTAGTTAATAAACTAATAAAATGTAATAGTTATATTAATTAACGATTAGCAATTACCGTTTAACATGCACACCCTTACATGTCACAAATATCAAAATTAATAACAAAAAAAGTTGGGCATAATATCAAAAAATTCTTCTAACACTTGACTGGATAGTTATTTTGGCTCTATTCTTTATTTTGAAGCAGTTTAATCCTTAGTATTTTATTTTGGGTCAAAATAATCCATCCGCAGATGAAAATTGTTGGTCAACTGACAGTAAATAACTTGAAATAATTTTATATTTTATATAATTTTATAAAATTATTTGTTGACTAATGAGACATTCTTTAAAGTCAACATCTTTATCTATATGACATTGTTATGTTAACGTGCATTGTCATGCAAGTTTGCTACTCTATTTTAAGCTATTTACCGTTAACTAATAATTTTTATCTGCAAAATAAAATAGTTATTTTGAACCATAATAAAATGTTGAGAGTTAAATTATGTAAATTAAAGTGACTATTAACCAAACGTTAGATACATTTTTTAATTTTGTCAAAAAAATCATGTGTTTACCCACAAGTCTTATTGTGACTGTTGTGTTGTATCTATCTCTAAGGTCCATCCAAGAGATGGGCATGAGGTGGGGGGTCATTGAGTTCCATTATTTACCCAATCTGAGTGTCCGTATCATCCATTGATTCCTACTGATATATATTTTTCGTCTGGTAAATTAAAAAGAAATGGTGACCACAATCACATAAGGAGGAGGGGCAGCAGGCAGAATGAACTTTAACGATACGTCCCTCCCTCCCTCTGTTCACATGTTGACTACACATCAACCCTCTGCTCTTCCCTTTGACTCTTCTTCTACAAACACACAAATGCTTCATATCCAAATTCCAAACCATGCAATTCCAAGCACAACAGGTTGTGAATTCTTTGGCCCTTTCCTCTCCCTACATTTGCCACTTGCTGCACCCCCTCATAGTTGCCTTACCTTTAGGGATGACATGGGTCGGGTCGGATTTTTGGCCAATCCGAACTTGACCCGATTTATATATAAAAATTCAATTTTAGGGACTTAATTATAAATAAATTAATTATAAAGACTAAATTGTAAATTAAAAAATTAATTTTAATGGGTGGGGTCGGATTTTTGGCCAATCCGAACTTGACCCGATTTATATATAAAAATTCAATTTTAGGGACTTAATTATAAATAAATTAATTATAGAGACTAAATTGTAAATTAAAAAAATTAATTTTAAGGACCTAATTGTAAAAATATAAAGAGAGACCATTGTTATAATTTTTTTTAAAAATATAGGGGAAATTACACTATTAATCCCGGATCGGGTCAGATCAAATATTTTTCACCATAAACTCGAACGGACCCAACCCCACCTTTAATAAAAATCCAACCTGACACGAACCTAATTTTTTACAAAAAAATTCGACCCAATTGCGTCGGGTGAAATGCCCATCCCTACTTACCTCCCAACTCTAACTACAGTGACGAATCCTGAAATATTTATTGAAGGTGGACATTTTAGTTAGCCTTTGATTATAGTTTGTATTCGAATGAATACATATAAAATCTTAATATACGCACAACCAATAAAATAAGTAATTAACAAGAAAAATTTAGATTTTAAGGCGGAAACTTACCTATCCTAAATAAAACATAGACCTGCCACAGTTTATTTATTATATTCATGCACGTATATACTTGATTCCCACCCTCCCTGCCCATGTTCAAATAATTTTGAGTATGACTTGATTTTGATTTTGGATTTCTTGAATTCAGATTGTTTTAGATTCGAGTCCTTATGTTTCTTTGGGGGTGTGGAAAACAGGACTACAGTACATGATAAATGGTGCATGGATTTCCCAAGGTGACCAAACCAAACCTTTATGGAAGAAAGAATGAAATGGTTTCAACTTTAATAGAAAAAGAAGAAGGAAAAGGTTGATTTTGAGCTGATTTGATTTGATTTGATTTAATTTTGAGCCTTGACCATATCCCTAGGGACTTAGGAGAGACTACCCTAGGTAAGGGTATCTTAAGTCTTGTCATCTTTGAATAGAATATAAATTAGATTGTAATAACAAAATCAAACCAAATTCATCCATCTATTATTGCATTTTGCTACCGTCCAAAACATCAATTCTCTATAGTATAATCCCTTATTACTATGATTTATTAAATATTAATTATCAGTTAATTTAATATAATAAGATATTAAATTTTTAAATAATTAATCTCTGAATTAGATTTTATAGTGGAGAATAATATTCTCAATTTAATTTTTTTCATTCATAATATTAAAATTTGTAAATTCAGTCTTATTTAAGAGACTTAATACAATATCCTATTATATTAATTAATTATCGATTATTTTGTTGGTCAAAACAATTGTCAATTATTTTTATAGTATTATTAGATTACATAGATTGTTAATTATGATAGACTGATTTTTCAAAAATTTTAATTATTAGTGAACCGATTTATGTCTGGTTTATTTCTGTTGATTTTCAATTCAACTGTTTTTTAATAGTTTTTTTAGTTTTCATTCAAAATAACAATTCAAGTAGTAACAAATTAAAAATAATTTTCTTTTGTTTAACATTTTAATTTAGTCTTTATAAATTTTCTTTTGGATGAGACTTAATATCGGGTTAAAATATAAATATTGTGTTTTGAATATTACGGGATTTAAGCGATTTGAGCTTAAAATTAAAATATATTGGTTATAAATGAAATTTTGATTAAATCAATTAATTAACCCATAATTAAACTTTTATAATATCTTTAATTTTTCATTGACCGAAAATTTTAATAACAGACCAATTAATCGAATTAAATTTTAATTTAATCGGTTAATTCAGTTTTAACTTAATAATGAATACCCTAACTAAAACCCATATCACACCATTTTATTACCACTGAATGCAGCATATGGTAATGAGAAAATCCAAAGAGCCAATCTTTTGTTTGTTTTTAACAACTCCTATTATTTTATTTGTAGATACATGAGAGAGAATGCAAATGCCAGATTTCGTATCTTGAAAAACTGACAGAAAATCCAACAAGAGAAGAGCCACAGAGAGAGGGGGGGGGGGGGGCACAAAGGGCAAAGGGAAAAGGCATTTAGGTTAGGTGGTGTATCTATTCTGTACACCATAGGGATGTTAGCATTGTTCGCTTTCTCGGACATAGGAATGTCTTCGGCCATCGCCAACACTCTTTTACCCAACATCTTATATGCATAATAATACTCCGATATATATATATTGTCGCGCCTAGAAAGAGATATGAACAATAATTTTATATTTAATTTTACCCTAAGTGCCCAAAAAGTGAGATAAATATGACAAACAATTGTAATAGTGACTTATTACGAGATCAAATGATTCGCGACGAGAGTGTCACGAGGTTAAAAGCGAGAAAATATCACGCATAAAAAAAGCAGAACAATTATTCTTTATGATATATAAAAACGGTAGTGTTCACACATATTTATCAGACATGTTTTTTTTTGAGAAGATGTTAGGTCATTCATTTCCACTCGTCTACTTACTCTGCAGCCTCTTGAGAAAAAGTAAATGATCATGCATCATTCACCTAAAAGATGTAGTACCCTATCACAAAAGTATCATACAGCAGAAGGGTAGTGGTGAATAGTGATGAAGATCAGCCGGAGAGGTACTACTACGTGATAAAGAGTTTGATGCTGATAAAACAAAAGCACGCATTTAAATATTGTAAACGAAAAAATATCAAAGAGAATTTTATTTTTGTTTGAAGAATTTAATCCTACTCGAATCAGACGCAGAGGTATGTTTTCGTTATGTTAGGTCTTTGTCTTCTTGAGAGTGACTACTCTATCGAGGCTGGCTAACTGGGGGGGGGGGGTGTTTTGTTGCACCTCGATATCAGCATCAATATATATGTATATATATAATCTGCGTGAGCCTCCTCCCCCATAAAGCTTCCAACTTTGGACTGTACATACCCGACCAAAAAGATCCATTTTTTTTCGGGGAGGGGGTTTATGGTTAAGTTAAGGTTGAAAGAGCATTAATTACGTTAAAGAAAAAGCATTTGGGGTGAAATAATTCATGAATTATGAGATAGCAGCCTGTTGGTTTTGGGGGTTTGAGAATTCTGATCAGACACAGATGTTGCAGGTGGCCATATAGTATTAAGTTTACGTTTACTTATTCCCATGCTTAAATGGAGGTGGTTTTGTGGTGGAATGATTTTGAAGTTACCGCACACAGCCTGCTCCTACATCAGCAGGAATGTCAATGTTTAGCAGATTAGTTCAGTTAATCGAGTACTCATTAACGTTTTAACAAGAATTAAGTTTTGAATCTAGTTAAATCGAACCGAACTGAACTAAATGCACGTATAACTGAATATATTTTCTCTTGTTGGTACCTTATTTCATCTTCCCCTTCCAGAGACAGAAAAGAATTACTTTATTGGTCTTAGAAAAACTAGTTTAAAACACAACCACTTTTCTTAAAAATAACCACACTTTTCCTTTTGACAATACTGTATCATTTTCTCCTCCACATTTTCCCGGAAAGTTTCTTCATTTACTTTTGGGTCAGTCCCACAATGTGCAGAACATGATGGGGTTGTTTGTTTCATTTCATTGAACAAAACTAAAAGCTTCAAAACCAAAGATCAACAAGCTATATATCCATTTTAAACCAAAAAAACTACTGAAATGTCAGGTATATTGATTAATATTAGTACTAATATATGTTTTCTAGTTCATGACAGGCAATTCTGGTTTTAGAACTTGTGTACTTAATTTGTTTTGGTTCTGTCAAACACTGGAAATTAGGTGTGGAAGAGATTGCTGGGAGTCTTAAAAAGAAGGCCATAAATGCATCCAACATGTTCACTCATTCTCTTAAGACAAGTGGGAACAGGAAACCAGATTATAGGTTGTCTTCTGTATCCATTGAAGATGTTAGGGATGCAAAAGAGGAGAGTTCTGTCATTGAATTACACCAAAAACTTGTTCAGAAGGATTTGCTGCCACCTAGGCATGATGATTATCATTCTTTGTTGAGGTCAGTTGGAGATTTTCAGTTTCAAATGTTTGTTCAATGTGTCACTTTGTGTCTGGTCTTGGCCAACTAAACTATGCTGACAATTTTTGTGACATACAACTTGTAGATTCTTGAAAGCTAGAGAGTTTAATATTGAAAAAACAATCCAGATGTGGGAAGAAATGCTTAAATGGAGGAAGGAGTTTGGAACAGACACCATTTTAGAGGTCAGAAATGTAAACTACTTTCATTGCATGTTAACTAAATCATGGAATGCTTTATGATCATAGTTTAGTTCAAAGTTAACCGTTTTGTCGAATCAACTGATACTTAGGATTTTGAGTTTGAAGAGCTGGAAGAAGTATTGCAGTATTATCCCCAAGGTTACCATGGAGTGGACAAGGAAGGTAGACCTGTTTACATTGAGCGGCTAGGAAAAGCCCATCCAAGTAGGCTTATGCGTATCACCACCATCGATCGGTATATGAAGTACCATGTGCAAGAGTTTGAGAGACTTCTGTTGGAGAAGTTCTCTGCTTGTTCGGTTGCAGCAAAGCGACAAATTTGTTCAACAACTACTATATTGGATGTGCAAGGACTGGTATTTGAATTTTATATTCAACACCCTTTATGGAATCGAAGATTTGAGAACATTAGATATAGAAATTTGGCAGAACTGAATACAGAAACTGCAATTTACTTGATAATGGTGATTAAATGTTGTTTCTGAATGCAGGGAGTGAAGAATTTTAGTAGGACAGCAGCAAATCTTTTGGCTGCCATGACTAAAATAGATAACAGTTATTATCCTGAGGTATCTGGTCCAATCCAATTATTTTTTGCTTCCTGTTGCTAATTGCAATTGTTGTGTAACAACTTCGGAATGGCTTTACAGACGTTACACCGGATGTACATAGTCAATGCTGGTCCTGGATTCAAACGGATGCTTTGGCCTGCTGCTCAGAAATTTCTTGATGCAAAGACAATTGGAAAGATAAATGTAGAAATGATATTGCTTCAGGCATTCTTCTTTTTATTCCCCTTCCCCTTCCCCTGCTCCCTACTCGACTCAATTTTTTCATTTACAAATTGCAGGTTTTGGAGCCCAAATCTCTTGGTAAGCTACTCGAGACCATTGACCAGAGGTCTGTAACTTATCTTTCTTCATTTTTAACTGCAAGAGAATTCGATCTATGATCCCTCTTAAGTCCTTGCTTTTTCTTCACTTCTTTCAGTCAGTTGCCCAACTTCTTAGGAGGATCGTGCACTTGCTCTACAGATGGAGGGTGCCTTAGATCCGATAAAGGTCCATGGAATGATCCTAAGATAATGAAGGTAGCCATGTGTAATATACTAAGCATGAAATGTTTGTTGGACATGGTTTTAGGATTAACATGTGGTTCTGCTGGTAGCTCGCGCATATTGCGGATGCAACATTTGTGAGGCAAATCACCAGAGTATCTAATGACCAGCATAAGTATGACTCTTTTATTCCGATACGGCCGTTAATGGTAAGCATTAAGTCTTGTGATCATCGAGCACATTAGTGTTCTGTGATTATACCTTCTCTGCATCATTTAACACGTACTCTGTCAGGCAAGGGATAATGACACATCAACAGCACAGTCCGGTTCAGATATTGATGTGCAATGTTCTCCAGGACGAAGAAGATCTGCATTTCCTTGTTTGGCACCAGTTCATCAAGAAGTGAGTTGCAAAAGCAGAGAATTATGCTTTATGTGCCAACTATTGTGTGTGTTTTTGCGCCTTCTTAAATAAACCTAATTTTCATTTATGCAGGCGCAGCTATCGCATCCTAATGCTTACTATAATTGTGACCATAGCTTCCCTCTCATAGAGAAAACTACAGAAAGTGAGCAAGGACTTCTATGTTCTCCCTATTCATTGCCTACTAGTAATGTCGATAGCCAACCTCTTCAACAAGCATCGAATTTTTATTTCGAAGGTATTTGTGATAGCTATTTTATTACAGTAATCAGTTTCTCTTCTTCAAGGAGGATACTTCAAATTTACCATTGTTTACCTGGTCACTTTGATAGTGTATGTATGAACAGAATTTCTTGTTTACTATCAGGTTTTATGAATCCGATGTAGACAACTTACCATACAATTGGCGGATGTTTTGTTATATTACCTACACTTTGGAGTTCTTTTTCTAACTAGATGTTAAATTTCAGGAACTTCAGTCGTCCTATTGTTCGACACTGTCAAGGAAAGAATGGGGAGAACGAATATTCATTACATGGCCAAAATGCTGATAGCTTTAGTAGTCAGACTGGTTGCCTTCATTCGTATTTTCCGATGCGGATTCTGGAGAATGCCAAACAACATTCATCGTTTGAACATGATGGAATCCAACTTGAAGGGGAGCCATTCAAATTCAACACCACCAAAAGTTGTCAATGAAGAAGATAGTGTCCTTCCATTTATAGAGCGCCTTCAGAAACTAGAGAAAGCATTTGAGAAACTTAGCAACAAGCCTGCAGGAATTCCAGTAGAAAAGGAGAAAATGCTAATGGAATCTCTGGACCGGATCAAATATGTTGAGCTTGACCTTCATAAAACAAAGCAAGTATGGCCCGTCTCAGTTTACTGGACTTTGATCTGAATGATCGTTTTTGCTTTTGTTTTTTTGACAATAGTGTCATCGTGCAGGTTCTACATGCTACAGTAATGAAACAAATTGAGATTGCAGAGTTGATAGAAAATATACACAATTCCAAACGTTGTGTAAGTTCCGTTCTCCATAAAATAGTATATCCCCCAAGTGTTGCAAGCTTGAATATGATCTTGTGCCCTGTTGTTTAGTCAGTTGCATGTCTTCTAAAACGCTGTCCTGAGATATAGACGGCAGAAAGAAGTGGTAAATAACGAATGAATCAGCATGCATCTAGGCTCTTGTTTATCTGCCTATGAAAAAGTAAAAATATTTGAAGTGTATGCAATGTGAGGTTTAGACTGTCAATGAAGCTATATTTCATGTCAAGTCACTGTTTTAATTTACGTTGACATCCTTCTTGCAGCGACGAAGAATATTCTGTTGAACAATAGGATTCGAGCTCAAAGACAGTGGGAGGTTGAAGCAGGCAAATAGGTTATTTGGGACCAGTTTTGTTCGTGTTGACTCATGACAGCTTTGAAACAGTAGTGTAGTAAGAACATATATGTATTAGTGGGACAATATTCTTACAATGCGGTATGACATGATTTTGTTTTGTTACGCTTATGTTCTAATTCTATTGGAATGAAAAGAGGCATGTAAGCACTGAGCATTGTGGAGGGAATTTTGAGTCTAAACTTGGAAACGTTGTTCCACAATCTACCCAGCACATTCACAACAAGTCAAAGTGACTTGTCGGACTCAACTTGGTTTGATCTCAATAACTTGAAAATATTTCAGACCCGAAATTATTCTAACCTAACTTCAAATTATCCGGTTGATGGCTCTGCTTTTCATTTTGCCAAAACTGTAAAGAAACCAATTCAAGTCCATACTATTACCATTATTACTATTACCAAGGTTGGTGCTCAACTTCGGAGAAACTCGGTGATTCGAATCATAATATTTGAGGAAAATGTTAAGTCAACAAAGTTATGCCTTGAGTAAGATGTTGATTATTGCTATGCTTCAGATAATTAGATACCCCTTTGTATGATAACTGCTCAGCTACGGTACTTTTTAGTTTGCATAAGCTTCTCTTGCTTCCAAAATGTAGATTTTAACGACTTTAAGGCGTGTGCATTACATGATTGTAACATCATCGGTTCGGTTGTAAGATCATTTGGAGCTTATCGATGATAGTTTCGAAAGTAATGAACTTTGTGGTGGACTGTGAAGGGGGGATACCAAACATATAATATACTGCTTTGCCTACTCTTTTTGCAGCTTGCCGGGTTAGCTTCAAGTTCAGAAACTACACAATCATCACAAGCCAATGCAAAGGACCCAAGTTTCGAGCTAAAGAATGTTGTTCGGCGTTAAAGGAATTAGATCGCAGAATGCTAGTGTTAGCGATCGGCTAATATGAAATCCATCGATGCAGCTAATGGCCACAGCTGGCTTCTTAGTGTTTTTGTTCATGTTATTATAAGCCCCTGGAGATTAACTTCAAGATATTCCAGTTACTGGTTTCTTTTTGTTTCCTCTGATGCACAGTTGTGAAGAATGCAGTATTTTCATAGACCAGAATCTTCAGCACGATCCTTCTCATTAGGGGTAAAATAATTTTGGATTTGTCATATTGGAAATTTGTTGTATGTACTTCACTGGAATGAATGGATTAGAGTTGGAATCTTAACTTTGTGGCTGCCTTGGATACATCATAGGCATCTAATAATAGATTTTTGGCTTAATATAAAAAATGTCCATCAATCAAAAAAATTAATTTTATAAAATTGTATAATGTATAAAATTATTTTGTCAAGCTGTTTATCGTCAGTTGATTGATAATTTTCATTTTTGGATGGACTATTTTGACGCAAAATAAAATATTAAGGGTTAAAATGGTTCAAAAAAATAGAGACCAAAATGATTATTCAAACAAATGTAAGTGACATTTTTTAGCATTATACTTAGAGTTTTAGTGTAATTATATATTTTGGTGCTTGAATTTGGTTTTACGGTGTAGTTGGGTACTTTAATTTTTATTGTTTAATTAAGTATTTGAACTTAACTTTAAGATTCAATTTGGTATATAATTTTTTTTGGACTAATTAAGTACCTGAACTTGAATTGTTCATTCAAATTATACCCAAACTTTACTTTTTGGTCCAAATTAGCACTTACGATAAGTGACTTATTTGAACCATGAAATCAAGCTAAGGTACTTATTTGAACCTAAGAGCCATGTTCAAGTACCTAATTGGACAAAAAAATTAAGTACCAAATTGAACTTTAAAATCAAGTTCATGTAACTAATTAGACAAAAAAATTACCAAATTGCATCTTAAAACCAAATACAAATACCAAAACATATATTTAACAATTTTTTATCTGCATATGCCGAGAATTTTATTATTAACCATAATTAAATTTAAGTTTTAAAATATTATACCATTGTTTATATTTTATATAAATAAAATTAAAATTAAATTTGAATAATTAGTTTGTAAAATAAAAGATGAAATATGATAAAAATGCAAAATAAAAATATAATTTAAATAAGATACAACATAACATAAATACATGAAAATGACAAAATATGTATAAAAAGAAGGAAAATACTTTGATACACAAGCTTAAGAGGTTTTAGTCCGGTCCCTCTTATTGACACCTATTTTATCTACATTTTTTATTTGATTTTTGTATTTGTATATATATATTAGACCCAAAATCAAAAGGAAAACATGTGCAAACCCAAAAAAATAAAAAAATCAGTCCATTTAAATACAATATTCATTTACATGACCCAATTTGTCCTATAATTAAAACTCTAGAACCTAAGGTTTCCTTCATATGCCGCCACCCACATCACCATTGGATCGAATTAGATCAACGGTCCAGATTGGAACAAAAAATATCACATCCCGAAAATCGACCTAGTCGGAATTAGGCTTCAATGAACGGAAATTCTGTATCAGACATGCCCAAATGTGTAATTTCTTGATCCTTGTACCCAATTTTGTAATCAATGAAACTCGTGGGGCATTGAATTGATTTATAGACCTCTTTGTAAGAAATTCAAAGCTGAAATGTTGAAAATAAGTCAAGCGTATCGATACGGCAAGACCAGTATCGATACGGTCTAATGGCCATAACTAACTTACCTGTTTTAGCTTAGGCGTATCGGTACGGCTGTACCGGTATCGATACGGTTTGAACTAGGCGTTTCGATACAGCAAAGACCTGTACCGATACGACCTAACTACCATAACGAACTTACCTGTTTTAGCTTAGGCGTATCGATACGGCTATATAGTGTATCGATACGGCCCTCTGCCCAAAATTATTTTAAGGCCCAAATTGAAGGAGATAGAGAGTATGGTGCTTAGTCACCTCCTTGCTTGCCTTCTTCACGTGGGATAACTCTAAAAAGTGAACAAATGACCATTGATTGCCTAGAATTGAAAAAAAAAGGATGAAGTGATAGAAATAATTAAATAAGCTTTCCCTTGCTTAGAGTAAAGCACCCCATTGGTCCTTGAATAGGTGAAAAGTGATTAAATAATAAGTTCCCTAATAAAAGACTAAAAAGAAGCTTTCATCTTTATTTTCCATCATCTCCCGAAAGCTAAAACTCACCATTTGCTATCCAACAAGCAAACACCACCATTGTTGTCTTCAACCTCGAGCTAAGCAAGCACCTCAGTTCAATTCTCAACCTTGATTGATTCCAATACATCGTTTGAAAGCCTATAACTCGGTGAGTAAAACCCCCTTATCGATTCAATGATCCATTTGATCTTTGAGAAGTAATTTCAAGAATTAAGCCTTTGATTATCCAAGTCAAGACCAATTGTTAGTAGGCTAATTTCCTTATTTCGATATTGTCTACAAGCTTCGGTAAGCTTTAAAAACGTTTTCAGATCCTTAGTTTAAATTCTAAAGCAACCCCTAATTTTGTGCTAGCTCAAGAAGTGGAGAAGGACCCCTCGTCATCTCCCACGAAAGCTAGGCATCCAGGAATCGTAATTCTGGAACCTTGAAAGCTTCGGATCAAGGTGAGTGTAGTCGTGTTAAGGGATAGGCAAGGAGTCATCCCGTTGCATTCGTTTCGTGTTATAATTTGCATTTTTGTTTAAGGGCTCAAGTAGAGCAAGCTTGTATGGATGCTAATGGAAAGCATGGTAAGTTTCTGACATGGATTAATATGTGTAAGTTCATATACGATACTTGAATTTTTGCTATGTGTGAATTTGATATGAATATGCTATGATATGATATGTGGAGCTAAGGCTCAATTTGACATCCGATATGATATGGCCTAAGGGCACAAAGGTAAGATTTATAATGATATGTGAACTTGGACATTTGTGAATATTGGATACAATTGGCATGCCATAGGGTTATTCGAGCTCACCAAGTAAGGGATTTGACTACTGTCCGGGGCTACGACCTATATGTATGGTGAAATAAGGATGGATTGTGTAAGGGACTATCCGGAGCCACGACTCAAGGGTATGACCTATTTCCGATATGTGTGGTGTATAGGGGAATCCGCGTATCCATTGGTTACCATGTCCAAGGAAATGATGTGTGATTATGATATGCATTTTGTAAATGTAAATGTGTTACTTGAATTAAGAATGAGATACAAGTATGATTTGTGCACTAAATATGTCACTCAAGCATGTTACTATGATGTTCATATTACTCATCAAATATTTGCATTTGTTATGGCTACCTCACTAGGCTACGTAAGCCTAACATTCGTGCGTCTCATGCATTTCAGGATTTTAAAGAATTCCGGACTCCGATCGTGTAGTTGCAGTTGCAAGTCACTTCCACCAATCATATGTATGCTTAACTTTTGCTTTGAACTCCTAGTAAGGTGGCATATGGCTCGAACATGTTATGTTTGCATATTTTGATATGTGTGTAGCGGCCTAATAGTGCCTAGGTGTTAAATGTGAAAGTTGGTATGTTTTGTATTGATAAACTAGTTTAAAAAATGAGCTTAAATGTGTACAAAGGTGAAAAATAGGTAAATAGATTCGAAACACTCTAAAATTTTGTATGCTATTAAAAATATGGATATTAGACTTGCTGGTAAAATTTGGTTAAGTTCGGACAACATACAACAGGTTAAATTGATTAAAAACCAGCTAAAATCTGTCATTACAGGGTAGGTATATCGGTACGGGTAATGGCGTATCGATACGACCTTGCATAATTGGGCCAAGTGAAACAGAACGTATCGATATGCAAAGGGGGTGTATTGGTAGAGATTTTGACAGTAAGGTCTGAAAAATAAATTGCATCAATACGGTCTATAGGGTGTATCGAAACGATTAACCCTAGTCAACGCGTATCGATACGGGGCTAGGTGTATCGATACGAGCATGTTATCTTCAAATTTGGGAAATGAAAATTTAGCTTAGTGTACTGATACAGCCCCAAGGGTATCAGTACGGAGTTAGTTAATTCTGTTAAAAGACATAGAAACAAGTTTTAAAGAGTTTATAAAACGGTCACTAAAACTTGTACAACCCAATTGGATAGGTAAACGATCTACGTTATTAACGAAACTTCACAGGCTGATAATTGGTAAGTTTAATTGTAGTTTAGTAAAAATAAATTCAGATAAGGACCTCTAGTTTTTAATATTTATGATTTAGTCCATAAGTTCAAAAAAGTTTAAAATTGGCCCTAAATCGAATAAGTAGTCAATAACAGATCTGCCATGCCTTAAAAGAGTTTAATAAACTTCTCAAATAAGATTTTGAACTCTGAATATATTTTTGAATCTCTGATATGCTTTCCAGTAGCACTTTCTGACCCAGTTCTCTACCAGACCGGGAAGGGGGTGTTACAAAAAAACCTAGCCTCTTTTGGTTATCATGCTGCACTTCCTAGCACCGTTCTATTAGGGAAGATCTTACGGTCCACATGGAGGCTTCACGCGGATCATCATTCGCGCGTGCCTTCCACATGCCCAACTTTTCAGCCCCTTCGGCTTTTATGGCCGCTGTTGCAACTGTTGTCAGTCATCGGATCCCGCCGTGCCTCACCGTTTATCATCTCTAAGCTTTTTTTTCTCCCGATCATGACATGCAAGCAAAAAAAGGGATCAACATTAATGTCTAAACAAAAAAGAAAGAAATTAGATGTGAATCAAACAAATATGGAAAGAAATCAGATCAAATCAAATCAAACAACATCCGACAAGAATCAAAGCAAATCGGTAAAATCAAATCTAGATGTTAGGGCTTTTAATTCCTTGTTTATACTTATTGTAATGGTTATAAAAGCCACTGATTCATCATTTGTAAGGACAATTTTACAGAAGCAATCAAGCAAGTTTTTTTGAGGTATTACAATACCGAAATTCCAGTGTTATTTCTTTTATTTTACTTTTTTTTAATCGAAGAAAGAGGGGTGCGGGTTGTTACCGTTCGTTGAGGAGGAAGCCGCAGCTAGAAGGCCGAACAGCCACTGCCATTGAAGTCAGGAGCTAAAACTAAGAGGAAACACTGCTAGAGAATTGCCACCGGCCAATGGCCATGACAACCGACGTGGAGGAGCAATACGGGCTACCACTGGAATCTGAGTATACACGGTGGTGTTCTTTAGTCCATGAAGAACACCTTTGATTTTTTTAAGAGGATTTGGGGGAACCATGTTTGATCCATTCGGCCAAAGGGGAAATAGATATGGTTTGTTTCTAATTTTGTGTTTTATACTCGGCCCACAGATTGACCCGGATCCGACCCGCACCATAGCTTAACCCGCGCCCTTCTTTCGCCCGTCTCCTACTTCAGCCTCATTGTTTGCAATTTCTTCACTTTGGTCCTTTTTATTTTAATTCAGTTCTTTTAATTTTTACTTTCATGCAATTTAACCCTTTTGGCCTTCTTATTTATCTCTAACATGTTGCTTAATTATTTGTTTTGTAAGCCATCAAATACCCGTAAAAATGTAGGATAAAGGGACTACATATCATTTAATAATTTGGTTTTCTTGTGATTTAAAATTTATACATTCTTTAAAATATATACTTTAGAGTTAAGTCATTTAAACGCATGTAAATATGTAGGGTAACTTTAATTTAGCTGTAAATTTCAATTATGTATAGTAATAAATCCCTTAAGTTTAGGATCTTCTAAATAATGTACTATCTAAATTAACTTGGCAATTCCCATTAGTAAACTTAATATAATTATAATTAAAAATCCGTCAAGTAGAGCCATTTTAGGATTAGTTTCTTAAAACACTTAATAGTTCACATTTTAGGGTTAGGAAATTAATAAAGGCTAATAAAACACCATTTAAAACAAGGGTTTTATTGTATCATGAAAGCGAAGTACATTTTCAATTAGAGCTGATGCAGTCTTCCCCTAGCTGTTGTGGGAATGGTTGAAACTCCTCTACGAGACTGTATTTTCAGATTTTTTTGGGATTAATGCCTTAATCCCCTTGCATCTAAATTGATTCAGGTTTTCTCAGCCGTGAGCAAATTCGGGCTAATTTTAGAACTTTGTGGATTTCTGCATTAATCCTTGCATACACGTATATGGATTATAAGGAAAATATTAGTGATCAAGTAAGCATCGTTTTTACAGGCGTGATAGGGGTGCTAATCTTTCCCTACACGTAACCGTGCCCTTGAACCCTCGAGATTTCGTAAGCTCTGGTTTGTTTTAGGTTTTCGGTCTGCCTAATATAATAAAAGGGACCAGTGGTGACTCCGTTATTACAGCTTGGCGACTCTGCTGGGGACGTTTTAAGAGGGCACAACTTTTACTTGATCACGAGTTATTTTCTATTGTAATCCATTGCAATTTTGTGTGTGCATGTTTTTAGTGTTTTAAACTGTCATCGCATCATAACATAAGCCTTCTACCCGAGCTTTATAAAACTTAAGTGGAAGAAAATAGCTATGCCTTCATCAGTAACCCTTCGCATGGGCTAGTGAAAGTCTTCCGGGGACCAGAGTACTTATGCTTTCGTGAGTAACCCTCCGCATGGGCATAATTGTAATGCATCCCCTAGATCCATGTTCGATTCGCAAGCCTATGATGGGCTAGAATCGAACATCTTATCCACCTTGGAGTAGGGGATATGGACGATTCGAGAACCTTTTCTAGATCCAAACCCATATGAATGTATGTTTTAGAAAGCCCACCCCATTAAGCCATGTGAAGTCATAGGTTTTATTTTCTGTATTATTGTTTATTGTTTTATTTTCTGTATCTCATCCTTGTATTTTATTTCATTATTTACACGTACTGACACTTTTTTGAATTCTATAGAGCATACATCGCATTGCATCCAGTTGGTATTCTGAATCACTAGTCAGTCAGAGATCATGAGTCTTCGAGTTGCATTATCCAGCTCCGAAATCCCTCGCTTGAATACCGACATTCGAAGTGAGTCCTTAAAGCTTCAACGCCAACATAGAGACAATGTGCGGAAGGGAACCACCATAGATCTACCAAAACAAGTGCACATGAGATTGCCTCATAATCACCTGTCGAGATTGATCATAGTTTGGGAGAGCCTAGAAGCCCAAGATCGAGCCATATTCACCAAGAAGTATGGAGATATAGACCTTTTTCTTGGGGTAGAGGTAGATGAGCCCATGACACTAGCAGCTATTGAATTATAGGATCCGACCTATCGTTGCTTCGTCTTCAGTCAAGAAGACATGACTTCTACCATTGAAGAATACATGGTCATGTTACGCCTAGAGCTAGAGAAATCAGATAAAATATATTGGAAGGAGAAGAACTCTGGTTATCAGAAGAAGTTTGCCAAGCTTGCTAGTCTAAATGTCAAAGAAGAGGATACCTATGTCGCTGAAAAGAACAAAAGCCCTTGTTTCAGGTTGGAATTCATCTATGCCCAGATCACGAAGGAATTAAAGCACGGAAGGGTCCTTGATCTGCTCGCTTTGGCTATCTATGGCTTAGTGATCTTCCTTAAGGTTTTGGGGCACATTGAGATAACCCTGGTGGACTTGCTAGCCTAGAAAAATGTGAATCCTATCCCAAATATTTTGGTAGAAACCTTTAGGTCCTTAAACTTTTGTCAAACTCAAGGAAATGGGAGCTTCAACGGATGCTCACAACTTCTTTATTTATTTTTGTGGAGCCACTTCTGGGATAATGAGAAGATAATCAGACATCCAACATCCAGAGATCTGGTCCCAATCGAAGAGGTTACCAAGAAGTAGTGGCTGTGAAATGGGAAGCGAGAATAGTGGGTGACCTTCTTTAGAAACCTCGCCAGTGCTGATATTACATGGAGAGCCCCGTGGATGTATCCAATACCAATCCTATACAAATGTGAAAAGATGAAGTATGGGTTCCTCTTATAGGCCTATAGCGAGCTACCAGTTATGCCTCTTTGCTCGTACAATGTCAGTATGTCTCTCGATAGTTCATTCCTGTTACACATGGGCTGTGTGAGGAAGAATTCTTTTACACAGAAGATAATTCCACAAAACGAGTCTAGAGTTAGCTAGAGAGTGGAAGCAAACATTCCAGATGATGGTGGCTCTATTTGCTGGTGTTGTGCCCGAGTATACCAGTTGGAGAAAACAAAGGATCGGCAATATAGGTGTTCCGATCTTGGTAAGCTCGTCAGATAATCCTTAGCATAACATCTTGCTAACCGAGCTAGAAATTTACAAACAAGACTTCGAGAAAGAAAAAGAAAAGCTGTGGGGCAGAGTAACCGAACTTGAAGGCAAGCTTCTTGCTGAATAAATTCAGAGGGAAGGTTACCAGTAGAAGGTGAAAACCCTGCTGTCAAACAAAGAGCTTCACCTAAAAGGCGTAGAAGAACTAACACAAGAAAACAACCGCTTGAAGGCTCGAGGGGCACGAGCAAGTGGTTCCAAGACCTCGGAGGAAGAAAAGACATAGCTAGAGGAAATGAAGAATGAGCTAAAAGACTGGCAATGCGAGGCCTGAAAACAAAAAGAGAATGCGGACCGACTGGTTGAGGAAAAACAACATTTGGAAGGGCAATATTTAGATGCACACCGTAGCCTTAGAAAATACCATGATCAGAATTAAGAGCTTCAAGAGAAACTAAAAGAGGAAGAGGCAAAAAGAGTTGAGGTCGTACTGCTCCGTTACAGTGTGGAGGATTTGAAAAAGTAGCTGCAAGTGCATAAAGACCATATCCATACTCTTATTGATGATTAGAACTATGAAATGATCCAGTGGGCTGACAAAAAGCGGGTTGTGGTTGTTGCGTGCTTAGGTCAGCAGTTCTATATTGATCATCTAAGGCGTCAAATCCAGAAGGCAGTCTCTAAGGCTCGTGAGATGAAGAATCGTGCCAGAGATCTGAGATTGAGATTCCTCCCAACTGGGGAGGATGGACAACATTTGTTGGATTTCCTAGAGGAAGCAGTTGAGCAATACTAACAGGTCAACCAATTTTCGGCCGTATTCAGGAGAGGCAACGCCAGTGAGTGAAGTTGAGCTGCCAGCATCAAAGCGTCTCAAGGCAGTAGAATAGAAGACCATTTTATCTTTTCGTTTTAGAATAATGTGTACTTGAAAATCTATGATCTATGAAGCGCACTTTTATTTCGGCATCATTTGCATTTGCTTCTATGCATTTATTTCACTTTGCATTAAAATAAATAAACAATTAACTATGGAAAGTTCAATGGTAGTTGACAAAATTACGCTTCCGTATGGAACTTGCTCCCAAACCCGAAAGATGGATATGGAAAACAGAATGATCGCAATTAGGGGTGTACAAAAAATTCGATCTGATCTAAAATTTCGGATATTTGATATGTTTTTTATTTTTTGGATAATTCAGATCGAAAATCCAAAAATTTTGGATCAGATACGGATAGTGATTTTACATTCGAATCAGATATCTGATTATCCAATATGCAAAAATTTTATTTTTATAGATATGAATCTTGTTATATTCGATACTTTTACTTGTTATATATGAAAAATTGAATTTTTTATGGATACAAATCTTGTTATACTCAATAATTTGTTAATTTTTATATTTGAAAACCTAAAATGTTCATGGATAAGACTGCCAAATTCAAAAAAATAATTAAATTAACTCATAATTTTGGATATTCAGATACCCGATCCGAAATTTCAAATATCCAAATCCAATTTTTTCGGATTGGATACGGATCACTAAAATACCTATCCAAAAATTTTAGATATCTGAAATTTCTAATCAGATCAGATATTCGAAATGCACACCCCTAACCGCAATAAAGGCCAGCTTGATAGGTGCCCAAGATAAGCTGAAAAGATTAAGGGGACTTGAAGAACGAAATTACCAATGCCTAAGAAAACTCAATGCTATAGATAGCAGCCATGCTTGGCAAAAACCCTGAAGCTATCAAGACCCTCAAAGATGCGAGAGCGGTGATATCTCCACAAGAGGTAAATCGTGAGGCCCTCAATGGGAAGGTTCAAATCCATATTCCAAGAACCTCGATTAATGCTCTGGCAGAGTCCGGGGCAAGTCAAGGTAATGATCAAGATTTTGAGGTGCCCGACCTCGACGAGTTGGCTAGCAAGAGTCGCGCGGATAAGAAACTAGAAGACCACTGCGAAAAGCTTGGGGGAATTGTCAAAGCCCTACAAGGGGTTAACATTCATCATGGTCTAAATGCTAGGGACCTTAGTTTGGTAACTAACCTAGTTATTCCCCCTAAGTTTAAGACGCCAGATTTCAATAAGTATGAGGGAACTACATGCCCTTTAGCACATTTGACGATGTACTGTAGGAAAATGTCTTACTATTTTGACAATGAAAAGCTGCTCATACACTGTTTCCAAGACAGCTTGTCGGGGTCGGTTGCTCGCTGGTATACACAACTAAGTCAGGCTAACATAAAAACATGGATATACCTATCAGGTGCTTTTGTCAATCAGTATAAACATGTGACAGATATGGTCCCAAATCGGTTGGTGTTACAGGGGATGGAACAAAGAACCAATGAGAGCTTCTGCCAATATGCCCAAAGATGGCGAGACGTGGTTGCCCAGGTCCAGCCTCCGTTGTTGGAGAATAAAATCACGCCCATGTTCGTAGAAACACTGAAGGGGCATTTCTATGACCGGATGATAAATCACGCAACTAAAAGCTTCAAAGATATGCTAATGAATGGTGAACTGATTCTAGCAGGCATAAAAAGCGGAAAGCTTGACAGAGGTGAGTCAAAGAAGCCTTACAAGAAGAGGGAAAGTGAAGTGAACATGACTTCAACATATAATCCGAACTTTTTCAAAAGCATAGTGATTAATAAATCAAACACGATGAATGTGGGTCTGGTAGTTTAAAACTCACCGAAATTTGAGGTAAGAAGCCAAGCAGATAAGCTTATCTTCGCCCTTATATCGGTAACTTATGCAGAGTTATTTCCTCAGCTGGTTGAGTCCTGACTTGTAGTGCCACAACACCTCACCCCGATGTCGCTGCCATACCCCCGGTGGTATGACACTGATGCCTACTATGAATATCATGCTGAGATCACGGGGCACATGATCAAGAACTGCATAGCCTTAAAGAAGGTAATGGAAAATTTGCAAAAAATAGGTATGCTATCATTTGAGGCCGTAGAAGGAAAAGAAAAGCCCATTCCAATCTATTAGGGTGTGGAGGTGAATGTTGTGGTTGAAGAAGAAGACAATCAGGTGAAGATACTGATAGATGATGTTAAAACACCTCTAAGGTGGGTATGGTCGAGGATGATGAACGCTGGAATACTGACCACGAACGCTGGAATACCATAGGGTAGAAGGTCATGAGATTCAATGTTGTTTCGAATTCAGAAAATTGGTCCAAGCCAATATGGACAGTGGAGAACTAGAATTCTTCAAAAAGAAAGGCGCATACAAAACAATGGAAGTATTTGCATAAGAGGAATCCCCAATAAATATTTTTGTAGGAATCAAGCCCTTGATCATCAGAACCAAGGTAAAGTCCGATAAAGTAGCAAAGAAAGTAGTCTCACAGCTAGTGATAAGGGCACTAGCCCCTTTTCCCTAGACGGTAGTAGAAGGGTACCATGGAACTACACATGTACCGCAGTGACCTTGGAAAGCCCAAAGCAGGCTGAGGTTGAGACCAAAGAAGAAGAAATCAATGAAGTTGGCCATTTCACAAGAAATGAGAGATGTTATATACCACATACTGGAGAAGACCGAGATGCAACTCAAAGGAAGAACTTTTTAGACAATGAGTCAGGGAAAGATTTCTAGGAAGAACGTCCAACAAAATTACTCGAACCCGTAAAAGATCCCGAGGCTCAGAAATTTCTTAAGATCCTCAAACACAGTGAGTATAATGTGGTAGAGCAACTGTACAAGCTCCAGCGCGTATATCTATGTTATCACTATTGCTAAGCTCAGAGGGACACCGTGATACGCTGCTCAAGATCCTCAACCAGACGTTTGTGCCAAAAAAATAACCACTGACAAGTTGGATAGGTTGGTTGGCAACATTATCGTCGATAACTTTATTTCCTTCAATGACAAGGAAATTCCAGAAGAGGAAGAGGTTTGTACAAGGCTCTTCATATCACTACCCACTACAAAGAGCACATATTTCCAGGGGTTCTTATAGACAATGGTTCGGCCCTAAATGTCTTGCCCATGACTACATTGAAGAAACTATCGATAGAGGAGTCCCACATAAAGGCTTACCGAAACACGGTCTGAGCTTTTGACGGAACACCAAGAGATGTTCTAGGAGATTACGTATTCTTGAAGGTATCTCCTTGGAGGAAAATCCTTAGATTCGGGAAAAGGGGTAAACTAAGCCCTCGGTTCATCAGACCTTTTGAAGTCTTAGAAAAGATTAGTCCAGTTGCTTACAAGCTAGCACTCCCTACTGAATTCAATAGAATCCACAACATCTTCCATGTATCGATGTTGAGGAAATATCGATCAGATCCATCACATGTTCTAGAACCTGATAAGGTGGAACTTAATCACAATCTATCGTACGATGAAGAGCCCATTCAAATACTTGATAAATAAGTCAAGAGACTTTGCAATAAGACTGTGCCATTGGTGAAAGTTCTATGGAAGAACCAAAATGTAAAAGAAGCCACTTGGGAACCCGAAGCAACGATGAGAAAGCAGTACCCTCAGGTAAATTCGAGGACAAATTTCTTTAAGGGGAGGGAATTATAATATCCCCAAAACTAGTATAAAGGAAGTTACTACAATGCCTTCATTTAATCCCTAATTGATTGAAAGGGAGGTACTAGGTCTAGTTAATAAGGACTAGAATGCTATAAATGAAAAAGTGGTAACCTAATGTATAAGTGACCAAACCGAAAAAATAAAAAAATGAGGGAATGCATGATAAATTGATATATTCCTAAATGCCCTATACATGTCATTAATTAGTGGATAATCAAGGGCAAATTAGTCATTTTGGAAGGAGATAATTGATGATCTATTATCATCTTCTTCCTTAGGGGGCCGAATAGATGAACAAAATTGGGGAGAAAGAAATTGAGTTAGAAAACTTCATTTTCACAGATTCTAGCTTGAAATTGGAGGAATTGGAGTTGCTAGCATTCATATGATCTTGATAGGAAGGTAAAATATCTTCCTTAATGCATTATAGATTCAAATGATGCATGTAGATTGTAAGTTCTTGTTTGAATTACATGAATTGGATGAGTAGTTAGTGAATTGATGCCATGAATTAGTTAAGAAGTTCATTTAATTGATCAATCCATGAAATTGGTAGTGCCATTCGAATGAGTATGATAAATTGATGTTCTCAATAACCAAATTGATGGTGAAATGTTATGCTAGTTGCTGGAAAAATTTGGATGATGATTAGAATGGACGATTGATATGTGAATTGAAATTCTGGTTGCTGGAAATTCTAGGGAGATGATGTCCTATTGAATCAATTCGAAAATAGTACTCAATTGCCCTATTTTTATAGGTTTGACACATAATTGGACTGACTTAGACATGTATGAATGAGTATATATGTTGAACAATCATGTTAGAATCCTTGTCTAAGTGATTAATGAAGCTAGAATCTAGCTAAAGGAAAGCTGTCCAGAATACTCTATTTTGGACAGTGAGTTTAAAATTTTGTAGAAAATCACATAGACCAAATTAGGGAATAAATCTTATATGTACAGAATCATGTGTATGTCTAGTTTCATATGCAACAAACGGAATCGAATTCTGAGTTATAAAACAGTTTGTAGAGACTAATCTCTAAGGACAATGCAAAATGTCCAGTGGCATAATTTGATCTGCCTTTAAATAAAAAAATTGTATTAATTCACAATGAATAAAAATGTAAGGCCTATATGGTTAGAAGTACAATTAATTTAGCTTTCTAACGGTGTAAACGGTTCGAAATTCTGACGTACGAAATAAAAGATATGAACATTTAAGCAAGTAGTGCACATGCTGCCAGGCAGCAACAATCTTGATGTTTTGAATTGAATGCTTGAGTGTATTGAGTCACATAATGACTGAAATGGTTGCTGGATTTTACCTAATGCACTATGCATTGTATGAATGATAGATCAGGTGGAAATTGAGGAAAAAGGGGCTTACATAGATTAGCAAGCTAGTAGAGGGAAAGGGATTTCAATCTGGGATCGACAATAGCTCAGAAAATTCCTGTGAGTGTAGTTTAAAGTTTGGAGAGGGCGGTAACCTCTCCAAGTCCAATTTTGATTTGAATTTCTTATTGATTCTTAGTATAAATTGTGTAATGAGCTTGCTATGGAGCATTAGCAAGGTAAGTGCTCTTTTGAGTGGTTACTTTATTGAGAAGCATGCTTGAATTACAATTGATTGCCATGATATGCTTCTTGCCTAATTGAACTATATTGAAATGAAGCATGTTGTTATAGTTAGAAGTAACTCAATTCATCGTTTAATAACATATTGATTGACATACCTTCATTGACTATTGGAATATTGATATTGGTATTGGCTTTGAACCCTATTCGATTGAAAGAGGATATTGGCACAAAATGTGCACATTGAATTGAATCATGCTTCTAATTGAATGAAAGGGATAACTATTGCAAGCCTTGGTCTTGAGTCAGTCTTAGATATATTTGGCATGCCATAGAGTCTATAGAGCTCATTATCGGGGTGGACTACGGTCCGGGACATTGGTCCCTAATTGGCGACAGTAGGAGGGATTTGACTGGTACTTTGTACCATATTGAATATTGATATTGACGACAGTTTGATTGGGGACTCGAGTATCTAGACTGAGTAATCGATTCTCAAGTCTATACTTAAAATGAACTTATACCTCATGTACATTGAATCTATTGCTACATTGCATTGCATTGATTGATAGTAAAGGGAAATTGAATGCCATGAACTATTGATGTTGAGACATTGCTTATGTGAGATTGCTTGAGTTTGAGACATTGATTGTGTTCAAATGACATGTTATGCCTAATGCTATTCGAATTGGATGATTGAGCATGTCTAAACTTTCAAGCCTTGTATTGATATTGGATTGTAAATTAAGCAAATGCATCTAGTATTGTTTATAGTGTTTCGAATGGTTCCTTATTGATGGGGGAACCATACCATCTATTAGATGATTCATAGTTGAGACTTTATGTATTGATTGTATTGTAACTTGAACTCACTCACTAAGCTTTGCTTAATCAAGTCTCTTTACTACGATACAGGTTGATATTGGATACTATCCCAAAGTCTAAGCTCGTACAAGTCACATTTTGCTTGAAAGAGTATGTTTCCATCTTGTTATAGTTCTCCTAAGATGGTGGCACCTAAGGCATGTATATTCATGATCAGTTAGTATGGTTTGTATATATTAACTTCATCTATGATCTATAAAGAGTATTGTATGTATATATGAGCATGTATTCACTTTATTGAGCTTGAATGCTTGTTAGCCTAATGTTAGATTCCCATGGTTGGATTATGCATGTAATGGATGAATAGATCTGTGGAAGTTGTCTAGTTAACAATAAGTAAATGTAGTAATCGACATGTTTAGACATGGACCACTTTGGTCACTTAAGGTACTAGCCAAATGATGCATATAATATTGGAAACATGTATGATTGATTAATGTAACGTAAGTAAATGATGTAATCACCTATTGGTATGCATAATAGCTACATAGAATGTTGAAAATTTTCTATTGTGTTTTCCATCTAGTCGAATGGTTACTTGAAGAACAAGTAAGTCATAAATGGTATTAATCATGATATCTAATTGCATTATGGGTTCTAATACATCTAATAGGTGCATCATGCATTGTCTATTAGGTCCTTACCTATTCGATTACTTACTTAATAAGCAAGAAAGAATTAAAAATGAATTGAACTCACTAGCTTAAATTGAATGGATCATTGATTGAAATTGTGGTAACTTACCTAATCCTAATAGGGTGGTTAGAGTATGTTACAGATTTGGGCTAGGATTCAAGCCCAATGCGGCATAGAGAAGGGCCAAAATAATAAAAATCAAGAGAGAAGAAAGAGCAGACTCAAAGGGGAGGAGGTCGTATGAGACCTGTTAAGTGTCTAAAAGTACTGTTTTATTCACCTATTAGTTGCATTATTAGCCATTCATGCATGTTTGCATTGTTTCCTTGTTGGTTAAGCTTGATTTCATATTTTGCTTAATTTTGTGGAAAAAGGGTGCTGCCGATTGTTGTTTTTGTGTGTGCAGAATCAGTTGCCAAAGCAAGGCTGGAATCAGTTGCCAGGGCAATACAAGAAGGAGATACCGACGCAGTTGCCAGGGCAGTGCATGAAGGAGATGCCGAGCTAGTTTCCAGGGCAATTGTCGATAAGGAATAAGATGATATAGCGGCCGAAATTGATGACTAGATAAACTCAAGATGATGTGGAGCAAAGTTAAATCCCAAAGGAGTTTGATATCCATGAAAAGGTCAAAGAGAAATTAAATCCAAAGAACATAGGAGAAGATCTTGAAGGAATTTAAATATAATAAAAAATTATATTCTTTAAAAGTATTTAATTCCAACTTAACTTTCTCCTCAAGAAAGACTTTGACCTAGCCCTATAAATTGAGGACCAAGCCGTCAAACTCCAAGAGGTGCAAAAGGGGAGAGATTTCGACAAGAGGCTTCAAACATTCTTCATTTTTTTCTTTCTTGTTCGATTAGGTTTATGTTAGGGATTCTTTGTTTTGTGTTTCTTTGGAACCTAGCCATGAACTAAATCTATTTGGCTAAGGTTATTGTGTTTTGTGGTTGTGAGAAACAATTGGATTTTGTTTAGGTAATAAGAGTTTGCACTTTCAATTCAAGGTTTACTCATTCTTGGTTTTTATTCTTGTTTGCGAGTGAATTGGGAGAGGATCTCGTAATTCTATCTATTTATCTAATATCGGGATAGTTAGATTCAAGAAACGAATGAATATGGTCTTTATTCAGTCTATTGATGGTAAAGATTAATCCAGCTTAGGAATAAGTTAAGGATTTCAACGGCTAAGAGGAGCGCAAGATTGGTTGTTGTTCACCGTTGATTCACGCAGGGATGTATTGTTAAGACATGCACAATTAGCTAGAGTTTCGATAAGAAGAAACCATTGAAGAATGCTCGGCTGAACCTTGAAGTTGCTGCCCAGGCAACCGTTCGATTAGTTGCCAAGGCAACCCAGCTGCGCAAGTTGCCACGGCAACTGAGTTGCCCTTGCACTCTTTTACCAAGACGATCTAATTGGCTATCATTCCTCAACTCACGATAACCTGGCCTATTCCCTCTCTTTTGATTACATATTCTTTTACTTTAATTGCTTTCTTAGTTTAGTTGTTAGTTAAAAGTCCTACAATCACCTATTTGTGTTTTTACTTTTACAGTGCAAGAGATTGAATTCTTGAAGTGGCACCAATCCCTGTGGAGACGATATCTTTTATACTATAACTTGCGACGTGTACACTTGCACAATTGCAGAACACTTATTACGTGCAACAAGTTTTTGTTTCCATAGAGAAGGGTCGCAATAATAAAAAATCAAGAGAGAAGAAAAAGCATACTCAAAGGGGAGGAGGTCACATAAGACCCAATGATGTTTCCACCCCTTAATTTCACTTTTACTTTAGGGGGATTTGTCAACCCTAGTATGACCCAGGATGGGGAGGAAGAGAATGAGATTGTCGAAATGTTTGGCAATTTGAGCATCAACGCGGTGTTGGAATAGGAAAAAAAGGGTGGATATTTGCATATGATCTGCCCATGTGATGAGCTTAATAATTAGACTGCAGAAGAACTTCATGTAGTTTTTAAATCTCATTCAGATTAATTCTCAAAACTAACCCTCTATTTTAGCCCAAAAATAGTAATGGGTATTTATGTAAAGGCATTTTCTAAAACCATTTGGTTCTCATTCAATAAAATGCATTTTCCTTCAATAAATCTTGTATGGCAAGCATTTAAACACCAAAACAAAAAAAACAAGTAAATAAAAGAATACCAAGCATTTCATTAAACATCGATATGTTCCCATTCCTTTTCTTTACAGGTATCTGGATATCAACGACATAAGTAATTTTGAGTCCGAATCGTGAGTTAATTTTGAGCAGCCCATGTGTTTAGAGGGTTTCAAAGATCTTGATGATGAAGGCAGAGATGATGTCCCAGAAGATTAACTTCGACTGATGAAGAGTGAAGAAAAACAGATTGTTCCCCACAAGGAGCAGTTAGAAATTGTAAAGCTCGGAACTGAAGAAGAAAGGCATGAAGTGAAGATTGGCACTACCAGTACCACATAGACACGTTAGAGATTAGTTGAACTTTTACATAACTACAAGGACGTATTCGCCTGGTCTATATACAAACATTGTAGTTCATTGCTTACCTATAAGGCTGGAGTGTCGGCCCATGCAACAAAAGCTATAGAGAATGAAGGCTGATATGCTTTTAAAGATAAGAGATAAGGTGAAAGAGCAATTTGACGTTGGGTTCCTGCAAGAGGCCCTATATCCTGAGTGGGTGGCTAATATTGTTTCGGGCCCCAAAAAGGACAGGAAAGTTCGCATGTGTGTTAATTATAGAGACATTAATCGGGAAAGCCCAAACGATAATTTTCCACTTCCACAAATTGACACCTTAGTAGATAACACAACCGGCCATTCCCTATTCTCATTTATGGATGGTTTCACCGGCTACAACCAAATCAAGATGTGCCCTAAAGACATGGAAAAGACTACGTTCGTAACGCAATGAGGAACCTTTTGCTACAAGGTAATGCCATTTGGGCTAAAGAATACTTGGGCTACTTATCAGAGAACCATTGCGAATTTGTTTCATGATATGATTCATTTGTAAATTGAGGTATATATGGACGATATGATCGCCAAATCTCAAAAAGAAGGGGAACACATCATGAATCTAGAGAAGCTCTTCAAAAGGTTGAGAAAGTTTCAATTAAATCTCAACCCCACTAAATGCACTTTCAGGGTGACTTACAGAAAGCTCTTAGGTTTCGTTGTAAGCGGGAAAAGAATTGAGGTTGACCCTAATAAGGTAAAAGAAATTAAACAGCTTCCTCCTCCTCAAACGCAAAAAGAGATCCAAGGTGTCCTAGGCATGCTTAATTATATTGCCAGGTTCATCTCCCAATTGATAGAAAAATGTGGCCCAATATTTAGACTGCTCAGAAAGAACAATCTTGGAGAATGGAATAAAGAATGCCAAGTAGCCTTTGAGCAAATTAAAAAGTAGTTGTCAAATCCACTAGTGTTAGTGCCACCCGTTTCAAGAAGGCCTCTAATCTTGTATCTGACCATACAAGCGAACTCAATGGGTTGCGTGCTGGGGCAACATGATGAGACCGGCCGAAAAGAAAATAGCGATATATTACTTGAGCTCGAAATTCATAGATTGTGAATCGAGGTACCCACATATCGAGAAGATGTGTTGTGCTTTGGTTTGGGCATCCAAAAGGCTCAGGCAATACCTTTTGTACCACACCACGTGGTTAATATCCAAACTCAACCCATTAAAATTCATGATGGAAGCATCAGCCTTGTTAGGAAGGGTGGCCTGCTAGTAGATGTTGCTAACAGAATTTGACATCCAATATGTCAGCCAAAAGGCGGTAAAAGGAAGTGCCATAGCAAACTTTTTGGCAAGTCACGCCTCTGATAATTATGAAGCCTTGGAATTTGATTTTCTCGGCAAAGGCTTAATGTGCATTATGGCTGAAGAAGATGGCATAGTAAATTCGTGGGTCTTCAATTTTGATGGGGCCTTTAACGCCTTGGGCCACGACATTGGGGTAATCATGGTTTCTCGAGAAGGTGGTCATTATCCCTTTACTAGCGGCTTGAAATTTTCTATACCAATAATATGGCAGAATACGATGCTTGTATTATGAGATTGCGAGCAGCCATAGAGAAGAAGATCAAGGTTCTAAATGTCTTTGGAGACTTAGCTTTAGTCATCTATCAAACTCCCAGAGAATGGGAAACAAAGGATTCAAAATTGATTGAGTATCAGAAGTTGGTCCTTGAACTAATTAAATAGTTTGAAGAAGTCACTTTCAGTCACCTCCCGAAGGAAGAAAACCAAATGGCAGATGCTTTGGCCACATTATCAACAATATTCAAGGTAAGTGAGGGTAATAGAAGGATGCACGTACAGATATAGATTTTAGGTTTGCCCGCACATGGTTACAATGTAAAAGAGGATGAGGATAGTCTCACGTGGTATCACAACATTTTACAGTACATTAAGCTGCAGGAATATCTGCCTCAAGTAACTGAAAATGACAAGAGAACAATTCAAAGACTGGCTGGGGGGTATGTTCTTGATGGAGAAACCCTATACAAAAGGAGCTGAGACCAGGTTCTACTAAGATGTGTGAACACCAAAAAGGCCCAGTTGATCTTATAAGAAGTACACGAAGGGGTTTGTGCAACCTATCCTAGCAGGTTTACCATGGCCAGGCGAATCATGCGACTTGACTATTATTGGTCCACCATGGAGGGAGACTGCATCAATTACGCATAGAAATGTCACAAGTGTCAGATCTACTCCGATAAAATACATGCGCCACCACAGCCTCTTCATGTGATGACTGCTCATTGGCCCTTTTTAAGATAGGGCATGGACGTGATTGGGTAGATTTACCCAAAAGCTTCTAAAGGACATAGATTTATCTTAGTGGCCATTGATTATTTCACCAAATGGGTCGAAGCGACATCTTATGCAAATTTCACTAGTTCAACAATTTGCAAATTCTTTAAGAATGATATTATTTACCGTTATGGGTTACCTGGGAGTATTATAACTGAAAATGCTTCAAATTTAAACAACAAAATGATAACCATAGTTTATGAGCAATTTCAGATCAATCATCACACTTCAGTAACCTATCTCCCAAAGATGAATGGGGCAGTAGAGGCTGCCAACAAGAATATCAAGAAGATAGTCTCCAAAATGACAGGCACTTACAAAGACTGGCATGAGAAGTTGCCATTTACCCTATATGCCTACCAGACTACTGTGCGGAAATCTACGGGGACAATGTCGTTTTCCTTGGTTTATGGCATGGATGTCATGTTTCCAATTGAAGTTGAGATTTCATCGCTCCGCGTCTTAATGGAAACAGAATTAGATGAGGCCGAATGGATTCAGACACATTATAATCATTTGAATCTTATTGAAGAAAAGAGATTGAAGGCGATATGCCATGGCCAGATGTACCAAAAAAGAATGATGCAAACTCATGACAAAAAGGTTCACTCGAGAGAATTTCAAGAAGGAGACTTGGTACTAAAAATGAAGTTGCCAATTCAAAGGAATTCTCGTGGGAAGTGGACGCCCAACTGGGAAGGACCCTATATGGTAACTAAGGCCTTTCTGGAGGAGCTCTAATTTTAGCCGAGGTGGATGGGGATGAGTTGCAAAACCCCGTGAACTCAGATTCGGTCAAACATTATTATGCTTAAAAAAGAAAAAAATGAAGATCCAAAGGTGAAAACCAGTAAAAGGACGCTTTAGATCCAAAAAAGGAAAAAAGAAAATAAAAGAAGGGTCCAAGATGAAAACCCGCAAATGACGTCTTGAGACCAAGGGTGGATTCAAGTTGAAAACCCGCAAAGGGTGGCTTGAATATTTGAAGCTAGGATGGCCATCTTGAAAGATTGACAGTTCGCTCAGCATTTTCATGACCTTTGGAGCCTTCTCAACAAGGGTTGCATTTGGAAGAATTACCTAAGGATTGACTCGGAATGCTTAGGCCTTTGATATATGGATACTTTAGCCTTTTTCTTTTATACCTGAAACTTTTCTTTTATACCCCTTTTGCATATTAAAGTGAAAATCAATGGATTTGCAACGTAAGAAATTTTTGAGCATTACTTTGAATATGGTTAAAAAGAACAGGAATTATGATGCATTTCATTATTCTGACTCAAGTCATATCATTTGCATGAGCATGAAATTTTTGTGCAGATGATGGCACCAAATTGGGACACGACTCCTTGAACATTAAATACCATTCCAAGATATTCAAGGTGGAAATAAGATTTGTTGGAAAGATTCTCATACAAGAAATTCAAGAGTGTTCATAAAAAGCTTTGAAGAGCCAAAAAACTACTATACTCATCAGAAATACAAGATTACTGGAATGAGTGAGCAAGTATGCAAAGATTAGATGTTTTCTATGAAGCAAAGAGATGCAAAGGCATGGTTAGTTCCAGCTCAGTGCTCCGCACTATCTGAAGAAGGTCATTTGATTTGTTCACTACCGCTTCAGAATGACACGCTAGTTTTACCGAATTTGTTTCTGCCACTCTGGAGAAACGAGTTGCATAATTAGAAGAAATTTCATTTGATTCATTTAGCGCCACTTCAGAAGAATGGGTCATTTGGAGAATTATATGGTTCGTCCACTGCCTCTTCGGAGGGATAATTCAGCATTACCCAATTTGTTTCTGCCGTTTCGGAGAAACGAGTTGTCGTTTGATTCGTTCGCTGCCGCTTCGGAAGAATGGGTCATTTGAAGAATTATATGGTTCATCCACTACTGCTTCAGAGGGACAAGTCAACATTACCCAATTTGTTTATGCCGCTCCAGAGAAACGAGTTATCGTTTGATTCATTCGCTGCCGCTTCGAAAAAATGGGTCATTTGAAAAATTATCTGGTCGTACACTGCCACTCGTGAGGGACATGTCAGTGTTACCCAATTTGTTTCTGCTACTCCAAAGGAACGAGTTGCGTCATTAGAAGAAATATCATTTGATTCATTCAGCGCCGCTTCAGAAGAATGGGTCATTTCAAGAAATGTTCGTTACCGCTTGGGATGAACAAATTGCCCAACCTGTCTGGATAAAATTATGCCTTTTGTTCTTTGCCCTATTCCTGTTTCATCGGAATGAGAAAAGATGGGCATCTGTTGACACCTATTTTATCCGCCACCTTTTTATTTAGTTTTTGTATTTGTATATATATATATATATATTAGACCCAAAATCAAAAAGAAAACATGTACAAACCCAAAAAATAAGAAAGCTAGTTCATTTAAATACGATATTCATTTACATAGCCCAATTTGGCCCAAGGCTAATCCATAATTAAAACCCTAGAACCTAAGGTTTCCTTCATATGCCGCCACCCCCATCATCTCTGGATCGAATTCGATCCAACGGTCCAGATTGGGACCAAAAAACCCTAGCCCCCTTTTCTTATAGCGCTGCACGTCCCAACACCGTTCGATTAGGGAAAATCTGACGGTCCAAATCACGTATGAAGGATTCACACAGATCATCATTCGCGCATGCCTTCCACACGGCCAGCCTTCCAGCCCCTTCAGCTTCCATGGCCATCGTTGCAACTACTGCCGGTCACTGGATGCCGTTGCGCCTCACCGTTTATCATCTCCAGGCTTCTTTTTCTCCCGATCGTAACATGGAAGCAAAAAGAAGGGATTAACATTCATGTCTAAAAAAAGAAATAAATTGGATGCGAACCAAACAAATATGGGAAGAAATCTAATCAAATCGGATCAAACAACATCCGACAAGAATCAAAGAAAATCGGCAAAATCAAATCTAGATTCTAGGGCTTTTAATTCCTTGTTTATACTCATTGTAATGGCTATAAAAGCCACCGATTCATCCTTTGTAAGGAAAATTTTACGGAAGTAATAAGAAGCATTCAAGCAAGTTTTTGAGGTATTACTATACCGAAATTCTGGTGTTATTTCTTTTATTTTACTTTTTTGTTCGAATCGAAGAAAGAGGGGTGCGGGTTGTAACCGTTTGTTGAGGATGAAGCCACCGCCAGAAGGCTGAACCACCACTGCCATTGGAGTCAGGAGCCGAAACCGAAAGGAAATACTGCTAGAGAATTATCGCCGTTCGAAGGCCACGGTGGCCGATGTGGAGGAGCACGACAGATTGCTGCTGGAATTTGGGTATACATGGTGGTTTTCTTCATTCCATAAAGAACACCTTTGATTTTTTAGAAGATTTGGGGGAACCATGTTTGATCCATTCGACCAAAGGGGAAATAGATATGGTTTGTTTCTAATTTTGTGTTTTATACTCGACCCACGGATTGACCAGGATCCGACCCGCACCATAGCTCAACATGTGCCCTTCTTTTTCCCGTCTCCTACTTCAGCCTCACTGTTTGTAATTTCTTCACTTTATTCCTTTTTATTTTAATTCAGTTCTTTTAATTTTTACTTTCATGAAATTTAATCCTTTTTGCCTTCTTATTTATATCTAACATGTTGCTTAATTATTTATTTTGTAAGCCATCAAATACCCGTGAAAATGTAGGATAAAGGGACTACATATCATTTAATAATTTAGTTTTCTTGTGATTTAAAATTTATACATTCTTCAAAATATATACTTTAGGGTTAAGTTATTTAAACGCATGTAAATATGTAGGGTAACTTTAATTTAGCTGTAAATTTTAATAATGTATAGTAATAAATCCCTTAAGTTTAGGATCTTCTAAATAATGTACTCTCTAAATTAACTTGGTAATTCCCATTAGTAAACTTAATATAATTATAATTAAAAATCCGTCAAGTAGAGCCCTTCTAGGATTAGTTTCTTAAAACACTTAATAGTTCACGTTTTAAGGTTAGAAAATTAATAAAGGCTAATAAAACATCATTTAAAACAAGAGTTTTATTGCATCATGAAAGGGAAGTACATTTTCAATTAGGGCTGATTTAGTCTTTCTTTAGCTGTTGTGGGAATGGTTGAAACTCCTATGGGAAACTGTATTCTCGGATTTTTTGGGATTAATGCCTTAATCCCTTGCATCTAAATTGATTCGGGTTTTCTCAACCGTGAGTAAATTCGGGCCAATTTTAGAACTTTGTGTATTTCTGCATTAATCCTTGCATGCTCGCATACATATTACAAGGAAAATATTAGTGATCAAGTAAGCGTCGTTTTTACGGGTGTGATAGGGGTGCTAATCCTTCCCTACACGTAACCGTGCCCCCGAACCCTCGAGATTTCGTAATCTCTGGTTTGTTTTTAGGTTTTCGGTTTGCCTAATATAATAAAAGGGATCGGTGGCGACTCCGTTGTTACACCTCCATGAAAAACACATCCAATTTGGTCTTGGAGGTCGCTAATTAGAACGATTTAGCCATTGACTAACGTTGAACGTTAATGTTTTGTGTAACAATTAAAGGTGCTGACGTGACAACGCACACGTAAATATTGATGTGATAGAAGAACAATTGATTTTAGGGAGTTTGAGGGCAAGATTTATTTTTAAGGAGTTCAAGGGCAAGATTGATTTTTACGGAAGTTCGAGTGTTGAATTAATTTTTATATAATATTTAAATAAAAATTATGAATTTAAGAAATTACAATTTTAAAATATTAAAATATAAAATACATTATTACAATATTTTAAAAAATTAATATTAAAAATATAAAAATAAAAATACTATTAAAAATTAAAAATACCAAAATTTATAAAGTGATAAATTATTAAAAAATAAAAAATATATTTTAAATTATATTGAAAACTAAATAATATTGTAAAAAATAAAAAATCCAAAAAGAGAGATTTAAAAAATTTTAAATTATTTATATTGTTGTATTCTAGATTTTGGAGAGTAATAGTGAAGTTGACAAACTAGCTAAAGAAAGTATTTGTCGAGCGTGTCCAACTATTTTACCTGTTGTATTTTGAGTCCTTAGTTAGTTTGTCAACTTCATCATTGCCCTCACTACTAGAGAATTGCAAGCATTGTAAAATCTAAAACACAACAATATAAATGTTTTTAGTTTATTATAATGTGAATTTTCAATAAAGTTTTAATTATATTTTTATATTTTATAAATATTTATAAATTTAATAATTTATAATTAATCATTCTATAGGTTTTAGATTTTTAAAATTTTTAAACTTTCACTTTTTTAATTTTAATATTATTTTTAGTTTTTATATTTTATTTTTTAAAAAATATAACATAAAAATAATAAAGTCCTCGAACTCCTTAAAAAATTAATTTTGCCCTTAAACTCCTTAAAATGTTAGTTTTGTCTTCGAACTATCTACAAAAATCAAACATTCTCTTGTGCCATTTCATCATTCATGCATGGACTGTTACGTCAGCACATTAATGATTAACATTAGTCAAAAAGTTAAATTGATGCAAACTGCGAGTTCAAAACTAAATTAAATGTGTTTTTTCGCAAAGAGGTTAGATTAATTATTTGATACTAATCCAAGAACAAAAAAGCCCTTACGCCATAAAATTTAACATATTAAACTCACCTTAAATAAATGAAGGGTTCCTATTTTTTTTAATGGTCTAAACGTGATTACAAGATAATATATGTTCATACATATTCTTAATTCTTTGACAATGTGCATACACATTGTAAACAAGCGATTTGAATCCGTGTCTCTTAAGATGAACATCATATGCTTTTCTACTTGAGACACTTATTACAACTCTATATTGAGAATATTACAAATCTCAGTCTTTCTCTTTCTCTTGTTCATTATTCTTGTTATTGTTCTTCGTTATTTTATTTCTAACATGTTATCAGCACGACCCAGCTCAAGTACCGTAGTTGTTGTTGGTGATTCTTAAAAAGAATTTTAATTTGATACTGGTAATTACGTCTATCATATATTCAAGTTAGTTTGAGAAGTTTGGTATGAGATTTACTTATTTATATATCATTTTGGTTGATGTTAGTATTTTCCGATTCATTTTTACTGTTTCATTTTATTATTCGTACTTATCCTTAATTAATAGTTTTTTTTTCTAAAGCATACTCATGAGCAGACTTGTCTCGCGTTCCCGCAAGGTTTCAACATAGGAGAGCACATGTCTATGTAAATATTATATATTTTTATAGGTAGAATCGTTGAAATTGACAATCTTGAAAAAAGTGATTTTAATGACATGTTTACTTCATGAGGACTTAGTCACGTGTAGTAAATCAAAGTTCTTAGATTAATATGAAAGAAGACTTTTAATCTTGAGAAATGCTTGTATGCTTACCTCATGTGCGTACAAAATTTTAAGAAAATACGATATAGCATGTTCGATCCTCTTCCATTTTAATGTCTTTAGTTCATAACTAAAGATTAATATTTGTTTCAAGATAGTTGGTATTTTAACTGTCTTTTGAGTTTTACATGATATAATAGTTTGGAAAGAGACGAGATTATTATGAGAAGCTATCTTGGTTATTTGCTATGTTTTTATTGTCTTCGAGAGAAAAATCAATATCGGTAAATTTTGATTTTATTTTTATTCTTTAAATTATAATTTTAAAGTGCGATAAATCATGGTGATTTTTCTCGAAAGCAATATTTCTTCTACACTGAAAAAAATCGACTATAGACTACTCCCAAGTTTATGTTACAAAAATTCATCTTAACAAGAATTTTTGTGGGAGGCATTCCCTGAAGTGAATGCAAGCATGATATTTATTCCATGTGATTATCAATGATGATGATATGCTAATAAAAACATACTCCACTTTTCAAGCAAATAATGTTATCCTCAGACACAATTCGTGAAAAAGGTTTTAAAGGCCACTGGCTTTATTCCATTCCCTGAAGCGAATGTGAGATTATATAATGGAAAGAATAAAGGTCACATTAGTAGTTGTGGTCGCGGTTGAAGCCATGAACATAGACATGAACAATATGATTATTTTAAGAATGTTTATACCCACCAAAAGTGGAGTTATAAGGATGACAAGAGTGATAAAGATTATTCTAAGGAAGTAAAATCTTTTTTATTACCAATGCGATGTTATAAACCATTGATCTCGTATTCGTTGTACGCTAAAAACATCAACAATTATTGAATGATACAAGAAAGAAAATAGAAGCAAATTTTGTTTGCAAAAGAGACAAAGATGATATTGGTCCAACTCATTTGGACGTTGTTGATTTCCTTATAACCCTTGAAGGAAAAAAATCGTCTTCTAATTATTTTCATAACCTTAAAGAGAATTACTAATATTTTGATTTACTTTGCTTTACATTTATTTACTTTACGCATTAATTATTTACGTTTTATATTTATATATATTATGAAATTTATTTATTTATTTTGTTTAACATGTTTACTTATCAAATGCAATCTATGGTGATGATTTATGCTTAGTAGAAGCATAAAAAATATTTTATCATTTAAATGTAAGAGAAAAAAATGTGAGTACTATACCTCAGAGTAATAAAAATATTGATGCTCCGGAGGAGCAATAAGTTCTTGAAAGAAAGCACATTATGACAGGTGCTTAATTGTGGATATCACAATACTTACCGCTAAAGATAATGATATTGTCACCACCAAAAGTGGACAAAATCTTTTGGGAATTATAGATAACATATGTTATCAATTGGCATTTGAAATAAACCAATGTAGATATAAGTTTTGGTAGTCAAAAAGTCAATTGAAAGCTCTAGAAGAGTTATATATTGCTACCAAAAGAATAATTTCCATTAAAAGCTCCGAAAGAGCTAAATATATTCTTATTCAAAGGAACAATTTTTGGTGGACAATGTATTATCAAGTTTCAAAGAAACTTGTATTTTAAAATTTGTACCACACATGTACAAGTGAGATTGAATCACATGTTATAGTAAACAAGAAGTTAACAAATTCAGAAATATATATATATATAGTTGGCATGATCAATTAGACCATCCTGATCAATAATGATGCAAAAATTATTGAGATTTATATGCACATTTATTAAAAGAACCTAAAGTTCTTGTGGTGCTTGTTCTCAAAGGAAATGATTAAGATCGCACTTACCAAAAGAACTTGAATTTTTTGTACTAAAGTTGAGACAACATGTCTTGCATATCTGAATGAAATATGGGCCCATATATCCACAAATGTAGAAAGTTATTATATGATTTTAGTAGATGCATCTACAAATGTATTATCAACTTACAACAGAAGTTTGTGAGAATGATTAATTTTTTTTCCAGATTATGCAATTAGACTATTCGTCCTGTAAAAGCTACCGGGTTTATATGCTATATCAGTTGAAATAACTGTTACAAAGCCTATTAATTATGAACAAAACAATTTAGCAAAAATTTGATTGGATGCCTCCTCTTTAATAGCTAAACTATGAGAACAAAATATTTATTATCTATATGATATTTCACATATAGCAACACTTATATGCATCAAGCTAACGAGTTATAATAAACTCCCCGTTCTGATTAGTTTTTGGTCAGAAGCCATACATTTCCCATTTTAGAATTTTTGAATGTGCGATATATAGTTGAATTGCTCCACCACAACGCACAAAATGGGTAAATAAAAAGGGTTGAGAATATTTATTGAGTAAGATCTCTTTTTATGTTTAAATTCTTAAACATTAATTGGAGAATCATTTATAAGATGATTTTTCTCAACATCAGAGGGAGAGACTAATCAGCTGGATAAAGAATGAAAATGAATTATCATTATCTAGATCCTCGCATAAGAACCAAAAGTTCATAAGATAACTCATGTTATTATATGTCAACAGCCAGACATATTTACTAACCTAATGAGAGTAATCAAGTCTCATATACCAGCTGTTGAGTTGATCAAACAATGACAATTGGCCAAGAGGGGGTGAAGTGGCTATTTAAAAATTGAAGGGTGCAAGATGGAAATGTAAAAATTGGACACAAGCAATTTTAGAGTGGTTCAAGCTGAGAACAAGCTCGACACCCACTACCTCATCACCCTACTGAGGATTTCAACAATCCACTCAATGAATTCGTCCCCTTTTCTCGGCTTAGGAGGAAATCGTTACAATTGATCAAAGTTTTCTACCCAAAGCTTGATTAAAGATAATCTTACAAAGAGAAATTGTGGTAAACAGAAAAATGCCTCTCAAAGGTAGATAATTTTACCCAATTTCAAGTTCATACAAACCCAAACTTGAAGAAAATTGAATACAATAAAATCTCTCAAGAGGGTTACAAGAATTTGGCTCTATAAGGCTCAAAAGGATTGGATTTATGCTTGAATGTTTTTGATTTATTGATGTTTTTTTTGTAGCTTCAAAGGCTTGCTTTTATACCATCTCATTGATTTCTAACCGTTTAGGTGGTTGGCATCATCAATAGAGCCGTTTGGCTCTCTTTTTCCCACCATAAATGATATACTGCAACCTACCGTATCGATACGCTGGAGGTCGTATCGGTACGTACCTGAAATTGAAAGAGCCGTTGTGTAGGTAAAACAAAGGGCGTATCGATACATGGGAGGTCGTATTAAAATGCTATAAGAAGACGTATCGAAACGGGCAAGGTCGTATCGATACATTTTTACTCACTTGGGCTACTACCAGAACCTGTATCGGTACGCCACGTAGGCGTATCGATACAGGTTAACTGATTTTCAAACTCACATGTTCCCAATAACTAACAAGGCAACGTTCGAATAATAAATGAAAGTATTTGAAAAATCTCAACTACCATATCGATACACTAGTAGTCGTATCAGTATGCTATTCTTAAATCTTAAACCCAGTATGAAAGCCGTATCGAAATGGATGGCGCCGTATGCCTGAGTAAAAACCTTAGCCCATATAAAGACTGTATCGACACAGAAGGAACTGTATCGAAACACTCGTATCGAAACATGCTTGTCTGTATCAAAACAGATTCTTACAGTGGCCTTTTAAGTTAAGCCCGTATCGATACACCTGAGCGTAAAAGTTGAATTTGACTTTAAAAGCACTTTGAAAAATTTATGGGGTTTAAGTTTTTGATTTTGAATAATTTTGTACTTGAAAAACCCTTGTCAATTGTGAGTTTTTGAGATACTTAAAAATTTATTTTCTTTTACAAATAGGTCCTTAAACAATTTGTTATATCAAAATCAAACTTTGGTTTTACAATCTCCCCATTTTTGATATAACAAAACCAAGTTAAATTTTTAAGTCTTTTTGAAAAACTCCCCCTTTATTTAAGATAGGTTTTAAAAACACTTTTAAAAATTTAAGCTCTTTTACTTCTCCCCTTTTTGTTAGATCAAAATCAATGATAGATCAATAGATATGCAAGAGTAAAGCAAAAACAACATAATATTCATTGAAGCATAAAGCAATAATCAAGCAACATAAGAAAAATCCAAACTTAAAATCCTAAAATCATAAGCATAGGTTCATAATTCAAATATCATAGATGCATAAATATAGAAATCCTAATATGACATGTATGGCATGCAATGAATGTCTAGGGAGTATCCTTATCGTCCCCGTCCTCTTCTTCTCCATATTCATCATGGGTTTGAGTAGCTTGAGATTGTCTTTATTCCTCATGGAAAATTGTGAGAGAGATATCCATTGATCCTTGTTGGCTCTCAATTGCTTGAACTTGTTCCTCTAAGGAAAGAAATTGAGTGTCAATGGCTGCAAACCCTTTATTCATGGTTGTCTTCAATGAGGTCATAGAGGTGTTTAATGTAGTGAATTGCTCATTGAGATAAGCCATGAGAGCATCCATAGCCGGTAGAGCTACCAGAGCTTGAGGAGCGGCTTGTGGAGGAGCTTCTGGTTCTTCGAGGATATCATCATGTGGAAGCTCGGCAAGACGAAGCCACTCTCCATTGAAATAGTGAAACTTTGAACGAACAAGAGGGCGCTTATCAATGGGATCAGTAAGAGGCTCGGGAAAGTCTTGCAAGCAATCGATCTCCAATTAAGTAAACAAGTCCTATAAGTAAAGGATGAAACTAAAGAGGTGTGGCGATGTTGGATGAGGTAATCCAAAAGTCATCCACTTGTCGGATAGTGGAAAACTTACCATCGGATGGCTGAAACCACCAAGTGATCATGAGATGCAAGAAGCGATCATGAGCATCAAGAACAATTACATAACCGCCAAGTACATGTCCCATGGAGTCCTCATCGCCGATTCCCTAATATTCTATACCAAAAACATTGACTAGATTCTGAACATCAATACGAAATTTCTTCCCCTTTAAGAATAACTCAATAGCAATGACCTTAGAACGGTCTTGGTTAGGGATGCACCGGGAATTAGAAAAGGAAATTAAGACAAGATTATGGTATAAAATCTCAGGGATAGCCAAAAATTGAATAAAACTCCAACATATCAAAAGATGAAGATATTTAAACTTGAAACGTTCAGAGTATAATGATGGAAGAGATGTTACTTTGTCGCGGTGAATTTTTTAGTTTTGGTATTGCTTGAAGTGATTTAAAGCCTCCGGGGTCGAAAAGCTCTTTTGGTAAATAACGCTAAGGTTGGGACGAGCTGAATTGTCTTCTTTTGAAGACTCGCCAATCTCGGTTGTTCTAGCTCTCTTTCTCGGTGCCATAGATAATCTGAAAAACAATTTAAGGCACGAAAACAATGTATGAATAAATCATCATATTCGATCCAATATTCAATCCAATAATTCAAGGTATTGGTTAAAAATCTATATTATATAGTTTAAAAATATATACAAGTATACAATAAAATTTTGGTAAAAAGAATTTTGAAAAACAGATTAAAAAATGATACGATATATTTTTATATTCGGACAAAAAAATTTCAATTTTTGAATTTTTTTTACAGAAACTTGAAAAACCATAGTATGTATATGTTTAAAACACAAAAACTAAGTAAAAACAATATAGAAATCAAAACGAAATTAAAAAGAAAAAGAAAAGAGTTTTATACCTTAAAGTTGGGATTATGGATGAATGAGGATGAAGCAAGGATGATGTTTAAAGTAAAATCCCTCAAAATCTTTGATGAATTGATTTGAAAAACTTAGAATTGGGTGTGTATTTACAGGGAAAATCGGCTAGCGTTTTGGGAAAAGGTGTTTGAATTAAAGTTAAACCCATTTAATGACTTATTTAAAGGGAAAATCGGCTAAGATTTTGGGAAAATCGGCTAGGGTTTTGAGAAAAGGTGTGTATCAGTACGCAGAACAGGTGTCGAAACACTAGTACCATTTCGATACGGACTCAGCTGTATCGAAACCTACTCTTGGACCTGTATCGATAGACTTGTGCTGAGAAATGCAATCTGGGTTGAGACAAGAATGGTGTATCGAAACACCTTTACCCGTTTCGATACGGATGACCTAAAAATGCATTTTGGGCCACAAGTTGCTCAAAAGTTTGATTTTATTCGAACCAAAATGCATATAGATGATATGTGAACAACATGTATGGTCTAACATGGATACACACTCCCCCTAGCAACAAGCATAGATGCATTAAGAAGAAAAATCACACATGCATATCAATCAATTGAATTCAAGCAAATTTTTAACCTTAAATGGCTCTAAAGGGTCAAGAGAGGTTGGTTAAACCTAACACTTTCCTAAGAGTCCAAAATCTCTCTTTATCTAAAAGTTTGGTAAATATATCCGCTAATTGGTGTAAGGTGTCAACATACTCTAGAACTACATCATTTTTCAAGACATGATCTCTAATGAAATGATGTCTAATTTCTATATGTTTGGTTCTAGAATGTTAGATGGGATTCTTAGTGAGACAAATGGCATTAGTGTTGTCACACTTAAGGGGTATGGTACCTACATCGACTCCATAATCTAAGAGTTGTTGCTTCATCCAAAGGACTTGAGTACAACAAATCTCGGCCGATATATACTCTACTTCGGTGGTAGATAAAGCTACATTATTTTGTTTTTTAGAGAACCAAGATATGAGCATACTACCTAAGAATTGGCAAGTTTCGGAGGTACTTTTTCTATCTATCTTACATCCCCCATAATCTGCATTCGAGAAAGTATGAAGATCAAATGAGGAATCTCTAGGATACCAAAGACCTAAACTAGGAGTATCTCTAAGGTATCTAAAGATTCTCTTAACGGTTATAAGGTGCGATTCTCTAGGGCTAGCTTGAAACCTAGCACACAAGCAAACACTAAACATAATATCGGGTCTACTTACGTTAAGGTAAAGCAAGGAGCCAATCATGGAACGATAAAGCTTAGAATCGACACACTTACCTCCTTCATCTTTGTCAAGCTTTATGGATGAGCTCATTGGTGTGGCTTGAGGCTTTACATTCTCCAAGCCAAACTTCTTGATCATGTCTTTTATATACTTTACTTGATTTATGAAGGTGCCATCCTTCCTTTGCTTGATTTAGGGCTCCAAGAAAATGAAAGCTCCCTCATCATGCTCATCTCAAATTCACCTTGCATTAGCTTAGAAAACTCTTGGCAAAACAATTCTTTAGTAGAACCGAAAATACTATCATCTACATTAATTTGAACTACTAAGATGTTTTTGCCATATCTTTTAATGAAAAGTGTAGCATCCACCTTGCCTTTTTCAAAACCTTTTTCAATCAAAAAGTTTGAAAGTCTTTCATACCAAGCTCTATGAGCTTGTTTCAAACCATATAAAGCTTTAGTGAGTTTGAAAACATGATTTGGAAATTTTGGATCCTCAAAACCCAGTGGTTGTTCTACATACACTTCTTCATTTATAAAAACATTTAGAAAAGCACTTTTGACGTCCATTTGAAAAAACATGATCTCATGAAAGCATGCAAATGAGAGAAGCATTCTAATTGCTTACATTCTAACTACAGGTGCATATGTTTCATCAAAATCGATTCCCTCTTCTTGAGTGTAACCTTGAGCAACAAGTGTAGCCTTGTTCCTCACTATGTTACCACTCTCATCTAGTTTGTTTCTAAAGACTCATTTAGTTCCTATTGTAGATTTATTACTAGGCTTATCAACTAATGTCCATACTTTACTTCTCTCAAATTGATCAAGTTCTTCTTGCAAATCCAATATCCAAAAATCGTCCTTTAATGCTTCTTTGAAATTTTTAGGCTCAATGCATGAAATGAATGCAACATTATTAAAGAGCTTAAGAGAAGAAAAAGTGGTTACCACTTTGGATGTATATCACCCAAAATCTCACCACCCTTGACATAGTTGAACTCCGTTGGGTAGGTGACCTCATTTTTCTCAAGTGCCATGTCCTTCAAGGCTTCAACAGGTGGATCGTGTGTTTCTTCTTCTTTGGTTGGAACCTTATCCACCTTTGATGTTTGTCCTCCATCAATGGCTCAAGAACCCTTCCTCGAAAGGAGGTTATCATCGAAAACAATATGGATGGACTCTTCAACAACCAAAGTTCTTTTATTAAATACTCGATAGGCTTTAGAGTTTAAAGAGTATCCTAGAAAAATAGCTTCATCACTTTTAGCATCAAATTTACCTAAATTATCTTTTCCATTGTTTAAAACAAAAGATTTACAACCAAATGGATGAAAATAGCTAATGTTAGGCTTTTTGGATTTTAAAATCTCATAAGGTCTTTTCTTCAAAATAGGCCTAATCATTACCCTATTTATGATATAACAAGCCGTATTAGTGGCTTCCGCCCAAAAATATTTATGTAAATTGTTTTCACAAAGCATGGTTCTAGACATTTCTTCTAAAGTATGCTTTTTCCTCTCAACTACCCCATTTTGTTGAGAAGTGCGAGGAGCCAAAAAATTATGGCTTATACCATTTTCATTACAAAAATCCTCAAAACCTATACTTTAAAATTCGGTTCCATGGTCACTTCTAATATGTGAAATCTTTTGACCAAGGTCATTTTGAGTAATTTTTGAAAATGTGATGAACTTTTCTAAAGCCTCATCCTTAGTACTTAAGAAGAGAACCCAAATGTATATAGAGTAGTCATCTACTAACACAAATGCATAAGATTTACCACTCAAGCTCATAGTCCTAATTGGCCCAAAGAGATCCTTATGGATCAATTGTAACACTCTACATGTAGAAACATCATTAATGGATTTAAATGAAGATCTTTGATGTTTACCCTTAGCACATGCATCACAAATTTTATCATTAGAAAAATTTAGCTTAGGTAAACCTCTTACTAGATTTAGGGAAACCAATTTCTCTAAAACATTCATGCTAGCATGTCATAGTTTCCTATGCCATAATCATGTATCATGTTCATTTTTTGCAACAAAGCATGCATTGGAAACATGAATGTCATCTAAATGCACCATGTAAATGTTACCTATGCGATGACCTTGAGCATTATTTGATTAGTTTCAATGTTCATGATTTTACATCCATTAGCATCAAATAAAACATTAAAAACCTTATCACACAATTGACTAATGCTTAACAAATTATGCTTAAGACCGTTGACATAAAGAACATTTTCAATAAGAATGATTGAGAGATTACCAATGGAGCCATTCCCTTCAATGTGGCCTTTGGAGTTGTCACCAAAAGTCATTACTCCTCCACTCTTTGGGTTGAGCTCCAATAATCTACTCTTGCCACCGGTCATGTGTCTTGAGCATCCACTATCAAGGAACCATGTGTTTTTGCTTTAAGCTTTGGCCTTGTAGCAATTCTCTCCATACAAACAAGGAATTAATTCTCGACTTTTGGTAACCAAATCATTTTGGGTCGATGAGTATTAGCTCCCAAAAACTTGGTTCCCTTGGGAATCCAAGAAGCAATAGCATGAATAACATTAGAAGCAATAAGTTCTTTAGGAACCCATACATTTTTAATCTTTTTACTTCTAGAATGCTTATAGAAGCTTCTTTGTTTGTGGTTAACAAAATTTCTTTTCACATATTGGGATTTTGAAGAACTTCCTTTCTCAAAACCATTTTCCCAATAGTGTTTAGAGAAATTTTAAGATTATCCACCTCTTTGGTGTGATAATCTTGGAAATCGGAAAGAAGTTTTTCTAAATAAAGATTTTTCTTTTTGAGTTCATTTGAGAGATTTATCAAATATAAAACTTTTTTCGAGTTCCGAGTTGGTTTTTGAAAGATAATTATTTTGAGCTTTTAAGTCGAAAATTGTTTTCTTGTTTTTCAAAATCGATTCTTTAAATTTTTCTACCAACTCATCGTAAACCTCTTGCAACTCATCATATACATCATGCAATTCATCATATGTAAAATCAAAAGATGATGAGTTAGAGGTTACCATAGGATCCTCCTCAAGAGCCATGAGGCAAAGGTTGGCCATTTCTTGCTCCTCATCCTCAGATGATTCCTCATCACTCCAAGCTGCAATTTGAACTTTGTGCTTTTTCTTCGTTCCAAAGCTTTTCCATTTTAGTTGAGGGCAATACGTTCGAATGTGACCCGATTTCTTGCACTCATAGCATATGAGTTGGTCTTTATCTTCCTCTTTGTTTTTTGTTCTTGAAGTCTCCTCTTAGGTTAAACTTTCTTCCCCGATTGGACTTCATGAACCGAGTGAACCGTTTGGCTAACATAGCCATCTCTTTGTCTTTCTCCTAACTTGAATCACTCTCATAAAAAAAAGCTTTGAGAGCAATTTTGAGTTTTTTCTTTTCTACCTTCTTTTTCTCTATCTTTTTCTTCTCTCTTTTCTTTTCTTCATCTCTTCCTTGCTTCATTATCTCATGAGTGAGAAGAGATTCCATGAGAGCATCGAGCTTTATTGTCTTCAAATTTTTCACCTCGATGATCGCAGTTCTTTTCCCATCCCATGACTCAAGAAAAGAGTAGAGGAGTTTCTGGACAATTTTGTCTTCGGGGATGGCCTCACTGAAGTCTTTGAGATCATTTACAATGACCGAGAAGTGGTCGAACATCTTAGTGACACTTTCATCGGGCTCTATCTTGAAATTTTCGTAGCTCATGTTGAGGAGTCCAATCTTGGTCTCCTTAACATCGTTGGTGCCCTTGTAGGTGGTCTCTAGAGTGTCCCACACCAGCTTTGCACTTGTACATGAAGACATCTTTGAATACATATCTCGTCTGAGCGCATAAAAGAGAATGTGCAAGGCTTTGTCATTCACTTGAAGCTTCATTCTTTTTTTATTCGTCATTTCGTGCTTGGCCTTAGGAACTTTTATATCACCCTCTTGTTTCATCGAAATGGATGGCCCATCCTGGATTACATTCCAAAGAGTGTAATCATTGGATTTGATGAATAGCCTCATCCGGTTCTTCTAATATGGGTAGTAGTCCCCATTGAAAAAGGTGGTTTCGTGATGGATTGTGACTCGTACAAGCTTTGACCTGAGGTATATGCAATGACTAGATTGTAGCTTGATGTGTGGTTGATCAACTTCTCCAAGATCGACTCAAGAGGATGTTAATCCTTCCAATAAGTGTAGCTCTGATACCAATTTTTGAGTTGATCAAACAATGGCAATTGATTAAGAGGGGGTGAATTAGCTATTTAAAAATTGAAGGGTGCAAGATGGAAATGTAAAAATTGGACACAAGCAATTTTAGAGTGGTTCAAGCTTAGAACAAGCTCTACATCAACTATCTCAGCACCCTACTGAGGATTTCAATAATCGACTCAATGAATCTTTTCCTGGCTTAGGAGGAAATTGTTACAATTGATCAAAGCTTTCTACCCAAAGCTTGATCAAAGGCACTCTTACAAAGAGAAATTGTGGTAAACAGAAAAATGCCTCTCAAAGGTAGATAAGTTTACCCAATTACAAGTTCACACAAACCCAAACTTGAATAAAAATGAATACAGTAAAATCTCTCAAGAGGGTTACAAGAATTTGACTCTATAAGGCTCAAAAGGATTGGATTTGTCTATCTTTTTCCTACGCTAAATGCTCTGCTGCAACCTACCGTATTGATACAAGGGAGGTCGTATCCGTACAGACCTGAAATAGAAAGAGCCGTTGTGCAGGTAAAACAAAGGGCGTATCGATACACGAGAGGCCGTATCAAAATGCTATAAGGAGATATATCGAAACGGGCAAGGCCGTATCGATACGTTTTTGCTCACTTGGGATACTACCAGAACCTGTATTGGTACACCATGTAGGTGTATCGATACGGATTAACTGATTTTCAAAATTGCATGTTCCCAATAACTGATAAGGCAAAGTTCGAATCATAAATGAAAATATTTGAAAAATCTCAACTACCGTATTGATACACTAGTAGCTGTATCGATACATTGTTCTAAAATCTTAAACCCAGTATGAAAGCCGTATTAAAACGGATGGCACCGTATCGAAACTCCTGAGTAAAAACTTTAGCCCATGTGAAGGCCATATCGACACGGGAGGAACCGTATCGAAACACTCGTATTGAAACAGGCTTGACTGTATTGAAATGGATTCTTACAGTAGCCTTTTAAGTTAAGCCCGTATCGAAACACTCGAGGGCATATCGATACGCCTGGGCGTAAAAGTTGAATTTGGCTTTAAAAACGCTTAGAAAAATTTATGGGGTTTAAGTTTTCGACTTTGAATAATTTTATACTTGAAAAATCCTTGTCAATTGTGAGTCTTTGAGATACTTAAAAAATTATTTTCTTTTGCAAATAGGTCCTTAAACAATTTGTTATATCAAAATCAAACTTTAGTTTTACACCAGCTAAAATGCTCTAAATTTGAATTACATGTTAGAGCGAATGAATGTAAATCATGTTTTAAGCATGATAGTTGAAATTGGTTCCAATGATCAAAATTCTCGTAAATGGAAAGTAATATGAGATGGTCATATATTGGAGGCGGTTTCTCCTAAAGAGACCCAAAACATAACTAATAATAAAACTTTAGAAGAGTTTCAGGTACCTGAAATAAAGATTGAAAAGAGATCTCGATAAATTATATCACTACGAGAAAGAATGAACCAGAAACGAAAAGTTGTCGACAAAAATTTTACATAGAATACTTCTATATAAGTAAAGAAAGAAAATGAGGATCTTGTATAGAAATCTATAGATATTGAAATGATTGGCCAACATTGAAAGAAGCTTTGAACTTCCAAAAGTGAAGTTTTTGGACCCGTAGTCCAAACACATAAAGGTGTAATGCAATTGAGGCACACATAAGTAGTCGTAAATACGGCTTGAATTATAATTTATGAAGAATCCTAATTACTTTGTAACCCCCTTGACCCGACCTAGTCGCAAGATCGAACCGAGCGAGCTATATTTTTTTACCGAAACAAACCCATAAAAATTAACTCGAATTATGTCTTTTTTTTCTTTTTATCTTATCTAGATGCAACATATTATCCTATGGTGTGCATACTGGCAGCAGGTGAAAACTCAACTTAATTGGGCATCGAATCGATATCCAATTGCTCGCAATTGCAATTCTGGAAAAGTACTGGGACTTAACTCATTTTAAAGTTACCGATATGTAATTAATCAGGTTTCAAGATCACATGTCAGAAATCAGCTCAAAACGATTATTCAAACTCATGCAATTGCATACATAACATTCAAGGACTAAAACAGAAGAAACAGAAACTTCCAAACATCACAATAACTGAATTAACAGCGGTCCGTATCGATACATGGACAAGTGTATCGGTACGCTTTGGCATTTCTCAAAAACCAGATTCTAGTGGCCTAAAACTGTATCGATACGGCTATGGCATATCGATACACCTTGCCAAAATGCTCTTACCCGTACCGAAACACAGACCCCAAAATATCTTACCCATACTGGTACAAGGACACGTGTACCGATACACTTGGACCTGTAATGTCCAATTTTGCTGATTTTCCAAGTTTTTTAAGATACCATAACATTCCAACATACTTCTAACATAATCACAATATTACCAAGGATCAATCCACAACAACTTATCACAAGATCATCAACCAATCATGGCATTATGCTTCAATGAGTAAACTAGAGGAATGCTTCCTAAAAAACAAATCATCCCAAGAATGAATCATAAATCCAAGCAATACCAAGAATTAAAGGCCATTTACAACCCAAAATAGCATAGGAAACATGCTAAAACAAGGAGTTTATCAAAACGCCTCCCAAACCAACAATGAACCCCATTGCCTTTATTACTACAAGTCTAATTCGAAATCATACTTTCAAATCCCGAAGTCCTTGGTAATCCTTTGCCCACACGCTGCCTCGCAACCTTTAATTATCTATATTAATGGACAAAAAGAAATGAAAGCACACAAGGCTTAGTAAGGAGTGCTCAAACCACACACCATCAATGCATTTTTAAACCATTTTCCAAAACCACATTGAAATCACTATTTCAATCATAATTTAAAACATCATGCCTTGAAAACCATGTAGTTAACACTTTCAAAAACAAACATATTAAACCATATACAACATGTATCATGGGTCAACATCATGTCCCAATGCTAACCTCCATTTAAGCCTTCCTATGCATAACAACCATATGCAAAGCTTAAAGAGTAAAACATGTATAACCTAACATTATACATTAGCATCCATTAACATGATACATCAACAATTATATTGGCTTTCAAGTGATCATAAACAAAGTTCCACTTTCCAAAATATTACATTAGATACACGGATTCAACAAGTATCCTCTCAACACTTCATGCCATCTCAACCGGAATACAAGGGTACATTCACAACCCGGGGACACCAACCCCAATCATCATTTAGATGCATAATCCACTAACGGGTGTTTTCGGTACCATAGAACCCCTCAACTATTAGGTTACTTGGATAGAGTATTCAATACACCGTATAAACCTCACGACATCCAAGGTGACTTTTATAGTGCACTATCAATCCTATGGCCGACCAACTATATCTGATAACATTTTAAACCACATCACTTGCCAATATAATTCATTATTAACCATGTACCTTGTTGTTTTTATATGCATCAATTCAAAACCATTCCCAAAGCAATAAACCATGCTTTTAATCAAGTATAACTCATACTTACATGGATCACTTACCACATGCATCCATCATCATTTCATGATCAAAATCAGTATGTAACATACTTTAAAACATGCTTAAACAGTAGGTACCATGTAATTCAAAATAAGTGCATAAAACCATTTCATTAAAAGCAAGACCGAGAGAGAAACCCCTTTATACTTACTTTCGAGTTTAAAACAACATTTCAAACTAAGTTTAAACTCCCATAAACCACCTTTAAACCATTTCAAAGCTGAAATCCACGTTCTCACTCACTAACAACACAAATCTTTAATCATCGATGCGTAAACAAGCGTATGAAGCTCCCGAAGCTTCACTGACGATTTTAGGATCACTCTCCCCTATTTTGAACACTTAACAACAGAGGATTAATGCATCATCATGCATTCATAATCCCAGCAACACAATTCCTCAACTTTTCCTCGCAAACAACTATCAAACGCCTTCTGAAAACAACCGAAAACACCTTCCAACTTAACCTAGACATAACCCAGCCATAATCTAACATTTCAATCCATCAATTGACATTCAAAAACAATCCAAACCAATCCTTATATCTCCAGCAAACATTAAACCTCCACAACTACTCAAAAACGCATAAATAACAATCTTGATTAAAACCAATCAAAAAGCCAACAAAACAGATCCAATTCGAAAATCACATAAGCTCGTCAATTAAACCTTGATTTAATCATATTCCATAATTAAGTCATTAAAATTCATTATAAATCATTTGTAAAGAGTCAAGAACTTTGGATTTTCAATAAATAACCTTATATTAGAGGAGAAAACGAAGTTCACCTTCAATAGACTGCTTTCCCCCTTAATTGAATTGATTTATATGAGAAAACAAGATTAAAATAATAAGGTTTTGATAGGAAACCACCAAGAATCCATTTGAAATCAAAAGATTAGAGAAAACAAGAATTTACCTTAAGATTTTGAAGAAGAAAATAGTGTTTGGCTAGAGAGAATTTGAGAGAAAATCTTTTTAGAGAAAATTGGTTACGTGAAATTTGTTTAAGCAATTAATTATAAAAGTGATTCTCCCAACCTATTTATATTTTCTAAAACTCTTTTAAAAATATCCAATTAAGGGATAAAAGTATGATATTAGACTTTGGAAAATAGATCATAAAGGATTCAAAGTTTTGACCCTTTTTACAAAACAGTCACCAAAAACAGTTTTTCAATTTTTACATTTTAGTCACTAGACCAAAATGTCCAATTTCCAATGCTCGCTTTCTAAAATTGACTTTACCAAAAATATCCATATATTTAATAACTATTTTTAGATATTTTTCCCAAATATTTTCTCACTCGAAAAATATTTAATTCAATTTTAATCCCAAATTCGACTCTAATCTTGAACCCAGTCCACCGGACCGTCCAACCAGCCTATACACTGTTAGGCCCAAAACTGAGGTGTTATAACTCTCCCCCATTTAGGAAATTTCGTCCTCAAAATTTTACTTGAAGGAAACAAATGCAGAAATTGTTTCAACATGTCCGCTTTGCTCTCCCACGTGGCCTCCTCAACTCCCTGATGTCGCCACAACACCTTTACAAGTTCAATTGTCTTGCCATGAAGAAATTTACTACTAGAATCAAAGATCTCTACCAATTTCTCATCATATGAAAAATTTGGTTGCAACTCAATATCCTCCACCGATATAACATCGATGGATTCGACCGGTACCTCTACAACATCGACACATGAAACACATCATGAATCTTCTTCAACTCAAGAGGTAACCTCAAACGATAAGCAATAGAAAAACTCGCGCTCCACAACCTCATACGGTCCAATGAACCTTGGACTAAGCTTACCCTTACGTCCGAATTGCATCACCTTCTTCCAAGGCGACACTTTCAAGAACACGTGATCACCAACCGCATATTTAATCTCTCTACGCTTCAAATCCGCGTAGGATTTCTGGCAATCCGAAGCTACTTTCAAGCGATCACAAATGAGTTTCACTTTCGCATTCGTATCCTTTAACACATCAGGCAAAGAAACATACTTTTCCCCAGCCTCAGCCCAAGACAAAAGCATACGACACTTTCTACCATACAAAGCCTTATACAGTGCCATTTGTATATTAGCCTAATAACTGTTATTATAGACAAACTCCACCAAAGGCAACTGCCTCTCCCAAGTTCCTCGGAATTTAATGATACAACACCTCAACATGTCTTCCAAGACCTGGATCACACGTTCAGACTGGTCATCTGTCTGAGGATGATACGAAGTATTGAAACTCAACCGTGTACCCAAAGCTCAATACAAAAATTCCCAAAACCTTGATGTAAACCGCAGATCTCTATCCAAAACTATGGACTTAGGCACACCATGCAAACACACAATCTCAATAATGTACAAATCTGCCAACTTATCCAAAGTATACGTCGTATGCATAGGCACAAAATGCGCACACTTCGTAAACCTATCAACAATCACCCAAATGGAATCATTTTTAGTGGGCGTCAACGGCAACCCAGCCACAAAATCCATGGTGATTCTTTCCCACTTCCATTTTGGTATTCTCAATGGTTGTAACAACCCAGAAGGAAATTGATGCTCAGCCTTAACACACTGACTCAGCCTTAACACACTGACACACCATGCATCTAGCAACAAAATCAGCCACATCTTTCTTTGAACCAAACCAATAGTACCCTCCCTTCAAGCCTTGATACATCTTAGTTCTACTGGATGCATAGCAAAAGGACTAGTATGAGCCTCGGTCAAGATGATTCACCTCAACTCATCATCATTAGACACCACTATCCAATCTCTAAAACACAACACCCAATCACCAATAAAATGAAAATCTATTGGATTCTTATCCATGATATCCTTAACATACGGTACTAACGTATCATCACAATGTTGCTTTTCTTTAATCAATTGTGACAACGATGGCTTTACTTGCAACTCGGCCAACAAACCTCCATCTCGCGTCACGCTCAACTATGCAAACATCACCCTCAACTCCACTGCAACTTTTCTACTTAAGGCATCGACTACAACATTAGCCTTTCCCAGATGGTACTCAATCGTCAAATCATAATCCTTAAGAAACTCCAACCATCTACGTTACCTAAGATTCAAATCCTTTTGAGTCATCAAATATTCTAGACTCTTGTGATCCGTATACACCACGTACTTCTCACCAAAGAGATAATGCCTCCAAATTTTTAACACAAACACAATCACGGCAAGCTCAAGGTCATGGGTAGGATAATTGCGCTCATGCACCTTCAATTGTCTAGATTCATTAGCCACAACTTTTCCTTCTTGCATCAACACACAGCCCAAACCAATATACGATGCATCACTATAAACAACAAACTCTTTACCCGACTCAAGTTGAATCAAGATAGGAGCTTGCGTCAAAGCCTCTTTCAACTTTTCAAAAGCTCGTTGTCTATCTTTCGTCCACTCAAAATGAACATTCTTTTGCAACAACTTGGTCAAAGGAGCAACAACCCTCGAGAAACCATCCACAAACCTACGGTAATAACCGGCCAACCTAAGGATACTACGAACCTCCAACATCGACTTAGGTGGCTTCCAACCCATCATTGGCTCAATCTTGTGAGAATCAACCCGAATTCCTTCGACCGACACAACATGCCTAAGGAAAACAAACTCCCTAAGCCAAAACTCGCACTTGCTCAACTTGGCATACAAATGAGTATTCAACAAAACCTAAAGAAAAATTTGCAAGTGTTTATCATGATCCTCCTCAGTACGAGAGTACACAAGAATATTATCGATAAACACAACCATAAATTAATAAAAAAAATCATGGAACACCTGATTCATCATATCCATGAATGCAGCAGGGGCATTAGTCAAACCAAATGGCAACACCAAAAACTTGTAATGCCCGTACCTCGTACGAAAAATAGTCTTAGGCATATCCACATCCTTTACCTTCAAATGATAGTACTCAGACCTCAAATCAATCTTGGAAAACACCGATGCACCTTTAAACTGATCAAATAGATCATTAATCCTTGGCAAAGGATACTTATTCTTAATTATCAACTTATTCAGTTACTGACAATCAATGCACATTCGTGTTGTGTCATCATTCTTTTTCACAAACAACATCAGTGCACCCCATGGAGAAATACTTGGCCTAATAAACCCTCGATCAAGCAACTATTGAAGTTGCGTCTTTAACTCTTTCAACTCTTTCGGAGCTATACGATAGGTACCAATAGACACTGGAGTTGTATTCGCATACAACTCAATGCCAAACTCAACCTCTCTATTCGGCGGTAAACCAGACAACTACTCTGGAAAAATACCTAGAAACTTACACATTGTGCGGATATCCTGAACACACACTTCCTTTGATCCCGTATTCATAACATAGGCCAAGAATACCTCACAACCTGAATCCATCAAACGACTCACTTCCAGAGTCGAAACAATATTAGACAAGAACTTAGCATTCTCACCCATGATTACTACCTCGTAATAGTCTGCAAGTTTAAAGGTAACTTGCTTAGTTTCAAAATCAACCACAAACCTATGCTCGGTCAACCAATCCAAACCCAAGATTACATCAAAACTGTGAAACAAAAACAACATCAAATCAACCACAAACACATAACCTTGAACAGTCAAATGACATTTTTTAAACAAACTTCTTGTAACAACTGTTTCACCGAAAGAACTAGTTACTTGTATTCCCACATTTAACACCTCAGCAGGTATATCAAGCAAATATGCATGCTCATGCAAGATATATGAATGCGTAGAACCAGATTCAACCAAAGAAAACAATGGTAAATATTGCAAAGTAAATATACATGCAATCACATCAGTGTCGTTACATCCCCCGCGATGTGTATACACCCTCGCAAGACCATTGCCCTCAACCACGACCTCGCTGTGGTACAACAGCAGGTGCCCTAGCCTGTCCACCATCAGCCAACAATGGACAATCGTACCTTAGATGATGGCTCGATCCATAACTCTAACAAGATTTAGCAACAGCAACAGTATGAGCCTGTCTCTCACAAGCCAAACGTGGACAGTCCTGCATTAAGTGCTCACGTGATCCACATACCCAACAGATATTAAAAACTGATCTAGCTTGGGTTTTATAACCATGCGGTCCACGCCCAGCACTACCTCCACCTCATCTTAAATCAGAGTGATGCCTTTTATCATGATGCTTCTTATACTGACCACCATCAAAACTAGAGTCTGCAACTCTTTTGCCTGAGCTAGAACCACCCAAACGAGATGATAAACCCATGTTCTACTCAATATCCTTCGCCCGTGTAACCAACACGACAAAATCAGTGTAGTCAGAAGCCAACATATAAGTCTTCACTTCCTATACCAATCCGTAACGAAATCAGTCATAGCAATGCCACAAGCTCCAAAGGCAACCACAAGCAAAGCTTTACCCTGAAAAGTAGTGAAGGGATAGAGTAAGTATACACTTAGTGAGGTAGTTCAAAGTAACTAAAAGCATGGATCAAACAATCTATCCTTCCACTAAAATATCTATCAAGTTATGTATGATTCTAAACTTGAACAAGGAACTAGACATTTTAAATTCAAGCATTCAAACAAGGCATATACTTTTACCCAAAACAATATACAAGAGTCATTTAGATGCAATTTACTTATCATGTAAGTTACTAAGATAATTTATTAATTTAACTTGAAATTTTCATTGCTATTCTTCAACATAGCCTTGGAAATCAAGTAGCCTAGGTACACGAATCCCCAACCAACTATCACTAAGTATGGTACACAAATTACTCGGTTAATCCCTCCTACTATCGCCAAGTGACCAAAACACATCCCTCATATTGTTGCCTTATAAGGACCGTAGTCCACCTATACCTATGACTAACTCAAAACCAAGGCTTTTCAATTGAATCTTATCATATCAGATATGAGCATAGCTCCAATTCTTATAATCACTTAAGCAAGGCTTACAACTTATCATATCAAACATATACTTAATCACATGTATAGCTATCAAATATAGCATGTTTGTAATCAAGTTTTTGCATATCATAAGGTACTTTATACTTAAGTACTCACCTCAAATCCCAGCTTATAAATTGCATAGATAATTCAAGTATAGATCAATGGATTTAAATAATAGAGATTGCTCGGGAAGGTTACGAGCCTATCCCAAGACTTTAAACTACACTCATAGCTTGATCCAAGCTATATTTGCTCCTGAATCACAATTATTTTTGCTTTTCTACAAGTTGATCCACCTTAGACCTTACTTCTTCAACTCCTTCTTGGTCTAAGTATAACAAGAATACAACTACATATTAGAATTACATTCAAACTAGTCTTAATGTACATCAATTTTCATATTGAATCAATCCCTAATTAGCCTTTCATTTACCAACAGTCCAAATGCACATGTACATATATATATATATGTATACAAAAAGTCCACTATGTATTCATATATACACAAAACAGTCCAATTATACATATATACACCAAAATAATCCACTATGTATTCATACATACACAAAATAGTCCACTTATACATATATACATATTTATACACCAAAACAGTCCACTATGTATTCATTCATACACAAACAGTCCACTTATACATATATACATATTTATACACCAAAATAGTCCAATTTATTAGTAAAACAATCCCCTGTTTTTAGATCACCAAATCAGCCCTTGAATGATTTATAAATCAGCCCTTGTTTTAGTTGTAAAACTGTCATTATATTTTCAAAACAGTCCCCTTTTTATCTATTCCTCAAATCAGTCCAAAAACAGTTCGTTAATTCCACAAAACAACCCCTAATTGAATCATATAATTTCACATTACCTAATTTTCATTACCATCAAGCAAAATAACCAATTTCTACATCTCAAGCATTCTACTCGATCACAACATGATTTAATTCAATAATCAACTAACATAACAATTTCTAAAATTCAAAGGCAACAACAAGTTTCAATAAACACCAAAACAGGGCAATTTATCAAGCACGTCATTCGAACAATTCCTAGAATTCTCTTAACATGAATTGACCTTCAAACTAATCTAGTAACATATGATTCAAGAACAATTCTCAACCAATTATTCAAATTGAATTGAATTAAGATAGAAAGGAGAGTATTTCACCTTCTTCCTTAAGCTATTCGATTAAATCCTCGAGAATTTTGCTAGACTTAAGCTCCACTTCAAGCTTTCATGGCTAACCATCAAGCTCTCACTCTTTCTCTCAATTTGGAAGATTCGGCCATTTGGGGAAGAAGGAGAATGTTTTGATTATCTTCCCCACTTGGTAGAGACCTCTCACACATGCCCTCACTTGACCTTAACATGTGCACATGTCCTTAATTTCTTTTAAGTTTACATGCAATCCTTCATTTAATCAAGAATTTTGATTTAGTACATTCTAATTTAGCTAACATACTTTACAAACTTCTTAATTGGTCCTTAACTTATTTAATTGTTTTATTCTAAAGATGCCTTAGATCAATTTGAGTCACATTCAAATTAGTAACATACTTCCAAGCCACATTTTGGGATATTACAATTAGGTGCATGAAAGATGAAAAATTTTGGCACTCCAAAAGACACCAAGATGGATTAATCACATGTTTGAAGTGTTTTGAGATTCAAGAACATGAGGGAGAGTAAAGACATGAATTAAAATAGAACTTAAGGAAGGAATTTAAGGAGTCTCATACATTCAGTCAACTTGTTCTCCATTTTTGAATTGATCCAGAAATATATGAGTCTTGAAGTCTTCTTCAAACTTATTTCTTTATTTCTTACATTTCCAACGCACTTTGAATCGTATCGATCTAATATTAGGAGCTTAATATATGACCAGATTATTGAAGATAGTGCAAGCTTGAAATTCAATACGAGAATAATCATCACTTCAAGAAGAGACCAATCATTTGTGGCCTGATTCATTCTCCATGCAAGGACTATTCAGTTTCCCCTTTAAAAAGCATTCAGAGTCTTCATAATCATCTTATTCAGCCATTAAAGAAGAGCGAATGACATTAATCGAAGGTGTGAGAGCTCAAAAATCTTTTCCTTGTAGACAAATGAATGCCCACACTCATTCACGAGATGTCCAGATTCATCCTAGAGCCTTCAACAAAACTATTCAGCTACCAAGGGAGAAGGAAGGCCACGAGCTATAATTACCACTAAGAAGACTTAATTCACTTGTTTATGTCTTTTTAGATTTCATCTTGATCCCTATAAATAGTCTATAGCATTTTATTTGTACAACATATAACTTTGATTTTAATACACTTTTGTGTGAGAGTTTTTTTCCATTGAAATTTTTGACTTATCAAAGAATTCTCCTTGTGGCGTTAATTCTATTCCATTCTTTTATATTGTTGATTCATAGTTGTTATATAACTAGTGGTCTCGATCAATCCTTGGATTTTGAACATTATAAGGTTTGGGTCTTCACTTTAATATAGTGTTGGTTTTTCTTCGTTTCGAAACCAAACTATCATCATTTTCATCACCATCACTTTCACCATCATCTTCCATAATTCTTATCATATTTTCACCATATCATTTACTTAGCTTCCACCATCATACCAAAATTCACCATATCTTTCCTTATCCAATAACCCCTTTAAAACCATTTTCTTAATACTTGAGAAATACTTATTGCGTTCATGACCGGGCAATTGTAATTTCAGTTATTCTGTAAATGAGACCGTATCGAAACTCATCATGCATCTCATAATTACCAAGTCTTATAATACCGGTCTCAACACATGCATATCTATCATCAACCTATTTTGCACCAACTAACAAGCAAGGCTATTACACTTATGATGCTCATAAAGCATTTTAGAGTTTGAGGTGTACTAACCTTAAGACAAGGTGATAAATCCTTACTCGAGCTCCTCAAATGCTTATCTTAATCCAGTTTTCGAGTTTGAACAATCCTCATACAAATACGAATACAAGATATATTAATTTCCTTCATTCGCTAACTAATTCACGAGGTCAAATGCGTAAAAATAGCTTATTGGGATTGAATTTGGTGAAACAGACTGCCCAAAAAACTTGGAATATCGAGAAATCCTTGGGTAGGGTCCCTAAAAAAAAGTTAACACCGGTTAACAGTCAACACCGGTCAACGGTGATGCGGTGGTTGACAACGATGGTTAACGGCTGGCTCGGCTCAAAGGGCCGACTTGATGGACCAGCTCAGCCCACGGCTTGGATCGGCTTGGTAGGCTGGCTCAGCTTGGCCCAACCGGCTGGATCCAGTTGGGTTATAACAGCCCAGCTCAGCTGGACGTCGCCCACGCGCAAGCAGCAACGTGTGCAGCAGCTTTTAGTGGCCAGACGATGACGGTGAACGCTCAGATTGATTGTCTTGACGTCGATGAACACGATGGTGCCCCCCCCGTTCTTCATTTTGATCACTCTAACCTCATCAACTCAACAACCCAAAACTTCCCCCTCTCTCTCACCGCTTTCGGTGATGACTCCGATGTTGGTGCCGCTGGACCGATGAACTCATCTCGACAAGATGAACATAATAGCAGTGGAGGTGTCAACAATAGGCGGCCGAATCTCCGTAGACCGAAGATTTAAAATTGAAGAGGAAGAAAAAAATGAGAGAAAAGAAAGATGAAAAAAGGGAGAGAGAAATAGATATAAAAACCTGATTTTTCCTCCCTCTTTTTCACCCCACTTTCATTCAAATAACCTATTCCAAAATATCATTGTAAAATCACATCTTAAGCCCCTCGATCTCCCGTCCTTCCACAAAATGATCATCATTCCTCTTTAAATTAAATCCTTAAATTTAAAATGCCAACCTGAATTTTAGATCCAAAACCAAACTCAAATTCCAGGTCGTTACAATAGCGAATTGGAATAGCAGATTGAGGTGAGACCTCTAATTTTGAAAAGCTGCTAATATGAGCTTTTTAAAATTAGAGGGTATGACATTAGAGTTATAAAAGGCCCTTTTACCCGTAACAATTATAAAAAATCTCTAAATAACCTAAATTTAACCTTTTCTATTTTAATCCTTCACCTTCATGTATTTACACCATGACATTTTTAAACTAATATTTTTCTTTTTATTTTTACACATTTATATTTGTATTTAAATTTAATAATTAATTAAATTTTATTAGAAATAATTATATAAATAATAAATTAATATATAGATCCTTCAAATATGCCTAATAATGTTATATTAAAAAATATTTTTCATAATCTAACTAATATTAATAGATACAAAATATTGATAACTAATAAACTATTCAAACAAGTGTGGAATATAATCATGTCCTTATATGTCATTTTGCTTGGTTAAATAATCAAACACCTATGAGCTATCAATTAATTTTACCAAACACTTTTATACAATAAGCTAATACAATCCTCTAGTCAAATAAGCTAATGCAGTCAGCTATCAGCTAATGTAATATGCTATCAGCTATCCACTAACTGCCAAACATGGCCATGATGTTAGAAAGTTACAAATAGCTTAAAAACTAGAATTTTTTTCATTTTTATTTTGGTCATTAAAACTTAAAAAGTAAACTTCTAAAATGCTCATATTTTGCTCACTAGGATCTAAAATAAGTAACAATATATGACATGACTTTTTTGTTGACATGGACATTGTTTGCATACGTGGAAGTCATATGTTGTCTATTTCATTTAGGGTGGGAATATCATATTTGTAGATTATCTCAACAAAGTTCCCAAAGAAGCAAATTTTATCATGGTATTTTTTATCGAGAATTTTATCATGGTATTTGAAACATAAGAAGAATATCTCAATAATCTTACATTTTAGAGTTATTTTTTATTTTATTTTATTTTATTTTTTTAGCAAATCTTAAATCTAATCTTAATTTTATATAGAAAGGAGGAGTAGAGGGCTCTAGGAGGAAGGATAGACCTGGCAAACTTGACACGAGACCCGAAAACCGAACCGAGACCCGAAATCGGCCCGAACACGATGACCCAAATTTAATCTAAAACCCGAAATAAACCGAACCGAACCGAATTTTAGTTGAACTGAAAATGGACCCGAACCGAATGGAACTGAACCGATTTCACCCGAATCGAAAGCAACCCAAACCAAAGGCAACCCGAAATAAAAAATATATTAAAATAAATAAATAAATATGAGATTTGAATTGTCGCACAACACACTAAAAAGCCAAATATACAGGCTATATAAATTCATGTATAGGGTGGAAAAACCTAACATGGCACATGGCCTGAAAACCCGATTAAAACGATTGATCTCCTATTAACCCGATATTGACCAGACTCGAAATCAATAGGCCCGAAATCAACCAAATCGAAAATCAACCGAACTAAAGTCTTGACCGGATACCCGAACCGAAATCACCATAGACCCGAACTAAAACCGAACTAGACCCGAATTGAATTTAAACCGAATGTAGTCAGACCCGAAATAAACCAAACCGAAATGACCCAAACTGAATGACCCATTTGCCACCTCTAAGGAAGGAAGTGGGTGCTTCTCGTGGGTATAAAACCCATAACCTAAAAAATATAAGAAAACAAAGATAAGCAGCTTGACCAACCGGGAAAATGTGCTTCTTCACGTTCTAGAGTAATTAACAAAGGCTTAGAAGTATGAAATAAAACTGTTGTAGAGATTTTCCTCGTCTATTGAATTGAAAAAAGATGAGAATCCAAAAAACAATCCATCATTTCTTTGATGAATGACCTCAAAAATATAGGGATTCATAGCTTGATTTGGATGATAAATCATCAAGCAGCGGCAAAAAAGAAAACAACATCAGAGAAAAAAGATTAAAAATAAGAAAAAAAAGGAAAAATAAAAAAAGGATCTCAACAGTTGAGAATCCTTTTTTAGAGGCGAAAAAAAACATATCTTTGTTCGAGTTTTATCCAACGATGAACAGTGAAGGTCGGAAAATAAGAAATTCAAAAGTTCAATGCTAGATTCATAGAGTTTAGGGTGTTTTTAGTTAAATGAACATTAAATTTACGTACGAGAGAGCGTAACGAGTTTGATAAAAGAATTCAGGATTCATCTTTCGCCGCCAACAACAATTGACGTTGGCGACACGATGATAAGTCGTGATGAGCGTTAGAATCTGGGTAGTTTTAGAGAGAAAATAATGAAAAAAATAAAAGAAGAAAGAAGAAAATGAAGAAAAAAGAATTTTATATGATTTAAAACGATGTCGTTTTGGTATGTTTGTCATGTTATAACGTCATTAATTATTAATGAGTCTAGAACCCGCAATCTAGGAGGAGGGACCAAAACCTAAGATGATAAAGATGTCAACTGAGAGCTTTTAACTAGGGGTGTTCATGGTAGGTTAACCATTAACCGTTATAACAGTTACTGAATTTTGCTAACCATAACCTAACCATTAAGAAATGGTTAACCGGTGACAGTTAACCAACGATTCAGTTATAGGTTAACGTATAACTTATTATAATTTTTTCACATGTTCACTAGAATAATGAAATTATCTCTCCGATAATTATTAAATTAAATTGTTCAGAAAAATACTTAAATACAGATTATAAACATTAACTCCGTACTTAAATAAAAAAGTTCATACATACAATAAAGTTTCATCACAACACAAACACACAAGCTTCACTATAGTTTAAAGTTCCAAGTTTCAATAATGTTTAGCACATAGCAATACACCATTAAATTTTAGGACATAAAAATATACCATCAAAGTTTTAAACACAAATATCTAACTAACGTAAAACAAACATAAGGTAAATAGAACTTCTATAAGTTAATACGACACAAGCCATAAATTAATTTAATATATATAAATAATTTAATAACGGTTGTCAAAATTCATAATCGTAACCGTAATTATTAACCATCAATTTTAGCAGTTCGGTTAACCGAAATCGTTTAGTCTTAACAGTTCGGTTAATTAACATGTAAAATGTAACAGTTATACCGGTTAACGGTTATGGTTAATGGTTATGATTCATTATGCACATCATACTTTTAACCGCTTGCTCTAGAGATCGTTGACTACTAAGTTTAAGGGAAAATATAGGCATAAAGCTAATAAAAGCCCCCAACGTTTGATTGAATAATCACTTTAGGCCCCTATTCTCATTTTTTGGAGCAATTCAACCCTCAACGTTTCATTTTGGGTTAAAATGACCCCTCTGTGGACGAAAACTGTCAATCAACTGAAGATAAATGGCTCGAAATGATGTAAAAACATATATAACGGTGCATGCTGGCATGTCAATATCATATAGACAAATGTGTTGACTTGAAAAACATTACATCAGTCAAAAAATAATTTTATAAAATTATATAAAATATAAAATAATTTTTTTCTTATCAATTTGTCAAACCTCAATGTTTCATTTTGGGTCAAAATGACCCATCCGTGGACGAAAATTGTTAATCAATTGAAGATAAATGGCTCGAAATGACGACATATATGACAGTGCACGCTGACATGTCAATATCATATAGACAACTGTGTTGACTTGAAAAAATATTACATCAGTAAAAAAAATAATTTTATAAAATTATATAAAATATAAAATAATTTTTTTTGTTGACTTATCATTCTGTAAGTCCATTTCAAACTGTTTATTGTCAGTTTTCTAACAATTTTATCTGCAGAGGAGCCATTTTGACCCAAAATGAAACGTTGAGTGTTGAATTGCTCCAAACAAAAGAATATGGCCAAAATGACTATTCAGTCAAACGTTGGAGATATTTTTTGACTTTATGCCTATGATGCACTGGCGGTGGAAATATTTTATTTCCACAAGCGCCCTAATTTCAGGAGTTAAGGATCCAGTTTAGGTTTATAGTTTAGGGGTTTAGAATTTGTAGTTTGTGGTTAGAATTTAGGGTTTAAAGGTTAAAGTAATATGGTAGGGATTTAGATTTTTACCTATAACCCCTAAATTTTAACCCTAAACTCTAAATTCAAATCATAATCTTTAAATTCTAAGCACATAAACTGAATCCCCTAAACTATAAACCTTAAACTGAATCCTTAACCCTTAAAATGTTTCCACCGTAGTGCATGATATAATTACTCTAAGTATAATTATTAGATTAACTTAATTGTGTTTACGTCAAACCTAAATTGTGTTTTAACCATGATTTTTTTATAAAAAATTCGGTATTATAAAATCTTTTTTCTTTAAATAATTAATATGTAAATATAAATATATCTCTTGAAAAGATGAAATCCTGATGCTAATATTTTGATCTCCAGATCGTCGTCTCGATGAACGCCATCTTCCCATAGCAATCTCTTATATTTTAAAAGGTAAACTCTTTCGCCTTTTTTATATGCTTTTTTTCTCTACAATCTTCGATCATTAGTCTTCTTTATTATTGTGATCTTTTCTGTTAATCGCTTCCCAGAAATTAATTCCTTTTCTATAACACGTTCAGGGTTTCCCCTTTTTGTTAATTAATTCCTTTCTGTTGTTGCATGATTGTTGTGATCTGGGAGATTAAAATTTGGTTGGAATTTCATTTAGGGTTTATATTATCAACACAGTTCTTATTTCTGCCATTTTTATCTGTTTTTTTTATCAGTATTTGAATGTTTAATTTACAGACGCATAATTCTCGTGTATATTAATTTTAACTCGGTTTTTGTTAGACCCTAAATATCCAGAAGGATGAATAATCCTGCAAAGGGGAATGTAAAATAGAAAATAAGATTCACCTTTGTAGGAGGCAAAACTTTCCAAATCTAGGGACACCGGTTTCTTACTCTTGCTATTCGGATATTTCTTGCTCGAATGAAAAAAAAATCTCTTTATCAATCTTAACATTATTATAGCATAACTGAATTGAAATTGTTGTTAAAACAACTTCAAAATGTAGTTTATCTCCAATTCTCCATGCTGATGAAAATATTTCATACATGTTGAGAATTGGCATAAAACTACTACTTATATAATGGATTTGTGAATCTCTGGGGCATGTTGTTTTAGATGTCTGTTTCTTCCATATCTCAATCTCTTCCTTCAGCTGCGTTCTTATGTTTGACAGGTTTGATTTTCTCTTTAATATGACTAGGGTGAGGTTTCTAGTCTCCTTTACCACCTGATTATCATGTACAGGATCCTTAAAGAAGACTGTTCGATAATTTAATTATACTTAATGTTAGTCCATTTTAGTGTCTTAAAACATTTCATTGTTTATAATGTCACTTGCGTCAGTTGCTGTGGCAGTAGATGCCATGTTTCTGTTCTCAATGATTTTAAGTTCGCAGCATCTGATCCATTATAATCATCCCTTCATCTGTGTACTTAGTAGAAAGTTTACTCCTTAAAATTCAAAGGGAACACATTGTCCTAATTAACTGTTGCGTGATTCTTTATGTGTATGTTATATCTTTATTATTTTTTACTATTAATGCTTGAAACCATATTGGTGCAGGTGTAGTTCTGTGTAGTGGAATATGTCCTATTACCAAGAAGATGATGCTGAATACATGGCAGATGAGTATGACATGGAGGACATAGATGACATGGATGAAGAGTTCCGCGGCAGAGATATGTCTGGCTCAGATTCTGATGTTGATGAATATGACTACTCGGTTTGTTATATTATTTACAAGATATAAACAGGATTGAATTCATACGTCATTAACGTAGGCAAATATAAACCAAGGCTTTTCTATTTTTAAAATTTTTGAAGATTCTGTTCTAGTACTCAAGGATTGCTAACTAGTCTAACTTAAGCTGACGGTATTGCAGAATAATAAAATATCTGATACTTCTGCTGCTGAAGCTAGAAGTGGAAAAGACATCCAGGGAATACCTTGGGATCGGCTAAGCATCACTAGGGAACAATACAGGCAAACTAGGCTAGAACAGTACAAGAACTATGAGAATATCCCTCACTCTGGAGAAGGGTCAAGGAAGGTAAAGTACTTGCATGTTGCCTGCTTTCCTTTTATACCAATTCTTGGATCTAGCTGAAATGTACTAAGTTGAAATTTCAATTTGTGTGTAGGATTGCAAGATTACCAAGAAGGGTGCCTCATACTATGACTTCAGGCTAAATTCAAGATCTGTGAAATCAACAATTCTTCATTTTCAGGTTAGTTGAATGGGAGTTTTTCATTCAGGATCTGTGCTGTCACAGAAGAAATAATTTTTTCTTGTTAAAAAAACCTTTCTTGTATCTTGTAATGTTACTGGCCAGTACTTTCCTTTTGTACTGCCTGACAGTTGTGCAGTCATTATTGTTGACTGATAAACGTATCCATTTGTGGTGATGCAGTTGAGGAACCTGGTATGGGCTACATCAAAACATGATGTTTATCTTATGTCACATTTTTCTGTCATGCACTGGTCTTCATTGACACACAAGAAGTGTGAAATTCTTAATGTTTCTGGGCATGTGGCACCATCTGAGGTCTGTGATCTGGCAATGATTTGGCTCTCTCTGAATTGTTTCTTTTTCCTTTTCTTTTCTCATGCCCCCCCCCCCCCACCGAAAAACAGAATATGTTTCCTGTGAGATTGATCAGCATGTTTTCCCTTCTAGAAACATCCTGGAAATCTGATGGAAGGTTTTACACAAACTCAAGTCAGTACACTTGCAGTAAAAGATAATCTGCTAGTTGCTGGAGGATTTCAGGGTGAACTAATATGTAAGGTAAGCAGAGCAACTTTTTTCTCCCAAATCCTTCATTGACAGAAAAAGGGAGAAGCCTTTGTGCAGCAATTGCAGAGCTTCTTTTCCATGCAATATAGCTACTTCTCAGTGTTTACTACTCACTTGAAGCCTAACGTTATATCTTAACTATTTTAGACAACCTATTATTGGACATATCGGTCATGCTGTAAGATGGATTTGTATAAAAGGTTCTACTAAGCATTTTATAGTTCATGTTTTCTTGCTCATTCTTTTCCAAAACTCATCTACTTCATCTTATTTTGAACTACTTACTGCTTAAAAATTTGTGAATGACACAAATGATTAAAATTTGTATTTGAAGAGAGATTTTTTCTTTTCTCTTTTTTGTGTAGCTCTTGGTTGCTTTTTTCCTGTTGGCAGTTATTTAAGAAATAATTAGTTGATTTTGATCTGGAATGTAGCATTTAGATCGACCTGGAATAAGCTTCTGCTCCAGGACAACTTATGATGACAATGCCATTACAAATGCTGTTGAGATTTATGCTGCTCCAAGGTATTTCTTGTTTCCTGAGCTTCTGGTGGCATTGTCTCATTCAACCTGAACATAATTTGATTTGTTTTTGAATTACCAGCGGTGCAATGCACTTTACAGCCTCAAATAATGACTGCGGAGTCAGAGATTTTGATATGGAGAAATATCAGCTTTCTAAGCATTTTCATTTTCTTTGGCCTGTCAATGTAAGTCATATTGTGATGCCATTGTTTTAGATTGGTAAACGTACACTGATGTTATTCTGTGTAACCTCTTCACTTTGCAGTAAGCTAATTATTGGTTCTGTTAACCTTGTAAAGGCACATGGTGAGAAATACTATAACCTCTGCGTATAATGTTGCTTTTGCAGCATACTTCTGTGAGCCCTGATGGGAAACTTCTAATAATAGTTGGAGACAACCCTGATGTAATGTTGGTAGACTCTGATACGGGGAAGGTAGTTCTCTGCTTGCTTTTGCTCTATTGTTTATATTTTTGGACCTTGCATAGGTTAGCATGTTGCAGCGGCTGATATGGAAATTCATTACAGACTGTTATGCCGTTGCATGGACATTTGGACTTCTCATTTGCGTCGGCATGGCATCCTGAAGGTGTCACCTTTGCAACTGGGAACCAGGACAAAACGTGCCGAATTTGGGATGTTCGGAACTTGTCCAGGTCAGTTGCTGTTCTCAAGGGAAATCTTGGAGCAATACGGTCCATACGCTACACATCTGATGGTAAGCACATGGCCATGGCTGAGCCTGCTGACTTTGTGCATGTGTATGATGTTAAAAGTGGGTATGAGAATGAGCAAGAAATTGATTTCTTTGGTGAGATATCCGGCTTATCCTTCAGTTCAGACACAGAGTCTCTCTTTATTGGCGTATGGGATCGTACGTATGGCAGCCTTCTTGAGTATGGACGACGGAGGAACTACTCATATCTCGATTCCCTAATGTGAGTTGATATGTGATGTATGCAAAATAAGCATGTTGGTGTGGTTGTTGGTGATGATATTCGAAGAACTTCTAACATTTGAAGCAGTAGAAGAGGGTTGGGTGTAGATGTAAATGTAAAATGAAATGAATTCTGGAACTTTAGGTGACTGCTGTTGAATTAGAATCTAGTTTTTCTGCATTCATCGTAAGATGTCAATGGGAGAAAGGGTATAATAGTAGAGGCAAGTGTTCAATCGAATTGAGTTAACAAATCTCATTTTATTGATTCCGTTCAGTCCAGATGACATTTTATTAATAATTTGATTAAATTTCAAAGTAGTGTATAAATTTTAGAGTATACCATTTGAAGTGGACATGCTAAGGTGCGGCTAACATAATTTTTTACCATTTTGATAAAATTTTATGTAGGATTGAGTAATAATTTAGGTACAACTGAAATTCTTACTAAGTAAAAAATTATGTTATAACTTAAATTTTTATTCATTATTACTGAGTAAGAATTTAGATTAGATTTTGTTTTAGATAAAAATTTATGTCGAAGATTGTCTCTTAATTTAACCGGTCCCCATTTGAAGACTCCTTTAAAGGAAAAAAGGAATAAAAGACTAAGTATTATATAATACTTGATTTGGTACTATATTTGTTTGATGTTGAAGCCTAATGAAACTTTAATTAATTCAATATGTAACTTAAATTTTTTATTTTTATTTAAATGATAAACCCTAAAAATCTCTGACCAATTCTTCCATAAAACTTAATTGCTGCTCCTGCCTTTCCTTCTTTAAAAATTAAGATTTGAAAGGAAATTTCCATTTTATTTTGCTGCAAATGTCTTTGCACTTCAATTTCAAATCGAGAATACTCTTTTTTTACAAACCTTCAAGTTAATTTTTAACTTATTTACCTGAACTGGAAATACAATAAATTTAACTATATCTTTATTTGTTTCATGTTTCACTAGTTTAGAGTTTATGGTTTGTCTTCTTAATTAAACTTGTTAATTGTAGTTTAATGCCATAAAAAATTCTAGAATTTTGCTTTAATTACTATATTTTACTTGCTGTTAGAAGAAAAAAATGTTAAGGACTTTCAAAATAATATCCTGAAAGGCTTTTCTTCTTCTTAAAGCTAGATAGAATGTGCAACTTCCAACTTTGCTTGGTTTATGTAATTATTTTTAGATCTGTTTGGTTAGATTAAAAGTTAAATCCGAACTATCCATTGAAAAAGCGGATGATGTTTATTTTAAGAGACTCGAAATCAATTATTTTATCTGCAAGATGTATGAAATTACTTTTGTTACAAGCATACCTTGCATTTGAGAATCACAAGAGTCAACAGATGCAAAAAAGAAAATTATTTGTTAATGAATGATTTTTTTTTTTGTATTGGAAGTATGTTACAATACAAATATATTGAACGGTCAAGTGACTTAACAACAATCGATGACTCATTGATTATTTTATGACAAAATTAAAATTTTAATGACCATTTAATAAAATTTAAAAATTGGATGATCAAATTGAACTTTTTACTATAATTCAATAATTATTTGTGAACTTTATCCTTTATTTTAAATTGAAGTTATCCTTGTATTTTTAGAATACATTCTTAAATGTGAATTGAATTTAGTTTGGTCAATATGTTATTGATGCGAGAAAGACATAAGATTAAATATAATATCTTAAAATTTTTATTAATATAATTTTTTAGAATTGTTTGAATATTATATAATTTATTTTTTTATACAATGCTTAAACAATCTAATCCTTGCAAACTTCTGATTAAGATGATTTTTGCGCTTAAGCACACCCGAATTTATGTTTTCCAGGATGCTACAATAACAATCATGCCAAATGAGTCAAGTTATTTTTATTTTTTTATAAAATTTTAAAATTTTTAAAGTTATGAATTTTTTTTATTTTGTTTTGAAATTTCTAAATAATATTTTAAAGTTGCAATGAGAATATTATATTATTCATTTTCAAAATTAACGGGAGCAGAGTGCTTTCGTCGTCGGTGTTCTTTTCGATCTCCGAAAATTCCCTTTGCCCCTAACGTACTTCAGCTTGGTAGTTCCCACCGCCTGTCCAGGGTTGAGCCCTGGGATTTGACGGCGGACTTAAAAAGTCATCTACAGACGCTTTACGCCAAATTATTTCGAATAACGCTTGCATCCTCTGTATTACTGCGGCTATTGACACAAAGTTAGCCGATGCTTATTCCTCAAATATCGTCATTGTTTCTTCTCCGAGAAAAGAAGTTCACGACCCGTGGGCCTTTTACCTCCACACGACATTGCTCCGTCAGGCTTTCGCTCATTGCGGAAAATTCCCCGCTGCTACATCTCGTCTATTGCCTCACCTGTTAGAGTACGCCCAAAGACCAATCATAAAATGATTGTAAATGACATTTGTTTTTACCTTGTTTATTCATAAAGAAGCATTACCATTATTATTTTCGGTTACAATTCTGCGTGCATATATAAACTGAAATATAATAAAGTCCTTAGAATAATATGATTATTCTTAAATATTCTTAGTCGAGTATTATTGTGGGAATGTACAACAATAATGCATTAAGACTAATATGTAGTTGATTGATGACAAAGTGTTGTCATTGACATAGAGATGTCAAAATCAATACATAAGAATGTGTTAGATAACGAAATACTGGACTGACCCGCTATGAGCATGTTTCTTGGATTATTATGTGACAGTCACAACATTGCTCATAGTGATAACTACATGTATGATCCTTAGACTTGAGATCATCATTATTTCAACATCGTGAGTTGACATATTTTGATATAGTCAAACGTGTATCGTAACTAACTACTCTATAAAGACCGACATTGGATATGTTACAATCTATGTAGTGGGATATGGTTGAGTAAGATAGGATTTGTCCCTCCTACATAATAGGAGTATTATCGTAGGCCACTTGATTGATTAAGACTAGAAATGCATGGTCATGCTCGAATAAGTTGATATGAGATATCATAGTTATTCGTTTATAATAATCTACTCAAGATATCAAGAAATATTAGATGGATTATACAAGTGTGACTGTTCCATGACTTGTGTCCAATCTAGATATAAAGGACAAAATGATGTAATACATAAAAAAGAGTTAATCACGAAAAGGTTATATCGAATCATGATTTCTCGTAACTTAGGTGACAATAACATATTGCTAGATGTCACTCATTGTTTGTAATATTAGAAATGTTATAATATTTACTGCTAACGTTACATGAACCTACAGGGTCACACCCACGGTTGAAATGAGCATATATTAAACGAATTATATACGTACAAATTTGTTGTACACGAATTTAGTTAAATTAATATATATTTGATATATATATAATTTAACTATTGGATAAATATTAAATAAAATAATTATTATAATTATGACTCTTTTAATATATAAATAATATAATTTGATTTAAATTAATATATATATAGATTGAAATCCTAATTAAGTTGAATTGGGATTATATATATTTAATATATATATATATATATATTGAAATCATAATTAAAGTTAAATTAGGATTATAGATATTAATATATATTGAAATCCTAATATGTGTTGAATTAAGATTTCAAAGGCTATATAAAGGCATGAGAGATCTAGCAATCATCAATGCTTTTGAAAAAACCCTTTAAATACTTTAGAGAGTTTTATATGCCCGTTTCAACTAGGTGAACTACTTAGAGGTCGGAGCGTTATCATTGCGGCTTAGGAATCGACATCGTAGAATTGTGATTGGAAATCTATCTCCTCCAAATTCAGAATTCCAAATTTTAAATAGGTAATTCTTCACCCTTATTCACCCCGATTCGTTCCTCATACATGAATCTCTGGTGGTAACCGCCGGATAATTTTTTCGCTGCGCCATAGGATGTGCCGACGTGACCCAACAGTGGTATCAAAGCAACTTGTATGATACTGATTCAGGTTTTAATTACTTGGGTGATGTAATTGTTTGAGATACATGTTATTTTTCAATTTATTTAGCGAATATATGATATTTGTACGAGCAAATTTATTCAATCACGGTTAATCAGTTAATCTAGTTAAAAGATGTTCTTAAGATGGATGATTAAGAGTTAATCATCAGGATCTTTTTCGATAGGGTTTGAAATATTATATGTTAATTGTTAACATATTCAATATAGAGTTTTAAATGTTAAGTGTGAACATACGTGGGTTATAGTTATATATTAGACTAATGGTTAGTCTATAGATTTCGTGCGAGAAAGTAACAAGAGTTGTTTCAGTAAAAACTTCATGGATTTTAAAATTCTGAAAAACACGATAATGTTGATAAACATTATCAAATCGTCAGATTTTCACATAGCAATTAAGATGTTAATCTTTAAAAAAATTTCCGCTGCTAACAGGGCAGTTGTACTCCCTCCAGTAGCCCTACAGCTGTTGGACCCCTACAAGGGGCTCTACCCCCTTAAACCCCCGCAAGGGGCATGACCCCTGCATAGGAACAATTTGGTAAGACCTTAATAATAAACCACATCGTTATTATGTTTGATATACACGGTGTTAGGAATGCATGATTATAGCCTAATAGCCCACTTAGTTTTATTCATAAGGTTTTATAAATATGACTTGCGTGTCGTGCATTTCTTTACTTCTATTGTAATTCTTTTCTCATCTTACTCCCTTGTATGTAAAACAAGTTTCTAAAATTGTAATATATACAAAGAAACATGAACCAGAGGAACAGAAGTGTGGGCCGACATAAAAATACTTGAGAAGTTTCTTGACAAATACAAATTCGTTATCATTGCGACCGGTCCTTGAGAAGGACAAGCTGAACGATGTTAACTTTCTTGACATGTCACTGAAAGAAAAAATGTTTTCATTGTAATAAGACATGTCATTAGAAGAAGGACTGCCCCATTTATCTTGAAAAGTCAAGAAGGCAAGTGAAAGCGGATCGTCCGCTTATTGGGTATTAAATACCGGTTGTGGTTCTCATATTTGTACATCTGTACAAGGACTACAAAAGAGTAGAAATCTGAGAAAAGAAGATGTGTACATATGGGTTGGTAATGGAGCAAGAGTTGCTGCATTAGCTATAGGAACACATACTTTATCGTTGCCTAGTGGACTTATTTTATGTTTTGTGGATTGTTATTTTGTGCCTAGTTTGACTAAAAACATCATTTTAGTTTCTTGTTTAGAAAAGATTGGTTTTGAGATAATTATTAAGAATAATTGTTGTTCTTTTTATCTTGATAATGTTTTCTGTGGTGTGTCACAATTAATAAATGACCTCTATATTTTGGATCAAGAGAATTCCATTTACAACATAAATATGAAAAGATCAAAAACAAATAATTCTAATCAAACTTATCTTTGGCATTGTCGCTTGGGTCACATAAGTGAAAAACACATTTCAACAAATTCATAAATATGGATTTTAGGATTCATTTGTTTTCAAACAATTTGATGTATCGAACCTTTCTTATTGGGAAAGATGACCAAAACTCATTTTAATGGTAAAAGTGAGCGAGCAAGTGATTTATTGGGATTAATACATAGTGATGTACGTGGACTAATGAATATATAAGCCAAAAGAGGGTTTCAATACTTGATTATTTTCACATATGACTTTAGTAGATAGGGGTTTATTTACCTAATGCATCATAAATTTGAAGCCCTTGAAAAGTTCAAGGAATTTAAAAATGAAGTACAAAGCCAACTAGGAAAAACATTAAGGCTCTTCGATCAGATCGAGGAAAAGAATACTTAAGCTTAGAGTTTGGTGACCTTCTTAAGGAAAGTGGGATTGTCTCACAACTTACACTGGTACTCCACAATAGAATAGAGTTTCTGAAAGAAGAAGTCGAACATTGTTAGACATGGTTCGATTAATGACGAGCCATGCTAATCTTCTAGTTTCTTTTTGGGGACATGCGCTAGAAACATGTAAACCCCTCGACCCAGCCTAGACGCCAGACTGAACCGAGCGAGCTACATTGAGTTTTGCCGAAATAAAACCTGAAACAGTTAACTAAACTTAGGTCTATTTTTTTATTTTTTTATCTTATCTAGATGCAACATTACATCCTATAGTGAGCATGCTGGCAGTGGGTGAAATCTCAACTAAATTGGGCATCGATTAGACATCTAAATGCGTGAGTTGCAATTTAGGGACTAAATTGCAAATCTAGAAAGTTACGAGGTTTTAATTAAAATTTGAGTTAACAAACCTCAATTAATCAGATTACATGCTTGCTTGCCAAATTTCATCTTAAAATGATAATCCAAACTCATACAATTGCATTCAAGAACACCATGGACCAAAAATGAAAGAATCAGAAACTCCAGGAATTACATCAACTTAATTAACGATAGCTCGTATCGGTACGCGGGGCACCTGTATCGATACGGGGCTTCATTAAACAAGTTCGTACCGGTACGTGAACAAGGCGTATCGATACGCGGGCTCAGTTGTAAAAAGTTGATTTCCAGTAGCTAAAGCCCGTACCGATAAACCCTTGGTGTACCGATACCAAGCCTAATTTCCAGCTTACCCGTACCAGTACGAGGCCCCGCGTATCAGTACGACTTGACCCAAAATGCCTAATTTTTCTAGTTTTTTATACAACCATGGATTCAAACATGCTTCAACAAGCCATATACATGTATTCCAATAAACTAAAGATCAAACCATGCCATAACAACAAGAAAACATGATCAAAACATAGCACCATCCTTCAATCAAAAGTCTAGAGGTGTGCTTCCTAAAAATCTATCTATCTAAAGCATGAAATATAAATCCACTTCAAAAACCAAACATATAAAGCCTCATACAACTCCACAACAACAATGTAAACTTGCACAAATTGGGAGTTTAGCATATAACACTCCCATAATTCATGAACACGCACCTCCTTTGATCCCGGATTCATAATATAAGCTAAGAATTCCTGACATCCAGGATCCATCAAATGACTCACTTCCATAGCCGAAACAACATTAGACAGGAACTTAACATTCTCACCCACAACCACCACTTCATAATCATCGACAAGTTTCAAGGAAACTCTCTTGGATACAAAGTTGACCGAAGCCTTATGCTCAGTCAACCAATCAATGCCCAAGATTACATCAAACTGTAAAACGACAACTCCATCAAATCAACCACAAGCACATGACCTTGTACCATCAAAGGACATCTTCTATACAACCTTCTTGCGATATCCGTCTCACTAAAAGAACTAGTTACTTGCATTCCCACATCTAACACCTCGATAGGTATATTAAACAAATGTGTATGCTCACGCAAGATATATGAATGCGTAGAACCATAATCTGTGACTCTCTTACCAGAGCTAGAACCTCTTAATCGAACAAATAAACCGAGGTTCTGGTCAATATCCTTCGGTTGTGTCACCAACACGTAGAAATTGGTGCAGTCAGAAGCCAACATATAGGTCTTAACATCCTGTACCAATCCATAATAGAATTGGTCACAGCGGTGCCTCTCATCCTGTACCAGTTCAGGAGCATACTGGTTGAATTGAACAAATTTTACCTTATACTCTGGCACAACCATAATACCCTAAACCAAGGCCATGAACTCGTATTTCTTCTAATCCAAGTATCTAACTCCCAGATACTTATTCTTAAAGATATTTCGAAAGAACTCCCAGGTCACAACATTGGGTTCCATGCTCACAGTCATGGTAGTCCACCAACTATAGGCATCTTTTTGCAGCAGAGGTACAACACATCCCAGCTTACGGGCATCATTGCAACCCATTTGTTCCAAAATCCTATCAGTACTGGTCATCCACTCTTCGGACGCTTCGGGTGCCAACCCTCAAAACTCAACCCCTCCCAGACTATGCAAACGTTCCAACGGCAACCTCGTTTGCCCAACAATTGGTGCAGGCACATACGCTCTAACTCCAAAATACTTCTTCTTAAAGAAAGTTCGAAAAAAATCCCAGGTCACATAATCAGGTTCCATGCCCATAGTCACGGTAGTTCACCAACTATAGGTATCTCCCTGCAACAGAGATACAACACATCCAAGCTTACGAGCATCATTGCCACCCTATTTATTCCAAAATCTGATCAATACTGCCATCCGCTCTTCGGACGCTTCAGGTGCCAACCCTCGAAACTCAACTCCTCTCAGACTACGCAAACATTCCAAAGGTACCTCGTTTGCCCAACAACTGGTGCAGGGCACATGCACTCCAGCAACATCAGCTGGAAAAGCTCCATTCATCGCCTGTATCAAAGGCGTCATATCACCCAATACTGGCCCAGCTGGTGCAGGTGATGCTTTTTCCACTCCTACAGGTGGATTAGGCAGATGGGGTGGTAAACCCTAGGAGGTATAATGTTCTGCTGATTCTCTTGCCCAATGGCAACAATATTCGTGCCAGACCTCAATTCTCTCCTTAGTCCCATCGTGCTAATAAATATAAGACATGATAATAATTGCACCAAAAAAAATAATCATGCCAGCTTCAAGCAAGGATCCAAGAATTTCATTTCAAATAAAACATTTTAGACTGTAGTAATAAGGTAATGTGTCCCACAAAATATCCCCCCAACATGGCATATTACACTCAATGTACATATAGCAATCATTGTTTATAGCAAACAACATTAATCAATCAAATACAACATTCCGACAATCATAACCTCATTCCAATTATCGCAAACCTGGCTCTAATAACACTAAATGTAACCCTATCGACTCAGCCTAGACGCTAGACCGAACCGAGCGAGCTACATTAGATTTTGCCGAAACAAAACCTGAAACGATTAACTAAATTTAGGTCTATTTTTTATTTTTATCTTATCTAGATGCAACATTACATCCTATAGTGAACATGCTGGCAGTGGGTGAAATCTTAACTAAATTGGGCGTCGATTAGACATATAAGTGTGTGAGTTACAATTTAGGGACTAAATTGCAAATCTAGAAAGTTAAGAAGTTTTAATTAAAATTAAAGTTACCAAACCTTATTTAATCAGATTACATGCTTGCTTACCAAATTTCAGCTCAAAACGATAATCCAGACTCATACAATTGCATTCAAGAACATCAGGGACCAAAATGAAAAAATCAAAAACTTCAGGCATCACATCAACTAAATTAACGGCAACTCATATCGGTACATTGGGCACCTGTACCAATATCAGGCTTTATTACACAGGGTCGTCCTGGTACGTGAACAAGGCGTATCAGTACGTGGGTTCAGTTGCAAAAAGTTAATTTCCAATAGCTAAAGCTCGTACCGATACGACCCTTGGTGTATCGATCCCAAGCCTAATTTCTAGCTTACCCATACCGATATGAGGCCCCGTATATCGGTACGACCTAACTCAAAATGCCTAATTTTGCTGGTTTTTTATACAACCATGGATTCAAACATGCTTCAACAAGCCATATACATGTATTCCAATAAACTAAAGATCAAACCATGCCATAACAACAACAAAACATGATCAAAACATAGCACCATCCTTCAATCAAAAGTCTAGAGGCATGCTTCCTAAAAATCTATCTATCCAAAGCACGAAATATAAATCCACGTCAAAAACCAAACATATAAAGCCTCATACAACTCCACAACAACAATGTAAACTTGCACAAATTGGGAGTTTAACATATAACACTCCCAAACAACAATGAACCCCATTGCCTTTATTACTACTAATCTTGTTTGGAAACCATACTTTCAAGTAGATCAAGTCTTCGATTTCCCCTCGCTTTCTTGCTGCCTCCAACCTTTAATTCTCTACATTGATGGACAAAGAGAGCGTAAACACACCAGGCTTAGTGAAGAACGCTCAAAACAAAACACCATCAATGCATTTGAAACCAATTTCCAACTCTCAATGAGTTCATCACTTAAAACATCTTTCAAAACATCATCATGCCTTTTTTAAAACATGCACTAAACATTTCCAAAACTTGCATGTTAAACCATATGCAACATATATCATGGATCAACAATAAAATCTCATTTGCTAATTCCTCAATTTAAGCTTTCCCATGCATAACAACTCATATGCAATGCTTAAGGAGTAAACATGTATAAATCACATTAACAACAAAATCCATCAACATGATACATCATCAATTATATTGACTTTCAAGTGATCATGAACTAATTTCCACTTTACAAAATATTACATCGGATACACGGATTCAACACGTGTCCTCTCAACACTTCATACGATCTCAACCAAAATTATGGTACCATCACAACCGGTACCATCACAACCGGGTACAAACACAGCCCTAATCATCAATTAAATGTATAATCCATTAATGAAAGTTTTTTGTACCATATAACCCCTCAACTGTTAGGGTACTCGTGGTGGAGTATTCGGTACAAATAAACCCCTCAACACCCAATACGACTTTTTATAGTGCACTATCAATCCTATGGCCAACAAACTATATCCGATAACATTTTAAACCACATCACTTTCCAATATAATTCATTATTAACCATGTACCTCACTCTTTTTATATGCAACATCAAAACCATTTCTAATGCATTAAACCATGCATTACAAGTATTCCTAATACTTACATGGATCATTTACCAAATGCATCCATCATCAATATATGATAAAAAAATAGTATAAAACATACTTAAAACATGCTTCAACAGTAGGTACCATGTAATTCAAAAACAAGTGCATAAAATCTATTTCGCTAGAGCACAACCAAGTGAGAAATCTCATCATGCTTACTTCCGAGTTTATACTAGCATTTCAAGCTTAATTTAAACTCCCAAAATAACCTTTAACCCATTTCAAAGCTTAAATCTACGTTCTCACTCACCGACTTCGCAAAACCTCGTTCGCCTATGCGAACTACTCCTCCAAAGCTTCCGAAATGGTGCCACAAGCTTGAGGATCAACCTCCCCTAATTTAACGACACAAAAAAAAAGGATTCAATGCATCAAAATGCATTCAAAGACTCAGCAACATTAATCCCCAACAACTCTATCCAAAAAACCCCTTCCGCAACAACCAATATCAACGTTAAACGCCTTCCAAACTTAACCCATCCAAAACCTAAAGGTTTAATCCATCATTTACCTTCAATTAACATCCAAAAACAACTCAATAACATCTTTATACTTCTAGCATCCATAAAATAACCAAACTCACCAAAAACACATCACTAGGAACCTAGGAAATTAGAGATTCACTTATTTTTGGGATTCAAATGTTAAATCCAACCTATTAACATTATTAACCATTAAAATTATGATTAAAACCAATTAAGAACTTAACAAAATAGATCCAAAACAAAAATCACTCAATTTCATCAATTAAACCTTGATTTAACCAATTTCTATAATTAAATCATTAAAACTCATTAGAAAACATTAAAAAAGGATCAAATACTTGGGAATTTCAGTAAAGAACTATTCATTAGAGCAGAAGAACGAACCATACCTCTAATAAGTGACTTTCCTCTCAATTGGATGTTTTACTCTTGAAAAACAAAGGAAAATAATGAGATTTTGGAAATAAGATTGAAGAATTATTTAGAAATCAAGAGTTTGAGTAATCAAGATCATTACCTCAAATCTTTGATACGAAAGAGAGTGTTTGGTTGAAGAAATTTTGAGAGAAAAGTTTTAGAGAAAAGAGTTACGTCAAAAGTAGTTTTAGGAAAATAACCACATTCCTTAATTAAATCCTCTTTAATTTCCCTAATTACAACTCATTTAAAATAATCCCAATTAAGAGGAAAATCATATTAAAAAATTTGGTAAAATTGCTCCTTAAGATTCTAAGTTTTGACCTTTTTTTCAAAATAGTCACTAAAAATAGTTTTTCATTCTTTATATTTTGGTCACTTGCCAAAATGTCCAATTTCCAAATTCCATTTTCCAAAATTGACTTCACCAAAAATATCCATATATTACATAATTATTTTTAGATTTTTCCCATATTTTTATCACACCAAAAATATTTATTCCGATTTAAAATCTTGAATCCAACTCGAATCTCTAATCCCGGTCCACCGGACCGTCTAATCAACCTAGAAACTCCTAGGCCCAAAATCAGGGCATTACAACTCTCCCCTACTTAAAAAATTTTCCATCCTTGAAATATTATATGGACAGGGAATGAAACAAATGGGGAAACTATTTTTATCATGAACACAAATCTCATAAATGTAATTTTTTGGTTGGCATTCTAAATAACTAAAGGATATTATTTCTTCAATCCTACAAGAACAAAGTGTTTTTACAAGAATCTTCTAGAAAGAGAATTTTGCCAAGAAGAAATATTAAAGTAAATAAAATCGAGATCAACCACAAATCATTGAGCTAAAGATTGTAAGTTCCTCATTATAAGACAAATACGATTGCAATTCATGTCCTCCACCGTAGAAATATGGATTTCTTGTCACATTGCGATGGTGATGTTCTCTTCTTGGAACAAGATGAGCCTAGGACTTATCAAGAAGTATGATGGGCACATGAAATGGACACATCATGAATCTTTCATGTCAAAAACCAAGTTTGGCAACCTCAAGAGGTTAAGCCACAAGACCAAATGTTTTCAAAAATAAAACCAACATGGATGATCCAATAAACTGCGATTAGTCACTAGGGGCTCAAATTCATGCTACAGGCTATGATGAAACCTTTTCACATGTTTCTTCCAAGATGAGATTATTGTAACGACATTTTTTGAAAAAAAAACCCGAAAGATTATAAGTTCGGCGCTACGAGTTATCCTAAAAATCCTTTCTTTGTAATCTTGGTTTAAAGGGATTTCTTTTGAAAATTCTTTTTCTTTTGAAAACTGATTGAAAACTGGGAGTCGCCACCGGCCACTTGGATAAGGTAGGTCGGACACCACAAAACTAAAGATTCATTTTGAAAGGGCTCGGGAGTTGGTTACGTGTGGGAAGGATTAACACCCCCATCATGCCCGAAAATCGGTACCAAAATATTTGTTGCTTTTAATCGAAGGAAATTGTCAGAATTTGAAAGGAATTTAATTCGGTGACCTTAATTGAAAATTAACCTTAATTGAACGGGCTTTATCAAATTGGTGGGTTCAAATTAATTGAACATTTAATTAATAAGGTTGACGATACATCGGACCATAGATTCAATCGACATCGAATAAGCCCGACTGTCGTGTTAATTTATGGTTCGAATCCCGCACGTCACCTTTATGCATGGTGCAAGCAGTTAAGATATGATGTAACGATTTTATCAACTTTTAACTTTACCTTGGGATGGTAAGAATTAATTTAGATATTTGGTCAACATCCTTTAAGCCCGGACTGTTACGACACAAATGTCAGAATTAATAAATATCTCCATTTTTATGATTTTGATTAATTAATGCAAAATTAATGGGCCGTATGAATGACAATTAAGGAATGGCAAACAAAGGCAAAAAAATAAACACAAAAGGCCCAACGCAAAACCTAACCTATAAAGGCTCAAATTATGGAAATTTAATTAGTGATCTAGTTACTAATTAGGTGCTTCTAGTATTAAACCTAAATTAATTAATCCTAAAAGGCTAGAGAACCCTAATAAATTATGAGTTATCTTGTGATATGATAATTAATTCGATTAATTTTAAACTAGTATTCCAATAAGCCATGAATACTATTTAAAATAAGCCAAATTAATTAATCATAGCTTTAAATTAAAATGTTAGTCTAATTTCCATGTCAATTTTATCTTAAAAGATAATTAAGAGGTGTTCAACCAATTTTAATGAATTTAACATTTACTCCAATAAGCCGAAGGCAAATTTAAATTCACTAAACTGATTCGAATCTTAAGACTAACTACAACTCTAAAACTAATCCTTGAATTAGATTAATTAATTTAAGGGTTATGCCCCTATTAGATGAGCACACGATCTAAATCAATTAATTAATTCCTAAACTAGTCTAAAGCTAACCTAACAACTCAAAGCCTAAAAAACCAAGAGGCCCAAACTCCTAAACTATACCCAAATGAAAGACCACATGTATACTTTTAAGAAAATATACTTTAATTATATATTATATACCATATACAAAAAAATATTATAAAAGGGATAATATGAAATCATGATAATAAAGTAAACATACAAGCTAATAATAAATTAAACAACATTCAACAAGCAAAATAACATACATATCACAAGCAAAAATAAAATAAAACATATAAAAAGAGACTAAAATAAACAGCAAAGGTTACCAATAAAATCATCACATTTTCATTGAACTATAAAAAAGGATTATACATAAATAAAAAGAAATGGGAAGAATATACCCAAAACCCAAATATTTATGCTCGATCAACTAAATTCCACGGATTGTTGTTGGGGTTGAAAAGCTCGATTCAAGGGTTTGATATCTTTATAACTTGGGATTCTTTAGAGTTCCAAAAGGAAAATGAATGAGATTTAACTTGGGAAAGGTGCGGCAGAGCACAAATTTGGTGAAGAAAAATGTAAAGGAAAAAGGGGCTGCCGAATGATGAAGAAACATAGGGTAGTTATTCCTCTTTTTTAGGGTATATATATATATATATATATATATATATATGATTAAGGGTATTTTTGGTTTATCCCCTTAAAATAATAACCAATGAAAATCAATACCTTGGTCACCAAGTAGGTTTTTTAACCAATGGAAATGAGGCATTGATTCATCCAATGAGAACAAAGCCTTGGTGAGTAAGGAGTTGGGATTTTTATTATTTTTTTGTATATATTTTTACTATATAAAATTATATATATTGGGCCATGAAATTATGGGCTTAGGGTATAAGGTAAGGTTTTTGGGTATTTAAAAAAAGGTAATGTGGATTTATTTTATTTCGAGCATTTAATTTAACCAGGACAAAATTTAGTGTCTACAGCTGCCCCTCTTTGCTTATACTTGTGGAACAAGAATAAAGCAAAGACCATAAGCACTAATTTTGTCCTACTTTCCTGTTAAGAGATTCCGAGCTTCGGGTTCCTCCTATATAGAATTGTTCACTCTTTCTCTCCCTACAGCATGGAGCTATGAGTATCTGCCTCCTTTGCCCCAAAGTCCTTGAGCTACAAGTATCTGCCCCTTTCGCTCCAAAATCCTTGAGCTATGAGTATCTTCCTCTTCCGCTCAATAGTTCTAATACGGCGAGTTTGAAATCCTTATCCCTGAAATCCTTGAGCTTTGAGTATCTGCCTCCTTTGCTCTAAAAACTCTAAACTATAAGTATCTATCTCCTCTGCTCGGTAGTACTAATACGAAAATTTGAAATCCTTCGCCTATAATCTTTGAGCTTTGAGTATCTACCATATTTGCTCTGCAATCTTGGTGTGGCGAGTTTGAAATCCTTCGCCTGAAATCTTTGAGCTCTAAGTATCTGTCTCCTTCGCTCTAGAAACCTCGAGCTATGAGTATCAACCTCTTTCTCTCGGTAGTCCTTTATCTCCTTTCTTTTTCTTGACTTCCCAAATCTCCTGCTCTAAAGCGCCTTTACAGGTTTTCTCTCTAGAGATTGTTCTTCTTTTTTATTTCTTCTTATTTTTCTTTCTTTTTTGTTTTCTATTTTCTTTTTTTTTTTTTTTTTTTTTTTTTTTTTTTTTCTTTTTTTTCTCTTTCTCTCTCTCTTTTTCTTTTCTTTTCTCTCTCTTTTTCCTTTATCTTTTGCTCTCTTTCTTTTTCTTATTTTGTTTCCCTTTTTCTATTTCTCTTTTTTTTTTTTCTCATATTCTTTTTCTTTTTCTCTCTCTCTTTCTTTTTCTTTTTTTTGGAGGCCCTTACGGGTTTTCGCCTCTAACCCCTTTGGGTTTCTTCATGAGAGACCTTCGTTCTCTTTTCTCAGCAAATTTTATCCATTTTGCATCCGATGTCCTCCTACCTTAGCTTTGGCAGATTCCTTTCATGTCTTGAAGCGAGTGCTAGCTTGACTTTTGCCTTAAGATTGCGAGTTATTTCGAAACTTGTCGTTCTTCTTTGGCTAATTCTTCAAGCTACGGGTTTCTCTATACCCCAATTTCTATTGCATTGGCGTTTTGGCATCATTTTAGGATAGTTTACTCAAGGCCCGAAAGTCTAGACGGGAAAGCATACTAGATTCTAAAGCTTAAAAGCTGCTCTCTTTGCTATGAAATCCTTTGATCTCTTACCAAATTTCGAAGCCTGGAGTTGTGCTTCTCATTCCAAATTTATTCAACCTTCGCAAATGCTGGCGAAGTCTTCTTATCATAGATTCAGGGACTAGTCATCTCCACTGAGATCTACTTCTCCAACCGGGAAGTTTCAGGTCAAAATCTCTTTCAATCTTTGTATCTGTCAAAAATAATCAAAATGATTTGATGATATGAGTTAGCATGTTCCTAACCTAGGGATGTCTAGCTAAATATGATGGATGAATGATGATATTTTTAGAACTACTGAAAAGATCTTGATTTCTAGTCGATCACCCTTAACCTCACATGGGCCTCTTGTCTTTGCCAAGTCTTCATTTTTCTCTTATCTTGAAAGGATGCGGCTGGCCCATACCATTCTGACTGAAATCCGTGACCTCTTGAGGTACATCTTTGGAACACTACCTCACTCAACCTGGGCTTCGTTATTTTCTTTTTATTGACTCTTCATGGTGAGTCCTCTTTACTCTCGTCATTGGGGTGAACTCATCCCCCAAAAATCTTTCAACCCTTTACTTTCCCAAGGTTTAATCTTCATTTTTCTTTACGTTCAAGGTACCACCATTAATACCACCCAAGATTCTTTAAGGAATATGATTGAGCCATGAATCCCCACTGTGAACAGATCCATTTCCATGACCTTCTTCAGGTGTGCAGATGCATTCCTATGAAAAGGCGGTGATATCTCGGCGATTCTGAGTCAAATCTTTGACCCAATCTTCACTCATTCTAGCTAAAGTTCTAAGCTTCAAAGGATAATCATAGGACTTCGATGGCTTTATGGAAACCCAGCCCTTGTTAGCACTTTTCTAATTAAGCAAAACGTAATACTCCCCAACTGTAGGCGTCGGGTCTTTCCCGTTAATAGAAAGCTGGATTCCAAGATTGAAAGATGGCTAAGAATGATGGCTGATTAACTTGGACAATCATTAAGCGTGTGATACACTACAATTCATACATGACCAACTTCGTGATCATCAACCCCATTTTTACCATATTTGTTTCATCTTTCACAACTCATTTTGCTGTAAGCGGATGTAAGTATACCCCGCTTGCTTGATAAACTGTCACCTTGTACGCTTTGGTTATCTTCAGACCAACTTCAGACGGCTAAATCGATGCCCCTTTTTTCTTAATCTTAGCAATACTTCATCTCTTCCTCGGGTTCAACGGTTACTTACCCTTGACCCATTGGTATGGTCCTTCTTCCTTCTCAATACTAGGCTGAAGACATGCCCCATGAGTCTCCCAATTTTCAAGAGAATTCAACCTTGATCTTTATGAGCCAACTAAGGCCTTGCAATACATACTTATTTTGGGCTATTGAATCATGTAACATGAAGGCCTGCTATTATTCCCTTCAAAAGCAATGATATGTTTGTATTAGGTCAATCATGTACATACTTGACCTTGCATCCTCAACTCCATTCTAAAAAGCACGGAGATACCTTATTCTTCTATTTCTCTTTTTTCTTCTTTTATTTCCTTCATTTATCTCTCTCTATCCTTTTGTCTATACATCGGTTTGCTAATCATCATTTCAACAAATGATGCCCTTTTTTAGGTTAATATCAAAATTAATAAAAGAAAAAGAATAGAATGCCCCATATATCAAATGCAAGAGCGTCTTTGATTCAATCCCCCAATGATCAATAGTTTGCCTTGGAATGTTGTGGCGATATTTGTGGTTGTGAAATTCCTCTCAAAATGCTCGGTTCATCCTCATGATTATGGTACTTGCTTGATTGGTTTGAAAACTACTCCCTCTAGCTCTCATCATCTTTCTCCATTCATATGTATGTTCAAGCTCTCTGACTTTTGTTTAGCCAATGGAGCGTAGAAAATAACATTCTAAGAACTCTAAGTGTAAGTGTGTCCCTGATTTTAATCAATATGGTGTTAGCGTCCTTAAGGATTCATCTCTGACGCTAGGGTATTGAACAGGTGAAGCATAGCTACTTATTAGATTTGTTCTTCCCCCACAGCTCCATTAGGATGCTCCGGGACTTATTCAACTTGTTCATTCATTTCCTTTTTCTTAGGGGATTCAACTCGTCACAGTCCTTTGTCTCGAGAGTAATGATGGAGCATACAACAATACCCCGAGTTACTCGGTATAGTCACGATTTGAAAGCTTACTCGAATAGCCAAGACTTTTGACTCAATTAGAGTAAGTGGAGCAAAACATCATTATATAGCCTTTTTTGCTATAGCGGAGTACCCCTTTTAATTAGTTTTTGTTTTGTTTTGAAACACACTATTTTCCTTTTGAGGCACATTCAACCAACTCTATTTGGGCTCTCGTAGAAGATTTTCTTATCATTGAACATCATCGAAGGAGTAGTGATCTTGCTTCTCACACTTTACCAACCAGAGCGGACTGAGAGAGAATCACGCTTCATCGTTATCACAACATTCAATTGATCTCTTTCATTAGAATCAATGCCACATCATGTACGTGATAGTCGGGGGTCTACGAGGGTAAGAAAAAATATATACATATATGTTTAAGAAAAGGGCATCCTTTCATTGAAATAGCAAAAGCAAACAAACATAAACCTTTACAAAGGATTACTGCTACTGTTTTCAGGTAAACAAAAGAAAAATTAACACACATAAAAGCAGATAAAACAAAAGCTTAAAAATATGGATAGGATGCCCTAAAAATCCCTAACCCTTGCAACGTTGGTCATTCATCCCGACACCTCAAACTTTCTCGAAAACTTGGCCTCTTTCTTTGAACCTTGGTTCTCCATTCTCAAAGGAAAGCACTCAATTCTTAACAAGTTCATAGATCTTGCCTTTCAGAAACACGCACTCTTCCATTGTATGGCCAAAGTCACCGTGATTATATTCGCACGGAACCCTGGCACCAAACACATTGGTATTGAAATAAGCATACCGCTTCGGGGGAGGTGGCCTCAAGAGTTTGTTCTAAACTAACAGAGGTAACAACTCCGAATTTGTCATTGGAAGTATCATCTTTGTCCTCTTGTTACTCCCTCTTGCATTATGCATTTTAGCTTTCTTTTTCCCTTTTTTCCTTGAGCAAGGCTCTATTCCTTTGAAGACATCGCTATTATCAATGCATGTTTCTTTTGTGGACTATTTCGGAACTAATTCAGACCTTTTAAGTGGGTTCCAGATCGAGCTTCTAGTGGAACGATCATGATTGTGATGGCTGCTGACGTTTCCTGATTTTGCCGACGTCGACAACTTCACCTCATCCCCCCTTCCATCACGGTAACCCGACCTGCTCCTAATTTCATAGTATCAGCCATGTATGGAAAATTAATCTTTAAACTTGGACTCATCATCTCAAACTCTAACACCCCGATATCTAGGAGATGTTAAACTTTACGCTTAAAACTTACACACCTCTCAATGGAATGCCCTTGAGTTTCGGCATGGTAATCGCAATGGTCTTTCTCACTGAACCAACATGGATATGGAGGTGACAGGGCTTTGACAAAGCAAGGTGCCACCAATCGAGCATGTAGCAGCTTGGAATACAAATCTCGGTAAGTGAAAGGACTGGGAGTGAACTGGACGTCCTTCGATTCTTTCTTCTTTTCTTAAGCCTTGGAATCTTGGTTAATCGGCAACTGATGAGGTCTTGGAATCAAAGGCTGATCATGTGATTGCAGGAATGAAAATTTAGAAGATAGTGTAGCCAACATCCTCATCCCCTCGTTGCATATTGTACCTTTCTCATCTTGTGGCTCTAACTTATTCGGTTCTTCGTTTGCTGGCTAGGATAGGATTTTCAATAGAGTCTTTGGTCTTATCTAACACTAACTTGATGGGGCATTCAGAAGCAGGGCGTGCTACCTCATACTGGTTAATAATGAATTGGTCTTCATCAGACCACATATTCTCCAATACGAAGTCACAATCCCGATTCTTACCCCCTCTTGCGAGAGGTCTTCCTTCACACTCCTTCCCTTGGTCATAGCAATCATCATACCCCTTATTTCATCAATTTGCCCCTTGTTTCCTCTTGGAACTTTTTCACATAGGATATTGTCTCTTTTTGATTCCAAACCAATTGTTCCTGGAGCTGTTTGAGCTTATCCATTCTAGCTACTAAGTCATTCATTTTTTTTGAAGTCGAACTGGTCAGAAGTCACTCCCTCCTTACTTCTACTTTCTGAGGTGAATGTTTTCCCCAATTAATGATGCACATGATGTAATGAATGTGCAGGAATGCATTATTTAAACAAAAATAATAATGCGTCACAAGACAATGTTATTATGAGAAGATGAATGAAGATCACTTGATCAAAAATAATAACGCGTTACAAAATAATGCTACTATGAAAACATGAATGAATGTGTGCGATGTGTCGTATGCAACACAGAAATAGATGATTAAAGGTAATCAACAAAAAGGTACAATTGAAATGCAAAGAAGCATTGATTTGACGAACATTCTCATTAAGCAACTTTTCACAACAAAGATAAAGTCCCGTTACAACGAGTAAATAATAAGAGCTTCCACGTAGGATACAACTGAAACTTGAGTTCCTTCTTTGCCAATACTGGGTTGGCCTTGTTCATATTGTGATTGCAAACTTTGAGATTCTTTAATTCGTTATTAAAGACTCTTTCTCCCGTTATAAAGGTCTTAAATTTGAACTATTCTCAAATCAACACTTCATGCGAAGAATGCTATGAATATGCACAAAGAGAATTGAACAAGACAAGAAAACAACGATAAACGCAACACAAAATAATGCTACTATGGACATATGAATGAATGCAAAGAGCGACACTAAGTTCGGCAAATATCCTCATTAAACGACTTGCGTTAATGGGAACATTGGTTTGTTACCATGATCAAAGGGAACCCACTACATATGTGGTCCTTAAGTTGGTATCTAGGTCGGTGATTTTCTCCAAGATCCAAACAATCCCTTCTTCCCTTTTTAGAAGCTTGGCAACATCTTTCGCTAGGAATTGTAACCTTGGGTGATCTCTTGTATCAGAGTTAACAATTGTGCCAATTCTTGTTCTTGCCCCAAGTGGTATAGGAGGCGAATTATAGTCGCTCCAATGTCGGCATTTTGTACACTTGACTTTTTCTTCGAAAAGGGTCTCACTGAACTCGACCCTCGAGGTGTGCTGAAGGTAAGGCTAGAATTCATTCATACTCGAAATATTCTTTCTCGTTCTAAGTGACTTGATTGTCGACCCAAGATGGCAAAGTGCCTAGAAAACCTTCGAGCTTGCCCCGTAAAGCTTTGTTCTTTGAGTAGATGCGATTCTCACTGATCTTCTTGCAAGGGTTTGAGACTCTTCAATTATCAGGGTCAATTCAAAGTCGTCAATCATGAAACAACCATAGACGGTAATTCCAAAACTCTACCACTGCTTGAAGTGGCGGTTGGTCGATCAGAACATTACGTGAATGTAAGATGTCGCTATACTTATCTTTGAAAGCACTTCTTGCCTCGGAATCCCAATTATTCCACACTAACTTCCACTCAGACACATCATTAACTTTTATGTCCATAAAGGTTTCAGCTGACACTGATGACTTGAACCTCTGGCTGAAATATTGCCTACGTCATGTAAATGCTCCTCTTCTGACCATATTTGTATGTCGTGATTCTTTTCATCATTGTTTCGAGCCAAACCTCTCATTAATCTAGTCTTTAATTTCAGACTATTTCTGACTCAATGTGCTCTTCATGATATACAAAACAATAGGTAATAGGAAAAGAATAGACAACAAACAGAAGGCTGTTAGTCAAATGAGGAATAATAAATTGAAAGCAATAAAGAGTAAGCACAAGAAAATTAAGCATAAGGCAAGCACGTAAAGCAAGAGCCCTAACTGCATGAATTCTAGTTTGCTAAGGTTATCCGCATGACTTTAATGGGGCAGGTTTCTTAAATTCTCACACATGGGTTCGATTCTAATTAGGGTACCCAAACCTATCTTATCACCTACTAAGGCAACAAGAACCCCAATTCTGGCCCATTACAAGCTTACGAATTGGTTTCAGTTCAAGGGAAAGCACGACCTAGTGACGTGGAGTGCTGCTCACATGTCAAAAGGCGTGGATTTCGGAAGTGAATTTCTGACCCGTAGAGGGCTACTCACGTGGGTATGTGGCGTTTCACTCCCACTTAAGTGATGGAGCTTGGGTATAGAGCTTGATGATCATGTGCAACACATGTCGGTGATTCCTTAAAAATTAAATGAAAAATTAATTCGAAGACCACCAATTATCAAAGCCCGTACAATTGTAGTCACATTTTCAAGAAAGGGTCAACCTCACTAGAATCGATTAAAATTCCAACAATTTTCCATCATTAAAAACAACAAATATTTTCTTGGCCTAACTCTCTTTTTGTTTTAAAACAAAATTGGTCCCCAACGGAGTCGCCATGCTGTAACGACGTTTTTTGAAAAAATCCCCTTTGAAAAGTTATATGTTCGGCGCTACGGGTTATCCCCAAAATCACTTCTTTGTAATCTTGGTTTAAAGGGATTTCTTTTGAAATTTCTTTTTCTTTGGAAAACTAATTGAAAACTCGGAGTCGCCACCGGCCACTAGGATAAGGTAGGCCGAACACCACAAAACCAGAGAATTATTTTGAAAGGGCTCGGGAGTTGATTACGTGTGGGGAAGGATTAGCACCCCATCACGCCCGGAAATCGGTACCAAAATATTTGTTGCTTTTAATTGAAGGAAATTGTCAGAATTTGTAAGGAATTTAAATTGGATGACCTCAATTGAAAATTAACCTTAATTGAACGGGCTTTATCAAACTGGTGAATTCAAATTAATTGGACATTTAATTAATAAGATTGACGATACATCAGACCATAGATTAAACCGACATCGAATAAGCCTGACTGCCGTGTTAATTTATGGTTCGAATCTCGCACATCACCTTTATGCATGATGCAAGCATTTTAAAATATGATGTAATAATTTGTTTAAGTTTTAATTTTACCTTGAGTTGGTAAGGATTAATTCAAATATTTGGTCAACATCTTTTAAGCTCGGACTGTTGCGACACAAATATCGGAATTAATGAATACCTCATTTTTTATGATTTAAATTAATTAACATGTTAATCAAATGGGCCAAATGAATGACAATTAAAGATGGATGTCACAAAAGGCTTGAAAATTAAACACACAAATGCCCACTAAAAGCCCTAACCTAAAAGGTTCAGATTATGAAAATTTAATTAGTGACATAGTTACTAATTAGATGCTTCTAGTATTAACCCTAAATTAATTAATCCTAAAAAGGCTAGAGAACCCTAATAAATTATGATTTATCTTGTGATATGATAATTAATTCGATTAATTTTAAACTAGTATTCCGATAAGCCAAATTAATTAACCATAGCTTTAAATTAAAATGTTAGTCTAATTTCCATGTCAATTTTATCTTAAAAGATAATTAAGAGGTGTTCAACCAATTTTAATGAATTTAACATTTGCCCCAATAAGCCAAAGGCAAATTTAAATTTACTAAACTGATTCGAACCTTAAGACTAACTATGGCTCTAAAACTAATCCTAGAATTAACTTAATTAATTTAATGGTTGTGCCCCTATTAGATGAGCACACGACCTAAATTAATTAAATTAATTCCTAAACTAATCTAAAGCTAACTTAACAACCCAAAGCCCAAAAACCAAGAGGCCCAAACTTCTAAACTAAACCCAAATGAAGAACCACATGTATATACTTTTAAAAATATATATTTTAATTATATATTATATACCATATACAAAAAAATATATTATAAAAAGGATAATATGAAATCATGATGATAAAGTAAACAAGCTAATAATAAATTAAACAACAATCAACAAGTGAAATAACATACATATAAGAAACAAAAAAAGATAAAATAAAAAAAATAAAACACATAAAGAAGAGACTAAAATAAACAACAAAAGTTACCAATAAAATCATCAACATTTTCATTGAACTATAAAAAATGATTATACATAAATAAAAAGAAAAGGGAAGAATGTACCCCAAACCCAAATATTTATGCTCGATCAACCAAATTCCACATGTTCTTGTTGGGGTTGAGAAGTTCAATTCAAGGGTTTAATAATGGTAGAAAATGATTTCGATTAGGGGAAATTATAGTGGATAAGGGAATCGAATGGTCTAAAAAGGAAAAAAAACAATCGGCAGTGAGGTCTTTAAAACAATGAAAAATGGCAGGATGAGGAGTTTTGATGGCTGTCGAATGAGATGAAAAGAAAATAGGTTAGTTTCCTTTTTTTAGGGTAGATATATATGTATATATGTGATGAAGGGTATTTTTGGTTTATCCCTTAAAATAAGAACCAATGAAAATTAAGACCTTGGTCACCAAGTAGTTTTTTTAACCAATGGGAATGAGGCATTGATTCATCCAATGAGAACCAAGCCTTGGTGAGTAAGGAGTTGGGATTTTTATTATTATTTTTTGTATATATTTTTACTATATAAAATTATATATAATGGGCCATGAAATTTTGGGCTTAGGGTATAAGGTAAGGTTTTTGGGTATTTTAAAAAGGGTAATGTGGATTTATTTTATTTCGAGCATTTAATTTAACCCGGACAAAATTTAGTTTCTACAGATCTTACTTGTGATAGCTGCCTTTTATGATTATGAGATATGGAAAATAGATGTTAAAACCGCTTTCCTTTTCCTTAATGGAAAACTAAATGAGGTTGTGTACATGACACAACCTGAAGGTTTTGTTAATCCAAAAGATGCCAAAAAATATACAAACTACAAAGGTCAATTTATGGATTGAAGCAAGCTTCTCGAAGTTGAAATCTTCGTTTGAACGATGCAATCAAAGAGTCTAATTTTATCAAAAATGAAGATGAGTCATGTGTTTTCAAGAAAATTAGTGGGAGCATTGTCATATTCTTGGTACTGTATGTGGATGGCATACTGATAATAGCAAATGACATACCTAGCTTATAGTCTGTAAAAAATTGGTTAGGAAAATATTTTTCCATGAAAGACTTGGGTGAGGCAACATACATATTAGGAGTCAAGATCTATAGAGATAGATCGAGACATCTCCTAGGACTGATTCAAAATCATACATAGAAGAAGTACTGAGATTCAGTATGGAAGTATCCAAAAAGGGGTTCTTGCCTATGAGACATGGAATTTCACTCTCGAAGGAAATGTGTCACTCAACACCTCAAGAAAGGGAGCGCATGAGTAAGATTCCATATGCTTCAACAATTGAATCAATCATGTGTGCCATGATATTTACTCGTCCAAATGTATCATACTCTTTAAGTATGACAAGTCGATACCAGATAGATCCCGGTGAAGGTCACTGGTTCGTAGTTAAAAACATCCTTAAGTACTTAAGAAATAAGGATACATTCCTTCTATATAGAGGTAAGGAAGAGCTAAATATAAAAGGTTATATTGATGTCAGCTTTCAAACCGTTAAGAATGATTCACGATCGCAATCGGGTTTTGTGTTCTTCTTTAATGGAGGTGCTGTGAGCTGGAAAGGTTCAAAGCAAGATACAATAGCTGATTCTACAACAGAAGCCAAGTATATTATAGCACGCGATGCTGCAAAAGAGGGTGTTAGGATCAAGAAGTTCTTATCTAAACTAGGGGTTGTGTCGAGCATTTTGAATGTTGTAGATCTACATTGTGATAATAACAGAGCCATTACACAAGCAAAAGAACTCAGATCTCATCAACGATCCAAACACATACTTAGGCGTTACCATCTCATTCGAGAAATTATAGATCAAGAAGATGTGAAAATATGTAGAGTACCAACAGATGATAACATTGTCGATCCACTGACAAAGCCTCTGACGCAGCAGAAGCATGATCGTCACACTAAGTCACTTGGTATTAGATACATGAGTGATTGGTCTTAGTGCTAGTGGGAGATTGTCAGAGTATGCCCAAAGACCAATCATAAGATGATTGTAAATGACATTTGTTTTTACCTTGTTTATTTATAAGAGGCATTACTATTATTATTTTCAATTACAATTCTACATGCATAAATAAACTAAATTATAATAAAGTCCTTAGAATAATATGGTTATTCTTAAATGTCCTTAGTCGATGTGGGAATGGACAACAATAATGCATTAAGACTAATATGTAGTTGATTGATGAAAAAATGTTGTCATTACATAGAGATGTCAAAATCAATACATAAGTATGTGTTAGAGAACGACATACTGGACTGACCCGCTATAAGCGTGTTTCTTGGATTATTATGTGACAGTCACAACATTGCTCATAGTGATAACTACATGTATGATCCTCAGACTTGAGATCATTATTATTTCAACATTGTGAGTGACATATTTTGATATAGTCAAATGTGTGTTGTAATCGACTACTCTATAAAGACTGATATTGGATATGTTACAATCTATGTAGTGGGATATGGTTGATCAAGATAGGATTTGTCTCTCCTGCATAATAGGAGTAATATCGTAGGCCACTAGATTGAGTGAGACTAGAAATGAATGGCCATGCTCTAATATGTTGATATGAGATATCATAGTTATTCGTTTATAATAGTCTACTCAAGATATCAAGAAATATTAGATGGACTATACAAGTGTGACTGTTCCATGACTTGTCTCCAATATAGATATAAAGGACAAAATGATGTAATACATGTAAAGGAGTTAATCATGAAAAGCTTATATCGAATCATGATTTCTTGTAACTTAGGTGACAATGACATGATGCTAGATGTCACTCATTGTTTGTAATATTGGAAATGTTCTAATATTTACTACTAACGTTACATGAACCTACAAGGTCACACCCGCAATTGAAATGAGCATATATTAAACAAATCATATATGTACAAATTTGTTTTAATTTAGTCTAAAATATTATCAATTTAACATCATTTTTTGTTTTAATTTAAAACACATTTTTACATAATATACAATGTGTTATCCACAAATTATATTTGGTGAACTCCTATAATACCAAATTAACTTAACAATCAAACTCTACAAACTCAACTAGATACAACTTTATTAATCTTCAAAGTAGAACAGAGGTTCAAAGCATAGAGTTTCCTACCCGATCAAGATGACACTCTTCACTAGCCTTCAAAGAATGGGGGGATCGATAACTTCTCCACCATACATTTGCCCCACAAGATGCCAACTGTATCATCAAAGAAGCAATCACAAATATAGAAGCAAATAAGATTTGTATAACAATAAAGTCTGATGCAAAACCATTGCCAATTATAAGAAACTGATGCATACACAGATTCCTCAATAGTGGATTCGCAAACTTATAAATAAAATCCAATCAACCAAAAATCATCAGTATGCAACAGCAAAACAGAGTACAAATCATCGTGTGATAAATGTATACTGACCTATATAAACGACAAATTGGACTGGTCGTAGCTCGGTGCAGAGTTTTTTTAATTGCCGATTTCCAAGCAAAAGGAAATGAACCTCCCTGCAGTAACATTCAGAGAATGAGACAACAAAGCAAGACAAATAAACCAGCAAAAAAATCAAAACTTAAAATTTGAAAGTATCTTACCCAACCATAGCTTCTAGACAAGTCATTGTCGGTACCAAGTGGAATGATGGCTACAGGAGGAACCGGATCCCGACCCTTTTGATGCAGTTCTCCAAGGCATCCAAGTACCCAACCAACTGTTCCAATTTAGTCCAAAAACTTATACCTAGTTTTTCATACTTCGAATGGAAGAAGAAGAAAAAAATAAGTTTACATTTTAATCCAAAAATTAAATTAAATAAAAACAAAAATGATGTTTAAATTGATAACATTTTGGACTAAATTGATAGATTGTATAAGTTTTAGGGACTAAAACTGCTATTTGACCAAGCAACACCATTGTTTTCGTTTATTTTTAACGGTCAGGATACCAAAATAGAAATAATATGTAACGTTGGGTACCATTTTGCTAAAAAAATTAGTTTAGGTACCGAAATAGAAATACATAAATAAGTGAGGTACTAAATATGTGCTTTACCCTTATTAAAAAATTCAAAAATTTAATATATATAGAAAATAATTTCATTGGTTTTTAAATAATTATTAATTAATTTAATGATGTTCAAAGGTGTTCAACGTTAATGGTGTTCAGCAGTGTTCGTCGCACGTGGTAGACTCATCCATATATATATATATATATTAAAATCATAATTAAAGTTAAATTAGGATTATATATTAATATATATATATATATTGAAATTCTAATATGAGTTGAATTAGGATTTCAAAGGCTATATAAAGGCATGAGAGATCTAGCAATCGTCAATGCTTTTGGGAAAACCCTCTAAATAGTTTAGAGAGTTTTATATGCTCGTTTCAACTGGTGAACTATGTAGAGATCGAAGCGTTATCATTGCGGCTTAGGAATCGACATAGGTGGAATCGTGATTGGATATCTATCACCTCCAAATTCATAATTTTAGATTTTAAACGGGTAATTCTTCACCCTTATTCACCCCAATTCGTTCCTCATACATGGATCTCTGGTGATAACCGCCAGATAATTTTTTCACTGCGTCATGGGGTGCGCTGGCTTGACCTAACATCGCCAACTAGCTAATCAGATGCGAGCCCCTCCTCGGGCGGATTCCTTCTTTTGCTCCTCAGCCTACGGGGTATTAGCAGTTGTTTGTAGCTATTTTCCCCCTCCCAAGGGTAGGTTCTTATGCGTTACTCACCCGCCCACCACTAGAAACACCACTCCCCGTCCGACTTGCATGTGTTAAGCATGCCGCCAGCGTTCATCCTGAGCAAGGATTGAAATCTCCATGAGATTCATAGTTGCATTATTTATAGCTTCCTTGTTCGTAGACAATGCCGGTTCGAAATTGTCTTTCATTCCAAGGCATAACTTGTATCAATGCGCATCATATTCGCCTGAAGTTCGCTCCCAGAAATATAACCATCCCTATCCCTTCACGTCAATCCCACGAGCCTCTTGTCCATTCTTATTCGATCACAGCGGGGGAGCAAGGCAAAATAAAAAAACTCACATTGAGTTTAGGGATAATCAGGCTCGAACTGATGGCTTCGTGATGAATATTCACGCTAAAATAAAAACAAATAAAAATGGCAAAACATTTAGAGATCAAATTAAAGAAGTTAGTTACTACATTTTATTGTCTGAATTCAAATCCAAAATAAATATTATTAAACATCATATATTTAAATCCGCAAAAATTTAAAAGTTAAAATCCGTACAAATCCAAATTGAAATACTTTCAGTTTTGGATGTCAAGATTCAAATTCTCCTAAATACTAGTATTTTTATCCAATACACTGGCGGTAGAAATTTTTGTTTCCACAAGTGCCTTTGTTTTAGGGTTTAGGGTCAATTAGGGTGTAGGTTTTAGGGCTAGATGTTTAGAATTTATGGGGTAATGGTTAGAATTTAGTGGTTAGGGTTAGGATTTGGTAGGGGTGTGCATTCGGTTAATTCGGTTAACCGACCGAACCGAATTACCCAAAACTTTTTCCTTTAACCGTTACTGAACCGAAAATTTTTTCGAAAATTTTTAACCAAACCAAAAAAAATTTGGTTAATTCGGTCGGTTTTCAATCACTGAACTTTCATTTTATGCTAATTTAATAAAAGTTTAATGATCATTTTATAATATATAAAAAAATTTAATGATCATTTTATAATTTTTAAAAGTTTAATGACCAAAACTAAATATATGTAATATATATAATATTTAATATATAATAATTTCGGTTAATTAACCTGTTTCGAACCGAATTAACCGATAATTGAATTTCCCCAAAAAAATAATCGTTAACTGACCTACCTAAAATTAACCGAAAAAATTCAGCTCAGTCGGTTAATTCGGTTAAAATTGAATACTGCAAACTCCTAGGATTTGGGGTTTGGAGGTTAGGGTTTAAGTTTTAGAGTAATATATTGAGGATTTCGGTTTTAACCTATAAACTCTAAATTCTAACCTTAGACCCTAAATTCTATTTAATATCACTAAATTCTAAACTACTAAACATAAGCCCCTATTATGAAAACTAAAAGTTTTTACCGCCGTTGTATCAAATGATGTCCATAATAGTTTATATTATGTAATTTAGTTATATTTTGATAAACAAGCGGTGTAATTTTTTTACACAACCTTCATATTTGAATTATAAAATCTAAAACCTAAATCCCTAACCCTAACGCCCTAAATACTAAACTCTAAACTTAAATTTTAAACTCTAAATTATAACTGTAAACCATATGAGTAAACCCTTAAACTCTAACCTAATCCCCTAAACGCTAAAATTAAAAGGCTTGTGTAAACTAAAATTTGCACAAGCTTTTGTATCAACGTATTTTCCCATGTAATTTAAGAGCAAGTATCTCATGCACTGACGGTGTTTTCATAAGTGCCATAATTTTAGGGGTTAGTGATTCAATTTAGGAGTTTAGAACTTAGGGTTTAGGTTAGAAGTTAGATGTTAGGATTTAAATTTTAGAGTAATGTGTTAGAGGTTTAGGTTTTTACCTATAACCCCTAAATTATAACCTTAAACTCTAAATTCAAACCAAGTCCTTAAATTCTACGTACATAAACTTAAACCCTTAAACTATAAATCCTAAATTAGATCTCTAACCCTTAAAATTAAGATACTTGTAGAAACAAAATGTTTTCACCGTCGTTACATGGTATAATTATCCATAATTTAATATTAAATTATAATATACAATCCACGAATACATAAATAATACAAATTAAAATAATAGAGCAAACATATTTGTCCAATTGACCAAACTGCTTATTTTAATTCTCTCATCTCTTAAGTCATGAGTTTCAAACCCACTAAAAACACCTAGATAGATTTGTCCAAAAAATTAAATTGATAAATATTTAAAAATATCTACCACATTTATTTTCAATCCATAATAGATAATAGTTTTGGTATTCAAATCCGAATGTTAACAGAATCCACTATCCAAATTGATAAAGAAGTAAAAAACTGGTTGTGTTGTTGTGACATGGGAGGAAGCAAAGATACGTGATCCAAACCAAACCAAACCAAACCAATGAAACAAAGCCATGTAGGCATACGAAATCTCTCTCTCATCTCATCCTCGCTCGCCCTGGCCCTTCCTCCGTCCTTGTTCCCACCACCACTTGTTTTTCCTATATGATTTTTATCCACCACCACCACTTGTTTTTCCTCCCCTACCTCATCTCATCTCATCTCATTCTCTTTTATTTTCTCCCTTTCCACAACACATTCTTCAGTGCAGGCACCATGGCAGCCTCCTCCGCTTTGTTCACCCCCATCTTCTCCACCGTCCAAAACAAGCACGGCCTCGGCAGCACCCACCAGCTCTCCCCCTCCAGCATCTCATTCCAAGGCCTCCGACCCCTCGGCAGCAAGGCCAAGCCCTCATCCAAGGCCACATCCATCGCAACAAGCTCCGGTGCTAGGCTTGCCATCAAAGCAGAGCTCAGTGCCCCGGTCGTGATAAGCATCAGCACCGCCCTCTCCCTCTTCTTGGGCAGGTTTGTGTTCTTCAACTTCCAGAGGGAGAACGTTGCGAAGCAAGTGCCTGAGCAGAACGGGTTGACTCACTTCGAGGCTGGGGACACACGGGCCAAGGAGTATGTCAGCCTTCTCAAGTCCAACGATCCCGTGGGATTCAACATCGTCGATGTTCTTGCATGGGGATCTATTGGCCATATCGTTGCTTACTACATCTTGGCCACCTCAAGCAACGGCTACAACCCCAACTTCTTCTGAACCTGAACCTCATCTTCTTAATTATGCATTGTTTTGTATACCCTTTGTGTAGTTTCCTCCATTACTGGGGGAGGTTGGATCTCTTGTGTTCTCCTGCTTCAATTTCTGGGTTTTATTTCATGCACATGATAATGACTTGGTTGACAGAAATGGCAGGCAACTGCCGGTGTTTGCTTTTCCTTTAATTCGTTAAGAAAGCAGCTAACTAATGGAACAATAAGCTAATCGATTAACTTGATCAACCTCCAAGTTGAACTTCCAATTGAATAAGAACTCTTCACAATTTGATATAGTTTCCTTGTTACATAAATACACATATTTGTTACATTATAATATCTGAATCAACATCATATTTATCATAATACAAATGATCATAAATCAGAATTGTCAATCTAAATTGAACTCATTGACCGTTATGAAATCTGTTCTAACTAGAGTCGCAACAGTTGTTAGAACTCTGACTGCAAAACTCAATTTTCCAACACATGGGCCTTTCTGGTTTTTCATTTTTCTTAGTACAAAACCATCCATCCTTGTCTTCATTAGTAGATTTTTACTTTAGATTGATGTATCTTGTATTACGTACTTGTCTAAACTTTGTTCATTTATATCTAATCTAGCAGTATTGTTTAATTTAAAATCTTAAGTATGTCTGAACATCATCCTATTGCAACTTTTGTTGTTGAGACTACAAATGTCTGAACAACAACAGAAAGAGTGAAAGCATATATATGCACAACAACAACATGACTTGCTAATTTACTATCCCTCACCAAATGTCAAGTATGAAGGTGTTGCTCAAAGTTGTCACTTTTTCTGGGAAAAGCTCAAAGCTTTTTCCACTTTAATTTTCTGTCTTTAACTTGTTGCAAGTCTACTACTTCCGCAAACGAGTCTCTTCCGTCTCAATCCCTGATATTTGAAACCAAGTTAAGTGGACAACTTATATGGTGGTTTTAGGTATCATTTATAGTTTTAAGCCAAAATTTGCCTTATACCTTCATTTAAGGGTGTAAATGGTCAGAGTAGTTCGACGAACCGTTTCGTGAACTGTTCGTATAACGTTCGTTTATTAAGCTAAATAAATAAGTATGAACAAAATTTTTGTAACACCCTCGACCTGGATGTCACATTTGGGCCTCAAGCCTAAACCATTACCATAAAATCTTGAAACTAGATTTAGCCCAAATCACATTCATTCATAAAATCCATTAAGTTTGAATATTTCAAAGTAGATAAACAATTTAAAACGTTACATAGGAGCTCTATTTAAAATACATAATTAAAGCATTCGAGTCATAATTTAAAATCAAAAAATAAGAGTTACAATACAACATAGGGTCCTACGAATACATAGCCCAAAAATCTAAGTCGATGCTGAAGTCTTACTCCGATGATGCTCCAACAATGCAGGCCAACCTACTAACCTACTAACGGAAGCAAAAATTTAGAACGCTAAGCTAACGAAGCTCAGTGGATACACTTGCACTCAACCATGCTTCATACAAATCATAAATAAGAGCATAGAGTTAAAAATGATAACATGGCAATATAATAACGTTTCTCGCTACCTCTAGCCGCCTAAACACATAACGATCAACAATGGTGCATAAAGCCTCACACAACAATATAAGTATCATACCAACAAACCCAGAGCGAGGCACAGTACCACTAAGTCTCGAGATCATACACTCTGGGTGAGGCCTGATTCCACTAAGCATCAGGATCATACACTCAAGCTCGGAATCTCTCGTCGAGCATCATCGAATGAGGCTCGGTTCCACAAAGCATCGGAACCATACATTTAGAATCTTCAACCATGATATTGCAACACGCTCTTTCTCTCACTGGGTATCCATATCCCAACAAACAATGGCGACTCAACCAACAAGTGCCCTTACGTGTCGCATAACATCCCACGACCCACCAAGGATTCCTATGGTTGCTATTACAAACAATCACCCAAGGTTTTACCAAGTTATTACTCATTATGCTCGTACATGAGGTTTAAATCTCAGTTTCACAGTTTTACTATTCATTTTACCTCATTAGAAACACATTGGGCTTAGTTCTCAAATTATAGGCCCCTCGAACTCAAAACACATTTTTCAAGTAGATTGCCTAGTGGCACCAAAAGCTTGTTGTGTGCTGTGATGTACTATAAATGATACGCAATCGGTGCAAGTATACACATCGAACAAGTAATAATAGTGATAAGTAAGATCGTCTCCACAGGGATTGGAGGGAATTCAAATAAAGTTTAAGCACTCAAGAAATAAAGACGAGATATTATATGAGAGAATTGGTGTGAACAATTAAAAGAAATGCTGTAGCAAAAACTATATTAAAAACTGGAACTAAAAGATAAGACTACAAACGTCCTCACAGGTGTGGAAACTCTCAACAAGAACGACAGGCTGGGTTTATTGAGGAATCTTATGACTTGCTTCAATAAATGATTAACACTCTCCAGAACATACGATGCTCGACAGAGTTTAAGCATGTATTTATAAACTATCTCTAGCAAGAAACTGGCAGTAAGAATGCTAAAGCAATACCTCTCAGCGTGAACACTATCATGATACTATCCATGAAGTTCTACTCCTTTTAGTCGTTGAAACTCTATCCCTATCTCTAAGGTGAATTAGGGTTTAGCTTCTCAGCTCAACCCTATTGTTCACGTAGATCTAAGCTTAACTCTCTCGACCATTAAGCATCAAACAAAGGTAAAGGCTAACTCTAGAAAGCTCTTACAAACCTAAGGCAATAAAATAGTGAACAAATGACATATAAAACTGGAAAATGCTTCAACATTCATTTAAACAAAAACATAATCATCCAAAAATTAACTCAAGCCACTTAAATTTAGTTCATGGCGGGCAAACAACATCCAAAACCATTCATACAATACAACCCATTTCAGAAAATGTGAAAAATAAAAAGAGCAACTAAGAGTAAAGGAAAACTCCCAAGCCGCCGTGGACTATCGTGAACCACCTCAAGCTTGCTGCTTCTCTCAAAGGCCAGCAAGTTCGTCCTTTTGGAGCTTCAACAATAGAGAACCAGATGAAGGAGAAGAAGAAGAGTGGTCGCCTCTTACTTTTCTCTTTCTTATCTCATAAAGGCCCCCTCTTAAATGTGGGTGTCCTATTCTTTATATAGTGAGGGCTCCTAGGGTTTTGTGCCTTTAGTTCTTTGTGTGCCCTAGGGAAAAGATTCCTTTCATGTGTGGGGCACATTTGGCTGGTGGAGTCACGTGTGGCTGCAAATTATCTTTAATGCTTGTCCTTTTGTGCGCCCAGAAATGCCTTCCAAAATGTTGCGACATAATTCCCTTCCCCCAGCAATTCTCCTTAACTAACCTGCACATCACTACACCAAAACAAACCCTTTCTCTCAAAGTAGTACTAGCTTCATCAATATGTAAAATCAAGTGAGCAAACACTACCGTATGCAACTATATGCAATGAAATGATTTTGAAACCAAACAATAACCTATGTAAAAAGTCATGAAATATATCATTTTTACAAGGTTAACATCCCCCAACTTAAGCTATTGCTTGTCCTCAAGAAATGAGTAGTGACCAACAAAGGAAATGCTATGGCAAAGTTCATTTCAAGAGAGTGTTATGGCATAAATTTTAGTCCTAAAAAATATAGGCTTAAACATGATAGACAAATTGAGATTTTAAGAATTTTTCCTTAAGACAAGATCATTTGCATGTGTGTGCGTAATTGCTCCAATATATGCATAACATAGTTAGAAAAAATTTAGGGAAGCTCTCTATTACACCCTAGTATTGGTTAATCAATTAAGCACAAGTTTACTCCCATAACTATTTTTTTGGGAACTGCCACGAGGGGTATCAGCTCATCACACTTGCCGTCCTTAACTCCAGATGAACTAGAGCAAATATTCCATCCCCGAGCTAGTAGGTAGAGTAATCACGTGACAACTTTTATTCACTCATTTGATGTTCCTACCATTTGTTTAAACGCAATATTCAGGCAAACAACACAAAGCAGAGTATCCCTCTACATTTATGCCGAAGCATTTATTCTCAATTCAACACATGCAATAAACACAAAGGATTCTAATAAAGCCTTTATTGCTTTCATTTATCATTAAATTTCTGTAACCGCCTTGACCCATTCTAGTCACAAGACCGAATCAAGAGAGCTACATTGGGTTTGTTGAACAAACCCATATACGTTTAACTTGAATTACGTCCATTTTTTGCTTTTTATCTTATCAAGATGAAATATTATAACCTAGGGTGAGTGAGAAACAGCGGGTGAAAACTCAACCCAATCGGTCATCGAATCGACATCCAATTGCAGGTATTTGCAATTTAAGGATCATATTGCAATTATAGAAAATTTACAGGGACTTATACCATTTTGAAGTTTCCAATACTTAATTAATCAAGTTACATGCTATCATGTCAAAATCCAGCTTAAAACGACCAACCAATCTCATTCAAATACATACATAATAATTAGGGACCAAAATGAAAGAATCTTAAAAGATAAAACCAACCATAACTACTATAACAGCTATCCGCACCGATACGGTCCCAAGGCGTAACAGTACGTGGGCTACTCAAATAAAGACCATAATCCAGTGGCTCAAAACCATACCGATACAACCCTTTGCGTATCGATACGACCAGCCAAAATACAAATACCCATACCGGTACGTTTGTTCGAGTACCGAAACCCCTGTTCAAAATAGGCATACTCGTACCAGTACGCTAGTCTGCATATCGAAACGCCTGAACTTGAAATGTCCCGAATTGCTGGTTTTTCATGCTTTCAAGGATTCAAACAAATACCAACATGCTTCAAACATATACACATCCATTCTCAAGATCAAACCACACCAAAATATCACAAAAATAATTCATAACATGGCATCACACTTCAAGAATATCCTAAGGCATGCTTTCTACCCAACATGCATTTAACTTCCCAAAGACCCTAAATCAAAACCATTGACCATCACATAAATCCACAATACCAATCGAAACATGTCTAAACAGGGAGTAACCAAAATAACCCTCCCAATTACAATTCGGACACATTGCCACTTATTACTACAAAGCACTTAAACCATACTTTGTGAAAGTTTAATCCTTGGATTCCTTAGTTGCTTGCTTATTGCCTCGAAAACTTACTTATCTGCATTGATAGGAAAGGAGAGTGTAAGCACGAAGGCTTAGTGAGGGATTACCAAAAATACTCACCAATGCATTTAAAACCAACATTTTTAATTGTGTAATACTTCATCTCAAAACATTGGATGCTTCTTTTATCTTTTCATAACATGCATATTAAACCATATGCTAAACATGTATCATGGATATCTTGCAAAACCATTATGCAAACCTCAACTTAAGCTTTCACATGCTTTTTTCTATACTAGCAAATATTAAGGAGCAAAACATGCATAAACCATATTATACGACATAACCCATTTATCATGATACATTAATTCAAACATTGGCATTAGAGTGACCCAAAATTGAACCATTTCTTTTAAAGAAAACACATCAGATACACAGATTTCCTAAGTGATTCTCTAGACCACTTACACATACATCCTCAAACCTGAGCATGGTACTTTTACCCCTTGACGGTTATGATGTATAAATCCACCAACAGAGTAACCCCTAAACCGTTGTGGTTCTCAATGGTTAGAGCTAGCCCTCAACAAACCATGAGTCGACTTATTATAGTGCATTTTAAATCTTATGGCTAGCCAACTATATCCGATAACATTTAACCATTGCAACTTGCCAATATACTCAATTATAGCATGTTACCTCACTATTTTCCATATGCATCAAACAAGCCAATTTCTAATAAACCAGCTTTAAACCATGTATTTAAGCATCTTATAAATCATTTTGCAAACCATTTTCTAAACTCATAAATCATCAACATTTATTCATTTGCAACATCTTTCAGTTCTAGAACATGCATATAACAGTGGGTAATCATCACCATAAACAAGAGCATGAGATTGCATTAAATGAAATCGAAAGCGAAAGCGGGAGCTTGCAATACTTACTTCCGAGCTTAGACAAACATTTCAAGCTTAATATAAACTCCAAAAAACACTTTTAAACCTTTAAGAAGCTGAAAATCACGTTTCCACTCACCAACTCACAAAACCTCTACTCGCCAATATGGAATTAAACGTCCAAAACTCTCAGAACCACTTCACTTGATATAGGATTGATCTCCCCTAATTAAAACATATAATAATAGAGGATCAATGCATCATCATGCATCCTTAACCCAACCATTCGACATCCCACACTTCACCCCAACAAAAACCACAAATCGACATCCGAAAATAACCGAAAACATCACCAAACTTACTCTAACCTAAATCCAGCCAACTCCTTATGATTTGAACGTCCAAACAAAAATTATTAACAACTAAAAACAATTCCAAAGCCACCTTATATCCCCAGCAACCATTTAACACCTAAATCAACCCATAATCTAACAAATCTCAACCTAGAAATTAGCAATTCAACTAGTTTCAGGATTTCCTTTAATAATCTCATCTTACAACCTTAAAACATATATTATATGTGATCTAAACAAATCAAGATCAAAACAAAAAAAATTATAAACAAAAATCCACAAATTTCCTCATTAAACTCATTTTAATCCATTAAAACTTGATTTAATCATCAACACATCAACAAAATCAATTGTAAAGGATCAAGAACTTGGGAATTTCAGTAAAGAACCTTTGATTAGAGGAGAGAAACAAAGATCACTCTAATGACTGACTTTCCCCTTAATTTGCATGATTTGGAGTAAAATCTTCAAAAGATCAAGTAAGTTTTGTTGTAGTAATCTGAAGGATTATTTGAAGAATCAAAAGGAAATAAAAACAATTAAATCTCAACCATTTTAGAGTAAATCAAGTAGTTTGTTTGCTAAGAAAGTTGAAAGAAAAGTAGTTACGTAAGAAAAGTGATTTTGTCAATTAAAGCTCTTTTAATAAGACCCATTTTATTTCTACTAATTACCCATTTTAAAACCTTTTAAAAATAGCCTAAATTAAGGGAGAAATTCTTATTAAAAACATTGAGATAATAGCTCCTTAAAGATTCTAATATTTGACCCTTTTACGATTTAGTCACCAAAACAGTTTTTTAAAACTTTACATTTTGGTCACTAGACCAAAATGTCCATCAATCTAATTTATTTTCATTAAATTGTGTTTACCAAATCATTTGATGTATTAATAAAATATTTTTCACATATTTTCCACATTCTATTTCACTTTCAAAATATTTATCTTGGATTAATTCCTGAAACCAACTCGAACTAGCTAACCTGGTTTATCCAAACCGTTCTACCAACCTAGCTAACTTCTAGACCCAAAAATTAGGGCGTTACAAATCTCCCCCACTTAAGAAATTTCGTCCTCAAAATTTACCTGGCGAAAAAACATAAGGGAACTGCTTCTTTTTGTCATTCTTACTTTCCCATGTGGCTTTCTCGATACCATGATGACGCCACAATACCTTTACCAACTCAATGGTTTTTTGAAGAAGGACTTTGCTGCTTGAGTTTAAGATCTCTACTGGTTATTTGTCATAGGTCAAATCCAGATTCAACTCAATCTCCTCCACATGCATTTCATGCGAAGGATTCGACCTATACCTCCGAAGCATTGATACATGAAATACATCATGTATCTTCTCCAATTCTAAAGGCAATCTTAGCTTGTAAGCTACCAGACCAACACGTTCTAACACTTCATGGTCCAATGAAACTCGGACTTAACTTACCCTTACATCCAAATCTCATCACCATTTTCCAAGGCTAAACTTTTAGGAACACCTTATGACCAACATCAAACTCAACCTCTTTACGCTTCAAGTCAGCATAAGATTTCTACTGATCCGATGCAGCCTCCAACTGATCATAAATAAGCTTTACCTTTTCATTAGTGTCTTGCAACACATTAGGCAAGAAAACATATGGTAACATCCCAAAACTGGGCCTAGTCGGAAATTGATTATGGAGACTGGAAATTTTACATCAGAAAGTCAAAATTAAAGAGTTGACCTTTGATCAAATGGCGTATTATTAGTTCAATGAACACTAATTAAGCATTGATGTTGTTTAAGGACCCCATTGTAAGCTTTGAAACATGTTTTAGTGACTAAATTATAGAAATTAAAAGTTTGGGAGTAAGAGCTTAGAACATCGGAGAGTTGAGGGACTAATCTTGCGATTAGCCCCTCCTCAAGCCAAATCACCACATACATGGGATTAGGATATTGAGTTCCTTCAATTGAAGGAAAGCTCAATTGGAAACAAAAGAAAAAGGAAAAGAAAGAAGCTTACCCGGTTAAGTTGAAAAGCCACAATTTTCATCATCTTCTTCCTTTAGCTTTAAACAAGCAAGCACCTCTAATGAAGGATAGGTCAAGCTTTTTTTCCCTTAAGTTTATCTATCCTAAATTGTAGCTATCGATTGGGTAAGTATTTCCCCTCAATTGGATTATCGATTTCATGGTTAAACCATGTTTAATTTCAATGTCTAAGGATCATAGAACCCTAGAAATCCTAAAGGGATATTATGGCTTATTCGTTATTGTTTTTCATAGCTATTGAGTTTCTATGAATCTATTATTGGTATTGAAATCCTTTTAAATCCTTGTTTCATTGTAGCTCAAGAGATTCAAGGTGAAGAATCACCAAATCCTCTCAATTCCACCAAGTTCAAAAACAATGGAGTTGTCATCCGGGAGCCTTGAAAAACTCAGAATCATCGGTGAGTATAGTCAGAGTCAATGGATAGATTAGGTTCCTTCTCGAATATATTGATGACAATTTATTGCATTATCATCATCGGCCAAGGCATGTTTGCATTAAGACCTCACTAGATGCATCATCAGTGAGCTTCAGTAAGCTTATTACGTTACCAGGTTGATCATTGTGTTGTCATGTGATCATTTATAATATAAGAATTGAATTAAGTCATATTGAACATGCCACAAGATCATTATCATTGCTATTGAATTGTTAGTCATTGTTATTGCTATTGTTATTGATATTGACAAGTATTGATATTTACGAATACCGAATCCTTGGATACGAATGGAAATGGGATACAATTGGCATGCCATAGAATTCATGAGCTCATTGGTAAGGAGTGGACTACGGTTCTTAAGCTAAGGCTCTCATCTGGCGATGTTGGCAGGATGTGATTGTGTTGGTCTTAGTGGCGATGTTGGCGGGCATTGACCATTCATTGTTGGTGATGTTGGTTGGGAATTCGTGTATCCATATTACATGTCGATCCAAGGAAATATGTGAATAAGTATTGCAAGTATTGTTAAAATATGTTTGGAGATGCATTACATTAATATATACATGTCATGATTTTCATCGATGCTCATATTATTATTTATGACTACCTTACTAGGCTATGTAAGCCTAATCCATCTCATTTCCATGCATTTTCAGGTTAAATCATAGTTGGATCAAGGATCGGAGCAACGAAACATTTTTTGAAGCAAGTCACAACCCTTTATGTAACGTTAATCTAGTCCTTGAACTCCTAGAATGGTGGCGTAGGGTCTAGACAAGTTAGTTTAACCCTATTTTGTATGTATGAAGGACCCATTATGTTAAAAGAGTTAAAAGTGCAAGTTATGGTATGTTAGTGTTTTGGTAAAATAGGTTAAATATGCAAGTTTGGCCTATTAAGTGAAAACATGGTAAACGGATTTATTTGATCATGAAATTTTGCATGATAGTAGATTAAGATGACCTAATGTTGCTGGTAAAATTTCATTGCATTTCGACAATGTTTAATAGGTTAAATTGGAAAAAAACTAGACAAAATCTATCATTACAATATAGGGCGTATCGATACAGGTCAACCTATATCGGTATGGCCTTGCATATTTGGTCTGGGAAAGTATAGATTAACCATAGCGTATCGATACATGTATGAAGTGTATCGATACCGATTTTGGCAGTGAGGTTTGGGCATTTAATCGTATCGATACGGCCCTAGGCGTATTGAAATAGTGGTCAATGGTCAAGTCAAACCAGGTCAACCCGTATCGATACCCCCTTAGGTGTTTCGATAATGTGTCTGTTAATTCTGTTACCCCGTATAGATACACGTTAAGCTGTATCAAAACGTAATTTGACATTTTCGAATTAAGTCTTAAAACGTGCATACCTGTATCGAGAAAACCCTTGGTGTTTCGGTACGGTGTCAGTTAATTCTGTTAATAGGCCAAGAACATAGATTTAAAAAGTTTACAAATTGGTCACTAAGTATTGCATGGTTTAATTGAACTAGTAAACGAACTCCGGTTAAACTGAAAATTTGTAGAATATTGATAATGGATTAAATTTCATCATGGTATAGTTGATTTTAATACAGGACCCTTAAATTACAAGAATTATAGTTTAGTCCTTAAAACTTGTAAAAGCCTAAAATTAGTCCCTAAATTGTAGATCCAATCATTGCATTGAATTGGTAAACCTCATATACTGACTTTGCATGATTGTTCAAGCATGTATTGATTGTTTATCAAATTATGATTAAATTTTATCGTACCAATCAACGTATTGTTTATTGGTAACGTTCTCCGACCTCGTTTTCTTCCTGGCCGGGTGGGGGATGTTATAATTATGGTATCAGAGCTAGAGCTTAGTCGATTCTAGGACTAAACTGAAGTTTGTTGCATAGTTATTGCATTTCACATGCCATCTATGAGTTTATTTGTTTTATTGTGACTTGCAACTAATTCGATCCTTCTTCCTTTTATAGTGTAAAGATGTCTGACTCCGATAAGGCTCATGAAGAAGTTGAGCACACGGTTGGCTTCTCGACCAATGGCGAGGAGAAAAGGGGGACGATCCTCATAATCCATAAGTACCCCTACAAGGGCCATCGAACACTGAGCCTGTGTTACATGTTGCTCAGTTCGAGTACTACAAGAACATGACTGAGATGTTCAAACAGTTCATTGATACCCTCAAATCCGAGCAGTCTGCACAGTCCTTTGCATCTGCCACTTCCATGAATCGAGCCCTTATCGACAAGTTAGCTCAGCACCGAGCTACTACCTTCTCGGGTAAGGCCGAGCAAGACCCTGAAGTAGCGGAGAACTGGTTGGATAGTACCATAAGAATCTTAACTAAGCAATTGCAGTGTTCGGATGAGCATAAGCTCGAGTGTGCTCTAGCCTTGTTGACCGATGAAGCTTTAAGTTGGTGGAAAACCACGACTCTTACCGCTCCCGAAGAAGCAGTAACTTGGGAGCTCTTCTCAAATAAAGTTGTAGATGTATTGCTCCACCGGCCTTCCACCTTGTTTCAAATGTAGAAAATATCCCTTCTTCCAGCTAGATAGTGTTCGCTAATGTATTTCTTCTTGAACTCTCGTAGTATGGAGCTGAATACATCAAGAAAGAAGAAGAAAAGTGTAGAATGTTCATTGCAGGTTTGAGTGATGAATTACGACCTTTGTTTACTGCTCTAGGGATTAAAGATTTCCAGGAGCTCGTGAATCGAGCAATCTCCACTGAAACTGCTCAGAGATCGCATTGGTTTAATAGGCCCAACTGATTTGAGAAGAGGCCCTGAGATGATTCACGACCCCCTTTACCATACAAGAAGGGCAAGCAACAACAAAGGTACAAGAAATCATACCATCAACAATCCTTTAGATCGGGAGATTTCCTAAAATCACAAGCTATGTCCCAATCAGCTACGGGACAGTGCCTATATTGAAAGTACTAGAGGGTCTAGACGGGAGTCACAATATCCAGTTTGTAACTTTTGTTAGAGGAGGCATCCTACGGGATAGTGCCGCAAGCAATTTGGAGTGTGTTTCTTCTGTGGGGAACAAGGCCATTATATTAAAGATTTTCCAATGAATGCTACTTAATCTTCTGCACCAATGGTTCCTACGTCCCCCGCTCCATCCTTCAGGAGTAAGGGACCAAGACAAGATGTATCAGGAGCTTCTGGTAAATCTGGTGGCTCTGCAAGAGCTCCCAATCAGTAGGAATCTAAAGCCTCAACCCAAGTTTATCACGTGAGGAGCCGAGAGGAGGATGAGGATCCTAATATCATCGCAGGTACTATTGAATTGTATACTCATCATGTTTATACATTGATTGATCCTAGATCCATTCATTCATTTATAAGTACCGTGTTGATTAAGAGATTTAAGTTAACATCTGAGCTTATAGCCACCAAGCTCACCGTGACCAACCCTTTAGGGGATAGTGTTGTAATTGGGCTAGTATGCAAGAATTGTCCCCTTTTGATTCTAGGGATACCTTTTTCGGCCAACCTTATAGCCTCCAAGCTCACCGCCTCATCAAGGTTCTTGATGTCCACAACACAATTAGGGTAAACCTTGTGCACTTTGAAGGGGACTAACTATTGTGATTTGAGCTTGCCAGGGAAAAGCTTGAGCCTAGAGTTGTAGAAGGGCACTTGTTGGCCTTCTGAGAAATGTCGTGGCAAAAGATGCTTGTCATACCACTTCTTTGTTTTCTCCTTGTACAAGCGTGAATTCTCATAATCTTGGGTTCTAAATTCTTCCATCTCATTCAGCTCTAATAACCGTTTTTCTTCAGCCAGCCGGGTATCTATATTGAGCTTTTTAATGGCTGAATAAGCCTTGTGTTCTAGCTCGACGGGAAGGTTGCATGCTTTTCCATAGACAATCTTGAATGGGGACATTCCCAAAGGAGTCTTGAAAGCTGTTCAATAAGCCCATAAAGCTTGATCTAGCTTGGGAGGCCAATTTTTCCTTTTGGGGTTGACCACATTCTCTCATATTTGTTTTATTTTTCGATTGTAGATCTTAGCTTGGCCATTGGTCTGGGGGTGGAATGTTGTAGCAATTTTGTGTAATACCTTGGCAATGAGCTTGTTGTCAAAGTGGGTTCCCTGCTCCAAATCTTGTGAAAATGTTTTTGTGAAGGAACTTCAAAACTGTCATAAGCCTTCGAGATATATTCCCCACACGTAATCCACAACTATAAGATGTAGATATCTCCAAATGATGAAGGGAAAGGTCCCATAAAATCTATTCCCCGCACGCCAAGGACCTCCACCTCCAAAATGCTTTGCAATGGCATTTCATGCCTTCAAGATATATTTCTCATCCTTTGGAATCTGTCACAAGCCTTGCAAAATTCATGTGCATCCTTGAAGAGTGTGGGCCAATAGAATCCAGATTGTAGGACCTTCGTAACAGTCCTAGCTCCTCCAAAATGGCCTCTACGTGAAGATGAATGGCAATTGAATAAGATCTCCTTTTGCTCCTTTTTCGGGGTCACATCTTCGAGTTATTTGGTCAGCGCATTTCTTGAATAAATAAGGTTCGTCCCAAAAGTAGAATCATACATCATGTCTGAATTTCTTTCTTCCTTGGCTATTCAAATCATGAGGCAAAATAACACTAACGAGAAAGTTAACAATATCAGCATACCACTGAATTGCCTCAACAAATAATATTTTCTCATCAGGAAATTCCTCCCTAATGTCTAAATCATCATTGCATTCAACTTTGTTTTCTAGCCTCGAAAGATTATCAGCAATTTGATTTTTAGTTCCCTTTCTATCCCTAACCTCTAAGTCGAATTCTTGCAAGAGAAGTATCCTCCTAATAAGTCTATGTTTAGCATCCTTTTTAGTTACTAAGTACTTAATAGCTGAATGATCGGTATGTACAATGACTTTAGTGCCTATCAAGTATGCTCTAAATTTATCAAATGCAAACACAACAACCAACAATTTTTTCTACGTGGTTGTGTAATTGATTTGTACATAATTTAAAGTGTCGCCAGCATAATAAATAACATGAAAGATTTTACCTCAGTGTTGCCCAAGTGCTGCCCCCATTGCACGGTCACTTACGTCACACATAAGCTCGAATGGGTGCTGAGATAAGCCTCTCCTTAAGTTCTTTGAATGCGTTGTAGCAATCGTTATAGAATACGAAGTATTGGTTTTGTTGTAGAAAAATGCACAATAGCTTGGAGATCTTAGAGAAGTCCTTTATGAACCTCTTATAGAAGCCTGCATGTCCCAAGAAACTCCGAATGCCCTTCACGGTGGTGGGAGGAGGTAGTTTCTCAATCACTTCAACCTTCACTTTTTCCACCTATATCCCTTCTTGTGAGATCTTGTGGCCTAAAGCAGTCCCTTCGGCCACCATAAAATGACACTTCCCCCAATTGAGTACTAAGTTTGCTTCTTCACATCTCATAAGCACATTTGCTAAATTACCCAAACATGACTCGAAGTCATCTCCAGAGACTAAAAAATTGTCTATGAAGATCTCCAAAAACTCTTCAACCATGTTCGAGAAGATGGCTAACATGCATCTTTGAAAAGTAGCCAGAGCGTTACAAAGTCCAAAGGGCATCCTCCTAAAGGCGTAAGTACCATAGGGGCATGTGAAGGTTGTATTCTCTTGATCCTCTGGCACTATAGCAATCTAGTTGTACCCTGAGTATCCATCGAGGAAGAAATAAAAGGATTTACCTGCCAATCGATCTAGCATTTTATCGATGAATGGGAGGGGAAAATGTTCCTTCTTGGTTTCCTTGTTGAGCTTTCGATAGTTTATGCAAATCCTCCACCCTATGATCATCCTTGTTGGTAAGATTTCAATGTCCTCATTGCTCACCATGGTCATACCTCCTTTCTTTGGTACACATTGCACCGAGCTGACCAACGAACTGTTGGATGTCATGTAAATAACTCCAGCATCAAGCCACTTAATTATTTCTTTTATCACCACCTTCTTCATGATTGGATTAAGCCTTCTTTGGGGTTTAACAGAATTGATGTGGCATTCATCAAGCAAAATTTTGTGCATACAAATAGTAGGGCTAATACCCTTCAAGTCAGCCATAGTCCAATCTAAAGCTTTTTATGTTGAGTAAACACATTTATCAAGCTATGTTCTTGTTCAGGCGTAAGACTAAAAGAGATTATTACAGGCAAAGTCTCATTGTAACCCAAATAAGCATATTTATGGTGTGATGGTAAGGGCTTTAATTCTAATGTTGGTGCATGCTCAAGTGAGGGTTTTGAGGTGTAAATTCAGCGAATCTCAAGGTTTGAATTGCGTACCTAGTCTAGCTATGAGCAAGCTAGACTACTGCACCTCCATTGGGAACTCCTCGAGCTCCTCGTTGTCATCTTCATTGAGCTTCAAATAGTCCTCAATCTATAAAAAAATTACTCTAGCAAAATTCTAAAGCTTCATCTTTTACCATAGAATCCATGTCTTGAAGACATTGACACTCCTCGTGATCATCCACATATTTGAGGGTGTTGAAGACATTTATGGTCACCCTCTGATCAGACACTCTCATAGTGAATTCACCATTTTCAAAGTTGACAAAAATTCATCCGGTAGCTAGGAAGGGTCGCCCCAAAATAATGGGCGCATTATCATCAGCTTCGTAATCCAGAATGAGAAAGTCAACTAGGAAAACAAATTTATCCACCTTCAGCACAACATCTTCGATCCTTCCTTTAGGACGAACATGGGATCGGTCTGCTAATTGCAAAATAAAAGTGTTAGGCCTTGCATTTCTTATACCAAGCTTCATAAAAACTGACTTGGGAATTAGATTCACACTAGATCCAAGATCGCATAGAGCTCTCCCCACATAATTATCACCTATTGAACATGGAATGATAAAGCTGCTGATAAGTGTTCAAAAGTACTACTTTTATTACCCTTTTTACTCATATTATTGTTAGACTTAAGCTCATATTAGTTGCATAATTAGTCATTCATGCATTAATTCATGTTTCTTTCCACCGTTGAGCTTGATTACATAACTTGGTGATTTTTGTGGAAAAAGATGCTGATTTGGTGTGTTTTTGTGTGTGTGCAGAATCACTTGCCTAAACAAGGCTAGAACCAGTTGCCAGGGCAATGCATGAAGGAGATGCCGAGCTAGTTGCCAGAGCAATGCATGAAGGAGACGCCGAGCCAGTTGCCAGGGCAATTGTTGACAAAGAATAAGGCGATATGGTAGTCAAAATTGATGACTAGACAAGCCCAAGATGACGTGGAGCAAAGCTAAATCCCAAAGGAGTTTGATTTCCATGAAGAGGTTAAAGAAGAATTAAATTCCAAGAAGATGGGAGAAGTTCTAGAAGGAATATAATTATAATAAAGAATTATATTCTTTAAAGATAATTTAATTCCAACTTAACTTCCTCCTCAAAGAAGGACTTTGACCTAGCCCTATAAATAGATCACCAAGCCGTCAACTCCAAGGGAGCAAGAAGAGGAGAGGATTTTTGACAACTCCAAAGGGCAAGAAGGAAGAGATTTCGACAAGAGAGCAAGGGGGAGAGAGTTCGATTTCTTCTTCTTCTTTGCTTCCATTAGATTCATCGTTTGGGGATTATTCTTTGTATATATTTTGAAACCAACCATGAACTAACTTGATTGGTTGGGGTTATTGTGTTTTGTTGTTGTGAGAAACAATTGGATTTTGTTTAGGTAATAAGAGTTTGCACTTTTCTATTCAAGGTTTATTCATTCTTGGTTCTTATTTTTGTTTGCGAGTAAATTGGGAGATGATCTCGTAACTTCATCTATTTATCTAATATCGAGAGAGTTAGATTCAAGAAACGAATTAGTATGATCTTTATTCAATCTATTGATGGTGAAGATTAATCCGGCTTAGGAATAAGTTAAAGATTTCAACCGCTAAAAGGAGCGCAAGATTGGTTGTTGTTCACCCTTGATTCACGCAGGGATGTATTATCAAGGCATGCACAAGTAGCTAGAGTTTCGATTTAGGGGTAAGAAGAAACCATTGAAGAACGCTCTACCGAACCTTGAAGTTGCTGCCCATACGCCCAAGTAGTTGCCCAACTAGTCGCCCAGGCAACCATCGATTAGTTGCCAAGGCAACCCCGTTGTGCAAGTTGCCACGGCAACTGAGTTGCTCTTGCACTCTTTTACCAAGACGATCCAATCGGCTATCACACCTCAACTCATGATAACCTGGCCTATTCACTCTCTTTTTCTTTCATCTATTCTTTTATTTTATTGTTTTTACTTTACTCGTTAAAATCAACTCCTACTATCAATTGTGTTTTTACTTTTACAGTGCCATAACTAAAGCAAAGTGGCCCAAACCAATCCCTGTGGAGACGATACTCGATACTCATATCACTTTATTACTTGCGACGTGTATACTTGCACAATTGTGTAGCACTTATTACGCGCAACAAGTTTTTGGCGCCGTTGCCGAGGATTGGCAATTGGTGTTAGTTGTTTTTGTTATTGCATTTTTTTCTCTTAGTCTTACTAACTTTTCTTTTTGTTTGTTTTATAAAAAAAATTAGGTGCGCTACAAATTAAGGGACATCAACATGTCGGGAAATAAAAGCCGATCTATTTGAGAGATGATGTTGGAAGATAGGAATCAATCCAATCAAGAGTTTCTTGCACCCTTTAATGATTACCTATACCAACCGAGAAAAGCCCAAAGAGCCTATACCGTAGAAAAATCTTGTGCTATGTGTGGAGAACATCATGTGTTTGAAAATTGCCCTCACATTTTCGGTGCATATAACTGCATGGAGGACCATAGAGAGAACCAGCAGCAAAATTCTTCATGGTATGGTCAAAAAGCTCAAATTTTTTTTACCATAACAATTTTGCCACAGCAACAGATATGCCATGGCAATGTAGTCCATTTCAAGAGCATTCCAATTCCTTGGAGGAAACGTTGCTAGCTTCCTTGGCTAGACTTGACAGATCAATTGAAGAGATTCGAGAGCTATCAAAGTCCATGGATACGAGGATAGCTCAGTGGGATGCAACCTTGGGGGATTCAGAAGATCAATCGAGGAGATCTAAGTATGTAATGGATAACATGCACCAACAATTCATTCCTAGGGATACTGAAGTCCCAAGGCAAGAGGACAAGGAACAATTCAAGGAAAGATCTTCGATGTGTGAGGAATAACTAAAACCTCAAAGTCGAGAGTATGTTGATGAGAAAGTCTGCCCAACACATGATGAGCCTGAGCAACAAATTGCCTCGGCAATGATTGAGGAGCCTGAACAGAGCAATGTCGCGACAACACTCAGTGAAGCTAAGAACAACAATACTACAACAAATTCTGAGGAACCTGATGCCCAAAAGGTTACAACGTTGATGTTGAAGCAGGAATCTTTAGATTTCTCTTATCTACAGTTGCCACGGCAATTGCACGACCACATGCAAGATCAACGATATGATAATACTTTGCCAATGGAATATGAGCAGGTAATGGTTGAACCTTTTAAATTCTTTAAAAACTCACCTCGTCCATTGCATGCATGTCTTGAGGAACCGATGTTGGTAGATTTGAAGCCATCGAAATCTCTACTAATGGAGATGTTTGAGAGGCCAAAAGAAAAATGTGTTTGGATTCATAAAGCTTTTCAGAAAATTTGTTCTTCCCTTGACTTACAACAAATTTTGGCAACTGATTGCCACGGCAATTGGCTAGAGTAGCAATTGCCATGACAATGAAGGCTACATCCAACCATGATGGAAGTCGACAAGAATGAGGTAATTGAATGGTTGGGAATGGATATAATTTTTCCTATTAATATATTTGTGCCTTCAGGAACAATAGCAAGGTGGAGGGCATGCATGGACTACAAGGGAACACGAAAGAAAGACACCTCCACCATGGTAACACAAAGGGGAGTAGCTGCGAGCACATTGGCCCAACTCTTTTTGGGTAATATTGTCACCCGATGGAGGGTGCGGATGGACTATAAGAAGTATCAGAAATGACTCTCCTCAAGTTTTCTCAGATATGCAGTAACATTAGAAGATGCATGATGGCACTCTTTTCAGACATGGTCGAAGACTTCCTCGAGATCTTCATGGATGATTTTTCCATTTTTGGTAATGACTTTGACAGTTGCCTCGGCAATTTAGAGAAGGTATTGGCAAGATGTGAAGAAACTGATTTAGTCCTTAATTGGGAGAAATGCCATCTTATGGTAGATGAAGGAATAATGCTCGGCCACAAAATTTCATCCAAGGGAATTGAAGTAGACAAAGACAAGGTGGACGTGATCGAGAGACTACCCCCACCAGGATAAAGTCTTCAATTTTGATGATTCTTGCGCCCAAACATTCAAAACCATAAAGAAAAAGCTTGCCCCGACACCCATTGTCGTTCCACCAGATTGGACGCTACCTTTTGAGCTCATGTGTGATGCAAGTGATTTCGCGGTAGGAGCAGTCCTAGGCCAACGCACAGGAAAGGAACAGAAAATTAAGTGGTCGATCACTTAATATGTTTGGAACGCAATAGGGAGGAGGACGCTGATTTAGAGATATGCGATGCATTCCCGAATGAGAAACTTTTAGTTGCCACGGCATCCATGGATACGCATGCCTCGGCAACCCTTGACGCCTTGGAAACCATGGATGTGCATGCCTCAGAAACCCTCGACGCTGAAGCAGATCTTGACGCGCACGCCTCGGCAACCCTCGATGCCGCAACAGCTCTTGACATACACGCCCCAGTAACCATGGATGCGCATGGCTCGGCAACCCTCGACGCCGCAGCAGCTCTTGACGCGCACGCCTCGGCAACTCCATACGCGCACGCCTCGGTAACCATGGACGCGTATGCCTCGGCAACTCTAGATGCACACGCCCAGGCAATCTTGGGAGCAGTCGCCACGGCAACACATGCCTCAGCAATACCCTGGTACTCGGATTTAGTTAATTTCCTTGTTTGTGGTATTTTACCTTATGGCCTTACTCGCTAAGGGAAGAAGCGGTTCTGCCATGATGCTAAGCATTACTTTTGGGACGAGCCTCTTTTGTTTAAACAATGTGCAGATCAGGTTATATGCCGATGTGTCCCTGAAGATGAGCAGCAGAATGTACTTTGGCAATGCCATTCTTTACCCTATGGAGGACATTTTGGAGGAACGCGTACCGCGGCCAAAGTTTGCAATCCGGTTTGTATTGGCCAACACTGTACAAAGATGCCCAAGAGTTTTACAAGCAATATGATCGTTGCTAGAGGACGGGCAATATCTCTAGACGACATGAGATGCCGCTCCAAAACATCATCGAGGTGGAATTGTTCGATGTATGAGGGATTGATTTTATGGGACCTTTCCCATCTTCATTCGGCAACCTCTACATTCTACTTGTCGTCGACTACGTGTCTAAATGGGTTGAGGCAGCTACAGTTCCCAACAACGATTCCAAGACCGTGCAACGATTCTTGTAGAAAAACATATTCACACGGTTTGGGATGCCGAGAGCAATTATCAGTGATGAAGGGAAGCATTTTGACAACAGACTTATTGCCAAGATGTTGCAACGCTTCGTTATATCGCACAAGATTGCCACGACATATCACCCACAAACCAATGGGCAAACAGAAATTTCCAACCGGGAATTGAAGGGTATACTCGAGAAAGTTGTAAATCCCTCTAGGAATGATTGGTCAGTAAGACTAGATGGCGCACTTTGGGCATATCGCATTGCATTCAAAACACCCTTAGATATGTCCCCCTTCCGACTTGTCTATGGCAAAACATGCCATCTACCAGTGGAAATCGAATACAAGGCATATTGGGCAATCAAGATTGTGAATATAGATTGGGAAAGTGCCGGGCAAAAGCATTTGTTGGACCTTAACGAGATAGAAGAATTACGTGCAATCGCCTATAACAATGCACGAATCTACAAGGAGAAAACAAAGCAATGGCATGACAAGAAACTATTGTCACGGCAATTCATGACAAGAAACTATTGCCGCGGCAATTCATACCAAGGCAACTAGTTCTCTTATTCAATTCTCAGCTGAAACTTTTCCCAGGAAAACTAAAATCAAGATGGTCGGGACCATTCAAAGTTGTCAAACCATTCTCCCATGGTGCCGTGATAATCAAGTCCATTACCGACGAACATGAATTCAAAGTTAACGGAAAAAGATTGAAGCACTACAACGGTGCCCATGTAGAACGTAACAAAGAAGTTGACACCTTAGGAGATGCATGAGCATGCTCTCCTTTCGATATTTTCTTTTTTTTTCTTTTTATTTTTTTTGAACTATTTTTTTTCTTTCTATTATTTTCGGTTATTTTTTTCTCTTTATTTATTTTTGGAATTTTTAGGAGATATTTTATTTTTCTTCATTATCTTTAGTTTCCAGGTTTTCTTTGTTTTCTTTCCTTTTCCACAACAAGACTCACAACCACCATGCTAAGGAAATTCACTACCGACTACTTGCCACGGCAACTACAACAGAGGATGCTCCTGCAACTACCTTAGCAGTTGCCACGGCAACAGAAACTAGTGATGCCCAAGCAACAACAATGGCGTCGGCAACTTCTGATGCCCAAACATGGATCAAATCAAAGCAATGCTATTCACGCGGTACCAGCCACAAGCATTCAACCACTGACCAGAAAATGAACTTAGAATCTTGAAAATCAACTTGTACACAACTACGCACACACATTGTCACGAGCATTACAGTTTGGTTCCGGGTAATTTTTGTGCTATCCAAAAAATCAAAAGGTGATCATACTTTGTGCCACGGTTCCGAGGTTTGAATTCAAGTTTGAAGCATGTCCTTGATGATTAAAGTCTTGGTAGGTAATTGTTAGTTTGCATTGCTTGAGGACAAGCAATAGTTCGAGTTTGGGGTGTGATAAGTGTTCAAAAGTACTACTTTTATTACCTTTTTTACTCATATTATTGTTAGACTTAAGCTCATATTAGTTGCATAATTAGTCATTCATGCATTAATTCATGTTTCTTTCCACCGTTGAGCTTGATTACATAACTTGGTGATTTTTGTGGAAAAAGATGCTGCTTTGGTGTGTTTTTGTGTGTGTGCAGAATCACTTGCCTAAACAAAGCTAGAACCAGTTGCCAGGGCAGTGCATGAAGGAGATGTCGAGCTAGTTGTCAGGGCAATGCATGAAGGAGACGCCGAGCCAGTTGCCAGGGCAATTGTCGACAAAGAATAAGGTGATATGGTAGTCGAAATTGATGACTAGACAAGCCCAAGATGACGTGGAGCAAAGCTAAATCCCAAAGGAGTTTGATTTCCATGAAGAGGTTAAAGAATAATTAAATTCCAAGAAGATAGGAGAAGTTCTAGAAGGAATATAATTATAATAAAGAATTATATTCTTTAAAGATAATTTAATTCCAACTTAACTTCCTCCTCAAAGAATGACTTTGACCTAGCCCTATAAATAGATCACCAAGCCATCAACTCCAAGGGAGCAAGAAGAGGATTTTCGACAACTCCAAAGGGCAAGAAGGAAGAGATTTCGACAAGAGAGCAAGGGGGAGAGAGTTCGATTTCTTCTTCTTCTTCTTTGCTTCCTTTAGATTCATGGTTTGGGGATTATTCTTTGTATATCTTTTGAACCCAACCTTGAACTAACTTGATTGGTTGGGGTTATTGTGTTTTGTTGTTGTGAGAAACAATTGGATTTTGTTTAGGTAATAAGAGTTTGCACTTTTCTATTCAAGGTTTATTCATTCTTGGTTCTTATTTTTGTTTGTGAGTGAATTGGGAGAGGATCTCGTAACTTCATCTATTTATCTAATATCGGGAGAGTTAGATTCAAGAACGAATGAGTATGATCTTTATTCAATCTATTGATGGTGAAGATTAATCCGTCTTAGGAATAAGTTAATGATTTCAACCGCTAAAAGGAGCGCAAGATTGGTTGTTGTTCACCCTTGATTCACGCAGGGATGTATTATCAAGGCATGCACAAGTAGCTAGAGTTTCGATTTAGGGGTAAGAAGAAACCATTGAAGAACGCTCTACCGAACCTTGAAGTTGCTGCCCATACGCCCAAGTAGTTGCCCAACTAGTCGCCCAGGCAACCATCGATTAGTTGCCAAGGCAACCCCGTTGTGCAAGTTGCCACGGCAACTGAGTTGCTCTTGCACTCTTTTACCAAGACGATCCAATCGGCTATCACACCTCAACTCATGATAACCTGGCCTATTCACTCTCTTTTTTCTTTCATATATTCTTTTAGTTTATTGCTTTTACTTTACTCGTTAAAATCAACTCCTACCATCAATTGTGTTTTTACTTTTACAGTGCGATAACTAAAACAAAGTGGCCCAAACCAATCCCTATAGAGACGATACTCGATACTCGTATCACTTTATTACTTACGACGTGTATACTTGCACAATTGCGTAGCACTTATTACGTGCAACAGCTACCTAGATTCTTCTTTTTAGGTGGCAATTTGCTCAACATAGAATAGCACTCTTTCGTTGTAGCAACAGTCTCATACTTCTCAACCTTCCTCTTCTTGGTGACGATATCCTTGAGAAAATTTGCATAAATGGGATTTGATCAATGGCCTTCATCATTCGTGTCATTCTCAAGAGATGAATCCTCTTGCAACTCAGGTTCTTCATGCACAATCTTAGGGTTGGAATCATCCACTTTCTTCCACCCAAACTTATCTTCTTTGTTAATTTGTGTTCCACTCCTTAGAGTAAGTGCACTACACTACTCCTTGCCATGCGTTTTAGTGACTTTAGTATCACTAGGTAGACTACCATGAGGTCGAACTTGTAAAGCTTGTGTGATTTGACCTACTTAGGTTTCCAAAGCTCTCAAAGACGAACTATGACTTTGTAGCAATGATTCTTGGCTCTTGATGGATGCATCATGGTTTTGAAATAAAGCCTTTGTAGTCGTCATAAAGTCTTGGAAAGTAGCTTCCAAAGAATTGTTGTTCGATGAAGATGCTGAAACCTTGTTGTTGTTTTGCCATGACATATTTTGTTGAAAACCTGGGGGTTCAGTCAGATTTTGTTGCTAAATTGAGCTGCCAGCATTGTTGTTTCCCTGATTTCCCCAAGAAAGATTAGGATTTTGACGCTATCCTAGGTTATAAGCGTTCGAATAGGGGTTGTGGTTGTTCCTATTGAAGTGTTAACTCCTCAAAGCACTGATTTTTATGCTTATTTTACAATGTCTTTACTTGCCTTTGAGTACATTTAGATGCATTTAGATGTTAAATTCATGCATTTGCATAAGGAGTTTAAGAGTGGTGTTTATGTCAGTGTGAAGGGTTGCTTTGTTGGCATTATTACAGGCTTGGCAGAGAAGGATAGGCTTGGCAGAGCAAAGCAGCACAGAAGGAAGGAATGCTAGAGAGAATGCCGATATGTTGTTGGCAGAGATGGACCAGAAATTTCCAAAGTTCAATTGGCATAGAAGAGGTGTCTAATGCTCGGCCAGGTAGCTGTTGGACCTTGTACATGTCAGCCTAGGATTCAAATTTTGGATAAGATGATCCAATCCTTTATCCCTTACGCATTCAAAATTCAAATTTCAAGGCTTATCCTAGGCGTCTCATGCTTGCCTATTTAAAGAGGATTGATCCAAGGATAATATTCGACAATCGAATTGAAAGGAATGATGCACTGAGGAGCGACATGGTTCAACCAGCTTGACCGAGTGCTTGGAGCTATTAAAGGGCTGCATCGACGAACCCCCTTCTAGCCCATTCTTTTTGTTTTAGTTATTTTTCTTTTTAATGATGATGATGTTGAGATACGATGAAGGTTTTTGGATGGATACCCCCACCATGAACTAAACTTTTATAGTTGGTGGGGATGTTTGTGTTTAACGCTGGTTTTATGTTTAGTTTTTAATAAATCAAATGTCTTGGCATTGTTTCCCCAATATGGCATGTTCTTTAGTTTTTACCAAATTCTTTGCCAAGCAACTATTGGCATTGTTTGCTTATTGCATCTTAATAGCTTAACAGACTTGAAGGGCAATGATCGTTGCCAAGTAGTAAAGAGAGAAGCTTCAAAAGAAGATGTTCAAGTATATGAGCTTACTTCTGAAGTGAATCTACCCCTTAAGAGTATAGATTGGAAATTAATCAAATTAATTAATGAAAAACTTCACTATACACATATAGGGGGTTTAACATGGTTAATTTTGGGCATTTCCATCGACAGAGGCAAAGCCATATTTGAATATCCTTAACAATAATTCCAAGGCAGAACATTATTAAGGCTGGCATGAATAGCGTGAAAACTAGGCATTCCCTGCCAGCGCTCATCAATCATTTGAAAACTCCTCCTGCCAATGTTGTTTTACTTTCTTTCCATTTCTTTAAAACACTTTCTAAAACCACTTCAAATCAAACCAACATTTTTCCTTGAAGTATTCAAATTCCTAGTCAATCCTTGTGGATTCGATACTCAGCTTACTGTTGTATTACTTGCTGATCGTGTATACTTGCACACAAAGTGTAACATCCCAAAATAGGGTCTAGAAAGATGCTGTGTTAAATTTTGATTTTTGTTAGCTATTATGTGTTTTGATTTTAATTTGGGGGACTAAATTGAGAACTTAATCAACCGAGTGGCCATTTCTTAAAGGACCACTTTGCATGCAATTCTAATTAACATGATTGCATGATAAACATTACCTAATTAGAAGACCAAAGAAATGTGTCCCTTAGGGAAGTTTGGTCATAGAATCGGTGGACCATCTTCTTCCCCTTTCCTCATGAAACCAAGTAGTAGAGAGAGAGGGAACTCAAGGGAAAATTCCTCATTTTGGTAGGAACAAGGAATCAGTGAAAGAAACATAGGATTTACAAATAGGAAATTGTTATACTTCCATCAAGTTAATGTTTAGTTCTTAGTTCCTTATAAATTTGATTGTTGTTGGAAACATGGAATCGATTCAATTGGAATAAGATTTGAGTATCTATTATTGAATTTTAAGGCAATTGCTTTGTGACTAGAAGAATTAGAATGGGCAAATAGAAATTTAAGTTAGAAATGTTTGACATATTGTTTCGTTGATAGTAGATGTTCGAATGAATTGCCAAATTGCCTCTTGATTTTTATTTGTTTTGGTTATTGAAATATATATAGATAGAATGGTTTGGGAATGTTCTGTTTTTATGTGCTAAAGCTGGTGCACATAGAAAAGAATGTGATCCATTGGTTGTAATAGGTATGAAATCGAATTGTTGGACTAGAAGTATGATGGATTTATGAAACTGCTTTGTTGAGAATCACGAGCTCATTCATTTGAGCTGTTCGTTATCTTTAAATTAAGTAGTTAAATTGAAAATGAAACTATGTTTAGATGAGTAACAAAACTGCCCTGCTACAAGAATGAAGAATCGGGACTATTTTGATGATTGAATTATGTGATTGTTTGCTAAATTAATAGATGAGTACTATAATACTCTGGGGTTGTTTTAGTTCAAGGAAAAGGATTAATGCAATGCTGCCCTGTTTTTGGTGATTAGAACTTATGCTAAATTGGAAGAATACGAGTATAACAAATTGAAGAATCGTTAAATAAGAATTGATGTAGGGTCCTAGAATTAATTGTTTCTACATTTGAAGGTCTCCGAGATAAAATGACTAGTTGTTAATTATGAAATTGAATGGAATTGGAAATTTGATCAAGGAAACTTTATGCTAATAAGAACTATAATGTTACATGTTAGAAAATCAAGAGGATGCGGAAGGAAAAAGGGCATTCGTAGATCCAAACAATGATAAGAAAGAGGGGATTGTGATACGAGAGCATCAACAGCTTGGAAACTACTGTAAGTGTAACTTAGATTGTATGTATGGGTATTGTTGTCCTATTGTATTTATACTATGCTAATATCTTAAAGAAAATGCATTATATGCCAACTCGATTGAGTTACAATCGAATGCTGAACAAGGTAAGTATCCTTGAGGTAAACTAATTTAGTTATACTATTTGATCAAGTTACACTTTGCTAGAAATTGTGAATTGGTATAATGAATAAGTCGAATGGTGGGCTAATTGAAATAAGGCACCTAATGCCTCTTGAACTGATCGAAAAAAACTTAAATAAGAAAGCCTTGAATCGAGTTAGTTAGACACAATTGGCATGCCATAGAGTCCGTCGAGCTCACTAGTTTGGACTACAGTCCCTTGTTGTTAAGATCGATTAATCTTTTAGTACCTTTGGTACTCTTGTTCAAAGTTAATATCAAATCGAAACCTTGAGTGTCCTTGAAATGGTATTGTGAATACCTTTGTTATTGTTATCCTCATGTTGGATTAGAGTGTCAATTAACTATCGATCAAGGCTCAAGATAATTTAAAAGGTTTATTGAATATCTACCTACTACAACTTGCGTAAAGAAATTGCTTTACTTGGAAATTGGATAGGATAGATCCCTTGAGTTGGTTATAGTTATTATAACTCTTGTAAGGAATAGTTTTATACTCGACCATCAAGATCTTAGACAATAGAAAGAAAGATTTTTATGTTTACAAGTTATGGACACTCCTGTAATAGTATCTTGACTCGATTGAGTTACTTGAAACTCGGTTTTCATAATATTGTGAATATGCTTGCTTGGAATTGAGTTTTGAAACACTCAAATGTTGTTGAGGACAAATAGCTTAAATTTGTTCGAACACTACAAAATATTAGACTAGTAATAGTTCATTTGTTGTATACATGTCACATTCTTCAACTTATTTATTCCTTTCGAATGTGTTTCAGGTTAGCTTGATACTAGTAGATTGAAACCAAGGAGTAAAGCAAGACCACAAGGGATATAAATGTATGTTTTGTTTAACTTATTTGACTTCTAGGATGGTGGCACATGTTTGACTAGTATGGTTGGTTATGTCCTTGGTATGTAACGAACGTGATGTTATATTTTGTAGAGGCATGTATATATGTATAAAACTACTTTTTTCTATCATGATTTAATCGATGTATGCCTTATTATGTAATGGTTGTTTGAGTTTTGGTTGAAAGGATATAAGGTTATCATGCTAATTTTAAATTCTCAGATTCTACGTTATAGAAGATGAAACTTAAACTACTGTAGTTCACAATCTGTGCATTTCTGAATGCATGAATCTATTTGCATAATTATATATATAATTAACTCCTTCAAACTAGAATGACATGTCTAGCTAAATAGCTAATTAGCTTGGTTATAATTCCTTATTGTTATGTTACTTTAGAATCAATTGGACTAGGTATTATCACATTAAGTACCAATTCATGCTTTCTGTGTATGATTTGTTCGGATTAGGGTTGAAATGCATCTAGACTTGATGCTTTTCGCATATTAAGATACCTCTACTTGTTTGTTTTGAATATACTAGGAAATTAAGCAACTAGATTATTTTTTGTTCGACTTTAACTTGGATAACAAGTTAGCTTAATTCTAATCACTTAACCTTTTAAACCCTATTTACTACTAAACTGGGTAAAGGATGTTATAATTTGGTAATCAGAGCTAAGGTTTAGTCGGTCCTAGGCCTAAAATAGTTTTGATTATATCTTTAGATAAATTAGTGCCACCTATAAGTCATTTGCAAATTACTTGGGATCTTGCTTAATTGAAATCTCCCTTGAATTCTTTGATATTGTCAGATGTCAGAAACACATCTAGGAAGGGACAAAGATGGTCCCGCAGCTTCCTCGAATAAAGGGGGAAGTGTACGAATGAATCAAGAACAACAAGACCCTCAAAAACCCGCTGAACCTCAAATCGAAGTACCTCAAATTAACCCAATCCAGAAATAATGCTTCTTGAGCATGACTGAAATGTTTAATCAGTTTGTAGTTTCCCTAAAATAGAACACCTCTCCTACACCTGTGACAGGACCAAGTAAAGCACCTATTAAGAAACTGGCTTCACATCGAGCCTATACCTTCTCAAGAACTGATGATGAGAACCCTGAAGTAGCTGAGTACTGGCTAGAGACCACAACCAGAATTTTAACCAAGCAACTCCAGTGTTCAGATAAGCACAAACTTGAATGTGCAATGGCCCTGTTAGCTAATGAAGCCCTGAATTAGTGGGAAACCACAATCTTAACTGCTCCATCACACTCTATTAACCGGGAATTCTTCCTTAAAGAATTTCGAAAAATATACATCAGTGAGCAGTATTTGGCAGAACGAAGAAGGCGTTTCTTGTATCTCAAGCAAGGGAACAAGCCTATTGAGCAATATGTAAGTGAGTTCTGTACATATTGTAAGTATGGCTCGGAATACATAAAGAAAGAAGAAGACAAATAACGTATGTTCATAGACAGGTTAAATGATGATCTAAGCCCAATGTTTATGGCGCTTGGGATCGCTGACTTTCAAGAGTTGGTGAATTGAGTGGTTGCCATTGAATCGAAGTTGAAAGCTTCTGACAGAAGAAAGGAAAGCTACTCTAGAAAGGATAAGAGAAATAGAAATGACAATAAATCTTCCTGGCCTTCTAAAAAACCAAAACATCAAGGACCAAACTTTTCAAGCCAGTCCTCTCCTCCAAGAAGTAACTATTTATCTAAACCTCAAACTGTGATTAAGACCTCAGTACCAAACGTCTCGATAAAAAATTCAGGGAACTCTGGCAGAGAAACTAAATCTCTACTTTGTAAGTTTCGCCAGAACTATCATACAAGACTTTGCAGAAAGCAAAAGAACGACTGCTTCCAATTTGGTGGACTAGACCACTTTATTAAAGATTGTCCACAAGGTTCGAACAAAACTCCTGCTAAAACTTCTTCTCAGGATAATTCGAACCATCCGTTCAAAAGCAAGGGAGCAAAACAAGCTCACTCGGGAAATACAGGAAGAAATCGAAATCAGCATCCAACTTCAACTCATCAAGAGTCTCAGGCTCCTGCTCAGGTCTATCATGTCCGAGGACATGAAAAAGATGACTCCCCTGATGTAATTGCAGGTACTATTGAACTTTACAATCATTCTGTATATGCTTCATTCGATTTGGGATCAACTCACTCCTTTATATTTTCTAAATTAATTGAGAAATTTCATTTGAATCCCGAGCTTTCTAATTGTAATCTAATAGCTACCAACCCTTTAGGGGATATGGTTATTGTAAATTAAATGTGTAAAGATTGTTCCTTGTTCATTCAAGGTATTCCTTTCCTTGCAAACTTGTTAGTACTACCCTTTGATGATTTTGACCTAATTTTGGGCTTAGACTGGTTAGCCAAACATCAGGCTTGGGTAGATTGTAGCCGAAAACAACTCTATCTGAACGGGTTAGGAAGGAAATCCATAATTTTGATGGACAAAACCTTGAGGAATTCGAACCCTACTTTTGCCTCTATATTCAAATTTAATAAAGCTCATTTGGGTATGGAACCTATTTTAATTGTGTCAAATTTTCCTGATGTTTTTCCTGAGGAACTTTCGGGCCTACCACTGATTCGAGAGATGTAATTCAAAATTGAGGTTCAACCGAGAACTCACCCTATGTCCATTACTTCCTATAGAATGGCACCAGTTGAATTAAAAGAACTCCAGAAACAGTTACAAGAACTACGCACCTATGCCAGCTAGTTCATTGGCAACACTTTCCTAAATCTGCCAGTGCCAGGAGATCATTCTCAAAAAATTAGAGAAAGCTGAGGAGCGAAATCTTAAGCTCTGGCATTATGCTCATGCCAGGGATGTTGCCGTCAATGATACCCTTGAGAGAATGTCCCTAGGCGTTTTTCCAGCCTTCCCTGAGTTCCCTATTGATATCTTTGCTAGTGATGACATGCCAGCGAGTCCTCATTGAGTTCATACTCTGACACACTCTGATGCCACAGTTCCAGTTTTGTCAGTTCAAGTTGAGTCTACCAAGACAGAAACACCGCCAGAATCTGAGGAAGAAATTCAAGAGTAACCTGCCACAACGCCTGCTGCCCCTGCATCGTTTGTTGCCACTCCTGCCACTTTGGAGCTGGTGCGGATTGTTAAGAAAGTCCTCCGCGATCTTGGAGCTTCCACTACCGCCTCAAAGCCAGGATGAAAGGAAGGAAATGCATGGCTCTCGATCATAGGAGCTTTTTCAAAAGAAAGGCCTACATCACACGAGAAGAACCCTCCGAAAGAGATTCCTCTCCCTAAACTCCTTTACATTTCATTTCATTGAATTCACATGTTCATGCATTTTGTTGTTTTTCATTTGTATGTATGTGTTGTTTTCATGCATTGAGGACAATGTACGCCTTTGGTTTGGGGGTGTGCATCCTCACATCTGTTGCCATGCATGTTTATATTACTGTTTGCATTCTATTTCCATGCCATATAGATTAGGTTAATGCCATGCATACAGAACCACTAAAAAAGAAAAGAAAATGTTGCCTTGGTCAAATTTTGAAGAATGCTAACATTTTGCTAGGCTAGTATTATTTGTTCTAGAGTATTTTGTCCTATGATGAAATTTTAAATCCTTAGTTTGCCTATGCCAGCAGAATATAGTAATGCCAAGTCTGCTTGGCAATTGATCTCTAGTTTAGGGAATTGAACTCTCACTTAAAACGTAGTATGCATCTAGTTCCCAAACAAACTTAGAACTTTTGAAACTAAGCTCAGAATAAGTAAAAAAATTGATGTCAGAGTAAAAAGAAAGAATAAGGCAACAATATTTTGCCGAGCCAAGAAAAGAATGTAGAACTTTCCTCTGCCTAGAGATAATAAGTTACTTGGGGCTTCTTGGTTTGCTCCATCTTAGTGCTCAAGTCAAAAAATTTAGGGTATGAGTTGAAAAGTAAAAGCCTAGTAATGTTTGGATTAACGTGGGGGTCCATGGTATGCTCCCTCTTATTTCTCACGCCAAACAGTGTTACGGAACAAGCTTAAGATATTGCTAGCAGAAACCCTTGGCATGAATAAAAGAAAAATAAAATTCTGAGTTTAGGTAGTAAATTTGACTAAAGGAGTAAAAAGAAATCTTGATGCATACTTTCTACACTTCATGCATCCTTGAGTGATGATTAACCTTCTTTCAAGAACAAATTCGAGATTCACACTTAGAATGACAAAGATTTAACCTTTATTGTATGTGGGGTGTTGGGAGATGAGAATGGGGGAAGGATGAAGACAAGGGGGACAAGGTGATCTCATTCCCCTTGCTTTCTGTAGAGGAATTAAAGGGACTCACCTTTCCCTCTTCAAATAATTAGGAAATTACCTAATTACCCCCCATCATCCTCTTAACTCATCCCAAAACCAAAAACTCAAGCCCAACAACCAAAATGCAAGCTCACCAAAGCTCTCAAGGCCCAAACTCTCGACCCAAACGTGAAGCCCACACTTCGGGTTAAACCGAGCCTCGAATTTTGAAATTTGGGTCGTTACAATTTTATGTCTGTTTAATAAACGAACAAACACAAACGGAGGTGTGTTGGTTCATTTATGTTCACAAACAAGCTCGTTTATAGGCTCGTTTATAGGCTTGTTTATAGGTTCGTTTATAGGCTCGTTTATATGGTTGTTTATTGGATGAAAATGCTTGTGGATGTATCTAAATAATTCTTTTTGTTGTTGCTAAGGATGTTATATAAGTTCATGTTAAAATGTAAGTTTTACTTTGTTGTTTTGCATTATTTATTTATTTATTGTTAATTTAGTTAACATTTTTGAACATATAAATGGACATGTTCGTGAACGAATAAACGAACATGTTCTCGAACAGTAAACACGTTCGTGAATACTTAAATGAACACTTTGTGAACACTTAAACAAACATGGTCACGAACACTTAAATGAACATGTTCGCGAACACTTAAACAAACACGTTTGCGAACACTTAAGCGTGAACACTTAAACTAACATGTTCTTGAACACTAAACAAACGAATACGAACTCAATAAAAAATAAATAAACAGACACGAACACAATATTAAAAATTTAAATGAACATGAACTGAACATAAACACCTTTAAAAATAAACAAACAAGCACGAATATATTCTTGTACGTTCAAGTTTGGTTCATTTACACCCTACACCTCACAAGTGTGCCTAAATGTAGGTGTCTTGGAAAATGAGGAATCTTATACCATTCTTCTGCAAGCAAGAATAGCAGAGTTGTAGATTGTATTAAAAACATGTATAACATTGAAATTGTACACTAGTCGTATTTCTTGTATAGTACGCCTTTGTTTCATTGATATATATACAATTATAGGTACGGGCCGAAAACGACAAATTTCAAAATTATAGTGTATGAGTACGACAAAAGTATGACAAATATAAAATAAAATTTAATTTTTCTAAAAAATTTAAAACAAGAATGATAAACTACACCAGGTGCCCCTCATGTGGCATCGAACTAGAGTTTTTTCTCAAAGCAATTGGGTGATTTCATTAAATTGGATCATTTGACTAAGAAACATGAAAGGTTCAATCAATATAGCTAAGCGTAAAATGATGGTGGATTAGTAATGGCTTCAAATGAAGCAATGAGTTATTGGCCTCACGAAGTTGCTTCCCCTACTTTCGGCATCTGATTGGGTAGGTGGTTTCCAAGTGTGTACAATTAAGGTCTGGTCTGGTGATTGTGATGCTACAGTGAAGGTCGTGTTCCAGTTTGATAGTCAAGTAGGCAATAATGTTTGATTGAGATGGAGATCTCAATTTAGGAATGTTTTGAAATGTTGAATATGATATATTTGATTCATTAATCGGTTGATCTGATAAATATATAATATTTAATAAATATATAATATATTTTTTCTTAAAAATATTTATAGACATGTTAAATATAACATATCAGACCCGAATCATAATATTTGGCTTAAAGGTTATAATGGTTCGTCAGGTCTGCCTCGTGTTCTGTAGCATTAATGTTATTCGGATTTTCATCCGTTTGATTGCCTTGATTACCACCTCTATACATTGTTCTTAAAGCTTCTATTATGCGACTTCTTTGGCGAAATAAGTGCTCAATTTCAGGTACAAAAGGTGATAATGGTTTGCCGGGTCTGCCCCAGGTCATACAAAAGCATAACACCTGAAAAAGTGAAACAAGAAAAATAAATAAAACTAAATAGAAAAATAAGAAAGAATGTAAAGATTAAACTCTAATAACCTATTGCCAATCCCCAGCAACGGCGCCAAAAACTTGTTGCGCGTGTAGATGTACTATAATTGATACGCAATTTGTGCAAGTATACACATCGAACAAGTAATAAAGTGATGAGTGAGTATCGTCTCCATAGGGATTGGAGGCCAAACTAGTTTAGTCAAAACACACAATTAAGATAGTAAACAAATGATGTAGCAATAAGAATCAATTGCAGAAAAGCTATGGCAAAAAGAAACAGGTTTATAAATGTTGTGGCAAACAACTATAATGTAAACTGAGATGAAATGAGGTCACTTCTAACTTCCACTCACGTATATGAAACTCTATATGGGAATGACTGGCTAGGCCTGCTATGAACCTTCACACCTAAGCCTAATGAATGTCTAGGGCTAACTTGCCTCCCTCATGCTCGACAAAGTCATAAAATTGCTTCTAAAGCTATCTCTAGCAAGAAACCTGGTAGAAGGGAATATTAAAACAATACCTCTCAGCGTAAACCCTTAACATGCAACTACCGATTAAAGCTCTACTCATTTTAGCCGTTGAAACTCTATCCTTATCTCTAAGGTGAGCTAGGATTCTGCCTCTCAGCATCGAACCTCATTGTCCACTCTAGATCTAAGCCTAACTCTCGCGAATATTAAGCTAACCAAAACCTAAACAATTGCTAACTCTCGAAAGCTCTTACTTTAGGGCATTACCAACCAATGGACAAAGCATGAGATGAACAAGAAAGCAACTAAACATCTACTAAAGCATCAAGCATAACAACCATAACAAGCCCAAGCCACTTAAAATCAGTTCATGGCTGGGAAAATATCATCCATAATCATTCGTTTAACACAACCCATTTAAAGAAATGAAATGAAATAGCAAAGCAACTAAGAGAGGGAGAAACTCCTAAGCTAGGTTAGACTGTCGTGCACTGATCTAAGCTCGCTGCTTCTCTCAAAGTCCAACGAGAGCACCTCTTGGAGCTTCAAAAATAGAGGACGCTTCGATGGAGGAAGAAGAAGATAGAAGGCAGCCATCTTTTCCTTCTCTTTATTAGCTCACTTGTAACTTTTTCCAGCTCTCCTATAAATGAGGATATCTTGTCCTTTATATAGTGGAGGCTCCTAGGGTTTTGTGCCCTTAATTCTAAAGGAATATTCCCTTCATATGTAGGAATAAAGCTGGTTGGCAGGTACACGTATAGGGCTACATTAAATATCTTTAGTTCGTTGTCCTCTAGTGCACCCAGAAATGCTATCCAAAATGCTATGGCATTTCTCCCTGCATCGCTCGTCATTTCCCTACACATCACCACACCAACCAAAACCCTTCAAAGCAGCACTATTCTTGCAAATAATCAAAGACCACAAAACAGGAAACACCATATGCAACTATATGAGCTAAATGCATCTATATGCCATGAGATGTGATGAATTGGACCTGATTTCTTACAATAACTCAAGTAAAAGGGCATGAAATGTTAACCTTTTGCCAGGTTAACATCAATCTTTCCTCCGTAGTCATAGCTCGAGTAGAGTCTTGCTAATGAAAAAGTTTTACCATAATTAATCTTTTTATTAGGTGAGTATGCATGCAATGATCATTAATGAAAACACAAAAACTAATGCAGACAAACAACAAAACAAAAAGATGCATGAGTGCAGGTGAAGGGCCATCGATTCCATTGAGGTATTACTCTAGAAATAGTTTTTCATTCGATGTCGAAGTTCCTTATTTCAAAATATTCCAAATTATATCACGAGTACATCTTAGCTCGAGTACCCCGCTCTTTCATCTCTTCAATTAGCCACATGAGTCTCAGGCCTGTTTCCTCAATTAGCCTAGCATATTGGCGCATAGCTAAAGCTTCTTTGATCAAGATCATTACATGCCTGACAACATCCAAGTCTTGAGTCATGACACTTTTTCAAACTTGTCATGCTCCTAGAATCTTATGGCATTGTCCCTAAGACGGGTAAACCAATAGTTATTGCCCCGTTTATTGGTATCTTCGAGGACCAAGATCTTTTTCTCTCATTCTTGAATGATGTTCTCCATGTATCTGCTTATTGAACTTGGAACAGTGATGTGTACTCATATCATTCTCTTATTTCTGAAGGAATCTTCTATCCTTTGCGAAAAACTGTTTTATACTTGAGTAACATGCTTTAGAATCGACTCCTTCTAGATATGTGATGCATGCAACAAACGGATATGCAAAACAACAAAACAAGAAAGAAAGGATTAGTTCACTTAAAAGAATACAAATAAACACAAAAGGTCCAAAATAATTCCATTGTACGAATAGTAACTGGGCATCGCATTCCAACACTTCTGGACATGTCTCCACGGATTATTCCTACGGAATAATTTTGATCGAACTCCAAAACCTAGGATTTCCGCATGGCTCTAATGGGATGGGCTTTTAGATTTTCACAAAGGCTCGGTTCTAAAAGGGTTCCCGAATTGTCCTCACTGTCCCCTACTAAGGGTAGCAAGGCCCCTGATTCTTGCCCATTATAGGCTTCAAACGAATCAGGTTCAACTCAGGGAGACTCATTCTTATGCCCATACGGAGGATTAATATCCACACGAAGACATAAGGCATGAGCCCCGGGGGTACTTACTAGGTTCATACGGAGAATCAGTATTCCACGAGAGCAATAGCGTTTTCCCCCACTTAAACGAACGAGACGAAGCTCGGGTCTAGAGCTTGTAACCAAATCTTAAATGCGTAAAATGGAATTAAATTCATAGACGGACAATTAAGCTAAGCTTTACGTGAGTTCGCAAATTCCGACATTAAAACAAGGTGTAATCAACTGGTGGCCTGACTCTCTTTTTTGTAAAAACAAAAAGTTTTCCCCAGCGGAGTCGCCAAGCGATCGCAACCCTCTTTTGAGGCCCGACGTTTCGGAAACAAAAACAACGGAGTCCCCACCAATATTTTAAAAGGTGTGATTGGATCACCTAAAAATTGGTCATTTTAATAAAATCATTTTATTTTATTAAAGCAACATTTTTGGTCTGCGAAAACACAAAAACGGGTTCAGAAGTCGGTTACGCGTGGGGAAGGGTTAGCACCCCACGACGCCAAAAAACTGGTACCTTATCGATTACAAAAAAGTTTTAAAAGTCGGATTTTGCGATTTCACATAGAGCTTAAAATTATTGCCCGTTTATAAATTTAATTCCATTTTAACGGCCTTACTATTCGAAAAATGAACTCCAATCACCGCCAACATTTCTGGCGCTAACCCGTCATTCTCGTTAAGTAAGACACCGCATTTAATAAGATTCAGATTATTAAACATTACATTAAGAAATAAATTTAATTAAATTAACCAAACGATATAAAGATAAAAAAAAATGTATAAATGAACAATAAAAGAAAAAAAAGAAAACTCGGTTATTTAAAAGGTATCCCTTCCAGATTATGTCAACAATTTTTATTTTGCGAGTGTTTTATAAAAACATACAAATTGGAAATTATTTTAAAATGTGAAAATAAATTATTTTTTAAATGATAATAAAAACAAAAAAATCAATTAAAACAATTAAAGAACACAATTGAAACACGATGACCAAATTGAAACAATTGAAAGCTGGGTGTTTCATGAAAAAAAAAACAAATGGGAATGAAGGTTTTAATGAGGGGAATTAGCCCATTTTGTTTTGGGTATAAAGCCAATCTAAAACATTTTTCATTTTAGACTTTTAACCAAATTGGATCAAACTCATCTTCTTTTAAGTTCTTTCAAAAGTTCGTGGTGTTCTTCAAGAATGAAGAACACCGGGAACGAGCCACCGAGCTGGCTGCCTTTCACCGGCGCCAGCCGCCGCTTGTCGGCGGTGGAATCACCTTTTTTATTTTTTTTTGAAAACAACTCTAAAAAAACACCAAAATCAGTTTTGGATTCAAAAAAAAGATCCAAGTTTAACAACACTTCCTCTTTCAAACCAAGGTAAGAATAAACCCAAACTCAAATTAAAATTCAAAATAAAATTAATAGGAAAAGAGAACAATATTGAAATGAAGAAGAAGTTGCTTGCTTCTTATTCCAAAGAAATTCGAACACAATGCTGCAGATTCGTACTATTTTTCAATGGATTTCTAGTGAATTTTTTTTGTGTCTCAATACAAAAGGGGGTGGGGGTATTTATAGTATTCAAGAACCTAAAGAACAAGGAAACTTGGGAGACATAATCACACAATTACATCCATAATTTGAATTTGATCATTGACCTCTCCAACATGATTGAAATCAATCCGATTTTAGTCTGATTTTGAGCAATTTGGGATGATTTTTCCCTAATTTTTGAACTAGGGTTTGAACTCCTTTTCCTCTTGTTTGAAGGCGACCAGCGGTGGTGAAGGACGGTGAAGGCAGAGATGGAATGGCGAGAGGGCGGCGGGTCTCCTAGCACCACTAGCAACGGCCGCCGCAGCGCAGGTGACGATGGAAAGGGCGGTGGAAGCTACTGCCGTTCGAACATGGGAGGGTTTGGGAGGAACCACCCTGTGCACGTGCAGCACATGCAACAGGCGCGTGGCGGCGCGGGTGGTTCTCCATCCCCTTTTTTTGCTGATTCGATCCTAGCCTTAGATCTCGTTTCCCTATATCCAAAGGCTCCTATTAAACCTACACATAAAAGGATAAATAAGGGTTAATTTGGTTTGTTGGGCCAAAATGGATTTTTATTTTATCATATATTTAAAATAAGTGGACTCATTATTAATGGACACCTTATTTAAATCAAATGGACCTTTTTATTTTTTTTGTATTTTTGGGTTTTAGTTCTAACAATTACATAAAATATATATATTATAATAATATAATTATATAAGAAAGGTAAAAACCATAAAAAAATTGAAAATTTTAGTGACCAATATTATTTTAAATTTAAATGGTTCTTTTATTATTTTTTTTAAAATTATCATTTTTTGTTTTTAAAACTAATACTACAAATATTATAAAAATAATATATACATATATACAAGAGAAAGAAAAGGAAAAATAAAAGGCTTGAGTGAAAAATCAGTGACAACAATGTGCTAATATCTCTTCTTTATACAAAAAAAAAATACAGCATCTATATTATTTTATAATTACCTTTAGACCATTTAAAAAATATATTATACTGGATAAATTACGTGATTGGTCATTTATATTTTATAAGTATTTATTTTATTCTATAACTTTATCAAAATAACGTTTGATTATTTACGTTTGTACAAAAAATATAAAAAATATATATATTCCATTTTCATGTGGATTACAATTAGATCATGTAAATAAAAATACAGCCTCTATATTATTATAAAGGCTTGCCCTTCTCTTCATAACCCTAGCATCTCTTGGTTCAAAACCTCTAGAACAAAATCTCTAAAAGTTTTCCGAAATTCTTTCGGAATGAAAATCGAAAAATAAGAAGAAAATTATGGAAGCAGACAGTGAAGTACCCATCCGCCATTGTGGATAACGAGTTGAGATCATCACTGTTTGAACCGATGAGAACCTAGAGAAAACAAATCGTATTGAAATAAATAACCCTAATCAACAACCCTAAACATAAACAATACTATTCACCTAATTACCGACCCTGAGTACTCTGGTTTTCACAATTTTAACTCAAGTGCTTTCGAGTTTTGCCACAAAGAATGAACCTCACCTTTTCACACAAGGCCTTTCAATATTTTTCACAGAGAATGAACCCCATGTACCTTTTCTCAAACCCTTCCATTTTCCCCGATGAACCCTTTGATTTACCCTTCATTACTTGTAAATTGTTCCCCATTAATTTAATCCTTTTAGAAAATTAATATTCATTTAACTTGGTTAAGATTTATGAGATAAATTAAAAAATGATTATGAAACGTTTAATAGAGTCAAACTGTCAGTCAAGTTTTTCAATCAACATGGAGTCACATATATATATTTTTTATTTACAGTGTGAAGTCAGCAATCTGTTAATGATTTAAATACAGTTAACTAACTAATTATAGTTAATTTAACTAAAGCACATTTACACCGGTATAAATTTTATTTAACTATAATTAACTTAACTAAAGCACATTTATTCTAACATTGTGGCGAAAACAGAAAAAGAAACAAACTGGAGGACTTCCGTTTGATCATTCTCTCGCGAATAGCATTTTTGAATTTATGGATAAAACTTCTCTGATTGAGCTCCCCATTAATGGAGGCAGGTACACTTGGTCAAACAAAAGATGTGAGAATGATGCGATCCTTGAAAGGCTTGATAGGGTGATCTCTTCTCCAGAATGCAACTTACACTTTCCTAAAGCCACAACGATCCTTAATGTGGCGATAGCGTCCGACCATGCGCCAATTGTGTTGCTAAAGAACGGCCTTAATAAAAAGTATGGTAAATGTAGCGACGTTTTTTTCTAAATCTCTTAAAAATTATAAGTTCGGTGTTACGGATTATTCCCGAAGTCATTTCTTTGAAATTAGGTTTAGAGGGGAATTCTTTTGAAAATCTTCATTCTTTTGTAAACGATAAAAAACCTGTAGTCGCCACCGACCACTTGGATAAGGTAGGCCGAATAGCACAAAATTAGAGATTCGTTTTGAAAGGGTTCAGGAGTTGATTACGTGTGGGGAAGGATTAGCACCTCCATCACGCCGGATAATCGGTACCAAAATATTTGTTACTTTTAATCGAAGGAAAAGGAACTTAATTTGGTGGCCTTAATTGAAAATTAACCTTAATTGAACGAGCTTTATCAAATTGGCGGGTTCAAATTAATTGGACATTTGATTAATAAGGTTGACGATACATCAGACCATAGACTAAACCGACATCATATAAGACTGACTGTCGTGTTAGTTTGTGGTTCGATTTTCGTGCTTCACCTTTATGCATGATGCAAGCAATTAAGATATGATGTATGATTTTATCAAGTTTCAATTATACTTGGAGTCTGTAGGAATTAATTCAAATATCTGGCCAACATCCTTTGAGCTCGGACTGTTACGACACAAATATCAGAACTAATGGATACCACATTTTTATGATTTAAATAAAGTAATGCAAAATAAAAGGTCACACGAATAACAATTAAGGGATGGCAAATAAAAGCTCAAAAAAGCACAAAAGGCCCACTAAAAGCCCTAACCTAAAAGGGCTAAATTATGAGAATTTAAATTAGCGATCTAGCTACCAATTAGGTGATTCTAATATTAACTTAAATTAATTAACCCTAAAAGGTTAGAAAATCCTAACAAATTATGAATTATCTTATAACATGATGATTGATTCAATCAATTTTAAACTAGTGTTCCAATAAGCCAAGAACACTATTTTGAACGAATCAAGTTAATTAATCATGTTTTTAAAATGTCAATCTAGACTTGCGATTAATTTTACCCCAAAAGTGATTAAAAAATTTTCAATTAATTTAGCGAATTTAACATTTATCCCAATAAGACAAGATAAATTTAAATTCACTAAGTTAATTCGAACCTAAATTTAACTAAGGCTCTAAAGAATCTATTCCTATAATTAACTTAATTAATTTATAAATCATGCCCCTATAAGACGAACACACGATTTAAATTAATTGAATTAATTCTACCTTAATTCAATCTAAAGTCTAGCCTAAAGTCTAAAGCCCTAAGACAAAACAAGGTCCAATCTACCTAAGCTAAAGGACCTAAGCCCAAAACATACATATATATATATATATATATATATATTGTACATTCTAGACTAAAGAAAGCAATATATATATACCACTATATTATATATATATATATACATATTAGAAAGAAACTATAACTTATGTACATTACGAAAAAAAACTTGTTTAATATGTATTATTTATAATCAACGAACTCATGCTATACTAAAAAATTACATATTATATGAAAAAACTATATATTATATAAAAATTATATATTATAAAAAATTATATATAAAAATTATATATTATATTTTATCAAGGCAACTAAATGTTATGTAGCATATATGTAAAAAAACTATGTATTACTACTCATTACGTCCACAAATTACCTACTACAACATGCATATTAAACATAATAGATTCATACGTATCAAACCATATAAACATATATCAACAAGAAATTAAAGGCATAGACACCCAAAACGGGACTGAAATGAAAAAGAAGCAAAATTTATAGCAGAAATTAAGCATGTAAAATAAAAGGGTGATATGGCAAGAAAGCCAAAAATCTAAGGACCTTGACTGTGATTAAAAAAGGCGGAATGGCTTAATGGTTGTAATTGTCCCGAGTGGAGGGACTCATAATGTGATTTAAAAAAGCAAAAACCCTACGGGCGTGAATATGGAGGGGCAGAAGGATTTAAAACGTAATTAAACCAATTTTAAAAGGGGCCGCATATATATTACAAATCAATCTTTTTTATTTGCCTCTTTTGGTATAATCTGAAGCTAAACTCTTTCTAACCCCACCTTTCATTCCCATAACGAGGATGAACACTGCCGTGGTGTTCATCCCCAAACCCAAAAAATGTCATTCTCCCCAGATTCTGGCCAGTGACCACCGTGTCGGCCGCCGCTGGACGGCGGCTGGCAAACTCAAAACCCAACAAAAACTTCTCCTTTTTCATTCTAAACACTCATCTAAAACCCTTTTTCTTCAAAACCGAGCCCTTTTTCCCTTAAAACCTCAAAAATAAAAACGAAAAAGAACTTTTAAAAAAAACAAGTAAAACCCCCATCCCTTTACCAGATTCACTATTTTTGGTCTCGGAGAGATCCATGAAGCTTATCATCGGAAGGGATAAGGGTGAAACGCTCTCGAAGGGAAGCGACCGACGACGAAGGTAAACGAACTCAAACTCTAGTTTCTATATGTACATATACTTTGATGATAATGATATGAAGAAAAGAGAGAAAGGTTACCTCTCAAAAACTTTGAGGCTTTCTGCTTTTTTTCTATTTCTAATTTTTTTCGAATGAATTACAACTAATTTAGGGTTCATTCGAGAAGGGAGGGGACCAGAGTTAGAATGAACATGGAGAGCAAGGCCAGCGTGGACGATGGTGATGATACGAGGGATAAAGCGTCAGATGGTGAACCGACGCGCGTGACGTAGTAGAAAGGTTGCGCGTGTGGCACTTGTCGGATATCCGAGGGGTCGCGCGTGAATCTCAACTGCGAGTAGGGAACTGAAGTGACGGGCGCGTGGTGGCTTCTGGAACCTTCTCTGCCTTGATCTTGGACCATTAGATATGTCCTAGATCTAACGGCTGGGAGTCGGCTACGCAAGGAGATGAAAATGGCCATTAGGGTTTTTAGATTAGGGCTTAAGTTTAGATTTGGGCCCAATACAGGTCAAATGTAATTATTTTTGTAATTGGACTGTATTAATAAATTGGGCTTTTATTAACTTGTGAGCTTTTAATTAGTCTTTTTCCATTTTAGTTTTAGTAACAGTGATAGATAATAATATAATACTAATAATATAACAATGATGGTAATCAACAATAATATGATAATATTTATATAAATATAATAACGACAACAATAATAGTGATAAAACCAATAATAATATAATGACGATAATAATAATAGGTACTAATATAACAATGATGATAATAATAGTATTTAGGGGTTTTTTTTCCTTTTCTCCTTTTTTACAAAATTAATATAGGGATCATTATATACTTATAATAAGGAAATAATAATACTAATCTTTCTTCTTCTTTTAGTTTTAATTATACTACATAGATAAAGACGGTAAACAAATCTCTTTATTATGAAAATGTAAAAAACGGATTAATACCCTGGATAAAATTAGTGATTACAGTTGTCCCTATTTGCTTATCCTTGTGGAACAAGAATAACACAAAGACTATAAGCACTAATTTTATCCGACTTCCTTGTCGAAAGATTTTCTCACCTAAAGTGGAAACGAACAAATCCAAGCAACTTGCTTTCCCGAAACGGCGAAAACAATTTGGGTATCGCTGGCATGTCCCTCCGAAGCAGCAATGGACGGACCAGACAAACGACTTGTTCCTCCAAAGCGGCATCGAACAAATCCAGATAGATTGCTTTCCTAAAGCGGTAAAAACAAATATGATGTCGATATGACCCTCCAAAATGGTAGTAGACTGGCCCTCTATCCTTCAAATAACTCATTCCTCTAAAACGATAATGAATGAATCCCAATAACTTGCTTTCCCGAAATGGTGAAAACAACTAGGTGATGTTGACATGTTCTTTTGAAACGACAGTGAACAAGTCAAACGTGTTTCCCTAAGCGGCAGAAACAAATCCTGACAAATACGTCGGGAATAGATAGTGTAGATGCATTCTTCCGAAGTGACAGTGAACAAAAAGCAAATCTTCAAATGAAGGTTCCGTTCTTCTTCGGTCTAAGGGTAGGCCTTCTGACTTCCATGTCTGAAAATTCCTAAGCTATGAGCATTTGCCTCCTTCGCTTTATAGTTATTAAGTTGTGAGTTTGAAATTCCTCGTTCGTAGTCTCTCGTGATTTTGCCTTGTTGTTTACCTTTTTTCTCATAGAGCATCTGATCTAACCTTTGAACCTGTAACAAACAAATTGTTATGAGGGAAGGAGTTAGTGTGCTCCTATCTTAAGGATGTCTATCTAAGTATGATGCATGAATGAAGTTAATTTTCTTGGACACTTTCTCTTATTGGTTCTTCAAATTCAATCTTTTCTTGTTCTTCTCCCCTCTTCTTGGTGATGGCGGTGCCCAATCTCTTACTCGGGTTCACCCATTATGCCCTTCTTTTCTCGAGTCCCTCATTCTTTTGATCTAAAGTGTCTTTTTAGGTTTTCACTTTAGAAATGTTTTTTCTTTTTCTTTCTTTCTTTCTTTCTTTCTTTTTTTTCTTTTTCTTTTTCTTTTTCTTTCTCTTTTTTTGTTCTTTTTTCTTTTGGACGCCCTTTTGGGTTTTCGCCTCTTACTCCTTGGATTTTGAGTAGCACTCAAAGCCTTGTCTCGGTGGATCTTGTCAACTTCACCTCCCATGATCTTTTGCCCTATCTTTGGCGAACTCTTTTCTTATTTAGGAACAATCTTTCACTTAATAGATTAAATCATAGTAATACCAAGAAACCCTTTGCTTTTTATGATCTATGTCCATCAATCTGCAGGATGTTCATGAAATATATTAGAATAAAACTTTATTAATACTAGAAGGAATATTAGGAAAATTTTAACAAATATGGAAAACATAAGAAAAGTGGGATACAGATGGTGTCAACTATATGAATGAAAATGACCTATCGACATCGGTAGATCTCTTACTGGCCATCCTTGGTTGTTACTCATGATAATTTGAGGACCTAAGCATAGTCTTCCATCCCGAACCAGGCCTATCAATCGGATGCCGAAAGTCTTAGTTTATCTGAACCGTCCTTTTCAGATTTTCAATTCAGATCCTCATTTGGTTTTAAGGCGCCCAAATTCGAGTTTTCACCTTAATCCTTACTTTTTTATTTTTTTTATTTTTTCTATTTTCTTTTCTTTTTATTTTTTCTTCTTCTTACTTCTTATGCGTAATACTTCTTGGCAGAGTCCGATTTGATTGGGTTGCTCAATTCTTTCCCATCCATTTTTTGCTAAAATCAATGCTCCACTGGAGAAAACCATTTTCACAACATAAGGCCCTTCCCTATTAGGCATCCATTTTCCCTGGAAATCTCTTTGATTCAATAGGATCCTCTTAAGCACCATATCCCCTACTCGAAACTCCCTTGGGTGAACCTTCTTGTTATAAGCCAGCATCATCCTTTTCTGATACATTTGGCTATGACAAATAGCCCTCAACCTTTTTTCTTCAACAAGGTTCAACTGATCAATTCTGGCCTGCATCCATTCGGTTTCGTCCAACTTTACCTCATTCAAAATTCAAAGCGTGGGGATCTCTACCTCGATGGGTAATACCGCCTCTGTGCCATATACCAAAGAATACGGCGTTGCCCCAGTAGAAGTTCTTACAGAGTTCCGATAGGCAAACAGAGCAAAGGGTAGCATTTCGTGCCAGTCTTTGAAAGTCTCTGTGGTTTTGGCTATGCTCTTTTTGATATTCTTATTTGCTGCTTCTACTGCTCCATTCATATTGGTGCGGTATTTGGTAGAATTATGGTGTACAATTTTGAACTGTTCGTACACTTCAGTCATTATCTTATTATTTAGAAGCATTGTCGGTAATGATTCTTTCGGACAAACCAAAACGACATATAATTTCTTTCTTTAGGAATTTGTAAACTGTCGCTTTTGTGATGCTAGTATATGAAGCGGCTTTTACCCACTTGGTGAAGTAATATATGGCTACTAAGATGAAACGGTGCTCATCGGAAGCCTTCAGATGTATCTGGCCAATGACAATCATGCCCCAAGCAGCGAAAGGGCATAGGGAATTCATGATGTAGAGTGGCACTGGCGGGGAGTGTATCTTATCGGCATATATCTGAGATTTGTGGCACTTCTTGGAATATCTGATGCAATCTCCCTCCATAGTTAACCAAAAGTAGCCATATCTCATGATCTTTCTTGCCATTGAGAATCTATTGGCATGGGTTTCACACAATCCCCCGTGGACTTCGGCTAAAATAACTTCAGCTTCTCGAGTGTCGACACATCTTAACAGTACCTGATCTTTGCTTCTCTTGTATAAAATCCTTCCATCAAGGACATACCCTAATGCTAGCCTTCGGATAGTTCTTTTATCGTTATCATCGGCCTTTTTTGGGTAAGCCTGGAACTTGATGTATTGGAAGATATCATTGTACCATGGATTACCATCTTCCTCATTCTCCAAACTATAACAATGAGTTGGTACCTCAAAAGTCTGCACCATTGATTTCATCTCAGCCTTCGAGTTCAGATCGAAAATGACGGCCAAGGTTGCTAGGACATCGGCCATCTGATTATCCTCCATTGGCAAATAGGCAAAGTTGATTTCTTCAAAATTCTTGACCAACTCTTGAATCAGTTCGTAGTACCTGACCAATTTCGGATCTTTGGTTTCCTACTCCTTCCGAAGTTGGTAGATCACCAAGGACGAGTCTCCGAAAACCTAGAGTATTATGACTTTCCTTTCTATGGCCGCATGAAGTCACATGGCTCAGGCCTCATATTCGGCTATGTTGTTGGTGCAGAAGAATTTCAACCTACTTGTAAAGGGGTAGTAGACCTTTTTAGGAGAAATTAATACTGCCCCTATTCTATGACCTAAGGCGTTAGACGCTTCGTCAAAGTAAAGCTTCCAAGCTTTTCCTTCAGCGATGGGTTTCTATCCGAACACAGTACTAATCAACCCTTCGTCCAGGAAGTTAAAGTCCAACGACTCGTAGTCGTATGTAGTACGACTTGCCAAAAGATCTGCCACTACACTTCCTTTTACCGCTTTCTGGCTCACGTAAGCAATGTCAAATTCTGACAGTAGCATTTGCCAGCGAGCCATTTTTTCAGTAAGTGTTGGTGCCTCTATTAAAAATTTTAACGGATCTATTCGGGAGATTAAGTAGGTGGTATGATACAACATGTATTGCCTGAGTCGCTTTGTAGCCTACACCAAGGCATAAAACAGCCTTTGGATCAAGGGGTATCGTGTTTCACACTCAGTGAACTTCTTGCTTAAGTAATAAATTCTCCTTTCCTTCTTGCCAGAGTCGTCGTGTTGGCCTAACACGCAACCCATCAAATTTTCAAACACAATTAGATACAGGATCAATGGTCTATCTGGTACTGCGCTACCAAGATCGGAGCATTGGTCAAGTACTTATTAATTTTCTCTAACGCTTGTTGACAGTCTTCATCCCAAATTTCTGGATTATTCTTACGGAGGAGTTTGAAGACGGTCACATTTTTTGGTCAATTGGGAAAAGAACCGAGAGATGTAATTTAGCCTACCTAAAAATCCTCGGACTTCTTTTTGTGTTCGCGGTGGCGGGAGCTCTTGGATTACTTTCACCTTATCGGGATCGATCTAAATTCCCTTCTGGCTTACTACGAAACCCAATAGTTTCTCGAATATAACTGTGAAGGTACACTTAGTAGGGTTGAGCTTCAACTGGTACTTTTTTAGTCTTTGGAAGAGTTTCCGCAAATTTTAGATATGCTCTTCTTCGGTTCGTGATTTGTCTATCATGTCATCTACGTACACCTCAATTTCCTTGTGCATCATGTCATGAAACAAGGTCACCATGGCTCTTTGGTAAGTCGCCCCAGCATTCTTAAACCTGAAGGGTATTACCTTGTAGCAGAATGTCCCCCACGTAGTTATAAAAGTGGTTTTTTTTCATATCTTCGGGGTACATTTTGATCTGATTGTATCTTGAAAAGCCATCCATGAACGAGAACCAAGCGTTTCCGGCAGTGTTGTCAACCAATGTGTCAATGTGAGGCAAAGGGAAGTTGTCTTTGGGGCTTGCTTTATTAAGGTCCCTATAATCTACGCAAATACGGACATTCCCATCCTTTTTTGGTACCAGTATTATGTTGGCTACCCACTCCGGGTATTTGGAAACCTTCAAGAATCCTTCTTCAAATTGTTTCTGAACTTCTTCTCTAACTTTTAGCAGCGTGTCCGTTCTCATCCTTCGAAGCTTTTGCTGGACAGGCTTGCATTTTGTCCTGATAGGGAGCTTGTGCAGCACAATATCCGTGTTCAAACCTGGCATATCTTGATATGTCCATGCAAACACATCCTTGAATTCTAAAAGTAATTCCACCAACTCTTGCCTAACTTCTGATGATAACGTACTGCCAATTCTTACTTCTTTCTTTTCTTCGTCAGTCTCTAGATTCAAGATCTCTACCTTCTCTTGATACGTGAGGATTTTCTTTTCTTCACTTGCCATCATCCTTAAAAACTCCTCCGGGACCTTTTCATCCTCCTCGTCAATTTCTACCAAGCATGTGGGTCGCTCAAAATCCACTTCGGGATTACGTTCCGAATCATTCATACAATTTATGTTTAAAGGCCTGCACGATTTGGGAGAGTGTGTATTGGGAATGGAAATGAATAACTTACAAATAATAAATAAATAACGAATGAAATAAATGTTATGTTTGCCATTTGAGAGAGTGATATAGAAAATGCTCATTTTATTGAAAGCGGATAGATAGTGACATAATGGCCCTTTTACAAAAGATGCATATTACTTTCATGCCAAAAGTAACATGGTGGTTCTGGGCATTACTTTGATTTAGGTCTAACAACCACAAACATGTCTTCGTAAGCCCAATTGTTAAGTTCTTCGCCCGGGAAACATGGGCGAATCTCGACCAAGGACTGGATAATCTTGTTGTTCTTGCATATCATATTCACGTCCATTCCTTCCAAAGCTTCACAGGCCAATTCTTCATGGAGTCACTTCTCGCCTTCTTGAATTGCTTCTTGGACATCCCGCTCAGGATTCCTAAGTCCGCTGGATTTAAAAATGCCTTTGAAATTTGTATAGGTTGTAGGGGCCCAAGGAATGTCCTCCCTTCTAAGCCGAGCCTTCCTTTGCTCTTGTCTCTTCCTCCATTCTTGTCTCTTTTGCGAAAAATTTGGCCTATAACTGAGTCCAAACCGGTCGACCTTATGAATCACACTGATAGGCAGAAGGCGCCCTTTTAGACTTTTCCCCAAACCTTTCTCTTTTCTCGCCCCTCTCCTAGGGTCTCGAATACTACCATTTTGGTGCAACTTGACAGCTTAGGGTAAGGAAATCGGCTCCCCTCAACGACAAAGATAGCATTGAAAAATTCCAATGCCCTGAAAGCATATTCCATTGCTTCTTCATCGATGTAGATATATGGTGTATCTGAAGTCACTGAAGCGACGATGTCTTGTTCGGCATTCACTGTTACCAATTTCCCCTCAATAACGAACTTTAATTTCTAGTGGAGTGAAAATGGGACGGCTCCAACCGAATGTATCCATGGCCTTCCTAGCAGACAATTTTAGGATGGCTGGATATCCATAACCACGAAATCAACCATATATTCAATAGGGCCGACGAGCAGGGGTACTTCTATCTTCCTGACCACATCTCGTTGGGTCTCGTCGAAGGCACGCACTGTGTTATGACAGGGCTTCATGTGTGAGCTATCAATTGGTAACCGTTGTAGAGTGGCCAGTGACAAGACATTCAAGGCAGAGCCATTATCAATTAGCACTCCCGGTAACACGTAGCCCTTACAGTGGGTGGTGATGTTTAGGGCCTTAGTAGACCCCCTACCTTTTCCTAGTATTTCATCATCGCTGAAAATGATGAAATTATCGGCGGTGATATGTCCCACGATTCGGTCCAACTTCCCAACCGATATATCATTTGGGATAAAAGTCTGATTTAAGACTCTTAACAGCGCATCCCGATGCTTTTCTAAGTTTAGTAGGAGATCCAATATCGAGATCTGAGCTGGCTGCTTTCGTAGTTGCTCTACGACATTATAATAAATAATAATTTTAATCTTTTTTCTTCTTTTAGTTTTAATTATACTACATAGATAAAGACGGTAAACAAAGCCCTTTATTATGAAAATGTAAAAAACGAGTTAATACCCCAGATAAAATTAGTGATTACAAAGGAATGTGCTCAACATGTTACAAATGAATGGGTTCCAAAGAAAAATCTAAACAATTTTAAAGCCTTATGGAAAAAGCTAACAAGAACGAGAGTAAAATTGAGCAAATGGAGCAAAGAGAAATATGGCAAGAATGGAAGAACGATGGAGGAATTTCTCAGTAAAATTAAGAGCTTGCAAGACAAAACACTCACTAGGGAGGAAGCTTTGGAACTCAAAGAACTTAAGACAGAGCTTGATAAACTATGGGAAAGTGAAGAAAGACATTGGAACCAACGTGCACGACTTGATTGGCTTACGTTTGGGGATCATAACTCTAAGTTCTTCCACACAACAACAATGCATCATAGGAAACTGAACACTATTTTCCGGTTGAAGAACCGACAAGGTGAATGGCTCGAGGATGATGCCAACATTGCTCTCTATTTTCAAGAACACTTCAAAAATGTGTACACCAAGGACCGATGGGTTATTTTCGAAGAAGTTGATGAGATTGACCCTTTGCTTATATCTTCTGATATGAATATAAGTCTTTGTAAAGAAGTAACTAGAGAAGAGATTAAAGAGGCAACTTTTAGCATGGGTCCCCTTAAATCGCTGGGTCCAGATGGCTTCCCTGGCACTTTCTATCACTCTTTCTGGGAGTCAATCAAGGAAGATCTTTTAGGATGGTCGAACATTTCTTCAAACATGGTATTCTCGACCATGAAATTAATAAGACTAACATAGTCCTTATTCCCAAGCGAAAAGATCCTTATGGAGTCCATCATTTCCATCTAATTAGCCTCTGTAATTTCTCTATGAAGATTATCACAAAGATTTTGGCTTCGCGGTTGAAGAAGTTTTTACCAGATATTATTCCCCCTTCCTAGTTTGCATTTGTTCATGGGAGACTTATTCATGACAATGTAATCATTGCTTGTGAAGCCTTTCATGAAATTAAAAGAAGGAAGAAAGGTTTTCATGGTGTTATGGCTCTCAAAATCGATATGGAGAATGCATATGACAAGGTGGATTGGGAAGTTCTCCAAAGGATTATGCAGAAAATGGGCTTTTGCAAATGGTGCATACAGAGAACTATGCAGTGTGTCACCTCTCTATCCTTTTCTCTGGTTTTCAATAGAGAGAGACGTGGTGAATTCTTTCTGACTAGGGGACTTTGTCAGGGAGATCCTCTCTCCGTTTTTTTCTATGGTATCGAATGTTTTTACTTGACTCTTGAAAAGGGAATTGAATTGCTCGAACTACGAGGGTTTCAAAATAAAGAGGAGGTGCCCACACTTGATGTTCGCAGATGATTGTATTTTATTTTCAAAAGCTGATGAGAAGAATTGTGTTTCAGTCATCAAACTTTTGAAGGACTTTCAGAGACTAACCGATCAAACGGTTAACTTTTGGAAATCATCGATCTATTTCTCTCAAAATGTTAACCCTGGCCGAAAGACTCACTTGTCTAACATGTTGGGTTTCAGATTAATGGAAGAAAACAATACATATTTGGGCCCACCTACTATATGGGGAAGGAGTAAAAAGGAAGCGCTTACTTTCATTAAGGAGGGAGTTTGTAACAAATTGCAAGGTTGGAAAGCAAAATTCCTATCTCAAGCCGGCAAAGAAACTCTCATTAAAGCGGCGGTACAAGTCATACCTCTGTATGTCATGCAATGCTTTCTTTTACTGATCATTTTTTGCGAAGAGCTATGCTCCATGATTGATCAGTTCTGGTGGAACTCTTCAAATGATAAAGAAAAGAGTATACATTGGTTAAATTGGAAGAAATTGTGCCTACCAAAAGATAGAGGTGGGCTAGGCTTTAGGGATTTGAGAACTTTTAATCAAGCACTTGTGGCTAAAGTGACTTGGAGATTGATTAAAAATCCTAATTCCCTATTAGCTCGAATACTTCGAGGCATTTATTATCCGAATGGTGACGTTATGTCACTCTTGGGCATGGATTGGTATTAGAGAGAATTAAAACTATTTCGAAAGGGCCGCTTTGGAGGATCGAGAATAGAAGGAAAGTTACCATTTGGGAGGACAAATGGATCCCATCCCTTCACTCATTCTCGATTTCGTCACTTAAACCTGAATGGTGCCATGACCTTATGGTGTCTAGACTTCTTCGCAAGGAGGAAAGAGTGTGGGACCGAGACAAGCTTCAATATCGATTTCGTCACTTAAACCTGAATGGTGCCATGACCTTATGGTGTCTAGACTTCTTCGCAAGGAGGAAAGAGTGTGGGACCGAGACAAGCTTCAATATTTATTCTCCTCTCAAGAAATTGAAGCTATTCTTTAAATTCCTATCAGAGGCCCTTCAACGAATGATGACCTTGTATGGATAGGTAATCAAAACGAGGATTACTCTGTCAAATCGGGATACAATCTTTTGGCTTGTGAGTTGTTTAAGGAGGACATCCCAAATAACAGCGAGGATATCGCCCAATATCCCTTTCTTTGGAAAGCTACTTGGAAACTTAATGTTCCACCCAAGATCCGAATGTTTCTATGGAAGCGTTGCCACAATATTCTTCCTATAAAAGGTAACATTTTCAACCGGTTTCATGGTACCCTCCTTTTCTTCTTGCCCAAGGTGTGGAAAGGAGGTCGAGAGCATTGAACATATAATTTTTTTTCTGCCCGTTTGCCCAAGCAGTGTGGAAGGCCTCAGGATTTAGCTACTCACCCTCGTCTAGGGGGTTTTCGGGATTTTGAAAATAGTGGATGAAAATTTTGAACCTAAGAGACCGAGAAAGGATGTTTGAGGGATGTGAGCTCATTGCTTTTCTTTGTTGGGCCGTATGAAAATCTCGTAACTATATGGTTTTCAATGGTTCCATCAATTACCCTCTGGAATTATGGAACAATGCTGAGAGATTGTTTGCTGGATTCTCAAATACTCATGGTGACTCAAGAGAAAGGTCCTCACGAGAGGAAGAGGAAGAGCTCAGATGAAAACCTCTAGAAAGTGACTATGTCAAGATTAATTGTGATGCGTCCTTCTGTAAGGTAACCAAGAAAGCCAAGGTTGCTGCTGCTGCCCGCAATTCACAAGGTAGGATTGTCGACTGCACATCATCCTCTTTTTTTGCCCACTCAGTCGAAGCGGCCGAAGCACAAGCTATTCGGAGAAGGGTTACCCTCGCGATTAATAGGGGCTTTAGCAAGGTTATTTTTTAATCGGATAACCTTAACGTCATTCACCGTCTCAATTCTAAATCTCGGTTGGCGTGGGACACGATAGCCATTGAAGACTCTTGCTTCGTCTATTTCCTTTTTTGTTTCTCGTATGTTCCTAGGTCTTGTAATAAATTTACTGATTGGGTGGCAAAAAACTTTGGAACCCTCTGTGTTCTGATGATTGGTCTGTAAATTGCCCCCTAAACTTGAAATTCTGTTGTAATCTTGTGTTTTATGAAGCTTCTCATTTTGATAAAAAAAAAATAACGACAATAGACAATTGTAAATAATGTTTATACCTTAAGTTTTGGTTAAATTATAAGACACGCCCTTTAAAATTTTAAGATTTACAAAATTGGTTGTGAACTTATTCTAACTTCATAATGATACAAATTTCATATGGTGGTAGTTAGTGGATGCTGGCAAATACGGTGCGGATAATGTCTCAAATTCATCATCTACCCACTACCTACGGCGGGTATGATTTTTTACATCTACACCTACCCACTATCCACCAAACTCATACCCATCCCCATCTCCGTCCCCAACTGGGATTGGTGCAGTGTAAAATCCGCAAAACTGTACCCGTCTATCATCCCTAATAAAGAATTACAATATTATTTTAAATTTTCATGAGTAAAAATGAACTTTTTTTGAACATGAGTAAAAACGAACTTTTTTTGAATATGAGTAAAAATGAACTCTTATAAAACCTAAATCGTCGTTTCAGTAATTTATTCAACCATATTAGACTATGATTACAGATAGAGTAACTTTGATATTTGCCAATTAAAGCGTGAGAACAGGCTTTTTAAGTAAGAAAGGGATAAAGCTTTAGGGACCTATACCCATGACCTTAAATCCAGCGACAACAACACCCTTCCATTTTCATGTATAACAATGCTATATAAATCAAATGATGGTTTTTTTTGAACATAAAACAAATAAAGTTGAAGACAACAGAAGGGTTGCTAGAATAGTAGCAAAATAAGTAGTCCCATTCCCATACCAACACATATACATGTTTTATTTAGGGAGGAGATCAATAATAGAGTTAGTAGTTGTTCAGTTCTCAGTTGGACTGGTCTTCGGTCCAATTTCCGGTGAAAAGGGATTCAAATGGTGTCAGATGTGATGTGTACACTTCCATACCAAATATGAAGACCTGGACTGCATCATCAACCCAATACTAATACTAAAATCAAACCCTCCTTAATATTAATAAAACCAGTAATGGCTCCCCCTTCCAATGCCCTTTTCCCTCAGTTTTCCTCCTTGGCTTTTTTGACAAAGGTGGGTGAGGTGAGATGTAAGAATCCACCATGTTACATAAAACAAAAAGCAATGGCCTAAATCCAATACAATCTATTAAATTAATCATATAAATAAGCACCTACACCTCTCTCTGCAACTTCTTTTTAAACATTTATCTTAATATTTTATGTTCAAAACCGCAAATCCAGCACAACATTAGATTCCTCTCCCCCTCTCTATCTACAGCTTGGTTTTGTGAGAGAAGGTTTAAAGAAAGGGGGAAAGAAAAAGATAGAAATGATGGCCTTTCAGGATTTGCAGGAGAGAGTTTCTCTTATTTTTCAAAGCTGAGGTATGTTGTATGTATTTATTGCATCCTACATGAAAGTAAACTAGGCATTGGTTTGGTTTTTAATTGAATCATCATCATCATCCCATTTATTGTTGTTTTCATTCTTACAGAACAAAACTGAATGATCAAGGTTTTTAATGGACTATTATTCTCATTTTTGTTGTACTAAATCTACTCCACCATATCCATATGAGCAACCGTAATGGAAGCAAGGCCCCACTGATATTGAAGTGAGATAATAGTCTCAGAATCACATGCAGATTTCTCCATTTGACATCACTGTTGCATTGGTCAGAGTCAGAGGCTGTGCCCATCCACTCAATTATATTGTTATCTGTCAGGGAGATAATTGATGCAGGAGAATCCAGGAAAGGGTCTCAGATTTTATTTTTTTTCATCTGTTTTCAGTTCCACCTTTTGAAAGTACAAGCTCTAATGGTGTAGGCTTTAGAGAAGAAACATTGTACAAGCAGCACTAGAGCTTGATTATCTTTTTCTTACAACTTGGAACAAGTGAGATCTGCTGTAATGGAAAAAGGTGAAGAGGAAGAAGCTTCAGTATCAAGGCTCACCATTAAGACAACTGGCAAAGATAAGGATCTACATTCTCCGAGCTTAAAATCATCAACGGAGTCATCTCCTTACAACTCTCCGTCTTTGGTGTCGCCGCCGTCGTCTGCATTTGTTTCTGCTTTGCAGTCGCCGTATATATCACCAAGAGCCACAATCCCGAACCCTCCTCTTGTCTCGCATTCGTCGTCGCCGCTAGTCTCGTCGTCACACGTCGGGGGTTCACAGTCTGATGACATACCGAGTAGTTCCTACACTCCCCCATCGGACCAGTATGAATACTCCGATGACCCTGCGGATTCCAAGCTCAAGTTTGTAACTTGTGTTCCAGTCCCAGATCCTGGTCCACGCATCTCATTCTCTTTTCCGGTGCCTCGGATTTCCTTCGCCAAAGCCCCTGTTTCTCCGGCATCTAATGCCAAACTCCGGAGTTGTGATGTTTTCATTGGCTTCCATGGTCAGAACCCTAACTTGGGTCGGTTCTGTAAGTGGTTTAAGTCGGAGCTGGAGCTTCAGGGGATTGCTTGCTTTGTTGCGGATAGAGCTAAGTATTCGGATACACAGAGCCATGAGATTGCGGACCGAATCATCTGCTCGGTCACATATGGAGTTGTGGTGGTCACTAGTTGTAGCTTTCTCAACCATCACAGCTTGGAAGAGATTAGATTCTTTACTCAAAAGAAGAACTTGATCCCACTCTTGTTCGACACCGGACTGGCCGAGATAATGGGGCTTCTCAACTGCAATTCACTTGATAAAGAATGCAAAGAAGCAATCGAAGGAGTAGTCAAGTGTAACGAGTTCAAACTCGAAGCCAATCAGGGGAATTGGAGAAGCTGTGTAGCTAAAACTGCAGCAATACTACGAGCAAAGCTTGGGAGGAAGAGCGTGGCACAGAAAGACTTTGTTGGTGAAGAATTTGAGGTGCTGCCCTTTCCCAGAAACAGGTTCTTTGTGGGAAGAGAGAAGGAGATTGTGGAGATCGAATCCGCCTTATTTGGAGTTGCTGAGCAAGATCATTGTTGCTCGATGCGCCTTATGAAAGGGGAAGCGAGCGGGCAATCCGAAGGGCTTGCAGATGAAGAAAGTGATAATGTTTCCACTAGGGGGAGGTACATTAATTTGGAATTTGGTAAGAGCAAAGAGCCTACGCCCGAGGCATGGATTGAACCAGTTTTGGGAAGAAATTCGATGAAAAGATCGAAATTCAAGAAGTCGAAAAGTGGGAACTACAAGAGTTCAGGCAGCAGTGTGATTTGTATAAACGGCGTCCCTGGCATTGGGAAGACAGAGCTTGCTCTTGAGTTTGCCTACAGGTATGCCCAGAGATATAAGATGGTTCTTTGGGTTGGCGGAGAGGCAAGATATTTCCGGCAGAATATACTGAATTTATCACTCAATTTGGGATTGGATGTGAGCGCCGAAGACGAGAAGGAAAGGGGCCAAATACGAAGCTTCGAAGAGCAGGAATTCGAAGCATTCAAGCGGGTGAAGAGGGAGGTTTTTCGGGACATGCCTTACCTGTTGATCATCGACAATCTCGAGACAGAACGAGAGTGGTGGGAAGGGAAAGACTTGCATGACTTGATTCCTAGGAATACCGGAGGGACTCATGTGATCATCACAACTAGGCTACCAAAGGTGATGAATTTCGACATAATGCAGCTTCCTCCATTGCCTTTATCTGATGCAATGATATTAGTACGAGGAAGAAGGAAAAAGGATTACCCGGCTGACGAGTTGGAGTCCTTGAGAAAATTTGATGAGAAATTGGGAAGATTGAGCTTCGGGTTGTGGATTATCGGTTCACTACTTTCCGAACTGCCCATTTCTCCATCTGCACTCTTTGAAGCTGTGAACCAGGTCTCTACTTCACTTGAAGATGACTCTACTTCACCCGCAGGTGAGCAGTTCTTCAAGCGCACCCCTTTCCTGATGAAAATTCTATGTTTCTGCTTCGCCGTCTTGCATCAAGTCATCGGCAGTAGGAACGGTATTCTAGCCTCGCGAATGCTTCTTGTTGGTGCTTGGTTTGCCCCATCACCCATATCAGCAAATCTGCTCGCTACTGCGGCTAAGTACATGCCTGTTGGTGGGAACAGATTCAAAAGGTGGACCAAGTGTCTAAGTCTCACATTCAGTTGCTGCGGTGGATGCGGTTTGGCTACTCAAAGTGAGGAAGATTGTGCCAATCTCCTAGTGAAGCTAGGATTGGCAAGAAGAGCTAATGGGCAGAATGGATGTTGGATTCAGTTCCATCCTATAACTCAAGCGTTTGCAAAGAGAAAAGAGTGCTTACCGGCTGCTAAAGCCACAGTCCTCGGCATAAGAAAAACCGGGAACCCATTGCTGAATTCTGATCACCTATGGGCTACTGCATTTCTTGTATTCGGGTTCAAGTCGGAGCCCCCGGTCGTGCAGCTAAAAGCAATAGATATGGTGATGTACATCAAGAAGACGGCACTACCACTGGCGATTAGAGCCTTCATGACATTCTCAAGATGCAATTCGGCATTGGAGTTATTGAAGGTGTGCACGAACGTGTTGGAGGAAGTCGAGAAGTCATTCGTATCTCAAATACAAGACTGGTGTCAAGGGCCACTGTGTTGGAGGAACAAGTTGCAAGGGAAGCAAAGGGTGGACGAGTACGTGTGGCAAGACGTGACATTGTTGAAGGCTACGCTGTTGGAAACCAGAGCGAAGCTGCTGCTAAGAGGCGGCCATTTCGACAGTGGCGAAGAGCTGTGCAGAACTTGTATCAGCATTCGGACAGTCATGCTGGAGCACAATCATGCCCAGACCTTGGCTGCTCAAGAAACACTAGCAAAGTTGGTGAGAATGAGAAGCAAGATATGATATAGGCAGGCCATTCTCAAAAGGAATACAAGTTCATTTTTTGTTCACATTGTAAAATACGGTCTCTGGTTTTTGATTTTGCATTTTTCACTTGGATTAGATTAGATTGGATGGGATGGGAAATGACACTGCTTTGTTTGGATTATTTGTGCACAAACTTGTGCATGCATGTCATTTATCACATTATTTGTTAATGTCCTCATATGCGATACTTGACATGAAATCGGTCAATTATATTTGATAGAATATATAGCATTATCGTTTTTATCTCTTTGGACGTGAGATTAATATTTCTTGCTTCTCTTGTGACACCAACGATTACCTCAAATGTAAAAGATCAATTATTAGGTTCGTTTAAAGATATTTTAAAAGAAAAACATTTGATGTTGAATATGAGGTATTGACTATATGAGTGATTGTTAAATCGAGTCGAGTAAAACAATTTCAAGTTAATCGAGTTGGACAGTCATATTTTATAACTTAAACTTTATGTGATAGGATCCACTTGCTTCATATATGATATATATATATATATATGTCGGACATAATTGAGATGCTCGATTCAAATTTTAAAATTGATCCACTAAATACTAAAATTTTGAGTTATTCGAATTTCTATTTTATAACTCAAACTTTATTTGAAAATTTTTCGAGTCGAGTTTTATTCACCCTAATCGACGAGATTATAATAAATAACATATTATTGTTTTAAACAATATTACATTCAACAATCATCACATGACATGACATTGCCCGTAACTACATTATTTGTTTAAAACAATATATGTATTGACAATAATCATTTAACAAAGCACGTGCCACCTGAGAATAGTGTCCCATTCCCATAAGTATTTACGTATATTAAAATGTCATTGGGCATCGATCCCATCTACCATGATGTATGCTATAGCATGGTGAACAAAATTTATATGCATTTGGAAATTCCAAAGTGCCACAACAACATGTAACATCTATGTACAGGGACAGACGCAAAATTTTATATAATGAGTGCAAACTACCATAAAATTATATTAGAAAGGTAGGAGTATAAAATTACAAAATTTTTTAGATGTAGAATTAGATTATCAATAAATAATATATAAAATATAGTAAAATTTAAAATTTTTGAGGGACGCGGCTGCCTCCAACACCCCGGCATCCGCCCATGTGTATGAATGAGGTTTTTCCAAGTTAGAATATGAAAGAGTTAATGCATGGCATGGACAAGAATAAATTGGATGGATTAATTAACTCAGTTGAGAAATATATTGAGAATTCGTTTCCATAAAAAACAATTAATGTTATTACAGAGCTGTTTTTTTTCTTTGTCATTTATATTTCATATAATCTTTAAATAAAATAACTAAAAACTATTCTACATAATAATAAAAAACACTCAATTTAATCATCCCTATTAGGGAGAATGTTCATAATAGTCACCCAAATGTTAAACCCTGATGGCGTTAATTAATTTTGTTATAATCAAAGGATAATAACGACGCAAATAAAAAAAAGATTACGAACAAAGCAAGAAAATAAAGAATACCGAGATTTACATAAAATAAAGAAACTGCAGTGACTACATGCGCTAGGTTTAGAAGTGTGCAAACCTAAGTGATCCCATTACACTATAATATGAAACGCATGATATATACCGGATCTTATTATCTGATTGCATAGACAAATTTGACGAAAGTCTAAAATGAGATACCATGGGAGTACTAAATTGGTTTAGCATTCCACATAATAAGCCTGCAAAGAACTTTCTCAATGTACCCGTACCATTTCTAATTTAGGTGCAACTTATATGTTTTTCTGTCCGAGAAAATTTTCATTCTGAGATTTTTTTTGTTGATCTTAAATCTTTTATTCCAAACTGTTCACTAAACTAAGTTATATTTTTTTGTCTCCTTTATTTTTGACTGCTATCAACGTATTATCAACATAAAGGAAAGAATTATCAGAGTACCATCTCTACTCCTTTTGGAATACACACAACTATTGTAGTTTTTTTTTTTGGAATCATGAGTAATCATAAACGAATTAAATATCTTGTATCCACTTTCCTAGGTGAATGTCGTAGGTCATATAGATATTTCTTCAATAATTAAACATGATCCTTGTTATGTGGGGCCACAAAACCCTCGTCCTCGAGTTCTCCACACAAAAATATTGTTTTGACATTTAACTGCTCAAATTTAAGATCATGCATAGCTACTATACAAAGCAAAGCTCTAATTACTATGCTTCATCACAGGAGAAAATACAATTGTGAAGTGTACACCCAGAATGTGACTGTAGCCTTTTGTAACCAGTCTTGCTTTATATCTGAACCCTTTCAACTCTAAGAGTTTCTTCTTTCTAAGTAGCATTTATACCGAACATTTCTTTTACCGTTAGGAAGTTTACTAAGATTCTTGTATTATTTTGGTGAAGTGACTCCATCGCCTCTTGCATAGCAAACATCCACTTGTTTACGTCTTCACCACTAATTGTTTCAGAATATGTTGATAACTTTTAGCTTGCATTTATATCCTCCGCCATATTCAATGTATATTATGACTGATTTTCATTATTTATTAAGTAGAGACCAACAACAATCCTCTTCACGTTACGGAAGCATAATATCGAACAACAATGGAGTTGTGAGTCAAATGGGGTGATTTTAAGTTCACCAAATGAATCCCACCATATGACAGCATAGAAGCATAGTACAAAACATGTATTTCGAAAGGTTGTATTCAACCATTTAACCCACAAAAGTGCATAAAAGGAAGATATATGAACAAAAATTGTTTAAGATGATCCTAACAATTCAATTGCACATCTCACTGTTTAATGATCACTAACAAGCTAGCGTTCCATTTCAGTAATCAATCACAAAAGATCAATCCAATATCATCTCGACTCTTCATTTTTCTTGAAGCATCCATATACGGCACATGATATGGGAGTATGGTCCTCCAAATATATGGAAAAGCTCAGTATGCACCCAAATTGGACAAACCTTTGAGTCCAAGTAACTGAATCAACTAAGCTTTTATGCAACTCTTTGCCAAGTTACACAAGTATTGAATCACCCCCATAAACTAGTAAAACAAGGAGCAATAGAAAGTTACAAACTGAATCAACTACAACTTCACATAAGCAAGAGGCCTAAAACTGATAGAAATCCAGAAAGAGAGAAAGTCAGAATCAACAAAGAAGAGAGAACTGCTAAATATTTGATTGCAAACCCCGGCATAAACACCAAAATAACACCTTTTCAAATTTTATTTCTCAAAATAACACTCGAAGAAATTATTTCCCCGCATAGCACCTTTATAGTGAACTTGCCAGACATGCACGCATGGCTAGTTCCATTTTTAGTAATTTTTTAATGTAAGTAATGAAGCTTTTAAGCGTTAAAGGAAACAAATTTTAAAAGAAATTACCATGCATGCCTGACGAGTTCGCTCATATTATTTAATCATTAAATTCGAATTGATCTTGTTTTTTTCACTTCCTTGTTAAATAATTAACGACGTTGTGACACGACACTCAATACCAAAATAACATCGTTTAAAAAAACATAATTTTATACCAGAACGACCTCTATATAAATTTTCCTCTCTTTTTCTTTATTTCTCTCATTTTTCTTCTTTTCTCTCCCTCAATCTTTTCGTATCTACTCAAAATTTAGCCACTACTCACCGCGATCAGTTAGCGTGTCGACCATCACCTATCGTTGTCATATGTGGCCAATGAGATTTAAATTTTTTGTCAAACTTATTTTACCCTGGTGACAACGAACTTGATGTCCTTTTAATTGAAAATGTTAGGATATTTGTTTTGTTATAATAATATAAAAATGTTTTGGACTTATTTGAATATTTTTTAAACTTGTATTAAAGTCCAAACAACTTGAAAATATGTTTGAAAATGATTCTGAGACTTTTGGCATGTTTTTAAACGATTTTAAATAGCCAAACTAGTCATTTTCAAAGCCCCGTACCGATACGCCTTGTCCTGTATCGATGCTTTTTAGGGTTTTAGCTACAGTGATTTTCTAGTAGCAAAATCACGTACCGGTACAAGCTTAGCCATACCGATACGAAGGGGGTCGTATCGATACCCCTCAATACGTACCGATACCCCTATGCTTTAAATGCTCAAATGGCTATTTCCCAAATAGGGCCATATCAATACAAGTACCTCGTGTACTGATACCAACTGCACCAGATTGAGAAATTCAACATGAGAATCATCCCCAACGGTCACCAACGGCTAGAATCACATTTGGGAGTATAGAAGGGGCCATCAAGCACCAGAATCAACTAATGATCTACAAGCCAACATTAACTTGATTGTACAAATGTCTTAGTGCTCAAAATTCTACATTTTGTATCGACAAACACTTTTGAGCTAAATTGCCAATGTATGCTCAAGCGTATTAGGAGTGGGTGAGAGCTTTAGAGTGCAAACTTATACCTTGTGAAAGGGATTTGAGTTTGCTTCAATTTCTCTTGTAAAGAGGGGTTCCCAAAGCTTTGGATGCCATTGTTTCCACCATGAACACCCAAATTAACTCTTCTCCACCACTTGGCAAGCAAATCGGTTGAGGATATCAGGTTCTACAATTTTATCAGAGAAAGGCTTAATCGTGAAGGATTAACAACCTATTGAGGCGATCCTGGCAAGCTCGATCATCATACAATCAACCGGTGTTCATGGCGTAATCAATAGACAAGCCATCATTCTTCAACGGTGAATATTATGCCTATTGGAAGAATAGAATGATGTACTTCATCAATGCCAAAGACTACGGTCTATGAGATCTTGTTGAAGATGGACCATTCACCTCAAAGAAGAAGGGCAGAAAGGAATACAAATGACAAGAAGATGATGGAGCTAAACTTGAAGGTTTTGCTCATGTTATTTTGTGAATTGGGATCGAAAAAGTATGCCAATGTCTCTTCTTGTGAAAGTGTCAAAGAGGTTTGAGACAAGCTCGAAGTGATCCATGAAGGTACAAATGAGGTGAATGAGACAAAGATTGGTCTACTCAACCTCAACTACGAAAACTTCAAGATGAGCCCAGATGAAGACATCAAGAGTATGTTTGACCATTTCTCCATGATCGTCAATGGGCTAAAAGGATTTGGAGAGGAGATTTTGGAAGACAAACTTGTTCAAAAGTTGATTTATTCACTTCTCGAACCATAGGAGTCAAAGAAGACGACAATCATTGAAGCTAAAAACTTGAAAGAGCTCAAGCTTGATGAGCTCCTCGGGTCTTTACTTACCCATGAATTGATGTCTTAACCTTTGAGAAAGGAGAATGAGAAGAAGATCAAAGAGCAAGGAGTAAATGTAAACATCATTGCTCTTCAATCCTCCACAAGTCATCAAGAAGATTCAAGTGAGGAGGAAAGTGAAAGTGAAGATATGGTCCATCTCTTCAAGAAGTTCACTCGATTCATGAGGAATGAAATAGAAAAATCTTCAAGACATGAACCAAAAAGAAGATGAAGGATCCCCACAAGAACATTGAATGCAAAGAGCATGTACACACCAAATATGATTGCCCTCGCTTCAACAAAAAGAGGCCATCTTCAAAGAAAGCATATGTGGCAACATGGAGTGATGAAGAAGACTCCACCGATGATGAGGTAGCCACTTATTCTTAATGACCCACCAAGAGGGAGAGGTAACTTCTAACTCATCAAATTTAAATTCTTATACTTTCGATGAGTTACAAGAAGCCTATGATGAGTTAGTTTTTTAATTTAAGGCTTTATTTTCTAAAAACAAAAAGTTGCTTTCAAAATTGAAAATTGAAATGGATTTGCTTTCTAAAACCAATCTCGAACTTGAAGCAAGGTTTAAAGAATTTGAACAAAAAAATGATTTACAAAACTTGCTTCTAAAAGTTCAAGGGGATTATCAAAGGGAAATTGATGACCTCAAAAAGAATTTGTTTAACAAAAATGCTCAAAAATGTGAAGTTGGAGGTAGCTCCAAATCAAATTTTGTTAAAACAAATTTTTATCAAAGAAAATCTAGTGCCCCTAGATTTTTGAACGAAAAATGTTTTGGAAGTATTTGGGTTCCAAAAGGACTAATTACTTCAAATAAAAAGGATGAAATTGTAAAATGGATTCCTAAGGGGACTAAAGTTTGTGCCACTAATTTCACTGGATCCAAAGCAATTTGGATACCAAATATTACTTGATTGTCTTTTTATAAGTGTGATGGAGCATTGATCAACAAAGTGATGAACCAATAAAGCTCTATACACAAGGAAGAACACTTGAAGAAGGAAGGTGACAAGTGTCGTATTTGTCAAATAAATTATCCTTAATCTCAAAATAAATAATTAATAAGCGTAGTAAAGAGAAGAATGATCGATTCGCAGGGACTAATGAGCTTCTGATGTTGAAAGGTTTTGATTCTGACTTTGTTGAAAAAGTAAAGGAAATGGGGGTTCGATTTAGAGAACCAAGTAGAAAGTAAAAATAAAGTAGATAAAATCGATTTTGAAAATGGATTGGGAGAAAATGATGAAAGTAAACTTTGAAGAGAAAACTAGTTAAATGAATAGCCTTAAGCTTAGCTTAGCCTCAATTCAAGCTGATCATTGAAAAATATTTTACACCGGATACATGCATGTTACAGTCTACAAGGCCCAACCCTTGTAACTTACTTTTCACTTTTGTAACCAACAATCCAAAGGCAATCTTTGGAATTCGGTTCTTACTTGGACTAGCCACAACTATCGTTGCTAGCACCAATGTAGTTTAAGTGTTAGAAAAGCCCGACTCGGATTATGTTGTCTTAATGCGAATCGAATCTGATCTCAATCTCCCTTAGCGAATCCGTCCATAAGTGTGTTCATAGGAAGTTGAATATGCTACAAGTCGATCTTCCTCCCAACTTTAAATCAAAACAACATTCAGACCAACGCGCGCTTTTTGAAATGAAAGTGTAAAGATTTTAAAAGAAAGGTCGATTGCCAATCTAAGTTTTCAGAAAACTAAGAATGTTATCCGAAGATATTAAGTGTTTTTCAATTCTCACAAAATGAATTGAGCTATCGCTTAAGCCTTTGGCTAATTGGAAAATTAGCTAAGCATGATAGAAATCATACTTAGCATATTTTGAAGAAAGTAAAATGAAAACTAAAGAAAACAAAATTGAGAAAAAAAACTTTTATAAAGTAAAATCCCTAAGAACAAGTGAAAGCTAAGTACATAATGATTCTTCACATCACCCTAAGGGGGTATTTATAGCTTGAGATAACCTAAAGATAGAGAAATAAAATACCTAAAGATAATCCTAAAAAAATATTCAAATAAAATCCTAAGTGATAGAAATATAAAATCCTAAATAATAAAATGATAATTCCCAAATATTTAAATTCAAACTTAATCCTAAAATTCTAATTAAATCATGTATGCCCGTCCTTTTTGATAACGCTGACTGGATCGCTTTCTGGAAGCTTTTGCTTACTGGACTACCAGACTTTACCACGTCAGACCTCGTCATGCCCACGTTTCCAGCCATAATTCTAGAAAATAAAAAATACAGAACATGCTCTTTCAATGCTGCTTTTTGGAATTTGAAGTCCTGCACAGAAATGAATAGAATCGACCCAAATCATCAATATTAAAGATTCAATAGGGAGTATTTATCGATAAAATAGTAACAAAATAAAACACTCATCAAATTCCCCCTCACTTATTCAATGCTTGTCCTCAAGCATGCCTTGGTCAAATAAATGAAATATCAAGTTACCATCCTTCATCTCACAATATATTAAAGAAAACTAAATTAGTCAAGATCACAACAAGTGCAAGCAAAACCAAGATATCTCAATAGTCCATCAATTGCAATGTAACAAAACTCAATACCTCACAAGGATCAGCTCATTTTCGCTCAAAGTGTTTAAGGTAAAAGAAGTCACTCAAGCCGGAATCAAATATGACATTACCATATGCTTGCAAGAAAATCAAGTCTCTGCCACTAAAAAGAACAAGATGCATTAATCAAAGGGTCTTTAAAGGTTGTAATGTGGGTTAGGTTAAGGTAGGAAAAAGGCCAAATATAATGGCTAATATCAAGACAAGAGATGCAAAAATATATGAGTTCAAGCCACGAAACAAGCAAAGTAACAAATGGAAAGAGCCGTAAAAATCAAGCAACCATTTTTTTTGCTTTTCTCTTCTTTTTCGAATCTATTTTTTTCTTTTTTTCTTTCTAGTAATTTTCTTTTTCTATTCGAGCACAGTTCAAACCATATTTTTTTTCTTTATCGAAACATTTTTTTGCTGTTATTTCGTCATTTTTGTTCATGGTGCATACTGATCTCTATCTTGACAAGGGTAACAAAAGATGGTAAAAATAAAAGGTTTCGGGTTTAATGTGGTTAAGCAAAGAAAAAGGATAAAGGCACAAAATGGTTTACTAAGGGATACAAAAGGGTAGGCAATTTTGGGCAGAGAAGTGGGTTAATCCTAAATGCCCCTATCATATTAAAGCATCAAGTTCAAAACATGAAGTCTCGATATGTATTCACTCACAAGTTCTAGAATATCAATATTAGTCCGGCACACTCAATCAAACAAATGAGCAAGAATGAAAATGTTTGCTCGTTTAGGCTTAAATCTTACAAGAAAGTGTACTTTGTACTGAGTCAAGAAACATATCAATCGACAAACGCATGGGATATCAAGCAAGATTTTAAAGTAAAACTTAATCATGCCATTTCACTATCATGCACCCTAATTTTGATAAAAGTGGAATCGTAAACTCATAAGGTAACCAATGAAATAAGGTAAAAGTCAGGATTGGCAACAAAACATCTCAGATATCAACTAAGGCAACTCAAATCAAAACATAGAAACAAGCGAGAAAAGAAATGATGCGTCAAATCTCTACCCCCACTTAAAACATATTGTCCCAATATAAAAATTGAAAGCGTAAGAGAAGGAATAAAGACACTCCCCATGTTTAATGATGGTCGCGGTCATGGAGTGCGATGGTACGGTAGTCCCGGCTGAGAACACTAGTTCTTGTGGTTTAGGTGCTGAAAGGATGGCGAGACTGGCAGCTAGGCTGCTGCAGGGCGTGACGGTGGGATGTGGGATCGTGGCCGAGGGGTGAATTTTGGTTGGTTATCGATCGTGGGAAGTTAGGTGAAACAAAAATTGAGGAAGGTTGCATGCTTTGGGGCGGGGGTACACGAGCTGAAGGATAGTGGCACAATTATGGTGCGATTGTGGAATTGGTGGGGAATTCTTAGAGGATCGGGATTTGAGGGGTGCAAAGTTGAAAAGGGGGAAATTGGAATGACAATAGAGAAAGGGGAAAAATAATGAAAATTTTGGGTAATTTGGGACGTGCGGCAGATTAGGGGAAATGTGTTATGCTAACTTGTGCCTAAGTGGGGGACGAGTTTGCTAACGTGCACCATTTAATAAATGGTTTCTCCACTATTGATCCACGTGTAAAATATTTCTATGGACTAGAAATTGTGCTCTGTTCGAGCAAGAATACCGCAACTGACTCTATTATAGTTCGATTCAAAATATTTGGGGTACATGAAAATTCAAATAAAATAAATCTGAGACCAAAATAAATAAAATTAAATTAAAAACGAATAGAAATTAAACAAACAAAAAGTAGAATAAAATGGGTTGCCTCTCATTTAGCGTTTTATTTAACGTTATTAGCTCGACGACCTAATTCAGACTATATGTATTGCGAAAAATACTTCCTCCAATTCATGCGCTTTGTCCAACTAAGAACTTCCCTATGAGAAATTTTACGATCATGGAGTTCCTTTATTTTTTCTAAAAAAATATCTCCTTTACTCTTCAATTTATCCGGCGGTAATTTTAACTCCAAATTTGGTGCCTGCAAAATGGAAGGAAAATTTTAGTTTTCGAAGGATTTAGGCGCAAGTCAAAATAATTAGAATAAATATTTTCCAACTCCCTAATTTCTTTGTCGTGATTCTCTAATTCCCTGCACAAATCATCAAATAAGTTAGTTTCAACTGACTATTCTACCAAGGCTCATAAACGTCAATGAAACTAATTTTTGCAACATTATCTGGGTACCTCATCACCTTATAAACATCAAATTTAGCAGCCTCACCATCAAATTCCATGGTAAGAATGCCACATCTAACGTGAATTTTCGTATATGACGTGCTTAGGAAGGGGCGACCAAGAAGGATATCAGAGGAATAGTTGGTTCAGTCATTTTCCATGTTGATGACATGGAAATCTGCCGAAAAAATTAAGTCATTTACCTTAACTAGTACGTTCTAAATGAGTCCTTCGGGGTAAATGATGGATCTATCGGCAAGTTGGATTGTCACTATTGTTTCCTTCAAAGGCTCTGCACTAATTGAATTGTAAACGGAAAGCGACATAACATTTATGGAAGCACCCAATCACACATAACACTTTTAATTCCTACTTTACCAATTTTACAAGGAATAGCAAACATACCATGGTTTTTTAGCTTAGGTGGAAGTCTACGCTAAAAACAGCTGATGCATTTTCACCTAAATTTACCTTTTCATTACTGGTAAGTCTTCTTTTGGTTGTGCAAAGGTTTTTTAAGAATCTGGCGTATCTCAGAACTTTTTGGATTACCTCAAGAAGAGGTATGTTTATCTCCACCTTCTAAAAAATGTCAAGTATCTCCTTTTCCTCGGCTTGTTTGTCGCGTTTAACCAACCTCAAAGGAAATAGATGTGGGACGGTATAGGGAGATGGCGTGGGAGGAGTTCATGATTCATCCTTCTTTTTTCTCTGAATCTTGTGTCAAGTTCTTCCTTCTGGGATTTTGTGGCAACATCCTCTGGGACTGGTGGTGTGATAACAGTGCCACTCCAAAGGGTGATTGCACTAACGTTTTCTCATGAGTTCGCCTCAGTTTGCGATGGAAACTTTCCTTTAGATTCTAAATGATTCATTGCTAACGTTAGTTGGATAATCTGTTTGCCAATTTCTTGAAAGTGTGCTTCCTTCTTTAGTTGAAACTTTTCTTGGGATAGCGCCAAACGTTCGACAATTGAATCTAGCGACGATTTTTACGATTGATATTATTGTGGTGCAGGTGGTTGATAAGCTTGATTTGGTCTGGGATTTGGTCCATAGTTGAAGTTTGGATGGTCCTTCCACCCTGGATAATAGGTGTTGGAGTGAGGGTTGTATGACCTTTGGGGAGGTCCCGGATAATTACCTATTGCATTTACTTGTGCAGCAACATCTTCTTGTAACATTGGACAACAATCCGTAGGGTGGTCCGGCTTTATGCATATTCTGAAAATTCTAGTTGTACCTATTTTGCCTGCAATAAGAGATTGAACTATATCAGCTAACTTATCAATTTTATTTTCTAAAGAAATTGTACCTACCTCGTGAACTCGCCGAGAGGGTTCACTGGAAAGGTGAAACTGTTGAGAGTTAGCGGCCATAGTAGAAATTAAATTTCTAGCCGCAGTTGGAGTCATGTTTACAAGTGCACCTCCACTTGCTGCGTCGAACATCTTCATCTCCATAGGAAGTAAGCCTTTATAGAAGTATTAGAGAAGTGTTTGTTCCGACAGTCCGAGTTTTGGACAATCTGCGCATAATTTCTTGAATATCTCCCAATACTCATATAATGATTCAGCATATTTTTGTCGGATTCCTAAGATGCTTCACCTTAGTTCATTCACCTTAGCTGCAGGGAAAAACCTATCAAGAAAAAGTCAAGCCATATCAGTCCATGTAGTAACCGAATTAGAAGGTAAATCAAATAACCAATCCTTAGCCAAATCGGCTAAGGAAAAAGGGAAATCGTAGAGTTTAATTTGGTCTTCGGATACTCTATATGGTTTTGTGCTTAAACAAACCATATAAAATTCCTTGAGATGTTTGTGCGGGTTTTCACTGGGTAAACCATGAAAAGTCGGCAGAAGATAAATTAAACTCGTCTTAAGTGTGAATGGCGTCTCTTTATTCGGGAATATGATGCAAAACAGTTGTTACTCATCAGGTACTGTAGCAAGTTCTCGAATAGTTTGCTCGTTGTTTGCCATCAGAATCTAATCTACGTCGTCAAATTCAAAGTGTGTTTTAGCGTTAGAGGGTCTTTCTAGATCTGGTTCAGATTGTTGTTGTCGTTGTTCTTGCTATTGTCATTGTCTTCTTTCCCAAGTGTTTGTGAGTGTAGTCTTTGGGCTAATGCTTCAATCTCTGGTTCAAAATCTGCTAGTTCCCCTAGATTCTTCCTGGTCATAAATCAAAACAAACTTTAATCAGTAACTTTGTCGAAGTCCCCGACAACGGCACCAATTTGACAAACGTCGAATTTGTCAAATAAATTATCTTTAATCTTAAAATAAATAATTAATAAGCGTATTAAAGATAAGAAGGGTTGATCCACAGGGACTAAGGAGCTTCTGATGTTGAAAGGTTCTGATTCTGACTTTGTTGAAAAAGTAAAGGAAATGGGGGAGGTTTGATTTAGAGAACCAAGTAGAAAGTAAAAATAAAGTAGATAAAAGCGATTTTGAAAATGGATTTGGGGAAAATGATGAAAGTAAACTTTGAAGAGAAAGCTGATTAAATGAATAGCCTCAAGCTTAGCTTAGGCTCAATTCAAGCTGATCATCGAAAAATGTTTTACACCAGATACATGCCGGTTACAGTCTACAAGGTCCAACCCTTGTAACTTATTTTTCACTTTTGTAACCAACAATCCAAAGGCAATCTTTGGAATTCGGTTCTTACTTGGACTAGACACAACTATCGTTGCTAGCGCCAATTTAGATTATGTGTTAGAAAAGCCCGACCCGGATATGTTGTCTCAGTGAGAATCAAATCCGATCTCAATTTCCTTAGCGAATCCATCGCTAAGTATGTTCATAGGAAGTCGAATATGCTACAAGCCGATCTTTCCTCCCAACTTTAAATCAAAACAACATTCAGACCAACGCGCGCTTTTTGAAATGAAAGTGTAAAGATTTTAAAAGAAAGGCCGATTACCAATCTAAGTTTTCAGAAAACTGAGAATGTTATTCGAAGATATTAAGTGCTTTTCAATTCTCACAAAATGAATTGAGCCATCGCTTAAGCCTTTGGCTAATTGGAAAATTAGCTAAGCATGATAGAAATGATACTTAGCATATTTTGAAGAAAGTAAAATGAAAACAAACGAAAACGAAATTGGGATAGAAAACTTTTATAAAGTAAAATCCCTAAGAACAAGTGAAAGCTAAGTACAGAATGATTCTTCAAGCTTCACCCTAAGGGGGTATTTATAGCTTGAGATAACCTAACGATAGAGAAATAAAATACCTAAAGATAATCCTAAAAAATATTCAAATAAAATCCTAAGTGATAAAGTGATAATTTCCAAATATTTAAATTCAAACTTAATCTTAAAATCCTAATTAAATCTCGTCTGTCCATCTTTTTAGATAACGCTGGTTGGATCGCCTTTTGGAAGCTTTTGCTGACATGACTGCCAGAATCTGCCACGTTAGACCTCGTCATGCCCACGTTTCCTGCCACGATTCCAGAAAATAAAAAAGAACTGCAGAACATGCTCTTTTAACGATGCTTTCTGGATTTGAAGTCCTGCATAGAAATGAATAAAATCGACCCAAATAAGCAATATTAAAGATTCAACAAGGAGTATTTATCGATAAAATAGTAACAAAATAAAATACTAATCAGAAGGCTTCACATCCTACCTTTAGTTCAAGTGGTATAAATTAGTTGAATTTATTTGTTTATCTTGATTTATTTCTTTTAATTCAACTAGTTAATCAAGAATTGTTGGACTAACATTTTATTTGATGCTTGAGTAAGGGGAGCTATATTCAAAATGAAAAATTTATTTTAAACCTCCTTTGTTATTAAACTTAATGATAACAAAATTCTTTTTAACATAACGATAATGGGAGAATGATTTGAAAAAATAAATTTTGAAAAGAAACATGGGGAGCATTTAATATTTTCTACAAATAATTTCGTTTTCTAAAATTATTTTACTAATGGGGAGAATCACAAAAATAATTTTTTAAGTTGGTTTTATTATATCAAAAAAAGGAGATTGTTCGAATATTTGTTTTGATATAATAATATGAAAAATGTTTTTGGACTTTTTAAAATATTTTGTAAACTTGTATTAAAGTCCAAACAACTTGAAAATATGTTTGAAATGATTCTAAAAATTTTGTTATGTTTTTAAACAATTTTAAATAGCCAAACTAGTCGTTTTCAAAGCCTTGTACCGATACGCCTTGTCCCGTATCGATACCTTTTAGGGTTTCAGCTACAGTGATTTTCTAGTAGCAAAAACCCGTACCAGTATTGGCTTAGCCGTACCGATACGGAAGGGGTCACATCGATACGTCTCAATGCGTACCAATACCCCTATACTTTAACTGCTCTAACGGCTACTTCCCAAACAGGACCGTATCAATACAGGTACCTCATGTACCGATACCAACTGCACTAGATTGGGAAATTCAGCATGAAAATCATCCCCAACGGCTCCAATTCATCCCCAACGGTCACCAACGGCTAGAATCACATTTGGGAGTATAGAAGAGACCTTCAAGCACCAGAATCAACTAATGATCTACAAGCCAACATTCTATTGATTGTAAAAATGTCTTAGTTCTCAAAATTCTACATTTTGTATAGACAAACACTTGTGAGCTAAATTGCCAATGTATGCTCAAGTGTATTAGGATTGGGTGAGAGCTTTAGAGTGCAAACACATACCTTGTGAGAAGGATTTTAGTTTGCTTCAATTTCTCCTGTAAAGAGGGGTTCGCAAAGCTTTGGGTAGAAAGCTTTAGATACTAGACTTAGTGGTTTAAGTCTAGGTTGTAAGGGTTGCCTCATAAGCCTTAGGGGAAGAAATTCTAGTGAATTTGGAAATCCTTAGTGGGGAAGCTAAGTAAGTGGATGTAGAGCTTGGTTAGAAGCTCGAATCACTCTAAATTTCTTGTGTCTTATTTTTTTTCATTGCTTCCACCACCAACACCCAAATTAACTCTTCTCCACCACTTGGAAAGCAAATCGGTACAGGATATTGAGTTCTACAAATGGCATCAGAGTGAGGCTCAATCGTGAAGGATTAACATCCTATTGAAGCAATTTCGACAAGCTCAATCATCATACAATCAACCGGTGTTCATGGCACAATCAATAGACAAGCCACCATTCTTCAACAGTGAACATTATGCCTATTGGAAGAATAGGATGATGTACTTCATCGAGGCCAAAGACTACCATCTATGGGATCATTTTGAAGATGGACCATTCACACCTTAAAGAAGAAGGGTGAAATGGAATGCAAATGACAAGAAGATGGTGGAGCTAAACTCGATTTTTTTGCTCATGCTATTTTATGCATTGGGACCGGAAGAGTATGCCAAAGTTTCTTCTTATGAGAGTGCTAAGGAGGTTTGGGAAAAGCTTAAAGTGATCCATGAAGGTACAAATGAGGTGAAGGAGACAAAGATTGGTCTACTCAACCTCAACTACAAAAATATCAAGATAAACCTCGATGAAGACATCAAGAGTATGTTTGGTTGTTCATCCATAATTGTCAACGAGCTAAAAAGATTTGGAGAAGAAATTTCAGAAGTTAAACTTTTTTGGAAGTTGATGTATTCACTTCCCGAATCAGAGAAGTCAAAAAAGATGACAATCATTGAATCTAAAAACTTGAAGGAGCTTAAGCTTGATGAGCCCATCGGGTCTTTACTTACCCATGAATTGATGTCTCAACCTTTGAGAAATGAGAAAGAGAAGAAGATCAAAGAGCAAGGAGTAGATGTAAACATCATTGCTCTTCAATCCTCCACAAGTCATCAAGAAGATTCAAGTGAGGAGGAAAGTGAAAGTGAAGAGATGGTCCTTCTCTTCAAGAAGCTCATGAGGAATGAAATGGAAAAATTGTCAAGACATGAATTAAAGAAGATGATGAAGGATCCCTACAAGAACTTTGAATGCAAAGAGCAAGGACACACCAAATATGATTGCCCTCGCTTCAACAAAAATAGATTATCTTCAAAGTATATGTGGCAACAAGGAGTGATAAAGAAGACTCCACCGACGATGAGGTTGCCCACTTATGCTTAATGACCCTCCAAGAGGGATAGATAAATTTTAACTCATCTAATTTAAATTTATATACTTTCGATGAGTTACAAGAAGCCTATGATGAGTTGGTTTTCAAATTTAAGGCTTCGTTTTCTAAAAACAAAAAGTTGCTTTCAAAATTGAAAATAAAAAATGATTTGCTTTCTAAAACCAATCTCGAACTTGAAGCAAGGTTTAAAGAATTTAAACAAAAGAACCTTGATTTACAAAACTTGTTTCTAGTCGTTGGTGACCATTGGGGATGAATTAGAGCCGTTGGGGATGATTTCCATGCTGAATTTCCCAATTTGGTGTAGTGGGTATCGATACGCGGGGTACCTGAATTGATACGACCTCTTTAGGAAAGGGCCGTTGAGCCTGAAATCAAATAGGCGTATTGTACGCTAATGTCTTTTAAGTGTCAAGCATTTGAGCCAATTTTTTTGTAATGCTTTGAGTAAGGGGCATTTTAAACAAAATTCTTATTTTTATCAAAATTTGTTTTTAAAACTCTCCATTGTTATGGACTTGAAAGTTTCCGAGCTTTGGTTTGAACCATTTTTTATATAACAAAAAGGGGAAGAATGTTTTGAAAAATGAAATTTTTAAATGAATAAGGGGGAGTTTTTGACTATTTTTAATCTTTATTCTCTTATTCAAAAATTATTTTATAAAGGGGGAGAATCACTAAAATAATTTTTCAAGTTGGTTTTATTATATCAAAAAAGTGTGAGATTGTTAGGATTTTTGTTTTGATATAATAATTGAAAAATAATTTTGGACTAAATTGAAAAGATTTCAAAAATGACTTTAAGTCAAAACAACTTGAAAATATGTTTGATGTGTTTTTATAAGGCTTTGGAAAGATTCAAAACAATTTTAATAGCCAAACCCAAGTTTTATTAAGAACCATATCGATACAGTATACACACGTATCGTTACCTTTAAGGGTTTCAGCTTCAGTAATTTTCTAGTAGCCAAAATCTATACCGGTACAGGATTAATCGTACCGATACGGAGTGGAGCATTTCAATATGCCTTCATGCATTTCGATACGCCTGTGTTTTAAACTCCCCTACGGCTATTTCCAAACAGAGTCGTACTGAAACAGGTACTCGCGTTCTGATACACCTGGTTATTATCACGCTCAACGGCACTTTTCCAAAGAGGATCGTATCGATACAGTTGGACATGTATCGGTACGCCATGCACCAGATTGGGAAATTCAGTATGGAAATCAGCCCCAACGGCTCCAAACTTTCCCTAACGGTCACAAACAGCAACAAGCTCATTCCTAACTATAATATGAAGGCTGGAACACTTGAAGATGGTGAGAGAAAACATGCAAACATCATGATTAAGAGAAATTAGCTTCCAATTCATATTTCTTTATTTCTCTTGTAAATAGTGTTTAAGAGAGTGTTTTTATTGTTTTCATCCAATACACTCTTGTGAGCTTAAATTGTGTAAACACCTACCTTGTGAGGTAATTAGTTTACCAAACAAATCCCTTGTAAAATGAGAGGTTCTAGTTTAGCCTTAGTGAAAAACTAGAGTGGTTCTATCTTAGCCAGTAAAAGATAAGGTTGTAAAGGTTTCCTCTTAAGCCTTGAAAAAGGAACGAATTCTTAGTGAATTGGGAAATCCTTAGTGGTGTGCTAAGGTAGTGGATGTAAACTCGGTTGAGTAGTTGAACCACTCTAAAATCCTTGTGAAAATTTATTATTTTATTTTTCAGTTTTAGCCAATTCAACCAAGGATCAAAAACAACCCTCTTGACGGTTCTCAGAGATCGACTGGAGCGTGCTACAAGCTTAACAATTGTATCAATCAATTTTTGCATAAAGTTTTAAAGTCTTGGATAAATTTGGAATTCATGGTCTCAATTTCCAAAAATAATTCATTAAAAGCATCTTGTAACTCATCAAATGAATAAAAATTTGAATCACTAGAGTTAGAAGATACCTCAGGCTCATCGAGATCCATAACACCATCCACCTTAGATGTTGAGAGGAGCTTTGCACAAGATGAGGCATCATCCCTCTTCTTTCCCTCCTTGTTGCCATAGAGTTTCTCAAGTTTCTCCCATATTTCTTTGCCACTTTTGCATGTGGAGACTTTCTTAAAAATGTCTTCATTGAGGCCACAAAAGAAGAGTGTGCATCGCCTTTACGTTTAGCTTAACCTTCGTGTCATTTGTACTCCTTTGCTTCTTCTTCTTCTTAGTAGCTTCCAAGTAACCATCTTCAATGATATCCCAAACCTCAAAATCGAGGGATTTGATGAAATACTTCATGACATTGCTCCATTGGAAGTATGTTTCTCCTTCAAAGAGCGGAGGACATGAGATAGAGCGGCCTTCTTTAAATCTTGCCATTTTTCTTGATCGGTGGAATTCGAGCAAATAATCTTTACTCCTGAATGTTAGTCCTTTGATGGGGATAAGACTATGATACCAATTGTTAGGCTTGTAGCACGCTCGATTTGATCTCTGAGAACCGTCAAGAGGGTTGTTTTTGATCCTTGGTTAAATTGGCTAAAATCGAAAATAAAATAACACTTTTGCACAAGGATTTTAGAGTGGTTCGACTACCTAACTGAGTCTACATCTACTACCTTAGCACACCACTAAGGATTTTTCAATTCACTAAGAATTCGTCCCCTTTTCAAGGATTATGAGGAAAACTTTACAACCTTATCTTTTACTGGCTAAGATAGAACCACTCTAGTTTTTCACTAAGGCTAAACTAGAACCTCTCCTTTTACAAGGGATTTGTTTAGTAAACTAAATACCTCACAAGGTGTGTGTTTGCATAATTTAAGCTCACAAGAGTGTATAGGATGAAAACAATAAAAACACTATCTTAAACAATATTTACAAGAGAAATAAAGAAATATGAATTGGAAGCTAATTTCTCTTAATCATGATGCTTGGATGTGTTCTCTCACCAACTTCAAGTGTTCCAGCTTCATATTATAGTATGGAATGAGCTTGTGGTCATTTGTGACCGTTAGAGAAAGTTTGGAGCTGTTGGGGCTGATTTCCATGCTGAATTTCCTAATCTGGTGCATGGCGTGTCGATACACGTCCAACCGTATTGATACGACCCTCTTTGGAAAAAAGCCGTTGAGCCTGGTAACAACCAGGCGTATCAGAACGCAAGTACCTGTTTTGATACAGCTTTGTTTGGAAATAGTCGTTGGGGAGTTTAGAACGCATGAAGGCGTATCGAAACACTCCACTTCGTATCGGTACGATTAAGCCTGTACTAGTACGGGTTTCTACTATTGGAAAATTACTGTAGCTGAAATCCTTGAAGGGACCGATACAGGTGTATACCGTATCGGTACGGTTCTTAATAAAACTTGGGTTTGGCTACTAAAATCGTTTTGAATCTTTCTAAAGCCTTATAAAAACACATCAAACATATTTTTAAGTTGTTTTGACTTAAAATCATTTTTGAAATCTTTTCAATTTAATCCAAAACAAATTTTCAATTATTATATCAAAACAAAAATCTTAACAAAAATTTCCATCGCCGGTGCATCATATATTTTCCCAAATTTTTAATTATTGACGAAGAAAACACAACATCCATAATTTTAAACTATTGTAAAATCATTTTGATTATTCTTTATAATTATATTTCCTTTTTGTTCTCTCTTCTAATTTTCTTTTCTTTTATTATTTTTAAATTTTAATTTTAATTTCGTTATATGTATTAACTTTGAGATGGATACCAATTTTTTTCTTTTATTCCTTAACTTTGGTATTTTAATCAAATTTTGAGTAAAACCTTCAAAATAAAGATAATTAATTTCAAATGAAAAGAATTAAATAAATCTTCTAAAAGTTAATGTATAACTAAATTATATATAAGTTTATTAACGGGGTTGGTTCAAGTGGCAAGCGGTTTGGTATCGCTTAAGCAAGTCTCGAGTTCGAGACTTTGTGTATGCAGAAAATCTCTTCGAGGAGATTCACCCATCAGAGCGATGTGTGCAATGAGGGTCGTTCCGGATTAGTCAGGATAAAGTCTTGGGGAATCAAAAGGACAAAGCCTAGTGATATTCATCTTAAGAAACTCGAATTTGTGCAGTTTAATTTACAAGATGTGTGTACGTAATTAAAAGGTTAAAAAATATAATGAGCAAACATTACATTGTAATCACCTTAAAACTTATAAAAACAACTTTCCTAAATCAAGTCTACTCCGCATGGATTAAGCTCATAGCTTTGAAGGTTTCAATGCTTTCAAATATTGACCAACTTTAGTAAAATCAAGTCTAGTGAGTCCACATGGACTAAGCATAGCTTTGAAGATAATATATATAAAAAATCACATTTTAAAATTAATAGATAAAAATTGAAAACTGTTTTAATTTATATTGACTCTCCCTTGATTAAATAAAATAATTAATATTTTAATCTCTCAATTAAAAATAATTAATTTAAACCTTTTTAAATAAAAAGTTTAAATTTAAACCTCTCAAAATATTATTATTTATTTTGCCTCATGTGTTAGCCTCCCCATGTTTGGAGAATGTAAGCAGGGCGGAGTAGGGATGTGAAATCAGGTAATCTTTCAGGTTTTAGGTCAGGCCAGGTCATGTCAGGTTAAATCTTATATGGGTTATATCAGGTCAATTAAATAGTTTGACTCGGATCAGGTCGGTCTGGGTCAACTCAGATTCGGGTCATTATCAGGTTAATTTCAAATCAGATTGAGTTCAGGTTCAAGTCGGGTAAGTTTCAGTTCAGGCCAAAACGGTTTGGGTCCGAATCAATTAATTAACGGGTTAATTCAGGTTCAGATAGACTTCAGGTCGGGCCACGTTCAGGTCGGGTCACATCGTTGACAGATAAAATTCAGGTCGGGGAATATCAGTTTCGATTGAAGTTCAAGTCGGGTCTTATCGTGTACAAATAGACTTCGGTATGGTAATTGTGGGTAAATTTTGGATAAAAATAAAATTTTAGGGATTAATATGAGCCAAAATATCCTTAGGATGTCGAAATATGTTACAATTTAAAAATATATATATATAATTGTGACTAAATTGAATTAAACTAAAACTTAAAACTGAATATTAAGACTAAAATGCAACATTTAAAACGCAGCAGGACCTAAGGGTAATTAACCCCTAACCTAAAAATTAGGCGGCTTAATTCTCTCCAAATTTTTGTCCTTTCCCCCATTTTTACCAATTATAACTTTTCCTTTTTTTAATTAAATTGAACGGTGGGAGCCTGAGGGAAATAACCCACCTAATATTTTACATTATGGGCAATTATTCTTAAGCCCTTCCGACTTTAGATTCTTTTCATTTAAGTCCCAAATTTTTACTTTTAGGTTTTAATTTAATTCAATTGAGTCCCAATTTAGATTAATTTAATTAAAGTTTCACATTTAGTTTTAGAATTTTTTAATTATGTCCGTGATTTATGCTTCTAGGTTTTAATTTAGCTCAATTAAATCTTAAATTCTATAAGTTAATTTAATTCGGACAATATTATTATTATTATTATTATTATATAAACTTTGATTTAATATAATCATACACAAAATTTTGATTTGGATGTAAACATGTAATTGGACACATGAAAGTTGAAACTTTAATTTAGTTCAACTGTACACATCAAGCTTTGATTTAAATATTTAATCGAATTCTAATGCATAAATTAGCAAGTTGAATCGGAATTAATCTTGTAAATCAATAACCATAAACTAAACCATAAATCGTTAATACTAAACCAAAACCATAAACCTTAAAGAATCGAATTAATCTCATAAACCAATAATCATAAGCTAAACCATAAACCATTGATACTAAACCATAAACCTTAAGGAATCTAAATTAATCACATAAACCAATAACCCTAAACTAAACACTAAACCATAAACTATTAATATTAAACCATAAATCATAAGGAATCATGTTGGCAATATTTAGATATTTAATAAAATTTTTAAATATTTTTAAATACTACATAATTTATAAATATAAAAAGTAAACGTATTAATTTAATGATCATAGTTAATCATATACCTTAAATAGTGAAAATGTATTTTGTCACAATGTAATATAATAAATTCATAATCTCACAACTTCATCAATTGTAACTTATTAGTTATTACAAGTCAGGTAAATATCATATCAGTTCAATAACAAGTCAAACCATTTATAAGTTGAGTAAATTATGGATTAGGTTCATAACAAGTCGGGTAATATCAGTTATTTACCAGGTTAATCTCGGGTTCGGTTATCACATTATCAGGTCGAATGCAAGTCGGGTTCGATTATCACATTATCAGGTTGATTTAGGGTTCAGGTCGGGTTCAGATTCAAAATTTCCAAGTCCAACCTGGGTTCAGGTCAACACCAGTTCGAACTTGAATCGATTTCAAATCACCACCACCTCGGGTCACAAACAGTTCTGACTCAAGTCAGTTTCAGTCAGTTTTACAGGTTGGGTCAGCTTTTTATATCCTTAGGGCGCAGCAACGTTGGGGATCAAATGGGTCTTTGGCCCGTGTTGAAAATTTTATAAACAGATAAATTTTAGTTTAATAGCATTTTACTCCCTATGAAAATAATTATTTAAATAAATAGTATAAATATTTAATCAAGTAAGGGTTGGATTAAAGAAGAATGAGTACATGCTCTCAATTTTTTTTATTTTACTAAAAATTTAAGTCTTTATAAATTTAAATGTTAGATAAATTAAACTATGTCTCTTGAATTTTTAATCTAAGTACTTACTAATCCATTATTCTTTTTAAATATAATATTTTAGTCCTTTTGGTATTCAATCTCAATTCCATCCCTGAATGTATGAATAGCACGGGCACGATGAATAAATGCCGAGCTTTTGTTGTTTAAAGTTTTGGGATGAAACCAATAAGAATGTTTGGCCCAATAGAAAAAAACAAGTAATTTTATTTTTTTTAAATGAAATCAGATTTTGACATGTGATGTGAATTATAAAGTAACATATGCCCATCGTTATTTACCTAATTCCTCAGCCTTCATGTGATTGTTTCACGTGTCTTGAATTTAGGGTTGCATGTTCCTACCATTCCATATTCACATGTTTCCCAGACGGATGTTGTTCAACTCATTCAACTTCTCTATATTCCAAGTTCGAACATGGTTGCCTTATTTTATACCCCTACTATACATAATTTCTTGGTAAACTACAACGAAAGTTATATTTAGGTCACCCGATTATTAAAAATTATATTTAAATTATTTAATTAATATTATAATTATATTTAAGTTATTCGACCGTTAAATGTTGTTTAATTGAATATAATGATAATTTTAGTCATCGAAGCTTTTATAATATATTAATTTAGCTCAAATTCAAATTAATTTGATAAATTAAACCCTTTATATTTAAAAATATATCAATTTAGACATTTTTATAATAAAAAATTAATGCTACAAATTATTGCAAAAAAATTATACTTTTTAATGAAAATACAGACTTGCAGAGAACTAATAAATGTGTTTTATAATTTAAATGACTAAATTGACATATTTTTAAATACGAAGGGTTAAATTTATTGAATTATTTTGAATTTGGACTAAATTAATAGAATATAAAAGCTTCGAGGACTAAAACTATCATTATGCTCAATTAAACGACAACATTTAACGGTCGAGTGACCCAAATATAACCATAATATTAATTGAATGACCCAAATATAACATTACCCATAATTGAATTATCTCTATTCTAGTTTACCCTAATTTCTTTTAAGGATTATTTTGAGTTTAAATTTCATATTGTGAATAATTTTGGCTTTAAATCATTTAAGTTTGTTAGTTGGTTTTTTGAAATCAAGTCATATGAGTTTCGGTTTTCAATCTATTTGTTGATTAACTCGGATTAAGTACTGCAAAAGGCTATTATGGGCAACTCTCTCAATCCTATTTTTTCCATTCACAACGCAAGAACTTAAACCTTTGACCTTACTTCAAGGATCTAATAGACTAGTACCTCATCTCATTAGACCAACTGATTTATGTTTTATGTTATAATTGAGTTACTTGTTCCAACTATTTTGAGTTGAAATCGTTTTCATTGTTTTCGACCTAAGATAATTTTCAGTTTTAGATTATTGATTTTTATCATAAATCGAAATAACTTCGACTTTTGTTTTAAATATTTATATCCGAAGCCGTCTTGAGACATATATACGAATGTTATGTGTTGGAGCTTTTTTACTTATTTCTTTTAATCCAATAAAAAATTTTTTGTTAGAATTAGTTATAACTATATTGAATAAAAATTTCAATATTTTTACTCGATTATTGGAATCGATATTTCTCTATTTGTCTTCTGTCAATGTCAATAAAAAGAGTTCTTTTTCTGTTTATAATGGTTTTATATTGAGTGTATTTAGTGTATGTTCAAATTTGTGATATTCAATAGTAAGAAGTATAGCATGAATCTTATTTATTCAAAACGAATCCGTGTTTTTTTTAGAAGTTTGATTTATGCTTAAAAGTAAAACCCATTTTTTGATTCTTTCACGGTAAGGTCCATGCAAGAAATGATTATATATTTTAGGTGAGTATTCTCTTTTAATTTCATTATTAGAGAATCGAGTCTTTTTTTCAAGTATGCCCAGCTCAAAAGATTCCTTATTTAAAGATTTAACTCTTTTTATGCACATTTTAGACATGGATACTAAAATGATATTCCGAATTTATAAAGAAACTTTTGAAAAATTAAACATAAATACATCGAATAAACACATCGAACACATAATCGTATCTGACACTCTCGTCCGGGTCTGGACATCCTGGTGAAAAACAAGACCATACATACTACAATTCTCATGAAAATTATATAATGCAAATCAACATGATCCTTTCACTTGTGCAAATGAAAATTTGATAAATTAAAACATCATTATCATTTCTAGAAACCTTAATTTGCACATCAACTCTTACATTTCCCACGAAAACGAACGGGAAACAACAAGGGAAATAGTTCTGAAACTAATTAAAAGAAATCGAATTCCAGGTAGTTACTCCGATCCTTGGCAGTCGGAACAGGTTTATCACCAGCTGATGATGTAGGGGTTCGAATCCGATCTATCTCAACCGGTTTTGGAATTTCCGGAGGGCTTGCACAGCGTATTAGTGCCCAGTTTACACCTTCGAAGAAGGGATGTTGCTTAATCTCCGTTGCTCCTCCCTTGTACGCTAACCTATGCTGTGGCTCTTTCACCAGCAAGCCCCTTATCAAATCTCTTGCCGCAAAACTTACTACCGGTGATTCCGGGAATCTCAAGGACTGTCCTACAACATTGAAGAGTGTTGCTCGGTTCCCGGACCCTTTGAAAGGAGTTCTACCAAACAATAGCTCATACAAGAAGATCCCAAACGTCCACCAATCAACAGCACTTCCATGTCCCTCACCTTTGATAATTTCAGGTGCCAAGTACTCATGGGTTCCCACAAATGACATGGAGCGAGCATTTGTTGGCTCGGCAATAAGCTCGGGCAACAGACTGACTTGGTTCCCCATATCGTTCTTTGGTTTGCGGTCTTTTTTGGAGTTTGATGAAAAGAAACGAGGTGAAAAACATGTAGTAGGGGACACACATGATGGCTGGATGCAGGAGGGCTCTATGCAAGCTGGTTGTGCACAATAAATTGGATTCTTTCGCAAGGGTTCAGACTCGATTGTGGATGACCTGATTAGTGTTGGACTAACAGTACACCGAAGGGACAGATCAAAGTCTGAAAGCATTATGTGTCCATCTTCTCGAACAAGAACATTTTCTGGCTTGAGATCACGATAAACAATACCAAGCATGTGAAGATATTCCAAAGCAAGTAGAACTTCAGCTACATAGAACCTGCATATTGAAGGAAAGCTCAGCAATGACTATCGTAATTCAGTTTCTTGGTTTCAACCTAATGTCGTCAAGCAATAAAGAAACAAACTGTTTTCGTGTCACAAATATTACGTAAACAATACACTGAAAAAATATCAACCATTAAAGCACAGTATAAAAGAACTGCAAAGTTATTTTATTGTATTCTGACTCAACCTATATGGCAGTGCTCTGATTCAAAACAATATAACAGATAAATATCTAAAGCAGCATGGAAACACATTGATACCAGAAATAATAGTAATAATATCAATACCAAAAGAAGCCGACAATAATAGTTGGATGTTGTAAAATATTGATCCACATTTAACTCAATTGTGCTATAAGTAGGAGGAATCGTACTTTACTGCTTGCTCGGTAAAATGCTTTCCCGGTTGTCTCTGTCGTAGTGTATGCAAATCACCACCAGGGCAGAACTCCATCACTAAACACAAAAATTTATCCGTCTCGAAATGCGTATACAATGTTGGCAGGAAGGGATGGTCCAGGCATTGCAGTATTTCTCTTTCAGTTTGAGCTCGAAGAAGTTTCTTACGACTTGCTAGGGATGCTTTGTCCATCACCTTCATTGCAAAATAACACCTTGTTCCGCTTAATTCCGAAAGATAGACACTTCCGATATCTCCACAGCCTAATCTCTTCAGTAATCTACAATGGTTCAAACCCAATGCACCGTCTTTTGCTCGGACAGCCTGTATGGCTTCCCACATTATATCATTTGCCTTATGAGGTTTGTTGATACTGATACTTAAGCTGCTACACGTGCTTTCATCGCTCAGATCACTGCTCGTGCTACCTCTACACATACTGCTCTTTCCACTCTCAATATAATCGGGACGATCACCAACTTTGGCACCTCCACTAGTCTTGACGCAGCTGATGACCCCATCACCGGATTTAGCCAAAGTTGAATTCGTTCCATGTTCAGATGCTTTCTTTTCTTGTTCACCAATCTGACTCACTTCAGAAACAACATGATTCTGAAATTCTTTTGAATTACACAAAGATAGGCCCGAATCTACTTTTTTTCATCAAGGAATCAACAGACATATCCTCTGTGGTTGCAACAGAATCTTGTTTCGATTCAGCTTGCTGCACACTCTTGGGCACTGTTCCTGGTGTAACAAGCTCCGATTTGCTCATCTTTGTGGTTTGTATAGGAAAAGGCCGGCAAGAATTACCTAATGATGTTTGACTACCCAATGATTTTCTTTGCTTTTCCGGGGAAGGTATGGAGCCGGATTTCGAGGCCATCGAAAGAAGGCAAATTTGTTACACTGGTTGGACTATACAAACCATTACTTACTCCCAACCATCACGGTTCGATCTACTGGGAACCCGAGTTGTCTTCAACTTCAACTACATCAAACAACAAACTGATTTCCACAACTGAAAGAAAACCTGCAAAATTTTTTTAACAAATATGTGATACTCACAGAGCTAAAAGCAACAAAAACTAAATGAAAATCTACAAACCATAACTAGCTGCTTGATTTATTACATCAAAAAACATTAGGGGAACCTGGAATCAAACATCAAATAAGATCTTTACAACACCCTTTTCAAGATTAAGTGAAATCCATAAATAGGGCAGCCATAAGGCAATGAAAATAAGCTAAAAACATGGTACAGACAGATTTGCATGCAGAACCAGACCAATTTATCTCCAAAAGGCAATAAAAAACCCAACAAAGAAGCATTGTTGATAATTTCATAGTGGTGAAAAAAAAAGAACAGCTAACTACCTAGAAATGCAATCCTTTTTAGTTACAAAGATGGAAAAAGTTTAAGAAATAAATCAAATCACAGCAATAGAAGAACAACAGCTAAAAAGGAAGATTCATAAAGATCTCTCCCGAAGGAAAAAAAAAACCCAGCTTTGGATCCAAAATCCCACAAACACCCATATGTTAAACAATAAAAAAGGAAACATTGAAAAGAAAAAGAGAAGTACCTGATATGTATAAACACACATACGGATATATTTTCAAAGATCGGAACTTTGGAATTGAAAGGCCTTTGCTTTAGCGGTGGAGCAAAACTAAGCCAGATTTCTCTCACCTTCACTTACTGACTACTGTAAAGAATAAATACGAAAGAATTAATGGCTTCCCCTTCCATTAAAATAGGTGGAAAGAGAGTAGAGCAGGGTTGGGTTGGGTCTACCATGAAAAAAGGAAGAGAAGGAAGAAGGGTCAAAACTAAAGTAGCTTTTTGGTTCTGGGAGTGGGAGGGGATGGTTCAATTATTTCAATTAATTTAAAAATTATTAGTATTACATCAAAAACAAATATTAGTATTAATTAAAAAATAGAAAAATATATGATGTACTAATGGCGAACAAACCACAAGCATTCTAATTTGAGAGGATAAGGATTCATTTTAGAGTTTATAGTTTACGAGTTTATGTTCAGAAGTTTAGAATTTAGAGTTTATGGTTAGAATTTAGGGATTAATGTTAGGGTTTAGGTTTTAGGATAATATGATAATAATTTAGATTTTTACCTATAACTTTTAAATTCTAACCATAAACTCTAAATTCAAAACACATCTCTAAATTCTAAGCATATAAACCTAAACCCCTAAACTTTAAACAGTTATAAACTAAATTTTTAATTCCTAAAATTAAAGCGCTTGTAGAAAAAATTATATTTATCGTAATACATAATATAATTATCCTTGAAAAATATATATGAAAGGAAAGAATTATTTTTCTATTTAAGGCTTAAAATTCCTTTTTGATAACTGTAGTTGTAGGGTTATATTTTAAGAGTAATTATTTTATATTGGGATAAAAATTGAAAATTTTATAAAATTTTACTCCCTAAACTAAGATTTTAAACACTAAAATTATGACGCCCGTGAAAACTTTCACTTTTTACCGTCAATGTAATGAATATAAATCCATATTTTAATATATGTATAAAATTTAGAATAATTATTTGATACACTAGCAGTGGAAATTAAAAGTTTCTACAAGTGCCTTAATTTTAGAGTTTATGAGCTTAATTTAGGGTGTAGGGTTTAGAGGTTTAAGTTTAGTAATTTAGAATTTAGAGATTGTGAATATAATTTAAGGTTTGGGTTTATAGGTTAAAACTTAAATCCTCAACATATTATACTAAAACCTAAACCATAAACCATAACCCCTAGCCCCCTAAATTCTAAACATTGCCCTTAAATTCTAAACCTATACCCCTAAACCTTACACCCAAAACTAAGTTCCTAAACCCTAAAACTAAGGTGCTTGTTGAAAGTAAAAGTTTCCACCGCAAGTGTATTGAATATATGTCCTAAAATTTATATATTCTTTTTTATTTAAATTATACAATATAAAATTTAACTCACTCATATTAAAACTTTAAATTAATCATAAACTTTAATCTTAAATTGTGAATGTTAAACCTGTAACTTAAACTTCGAAATTCTAAACCCTTAAACCCAGAGACAGAGCTATTAAGATGTGGAGAGGGGCAATCGCCCCCATTCCGAATTTTTTTCTCACTTTTGTCCCCTTATTTAAATTTTGTTGAATATTAGTTTATTTATGAATTTGTCTCCCACTTTTAAACATTTATAGTTTGCCTCCCAACTCAAATCTTGACTCCGTCCCTGCTTAAACCATAAATTTGATAAACTTGTATTTAATATATTTAAAATTCTCACTTTATTTGAAATAGTTCAAACAAATTCTCACTAACTGATAATTAATTTTATAAAGTTTAATTTTTTTGTCTTTTTAAAATCAGGTGCTTCGTAATCAAACAGCTTTAATTATTATTATTATTACAAATGAGTTGTGGTTAAATAGAAATCTTTTGTAATTTTTGGTGTATAAGTTTATCTTTTTACACTAAAAAAATTATGTTTAGAGTTTAGAGATGATGACTAGGGTTTAGAAAATTGAGAATCTAGTGTATGGTTTAGAGTTTAGGATTTAAAATTTAGGGTTAAAGCTTAGAATTTATTCTTTTAGTATTGAGGGATAAAAAGGGACATCGAAGAAGGACATAAAATTTTTTGTTTGTTGCGGTTATTATTAATAAGTAAAGCTTTGGACAATCACATGATACGGAGGATTTTATCTTCTTCTTTTTTGACAATGACAACTGAATTTTATTAAAAACTATGGAAGATATTACAAATACAACGCATCTAGAAGGGAGAATAATGGGGACTAGTCCACCAAAATTTCATACAAAAGTCCAAAAGTGCAAAGAAAAGTAAATACTTCTATAGAGATTAGCAGACCGTCAAAATCCATAAGCCTTCATGAATCTCCTTATCTTTGTCCAAACGAGACATATGACGGGATGAAAAATGAGCGGTGAGTGAGTCAAACTATCAGGCAGATTGCTTCGCTTCTTAGGACTGATTATATCGGCAAACAATCATCAGCCGAGTTATATTTATCTTTCTATGATCACCGACATAATTATAATAAAAAACTAGCGTCGTGAAGATCTCTGTGCGAGCAGGAGCAGTTCAAAAATTATGGGGTCCTGTGCAAATTATTAAAACGGGACCTTTAATTTATAACTAGTAAGAGATATAAATTTCTTTTCAAAAAAACTACCCTAATACAAAAAATTTATTAGATTGTCCTCTAGAGAAATAAAAAATTGACTTATAAATATCTAAAAATCAAACATTCTCACTCAAAAATGTTACTCTTTTTGCATGTTTTATGTTTTAGATTATTGATCAGTCTTGATCTTCCTAAATGGTAAGTTACATCTTTAGTTATTTATGCTTTACGGTTAAAGATTGATAAAATTTATCTTTCAACCCTAAAAATAATAGATTTCAAATTAATCTTATTAAAATTTATATAATTTTTAAACTAAAATATTGAAATTATATTTTTAATCTATCAGAAATTTGTAATTTAACTGTGGCCTTGATTAAAAAAAACAGACTTCACTCATGTTAAATACAATCTAATATATGTAGACATAATATAAAGATTTTATATTTTATATAGTGTTAGGATCCGTTTTGTGATACCCTAAAAATCAGGTCAACTGTATTCGTTAATTTTCGTATTTGAAATGGTCTTTTGAGATAAAATAAATTTGTATGATTTCATTTGGTAGTATTTGGACATAATCTGAGTTAAATTAAGTGTAAAGTTAAATACATCAAACTTGGCTTAGAAGTATACTAGGAATTCGATTATGAACAAATGGTTTTGATGTGTCACTTGATGCATCAAATAAGGTGTCTTAGGACCATTTTGAATAAGAGAAAAGAATGTGTTTAACCAACTTGGGGACTAAATCGAATGTTTTAACAAGCCAGGGGATTGCGTGCAAATAAAATTTATCATGGGACTCTTACACATGTCATGCAATTGGGGAAACATGTTTGCAAGAGGGAACCTCGGTCATGGGGAAATATGAGAACCAAAACTCCATTTTGGTCTTCCCCTTAATCCCATTTTTTTCAAGAAAGAGAGAGAGAGTAAGTGTGAGAATCATCCATGGTGAATTGGAAAATTCAAGCCTTGTTGGTTCGAATTGTTGAACTTTTGTTCGAATAGCCTTAGAAGGAGGGTAAGCCTTCTCTTCTTTCCTTAATTTATGACTTGATTTAAGCATTGGAATAGGCCTCTCATGCATGCTATGTAGTTAATAGAGAAGTAATTCCATGTATGAACCTTCTTTTGAGCATTCGTATAATACCCTTGATTGATCGAATCATGCTTAGTCTTGAAATAGAATCAAGATAATTTGTATAGTTCAAATCAAGATATGCTCATGCTTCATGTATATATATACATACACCTTGTTTTAAATAGCTTTGGACAGCCTTAAGATTAGTATATCGCGTCATTGGAAGTAATTAATTGAGATAGAACAACAATGATAATCATGGATTGTTTTGTTTGAAACCAAAACTTTAGGGACTGATTTTGAAATAGTTGGACTGTTTTATAAATTGAAAACAGGGGATTTCTCTACAAATGTATAGAGATTGTTTTGAAAATAAACAGGGGTTGTTTTACTACATTAATGGATTAAATTGTTTCTTAGTTGAGAGTTGCTTGGTGATAAATTAAGGGACTAATGGTGACTGAAAATGAATTGAATTTGTAATCATAAGGGCTGTTTTGAAAATCAGAGAATTGGGGACTGTTTTGCAATTTAGTTGGGGGCTGTTATGTAAGCTAAACCTGGAAAATGTTTTACAATGATACGGGATTGTTTTTGCTTTGTTAAGGGGTTGTTTTTGCACCTGTAGGGATTGTTTTGTGGAAAATGAAAATTTGGAACTATTTTTACAAAGATGAGGGACTGTTTTATAAATGTATCTAATGGATTGGATTGCATCTTGAATAAGGACTGTTAATAATTTAAATGAGTTGTTTAGGGGGCTGTTTCCATATCTATAGAGGATTGTTCTGAAAACTCTAGAATTGGGAGGGAGCTGTTTTATGAATTTAAAGAATCGATTTGGACTGTTTTGTATATATATATGTATATACATGAATTCTGGACTGTTTCGAATATGTATATAAGTATTGGACTGTCTTATAAGCTTTGTTAAAGGATTAATTTACAAATTTGAGTAAGGGTTGTATTGTGTCATTTTAGAGATTGATTTGGCATGTTAAAGTGGAATATTTTAACTTCCTTCATGAAATGTAAGTAAGCAAAGAGTTAGAAACGATGTAGTATAATCGAATTAGACTAATTTATAAGTTTGGGAAGCAATGGATTAATTATTTAGTAAAAACAGTCTTGGAACTTGAATAAAAATAGTGTAATAGTATTACAGAACTGGGATTATATGCAACTTATTTTACAAGCAGTTTGGAATGCAGGAAACTGTTATAATAATGCAGAATTTGTTAAGTATGAAAATATAGCCTTGTATGCTATGGAAAATGCAGAATTGTAAGACGATTGGTATGTGTTAATTACTATTTTTGTAGCATAGAACCGATGCAGTTTGAATGCAGTCTGATAATTGAGTAGAACCAGACGATCTGTGCTTTAAAAATAGTTTAATGTGCAGTTGGTTTCTTGTAAAACAGAATTGAATATAAGCAGATTATTAATGCAACAAATATAGTAAATAATGCAGTCTTGACATGATGAAATGATACAAGTTGTATGTGTATGAGTGAATGAATACTTTGGTATGATAAATTATTTGCAATTGCTAATGTTTAAAAACTGTTTGCCTTCTTGAGGTACATTTATGAATATGGAAGATATCATTAAGGAAGGCTAGGAAAGGGATTTGATTGAAGCAAGATATGATTGTGGTTTAGGTATTCCATAACATTAGAGTACAAGGTGAGTGTAGTTGCACTTATCTCGGATGACACGGAGTCATTCCGACCTTTGTTTTTGTATGTTTCAATTATTAAAATGTTCAAGAATGGATTTCATGTGATCATTTATTTTTTGCATAAGGCTCTTATAGAGCACATTGAGAGGGAATTACATTCATAGCATAGTATATTTGGTTAGCCTTTCTGGTTATGATATACTTGCATTACATATGCACATTTGCATTGCTATGCTTTGATATGATATGGTAGATGGTATTAAACTTTGTTTGAAAACATAGAAACTAATCCAAGAACCTCTTTTTGTCATAAGACTTAAAGAATGTAAAACAAGCTTAAAGTGTTACAAGCTATAAACTCTTATGCCTTCTAGAGCTTCAAGATCACTTATGCCATAAGATTACTCACCTATTGTTAAAACATAAAATGTTATAAGTTGCTTAATCAATGGAAGCCCTTGGACACTTTGGCATGGTACATGGTATATTGGGACTACGGTCCACGAGCTATGGCTTAGGGGTGACGACCCCATATATGTGATATACTGGCGACAGTAGGAGGTGACGGGGGAGATGTGTAAGGAGCTCAGGCAACAGTTGGCTGGATAGATGATAAGTTAGGTTTGTTATGTTCTGACACTAGCCATTGCTATGTGCTTTGAGCTATGTGTAACTCGGACCAAAGTTACCTATGTCCTTTAGTGATCCAAGGCAAACGCTTTAAAAGATATGAACTCTATAAGATCTCAAATAAGAACTATGATAAGCTTTGGTAAGGCTCATGGTGAGCATGATAAGTAATGTATGTTTTGAATAAGATACGAAACTGATACGCTTCCGAATAAGTCTCTGCATAAACCTTTGTGTAAGTTTTTGAATAAACCTTTGAAAGGGAATCCGAATTCAACCTTAAAATAAGACTGTGATTTTTAAGATTAACCTAAAATACTCATGTTATCATATGCTTGATCAATTTTCTTCTATACCATTCATTGTTGATATACTCGTATGTCTTTCTTCATAGTTACTACCTCACTTAGGCTATATAAGCCTAATGCCTTTATTGTCATGCATATGTAGGTTGAAGAAGTCTTTGTGATTTGATCAGATGCAATTAATGCAAGTCACATCCTGAAGCTTCTAAGTAGTACCTTTGTTTTTCCTAAACTCCTAGGAATGTGGCATATGGCATTGTATAAGCATAAAAGTAATCTAAGTAATTAATGTTTTGTTTTATGACTTGGGGTCTGTAAGGACTTTTAAGTAATTAGTATGATTACTTTTGTTATGGGAATGTGTGGTTTATGTTTGCATGAAAGATTTGATACGTCTTTGAATCCTTGTTGCTATGTTATGAAGATGCTAAAAAGGCTTTAGGAGAAATTGCTTAAAATATCATACAACGGTTTGGTCGCTTGCTTACTTCCAAAACAAAAATGATATGTAATGTTGTATGATTGAATTTATGTATGCTCAACATGTTCGAATGGATCCATGTTATAAACGTAAATAGGTGATAGAAATGCTATGAATGTCTAACCTAAGTGATTGGTATGTTATGTTGTTGAAGAATCAAATATCTCATCTATGAGTATGCCAAGTTAGGCATTTTAGTTAAAATATGAATTGGAATTTATCCTATCACGTACATGAGATTTAATGTCTTAAAAGCATGATAATTGATGTATAAAATAAGTGTATCTTTGTTTATGAAACAAAAATGAAATACTTTTATGACACAATGTGTATAAGGCTTATAAGATATGGAAAATGAGATAGATTTCATGGTAGATTAATAAAATAGAGTATTTGTTGTTGATAATATGACCTTTAGGTAAAGAATTTTGTTTTAAAGGTTGTGAGTACTTTATTCATGTTTGGTTGAAATGATGTGAAAAGAAATGCTTACAAATTCATGATGAGGTCTTTTTTTTCATGGATATTAAGTTTTGTTTTTTGTAAGCTCACATGAAAGGCTCTAGGTTATGTATAAGGATCTTTAAAGCGAAAATGTATGCTTTGAAAGTTTAGGTTACACTTATGGTTAAATTCTATAATGATGATTAATGAACCAATCCTTGTTTGATAATGTTCTAAAGAAAATTTTTGTTAGCATGTTTCAAATTTTGAAAGTTTTACTTTTTGGTCACATGTTTTTTAGAATGTGTTTTCGGTGACATTTTCGATTTTGATTTTCTTTTAAACCGGGTTGTGGGTGTTACACGTTTACGCAATGTAAGAGTTTTAAAATTTTACACAATTTTTATATTGTTGGATGAGTGAAATTGATGGCTAAGATTAACAGTATAAATGTGAAGATTATCACTTGGAAAAAAGTAAGCAGTTAATCTCATTCCTCCATTTCACTCAGCGAACGATCAAAAAATCATGTAAAACTATGAAAAATAAAGTTATAACAAAACATTTTACTAATTAAAATATTGTAATACCTGAATTTAATCTTGGGCTATATATATAGTAAATGTAATATGATATGTAATATTAAATAAATAATCATAAATTCCAATAAATAAATAAATAAGCCCATAAATAAATAGTTTAAATGTTCATATTACATAAATATTAGCCTACAAATATTACAAAAGCCTATTTATATTACAAAATCCCCAAAGGCCCAAACAATTTATATTTTCCGCCTAAATCTATTATTTTCGGATAAAGAGGCCCAAACTAGCACAATTGTGCTTTCTTTGCCCTCCTAAATTGTCCACATAGCATTCAGGGGTTGGTCTGTAGGTGTAACACGCAGATTAAGTCCTACCGTGACGTCATCTTTTGGTCAGCCTATATAAAGGAAGAGAGAGAAAAAGTTAGGGCAATTATTGTGCAATTATTACGACCATAATCGAATAAGAGAGAGAAAAGCTTAACGAAGCTGAAAGCGCTCGCTAGAGAAGATGATAGGAGACACCACGCCACCACCGGAGTTCATTAGAAGGTAACTTTCTTTTCCGATTTCATTTCCTGCAAGCAAATACAAAAATAGCAATTAGATCCTAGTTTAAACACCTAAACAGTAACAAATGAGTAAAAGAAAAAAGAAGATCAAATCTTATCTTGTTTGATTGTTGGTGAAGGTTTAGAGGCATGGAAGAGTTGAAAATGAGAGGATTTGGGTTTGGTTAGTTAGATTTAGGAAGGGAAGAAGGGAGATTCTTATGAATCGGGTCTTAGATCTAGGTTTAGGACGGCGGGATGGAGTTTTTGGGGGAGTTTAGGGTTTTGAAACAGCAGAGGAACGATGATCGAAAATCGCCTCGCGACAACCGAAATTGCCTTGCGACGGCTTGGATTTGAATCCTGATGACCGACGAACATCGGAGTATGATCGGAGGATGGTGGCTGAAGATTGAATGACGGATTGGGTGACGGAGTTATGCCGATGTTCTTGGTGTTCATCTTGTTCTTAAAGAACAAGGATGAACACCAAGCAAAAGCTTGGTGTTTTGATCGAGTTTGGGGGTGCTTTTCTGGAAATTCGGTGTTTACTGAGGAGAGTTGAGAGAATTTGAAGAATGAAGAAAGAGAAGGAAATCAAAAAATGGGAAAAAAAGAAAACGAGATATCTGAAGAGGCCTTTTATTGGCGTTATCCACGGGCTCAGGGGCCCACGAACCCCCGGATAAGCTTGTGCCTTTCTTTCTCTTTTCTTATAATCTAGCTCCCATGTTTTGATAACATTTCAATTCAGTCCCTTTTTCTTTGTAACTCGGCACCTCAGTTTGGATAATAATTCAATTTGGTCTTTAATTTACTTTGTTAATTTAATTACTTTGATTAATGTTTGATGGATGCATGGTTTTGAATATAGCATATAGTATGTTATTAGATAATTGAATTCACTTCGATGTAATTGTTAGAGCCTTAGATACTAAGTTCTTTAATTAAGAGTTAAGTAACTAAAATATGAGAGATCATTATAGCAAATAAATGTGTATTAAGTGGAAATTTTTTAAGTTCTAATTTGAATAGTGTCTCATTGCAATGAGATGTTATTCAATGGGGCTTTTAAGTAGAACATTTGATACTCATTTTAACTTAGAATATGAAATCAATCAAGTTAATTAAACTAAAGCCTTAATTAGGGCTAGAACTTAAATAATTAGATTCATCGACTAAATTAGGAATATTATTAAAGTTGGGGCTTAGTATGAATAGTGCTCAAGCAATTGGGATATTATTTCATAGTTACCTTAAATTTGATAGTATTCACAGTTTTAAATAATTCAATTAATTTGAGCCTTTTAAGTTGGAACTTAAAATCAACAAGACAATAACCGGACATGGATCAAAACATTTTATGTTGGGATATATTTTTGAATATGAAACGAAGTGTCCTAAAGCAATTGGGCGCTTCTAATTTCATATTCGTTCCAAAAATATATTTCCTTATAAAAGGATATCTCCATTCAGAATCAAAATCTATTTAATAATTATGGTTAAATTAAATTCAAATCATTATCCGAAATGCCAAAATGCCACGTAAAATTAAAAGGTACCGGTAATGGGCGGTTGTGGGGGTGCTAATCCTTCCCCACACATAACCGACTCCCGAACTCAAATTTTAAAGAAACGAATCTATGGTTGCTTTTATGGTGTCCGATATACCAAAGTGACCGGTGGCGACTCCAAATGTTTTTTTAGATTAAATAAAAAGGAAAATCAAATTATCGTGGTTAATTAAATAAAAAACCTGATTTAATTAAGAAATCTAAATCTTCAAGATAAAAAGAATTAAAAAGGGTCAAAATCCTATTTTACAAAATAAATCGTCGGGCTATTTTCATACCCCAGTTAAAAATGGTAATGACAAATATATTAAAATTTATTTCAGATATAATAAAGTATAAAGTTTTTTAAAACAAGATTCAGATTTCATTAATTAAAATACGGAAAGGTATAACAAAACACACCCTAAACATAAAGAAAAATAAAACATGAAAACTCAAAGGAAATAAAGAGAAACAAAACTTTTCTTTGAATTTGATCTTATGTTTCCTAGAAACCCATAAATTATCATCAAAATCTCCTTATCTCTATCAAACTAGATGTTTATGTAGTGATGTAGGAGAAGTGACATAAATAATCAATTATACATATATATTTCGCTAATAGTTCTGATTACTTCGGTAAATTGTCACAAAAGGAAATCTAATCATATTAGACTGTCGGCCTTCTCTGATCAAAGACATGCATTATGATTATAACTGCACAAATGCAAAACTATCAAAAAGAAAGTAGATGAGAATGGTAACAAAAGCAAAGAAAATTGTAAACAAAGAAAATAGTGATATAAAGACAAGCGAAACAAACACATCAAGAAGTGCGAAAAAGATGAATCCAAAACAAAGAGAATTCATTTAGTGTTGGGGCATAAAAAGGAAAACCAAAAATAAGTAGAGGATTTCTATTCTGAGTTGGCCCTCTTTAATCTTTATTATAGTTTTTTTTTTAGAAACTTTTTAGTGTTTCTTTAATTTATTTCATATTTATTTTTATATAATAATAATAATCGTAAACTACACCCGATATCATTTAGGCTATGTATGTTAATATATTTTAAAAATTATATCATAAAATTAATTTCAACTGCAATTGACATATATGTATATATTAATATATATTATTTGTGTTAGAATCGTAACAAAATTATAAGTTGACCTAGTGCTTAATTTAAGCCTTTAGATTCAGAAGTCTCATGTTCAAACTCCCACAAGTATATTTGTTTTTTGACATCATTTTGGTTCGGCATCTACGCTAGCATTCATCAGTCACGTAATCACGTCATTTACAAATTAACAATGCTAAAACTTTAATTAAATTTTTTTTCTCGAATCATACGAGGACAAAATATCTTATACGTTTTTAGGGATATTATTTAATCACATTTAATCAAATGAGCCGTTTATCGAATCGTTACAATTTATATTCGACCCTAAAGAGAGAAAAGAGATCTTCAAAAAGTAAGTTTTTATGATTCAATAAATAACCAAACTCATTTAAATGTTCTTGATATTCTTTATTATGATATTTTACAGAAGGCAGAGTTTTTCTTACCAGACTTAGTCTTAATCAAACAAAAATAGTTTAAATATATATTTGGTACCTAAATTATGCATCTTATCCAAGTTGGTACCTAAAAATTTGCTCTCGAATTGGTACATGAACTAGGCACCTTCTCCCAAGTCGGTACTAAAAGAATTTTTGCTCTCAAATTGATATTTGAACTAGACATCTTCTCTCAAATTGGTACCAAAACATATACATTCTATCAATTTGGTCATAATTCGAAACAAAACAATAAATTTAACCCTTTATATTTACAAATTCTATCAATTTACTATTTGTTATTCTCTAAAATTGTTTGTTCTTCTCCTATAAATGTTACTATATTACATTCCTGGTATAATAAAATTTTAACAGTAATTTGTTATTTTATTGTAGAATGCAGTTATCTAATTGTTGTTTTGATCTCAAAAACTCGTTTGGTTTGACAATATTGTAAAAAAAATTAGATCGATGAATTTTTTAGATATAAAGGGTTAAATTTATTGAATTGTATCTGTTGAGCTAATATTTTGATATAACAAATTATGTAAAAATTGTTTTGGACTTAATTAAAGATTTCAAAAAATAATTCAAAGTCCAACAAACTTGAAAAATATTTTCTAAGTGTTTTGACTCATTCCTCAACTTAAAATATTTTTATAAAGTCAAAATTAATTAATTATTGAAATTTCTGGAGCAAAGTTTCGAAACTTTATAAGAAGTTTTGAAACTCTTATAGAAGTTTGGAAACTCCTACAAGAGTTTCCAAACTTCTGAACGGAAGTTTCCATACTTTTGCAGAAGTTTCAAAACTTCTAATTTTGACAATTTTTAAAATTTGAAATTATAGTGTAAGTTTCAAACTTTGGGTTCCAATGGTCAAATTTTCAAATACGACTCAGAGTTTCAGAACTCTTTGAGTAGTTTCGAAACTTATGTGCAGGTAAGCATGAATGCTCTGTTTAAAGTTTTCCAACGACTCCAATTATCTCCAAACCATTCTCAACAACCATAAACGGCTAGAAACTTATTTCACACTACAAATACAAGCCAAGGATACTTGAAGATGGCTAGACACAACGTCCAGGCAAAATGGTCAAGAAAAATACTATTTAAGTCTTTAGTTCTTCATTTCTCTTGTATATAGTGTAGAGAGTGCTTTAATTGTCTATCTTTTGTACTCTTTCTTGTGAGCTTCAATCTTTGTAAAGACTCACTTTGTGAGGTATTTTGTTTACCCAAATCAATTCTTGTAAAAGGTAGATGTTCTAGTTTAGCCTTATAAAAACTAGAGTGGTTCTATCTTAGCCATCAAAAAATAGGGTTGTAAGGTTACGTCTTATCCTTAAAGGCAATAATTCATTGTTAGTGAATTGGGAAATCCTTAGTGGTGAGCTAAGGTATTGGTTGTAGACTTAGTTTAGAAGTTAAACTACTCTAAAATCGATTGTGCAATTTGTCCATTTTATTTTTGGTTTTTCATCGATTCTTTCAAGAAGCATTTTCAACCCCTCTTGGTGGTTTTCGGTTGATTGATTAGAGTCCTACAGTGTCGAATTAGGATCAAATTGATAGATTAGAGACTAAAATTGTTAATAAAAGTACCAAAATAATGAATGAAATTAAAGTTCGAGTACCAACTTGGGAGCAAAAATTCTTTAAGTGCTTGCTTGGGAGAAGATATCTTGTTCATGTACCAAACTTATATTTAAGCCAACAAAAATCAATTAATGAAATACAAAAAAAGAGGATGTGGATTATTTATGTCTAGTTTTAACAATCTAATAGTATAACTTAAAGAGAAAATTTAAGTTCAATGTTATAATTGAAGCAATTGAAAGTTCATTAATATAAATAATACAACACTTAAAATTTAGTGATATTTGGTGTAGTTTACTGTAAACAAACGACCACGACAATAATAATAATAGTTATAATAGAATCTTAATTGATACCAAGAGAATATGTGCATGGGATGTTAGTGAAGTAGTGAGCTGATTTCCAACATCTAGAACATAAAACTTTAACAAGATAGAACCTAAACACTTTCTTGTCATAATTTAATTTGAATGTCGTAAAATCAAAGGCATAATTCAAAATTGATTTGCCGGAAAATTTTATAACGTGCGTCGAACACAGCTGAACACTACTAATGTTGAACACTGCTGAACACCATTAATTTAATTAATAAAGATTAAAAATTTTAAGGACTCAACATACAATTAATAATTATTTAAAATAAATTTTCAATTAAATTATTTTTTGTATACTATACTTTTAATTTTTATTTTGAAATAATTGAATCAAATACTAACCCTTAAATTAAAAAACCCTAAATCTTTCTCATTGCCATTCCAGTGGCTATTACGAAAGCTCACCATGTTTGCTTGTTGAAGCCTCTCTATTTCTACCATCTAATATTCCAATTAAAGTTTCATAACCCACAATCAATGTCTCTTAATATATTATTGTATACCGTCACTTTTACACTACTACTACTTAATCATATCATCACTGCCCCAAGTTTTTTTATCTAATAAAATTTTCACTAAATATATGCTGCATTATTTAGTTTTACTCTACCATGTTAGAATTAAGGTCAGATTTTATTCTATATCCAAATTTGATTCTGGATTCATTGTTTAGTCCGACCGATGAACACGTCTAATCCTATCTCCACAAAGAATAGGATTAAAAAAAATTGAAGAGCGAAGGTTTATTGGGAAGATGAGAGGTGGGAGAAGAAGACTCTACTTTGTTTATCATTGATTTAGCTTTGAAACATGATCATTATCTCCTAAAGAAAAAGATGTAGGATTTTTTAATTTAGGATTAATATTTGATCCAATTATTTGAAAAAAATTTAAAAATATAATATATATGAAAAATAATTTAATTAAAATTTTATTTTAAATAAGTATTAATTGTACGTTGAGTCTTTGAGATTTTTAATCTTTACTAATTAATTTAATAATATTCAGCGGTATTTAGCGATATTCGACACACGTGGTAGACTCATCCTTTGCCAAATACCTAATAATCGCATGCTTACAACACAAAAGTCAAATTTGTCATTTCACGTTAGCAGGTGATTGAAATTTATGCATCTATTTGCTTGTTTTATTATCTATGCAGTTTCAGTCTATATAATATTTTTTTTTACATAAATTGACTTTAAACATCAAATTTAATTATAAAAATCAGAAAATTTGAGACTATTTTTTAATTTAATTTGATATTTTTGCTTTTCTTATATTATCGTAAGTTTAATTAATAATTTTTTATTCTTCATATATATTTTATTGTATACGTTCAGAGTTCATGGTTGACTCTCTCAACAATATTGTCTCCAAAATAAAATATGTACTATTTTCTTGGGAGTGAAACATTGTTAGTTGATGTCATTAAAAAGGATGATATATATATAATTAAAAAAAACTTGTAATTATTCAACTAGTTAATTAGATTTTTCATGTAGTCCTGATTGTGTGATTGGTAGTTAATATTTTTTTCTTATCATTACTTTAACAACAATTAATAATATTATCAATTTAGATGTAATAATAACAATATAGCAAATAGACCAAATTATATGAATTAAAATGAAAGGATTAAACCATAAACTTCACTATAATGACATTGACAATCCTTAGGACTCCCAATCTTTAGGACTCTCAATAACAACTACATAGATTCTAATAATTAATGTTTATTTTATTTTTCAACAGAATCTAATATAATGCAATTAATTACATTTTTAAAAGTTGTATTCCATTAATTTAGTGTGTTTAATGTAATTAATATTCGTCTAAAAGAGTTTAGAATTTTTATTTATTGTTTAGGATATATAGTTTATTGTTTAGGGATTATTGTTTAGGGTTTAAGTTTTTAGGATATGGATTTAGGGTTTAGGGTTTATGGTTTAATGTGTGTGTTTAGGGTTTAGGGTTTACGGTTTAAAATTTGTTTTAGAGTTTTATGGTTTAACTACATTAAGCACTCTAAATTAATGGAACACAACATTTTATTGAAAAGCAAAACAAGCATTGATGATTAGATTTTATTGAAAAGCAAAACAAGCATTAATGATTAGAATTTATATAGTTCTTATTGATAGTTAAAGGCTGTCGATAGTAAAACCCTAAAAAAATAAGAAGCAATTGCATAGAGTAATTTTAAAGAAAATTAGTAAAATTTAATATTAATCGTCAATTAAACTCGTAATATAATGATATGTTTTTCCATTGAAATGAAATTCTAACTAATAATTTGTCTATGTGTAAAAAAAATTAATAATATGTCTCGAATTCGATCTCAAACAATTAATTTTCGGTGCTTATCGGAGAAAAATGAAATAGACCCTTTTGGTTTGATAGACCATTCAAGATTTGGTATGAGCAAAATATTAGGGGAAATAAGTTAACAAGTCAAGACCCAATCCATTTTGACTATGCCTAACTAGTGGGTCAGATATGAATAACCATTTTCAGTCTTTCACACTTTTATTATATTTTACCATTAATTAATGGGTAATTATACAGGTGATGAAAATCTTTTGTTTCTACAAGCACTTTAATTTTAATATTTAAGGGTCTAGTTTAGAGTTTATGGTTTAGATGTTTTGGTTTATGAGCTTAGAATTTAGGGATTGTGGTTAGAATCTAGGGTTTAAGGTTAAAATTTGGTGTTTATAGGTTAAAACCTAAACTCTAAATTCTAACCTTAAACACTAAATTCTAAGCTCATAAACCTAAACCCTAAACTAAACTTCTAAACCTTAAAATTAGGGCTCTTGTGGAAACAAAAAATGGTCACTGTTAGTGCATGAAATATTTTATGGATTTTTTTATACATATTTAAATTATTTATTAAACTATAGGTTTTTAGGTAGTATTAAAAAGAGAAAGTTGGGTTAGAAAAATCGTTCCCATAATGAACAAATGTAATACTTGATTCAGAATGGATTAATCAATTAAGAGTCAGATGCCAGTGATTATATAAAATTATTTATGAGATTAAAGGAGAAAATTTAATTGGAAGGATCCCTACAATGTACACATACAATACTCAATTCAGATTAATCGATCAACGAGTTAGATACTATTGATTATAAAAAAAAGAGTACATTTAAATAGGTTCAAACCCACATAATATTAATAAATATAAAACATTTGTAATGTTTTCTTGTATCTATAATTCAATACATTTTATGGGACATTCAAAAAGGTTGTTCAGTTTATTGGACAACTAAACCATGTTAATTCTTTTGATTTTATGGGATAATTCAACAATTTTACTTACCAAAGAAAAATATCATGGAACGACAATGGAAAAGGAATGATAAATAAATAAATTATAGAAAATACGAGAAAAAAATGTTTTTATATCATTATTGTATTTAAAATATTATAAATTTGTGTATTTATTATACGTTAGTAATTATTTTTTATATATTAACATATTTGTGTATTTTATCGTATTTGTATTGTTTTTTTTATGTATTTTAATTAATTTCCCGTTAATTTCGTCATGTTCCAATTAATGACATTTTGTATAAATTGTGACAATAATTAATTTTCGGTAAAAATATGTTGCACAAAGTTCTCTTGTACATTTATTTATGCGTGTTCAAAGTATTATGATTTATATAAATATATACACATTAATAATTTGTTTCACGTAAATTTCGAATTATTCATATATCTGTGATGTCTCGTTATTTTGGTGTTATAACTTATATTGTGTTTTAATTATTTTTATATTGTATTTTAATTCATAGGGTAAAATACTTAAGTTATCACTCAACTTTGTTCTATGACTTATTTTAGTTACTGAACTTTCAAAACGCTCAATTTACCCATTAAACTTTACTTTCTGACCTATTCTGATCACTCTGAATTATTTTATTAGTATTTTGGTATGACAACTCATTACTGAACTTTACTCTTCAACCTATTTTGGTCACTAAACTTTCAAAACGGTCAATTTAATCACTGAACTTTGTACATTGACCTATTTTGGTCACTCCGCTGTTAAATAATTAACGGTGTTATGACATGACACATAGAACCAAAACGACGTCGTTTTATGTCCCTATAAAAACCTTTTCTTTAATTTTCCCTATAAAAATCATTTATTTCTCCCAAATGAAACCTTAGCCGTCGTTGTCTTCTCAACTCTGTCACCGTCATTTTGATATCATTCTTCATTCGTCGTCACCAAAGATTTGATGAAATGAAAGATTATATATTCCATGAGCAGCAACAACATCAAGCTTTGGACGAAGACATGTCTAATTTGACATCTGCATCCGACGAAACAAGTGTTTCTTTAAGAAATAGTGCCGGTGGCACTACCAACCAACCGCATCAATCTTAGTCGATCAAAAGAAAGAGAAACCAACTAGGCAATCCAAGTTTCTGTCCAAACTTCAAAAACCAGTAGCTTAAAAAAACACTGTTTAGTAAGGAGACAGTGAAGATGGGGATGAGACGGTGAAATTTTGGGGATGATAGGGAGATGTCAGTGGAGTTTGGGTAGAATTTAGAAATTTTATTTATTTTTTTTAAATCCTACATGTCAACCAAATATTAATAAAAAATAAATTATGTCACAACCAAATATTAATAAAATAAGCACATCATCGGGCTGTTAATGAGAAAACGGAGGAGTGACCAAAATAGGTCAATGTATAAGGTTCAATGAGTAAATTGATCATATTGAAAGTTCAGTGACTAAAATAGGTCATAGAGCAAAGCTTAGTGATGATCTTTGTAATTTACCCAAATAAATTATTTTTATTTTAATTTTTTTTATATTTAATAATAATACAATATGCCACGTCATATCAAAATATTAATAAAATAATTCAGAGGGATCAAAATAGGTCAGAAAATAAAGTTCAATGAGTAAATTGAGCGTTTTGAAAGTTTAGTGACAAAAATAGGCCAAAGAACAAAATTGAGTGATGATTTAGGTATTTTACCCTAATTCATATATCACTTTTTTACTTGTTCACAGATTTTTTTTAGGTTATAGGGTGATTTGGACAACTGATTTAACGTTGATTTGGGAAAGGGAGAATAAAAAAATATCAAGTTGAAAAAAACAATAATTTTGAGGGTATTTTATCAGTTAAACTTTTTTAATATTCGGTATTATGGTAGTATTTATTCAAAGATTTATATTTAATACATTGGTGGTATCTTAGTTTTAGGATTTAGTGTCTTAATTTAAGATGTAGGGTTTATGTGTAGAGGTTTATAATTTATAGATAGTGGTTAGAATTTAAGGTTTAGAAGTTGAGATTTAATTTTAGGGCAATATGGTTAGGATTTAAGTTTTAATTTATAAACCTTAAATTTTAATCATTATCCCTAAATTTTAAACTCCTACACCTAAACCATACACCCTAAACTAAGACCCTAAAACTAAAGCGGTTGTCAAAAAAATTTAATTTCTACCGATAGTGTATGAAATAATTACTCTTTATTCAATTTTAACTTTTAACCTTTAATAAAACTCGTACACACTATACAGTAAAGTTAATCGAACTCAAATTTTCTAAAGAGGACAATATTCTAAACATTTTTCTAATAATGATAAAATAAAAAGGAAGACCATGAGATAATGGAATTGAGTCCACAATCAAAGCTGGGTCTTGTCTGAGGGTGGGGCAATGTTCGTCGATATTGTCTGGAGATGACAATGGGAATTCTTCTGGATTTGGCCCTTGTTTTCTAACATTGTTTATATGTTTCTTTTTTCCATATCTAATTTAGTCCCACATCACACAATCATTCAACTCTCTGGGTTCTCCTTGTAAAGCTAACAAGTAGCAATCCGTATATTCGTATCATGTTTTTGTATATTCAAATACAAGAGGTTTTCCATCTTCGAACTCTTAAAATAATATAAAATCTCAATGTGTGCATCAAAACTTGTAAAGAATACACCACAAAAAGAAGCAAACTATAGGGAAAAAAGAGGGTTTAGTAAGTTATCTTGCCTGCAATTCACGGGAGTTTCAAGTATCAAGTTAAGATTATGAATGTTATATATATGCATATATCAATTATGTAAAAAGTTAGATTTGCAGGCTACATAGTACATAATAATGCTTATGAACTGCTTACCAGTAATCCTGGCAAGAGCAAGCACCGTCTTTGAAACAATGGAAACGGTTCCGGTCACGAACAACAATTTCCCTATTGACAATCGATGATATCAATTTGAAAGCTGCATGGCAGTCTTCACAAACTCGGAGGTTCTTCATTATCCTAATCACCGATCCAGGAGGTGTGTTTATCAGTCCAAAACAGAGTGCTAATTTTTCGCTATGGCGATATAGAAACTTCTCCTTCTCTTTCTCTTCTACGTCCAATAGAACAACCGATGTGTCGGGTTTATATCCTCTTATCTTCATGTAATCCACAAGTTTTTCCCACATATCAAATATTTCGGTAGCTTGAGAATGTGAATCACCCCCAGCAACAAATTCATGAATGACTCCATCAACCATGATCGAACTACACCCTGGCGTCTTCTTCACGCCTCGGTTTTTCATTAGCTTCCTTACTCTTACTGCATCTTCCCATCTTTCAGCTTCGGCGTAGATATTAGATAAAACAATGTAGTATCCATCATTAAGAGGATCGAGTCGAGCAAGATGTCTAGTAGCTTCCTCAGCTAGGTCAATGTTTTTATGAACCTTGCATCCACCAAGGAGAGCTCCCCATACAACTCCATTCGGTTTTATAGGCATATTCATTATGAACTCATGGGCTTCTTGAAGAAATCCTGCTCGGCTATAAAGATCAACCATGCAACCATAATGCCCAATCTCGGGTATAATACCGTAGTCTCTAGTCATGCCGGAAAAGAACCGACGACCTTCATCAACCAACCCCATGTGACTACAGGCATGCAAGAGTCCAATAAAGGTTACCCCATTAGGCATCATCCCCATCTCAATCATCATTGAGAAAACCCTTAGAGCTTCCTGAGCTTGTCCATGGATCGCAAGCCCTTGTATCATAGCTGACCATGAAACAACTGTCCGTTCCTCCATCTCCTCGAAAACCCTCCTAGCTTCCTCCAAGCAGCCACATTTCACATACATATCGATCAGAGTGTTTAAAACTCTAACATTCCTTCTGAATCCGCTTCTTTTGGAGTATTCGTGGACTCTCTTTCCAAACTCAAGTGCACCCAAATCAGCACAAGCTGAAAGAACAGCCACGACAGTGACCTCATTAGCCTGCAGTCCAATCTTCTCCATCTCCATAAACAATTCAACCCCTTCCCTGGGCTTCCCGCTGTGAACACACGCAAAAATCATCATTGTCCACGACCTCACATTTCTCTCGGGCATACACGAAAATAACCCGTAAGCACCCTCAAAATCTCCGCTTTTCACCAAATGGGTAATCATAACATTCCAACTGACGACATCCCGTTGGGGCATTTTATCGAACATCAACCGAGCAGTACTCATTTCTTCGCACAATCCATAGAAATTCAAAATCATATTTTGCAAAACCAAGTTCCACTGAAACCCAAGTTTCTCGATAACCCCATGAATGATCTTACCAGTTTTATCATCCAACAAAGCCGTGCAAGCTTTGAGAACGAAAGCGCAGGTGAAACTATCAGGAACAACATCGAGTTCACGTAAACGACGAAACAAAAGGATGGCATCAAAGGGGGATTCACTTTCAGCTAAAGTTTTCAAGCAAGAGTTCCAAACGACGGTTTGGGTTTGAGGGAAATGGGTGAGAAGTCGATGGGCGTAAGAGATATCAGCGGGAGATAAAGCACAAACGGAAGCGATTCGAGAAGGAGGGATAAGAGAGAGAGGAGTGTTGGTTTTAATGAGATGGGCATGAGCTTGTTTCAGCTCGAATGGAGAATTGAAGTTGGAGACAAGGGTTTGAGCCGGTGAAGGAAGAGAGTGAAGTGAAGAACACATGGAAATTAGCATTTCTTTCGTTTCAGTTCAATTGGCTTGAAGAGAACGATTGCCTAGATTTAGCCACTCAAGTTCGTTGTTTTAGAATGATTGGTTAAAATTTTCGCTTCCTTCAATCCAAAGAGATACTTGCGACAATAAAACAATGGGGATTAATTTAGCAAAACTGGGATTTCATGTAGTAGAGTCCAAACATCAAAATATGACTTCGACTCCAATATAAAATGATCCAAAACCAAAAATAACCCGAACCTAAAACAACTTAAACCTGAAATGACCCAAACTCGAAACTAACACGAATACAAAATGATCCAAAACCGAAATAACCCCAACCCATATTGACCTAATCCGAGACCAACTTGACCCGCCCAACTAAGAGGTATAAATATAGTTTCAAGGATTTGTTTTTCTAGCATTAATAATTTTTAATCTGAAGAGCTCTTGTTTGATTGCCTTGAAAAGGTTCATCCATGACTTTATCAAGACTGCAGGAAAATGGTATTTTAAGCCTTTCTGAAATGAGTTCATAATCCATTAACAACCTCAATGTCAAAACTCAATCACTAGATTATTGAAAAAACTTAACAAAGACAAAGGAGTGCAATAAACTAAAAACAGAATGGCTCTGCATTCCACTAACAAGTTTGTAGCCAATGACCTTAAAACGCTCATGTTTTGCTTAAGAAATGTCCATTGGATCTTCATGAACTTCATAATTGATACCCAGTTAATAAATCCCCACAAATTCTCCAATTGTTTCTTGAATTCATTGTCCACTTCAAGTTGTCAATCAAAGGATCTTATTTGAAAAGTTCCGGATTAAGCCAGTCCCTGCAATCAGAAAGATTAAAATGTAAAATCGTGCTCTATTGGAATATAAGCGAAGAGAAGACTGTAGGAATTACATCTTAATGTCGTCGAGGTGGTCATCGAAATCTACAACATCCTGCCATTTTTCAGATGAAATGTAATCCGACAAAACAACATTAGCCGCTGGTTCCTTAATTACCAAACGGCTGCCTCCATCTGGTCCAGCCAGTTTCCAGTTCTTGGATGCATCCCTTATATAAAGCTTATGCATGACAAGAAGAATATCCCATCATCCAAATGCATAGTATAGGTTATAGGACCATGAATACATTACAGATACAAAACTTTTAAAGGAAAAAACCTCAAAATGACCAGAGAGTTGAATCGGAAGTAAATTTCAAAAGTTCTAATTGGACTTAAAACAGTAGCAATTGGAGGGCCATATGCTGTAACTAATGCACAAATCGAGTTGAACTGAAAGTAAATTTCAAAAGATTTAATTTGGACTTGAAATAGCTATTGAGGCCATTCGCTGTAACTAATGCACAATATCTGATGGTCACTACAAATTCCGATGCAAAATAAAACAGTTTCACATTAATGGGCAACAGGAGTACTTCTAGAACCTTTTTACTAATAGTACTGATTTTGTTATGCTTGGCATGTAGCATCATAGGGGACTACACGAAGTTTGAAGCATCAAAAGCAAGAAAATGAGGATGGGGAGAGGGAGAGGGGGCATTTGGATGATTCACATATGAAATAAATAAATCACATAACTACAATCACAACATTAACATTTGTTCCTCTGCTATTCAATACCTCAAAAAAATGCAAAAACTGATATTGAAAAAAAATGGGCCCTTGCTCCTATCAAGTACCCAGTTTCTGATTCAGAGAGATGTAGAACTTTTATACCTTGGAATCGAGAATAGCAATTGTATTTTCAGCCTATATTGTCGGTACACCTATATGTCTAGGACACAGACCGATACACAAACCAAATATACAAAACCCAAGTTCATCCATGTATTCCCAATATAATTTCGACAGCTCCAATCATGGGAAGAAAGCCAACTTACATGCAAATACAAAGCAACAGAAACCTTAAGGCACACCTACAAGCTTCTGATTTTAACTCTTATACCAGTAAGTTCTCAGATAGAACTAATGCCAGCAATCCTCTTGACCTGTATATATTGATTTTTTTCACCTTAATCTTTCTTGGTTCTCCTACTGCAATTGTGCTAATTTTCTATCTCAGTACCACAGATAAACAGTTTCTCTCAAGCAGTGAAAAATATGACCCACCAAGGACCCTCCAAATTTATGGATAAACTTAAACAAGACTAACCATATTGTGTTGGAAACATACCCATATCCGACACCTCATACCCGAATCTGAGTAACATAGGTGAAATCTTACCCCCATCTTCCCCCAAATCAATCAAAAGCCACAAAGCAATATTTAATTAAAACTTAAACATCACAACACACACCTGCATTACAGAACTCTGGTCTTTACCCTTGGGCAAAGCTTCAAGCTTTTTGTTATCCAACTACAAAAGAGAAAATCACAAACAAAAAACAAACTTGAGACATGGACAATAGCCATAACCACCAAAGCAGCATATACTAACACACACACACATATTCGATTAGCTATTAGCAGAACAGTCAAAATACATACCAAGAAGACAGCAGCTTGGGGAAAGTACCGGCAAAAATGATCACCTATATTCTTTGCCACAATGCCTAGCTCTGCATCATCAAACCTCTCATTTGCATGGAAATAGCCCACAATTCCCAAGCCCTTGGATCCATAATGTTCCTCTATCTAATCAAAACCAACCCATCAGAATATATCAGTTTAAAATTGCGAAGAGAATAGCTCAAAAGGGTCTTTTCTTCCTTTTTAAGTGAAAAATACTTTACCGAAACAACCAAAGTTAATCACGACACAATTGAATCTTTGATCAGAACCCAATAATTAAACCATCATAAACCTCTGGTTTTTCAAACTAAGCATTCCAAGGGAGAATTTATTAAAAGAACGAGAGAAATATATAAATATTATTTAACCCTAAAAAAGAGAATATTGATACCATGATGAGGGCGATCTCGAGAGGAGGCAATAAGGCAAGATTGGAGTGAAATAGAGGGACTGAGTCGATGATCTCAACGACGCTTTCATTTTGCGGGCTGACTCGGCCGAGTAAGACGCCGTTGACCGCCGTGGTTTTGTGCTTCAGAGCATGTAGAACTAGCTTTATGTAAGCGTTTTGTGATATCTCGTACTTCAACTCGGCCACCATTTTGTGTGATTGCTTAAACTCAATGAGTCACCTAGTTTATTCGATCGAGGAGCTTAAATCCAACAACTTAACTCGGCGGTTCAATTTCGTAAACTCTTGAGCTCGATATTTTTAAGGGTGACAAAGAAAAAAAAAAGATCTCCACGGCAAAATTGTTTTAATAGCCTATACAATAATATCCGTATTCCATTGAATAGTCTATAAAATAATATGTTGTATTCAAATTTTTTAATAATTCGTCCGTTGAATTTATTAAAAAATAAAATAGTAAAACATTTTAAATGAAATAAAAATAGTAGAAAGTAACAAAATAAAATAAAACTAAATTTATAAAAAATTAAAAACGAAATACTATACTATCAAAACACACATCTAGTTAATTGCGACAACCAAGATGAGATGAAACACTACAAAAATGAAACATGAAACAAAATTTTTAGTCTCCATCCATCTACATGCTTAAGGACTAAAGTAAGAACGGTGAGCGAAACTAATAATTTTGCATGCAGCTTCGCAAAATAAATTTGATTGTATCAACAATTGAATTATAAAAAAAGAATCAAACGACTAAACGACCATCGGAATTATAAATCAAAGCTTAGCGACGTAAAAAAAACTATTCAAAGTACGAATCTACCACAAAAAGTATGTTAAAATATGCCATAAAACGATTAGTATTAAGACTGTGACGACCACTTACCAACTAAAAGTAAAAAAGAAAAGAAAAAACGAAGAGCGATGCACTTAGGGTTTTTAGTCGTATTCGATTCCTTTTATCAATACAAGGACCAAATAGATATGAAAATAGTAGAGAAACTAATTTGAACTTGTACTATAATATAATGATTAATATGATCTATTTGTCGTTCAAAAAAATTAGTTTAATCTATTTAATAGTAGGAAGACTAATTTATATGCCTATGATTAAAAATTACCTCATGAACTTTTGAAGATAAAATTAATTTAGACCTTAATTTTTTTACCTAATTAAACCCTAAATTTAGGGAAAATTAATATAGCCTTTTGACTAATGTTGATTGTTAATTTTAGCAGTTTATTTGAAGATACTATGTATCACAACATGGTAAATGCCACTTGACATTTCTAGAAAATTTTAATTTTTAAAATTTTAAAAAATCATAAAAATTATAAACTTATTTTAAAAATATAAAAATATTTTTTAAATTTCAAAATTCAATTAAAAATAAAAAATAATAATTTTATAAAAGCTAAATATTTAAAAAATTATAAAATTATAAAAAAATTAAAAGGTCTAAAACAATAAAAAATTTATTTTTAAATCGTTAAAACACTTTTAAATCATTAAAGCATTATGAATTTTTTTATTATTTTTAAATAAATTTCAAAATTTTCAAAAAAATTCATTTAATATTTTTGCAATATTAAAATATATTATAGAATTTTCAGAATTATGTTTGCAAAATTTAAAGATTTTGAACCCAACAGGTGGTTCAAGTGGAAAAGTGGATGTTGTTCATCTGAGAGACCTGAGTTTAATCACAAAGTCTACAATGTGTGTGCTTTGTCACTGGGTTAAGAATAGTTATGAACAGATACTACCTTGTAATCGCCTTTAAATTATTCAAAAAAAATAAAGATTTTAAATATTTTTAAAAACTTATGTTTTAAAAATTTTAATAATATTTATTAGGCTTATATATCATATTAGTACCTAAAGTATATCAACTTTTTTATTTTGGTACCTGAAGTATTTTTTGGTCAAAATAAGTACCTAAAGTATACTTTTTGGTTAAATTAGGTACCTAAAGTATACTTTTTTTGTCAAAATAGGTATCTAAAGTATTTTTTTCGTCAGAGTAAGTACCCAAAGTATATCTTTTGGTTAAAATAAGTACCTAAAGTATATTTTTTTTCGTTAAAATAGACACATAATGTATTTTTAATGGGTAATTATCCTATACATTGACGGTGGAAATTGAAAGTTTCCACAAGCGTCTTAGTTTTAGGGTTTAGGGTCTTAGTTTAGGGTGTAGGATTTAGGGGTTTAGGTGTATGGGTTTAAAATTTAGGGATAGTGGTTAAAATTTAGGGTTTAGGGACTCAAGATTTATAAGTTGAAACCTAAATCCTAACTATATTACCATAAAAACTAAACCTCATCCTCTAAACCCTAAATTCTAACCACTACCCCTAAATTTTAAACCCCTAAACCCTACACCTAAATCCCTAAACCTTACACCTTAAACTAAGACCCTAAACCTTACACCTTAAACTAAGACCCTAAACCCTAAATCTAAGGAGCTTGTGGAAACTTTTTTACACAAGTGCCTTAGTTTTAGGGGTTAGAGACTTTGTTTAGAGTTTAAAGTTTAGGGGTTTAAGTGTAGTAGTTTTGAATTTAGGGGTTGTTGATAGAATTTAGGGTTTAGGGTTAAAATTTAGGGTTTATAGGTTAAAACTTAAATCCCTGTCCATATTACCCTAAACCCTAAATCATAAATTCTAACCCTAAATTCTAACCATGAATCCTAAATTATAAACCCGTACACTAAAACCCCTAAACTATAAACCCTAAACCCTATAATTGAGGCGCTTATGGAAATAAAATGTTTCCACCACCAGTGTATAAGATAATAATCATTTTAACTAATGTCACGTGACAATTTTTAGGAACCTATATAAAAATGTGTATACTTTAAGTACCTATTTTGACCTAAAAATACTTTAGGTACCTATTTTGACCAAAAACTATACTTTAAATACTTACTTTGACAAAAAATACTTTAGGTACCGATTTAACCAAAAACTATACTTTAGGTACCTAGTTTAACCAAAAAGTATACTTTAATTACTTATTTTGACCAAAAAATACTTTAAGTACCAAAATGAAAAAGTTGGTATACTTTAGGTACTAATATGATATATAAGCCTATTTATTATTTTTAAATAAATTTGAAATTTCCAAAAAATAATATTTTTGAATTTTACAATATTTTAATAGTTTTTTAGATTTAAAAAAAATATTTTTAAAACTAAAATTCAAAATTTCTTAGAAATGCCACAGGGTCACAACTAGTCAAAGGGCGTAATTGATGTATTTTTTAGTTGGAGGACTTAATTGATTTAATTTATTCGTACATAGATTTAATTAAATATTGTTCAAAACTTTATGGGCTTATTGAAGCCTTAAGCCAAAGAAATATATTATATGAACATGTTCTATCACATCATTTATGGTCATGACTAGATTCAAATAACGGTATGCAATATAATAAAAAGGCATCGTCTGAAATCGATATTATAAAAAAATAGCTGGATGTAATAATCGCAACCGCAATAAAATAACGCGATCAAAAGTATGACCGCGATTGCAATTTAAATCCCTAGTCATAAGCAACGAAAATCATTTAGTTCAAAAGTTAATTTTACTTTTCGTAGAATAATTTTTTCAAATTTCTGAATTAACTAGTATTTGAACATGGGACTTTTGATTTTGAAAATAAAAGTTTAAAGTTAAACCACTAGGCCAATGATTATTTTTATAAGTCTAAAAATAATATATATTAAGCTACAATTATGATTATTTTTATTCTTTTATGATAAAATTTTATAAATATATTAATTCTATAAATATTATATTTATAAAATAATTTATACTAATATATTTACGACATAATATAACCCAATATATTATAAAATAATATATAATAATGTTTTTTTTTGCTCAAGTATGATTTTTATTTGAACGAAAACCATACAAAATATCAACGTGTACCTCGTTAAAAACCTTTCCACGCCTAATTAGAGAAAAAGAGTACAACACATTGATAGATAATCCGAAATAAACTAACAAACGAAACCAAACAAACCGATCCCAACACCTACCCAAAAACCACGCACACAAAGCACCAAAGCACGTCACACATCACTTGCCCAACACCCAGCACCTACTCACAACACACACCCCACCACGACTTGTACACGCACCAACCTGCATCACTATTCCAACTCAATCAATCACCTGAAACCACAAGTCACGCTCAACACCGCCCTTAGCAAGAGCATTGGCGAAATCGTTTGCCTCTTGAAAAATATGCTTGAAGCACACACAAGGCAATATCCAACATGCCTCCTCAATCTGTCGGAAAGAACGCCACAATTGCCATGGCCTACGCTTAAGATTCAACACCCATGTCACCGCCACCAAAGAATCCGATTCAATAACAACAGGTGGCGCTAAAGCCCAAGACGATCGTACCAACATCCCAAGCGCAAAGGCAATAACACACACCTCCACCACATTAGAGTCGGTAACCCCTCAACGGACCCGAAAACATGGCCAACACATGCCCATCCGGATCGTGCAAAACTCCACCACAACCTGCGGTTTATCCCGAGTCGAGCCATCGACATTAAACTTAATAACTCCCGACAATGGTAGAACCCACTTGATTCCCACACGCACATCCCTTCTCGTCGTATGATGCAAACAAAATAGTGGACACTCCCACCATTGAGCCTCATAAATAATATACTCACCCTGAACTGCCATAATCCCATACATCGCCTGCAAATTAACAAGAAAGAAAATCTCAGTCACCCTCATCCACTTTTTGTTAAAAAAATCTCATTACGAGCAAGCCACATTGACCATAAAGCCGAAGCACATCCAACAATCCATCACTGTCGTAACAACCCGAAGAAAGCTCCCGCATATCCCTGAACAAGGAACTCATGGACTGTGCGAGGCTTCACAAACGATACCCCTACCAACGGAAAAAAACCATACCTCCTCCATTACCCGACAATTATACAAGATATGATCTATCTCATCTTCACCATCCCCACACCACGCACAACTCAACAAAATGTCCACCAAAGGGACCCCTCGATCTCTCAGGAGGACCAATGTCGGCAAACAATGAAGCAAAATAAACCAAATAAAATATTGAATCTTTGGAGGTACCTCAATATTCCACACCACGAATGAAGACAAGGTTGCTTCCTCCACTCCAAGGACTTCATCAACTGGTACAAATCCTTGGTCGAAAATCTTCCACACGCACAAGGTCGCCACACCAGCTGGTCATCACTTGCACTATCTAAAGGGCAATGCCGCACCACCTCAAGCGTTTGCAATTTAAACCTATGCAACACTCGACCAAACAAAAACTGCCATTCATCATGCTCCCAACAACCATGACAAGCATATCGGCTAGCACCACCATTTTATTGATAGCCAACCAAAACAGCCGCGGAAACACCACACAAAGAGGATCTTCGGAGCACAAAGAATCTTGCCAAAAATAAGATTTTTGACCCCTTTCCCACAATCCAACTATACGACTCACCCCCATAAAATTCGCCACGCGCTCATCCTCGTGAACCATCACAATCTGACGCGCCGCACCGTGGACATACGCTTAGCCTCTATAGAATTGAAACGCCAACGTTGCACATTCTCGCCATACTTTGCCGCAATCAATTTCCGCCACAAAGAATCATCCTCGATAGCATAGCGCCATGCCTTTTTGGATAGCAATGCCAAGTTTCGCAACTCCAAATCTGCCACTCCTAAACCCCCATTCTTCTTGGTCCAGCACATAGTTGCCCAACCAACTTTACACATTTCCCTAGCCCCTTTCGACCCACCCCACAAGAACGTGCGACGTATACAATCAATTTTCTTTATCACACTCTTGGGCACAACAAAAACACCCATATAATACAAAGGTAGGGACGACAAAATGGAATTAACCAAATTCAATCTAGCCGTAAATGACAACTAACCTCTCTTCCAACCCGCCAAACATTTACGAAATTTTTGAATTATTGGCTCTCATGTCGCTAAATGCCTCGGATTAGCACCAATTGGCAGACCCAAATATACAAAAGGCAAGTTACCCGTCAAACAACCCAACACTCGCGCTATGTCTGGCATAACTTCCACATCAATTCCAGTCCCATAAATACAAGATTTCGCAAAATTAATCCGCAATCCCGAACAATATTAGAAACATATAAGAATTCTCTTCAAATTTTGTGCATCCTCTATATTGCCTTTTAAAAAAAAATCAGCGTATCATCCGCGAATTACAAGTGCAACAAAGAAATATCACCTGTTACCTATACCCTTGAATACATCCCGCCCTCTCCGCCCGCTCCAAAAACTAATGCAACACCTCGGAAACCACAATAAATAACAAAGGCGAGAGAGGGTCCCCCTGACGTAGTCCTCTCTCCATCCTAAATTCCTTTGTCGGATAGCCATTCACCAAAATCGCCAGGCGAGCCGTCCTAACACAGGTGCGAATCCAACCTCTCCACCAGTCCCCAAAACCCATTCACCACAACACCTGCTCCAAAAAATTCCAATCAATGCAGTCATATGCTTTAGCGAAGTCTAACTTAAGAAGCACACCCCCACCTTCTCGCTTATTCAATCGAAGCGAATGAACAATCTCGTTCACCAAAAGAATGATATCACAAATCTATTTGCCTCTTACAAAAGTCGACTGAGTATTACTTATCACCGTTCTCGCCACTAATTGAAAACGTTCGGAGAGAACCTTGGCCAAAATTTTATACATAGAATTCAACAGAAAAATAGGTCGATATTCATTCAGACTCACCGGATTCTCTCTTTTTTTAGAATGAGAACAACGAACTATGAATTGACCCCTCGCGACAATTTAGAAGACTCATGAAATGCAGTAAACACCAACATAACTTCCTCTTTCAAAAATTTCTAGCACTGTTTATAAAATTCAAACATATATCCATCAGAACCGAGTGATTTTGCACCATCACAACTCGCGATTGTACTACCCACCTCCTCTTTCGAAAACACAGCTTCCAACACATCCCTTTGGTCCGCATAAATCATGCCGAAGTCAAATTGCACCTCAAAAGAGCCTGCAGATTTAGGCTTAGCAAAGAGCACTCGAAATGATTCAACAATATGCCTCTTCAACACAGCGGGATTTGACACCCAACGCCCTCTAATCGTAGCCCATTCAAACCATTCCTCATCCCCGAATCTTAGCACCTCGCTGGAAAAACAATGTATTTCTATCCCTCGCCTTTAACCATAACATACGAGACTTCTGCCTCCAAATTGATTCTTTAAATCGATATAAACACCAAAGTTCAGATTGTAACATACGACGCTTTTCAGAATTTACTTACCAATCCACTCCTCGGCTAATCTCCACATCCAACTCGTCAATCAACAACAAAACTGCCTCTATCTTATGGTCTACACTCCCAAAAGATTTTTTATTCCACTCCCGTAAGAAACATTTCAATCCTCCCAATTTCTCCACTCATCTGCCATCGTGTCAATGTAAGCCTTCTTATCTAACCAACAATTTAGAAAACGAAAGGGTCTCAGTCCCCAATCCGTATCCCCATCGAAGATTAAAGGGGCATGGTCAGACGCCACGCGCCAAATTTTGCTGCACCAAATTATAAAATCTCTCTACCCATCTACTAGACACAAGGAATTTATCGAGGCGGCTGCATTTATTCCTAGTATCAAACCATGTATACCTCTTATCAATCATCGATACATCAATCAAGCCCCCACAATCAATAAAATCAACAAACGCCTCCATGCTGTACCATTCAACACTCGGTTGTCTTCTTGGCGTGTCTCATTCTATAAAACATTTGACTACCCCACAGGGGATTGCTGCACATCACCCTTTGCATCACACAAAATCCCCGATTACGCAGTTCAACAATTCCAGAACCAGTACGTCCCATGTGATCCCGCTGAGCCTCAACCAACCTAGCAGACTCATTATTCTCACTATCATTCTCACTATCATCATCGAATTCATATGCCAGCTTGCAATTAGAAAAAATTTGTGACGCCACCAACAGTTCAAACTCCACCACTCATACTCGAAAATACAATCCAACTATCTCTAGCTCGAGGGCCTCCTCTATACGCGTCATGTGCTCTATTTCAATCATAATCTGAGCTCTTTCAAACGAGTTAGGTTCTATCACCGAATCGTCACAGAGAATCAACACCCCTTATTTTGTCGCAATATTATCAAAAGTACCACGTGACCATATATGCATTGGCAATCCGCTAATTGACAACCAGACACGATGGCTCCCTCTATCGCACGCAAGATTCCAAATCATCACTTTCTCAAACCTCTTCAATGCCTTGTTCTCTTGGATCAATTGACACGTATCCATGCTAGAAAACATCAACAACACCCTCGATCCGGCAATTCACATTAGCGAAAACCCCACCAGATCAACCTCCTTTAATTCTCTAGCCAAAGTCGCGATTCCTATCGGGACACGACACCACACCATAACACAGTGCTGCAAAATTCCTATCTTCCCCTCATCTTTTACCCCTGGACAATCATATTGTTTTTCCTATAATAATGTATTTATTATATTTATATTATTTCATCAATATATTATTATTATAAATTATTTTATAAATATATTGTTTTATATTATATCTCAAATATATTGTATTATATTTTTACACAAATACATATTATTTTATAATATTTAATAAATAATATTTTACATTCGTAACATAAATTATAAATAATATTTATAAAATTATGTCATAAATTAAATAAAACTAATCTCAACTATAATTTAATATATATTTGTGTTGAATTACAATTCAAACCCTCACAAGCACATCTGTTTTCATTAACTTTTATCTAACAAAACTGTAATGACTTGGATTTCAGGTTAATAATTTGGATCTTGAATTTGGGTTTGAGTATCTTGATATTAAGAATTTAAATGGAAGAATTTGGATTTTTAAAAGTTCATTTAAAGGGAAATGAGGATTGAAGTGAATAAGGATTAAAATTTTGTGTCTAAAGTGAAAACAACGAGAGTGGTGAATCTTTATGATAGAATTTACCTAAAGTAATTATAGAAGTTTTTACAAGCAAGTGATTTGGGCCATTGAATTTAAGTGGGGGTTATCGTCTCCTATAATAGCCATTGGATTATTTTAAATGGGAAATAAAGCATTATTATAAGCAAGAAAATGGGGGGAAATATGAGAAAAAAATCCTTCATCTTCTTCCCTTGGTTCACGCCAAGTTTGAAAGCAAATGGCATAAGTTTCTTTCAAATTTCACTCTCAATCTACATGAAAATTGAATATTCTTGTGAAATACGAAATTGACCTCCACCTCTTTCTCTTTCATTTGAGCATAATATTGATGGATAAAGTCTCTCTTTTCTTCCATAAGGTGGATGACAAGTATAGGGGAAATGGGGTAAGTGTTTAAACTTTGTTATTCAAATTTATCATTATTTAGTTGGATTTTGGGTAAGTTTGTAAGATGAGAAATTGTTTATCTCATCATTCTCTACCAAATGAGTGTATTGTTGAAGGTTATTGGTTGTAAACCCTAAAATTCCCAATGGCTTTCTAGAGCGAGAACGTTAGGAGTTATGGTAGAGAATTTCAATTAGAGATTATTTGAGTTTGATAATGAGTATTTAAGTTGAGTTTTGGATAAACCGTAAAATATTTCATGGAGATTATTGAGAGATCTTATTGTGGGTTTTAAAAGGATTCGATTAAAAAAGGATTCAAGCTTAGTTTGTTTAATTAAATTTATTTAGTGACCTTTAGTAATTTATTTGGAAGGTTAGTAGTTCATTTTTGTGACACTTGGTTGATTTGTGCAAGAGATTTGAAGAAACTTTGCTTTCAATTGAAGAATATGGAAAGTTAAAAGGGCCTTTAAATGATAATAATATGGTAATAATAATCCTAATAGACTTTAGGAAGCATGAAACTTGGCTTATAGGTGAATTTTGGGGGTTTCAAGTTGAAACTCGTGGCTTTTGTACTTTTTCTTGTGAGCTTAAATTTTGTAAACACCCACCTTGAGAGGTATTCTTGTTTACACAAATCAAACCTTGTAAAAGGAAGAGGTTCTAGTTTTGCCTTAGAAAAACTAGAGTGGTTCTATCTTAGCCATTGAAAATATATGGATTGCAAGGCTACGCCTTGTCCTTAAAGGCAAGAATTCATTTTCAGTGAATTGGGAAATCCTTAGTGGTGAGCTAAGGTAGTGGATGTAGACTTGGTTTAGAAGTCGAACCACTATAAATCGAGTATGCATTGGGAAATCATTGATTTCTGCTCTTGAGGTGAGTATTGATGGTTCAGCTAGAGTGTCACTTTCACTGGTTTGTGAGCATTATGGTCGGCATCATCTTGAAGTGTGCTTCTTGCTTTAGAGGATTTACTATAGGTTTTGGGCACCAGGTCACATGGCGAAGGACTGCCTAGTTATGGATGATGGTACTCCAGTTCAGTCTTAGAGGTAGTCAAAGTTTTACGAGAGGCGGTGCTAGGGCATCGTCTAAATATCACGATGGAGGTACTGTGAGATCTACTGTTAGAGTAGATGCTTGATAGTCTGCCGATCAGGCTAGAGATGACAGCTTTGCCACCGATGATATGTCATGTAATGGCCTAATTTTTTGGATTAGTGATTGGGTCTCGGTTTCGGATGTTGGATCTTTAAAGTGGACATTAAATAATAAAATAATTATTTTAGAAAGGTTATTTGAAAGAGAGTGAGGTCGCAGAGGAGGGAAAAATTAGATTTTCCTCTCTTTCTCTTTCTCTTCCTCTTCCTTTTCCCTTTTCTCTTTCTTCTTCATTTTCTCTCATTTTCTCTCATTTTCTCCTCTTCCTCCATCAAATGTCCATATTCAATCTATCACCATCGGGGTGTCTGTGTTTGAAACCTCCTACGCCATTGTGCTTAACTCGTCGAGACAAATAGGTTGGTGGTCAGGGTGTCGCCGTTGGAGGGGGTAAGAGAGTCAAAGTTTTGGGTTTTCAAGACGAAGGGGTACACATGTTCAAAACCAAAATTTGTGGCCACCATTGGGACCAACATGGCTAAAAATGCTGGACTGGAGCACGCCGACTGATTCTTACCACCAAAAGCCGCTGCATGTGCCGCCACCTGTGTGTGGGCGTGCTCCAGCAGCAGTTGAAGCTATCCAGCCTGCTGGGCCAGTCGCCAAGCCAGTCTGCTAAGCCAAACTTGATTCGGCATACCAGTAACAAGCTGAGCCAACCGCCGCTGTTGATCATCGCCGTCGCCATTGACCGGCGTTGATTTTTTCGGGGGACCTTACTTGGATATTTCTCGATGTTCTGAGTCTATTGGCGCAGTCCATTTTGCCAAATCCAAACCCGATAAGCTATTTTTATGCATTTTATCCCCTAAAGTAGTCTAGTAGTATAAAATGGTTATGTAGTCGTATTTGTTTTATTCGAGGAATTTGTAGACTCGAATATTGGATTTAAAGAGACGGTTGGAGGAGCTTGGTTAATGATTTATCGGTTAGGCTTAAGGTTAGTACACCTCGAACTCCTATTGCTTCATGAGCATCATAAATGTGATTGTTTTGCGTATTAGTATATGTAAAATTGGTAGACGATGAATAAGCATGTCTTGACACCGATATTATGAGACTTGGTGGATATTGATATGTTTGACGAGCTTCAGAATATTTGAGACTATTATGAGCCTTAGAAACCGTGTAGGGTCGTTTGAATACTCATATAATTATCTGATTGGTTGAGTTACATGTTGTGTTGCTTGAGTGCTTCAAACATGAATTGAGATGTTCAATGGAAATTATACTAAACTGACTGATAATTGGTAATATTCAAATAATTGACATAAATTCGAGTATTGATATTAAATGAATATGAAGATGGTAATTAATATTAATTAAGCAAATGTGTTAGTAAACAAACCCTAATAACTTTCATAAGCTTTAGGGATCGAATAAAGTATTATAAAACAACAATTCAAAGAAATATCGTGAATCCGTGTGTAGGGTAACGGTACGAGCTTTAGCTGTATTGAAATGCGGTTGGGTTCGTATCAGTACGGGTTGATCCGTATTGGTACATATAGAAATTAATAATTTCTAGCAAGCTTATTAGTATCGGTACACGTGTGAGTACCGGTACCCAGGGGTACCGTATAGATACTCATTTTCGAGTCTCGGTACCAATTGAACGAAATAATCTATAATGCTATTAAAAGGTGGAAATTGACATGGGATGTTAAAGAGATAATGCGGATTAATGAGATAATTAATGAGGATATTGATATACTCTTCCATAATGTATTAGTAAGTTAGTAACTTAATTGGGTGACTTATGGTAATATCAACCATACGAGATCCTTGGAGGATCGAGAAATGTTGTGTGATGTATGGCTATCGTGTCAATGTTGTGTGCAGTTTGGAAACTTGGTTGGTTGAGTTACCTTTGATTGATGAGATCCAGATACCCAAAGAAAGAATGTTGCAACACCATGGTTAGAGATGTTGAATGTACGTTCCCGACATTGCGTGACATCGAGCCTCATTTGATGATACTCGAGGAGAGATTTTGAGTATGGGTGTACGTTCCCAAGGTTGTGTGACACCGGGCCCCACCTAGAGAGAGTGTACGTCCCCGAGGCTATGTGACACTGGGCCTTACTCTAGATTTATGGTATGACTTTGTGTTCTTTTGCTCGGTTGATCTAGTGAGATCTCGAGTATGGTTGGGCCTTGTGTGCTATGTATGATGTGTTGCTATGATGAGAGCATGTATTTAGGCGATTAGTGTTAGCGCCACATATATATTTATTTATCCTTGTTGCTCATACTAGCTTGCATGCTTATGTTTATGATTAACATGAAGTATAGTAGAGTAGATGTGTACCACTGAGCTTTGTAAGCTCAACGCTCGAAATCATTTTTTCTGTGCGTAGGTTGATCGTCAGATCATGGGTTCGAGGAGCAATATCAGTACGAGATTCCAACATGTGAAGGTTTTCAGGGTACGATACTTGCGTTTAGTGGGCTATATATTCATAGGACCTTACATGGTCGAGTCTGTAATTCTTATTTTTGAAATTATATTAACCAAATCTAATGTGTAAACACCTATTTTTGTCCTAAATAAACAAAAAAACCCTTTCATTATTATTAAGTACCCATAACCCAAAATTAACCCAATTACCCATTTACAATTTAAAAAACCAGACCCAATAACCCAAATCCAATTTAAAATACAATAAGCCCAATGCCCATTGTCATCACTAATTTTGTCCGGGGTAGACCCGTTTTTATTTTTTTATACAATAATGGGCTTATATATATGTTACTACTCTATAAAAATATGTTATGAGCTTTGTTTATTTTATCTTTTTTATTACAACCCAAAAAGAAAAATGTTATTTTTGCCTTAATGGTCTTATATTATACTAGTGTTATATATATATATGTTGCTAGGTATCATCTTTATTTTGTTACCATAATACTATCCTTAAGTGTTATCATTAAAAGGGCCCAATATATATATGGGATCCAGTTACATGGTGTAAAACTCATTTAGTTTTACACTAATCCATGACCATTGGATGAGTAAAATGGATGGATGAGATTAACAGTAAACAAATGTAAAGATTATCACTTGGAAAAAAAGATAAGGAAACAATCTTAGCCATTAATTACCATCATCCAACGGTCCAAAAATATATATAAAAGTAATTGAGTTTTACAGCATGTAAGTGGATCCTAACCCATATATATATATATATATATATATATACACACACACATATTACTTTAGTGGCCCGATAAGGCCCAAATTCAATTAAACCCCCAAAATATTAACCTTATAGTATATTAGATGTTCAATGATAAGCTTCTTTGTTATTGCTATTTAGTATTATTAAAACTTATATTGATAAAATCAAAAAATACTAAAGTAATTTAAATTAAAAACCCAATATATAAATAAATAAAATAGCCCAAGTTTATATTTACATCGGTCTGTTTACAAATTCTAAAACCCAAGAAAAAATTAGTTACAATTGGCCCTTTTGGGCCCATAGTTAAATAAACTAAGCCCTAATTACGAAAACCCTAATCCTTGTTTTTTTCCTTTGCATAGTTGCACCATAACCGTCAGATCTAGATTAGATTTGACAGTCCAAATTAAAGCCCCTTCATCTATACCGATGCGCGCATGATACACGCACAGCTCTTCAGATCCCCATGTGCGTGTGAAATCCACGCTCGACTCCTCGGCTTCCCTGGCCGTGACGTCTCCTCAACTCCCAAGCCGAACGCTTCTGACGTTGCCAACAACCACGCCGACTTGCAGCCACCAACTCCTTTGGCCCCCTCCCCTCCTCAGCAACAACACATGGACACAAACAAGAGATGTTAGAACTGGCCAAAATTTCCAGTACACCAGGGGACAAACAAGCAACATTAGAGCCTCACCAACAATCACAGAGCTGCAATGTGAATACAAACAAGAAAATAGGCAACCAATAGCGTTTTTTAGATATTTTTTCATTCTTTTAATCAATGTAATTTTCGGTGCTATAAAATCGAAAACAAATCAATTGTAATGAGGATGGATATTCAAAGCAAGCAATACAAAAATAAGAAACATTTTTAGGTATATCCCTACTTTATCCAACACATACATACGAATATAGTTAGGGTTTGAGTCTTTTACCCTCGGCGTTTGCCTTTTTCGTTGCATCTGCCCATCTCCCTTTATCGGCGATAATCCTCCCGGTCTTTTCAAGGCCGCATGTGGTGAGCCAGAAGGGGATTAACCAAAGGATTAATATTAGACTCACCTAATTAATGATTAGATCACTAATTGTTTTTTCATAATTTGGGCCTTTTAGGTTAGGGCTTCGATGGGCCTTTTGTGTGTTTATTTCCAAGCTTTTTTTGTGACATGCATTTATAATTGTCATTCATTTGACTTTTAATTTTGTTTGCTTAATTAATTTAAATCATAAAAGGAGGTGTTTATTAGTTCTGATATTTAGGTCGTAATAGTCCTAGCTTAACAAATGTTAACCAAATATTTAAAATAATTCTTACCGTCCCAAGGTAAATGATAACTAAAATTGGCAAATCATCACATCATATTTAATGCTCGCGTCATGCATAAAGGTGACGTACGAGATCCAAACCATAAATTAACACAACAATCAGACTTATATGATGTCGGTTTAATCTATGGTCTGATGTATCGAAAACCTTATTATTTAAATGACCAATTAATTTGAACCCACTGATTTAATAAAGCTCGTTCAATTAAGGTAAATTCTCAAATAAGTATGTTAAATTCAATTCAATTTAAATTTCAACAGTTTCCATCCTTTTAAAAGCAACAAATATTTTGGTACCGATTTCTGGGCGTGATGAGGGTGCTAATCCTTCCCCACACATAACCAACTTCTGAACTCTTTTTAAATTGAATCTCTAGTTTTCTGGTGTCTAGCGTATCTTATCCAAGTGGCCGTTGGCGACTCCAAAATTTTGTTATTTTCAATGAAAAATATAATTTTTTTAAAAAGAAATTCCTCATTTAAACCAAAGTTTAGAGAAATGATGAGATAATTCATAGCGAAAAAGCAAAAAATGAAAAACGTCGCTACGTCTTGGCAACTCTGCTGGGGACCATTTTGTTTTTACAAAACAAAAGAGAGTTAATCCAAGAAAAAAATTGTGGCTTTTAATGATGGAAATCGTTGAAATTTTAATTGACTTTAGTGAGGTTGATTCTTTCTTGAAAACATGACTACGATTACACGAGATTTGGTAATTGGTGGTCTTCGAATTGATTTTTCATTTAATTTCGAAGGAATCACCGACTTGTGTTGCACTATGTTCATTAAGCTCTATACCCAAGCTCCTTCCCTTAAGTGGGAGTGAAACGCCACATACCCACGTGAGTAGCCCTCTATGGGTCGGTAATTCACTTTCGGAATCTACACCTTTTGACAGGTGAGCAGCCCTCCACGTCACTAGGTCGTGCTTTCCCTCGAACCGAAACCAATTTGTAAGCTTGTAATGGGCCAGAATTGGGGTTTTTGTTGCCTTAATAGATGGTAAGATAGGTTTGGGCATCCTTATTTAAAACCGAACTTATGCGTGAGAATTTAGGAAGCCTACCCCGATTAGAGCCATGCAGATAACCATAGCAAACTAGTTTTCATGTTGTTAGGTTTTTCTGCTTTGGTGTTTTTATTGGCTTTATATTCATTATTCATTGTATTTGTTACTAATTCATTTGCTCTTCTTTCTTCTTTTTCTTTCGTGTAATTTCTGTGCATATTCATGTCATTTTCATAGGAAGTGTTGATTCGAGAACAATTCAAAATTGAAGGCTTTCGTGATGGGGGAAAGAGTCTATAATATCGAGTTGAGAAACTCTGAAGTTCAAGATTGATCGAAAAATAAGCACAAGCTTTTTCTTATGCCTTATGTGGTACTCATTTCATTTTCTCATTGTAATGAGACTTGATCTCCATTATGGAAAGTTGTTTAAGAAGGATGTTTGAGGATCAACACTTTGTTTGCATTCATTGCATTTTACTTTTATTATTCTGTTTTTAACTTTTCTTCTCGCATTTTACGCATATGATACAATTGCATTCATTAGTAAGGAAAACGAATTAATTGTGAGAAATGTCATAATAGTAAGCCACAATCATTTCTCACTCCTATGGTACACGATCTCGAACAAGAATTATGGAGGATAGATTGGCTAATTTTGAGAAATCACAAAAAGATATTGAGGAACACTTGGGTAATATCAAGCAAAGGATTGAGCGTTCTCAAGATGAGATCATAGCTCATATTACTGCACTGTTAGGCCCAAGAGGCAGATGGAACTCCGAGTGCAGTGTAACTAGGGGAAACTCATCTCATGCGAAGGTTCAACTAGAAGGGTCGACTCCAAAGCTTGTTCGTTAGGCCGAAGCATCTGCTAATAATCCAGTTGATGTGGGGCATGAAAATGACATTGATGTAGAAGTTCCAGATTTAAATCTTATCAATGAGATAGAGGAAATATTGAGGAAAGAGTTTGAAAAGAAGTTCAAGGAACAACGCCTTCAAATGGAAGAGAGGGTTAGCATGTTGCAAGCAACCAATGACTATGGGGTCGATGCTATGGAATTGAGCTTGGTGGCGGATTTGGTTATCCCACATAAGTTCAAGGTGCCAGAATTTGAAAATTATGATGGGACTACTTGTCCTTCGGCTCATTTAATCATGTATTGCCGTAAGATGGCGGCGCACTTGAAGAATAGGAAATTGCTTATTCACTAATTTCAAGATAGCTTAACCGGGGCCATTGCCTCCTGGTATGCACAACTCAGTCGAGCCAACATAAAGTTATGGAAGGATCTATCTAGAATCTTTAGCGAACAATACAAGCATGTGGGGGACATGGTCCCCAATAGGACAATGCTACAAGGTTTGACTCAAAGTAGGACGAGAATGTTAGACAATATGCCCAAAGATGGAGAGACGTCACAGCGTAAGTCCAACCACCTATTATAGAGAATGAGATCACCTAGATGTTTGTGGACTCATTGTAAGGTCCACTTTATGAGAAGACGATCAGCAACATATCATTGGGTTTTGTCGAATTCCTGAACACAACGAAATCTATTGAGGCTACTTTTAGAAGTGGCAAACTCAAGATTAGGGAAAGCTCGCAAAAGTATACGAAGAAGAAAGAAAATGAAGTGAACAATGTGAGTACCCACAACCTAAATAACATTGTGATCGCACCGAAGCCGCAGACAGTAAACTCACAAGGATCTACTAGAAGAGAGACAAATGGGCAAAAGGAGGAGACCTTTACCCCAATACCCGTAACCTATGGTGAGTTGTATCCCAAGATCCTCGAAGCCAACTTTATTCGCCCTTATCATCTTACTCCAATGCAACCTCCCTACCCTCCGTGATATGACCCTAAGGCCCAATGTGAATACCATGCGGGAATTACCGAACACTGCATCGACAATTGCAAAACATTCAAGAGGGTGGTCCAAAACTTGATTAACACGCGAGTTTTGAAATTTGAATCACCAGATGTGGCAAACAATCCCTTGCCTAAGCATGGGGGAAAGTAAGGAGTCGAGTTTTCCAATGAGGGTGAAGCGTTGAAGAATTTGTTTAAAAAAAGGGCAGTCCACAAGTTGTTCGGAGTTTTTTTGAATCTTATGCTTGTTTTGTTTCCATGCTATATGTTGTTTTGTTTTGCATTTGGAATTTTCTTTTTTAAAGTAATGTTTGGAACTCACCCTCCTACTTTTGGCCCGGAAGTAGCAAGGATCTTTTGTAAAGGCATGTTTACGGGTTCTTCTTTCAATAGAAATATGCATTTTGCTTAGCATACAATGACATTGAAAACCATGTATATGTATATATCTCTTTTTACTCTTGTGGATCTTTGGATATCAATTGCATGAGGCGATATTGATTCAGATGCAAATATCAGTCGAATGTTGTGATAACGATAAAGTGTGATCTCTCACCCAATCTACTCTGGTCGATAAAGCGCAAAAAGTAAGACTACTATTCCTTTGATGATGTTTAATGATGAAAAAATCTCTTCAAAATCATAAAAGTGAAGTAAATCAGGCAAGTGAAGTTGCTTGAAATCGAAGTAACTAGCGCCCAAAATAAATGAATACAAAAAAATGAAAAGAGAAAAATGAACGGTAAATGATTTAGTTAATGAACAATCGAATAAGTCTCATAGCACTCTAATGAAGCTGTGGGGGTGACTAATCTTATAAGGAGCTATGCTCCACCTATCCAATACCCTAGTGTCAGAGACGTCTCTTTGAAGACATATGCACAATAATAATATAATAATGACTAATTACAAATCATATACATGCACTTAATTCTCTATTCTTTGAATAACTTTTGCGCTCCACTAGTTAAGCAAGCTGGGGAAACTTGAACTCATTTATGATTGGAGAAAACTAATGAGAACTAAAAGGAGTAGTTTTCGAACGGATCACGTAATACGGTAATCACGAGAATGAACCAAATGAGCTGGGAAAAGCTTTACAACTTTAAATATCGCCACAACATTTACAGGCACAAGCTATGCTTGAAATGATCTTTGGAGGATTGAATCTAAGACGCTTTTGCACTTGATATCCAAGGCATCATATTCTGTTTTCTTATTACAATCTTGGTCTTGTATGATAAACAAGGTCATTTTTTTAAGATTTCTTCGCATTGCTTTAAAGATAAATTCTAAAATACATGACTGCTGAGGCAAATGACCAACTTAGGTTGGCAAGATTAATAAATCCCAAAGTTGAAGGGGTGATATGGTGGCATTTACAGTAATTGAAGTATTTTCGTCTATAAAGTAGCAAGATCTTTTGTAAATAAGTTCAGTCAGAGCGGACAAAGATTTTGATTATTAAGGAGGAGCAAGTGTAAGCAACAAAATTTTGGGCCAAAATTTTGTTAGGGCATGAAGATGAATCAAAGTCAATGATAGATACTTCTAAGACGAAACTCAAGAGAGTTCGAGAGGAGCAGTCTAAAGTGAGGATCTAAAAAGTCACTTAGAGCAAAGGATACAGAATTTCTAAAGGTTGAAATGAATTACTCCACCAAATGATCTTAAGAGCTTCCTTGAAGATGAAGACTCATGCAAGTGGCCCCTAATTAGCATTCATTCATACATAGTTAGACATCCCTAGGTTTGGGGCATGCTAATTTATGCATCTATCATTTTATCTTTTTGACAGATTTACGAAGATCTTAATCTGTAACTTCGCAATAGAAGAAGTAGATTTCAGCGAGATCTCAGTTCGTACTTGCATGAAACGAAGCCAAGACTTCGATCCACGACTTCTTAAAAAATGGATCACAACAAAAATGAGAGTTTCCGACATGAAGAACTCATCCAGCAAGGATCAATGGTTTCCGTCAAGGAGAACCTATCCAACAAAAATTACGGTAAGACCTCCAGTGCATGATAATCCAGACCATCAGCAACCTCCAGTGCTCGACTCTTATTCTTCCGGGAATCAGTAAGACCCTTAGTGCATGATAAATTGGACTCTCAGTAAACCCTTCAGTGTTTGACTTTATCTTCGGCCATCAATAAGACCTCCAATGCTTGGTGAGCTAAGTTGTCCGTAAATCCTTCAGTGTAGGACCTTCATTTTCAGCCATTAGTAAGACCTCCAATGCTTGGTGAGCTAAGTTGTCCGTAAATCCTTCAGTGTAGGACCTTCATTTTCGGCCATTAGTAAGATCTGCAGTGCTTGGTGAGCCAGATCGTCAGTAAATCCTTCAGTGTTTAACTTTATTTTCTAGCCATCAATAAGGCCTCTAGTGCTTGGTGAGCTAGGTTGTCCTTAAATCCTTTAGTGTTGGACCTTCATTTTCGGCCATCAGTAAGACCTTCAGTGCATGATGATTCGAACCTCATAGGGAAGTGGGACAAAATTAGTGATTTTAGTATTTTCTCTATCCTTGTTAACATAAGAATGAGCAAATTGGGGCAACTATAATCATTAATTTTGTCCGGTGTAGACCCGTTTTTATTTTTTGTTAATACAATAATAGGCTTTTATATATATATATATATATGTGTGTGTGTGTGTGTGTTACTACTCTATAAAAATATGTTATGGGCTTTGTTTACTTTATCTCTTTCATTAAAACCCAAAAATAAAAATGTTACTTTTACCTTAATGGTCTTATATTATACTAGTGTTTATATATATATATATATATATATGTTTCTAGGTATCACCTTCATTTTGTTACCATATTACTATCCTTAAGTGTTATCATTAAAAGGGCCCAATATATATATATATATATATATACTAAATAAAGGGCATAAGTTAATACCAAATTAAAGCCCCTTCACCTGTACCAACGCGCGCGTGCAATTCACGCGCAGCTCTTCAGCTCCCCACGCACGCGTGAAATCCACGCTCGACTCCTCGGCTTCTCAGGTCACGCCGTCTCCTCAGCTCCCAAGCCGAACGCTTCCGGCGCCGCCAACAACCATGCCGGCTTGCAGCCACCAGCTCCTCTGGTACCCTCCCCTCCTCAGCAACAACGCATGCACACAAACAAGAGAGGTTAGAACTGACCAAAATTTCCAGTACACTAGGGTACAAACAAACAACATTAGAGCCCCACCAACAATGAAAGAGCTACAATATGAATACAAACAAGAAAATAGGCAACCAATAGCGTTTTTTTAGATATTTTTCATTTTTTTAATCAATGTAATTTTCGGTGCTATAAAACCGAAAACAAATCAATTGTAACGAGGACGTATATTCAAAGCAAGCAATACAAAAAGGAGAAGCATTTTTGAGGTATATCCCTACTTTATCCAACACATACATATGAATATAGTTAGGGTTTGAGTCTTTTACCCTCGACGTTTTCCTTTTTCGTTGCGTCTGCCCATCTCCCTTCATAGGCAACAATCCTCCCGGTCTTTTCAAGGCTGTATGTGGTGAGCCGAAAGGGGATTAACCAAAGGATTTTTGTTTCGACTTCATTGTTTTAAAAAAGGGGAGAAGACTCTCTGGTTTTTGAAGAACAAAGTTTTAAAAAAAATGGCTAAAAATTATGTTTTATACCAACTCTCAAAACAAAATGGGTTAATCGCATTTTAAATCCCCTGCCACCTCTTATTTACGCTTAATACAAACAAAATGGACTAAAAACTATGTTTTATACCATCTCTCAAAGGATTTATGTGCTTAATATATAGTTTTTTTATATATAATATATGTTATAGTATATAATATATAGTTTTTATAATATATGTTATAGTGTATAATATATAATTTTTTATAATATATGTTATGTACATAATATATGGTTTTATAATATATATAATATATGGTTTTACATAATATACAGTTTATGTATAATACATGATTTTATGTAACATATAATTTCTATATAATTTATAGTTTTTATATAAAATATAATGTATAGTTTTATTTTTATATGTAAGTTACGTATATATATAGTAAAGTTTTCATAATATATATAGTTTTTTTTACGATATATATATATATATATATATACACAATATAGTTTTTAAAAAATATAATATATATTTTATATATGTAGTATGGAATATATATAGTTAAAATATATAGTTTTCTTTATAAAAGTATATATATGTGGGTTTTTTTAGTATGTCTATAGTTTATGCCTTGTTATGTTTGTTGGACTTTGGGCTTGTTAGGTTTAGTTTCCTTAGAGTCGTAATTTAGATTAGAATTAGGTAAAGTTAATTTAATTAGTTTAAAATCGTGTACTCTTCTCATAGAGGCACGATCTTTAAATTAATTGAACTAATTTAGGTTTAGTTTCCTTAGAGTCGTAATTAGATCTAAGGTTCGAATTAGTTTAGTGAATTTAAATTTACCCTTGGCTTATTGGGATAATTGTTAAATTTATTAAACTAGTTGAACACCTCTTAATTATCTTTAACATAAAATTGACGTTGAGATTAGATTGACATTTAAATTTAAAACCATGATTAATTAACTTGATTTGTTTTAAATAGTATCCTTGGCTTATTGTAATACTAGTTTAAAATCGATCGAATTAATTATCATGTTACAAGATAATCCATAAATTGTTAGGGTTTTCTAGTTTTTTAGGGTTAATTAATTTAGGGTTAATATTAGACCCACCTAATTAATGATTAGATCACTAATTGATTTTTCATAATTTGGGCCTTTTAGGTTAGGGCTTCGGTGGGCCTTTGTGTGTTTATTTCCAAGCCTTTTTGTGACATGCATTTATAATTGTCATTCATTTAACTTTTAATTTTGTTTGCTATATTAATTTAAATCATAAAAAAGAGGTGTTTATTAGTTTTGATATTTGGGTCGTAACAGTCCTAGCTTAACGTATGTTGACCAAATATTTGAATTAATTCTTACCATCCCAAGGTAAAATGATAATTAAAATTGACAAATCATCACATCATATTTAATGCTCGCATCATGCATAAAGGTGACGTACGAGATTTGAACCATAAATTAACACGATAGGCTTATATGATGTCAGTTTAATATATGGTTTGATGTATCATCAACCTTATTAATTAAATGTCCAATTAATTTGAATCCATTGATTTGATAAAGCCCGTTCAATTAAGGTCAATTCTCAAATAAGTACACTAAATTAAATTCAATTTAAATTTCACTAGTTTCCATCATTTTAAAAGTAACAAATATTTTAGTACCAATTTTGGGGCGTGATGGGGTACTAATCCTTCCCCACGCGTAACCAACTCACGAACCCTTTTTAAATTGAATCTCTGATTTTCTGGTGTCTGGCTTCCCTTATCTAAGTGGCTGATGGTGACTCCAAATTTTCATTATTTTCAAAGAAAAAACAAAATTTCAAAAAGAAATTCCTCTTTTAAACCAAATTTTAGAGAAATGATGAGATAATTCGTAGCAAAAAAGTAAAAGAGGAAAAAAACATCGCTACACCCATTAACCTAAAAACCGTAAATGATAACCCTAATACCCTTATCCTTTTGCCGTCGTCGGCCATGCCCTTCCACCTTCCCTCGCGCGTGGCCGCCACGTGCTGGAGTTCGATGCCCTGTGGCCGCCACACATGACACCATTGGCCTCACCACCACCCACTCTGACTCCACCGCCCAGCCGCATTTCAGATCTGCAAAAGTAAAAGAAAGAGATTAAATCTGATTTTTTATTGTAAAAAAGGGTTATAAAACCCCAAATTGGCAATGTAATCGGGATTTCGAGTTTGAAGGGAAAATATACACAAAAAATATCTCATTTGAATCAAAAATAAAAAGACATGAAATCAAAAAAGCAAAAAAGGTAAAAATATAAACAAAAGTCAAAACATTTTGTTAGATCTAGGAAAAAGGGGAATTTTTTAGGTAAAACTAACCTAAAATTCGTGTTGAGGGAGAAAAGCTGAACTCATCGGTATATTTGCATGTCCTTTCGACCACCGTGGACAGCGACAACTATCACTGATGAATGGCGGTGCATGGTTGACGGACGAGCAGCGATGAAGCCTCAGCCGATTAAGAGGGAGAGGGTTTTGAGAGAATAGTTGGTTTTTTAGTTATCTGATGCTAATGAATTTTTTGGGGTAAAAAATGGTATATAAACAACATCGTTTCATGCCCTTCTTGACCCGCGTGTTCGACACGACCCGGCCTAGGATCTGCGCATCTGTTAGCCCCTAACAAAAATACAATTTCAAATTTAAACTATGATTTTCAAAACATGATCCTTTTATTCAGGAATCTAATGGGAATTATGCCCCGGGTGTAAGGGTGTAAATTTCTTCCATACAAAGAAATATTCTTTTAAAAATTTTAAGGGACCACAAATTTTAAATTAAGTTCGAATTCTTAATTTTCATCATTTAGATAATACGTAATCGAACAAGTACCAATTTCGGGCATTATGAGGGTACTCATCCTTCCCCACACGTAACCAACTCATGAACCTGTTTTTTGGTTTCGCAGACCAAAACTTGTTGTTTTAGTAAAATGACACAAAAACAAATTTTATTAAAATAATCGCGTTTTCAGGTAATCCAATCGCACCTAAATTAAAGAAGATTGGTGGCGACTCCCGTTATTATAGCTTGGCAACTCTGTTGGGGACTACCTTTTTCGAGAGTCGAGCCACTGATCGATTACTTTTTTCCTAATTGAGTGGATGGAACACCCCCTTCTCGGCCTGGTCGAGAACTAGTTCTAAGTGTGCTACCGGTGACTGAACGGTGATCGTTGCAATGAGTTTTCATGCAATGATTGATACTTAATTAATGTTGTACTCTTCAAACATTACCAAATACAAATATTAGCTCCATTTAACCCATATGAAACAATGATTAATCAATTAGGACTAAATTATAACTTATGCAAGTTTTAGGGACTAAATAGTAAATATGGTAATTTAGAGGACCACTTCAGAAATTAACTATATGGCAATGAAATTCAATACAATAATAGTGTCCCTGTAAATTTTCACGTTGTCCCGATATCGTTTACCTATCCAATTATGCCTTACAATGTTCAGTGACCATTTTGAAAACATTTTAAAACCGGGTTTAATGGCTTTTAACAAAAATTAACTACCACCGTATCGACATGCCTTGGGGATGTATTGGTACGGGTGTATATGGGTTAAGCTCCAAATGGAACTGTCCAAACTCGTATCGATACGGTTGGGGCCGTATCGGTACCACATTCAAAGGTGACAACCCAATTCCCAGCAATTAAAGAACTCATATCGGTACAGCTAAACCTGTATCGATACAGGTTGAATAATGTTGACTTTGACCATAACCCATTTCGATATGCCATGAGGCCGTATCGATACTATTTATTTTGCAGACCTCACTGCCAAGATCCGTATTGATACACTTAAACCTGTATCGATACCCTATGATGAACTTGTGTTTTCTCAGGCCAAATATGCAAGGCCGTATCGATACAGCTTAACTTGTATTGGTACGCCATGTACTGTAATGTCAATTTTTATTTTTTTAATCCATTTGACCTAGCAATCAATGTCCAAATGCAATGAAACTTTACCCACAACATTTCAATGTTATAATCTACTTGCATGCCAAGTTTTAGGATCATCCGAATCCATTTACTAGGTTTTTACCTTTTAGTGCCAATTATGCATATTTAACCTCTTTTAGGCAGTTTCAAAAGGGTCACTTAGAGATATTATGGCTTCCACAAGTCATGCGTATTACACACATAACAAAAGGGTCATAAATGACTAGTTCAACTACTTTGCCACCATTCTAGGAGTTTAATAAGGAAAAACATATTACTTGGGGACTTGTAGCAACTTGTCAACAACGTCAACTCTCCAATCTTCGACATTGGAATCCTTAACCTGAAATGTATGAAATGAAATGCATTAGGCATACTTTGCCTAGTGAGGTAGTCATAACTAAACACATTAGCAATGAAATGCATTCCAAATCATATCTTGACAACATCAATGCAATATATCAATAATAGCAATGCAATGATCATGTTTAATAACATTAAATCCATATTTTAACAACAACCCTTGGATCGATTCAGAATAGTGGATACGCGAATTCCTACGCCTCGCCAAATCAATGAATGGTCTAGTCTCTCCGCCTCGCCAATATGACCAATATCACAATACATCCTCCCGTCTCGCCAAATAAATATAGGTCGTATCCCAAGGACCGTAGTCCACCAGTACACTGAGCTCTTGAATTATATGGCATGCCAATTGTATCCAAAGTCCTTTTAAATCCAAGGTCATGTGACAATATCAGTGATCGGTGTTTGGTACAATAGCAATATTCAATGTTCTTATCAGTAAGTAATGAGCCAATGGCAATGTCAATATCCAATGATTCAATGAAAATAGCAATGATCAATGTTTCACTTACAATGTTTCGATGACAAAAACTATGTCGATATCAATACTCAGTGACAATAACTATAGCAATGACAATGACAATGTTCTATGATCAATATTCAATACTCATATGTTTCAAAAGCAGTATCGATGGTGAAATCGGTAACAATGATCGATGACAATGAAAATAATGATGACAATAGCAATAACTATGCTTAGTGTCCAATGTTCCATGCTTCCATATTTCAATGGCAATATCAATGATCGTTATTCAATACAATAACTTACCTTAACTTACCAATGGAATCCATTACATGGTTCAACACAATATTCCTTGACAATAATGTTATCCATGCTATAATCAATGATAATGAAATTGGGAAAGGCACCTAGCCTAATCCCAAGACTCTGACTACACTCACCTCAATAATCTGATGTTTTTACGGCTCTCGGATTACAATCCCCTTGTCCCTATCTTTTTTCGATGACAGTGGATGATCTCTATCAACTTCTTGAACTAGGTAAAACAATAGGATTGTATTAGAATCATCAATACGATATCGTAAACAATATAACGATATCAATATTAAAGCTTAAAATAGCTATTAGCTATCAAACTCCAAGGATGGCCAAAACCTTAGCTTATGATTAAGCTTGTTATAACCATGGATTTCATCAATAGTTTGGGGATTATAGCTTACCCAATCGATAGCAATGATTTGATATCGATAAATCGAAGAAAACTCAAGCTTTTCCAACCTCAAGAATGGAGGTGCTTGCTTGGAAGAAGATGATGAAGAAGAGGTGTTAGCTTAGGTCTTTCTCGGGTAAGCCTAGATTAGCTATCACCCTTTTCTTTTATTTTGTTTGTAATGACAAAGCTTTCATTCCTTTGAAGGAATTGTTTCATGATCACCCACGTATGTGGGATTATAATTGAGGAGGGGCTAATCGCAAGGTTAGTCCCTCAACTCTCAATTCTCTATACTTGTACCCCTAAACTTTCAATTTCTATAATTTAGTCACTAAACAGGTTTTCAATACTTCCAATAAGGTCCTGAAACAATAATTTGACTTAGTTGGAGTCCAATATTAATGCAATTGACCTCGCGGCCAATGCCATTACAATATTTGGACGATTATGATGTAGGGTTTCTAGTCACTAGAACCCAATTCTGACTAGGCTGAATTTCAGGGTGTTACATGGAAACTATAAATTCAATTTAATTTATTTTGTTATCCATCCCTTTTTCTCAAATTTTTACACAAAATTTTTAAAATCTATTTTCTAATTTTCTATATCACGAGCTCTACACCCGGCTTCGTCCCTTTTAAGTGGGAGTGAGAAGCTACGCCTTCGTGAGGTATGCCTTCGTGCAGGAAAGTGGATCACTTCTGGGATATATCTGTACCTTTGTCTTTATGAGATCTTTATCTCCATAAAGACCTAGGGAAATGTATCCTCCCGAATCGATGTCCTAGCGACAGGTCGGGTACTGTTACTTTAGAACCTAAACCGCATATAATGAACCGTAGCAGCCTACCTTGTCTAGAGATATACCGAACCTCTACCTATTTAGAGAGTCACCCTATAAGTTCATAATAGAGAGAGATGTTTTTTTTATTTCTTTCAATTATGCTCTTTAATTTTAGCATTATTTATTATTCTGCAATACTTTGATATGTTTAGGTAAAACAAGTATGTGGGTAGAAAAGCATGTCCGGGTAGGAACCACCATTTTTCAACATATGTGGGTAGAAAGAATGATTGGGTAGGATTTCTCTTATTCAAGTAAAGCATGCCTACTTGTAGGTTCTATACCTTTTTAATTTTTTACAATAAATTATTGATTATTTAATCCGTACTAACTTGCTTTATTTTGTTTTTGCATTGCAATAACGTCTCATCTTACATATTGCATAATCATTTCTTGGTCAAGCTTCTAATTTTGAGAGAGCCGTGATCACAGTGATTTTGGGGTATCTGATCCAGCTAAGTCAACATTGGTTTTTTCACTAGAAGCAAGGCTAAAGAAATGGATGGTCATTTGGAAAAGGTTGAAAAAAAGCGTGCAAAGATATAAAGAATGACATGAAGCAAAACTTGGAAAAGATGCAACGAGAAACTCGCCACAGTCACAAGAGTATCTACTGTCCAAGATAGTTGCGATATTGGCAGGCGAAGATCCTAAAAGGGGAAAAGGATTGGCCATTGACCTTAGTTCTCTTCAAAAGTTAGAAAATCCTTTTGACAAGACACATTTGCAAGTGTCGTCTTTGGTTGAAAAGCAACAAGTTTCTCAGGCCAGGTCTTCGTCGCATAAATGAATTAATAAACCTAGTGAGTACATTGTCCCTGATCCTAATAAGGTGGCTAAAGTGAAGATCGAACTACCTAAGTAGTTTGAATATTGGTGCCATCGACTAGAGGAAAAGTTTAAATTGTATAAAGGCCGGACACATTCTACGAGATTAATGCAAGAAAATTGAGTATGGTCCCTAATCTGGTGTTACCTCTAAAGTTCAAAATTTCAGAGTTTGAAAAGTTTGATGGAACAAGCTCTCAATCTGCTCACCTCACCATGTTCTGCCGAAAGATAACGGGGTATGTTGATAATGGCAAGCTTTTAATTCACTGTTTTCAAGACAGTTTAAAGGGGTCTACTACCAAGTGATACAATCAGCGTAGCCAAGACAAGTTACAATCCTATAGAGATCTGGCTAAAGCCTTCACAGAGCAATAGAAACATATAATAAATATTGGCCTAGACCGTTTAACATTACAAAATATGAAGAAGAGGCCCAACGAGAGCTTCAGGTAGTATGTACAAAGATTGAGGGATGTTGTAGAGTAAGTACAACCGCCTCTACTTGAAAGGGAAATAACTCCTACTTTTGTTAGAACCCTAGAAGACCCATTCCTGAAGTATATGCTGGGAAATGCAACCAAGAACTTCGAAGACCTTGTGATATTAGGTGAACTCATAGAAGAAGCCATCAGACAAGAGAAGATCATAGATTCCAGAAGTGTGATCGTCAGAGGAGGAAGTGGATCAAAGGTTCATATGGCGGGGTCTTATCCATCCAATCGAACTTGGTCCTCGCACCAATCAAACTATTCGTACTCCCGTCGACCTGCGACATTTCAAAAAGTTGTCCATCCAATTTCGGTAATATATACAGAGTTGCTTCCAATGCTTGTTGAGAAAAACTTGTTGGCCCCGATTCAGTCTAAGCCAAAAGAACCTCCTTACTTAGAAGGCTATGATGTCAATGTTGTGTGTGATTATCATCTAGGAAGCAAGGGTCACACTACCGAGAATTGTGGAGCCTTGAGAAACAAGGTGTAAAATCTGATTGAAAATGACACTTTAAAATTCAACAATTGAGTCCCTGAGACGAACTGACAATGAGATAGTGTTAGATCTGTCTGATCTGTAGACAACTTTTTAAGACATTTGTGTCGTTTAAATCTCTTTTTGAGTAATGTCAGGAACAAACCTTTTGCCTAGGCCCGAAGGCATAAGGGATTCTTTTGTAAGGGCGTGTGTGCTTTTGTTTTTAATGAATAATGCATTTCTACTAATTTTTTTTAAAGTTTAACTTATTCATGTGTCATGATTTTTCCATACATATATGTATATACATATATAGATATAGGGGGCCCTATTTTTAAAAAAATCATATCTTAGAAAAATAATATTCTTTGCTCATTCATAAAAGCATTTTGCATGGTTGAGAAACAGAAGATTTCTTGCATTACTCTTTATAGAAATTTAAATTACAAGGACCTAAGGTAGACGCCTACTCAGATCAAAAGTTTGAGGCCTTCAAAGTAGCCAATAAAAATGATATTTGAGCCCAAGATTAAGTGGGGCATCAAAACAGGCTTGAGAAGATTTGACCAATGATAATTTTGATTTCCCTTGAGAAGAAGAAAAGAAATGACGTCAAGATCATTCAGCTCAAAAATTTGAATTCAGAATAAGAACAACAAAATTTTGGGGGCAAACTTTTGTTGGGGCGGATTTGGAATAGGAATAGGTCAGAAGATCAAGTTGAGCCAGAAGGAAATGACGTCTGCAAGTATCACACGCATCTCCATCCATCCTGAGGGCATACATGAAAGCATATGCATCGTTGCATCATCAAACATGTTCATACGTCATGACATCTAACACTGTTAACTTGAAGATTCCGACAAGAATTTCATGCATCCCTGCATCATCACAAAAACATACACATACATGTCATTTGCATAAATACATTACCGAAAACTAACTTTGCATTTGTCAATCAAAGTAATTTTTGAAATCACGTCCTTCTATAAAGACATTTTCCACAAAAATAAGAGTTTATTAACTTCGTCCTTCTATAAGTACATTTTCTCAAATATAGGAGTTTCTTAACTCCTTCCTTTCATAAGTACATTTTTTCTTAAAACAGGAATTTCTTAATTCCTTAATTTTATCATTCCATAAGGATATTTTCCTCAAAACATGAATGTCTTAATTAAATCCTTTCATAAGGATATTGTTTTTCTAAAAACAAAATTTCTTAGTCAAATCTTTTTCAAAAAGATATCTTCTTAAATCAATCCTATCTTTTCTTAAAAGTATTCGATCCTTTCTTAAAGGACCAAAATTTACAGGTTTTATATTCTCAAACATGAAGGAGTAGATAGTTGTCAACAAATTCCAGAAATTGGGCAAATATTTATCTGGTGCCTTCAACCAAGAATGAACATACAATTGTTAACAAGATCCAACATCCTTGACACATAGAATCAATCAAATCAAATAGTCAAATCGAATCTTTCAATTTTATTATAGAGTAGTTAGTTTATCACTCACTTTGACCAAGCACTTTTTTAACTTTGGCATGTCTTATCTTCTTGAAAGAATCGTGAAGTAGATCAACCGACCAAGTTTTGTTTCCTTAAGATAAATGAGCTAATTGATCAACATTAAAGAATATAAGACAAAAAGATCAACCAAAGAGAGAACAAGCTGCCAAAGAAAGCAGAGTCAGAAAAAGAGATGAAATCAATATCCTCCGGGACATCACCCTCGAGAGTGATGTTAAGACCCTCCACGGGTCAACCAACTTGTTCCAATCCTATCTCACACATAACAAGAGTCATAGCTTGATCAAAATTAAATCCCAAGATCCTGTCTCTGTCAGTGGTGTAGTGGATCAAAATCTTTTTCCCAATCTAGTCTCTCTATTAGTGGTGTAGTAGATCAAACTTCTTCCCGATCTCGCCTCTCCATCAGTGGTGTAGTAGATGAATCTTCTTTCCGATCTAGTGTTTCCGTCAGCAATGTAGATCAAACTTCTTCCAAATCTTGCCTCTCCGTCAATGGTGTAGTAGATCAAACTTCTTTTCGATTTAGTCTCTCCATCAGCGGTGTAGTAGATCAATCTTCTTCTAGATCTCGCCTCTCCGTTAGTAGTGTAGTAGATCAAATTTCTTTCCGATTTAGTCTATCCTTCAGCGGTGTAGTAGATCAAACTTTTTCCCGGGCTAGTCTCCCCGTCAATGGTGCAATGGATCAAAATATTTTCAGGTCTTGCCTCTTCATCAATGTTGCAGCTAGACCAAACTCTTCTTGTATATCACCTCAAAATCCTAGCTAGCTTCAAAAAAATCATCAACAAATAAAAGAAAAATCAAACAAAAAATTAAAACTCCAATCCTGGTCTTGCCTCTTCTTTAGTGTTGTAGCAGATCAAACTCTCAGATCATGCCTCTACATCAGAGTTGTAGCTTGATCAAAATCGAACTCTCAGATCCTGCCTCTTCGTCAGTGTTGTAGCGAATCAAAAGCTCAGATCATGCCTCATCGTCAGAGTTGTAGCTTGATTAGAACTTTCTTCAGATCCTGCCTCTTCGTCAGTGTTGTAGCGGATCAGCCTTTTTTAAGATTTTGCCTCTCCGTTAGTGCTAGATCATATCACCCAAATTTACAGATTATACTTCTCCAAGATTGGGCAGAGTAGATAAACCACCTTATCACCAACCCTTTCAATTTAAAAAAAAAGAAAAAAAGGGAAAAAAGAAAAAGGGAAAAATAAGAAAAAGAAGAAAAAAGAAAAAAAGAGAGAAAAGGAAAATCTGTCAGGTCTTGTTTCTTCGTCGGTGTTGTAGCTGGATCAAATATCAGAACCTTTATCCTCTGATCCCGTTTCTTCTTCAGTGTTACAGCTGGATTAAATGTCAGAACCTTCATCCTCCAATCTTGCCTCTTTGTTTGTGTTGCAGATGGATCAAGTTTTGTAGACCTTGCTTTTTCATCAGTGTTGCAGCTAGGTCAAAATTTCCCCAGATTTTGCCTCTCCAACGGATCTCCCAGATTTTACCCCAAGAGCGATGAGAAGGTCAAGTGAAACTCAAGAAGAGGCGGTGGCTAGAGAAGGAACCCAAACCTGACCGAACAAAAATAGTTATTCTTTTGTCTTTGCTCTATTCCTGTTACACAGAAATGAGCAAAGAGGGGCATCTGTAAACACCTATTTTTGTCCTAAATAAACAAAAAAAAAACTTTCATTATTATTAAGTACCCATAACCCAATTACCCATTTACAATTTAAAAAACCAGACCCAATAACCCAAATCCAATTTAAAATACAATAAGCCCAATACCCATTAACCTAAAAAACCCTAAATAATAACCCTAATACCATTATCCTTTAGCCGCCGGTGGCCTTGCCCTTCTAGTTTCCCTCGCGCGTGGCAGCCACGCGCAGCAGTTTAATGCCTCTTGGCCGCCACGCGTGACACCATTGGCCTCACCACCGCCCACTCTAACGCCACAACCCTGCTCCACCGCCCATTCGCATTTCAGATCTGTAAAAATAAAAAAAAGGGATTAGATGCGATTTTTTATTGTAAAAAAAGGTTATAAAAACCCCAAATCGACAATGTAATCAGGATTCTGAGTTTGAAGGGAAAAATATACACAAAAAATCTCTCATTCGAATAAAAAATAAAAAAAACATGAAATCGGAAAACCAAAAAAAGGTAAAAATATAAACAAAAGTCGAAATGTTTTTGTTAGATCTAGGAAAGATGGGAAATTTTTAGGTAAAACTAACCTGAAATTCACGTTGAAGGAGAAATGCCAAACTCACCGGTATATTTGCATGCCCCTCTGGCCAAAGTAGACGGTGGCGGCCGTCGCTGGCGAACGGTGGTGCGCGGCAGACTGACCGAAGTGATGAAGCCTCGGTCGATTTTGAGGGAGAGGGTTTTGAGAGAATATTTGGTTTTTTTAGTTATCTGATGAAAATGAATTTTTTGGGATAAAAAGTGGTATATAAAGGCTCATCAAAACGACGTTGTTTCGTGCCCCTCTTAACCCGTGTGTTCGACCCGACTCGGCCTAGGATTCACACATCTTAGGATAAAAGCGTAGAATTGCACGTTCGGTCCTCCTATTTTGTATCCTTCACATTTCTAGCCTTTAATTTGTATTTTGTTTCATTTCGGTCACTATTTCTAATTTCTATTCTTCTTTATTATTTTATTACTATTATTATTATTATTATCATATTTAATTTGTAATTATTTATCATTATTTTTATTTTCAGTATTTTGTACATGAATAGATGTAGGTATATTATGCACTATCGTTATTATCATATTAAATTATTATTATTATAATCATATGTTACATATTATTATTATCAATATTTCATTAATATTACTATTACTATTCCTTTGATGTTAATAGCTATACATATATACATTCGTATAAATTTCGCATTCATTCATTTTAGCCAAATTTTAAATTAAAATGACCCTCCTTTTTATGGGCTATTGTGAAAAACGTATCCCGTACGTAAAATGTGCCGCTTTTCGTTAGCCCCTAACAAAAATACAATTTCAAATTTAAACTATAATTTTCAAAATAGAATCCCTTTATTCGGGAATCTAATGAGAATTATGCCCCGGGTGTAGGGGTATAAATTTCTTCCATACAAAGAAATATTCTTTTAAAATTTTTAAGGGATCACAAATTTTAAATTAAGTTTGAATTCTTAATTTCCATCATTTAGACAATACTTAATCGACCAGGTACCAATTTTGGGCGTTGTGGGGGTACTCATCCTTCCCCACGCGTAACTGACTCTCGAACCTGTTTTTCTGGTTTCGCAGACCAAAACTCGTTGTTTTAGTAAAATGACACAAAAATAAATTTTATTAAAATAACCGAGTTTTCAAGTGATCCAATCGCACCTAAATTAAAAAAGATTGGCGGCGACTTTCGTTTTTACATAATGTTCAAATGCTTTAAATTTAAATTGGAGCTCTTTTGTTCCGTTTGATTATTTAACTATATTTTCAACTGTGGGCTTTAAACATTTTTGAAAATACCTTGTTGGGCTAAACCCAGTTTGAGAAATTTTAATGATTTTGGGTTGGGCTTGAGGCCCAATTGTGACATCCGAGTCAAGGGTGTTACAATAGTGGTATCAGAGCTTAGGTTTAGCCGATTCTAGGAAACCTCAGGCTAGTATATGTGTTTTAGTAAGGTGTCTAGTGAATAGAATCCCTTAAATTATGTTCGTACTCTTTAAGATTGGAATCCTGATAGTGCGTCCAATGTTATGACGCTAAGATGGTTGCAATCGTGGCCGGTTTAAGTGTGGAGCCGCTCATGAGAGTGGTTTCAAGGGCGTGGTCGCCCTAGATTATTGAGATACGAGTTAGTTGAATGGTGCTGAAGTCGAGGGTGTCCTCCTCCTCCCGCCACCCGAGGATACGTTAGGATTGTTTGTGGAAAAGAATATTCATCTTTATACGTGAATAACGCTTGTGATGCGGGTTTGGATAAACCACTTTCGAAATTTATCAGTGGATGCACGTTGGTTGGAGGCTTTATCTGCTTAAAAGGAGTCTCGTTGATACTTGGGAAGTATCATCACCCTTTTTAAAGGTATTTCTTGGAGATAGTAGATTTAGGATCTACTAGTTCGCTAGAGTGTGACCAAAGTTAGACGTTCTACAGCTTTGATAGAGCTACCTTTTTGAGAGTTGTGGCACCTTGGGAATTGCTTTGGTTAATCAAGTGTGATGCTAGCCAGTAATGTCGAGAGTTGTGCTCAAGGCATTGAGACCCTGAGGAAATCCAACCTTTGATAGTGAGAATGTTGAATCGTTGCCTTTCTACCATGATCTTTGTAGTGGTTGTTTAGAGAATGGCACAGCGGGGTTGTGAGACATGTTTGATCGTTTGATAGATGCTAATGTGTACAGTTCAATAATCATGAACTTTTAGACTGTCAGAGTGTTTGTTCATGCTTTTTGGAGGAGTCGTCATGGCTTCTTCCTTGTCAAGAACACGAGTGGGTGTTGAGGTAAGGCCGAGTTGGACATCGGCGTCCATCGCCTTTGTTAGAGGGCACCGACCCAATTGAGAAAGTCAAAGATTCAGTTGCGAAGGTGCAACTTGAATGAGGTTTCTTTTGTCTGGGTGTTTCGCCTAAGAGTGAATCGAGCTTGTTTGATAGCAAGAAGGTGAGGGCCACCATTTGATGCTTTCTCTCTTTAAAGTGTGTCGTGGCAACATTTGATGTCTGTTGTGATGTTTGAGGTGTTTCATTGATGATAGGGTGAGGGCCACCATATTGCCTCTTGAATATAAGTTTGATGTTTTACGTGACACGTGCGAATGTATGAGGAATATGGAAAGATGAGCATTGACAAGATAATTACCTTAATGACCTTGTGTGTGATAACAATTAGTTACTATGTAACCAGTAAGGAAGCAAGGGTTTGAGACTTCGTAAATGCTTTTTATTTGTATCACAGTTTCCTTGAGGCAAGCCGAGGAACATTGGTGGAGATCCAAATTGCGTGAGACCGTTTTGTTGTGATAGTGGTGCTGACTCGATTATAGTCGAGTCAGATTTCAAGTTCTTTGAAGATGTTTTGTTGTTTTTTCGGGGTTGTATTTTCGTGCAAGAAGATGGAAATGTTGTTTCTACCCCAACAGTTTGAAATTCTGAGTTCTTGTGTTGGAGTATGCCCAAAGACCAATTATGAGATGGTTGTAAAAGACATACTTATTTTATCTTGTTTATTAATAAGAAGCCATTGTTATTATTTCAGTATTATTCTGTGTATCTATAAATAAACTGAAATTATAATAAAGTCTTTAGAATAATATAGTTATTCTTGAATGTCCTTAGTCGAGAATTATTGTGGGCTTGGACAACAATAATGCATTAAAGACTAATATGTAGTTGATTGATGACAAAGTGTTGTCATTGACATGGAGATGTCATAATCAATACATAAGTATGTGCTAGGGAACTCCATACTGGACTGACCTACTATGAGCATGTTTCTTGGATTATTATGTTACAGTCACAACATTGCTCATGGTGATAACTACATGTATGGTCATCAGACTTGAGATCATCATTATTTCAACATCGCGAGTGACATATTTTGATACGGTCAAACGCGTGTCGTAACTGACTTCACTATAAAGATTGATATTGGATATGCCACAATCCATGTAGCGAAATATGGTTGATCAAGATAGGATTTGTCCCTCATACATAATAGGAGTAATATCATAGGCCACTTGATTGAGTGAGACTAGAAAATGCATGGCCATGCTCGAATAAATTGATATGGGATATCATAGTTATTCATTTATAATAGTCTACTCAAGATATCAAGAAACATTAGATGGACTATACAAGTGTGACTAATCCATGACTTGTTTCCGATCTAGATATAAGGACAAAAGGATGTAATACATAAAAGAATTTAATCATGGAAAAAGGTTAAATCGAACCACGATTTCATGTAACTTAGGTAGCAATGATGTATTGCTAGATGCCACTCATTGCTAGTAATATTAGAATTGTTCTAGATATTACTGCTAACGTTACATGAACCTACAAGGGTCACACCCTATGATTAAAACAAACAAATATCGACTAGATAACATGTGTACAAACTTGGTGTACACGTAATTAGTGAGAAACTGAAATTGTTATATAATGGATAATTTCGTTTATATATGTTAATATTTGATAAGTTATTGTAATTACCAAATACTATATATATATATATAAAAGAAACCTAATTAAAGTAGAATCAGATTCTACATAGTTAATTATATTCATTTTTTGAATGCTATATAAAGGCATAAGGTCTAGCAGCCAAAATATGCCTTTTTCGAAAATCATCTCTAACAGTTAGAGAAGAGAAAAATTGTTCGTTTTATTCGGGTGGACTGCGTAGAGGTCAGAACGCTGCTGTGATGACTCGGATTCAATTTGGATTCTCCTATACTCTCTGTGGAATTCCAGATTGGTTGAGGTAATGTTTTTCATCATTTATCACCCCGAATTTGTTCCTTGTACATGGATCACTAGTGGATTACGCCTGATAATTTTTCCGATGTGTCATGGGGTGTACTGACGTTTTGCAACAGCTTGTTCACCAAGGAAGTTGGGATTCAGACAACGACGTGTGATGAGGTAACTAAGAACTATTGGTCGTGTGATCGATCACCACCTAAGTAAAGTGAACTTGATAAGTGATGGATTGTACCAATTTAGTTCAGGTTAGATTATCGTGCTACCCATGTTGGGCGATCAAGGATCGTAGGTGATGGTTGTGTAAGGGAGTATCGATGCTAGCTTCATGCGGTATCGGTACTCGATTCATCTGGTGTCGCTACTAGTTGATCAGTACCGGTACCTGTTGTTTGTTAGTTAAGCTTTGAGTTAAGTATTAATTTGCTTTAGAAGCCATGGGAAGTAGTATCTAATTCTAATTAAGAGGACACAATGTTATGATTGGTTTTAGGTTCAATGGTTTTTGATGGACTTTGAGATCTCGTTGTGGGTGCTTTAAAGAAAGATATGTCAAGGCAAGTGATTCTTACAATATAATAAAATGGTCAATATATGGTGAATTTTGAGAGTGACAGTTATACCAAACTTTCTCCACGTGCCTTAGGAGACGGTGTTGAGTCGTGTGTTGATATAGTGATATGTGTTTGACTTGCCATCACTTGGGAGTCAAACATTGAGTTCCTTAAAACTATTGTGATGCTTTGATATTCAGCAATGGAAATTAAAAAGATGACCGTGGATCTTGTAAAGGATCGGTGAGTACACAGTTTCGATGGGATTTCATTGAGTAATGGTATAATTCTTTTGTAACCCCCTCGACCCGACCTAGACACCCGAATCCATTCATTAAACTTAGGTCCATTTTTATTTTTATCTTGTCTAGATGCATTATTATAACCTAAAGTGTGCATGCTGACAACAGGTGAAAACTCAACTAAATCGGGCGTCGATTAGACATCTAATTTAAGTCCCTAAAATGCAAATCTGGAAAGTTACGAGGATTTAATTAAAATTCGAATTACCAAACCTCAATTAATCAGATTACATGCTTGCTTGCCAAATTTTAGCTCAAATCGATAATGAAAACTCATACAATTGCATACAAGAACATCAAGGACCAAAATGAAAGAATCTAAAACTTCTTGTAAACACATTAACTGAATTAACGAAAGCCCATATCAGTACGCGGGGCACCCGTACAGGTATGGGGCTTCATATCAATAAGGCGTATCGGTACGTGTCCAAGGTGTATCGATACGCGGGCTCGATTGCAAAAAGTGGATTTGCAATAGCTAAAGCTTGTACTGATACGACCCTAGGTGTACCATTCTCAGGCCTAATTTCCAGCCTATTCGTACCGATACAAGGCCCCGCAAATTGGTATGGCCTAAACCAGAATGTTGAAATTTGTTGGTTTTACTTTCGAACATGGATTCAAACATGCCTTAACAAGACATAAACATATATACCATCTATCTAAGGATCAAACCATGCCAAACTATCAAAGAAACATGTTCAAATCATAGCAACAATCTTCAATCTCAAGACTAGAGGCATGCATCCTAGAAACCAAGTCATCCAAACTCAAATCTAAATCCACACCAAAACCAACCACATAAAGCCTCATACAACGCCACAACAACATTACAAACTTGCACATATATGGAGTTTAGCAAATAACCCTTCCAAACAACAACAAACCCCTTTGCCTTTATTACTAGTCTAGTTCAAAACAATACTTTTGAATAGTTCGAGTCCTTGGATTTCCCTTTGCTTGCTCGATGCCTCCAACCTTTAATTCTTTGCATTGATGGACAAAGAGAGCATAGGCACACTAGGCTTAGTGAGGAGTGCTCAAAACACAACACCATCAATGCATTTTAAACTGGTTTCCAGCTCACAATGACTTCATCATTAAAACAACTTTCAAAACATTATCAGGTTTTTTAAACCATGCATTTAACATGTCCAAAACATGCATATTAAACCATATGCAACATGTATCATGGATCAATAGCAAAATCCCATTTGCTAACCCTCAATTTAAGCTTTCCCATGCATAACAACCCATATGCAAGGCTTAAAGAGTAAACATGTATAAATCAACATTATACAACATAATCCATCAACATGATACATTATCAATTATATTGGCTTTCAAGTGATCATAAACCAAGTTCCACTTTACAAAATATTACATCAGATACACGGATTCAACAAGTGTTCTCTCAACACTTCATGCCATCTCAATCAGAATTCAAGGTACAATCACAACTGGGTACAATCACAACCCAATCATCTGTTAGATGCATAATCCACTAACGAGAGTTTTTGGCACGATATAACTCCTCAACCGTTAGGGTACTCGTGGTGGAGTATTCGGTATACATAAATCCCTCAACACCCGAGGTGAATTTTTATAGCGCACTATCAATCCTATGGCTAGCCAATTATATCCGATAATATTTAAAACCACATCAGTTGCCAATATAATTTATTATTAACCCTGTACCTCACTATTTTTATATGCAACATCAAAACCATTTCCAATGCATTAAACTATGCATTACAAGTATTTCACATACTTACATGGATCATTTTCCAAATGCATCCATCATCAATATATAATCAAAAACAGTATAAAACATACTTAAATCATGCATAAACAATAGGTAGCATGTAAGTCAAAAACAAATGCATAAAAACAATTTCGCCAAAGCACGATCGAGGGGGAAATCTCTTTATACTTACTTCCAAGTTTAAACTAGCATTTCAAGTTCAATTTAAACTCCCAATATAACCTTTAAATCATTTCAAAGTTAAAATCCACGTTCTCACTCACTAACTTCACAAAGCCTCGTTTGTTTATGCGAACTACTCCTCCAAAGCTTCTTAAACGGTGCCACAAGCTTGAGGATCAATCGCCCCTGATTTAACCACAAAAAAATAGGGGATTCAATGCATCAAAATGCATTCAAAGACACAACAACATTAATCCCCCAACAACACTTTCTAAAAACCCTTCCGCAACAACTGAAAACAACATCAAACATCCTCCAAACTTAACCCAGCCAAAACCTAAGGGTTTAATACATCAATTATCTTCAATTGACATCCAAAAACAACCTAACATCATCCTTATACTTCCAGCATTCATTAAACACCCATAACTCGCCAAAAATACAACACTAGCAACTTAAGAAATTAGAGATTCACTTAGTTTCATGATTCCAATGTTAAAGCCAACTTATCAACATTATAAAACATCAAAATCAAGATTATAACCAATCAAGAACCCAACAAAACATAACCAAAACAAAAATCACTTAATTTCATCAATTAAACCTTGATTTAACCAATTTCCACAATTAAATCATTAAAACTCATTAGAAAACATTAAAAATGATCAAATACTTGGGAGTTTCAATAAAGAACCATTCATTAGAGGAGAAGAACGAACCTTACCTCTAATGAGTGAATTTCCTCTCAATTGGATGTTTTACTCTTGAAAAACAAAAGATAATAATGAGATTTTGTAAAAAAAAGATTGAAGAATCCATTAGAAATAAAAGGTTTTGGAAAACAAGATACCTCAAATATTTGATGCAAAAGAGAGTGTTTGGCTGAAGAGAAGTTGAGAGAAAAGTTTGAGAAAAGAAGTTATGTCAAAAATGTTTTTAGGAAAAAACCACATTCCTTTAATTAGTCCCCTTTTAATTTTTTTAATTAAAACTAATTAAAAATAATCCAAACTAAGAGGGAAATCAGATTAAAAAATTTAGGTAAAATAGCTCCTTAAAGATTCGAAGTTTTGATATTTTTTTCAAAACAGTAAGTAAAAACAGTTTTCAATCCTTACATTTTGGTCACTAGCCAAAATGTCTCATTTTCAAATTCTATTTTCCAAAATTGACTTTAACCAAAAATATCCATATATTAAATAATTTTTTTTATATATTTTCCCGTATTTTTTCGCACCAAAAATATTTATTCCAATTTTAATCCCAAATCTGACTCATCTTTAATCCCGGTCCACCAGACCGTCTAATCAACCCTAGAAACTCCTAGGTCCAAAATCGGGGCATTACAACTCTTCCCCACTTAGAAAATTTCATCCTCAAAATTTTACCTCAAGGAAACAAATGCGAAAACTGCTTCAATATGTCTGCCTTACTCTCCCACGTGGCCTCCTCAACTCCACGGTGTCGCCACAACACCTTCACAAGCTCGATCGTCTTGCCACGAAGAAACTTACTACTAGAATCAAGGATCTCAACAGGTTCCTCATCATAAGACAAATCCAGTTGCAACTCAATGTCCTCCACTAGCATGACATGCGATGGATCCGACCGATACCTCCGCAACATCGACACATGAAACACATCATGAATCTTTTCCAACTCATGAGGCAACCTCAACCAATAAGCTACAGGAACTACATGCTCTAAAACTTCATATGGTCCAATAAACCTCAGACTAAGCTTACCCTTACGTCCGAACTGCATCACCTTCTTCCAAGGTGACACCTTTAAGAACACAAGATCACCAACATCATACTCTATCTCCCTACGCTTCAAATCCGCCTAGGATTTCTGGTGATCCAAAGCCGCTATCGAGCTATACAAACAAGCTTTATTTTCTCATTCGTGTCTTTCAACACATCCGACATAGAAAGATGTTTTTCCCCAACCTCAACCCAACACAAAGGCGTACGACACTTCCTACCATACAAGGCTTTATACGATGCCATTTGTATACTAGCCTGATAATTATTGTTATAAGAAAACTCCACCAAAGGCAACTACTCCTCCCAAGTCCCTTGGAAATCAATGATACAACAATGCAACATATCCTCAAAAACTTGGACCACACATTCAAACTAACCATCCGTCTGAGGATGATACGGAGTACTGAAATTCAAACGTGCACCCAAAGCCCGATGCAAACACTCTCAAAAACTCACTGTAAACCGTAAATCTCTATCCGAAACTATAGACTTAGGCACCCCGTGCAAATGCACAATCTCAGCAATGTACAACTCCACCAACTTATCCAAGGTATACGTTGTATGTGCTGGCACAAAATGTGCACACTTTGTAAACTGATCCACAATCACCAAAATGGTATATTTTTAATGGGCGTCAACAGAAACCCAAACACAAAATCTATGGTGATTCTATCCCACTTCCATTTCGGTATCCTCAATGGTTGCAACAACCCAGAAGGAAACTGATGCTCGGCCTTAACACATTGGCACACCATGCTTCTAGCAACAAAATCAGCCACATCTTTCTTTAAACCAACCCAATGGTACTCCTCTTTCAACTCCTCGATACATTTTGGTACTACCGGGATGTATAGCAAAAGGAATAACATGCGCTTCGGTCAAAATGATACACCTCAACTCATCGTCACTAGGCACCACTATCCGATCTTTAAAACAAAACACCCCATCATCATTAAGATGAAAAATTGTTGGATTTCCATCCATGATATCCTTAACATGTGATACCAACGCATCATCATAAGGTTGTTTTTCCTTAATCAACTATGACAAAGATTGCTTTACTTGCAACTCGGCCAATAAGCCTCCATCTTGCGTCACACTTAACTATGCTAACATCGCCCTCAACCCCATCACAACTTTCCTACTCAAAGCATCGGCTACAATATTAGCCTTTCTCTGATGATACTCGATTGTCAAATCATAATCCTTAAGCAACTCCAGCCATCTATGTTTCCTAAGATTCAAATCCTTTTGAGTCATCAAATACTTCAAACTCTTGTGATCCGTGTAAACAACACACTATCACCATAGAGATAGTGCCTCAAAAATTTCAAAGTAAACACAACTGCGGCAAGCTCAAGATCATGCGTATGATAATTGAGCTTGTGCACCTTCAACTTCTAGATGCATAAGCCACAACTTTTCCTTCTTGCATTAACACACAACTCAAACCTACATATAATGCATCGTCAAACTCCCTACCCAATTCAGGTTGAATCAAGATCGAAGCTTGCGTCAAAGCCTCCTTCAACTTTTCAAAAACCCACTGTCTATCCTCCATTCACTCAAAACAGACGTTCTTCTACAATAACTTGGTTAAAGGAGCAGCAATCTTCGAAAAACCATCCACAAACGGACAGTAATAACCAGCCAACCCAAAGAAACTATGAACCTTCGATACAAACTTAGGTGACTTCCAACCTATCACCGCCTCAATCTTCTATGGTTCGACCCGAATTCTTTCAGCAGGCACAATGTGCCCAAGAAAAACAACTCATTAAGCCAAACTCACACTTGCTTAACTTGGCATACAACTGATTATCTAACAACGCTTGAAGCACAATCCGCAAGTGTTTATCATGATCCTCCTTGGTACGAGAGTACACAAGGATATCATCAATAAACAAAACCATGAATTGGTCCAAAAACTCATGAAACACCCGATTCATCATATCCATGAACGCAGACGGAGCATTGGTCAAACCAAAAGGCATCACCAAAAACTCATAATGCCCGTACCTCGTACGGATAGTAGTTTTAGGTACATCCGCATATTTTACCTTCTACTGATAATACCCAAGCCTCAAATCAATCTTAAAGAACATAGAAGCACCTCTAAACCAATCGAACAAATCATCAATCCGTGGCAAATGATACTTATTCTTAATCGTCAACTTGTTTAGTTGCCAATAATCAATACACATCCGTATCGTGCCATCCTTAATTTTCACAAACAACATCGGTGCACCCCATGACGAAACACTATGCCTAATAAACCTTCGATCAAGCAACTCTTGAAGTTGCATCTTTAACTCCTTCAATTCCTTCGGTGCCATGTGATAGGGAGCAATAGACATCGTAGCTGTATTTGCATACAACTCAATGCCAAACTCAACCTCTCTATCTGGTGGCAAACCCGACAACTCCTCTAGAAAAACACTTGAAAACTCACATACCGTACAGATGTCCTGAACACACACCTCTTTTGATCCCATAACATAGGCTAGGAATGCTTGACTTCCAAAATCCATCAAACGACTCGCTTTTAGAGCCGAAACAACATTGGGCAAGAACTTAGCATTTTCACCCATAACAAACACTTCATAATCATTGGCAAGTTTCAAAGAAACTCGATTGGATTCAAAATCAGCCACCGCCCAATGCTCGGTTAACCAATCCATGTCCAAGATACATCAAAACCGTGAAATGACAACTCCATCAAATCAACCACAAACACATGACCTTGAACCATGAAAAGACATCTCCTAAACAACATTCTGGTAACAACCGTCTCACTGAAATAACTAGTTACATGCATACCCACATCCAACACTTCCACATGTATATTAAGCAAATGCACATGCTCACGCAAGGTATATGAATGCTTTGAACCAGAATCAACCAAAGAAAGCAATGACAAATATTGCAATGTAAATGTACCTACAATCACGTCGATGTCATTATGTCCCTCACGATGTGCGTACACCCTCGTAAGACCACCACCCTTTGGTTGGATAGCAACAGTATAAGCCACCATCCTCAGACCCTCGTTCTTACATTGAAACTGTCCCCATACACGACCACATCCTTTCTGTGGTGCAACCGCAGGTGCACTGGCCTGTTCACCACCCATCAACAATAGAAAATCATGTCTCAGATGGTCGCTCGATCCATAGCTCCAACAAGAGTTAGCAACAACGGCATTAGAAGTATGTCCCTCATGAGCCAAACAGTCTTGCCTTATATGATTATGCAATCCACAAATCCAATAGGTGTTATGTACTGCTCTAGCCTGGGTACCCTAACCCTATAATCCTTGCCCAGCACCACCTCCACCTCATCTCACTCAGGATGATACCTTTTATCATTTTGCTTTTTAAATTGACCACCACCAGAACCAAATTCCACAACTCTCTTGCCAGAGCTAGAACCTTCTACATGAACCAATAAACCCAGGTTCTACTCGATGTCCCTCACTCGTGTAACCAACACGTCAAAATTGGTGTAGTTAAAAGTTAACATATATGTCTTAACATTCTGTACCAAACCGTAATGGAATCGATCACAGTGATGCCGCTCATCCGGTACCAATTTAGGAGCATACTGGCTCAACCGTACAAATCGTACCTCATACTCCCCTATGAACATACTGCTCTAAACCAAGGATATAAACTCGTGCTTCTTCTCATCCAAGTACCTAACTCCATATACTTATTCTTAAAGGCAGCTCAAAAGAACTCCCAAGTCACATCACCGGGTTCTATGCCCGCAGTCATAGTTGTCCACCAACTATACGTGTCTCCTTGTAACAGAGATACAACACATCCCAGCTTACGGGCATCATTACACCTTATTTGTTCCAAAATATTGGCCATCCACTCCTTGGATGCCTCAGGTTCCAACCCTCGGTACTAATCTCCTCCCAAACTATAGAGACATTCTAGCGGCAACCCCATCTTCCCAGAAGCTGGTAAAGACACATGCGCTCCAGCAACAACAACTTGAAAAGCTTCATTCATCGCCTATATCTAAGGCACCATATCACCCAACACTAGCCCAACTGGTGCAGGTGATACTTGCTCCACTCCTACAGGTGGATTAGGCGGAGGGGGTAGCAACCCTCTAGGAGGTATAACATCCTCCTGATTTCCCTGCCCAATGGCAGCAGCAATCGTGATAGATTTCAATTCTCTCCTTGGTCTCATCGTGCTAAAATATCTAAGGCACGGTAATTACACCAAAACAAAAACAACCAGGCCAAATTCAAGCAAGGATCCAAGACATCTATTCCAAATAAAACATTTTAGAATATAGTAATAAGGCAATGTGTCCCACAAATAACCCCCAACATGGCATATAACGATCAACGTACTTATAAACAATCAGCGTGCATAGCAAACAACAGTAATCCATCAAATACAATATTCCAACAATCATAACTACATCCTACTTATCGCAAACTTGGCTCTGATACCATCAAATGTAACCCTCTCGACCCGGCCTAGACGCCAGACCGAATTGAGCGAGCTACATTGGGTTTTGCCAAAACAAAACCTGAATCGATTAACTAAACTTAGGCCTATTTTTTTTCTTTTTGTCTTGTCTAGATGCATCATTATAACCTAAAGTTTGCATGTTGGCAGCGGGTGAAAACTCAACTAAATCATGCATCGATTAGACATCCAATTGCGCAAATTGCATTTTAGATGCAAATCTGGAAAGTTACGAGGATTTAATTAAAATTTGAATTACCAAACCTCAATTAATCAGATTACATGCTTGCTAAATTTTAGCACAAATCGATAATCCAAACTCATACAATTGCATAAAAGAACATTAAGGACCAAAATGAAAGAATATGAAACTTCATGTAAACACATTAACTGAATTAACGGCAGCCCGTATCAGTATGCGGGTCACCCATACTGATACGAGGCTTCATATCAACAAGGCGTACAAGTACGTGTCCAAGGCGTATCGGTACGCAGGCTCGATTGCAAAAAGTGGATTTGTAGTAGCTAAAGCTTGTACCGATACGACCCTAGGTGTACCGATCCCAGGCCTAATTTCTAACTTACTCATACTGATACGAGGCCCCGCGAATCGGTACGGCCTGACCCAAAATGTTTAAATTTGCTGGTTTTACTTTCACACATGGATTTAAACATGTCTTAACAAGTCTTAAACATGTATACCATCTATCTAAGGATCAAACCATGACAAACTATCAAAGAAATATGTTCAAATCATAGCAACAATTTTCAATCTCAAGACTAGAGGCATGCATCCTAGAAACCAAGCCATCCAAACTTAAAACATAGATCCACACCCAAACCAACCACATAAAGCCTCATACAACACCACAACAACATTACAAAACCAACCACATAAAGCCTTTATTACTACTAGGCTAGTTCAAAACCATAATTTTGAATAGTTCGAGTCCTTGGATTTCCCTTTGCTTGCTCGCTACCTCTAACCTTTAATTCTCTTCATTGATGACAAAGAGAGCGTAAGCACGCTAGGCTTAGTGAAGAGTGCTAAAAACACAACATCATCAATGCATTTTAAATCTGTTTCCAACTCACAATGGGTTCATCATTAAAACAACTTTCAAAACATTATCATGCCTTTTAAACCGTGCACTTAACATTTCCAAAACATTCATATTAAAACATATGCAACATGTATCATGGATCAACAGAAAAATCTCATTTGCTAACCCTCAATTTAAGCTTTCTCATGCATAACAACCCATATGCAAGGCTTAAATAGAAAACATGTATAAATCAACATTATACAACATAATTCATTAACATAATACATTATCAATTATATTGGCTTTCAAGTGATCATAAACCAAGTTCCACATTACAAAATATTACATCGGATACACGAATTCAACAAGTGTCATCTCAACACTTCATGACATCTCAACCGGAATTCAAGGTATAATCACAACCGGGTACAATCACAACCCAATCATCGGTTAGATGCATAATCCACTAAAAGAAGTTTTCGGTACCATATAACCCCTCAACCGTTAGGGTACTCGTGGTATTCTATTCGGTACACATAAAACCCTTAACACCCGAGGCGACTTTTTATAGTGCACTAGCAATCCTATGGCCGGCCAACTATATCCAATAAATTTTAAACCACATCACTTGACAATATAATTCATTATTAACCATGTACCTTACTATTTTTCTATGCAACATCAAAACTATTTCCAATGCATTAAACCATGCATTACAAGTATTCAACATACTTACATGGATCATTTACCAAATGCATCCATTATCAATATATGATCAAAAACAGTATAAAACATACTTAAATCATGTATAAATAGTAGGTACCATGTAATTCAAAAACAAGTGCATAAAAACAATTTCGCCAAAGCACGATCGAGGGAGAAATCTCTTTATACTTACTTTAAAGTTTAAACTAGCATTTCAAGCTCAATTTAAACTCCCAATATAACCTTTAAATCATTTCAAAGTTGAAATCCACATTCTCACTCACCGACTTCGCAAAGCCTCGTTCGTCGATGCGAACTACTCCTCCAAAGCTTCTGAAACGGTGCCACAAGCATGAGGATCAATCGCCACTGATTTAACCATACAAAAATAGGGGATTCAATGCATCAAAATGCATTCACAGACTCAGCAACATTAATCCCCAACAACACTTTCCAAAAACCATTCCGCAACAACCGAAAACAACATCAAACATCCTTTAAACTTAACCGAACCAAAATATATGGGTTTAATCCATCAATTATCTTCAATTGACATCCAAAAACAACCTAACATCATCATTATACTTCTAGCATTCATTAAACACCCATAACTCACCAAAAATACAACATTAGCAACCTAAGAAATTCGAGATTCACTTAGTTTCGGGATTCCAATGTTAAAGCCAACTTATCAACATTATAAAACATCAAAATCAAGATTAAAACCAATCAAGAACCCAACAAAACATATCCAAAACAAAAATCACCTAATCTCATCAATTAAATCTTGATTTAACCAATTTCCACAATTAAATCATTAAAACTCATTAGAAAACATTAAACAAGGATCAAATACTTGCGAGTTTCAATAAAGAACCATTCATTAGAGAAGAAGAATGAACCTTGCCGCTAATGAGTGAATTTCCTCTCAATTGGATGCTTTGCTCATGAAAAACAAAAGATAACAATGAGATTTTGTAAAACAAGATTGAAGAATCCATTAGAAATAAAAGGTTTAGGAAATAAAGATTATTACCTCAAATCTTTGATGCAAGAGAGAGTGTTTGGCTGAAGAGAAGTTGAGAGAAAAGTTTGAGAAAAGAAGTTACGTCAAAAATATTTTTCGGAAATAACCATATTCCTTTAATTAATCCCCTCTTAATTTCCTTAGTTAAAATAAATTTAAAATAATCCAAATTAAGAGGAAAATCAGATTAAAAATATTTGGTAAAATAGCTTCTTAAAGATTCAAAGTTTTGATCCTTGTTTAAAACAGTCACTAAAAACAATTTTCAATCCTTACATTTTGGTTAGTAGCCAAAATGTCTCGTTTCCAAATTCCATTTTCCAAAATTTAATTTACCAAAAATATCCATATATTAAATAATGATTTTTAGATATTTTCCCATATTTTTCGCGCACTAAAAATATTTATTCTGATTTTAATCCCAAATTCAACTCGAATCTCTAATCCCGATCCATCGAACCGTCTAATCAACCTAGAAACTCGTGGGCCTAAAACCGGGGCATTACAACTGTAGGTATCAGTTGTTATTTTCGGCAAGAGTGAGATCTAGAAAGAAAATCTGCTTGGTTTGGTTGTTTGTTGGTTGTATAAGACTACGGTGTGTACATGCTACCTTTTAACATGAGACTCGAGGTTTGTGATCGAACCTTATCCCTTGGTGTGATTTCATGCGGTGACAGATCCTAGTGATGGTGCAAATGAAGTGTTTTCCAGATACGTGATAGTTTGGAGTGTAAGACTCTTGCGTGAACCAAGCTTGTGGGAGCTGCATTAGTTGTCGTTTTAATGTAAAGCATGTTGAGATCTAAGGTTAGCCTTGAGATATGTAGATACATCATTTTCTTTCAAAATTCTTGCACCGGGAAAGCAATGATATCGATAAAGGATGTCATTGAAGTTAGAGTCTCCTTCAAGGAGTCACCACAAGAAGAATCGTTTCATATTGGTTGCAGCAGCTGTTTGACCTCCCATTCTTAGATTATTAGGTGTTGTGGAAATATTTTGTGTGCAACAGTCTTTTGGGCTCTACAACATAAATTAAGTTTCTTTGATAACGTATTTGTGTGATAGTTTTGTCGGGGTATTGTTGGGTTTTGCTTGTCGTCTGTAATGTACCGTGCGAGGGTGGATTCCTTCTAAGAGAAAGAATCAGTTGAGAGTTCGTTTGTATCATTAGAAGAAAAAGGTTTAGATTGAAAAGTGTTGTGAGAGAGATTAGAGAAGCGCAACAGGAAATCTTTGAGAATGTTGAAGAGTTATAACAGTTTAAACATCTTCTTTGATTTATGGATACAAATTTTGACGATGAAATTTTCTTTAAGGAGGGGAGATTTGTAACATCCTGATTTTTCAGATTAGTAATCGGGTCTCGGCTTCAGATGTTGGATCTTTAAACTGGATATTAAAGAATAAAATAATTATTTTGGAAAGGTTATTTGAAAGAAAGTGTGGTGGAAGATGAGGGAAAAATCAGATTTTCCTCTCTCTTCTTTTTTCCTTTTTTCTTTCTTCATTTTGTCTCATTTTCTACTCTTCCTCCATCAAGTGTCCATGTCTAATCTATCACCATCGGGGTATCCGTATTCGACACCTCCTACGCCATTGTGTTCACCTCGCCAAGACGAGTCAGCTGGTGGTCGGGGTGTCAGCGTCAAAACCACTACCAGATGGGTTGAGAGAGTTGAAGTTTTAGCTTTTCAAGAAAATGGGGTTCGAGTGTTCAAAACCAAAAATTGAGGCCACCCTTGGAACCAGCATTGTCAGAAATGCCGGACTGAAGCTTGCAGGACAATTCTCATCGCATGCGCGTGGGCGTGCTCTAGTAGCAGTTGGAGCTATCCAGCCGGCTGGGCCAAGCCAGCTGGGTCAGCCGCCAAGCTGTCCTGTTGATCCAAACCCGAGCCAGCCTGCAAGCCACAAGCTGAGCCAGCAGCCATTGACCTTTGTTGACCAGTGTTGACCATTGACCGACATTGGGTTTTTTTAGGGTTTCTCGATGTTCTGAGTCCATTGGCATAGTCTGTTTCACCAGATTCGAACTCGGTAAGCTATTTTTACGTATTTTATCCCCTAAAGTAGTCTGATAGTGTAGAATGGCTTATGTAGTCGTATTTGTTTTATCTAAGGAATTTGTGGACTCGAATATTGGATTTAAAGAGATGGTTAGAGGAGCTTGGTAGAGGATTTATCACTTTCGCTTATGGTTAGTACACCTTGAACTTCTATTACTTCATGAGCATCATAAATGTGATTACCTTGCATCTTAGTATCTGCAAATTTGGTAGCCGATAAATAAGCATGTGTTTAGACCGGTATTATGAGACTTGGTAGATATTGAGATGCCTGATGAGCTTGAGAATATTCGAGACTATTATGAGCCTTAGAGACAGTTTAGGGTCATTTGAATACTCGTATATTTATCTGATTGGTTGATCTACATGTTGTGTGTCTTGAGTGCTTGAAATATGAATTGGCATGTTCGATGGAAATTATACTAAACGTACTGATAATTGGTAATATTCAAATAATTGACCATAAATTCAGGAATTAATAATAAATGAATGTGAAGCCGGTAATTAATATTAATTGAACGAATGTGTTAGTAAACAAACCCTGGTAACTTTCATAAGCCTTAGGGATCGAATAAAGTGTTGTAAAATCTTAATTCAAGGAAGTGGTGTGAACCTGTATGTAGGGTATCGGTACGAGCTTTAGCCATACCGGTACACGGTTAGGGTTTGTATCAGTACGGGTTGACCCGTACCGGTACTTATGGAAATTAAGAATTTCCAACAAGCTATATTAGTATCAGTACGCATGTGAGTATCGGTACCCAGGGGTACTGTACAATACTCGTGTTCGAGTATCGGTACCCACTGAACGGAATAATCTATAATGCTATGAAAAGATGGAAATTGACATGGGATGTTGATGATCTAATACAGATTAATGAGATAATTAATAAGGATATTAATGTACTCTTCCATAATGTATTAATAAATCGGTAAACTTAATTCGGTGGCTTGTGGTAATAGTAACTATATGAGATCCTTGGTGGATCGAGAAATGTTGTGTGATGTATGGTTATCGTGTCAATGTTGTGTTTGGTTTGGAAACTTGGTTGGTTGTGTCACCTTTGATTGATGAGATTCAGATACCCAAAGAAAGAATGTTGCAACATCATGGCTAGAGCTGCCGAATGTACGTTCTCGACGTTGTGTGACACCAAGCCTCATTCGATGATACATGAGGAGAGATACCGAGTATGGGTGTATGTTCCTAAGGCTGTATGACACTGGGCCTCACCTAGAGAGAGTGTACGTTCTCGAGGTTGTGTGACATCTGGCCTCACTCCGGATTTGTGGCATGACTTTGTGTGCTTGTGTGCCATGTATGATGTGTTTCTATGATGAGAGCATGTGTTTAGGTGACTAGTGGTAGCGCCACATGTTTATTTATCTATCCTTATTGCTCATACTAGCTTTCATGCTTATGTTTATGATTAGCATAAAGTATAGTAGAGTAGATGTGTACCACTGAGCTTTGTAAGCTCAGCGCTTGGAATCATTGTTTCTGTGCGTAGGTTGATTGTCGGATCGTAGGTTCGAGAAGCACTATCAGTACGAGATTCTAGCATGTGGAGGTTTTTAGAGTATGGTACTTGCGTTTATTGGGCTATGTATTTATAGGACCTTACATGGTCGAGTATGTAATTCTTATTTTTGAAATTGTATTAACCAAATCAAATGTTCAAATGCTTTAAATTTAAATTGGAGCTCATTTGTATCGTTTGATTATTTAACTATATTTTCAATTGTGGGCTTTAAACGTTTTTGAGAAATACCTTGTTGGGCTAAACCCAGTTTGAGAAATTTTAATGATTTTGGGTTGGGCTTGAGGCCCAATTGTGACATCTGGGTCGAGGGTGTTACATGTCAGGCTCATATGTTTTGGTTTGGTTTCGGTTGTTGAATTGATGGAAATCTGATTTCTTGTTTATGCAAGGGTATTGATCCTCGTTGAATAAGTGTTGTGGTAAGATTTAGAGGTCGATGTCAGTTTGTTTAATTCGTCATAATTGTAAGCGCTTGAATGTAAGGTTTTTATCGTGGATAGTGAGTGAGGATTGAGAGTAACAATCCCTGTGGACTTGTTAGATTCACTCTTTCCCTAGTTTGTGGATGTTACCCTTATTATAGGTTGCTCTGTGAGCATAATGCATGCTTTAGTTTTCGAGCGAGAGTCTCGAAGCTTCGTGGTTCTGGGTGAACCCATTTTTTGGTAATGGGCGTGAGGAACCATTATTTCCCTAGCGTGATCTCTTTGTTTCGGTGATGTTAATTCGAGAGCAGTTTTGTAACTTTTTAGGCAATTTTAACTCATGCAATGGATACGAGGGTTGAGAGTGAAATTTTAGAGTTACGGACGTTTATGAGGTTGTTGAAGTGCTCTTCGAGGAATGAGCGGGCTTACCTCTTTATAGTGGGTTAGAACCCACAATAGAGGTAATGTCGAGTTCAACGTTAGTGTCCATCATCTTGTGGTATGGCACCAAATAAACTTTTAGAGTGAGGACTTATTTTTAAAAGTGAGTGATATAGGTGTCGTTGCCAAGTGGTTCACCTTGGGACGTGCCTGTGTTGTTTTCAATAGTGGTATGGTGAAGAGTGTTGGTGTTGAATGTTGTTTGTCGATGAGTAACGATGGAGGACTGATGGGTGTCTAATCCATAAAAATAAATACATGTTTGAACTAAGAAGTTTGTAGTAGCGGTAAGCAGGGTCGATCCCACACAGAGCGATAAGAGATTAAGTTTATATAAAAATAAAAGACAATAACATAAGTGGGAGATTTGTGTTTGAGTTTAAATAAAAGACTAAGAAAGAAATTTAAAAGTAAATGAGTTTGATGATGAGATGAATTCTAGCCAAGGTAGTTCTCAAAATATCAATCCAAGTAATTAGATCACCGATCTTCAAAAGATAAACCTGCATAAATCTCAAGTAGCTTGGTTTTAGGCTAGATAATATTCCACAAAAAAAACCCAATCTCTTCTTTGAAAGGTAATAACTTAATAATTCATAAATCACTAACTCTTATTATCAAGATTAAAATTCTTTAGATAATCCACTTAAGAATTAAAACCTATCAAATAGCATTAACAAACTTTAAAAGACCCAAAACACATAAACTAGAAATTTGATAATCCATACTTATTGTAACGCCCCGGTTTTGGGCCTAGGAGTTTCTAGGCTAATTAGACGGTCCGGTGGACCAGGATTAGAGATTCGAGTCGGATTCAGCATAAAAATCAGAATAAATATTTTTGAGTGAGAAAATATCCTAAAATCATTATTTAATATATGAATATTTTTGGTAAAGTCAATTTTGGAAAATGGAATTTGGAAATTGGACATTTTGGCTAGTGACCAAAATGTAAAGAATGTAAAATTGCTTTAGTGACTATTTTGAAAAATGGTCAAATCTTAGAATCTTTAAGGAGCAATTTTACCAAATGTTTTAATCTAGTTTTCCTCTTAATTTTTATTAATTTAAATGAGTTTTAATTAGTGAATTAAAGGAGATTTAATTAAGGAAAGATGGTTATTTTCCTAAAACTACTTTTGACGTAACTCTTTTTCTAAAACTTTTCTCTCAAAGTCTCTTCAGCCAAACACTCTCTTTTGTATCAAAGATTTTAGGTAATGGTCTTGATTTCTTAAGCTCTTAATTTCTAATGGACTCTTCAATCTTGTTTTCCAAAATCTCATTGTTTTCCTTTGTTTTTCAAGAGTAAAACATCCAATTAAGAGGAAATTCACTCATTAGAGGTATGGTCCGTTATTCTCCTCTAATGAATGGTTCTTTACTGAAATTATCAAGTATTTGATCCTTGTTTAATGCTTTCTAAAGAGTTTTAATGATTTAATTATGGAAATTGGTTAAATCAAGGTTTAATTGATAGAATTGAGTGATTTTCATGTTGGATCTGTTTTGCTGAGTTTTTGATTGGTTTTAATCATGATTTTGATGATTAATAATGTTAATAAGTTGTTTTGAACATTGGAATCCCGAAACTATGTGAATCTCTAATTTCCTAGGATGTTAGTGATATGTTTTTGGTAAGTTTGGGTGTTTTATGAATGCTGGAAGTATAAGGATGATATTGAGTTGTTTTTGGATGTTAATTGAAGGTAATTGATAGATTAAACCTTTAAGTTTTGGCTGGGTTAAGTTTGGAAGGTGTTTGAGGTTGATTTTGGTTGTTGCGGAAGGGTTTTTGGATAGGGTTGTTGGGGATTAATGTTGCTGAGTCTTTGAATGCATTTTGATGCATTGAATCCTCTGTTTTTTGTGTGGCTAAATTAGGGGAGGTTGATCCTCAAGCTTGTGGCAGCATTTTGGAAGCTTGAGAGGAGTAGTTTGCATCGACGAACGAGGTTTTGCGAAGTCGGTGAGTGAGAACGTGGATTTCAGCTTTGAAATGGTTTAAAAGGTTGTTTTGGGAGTTTAAATTAAGCTTGAAACGTTGGTAACTCATAAGTACGTATGATGAGATTTCTCCCTCGGTCGTGCTTTGGCGAATTTGTTTTTATGCACTTGTTTTTGAATTACATGGTACTTATTGTTTAAGCATGTTTTGAGGATGGTGTATACTGATTTTGATCATATATTGATGATGGGTGCATTGGGAAAATGATCCATGTAAGTATGAGGAATACTTGTAAATGCGTGGTTTAATGCATTGAAAATGGTTTTGTATGTTGTATGTAAAAATAGTGAGGTACATGGTTAATAATGAATTATATTTGCAAGTGATATGGTTTAAAATGTTATCGGATAAAGTTGGTTGGCTATAGGATTGATAGTGCACTATAAAAAGTCACCTCGGGTGTTGAGGGATTTATGTGTATCGAATACTCCACCACAAGTACCCTAATGGTTGAGGGGTTATATGGTACCAAAAACTCTTGTTTATGGATTATACATCTAACTGATGATTTGGGTTGTGACGGTACCCAATTGTGATTGTACCGGTTGTGATTGTACCTTAATCTTGGTTGAGATTGTATGAAGTGTTGAGAGGACACTTGTTGAATCCGTGTATCCGATGTAATATTTTGTAAAGTGGAACTTAGTTTATGATCACTTGAAAGCTAATATAATTGATAATGTATCATGTTCATGGATTATGTTGTATAATGTTGATTTATACTCGTTTACTCTTTAAGCCTTGCATATGGGTTGTTATGCATGGGAAATGTTAAATTGAGGGTTAGCAAATGGGATTTTGTTGTTGATCTATGATACATGTTGCATATGGTTTAATATGCATATTTTGGAAAAGTTAAGTGCATGGTTTTAAAAGGCATGATGATGTTTTAAAAGGTATTGAAAATGAGATTTTCATAGTGGTTTGATAACCGGTTTTAAATGTATTGATGGTTTTTTGTTTTGAGCACTCCTCGCTAAGCCTAGTGTGCTTGCGCTCTCTTTGTCCATTAATACGGAGAATTAAAGGTTGGAGGTAGCAAGCAAGCGAGGGGAAATCCAAGGACTTGATTTTATCGAAAGTATGACTTGCAAACTAGACTAGTAGCAATAAAGGCAATGGGGTTCATTGTTGTTTGGGAGGGCTATTTGCTAAACTCCCGGTTTGTGCAATTTTATATCGTTGTTGTGGAGTTGTATGAGGCTTTATATGTTTGGTTTGGAAGTGGATTTACATTTCGTGTGTTGGTTGGATTGGTTTCTAGGAAGCATGCCTCTAGACTTATGATTGAAGTATGTTGCCATGTTTTGATCATGTTTCATTGATATTCTGGCATGGTTTGATCCTTAGATAAGTGGTATACATGTTTATGGATGGTTAAAGCAGGTTTGAATCCTTGATCATATGAAAAACCAGCAAAATAGGACATTTTAGGTTAGGGCCCCCGTGTATCAGTACGAGTAGGCTGGAAAATAGTCTGGGATCGGTACACCAAAGGTTGTATCGGTACGGGCTTTAGCTACTAGAAATCGAATTTTTGCAACTGAACCCGAGTACCGATACGCCTTGCTATTGTACCGATACGACCCTGTGTAATGAAGCCTTGTATCGGTACGGGTGCCCAGCGTACCGATACGAGCTGCCGTTAATTTAGTTAATGCGATTCCTGAAGTTTCCGATTCTTTCATTTTGGTCTTCAATGTTCTTGAATGCAATTGTATGAGTTTGGATTATCGTTTTGAGCTAAAATTTGGCAAGCAGGCGTTTAATTTGATTACTTGAGGATTGCTAACTCGAATTTTAATTAAATCCTCGTAACTTTCCATATTTACAATTTAGTCCTTAAATTGCAACTTGCGCAAGCGGATGTCTAATCGACACCCGATTTAGTTGAGATTTCACCCGCTACTAGCATGCTCACCTTAGGTTGTAATGTTGCATCTAGATAAGATAAAAAGAAAAAATGGACCTAAGTTTAGTTAACCATTTTGGGTTTTGTTTCGGTAAAACTCAATGTAGCTCGCTCGGTTCAGTTTGGCGTCAAGGCCGTGTCGAGGGGTTTACACTTATCAAGAATATGAAATTATACCTTCAAAAAACATAGTCCAGGTTTTCTTACCACTTGCATCAATAATCCATGATTTGGTTGTTGCATACGTATAATCCAACATACACATAAAGAATAAGCTCAGAAGATATACAAATACTTGTAGATAGATGAAGAATATGAAGTCTCACTAAAACTAGAATTAAAAACCTTGAATCTACACTTGACTAGAAAAAAAGGGTTTAGCTACTCTTGGAGTAGGTGACGACTACAAAGGATTTTAAGGTTTGGTATGTGATTTACTGTTCGTTTTTCTCTTTCTATTATGATCCTATTTATAAGGAAAGTCTTTTACATCAATAATGGGAAGGAATTACATTAAAATACAAAACCATAATCCTACATTAAATGCAATAAAGTAGAAGTCCACTTTGAGTGAGATTTCTTCTCCTCTAAGGAATTCCGGCTGTGCCCACGCCTTATCTGGCAAATGTTACTACCTTGCGCAAGTAAATCTCCCAAATTGTGCTAAAACTCCTCTTTTATGCATGAAACGTTCTTTAGCCATAAAAACACCTAGAAAATCAAATAGAAACCAAAACAAAGGCTTTGAGATAGATTAGTATGCTAAAACATAGGAACTTATATATGAAAAACATGCCAATATACGACTTATCATATATCCCCACACTTAGATTATGCTTGTCATCAAGCATATTGAAACTCAAAACCTAGGGTCCTTTCGGTAAATAGAAAAGATAAGAGAAGTAATAAGTCCATGATTGCAATTTGCACAAGCAAATAATCACTCAATTGATTATCATTAAGTCAAGGATGGAATAAAATCAAACACACTCACAAAGGATTCACTCAATTTTGCTCAAGGTGTTTAAGGGACAACAACACTCAAGTCAAAGCATGTAAAAGAATCTTACCATAGGCTTGCAAATATATCACATCCCCGCCACTAGTTGGGCCGAATTACGAGATCAAAAGGTCTTTATATTCGGTTGTAACGAGGCTTAGGAAAATGTATGATGAGAAAGACTTTTAGGCCTTTTGAATCGAAGAACGTCACACTCCTTTTTCTCTTTTTTATCAAGCTTTTTGCACAAATTTATTTTTAGGAGAAACGAGGATTCAACCTTTTTTTACACTTTTTGTATTTTTCTTTTGAACAAACAAGATACTTTTTTTATTTTTTTCTTTTCTTTGTTTTCAAAATTTTCTCCCTTTTCTTTTCTTTTGCTTGATTTTTCTTTTTTTAAGTAAGGAAAGTGTGTACACTACAACATAATAGGTTTTTAGCGGCCCTATAGGGGCATTTTTTAGCGCCACTAAAAACCCTGGCAGCGCTTAAAAAACGCCGCGAAAAGTGCCGCTGAAACCAGCGCCGCAAAAATTCGCAGCGTTCGTGTATGAGAAATGCCGCAACATATCATGTTCTATAGTGGCGTTTGATAAACAAAATGCTGCTAATAACCTTTCTTTAGTGGTGTTTTATTTTATAAACACCGCAGTATGTCCTAATTTTTAGTGGCGTTTTTTGCCACAAACGCCGCAAGAGACCTTTCTTTAGCGGTGTTTTGATGTACAAACGCCGCAATGTGTTATGATTTTTAGTGGCGTTTTTTGCCAAAACCCCCCAAATTTGACGCCTTTAGTGGCGTTTTCATCCCAAAACGCCGCAAAAGAGCACAACTATTTTAATTGTTTTGATTAATTAAATAAAAAAGTTAAAACCCAAAATTAAATTGATCAATTATACTTTCAAATGAATAAACTAACATCCAATTTCAAATGTGATCATCAAAGCGACCACAGATAACTAATTATCAACCAAATCATCGCATTGCAAAGACAATTAATAAACTTAACAATAAATAAAATTATTGAATTGAAAACATCATTGGGGGGCGACAAAGTGTTCTTAATTCAACAATCACAAATTCATACTAAATTAACTAAAAGAAAATTTTCTTGAAGCTCATCAAAATCCAGAAAACATACTATAAAGAATGATAATTTGACATCTTCCCACTTTACATCATATATAACTCTTCAGCGGTACTGCAAAGAAGACAAGAAACAACTTCAGTTAAGAAACTGTTTAAACAAACGATGAAGATTACAATTACAATAACATTAACCATTACAAGAGTACCTTAATGAATCTAATTTCCTTGGCATTCCTCAAAAGGAATGTGACCTTGGTCATTGTCGAGAGCTCTAATGCATTCATTTAAAGCAAGTAAATTTTTATTAATTTCAGCACCTTTCATTCTACAGAAATACAAAATCTGATTGTTATGGCACGAACACCACATTCTAAATAATGGTAGTCAAAGCATCCCAAATTACTCATTGCTTTGGAGAAGTAAAATCCCTATTTATCTAAATAAAATTACCTTGTCTGTTTGTCATTGTCAGTTGTATCTGCACCGCGCTCACTTCCAACAAGGAATGTGACTTTGGTCATTGTCGAGGATTCCTCGTTTGCACCAGTAGTGCCAGTGCTTCTTGTTGCCTTTCCTTTTTCAATTAATTCCTTGATTGTTTGAACATCTAATACCTTGTACTCTTGTAGGCCAACAATGCAAGCCTGTTGTTTCCCATCTTCTCTCATGCATAGCTTTCTGCCAAAAGCATCAAATCTAATCAGAGAACTATAAACTCAGGGGCAATTTGTGATGGTTTCCATTTGGAAAGAACTTACTTCCGATCATTAAGGAGATCAAAGACGTTTCCCCCATAAATCTCAAAGGAACTAAAAAAGAGTTGGAAGCCATGGTTCTGGTATGTATGGCACATTAATCTTAAAATATCTTGAGATGCTTTTAGAGGCAGTGGCTGCATGGTATATGTCTTTCCAGTTCATGTGAAGAAAACATAAGATAACTAAAGATTTCAACGGAGGTCAAAATGACCTATACAAGGTGTATTTGAATCCACAAAAAAATACACATTTGAAGGGTGGAATTTTGAACTAATTAAGAAATTTCATAATCTGAAACAGCCCTTCCCATATGCATACATACACATTCACCCAAATGATAGCTTTAGTGCTTTCTGTTTTTCTTTTTAATGCAGCTTATGTGACAACTCAAAACAAAATATACAAAGAGACAACAAAAGCCATATTTCAAGCCACCAAATCAGAATTACTGGTAATAGAATCTAAAAGCTGTACGTTCTTGGTAAAGAGCAACCATAGGAAAACTTATCAAGGTGCATTCAAGAATTGGTAACATGATAATTAACTAATAAACTCTGCCAATATTTAAGCAATTGGTTATTGTGAGAGTAGGAGAAAAGAGAGAATTTGTGAGTGTGACTACTTATAAATAACTATAATACTTCAAGCTCCTAAAACTAGAACAAGTAACATCTTTACTCTATATTCTTCCCGTCCATAAGAAACCAAAATTCTACTTCAACTTTTTTTTCGATTCTAATGTCTTTGTCAAAATCTTGCATAAAGAACATATAAAACTATAGATATTTAAGGATTAGCATTCAGGAAAAAACATTAAAATAGCTAGCACTCAGCTGAAAAGGAACATAAATCATAAATTAAACATGGAAAAGAATCAAAGTTTTTTCTAGAAAGGATTTGAATATCGAATAACACAATGCATTGGTATAACCAGTTGGAGCAAAAAAAAAAACAAATCAACTTGGAACATAGAAGTAAAAAATCAAAGTTGATCTTCAGAACAATTCATGTTTGATACACTAGTGAAAGTATTTTCATACACAATCAATGATACAAAACAAAAAGCTAAATTGGAACAGCTCATTTTTTACAAGGAAATATCATACAGATTATAGTTAGAAAAATATACATCATAAGATTTGAGTAGGAGCCACAGCTACTGTCTTCAAGACTTCACCCAATCCACCATCAACCCAAAAATATAACATCATCAAGTCCCATGAGTAGAAGGGTTGCTTTGAATTTAAGCCTGTAATTCTAAACCCCAAATTTACTCATTCAAGTGCAATAACAGCTGGGATTAAGTGCATCTTATAAGTTACCGAATACTAAATGTCATGAGCTTTAACATGCTTCCCCACAACATTTTAAGCTTGGAGGAAAATACAGATACATATGGAAGCTTTTAATTGGAAAGGCGGTCATTATCACAAATGTAGGACAAATCTCTATCAAACATCAGCTGAGGTTTTTCCCCCAAATGGTCTCACATTCTGAGAACGACTTTCCAAATTGAATATGAAAGGAAATATCATTTCTTCATTTTTAACAATTCCAGTAGATTATGCTTAATTTTGAATCAATAAACAAAGTCAAACACAAATAAAAAGGTCAATTTTCATAAGTCTTCTAGAATCACTATTTCTCAATTGAAAATGGTTCTGAAAGATTGACCTCCACGAATTCTGAGCAAGTCTCTCTCTGTTTTGCACATCATTATGAGAGATCAGAAAATTGAAAAGAAATTTAAACATGAGAAAGTAAATTCCTCATTCCTAGAAACTTCATGTTAATAACAAAGGAGACTCTCCACTTTAAAACCCAAATACAAAGACTCTGGTGCCAAGGAAATTTTATGACAATTAAATGGATTTTTAGAAAGTAAGATACAAGAAAGAGTGTACATGTAGTGCTGCCTGCTTCTGAGCTGCTACCAAAGGCGACGGATGGGCCGACAAGGATGCCTGATCGGTGATGTTGTGAGAGCAAGAGACACGATCGAAGGGGGAATTAAGGTTTGATTTGGGGATCGGGGTGAGTGATTGAGTGAGGGATTTTTTTCAAAACGGTAAGTATGTGCGTGTTTAAGATATATTAGATATCCTACTGCATGCTTGCGGCATTTGTGAATGAACGCTAGCAAAGAAACACCTATTACGGCATTTTTAACACAAACTTCACTAAAAGTACGAGTTATACGAACTCTATCGTGGCGTTTCTCATCCAAACGCCACTCAAGCTCTACTTATTGCGGCGTTTTATTTAAAAAAACCCACCATTTATCATTCTTTTGTTCAGTAAACGCCGTAAATGTATAAATTTAGCGGCTTTTACTTGGAAAAGGCCGCGAAAAGTGCCGCTATATACTAAGCTTGGTGTAGTGGTAGTTCTCCAAATTGGGGTGCAAATCGGGGAAATCAACAAAAAGGGAATTAGGCTTGTAATATGATTAATTTCCAAACAAAAGGCTTAGGCTCAAAAGTGGTTCTGTAATGGTCACATTTACTAAGGTAGGCTTTTGGCTCAAGGTTCATACCTAAGTGCTTTAATCATATCAATTAATTCAATCTTATGTGGTCTCAACACGTATAACATTGTAAGTTCTAGAAGAAACTAATCATGCTTGACAATCACTCGATGAAAGAAAAATATGGAGCATAAAAGATGCATGCTTATTAGGCTCAAATCTCATAAAATGGCTTATGTTGTGTCCAATTCCATCCATCCAACTATCAAATCAATTAATCAAGCAACGATTTACAAGGCTAAAAAATTCTTATCAATCCTATTTTACTCCCCATATGAGTCTAATTTTTACTTTGGGATCCCGAGTCTCAAAAATTCAACATGTTGATTCAAAAAAAATCATGTGAGAGGAATAATTCTAAGTCATCAACAAGCATGAAATTCACATATTGTATCCCTACATTTAGCAAGAAATTCAGCATCAAAATTAGTCTCCCCACACTTAAATAGAACATTGTCCCTAATGTTCCTAACCTACATGCGAAAGATAAAATAAAGCAATTAAAAGTTCAAGGGAGAAGAGTGTTCCTTTATTTGGCATTCGACAATTCAAGGTGTGTATGGAATTGGAGGGTTAAATCTCGATTGCTCGAAGAATGCCCTTTCATTGACCTCTATTCTTCTTGCTTGGCTCTTGGTGCGCGGTATTTTGTAGTCTTGGAGAGAAAGTTTCTTGCAAGAATGAAACTTGAAAAAGTGGTAAACCAAAAATTTGGAGACTAATGAAATACGGAAAGAATGGAATGACGAAAGAAATAAAAGATGAAAAAAGTTTGAGTAAAATTCCATCTTTCCCCCTTTATTTTCAGCACCTATCTAGAAGGGATAGGTTTGAAATTTCTCCAAAATTTTGGTTTCCCACTGGTGGCAAAATTTCCCTCCAAAACTTTTTCATGAAAAATTTTAGAGCGTGGGCAGGCCTTATATCGCGAGTGCTATTGGTTTTCAGAAAATCCTAAGGCAAGGGCACGCCTTATTCCGCGAGTGCTACCCTGTACCTAAAAGTAACGAAAAACATAAAAACACATAAAAATAAAATTATTGATGAAATAAAATAAAATGAAATAAACTAAAGATAAAATCATGAGTTACCTTCCAATAAGCGATTTTATTTAATGTCTTTAGCTAGACGTGACTCCCTTTATTTCTCATATTGTGGCTAGAAGATGTTCGTCAGGAGGTTTGTCTTTGATTGACTTGAACACTTCTTCTTTCCATGGTAGGTGCCTTGGATGCTTGTTGGGAGGCTTGGCATCAATTGGATTGATTCTTGGATCCCAGTCGATTTCTTCTTTAAATGGATGGAAAGTGTCTTTTTCGTTGCCATTCAACTTCCTCTCGACTTTGCAAAACGTCTCAAGAATCTCCTTTTCTTGATCTTCTTTCTTTTTCTTTGAGAACCATTGAGGGAAGGGAGGTTGGACCACAATTGGTTGGATCACCTTTTGTGCGTCGACATCTTCTTTCTCGAGCTTAGGATTTTTTTGATTTTGCACCTTTCTCAGTAAACAGAGTTTGCCAAAATTTTAACGGTTTGCTCGTCTTTGCTCCTTCTTCATCGGCATCAACAATGAGGGTGGGTGGTTCTTGCAAGTTCTTGCCACTTCTCAAATTAATTTCATTTATATTCTCTTTAGGATTAACAATGGTTTGGGAAGGCAACTTACCTCGAGATTCAAATTGACTAAAAGATGAGGCAATCTGACTTACCTGAGTTTCGAGATTCTTGATACACGACCTTGTCTCTTGTTGGAATTGCTCTAAGTTGTGGGCAAGCTTGTACACCATATCCTCTAATGGGGTTTTGCTGTTGATGATGGTTTTGGCTCATGGAAAGCACTTTGTTGAGGTCTTTGTCCATAACTCAAATATGGATGATCTCTCCATCCCAGATTGTATGTATTTGAGTATGGATTGTACTTTCTTTGACCATAAACTCCAAAGGTGTTGGCGGCTTCAATAGTTTCCTCATGGGATGTGGGACACATGTCCGTAGGATGTCTGGTACTTGTGCAGAAGCCACAAGCTTTGAATTGATGTGTATTACCTAGTGTCAATTTTTGGACAAGAGAGGTTAAATTTAAAATCTTATCTTCAAAAAAGAAATATTTATCTCATTCACACGTCTAGAGGCAGTGTCTTGATGTGAACCAAATTTTTGAGAATTTGCGGCCATCAAATTGATTATGTATTTGGCTTGGGTAGGGGTTTTGTTCACAATAGCTCCTCCACTTGCGGCATTCATCATCTTTCTTTCCATGGGTAACAAGCCTTCATAAAAGTATTGGATGAGCAATTGATCGGATATTCTATTTTGTGGACAACTACCACAAAGTTGCTTGAATCTTTCCCAATAGTCATGCAATGACTCTGAGTTTCTTTGTTCAACTCTACATATCTCTCTTCTGATATTGGCGGCTCTTGAAGTGGGGAAATATTTACCAAGAAAAAGTCTCGACATGTCTGTCCATGTCTTAACTGATTCAAATGGTATGTAGAGTAACCAATCTTTTTCATTGTCGGCTAAAGAGAATGGAATGCTTGTAGCTTTATTTGATCAATTGTGACTATTTGTGGCTTAATGCTTGAGCAGACTATATGGAATTCCTTCAAATGCTTGTGTGGATTCTCGTTCTTGAGTCCTCTAAAAGTTGGAAGAAGATGAATTAATCTAGACTTGAGTTTGAATGGCACCTCTAGATCTTGATAATCGATCCAAAAAGGTTGTTGTTCGATATTCGTTAGGGCCAACTCGCGTAAAGTTTTCTCCACCATTGTGAAATCCTCTTGATTTCAAGATCGAACAAAAAAAATATATGCACTACAAGAGTGAAGCATAAAACTAGAAAAAGAAAAATAAATAAAATAAATACCTGCTTGAACTAAGAATTTTGTAGTAGTGGTAAGAAGAATTGACCCCACAAAGAGTGGTAAGAGATTAAGTTTATATAAAAATAAAAGACAATAAAATAAATGGGGGGTTTTTGTTTGAGTTTGAATAAAAGACTAAGAAAGCAATTTAAAAGTAGAGGTGTTCGATGATAAGATGAATTCTATCCAAGGTAGTTCTTAGTATATTAATCCAAGTAATTAGATCATCGATCTTCAAAAGATAAACCTGCATAAATCTCAAGTAGCTTGGTATTAGGTTAGGTGATAGTCCACAAATAACCCAATATCTTCTTTGATAGATAGTAACATAAAAATCCATATATCACTAACTCTTATTATCAAGATTAAATTTCTTTAGATAATCCACTTAAGAATTAGAACTTATCAAATAGCATTAACGACTTTAAGAGACCCAAAGCATATAAACTAGAAAAGCGATAATCCACACTTATCAAGAATATGAAATTATCCTTCAAAAACCATAATCCAGGTTTTCTTACCACATGCATCAATAATCCATGACTTGGTTGTTGCATACGTATAATCCAACATACACATAAAGAATGAGCTCGGAAGATATAAAAATCCTTGTAGATAGATGAAGAAGATGAAGAATAAGAAGTCTCACTAAAACTTGAATTAAAAACCTTGAATCTACACTTGATTAGAAAAGATGGGTTTAGCTACTTATAGAGTAGGCGGCGTCTAGAAAGGATTTTATGTTTTGATCTATGTTTAAAGGTTCGTTTTTCTCTTCCGCTTATGATCATATTTATAAGGAAAGTCTTTTACATCAATAAGGGGAAGCAATTACATTAAAGTACAAAACCCTAATCATACATTAAATGCAATAAAGTAGAAGCCCACTTTGAGTAGAATTTTTTCTCCTTCAAGGAATTTCGACTGTGCCCACACCTTATCTGGCGAATGCTACTGCCTTGCGCAAGTAAATCTCCCAAAGTGTCTAAATTGTGCTCAAACTCCTCTTTTATGCATGAAACATTCTTTAGCCATAAAAACACTTGGAAAATCAAATAGAAACCAAAAAAAGGCTTTGAGATAGATTAGTGTGCTAAAACGTAGGAATTTATATATGAAAATATGCAAATATACGACTTATCAAGGACCGTTACTCGTTTCTTGAGGTTCATGACCTTGAAAGTAGTCTTTGATTTTTGAGATTTTGTATGATGGTTTGAAGGTTGAGTACCCGTAATTCGAAGGTTTTAGAGAAGTCGTGATAAAGATTATGTTCAGTGTGATGATTGAACTCTAAGGACAAGTCGTGAAGTAGTTTGGGTTCATGAGTGCGTCGGTATAATCTTGGGCTCGGTGAATGGAAGGGTTGCTCTATCGATTTTTGGTTGGATTGTTGACATGTATGGTAAAATAGTGTGAATTTTTTTAGAGTAGCGTAACAGAAGTTTGGTTTACCGGCGACGATTATGTGGAACCAAATTTTTGTGTGGGCAACAAATATTGTTTGAAAGAACTACTTGAAATCTATGAGGGCTCGTTAGATTTTCAGCACAACTATTCATTAGAATTAAATGGTTGGTTTGGAAGAGAATGTTTGAGTCTTCAAGGGTAGTTGGGTGATTTTTTATCTCTAGTGGAGTTTGTAAGCGACAACAGTTTTCGTTTGGAATTCAAGTGGCTTGACTAGTGGAATTGAATGATCGTGAGTTAGATTGTGTTTGAGTCGAGGTGGGTTCAAGTAAAGTGAGATTTTAAGTTCCATCTTGGTTAGCCAAGTCAGGAAGAAGAATTTTTAATTTAAGATAGATCGATGTAGAGTTCAATTTTTAGAGTTCCCATGTTCTTGAAACGTTGGTTATGGTGTTATTAATGGGTGGAGAAGTGTTCCTAATAATGTATCTTCAAAGAGGTGTCACGTTCCAGGCACAGATGAAGGTTGAGTTCAAGGGTTGGATCTGTGGTAGTTAGATCTCCTCTCTTCATTTAATTTTGAGGATGGAATTTTTTTAGAAGGGGAGAGTTGTAACGACCTAAATTTTTTAGTCAACAACTGTGCATTGACTCGAGTTATAGACCTTCGTGTTGGTTGGAGTAATTTAACCCATTGGGCCAATTTTGGGCCTTGGTGCTCAAGATTTGAGCTACGTAGGCTTGGGTAGTGACCTTTATGTAAAAAATGTGAAAGTTGGGAGTTTTATGTGGTGATTGTACCTCTTTTTAATTTAAAGGTTAAATCCCCTTAAATGTTTCTTGTCCCACGTTGGGGAAAGGGGAGACCACCTTACATCACCATTTCCCATCCTTTTCTTTTTCTTCTTCCTCCATCTTTCTTCCAAGATACTATTCTTTTCGTCCACCAAAGATCCAAGCTTTCTTCATCATGTCTTTCTTACAAGATTCAAGTATAATCATCTCCACTTCATAAGCTTCAAGAAAAATATAATCTTTTGGTGGAAAGGTAAGATGGCCATTTTTTGGGTTTTTGGAAAGTTTGAAGCTTTAAGGATTTTTGGAGTTCTTCCTTTGAGTTTAAGAGTTTTAAATTCACGGTAGATCCTTCTTTAACCTTCCGTTCAAGATTTGATTTGTTTTTCATAATATTGTGGCTAGAGGAAGTATTTTGGGGCTTCTTCAAGCTTTAGGCATGAGAGAAAGTTGAAGGGTTATTGCTTGGGAGCTTAAATCTGAGATTGTTTCTAAGGTTAGTACATCTCTTAGTCTTATATTTTCTTAAAGATTATAAAGTGGTTGCTTTGCTTGATTATATGGTACGGTGGGTGTTGAATGAGGGAAACTTGCCCTAGGAAATCAAACTAGTGATTTTGATGGTATAAATAGGGTTAGAAGACTCTAATAAACTCATAATCGACTTGGTAAATTTTAGTGACGTCTTGGGGAGGTTTTAGGAGGTTTTAAGACAAGTAAGGATAATTTTCGAGCTTCAGAATTTGAATTCTGGGCTCGAGTATCGGTATGCATGGTAGCTGTACCGATCCCCGTGTTCTAGTTGAAGAACATAGTTGAGCTGTGAGTGAAGTACCGGTACGGGCTTCAAGCCATATCGGTACACGATGCAAGTTGTATCGGTACGAGTCGATCCGTACGCGACCCAATGTTTGATTAAATTCTAGTGAGCAAAAATTTGTATCGGTACGCTTAGGTCCATATCGGTATTGGAGGCATACCATTAATCGAAGCTCGAGTACTAGTATTGCCTAGGTAATATACCCAAAAATTATAATTTTGAGTTCGAGTGGCAGGAAAATTGTGGTATATGATTCAATATACTCCTAAAGACATAAGATGACATGAGTAAACTCATGGCTAAGTGTCGACTTTGCTAACGTTTGGCAAAAGATTGATAATTCAGTGTAAATATGTAAGAAATAATGCCAATAGTGAGTCTATTGAGTGCAAGCATACACGGTCAGTAAGTAATACAGTAGTAAGCTGAGTATTGTATCCAAAAGGATTGACCAAAAATTTAAGTGTTCAATGGTTTACTTGTTAAAGGGATCAAGAATGTTGAAATTGATTTGGATTTTTTAATTTAAACAATAGCTAAAACAATAGTAAAAACAGTTTGGCAAGAAGAAGTATTCAAATGGATTATGAGCGTTGGTGAGGGATGCCTGGATTTTACGCTAGTTATGCCAGTTATTAATAATATCTTGCCTTGGATTTATTGCTGAGCAAATTTCAGGAATAGTATTACCTTTGTCGATGGCAATACCCTAAGTTAACCACGATAAAAAACCCTATATGTCTATAGTGTAGCTTTTCATAGACTAACTTGATTAATTTCCAATCTATACTCATATGGGGTAGATTCACTTCCGAAGTAAGCTCATCTACTTGAACATCTTCTGTCGAAGTTTCTCTCTTTAGTACCTAGCAACTGATCGTTACCCCTTAAGTCTATTAAGATATTAAGGCATAATAAGCATACAATGCCAATTGTCGTATGGCAAAGAATTTAAGGAAATAAAGTGCTAGAAGGATATAAAATAATGCCAAGACATTCAAATTATTAAAAACAATGGATAAACTAAGCGTTAATCGCAAACATCCCTAACCAACTACAAAAGCTTAGTTCATGGTTGGGGGTTCCATCCACAAAATATCGTATCTCAACATCGCCAATTAAATAAAAATTAAACTAAGAGAATAGGCAAAAAAGAAGGTCAGTCGATGCAACCCTTCAAATACTTTAGAGCTCACGGTCTAAAATGGTTGAATCACGTTGCCTCTAGCTTTCTCTTTCACCATGGTGCTCTCTTCTCTAGGCTCAATGAGATAGATGTTTTCTTGGTTATTTAGAGAGCACAAATGAATTGATGTAATGATGATTAATACTTTCCATAACATACCATAGGATTGGTAAATGATAAATCGAAAGATGACCATGTTGGTTGGTGTCATGCCTTGGGGGCATTTTCATGATAGCTTGGCTTGGTGCCACATACCTCTTAGCGAGGGGTATGAATGCTCAAGGAGCATGTATTATCTTATGATTGTTGTAAAGGAATCTAGATGTCCTGGAGTTAGTATTGTGGTACTTATATATGAGGATGTATACTTAGGACTGAGTGAACAAGTACATTCGACGTGTGTTGCGCGTATTGAGTGCTTCTCAATTGGTGCAAGTGTACACGTCGCAAGTTATAGTATAGAATAGATATCATCTCTACAGGGATTGGTGCTACTTCAGAAATCTAACTTCTCACATTGAAAGTAAAAACACAAATTGGTGATTGTAGGAGTTCTAAGTAACAAGTAAAATAAAAGAGCAATTAAATAAAAGAAAGATGTAATCAAATAAGAGAGAGTATGCCAAGTTATCGTGAGTCGTGGCGTGATATTTGAATGGACCTTCATGGTAATTGAGTGCTGGAGTAGCTCAATCGCTCATCAATTAAATCTAGTCGAATTGCCTGGGCAATTCTGCGATTGCCTGGGCAATTGGGAATGGAGCGATTGCCTAGGCAATTGGGTGACAACCTTCAAAGTTCGGCGAAGCGTTCTTCAATGGTTTCTCGTTATCCCTAACTCGAAACATTGTTAATTGTGCATGCCTTGATAATACATCCCAGCGTGAACCAAGAGTGAACAACAACAGATCTTGTGCCCCTTTTAGCTGTTGAAATTTGCAACTTATCCCTAAGTCGAATTAATCTTCACCATTGATTGATTGAATAAAGACCATGCTCATTCGTTTCTTGAATCTGACTCTCCTGGTATTAGATAAATGGATGAATTCACGAGATCCTCTCCCAATTCACTTGCAAAATTAAGAACCAAGAATGAAAAAACTTTGAATTAAAATTGCAAAATCAAATACCTAAACAAATCCAATCATTCTCACAACCACAAAAACACAATAACCCAAGTCAAATTAGAATTAGTTCATGGCCGGGTGCAAAAGGAATACAAAATAAAATCTCCCTAGCATGAATCTAATCGAACAAAGAAGAAAAAGATGAAGAATTCGAACAGCCCCTTAGTTTTTCTCTCTAGTCGAACATGCTCTTGAAGTTGGCGGCTAGGGCTTCTATTTATAGGAGATGGATAGGTCAAAGTCTTTCTTGAGGAGGAAGTTAAGTTAGAATTAAATAGAATAAATAAAAATAAATCTATTTTATTATTATATTTTTATTCCTCCAAAACTCCTCATAAAATTCTTGGAATTTAATCTCCTTTTGATTTTTTTTCATGGAACTCCAAATCTTCTAAGATTTATCCTTGCTTCTCATAATTAACTCGAATTTATAGGATTTATCCTATCTTCAAAATCAGCAGCTCCTCTTCTTATCTTCAATTACCTCTGCAATTTCCTATTTGCTTGGGCAATTTGATCCTGCACACACAAAAACATACATTCGCAGTATCTTTTTCCACAAAAACAACTAGATTATGAACTCAAGCATGACGGTGAAGGAAATCATGAAAAAATGCATGAATGCTCAATAATGCAACTAAAATGAACCTAAGTATAAAAATAATATGACTAAAAGGGGTTATAAAAATATTACTTTTGAACACTTAACACACCCTCATACTCGAACTATTGCATGTCCTCAAGCAATGCAAACTAACAATTATTTGCCAAGACTTTAACATCAAAGACATGCTTCAAACTTGAATTTAAACCTCAGAACCGTGGCACAAAGTATGATCACCTTTTAATTTTTCGGATAGCACAAAAATTTCTCGAAACCAAACTATAATGCTCATGACAATGTGTGTTTAGTTGTGTACAAGTTGATTTTCAAGGTTCTATGTGAACAATAGGCTTTATCACTTTAATTACCGGGGTATTTATTCATCTTTTTACTAGAGCCAATTTCGGGCACCTCTAGCGGTATCTTTAATGTGCAACTACTAGAGCCAGTTTTGGGCACCTCTAGCAAGAAATTAACTTTTAATTTTCAATTTAAATTTACCCAAATTTTAAGCAACCTAAGTTCACTGAGTTTCTTTCAATCAACGAGCCACAACCGTGTTCATAATATTTAGCACCATAGTAAAATTCTAAGTTCTTTTCATGCAATCCTATAATTTAAAGGTTCTTCCAACTAAGTGCATTGACAAAAATTCATCATCAAATATTCAACAAGTCCAAGCAATTAAATCCATTCAAAGGCATGGCAAGTAACATATGCAACTTATATGCGATTACTAAAGATAAATGCAACTAAAAATGAAATTAACTAGAAACAAACATCCCCCCAAACTTGATAGAAGCATTGTCCTTAATGCATGCAAAAACTAAAATAAAATGCAAATGATTTTGTCGGAAATGTCGTCACCTTGAATGATGTGTTTCTTTCAAGCCGTTTGCTTGATTCTTTTTCCATAGCGTGATGGTTGGATGCGGGTGGCTGGTGATGCAGCATGAACCTCTGCAATCTTCTTGTTAGCTTCACCCTCATCATCGGTCTCTTCAATGATCAAAGCTCTTCGCTTTTGCTTTGGCGATGCGACCGGCTATGATGCTACGGGTTCAGAGATGGACTCGTCTGAATTGGTAAATCCATGTAGGGATTCAGTGTGAGTTGGTTCGGCCATAGATGCTTTACCTTTGTCGTGTGCGGCAGTTGCCTCTGCATCTTTAGTTGCCTGGGCAACTAGTTTGGTAGGAAATATCGGGAAAGGCACGGTGTTGTCGGGGTACTTATCAAGGATCACTCGTGTGATGGCAACATTATGGTCCCTTATGTACCGCATGAATTACAATTGTTGGGCCTCTATTCTCTCTAATCGGTCGGATAGGGGTGGATTATCTCTTCAATTCGATCCATGTTCACCGAAGTAGGGTCAGTTGCCTGGGCATCAAAACTTGCCGAAGCATCGGGAATTGCTGAGGCAATGTTGGCTGCCCGGGCAATTTTCGGTGTTGGGTTTTCTTTGCAATTCTTGTTTTTTAGCCGGTTCTTCACCCATAATCTTCAAGTATTGAACTTGGTTCCACCCAGTTTTAGAGGGTAATTTCTCGTCTATTAGATCACTTGGCACCTTCTTTTTCACACATAGTTGGGATATTAAGTTCGGAAAGAAAAGATAACCTACATCATTTTGACTACAAGCAAATATCTCATCACATATAATTTGCCCAACATTAATAATTCGCTTGTTCAAAATAGAATGAATCAACAAAAGAATAGAATATGAAACGGTGGTATTGTGCGTAGTGGGTATTAAACAAGTTTTAACAAATTTATTCCACAATTTTACCTAGGGTTTTAGCATGAGGCGATTTACCATCCCTTTTTGAGCTCCTCCATTCCATTCGGCCCATTCGATCGTGAGGTTCTTGAAGACTTTCTCGACTCCTTCGGCCGAGATGTTGTCGACAAAAGCCTTGTGTTCATCCTTCTCAATGTATATCTCATAGAATATGTTGATGACATTGCATCGATAAGGATAGCCTTACCACGAACATAAACATAGGGACTGTTGGGGTTAGGAGAATGAGAATAAAACTCTCTTACCCATGAGATATTGCCTAACTTTTGTTGTTGGCAAAGGATTTCCCACTTTTGGTGTTTGATCACTTTGAAGATGAATGGATCAAGGTCGAAGTTCTTTTGGTTTATGGTGTAGGCGAAACCTTGCTCTTCCCATACCTTCCAGTTTGCAAACTTGGCTCGATATCTCTCTTCAATGGTTGGTGTTGCAAATCGACAGAATGATGGTTCTTCGGATGAACATGGGTGAAGAATGGTCTTGATGTTTTTGGCCAGGGTGATTGTGGTTGTGGAATCAAAAATAAAGAAAGAAAGAAAAACTTTTGAGAGTTCAAGAAAGAGTAAAGAATAGAAGAAATAGTAGATGGGGTTGAAATGTTTAATGGTGAAGTAAGAATTAGTATGGGTGATAGGGATTTTCGGCTAATGGGATAAAAGAAGGAAAAGTAGGAAAGAATGATGGGACAAAAAGATGATGAGGGAATTGGTGAGGTTGGCAGCAATGAGGATTGGTGGGAGTTTAATGGGTGGTCGACTAGGGTTAAGGGGATGATAATTAGGGTAAAATAAATATAAGCTAGGCTTTTATAAGCCTTCAAAATCAACTCATTATTTCCTCCTAAGGTTAAACTTCAATCTTCAATCCAATTCTTCCTTATCTTGAACTCTTTTCTTAAAATTCAAACACAAGAAAAAGATAAAAATTAAATAAAGATAAAATAAAATAAAATAAAAATTCTAAAAGATAATGATCCTAAAAAAAAGTGGAAAGATAAAGATAAAAAGAATGTAAATTAAACTAGAAAAACTAACTTTTATCCTAAAAACCGAAAATAAAAATAAATCCAAAAGTAAAATAAGTTCAAAATTAAAAATAAAATTGAAAATAAATAAGAAATACTAAATGAGAGCATGATCATACATCTCCTAAAGTAACCATTTCTTTGTCACGCTCAACATGGTTGTCGGCATAGTGCTTTAATCTTTGTCCGTTAACTTTGAATTCATGTCCGTCAATGGTGGACTTGATTATCACAACACCATGGGAGAAAGGTTTGACGACTTCAAATGGCCCGAACCATCTTGATTTTAGTTTTCCCAAAAAGATTTTTAACCGAGAATTGAAGAGAAGAACTAATTGCCCAGGCAAAAATTGTCGCGACAATAACTTCTTATCATGTCAACGCTTCGTTTTTTCCTTGTAGATTCTCACGTTGTCGTAAGCTAAGGCACAAAATTCTTCGATTTCGTTAAGGTCCAGCAATCACTTTTGTCCAACCCTCTCCCAATCCATGTTTACAGTTTTGATTGCCCAGTAAGCCTTGTGCTTAACCTCTACCGGAAGGTGGCAAGTCTTGCCATAGACAAGTCTGTAAGGCGACATGCCTAAAAGCGTCTTGAATGTTGTTCGATAGGCCCATAGTGCTTCATCAATTCTTGCAGACCAATCCTTTCGAGAAGGATTGACAACTTTTTCAAGGATCACCTTCAATTCACGATTGGAAATTTTGGCTTGGCCGTTTGTTTGTGGATAATATGTCATGGCAATTTTTTGTGTCACTCCAAATCGCTCCAACATCTTGGCAATTAACCTATTATTGAAGTGGGTGCCTCCATTGCTAATAATTGCCCTCGGTGTCCCGAATCGTGTGAATATGCTTTTCTGCAATAATTTTTGCACGGTCTTTAAATCGTTTGTGGGAACTGCAGCTGCTTTTACCCATTTAGACACATAGTCCATGGCAAGTAGGATATACAAATTGCTGAGTGAGGATGGGAAGGGTTCCATGAAATCAATACCCCACACGTCAAACAACTCAACCTCAAGGATATTCTGTAGTGGCATCTCGTGTCGGCGTGAAATATTCCCTGTTCACTGACATCGATCACACCTCTTGTAGAATTCTTGAGCATCTTTGTAAAGAGTGGGCCAATACAAGCCGGATTGTAAGAATTTGTCCATGATGCGAGTTCTTCCAAAATGGCCTCCATAGGGTGAAGAATGGCATTGTCGAAGTACATTCTTATGCTCCTCCTCGGTAACACATCATCTTATCACCTGATCTACACATTGTTTAAATAAAAGAGGCTCGTCCCAATAATAATGCTTAGCATCATGTCAGAACCGCTTCTTTCCTTGGTGAGTAAGGTTATACGGCAAAATACCACTAACCAAGAAATTAACCAAATCGGCGTACCATGGAGTTGCCGAGGCAACTAACAACTGCTCATTCGGGAATATGTCGTGGATCTCTAAAGAGTCTGAATCTTCATCTCCTTTTTCCAACATTGATAAGTGATCTGCAACTTGGTTCTTTGTTCCTTTCCCATCCTTAATTTCAATGTCAAACTCTTGCAAAAGTAAAATCCAACAAATTAAACGAGGTTTGGCATCTTTCTTAGTAAATATGTACTTAATTGCTGAGTGATCAATATAAACGATTACCTTAGTACCAATCAAGTAGGAACGGAACTTATCAAATGCGAAAACTATTGCTAGTAATTCTTTCTCCGTCGTGGTGTAATTTGATTATGCACCATTTAGAGTTTTACTAGCGTAGTAAATCACATGAAAATTCTTACATGTGCGCTGCCCTAAAACGGCTCCTACTGCAAAATCACTTGCGTCACACATGAGTTCAAAAGGTAAGGTCCAATCGGGTGGGGCGACAATAGGTGCTGAGGCAAGTTGCTTCTTCAAGGTTTCGAATGCTTGGACGCATGAATCATCAAAAGTAAAAGCTTTGTCATGTTCAAGCAAGTTGCACAAAGGTTTAGAGATTTTGGAAAAAATTATAAATAAACCTTCTGTAAAAACCTACAAGACCGAGAAAACTTCGAATTCTTTTGACCGAATTTGGTGGTGGTAATTTTTTGATCACTTCCTCCTTGGCTCTGTCAACTTCAATTCCTTTTGGAGGAGATCTTGTGACCGAGCACTATACCTTCATCTACCATAAAGTGGCACTTCTCCCAATTGAGCACTAGATCGAATTCTTCACATCTTGTTAGCACTTTCTCCAAATTGTCAAGGCAATTGTTGAAGTCATCTCTGAATACCGAAAAATCATCCATGAAGATTTCCAGGAAATCTTCCACCATGTCGGAGAAAATTGCCATCATACATCTTTGGAAAGTTGTCAGAGCATTGCATAATCCAAATGGCATCCTTCGAAAAGCAAATGTACTATACGTGCATGTGAAGGTGGTCTTTGCCTAATCATCTGGTGCTATGGTGATTTGGTTAAAACCTGAGTAGCTCTTAAGAAAACAGTAAAAAGATTTACCTGCAAGTCAGTCAAGCATTTGGTTAATAAATGGCAAAGGAAAGTGATCTTTCCTAGTAGCTTTATTTAACTTGCGGTAATCCATACAAACCCTCTAACCGGTCACAGTCCTAGTTGGGATTAGTTCATTGCTTTCGTTGCTCACCAGGGTTATACCTCCCTTTTTCGGTACACATTGTACCAGGCTTACCTATGTACTATCGGAGATAGGATATATGATACCGGTATCAAGCCATTTGATGATTTCCTTCCTCACGACTTCCTTCATAGCAGGGTTAAGCCTCCTTTGTGCCTCAATTGTCAGTTTATGATCATCCTCCAATAGGATTTTGTGCATACACGCTGCTGGCTAATTCCCTTCAAGTCAACAATTGTCCATGTGAAGATGAACCAGTGATTGTACGGTGGTAGCACAATATCCTCTCTTTTTTATTGTTTTTTGCCCTACATTGTGGTTGAGAGAACCGGTGACCGTACGGTGGCAGCACAATATCTGGCAGTGGCGCCACGTGGACGGAGAAGATGAACAGCTCGGGCATGTGAAAGACACCAAATGCCTCAGGTGAAGATCACGTGCGTAAGAGCATATGGATGGCCTCTCTCAGTTTGATCTGGACCGTTGGATCAGATCTTGGCGGCTGCAAGAAAAAAGTTATCAAATTAAGTTTTTTTCAGATTAGGTTTTTTAGGGTTTCGGCCTAAAATGGGCCACATGTAATACTATTGAGTTTTAAATTGTTTATTGGACTTGTACATTAAATTAAATGGGGATTTTATTATTTTATATATTTTTTAATTTATTATCACAGCCTATTTTATAATAATAGTAGTAGTAGTAGTAATATTAAAATATAATAATACTAAACTAGGAAAAAAATTAGTGATTACAAAATTAAATGACTAAATTGAACGAAAAGTAAACTTTACACTCTAAATTAAGAGAAAATCAAAGACTAAAATAATAAAATCAAAAGGTAACGTGGTTAAAATGGATATTTACCCATCCATATATAAAGCTTGAGGAGATAAGCAACTATTAGCGTTTGAAACAGCTTCCAATGCACACCCCAAAGTCCCCCATTGTTAAGATATATAAAGCAAGGAAAGAAGCAGCCTATAAATAGGGGGCTTAGAGGTTATGTCACACCCTGAAAATCGTCCTAGTTAGAATTAGGTTCCGTTGGTCAGAAATTTTGTATTGATTATGACAAATGATGTATTTGCTCAAGCCTTTGTATCTCATATTGAAGTAATGAAAGTTATTTGGGGCTTAATCGAAATTGTTTGACCTTTTTGTGAGGAATAGGAATGAAGGGTTTCATTGAAAATGCTGAAAAAGGTTGGATTTATGCTAGGCGTATCGGTACGATAGGATCTGTATCGATACGACCCAATCGTTTCCAACTAACTTACCAAACTTAGCTTAGCCGTATCGATGAGGTCATAAGGTGTATCGATACGGGTCTCTGTCCAATTCAATTTAGTGACCAATTTGAAAAGACTAGAAGTATGGGATGACTCACCTACTTGCTTGCCATCCCTTCACGTGAGATGGCTTAGAAAGGATGATGAATAGCCATCAATTGTATAAAATTTGAGAAAATGCATGAATTGATGGAATTAATAAAATAAGATGATGCCCTTATTCGGAAGCCTACTCCCTCTCTGAGACATTTGAATGCTCGTTTCTGGCTTAAAAAGCATGGCAAGTTATTGGCTGAATTAAAAGTTTAGTCAACCATCGTGTCTTGAATTAAAGCACTCTAGGAGTCTGACGAGGAGTTGCAAGCTCTAATTAATAAGATTAAAGACAAACCAGATCTTGACTTTGCTATTCCGAATTATTGTTGTGTTTTCAAAACCGTATCTGTGTTCCCGGTGATGATGGCCTTCGAAACCAAATTCTGAGTGAAGCTTATTCGAGTCCTTTTTTCGTTCATCCTAGAGCTATCAAGATGTATAAAGATTTGAAGGAGTTGTATTGGTGGTCTGGTATAAAAGGTGAAATCATGGACTTTGTGACTAGGTGTCTAACCTGCCAACGGGTTAAAGCTGAGCACAAGGTGCCTATTGGTCTCTTGCAACCTATTGAGCTTCCATAGTGGAAATGGGAACGTATTATGATGGATTTTGTAAGTGGTCTACCAATGACACCGAAGAAAAATGATGTTATTTGGGTCATTGTAGATCAATTCACCAAGTCTACTCATTTCCTTTCGGTGAGGATGGACTTCAGCTTGCCTAGACTTGCTGAGTTGTACATTCGTGAAGTCATCTGTTTGCACGGAGTTCCTATGTCCATTATTTCCGATCGTGATCCACGTTTTGCATCTCAGTTTTGGAGAACCTTATATGAGGCCTTGGGAACTCGAGTGCACTTAAGCACTGCTTTTCACCCTCAAACCGATGGCCAATCTAAAAGAGTTATTCAGGTAACCTTATATGCCTTCTATTCATATGCATAAGTATTTCGTACCAATCCTGATCTCTCTTTGTAGATTTTGGAAGATATGCTACGAGCTTGTGTTATCGATTTTGAGAACACGTGGGAGAAATCCTTACCATTGATGGAATTTGCATACAACAACAGTTACCAAGCTTCGATTAAAATGGCTCCTTATGAATCTCTTTATGGAAGAAAATGTAGAACCCCTCTTTGTTAGACCGAGCTTGGTGAAGGCAAGGTGTTAGGCCCTGACTTAATTCGGGAAACCAAAGAAATGGTAACCATCATTCGTGACCGGCTCAAGGTTGCATTTAACCGGCAGAAAGCTTACATTGATTTGAGAATGAGAGACATTTAGTATGACGTCGGTGAGAAAGCCTTCCTCAAGGTATCTTCGTAGAAGAAGATCCTTCGTTTTGGCAAAAAAATAGAAGCTAAGTCCTCGTTTTATGGGCCTATTCGAGGTGATTGAGAGAGTTGGACCAGTTGCCTACCGACTGGCTCTTTCTAAAGGGTTAAGTCATATACATAATGTCTTCCATGTGTCTATGATACGGAAGTATCGGTCTGATCCTTCCCATGTGATCGAGCCGGAGTCTGTGGAGATTCAGTCCAATTTGACGTACAAGGAGAGACTAGTGCAGATCCTCGCACGAGAAGTCAAGAGACTTCGAAACAAGTTCATGCCACTAGTAAAAGTCCTTTGGAGAAGTCACTCAGTGGAAGAAGCAACGTGGGAGACAAATGAGACGATGCAGAAGCGGTATCCTCATCTTTTCGGTTAGAGTGAAAATTTGCTGAAAATTTTTCTTAAAGGGGAGAGTTGTCACACCCCGAAAATTGGCCTAGTTAAAATTAGGTTCCGATGGTTAAAAATTTTGTACTGGTTATGCCAAATGATGTATTTGCTCAAGCCTTTGTATCTCATATTGAAGTAATGAAAGTTATTTGGGGCTTAATCGAAATTGTTGGACCTTTTTGTGAGGAATAGGAATGAAGGGTTTCATTGAAAATGCTGAAAAAGGTTGGACTTAATCTAGGCGTATCGGTACGATAAGACCTGTATCGATACAGACCAACCATTTCCAACTAACTTACCAAACTTAGCTTAGCCGTATCGATACGGCCATAAGGTGTATTGATACGGGTCCTTGTCCAAATCGATTTAGTGACCAAATTGAAAAGACTGGAAGTAGGGGATGACTCACCTACTTGCTTGCTACCCCTTCACGTGAGATGGCTCAGAAAGGATGATGAATAGCCATCAATTACCTAAATTTTGAGAAAATGCATGAATTGATGATATTAATAAAATAAGCTTACCCTTTGCCAAGGGGAAACTTCTTATTAGCCCTTGATAAGGTAAGAAATGATTAGGATGATAGTTTCCTTAATAAGGAAGTAAAGAAAAACTCTCTCTCTTGTTTTGATTTCACTGTAACCAAATTCATCCTCTTTTTTTTTGAAGAAGGTTAAGCACACACCTCCATTGTCATCTTCAAGCTTAAGCAAGCAAGCACCTCAATCCGATCTTTGACCTTTATGTGATTTCAATACACCAATTGAAAGCTTTAAATTGGGTAAGTAGAACCCCTATGTCAATTTGATGATTCCATCAATCCTTATAACTTAATTTCAAGATTTAAGTCTTGAATTTTCAAGCTAAGCCCATGTATTAGAAAGCCAATTTCTTTGTTTCGATGTTGTCTACGAGCTTCGGTAAGCTTGAAAAACATTTGTGAATCATTAGTTTCGATTCTAATATAATTCCCTAATTATGAACTAGCTCAAGTGGTGGAAAACAAGCCATCTTCACCATCTTCATTGCCAAGTATTCCCAACGGCAAGGGGATCGCTATCCGAGAATCTTGAAGCCTCTGAGTACTAGGTGAGTGTAGTTGTGTCATGGGATTGGCTAGGTGCCATCCCGGTTGCATTTGTTTATACTTAAAGTTGCATTTTGTCAAGAGCTCAAGTAGAGCAATCATGTGTAGATTCTAAGTGGTAAGTGTGGTAAGACCATCGTATTGCTTCAATATATTTTTAAGCTTACATATGATATTTGAAATATGCTATATGTGGAACTTGATATGAACATGTTATGATATGTTATTTGGAGCCAAGGCTCAATTTCCATTCCGATACGATATGGCTTTAGGGCTCAAAGGTGAGTTTTATGATAATATGAGTAACCTTGGACACTTGTGGACTTTGGATACAATTGGCATGCCATATGGTTGTTTGAGCTCATCATGTAAGGGATTGGACTATGGTCCGAGGCTACGGCCTATATGTGGGGAGAAAAGGTTGGATTGTGTAAGGGACTCTGGAGCTACGGCTTAAGGCTATGGCTTATCTTTGATATGGTTTGGTGTAAAGGGGAATCCGCATATCTATAGCTTGCTATGTCCAAGGCAAATGATGAACATATGTCTTACGTTTGATATTTGAGATTATGTTATACGATAATGTTGAGCATGATTTATAGGTGTTAATGATGTATACATGCTATTCAAGTATGCCTACGTGTCATTCATGCCATTGATGAATTTACGTTACATTTGTTATAGCTACCTCACTAGGCTATGTAAGCCTAACATTCGCGTGCCTCATACATTTCATGACCTTGAGGAAATCCGAGCTACGATCGTGTTGTTGAAGTTGCAAGTCACTCTCATCGATCTCATGTATGCCTACTTTATGCGTTGAACTCCTAGTAAGGTGGCATAGGGCTTAGACATGTTAAACTTGTCCATTTTGTTATGTTTGTAATGCATATGTTTTGTAATTGCCTTAGAATGCCTAAATGGTATGTTATTTGGGGTTGTAAATGGCTTAAAATTCATGTTTGGCTTAAAAGGGTGAAAACTTAGTGAATGGATTCGGTTGGTCGTAAAATTTGACACGCTAGTAGATTAAGTAGTTATGAACTTGCTGGAAAAAATTTGGTAAGGGTTGTAATTACCTTTTGATAATGCATACACACTTTCTGAACCTCCTAGGAAGAAGATCATCATCTTTTTCATTAGGATAGTGAGAATTCAGATCTTGATATTTATCTTTAAAATATAAAAGCTCTCTACTTAATAAAGAAGGGTAAAGTACACCAGTAGTCACCGAACTTTTAGGACGCGTTTATTTTGGTCACCAAACTTTTAAAATTTTCATGGGTCACCCAACTTTTAGTTCGCTTTCATTTTAGTCCATCTCGTTAACTTCCGTTAAAAATGCTGATGTGACACGTTAACTTTCCTCCTCCTCCTCCTCCTCCATAACTTTAAGAGAAATTCTACATCAGGAGTTGACTTAAGATATTTACACTGAATGTGCTGACGGTTCAGGCTGCCAGATCACTAGGCAAACTTAGTTCCATCTAAATGTCTAGAAAAGAAGTCAAGCAGTAAAGAAGAGTTTATAGATTTAAAATGTCATTGCAGTTAATTAAAGAATCGAATGAAGTTTTTTTCTACTGAGACAAAGATTAACATACTACAAAAAAGAAGATAAACTGAAAAAATGAGAAGAGGAATGTCTGCTGAAAAGAGGTGTATTCACTCATTGACCGAATTTTATAGATTTGCAATGGTGAAGGATAAAAAAGTGCATGTCATAGCTATAATTTTTCATGTGTTCAAAGTTAAATTTCTTCATCTATATCTTTTATTTTTAACTAGTATAATTAATAGGCATGAGCGCAAAATTTGGTGTTACTTTGACATGGAGTAAGATATGGTACTGCATGCAAAGTGGGATAATGTTGAGAAATATCTTTCTAGTTTTCTGTCCGCGTATGGAGATGCAGAGTCTGCAAGGAAATTTTGGTGGAAAAACTTATGAAACTTATTGAAGGAAGTCCGGTTTTCTATGGAAAATTGAAATTTCGAAGCACCATAAGCCAAAGTTTGCAATGTCTCATTAATCAAGGGTAGCAGCTTTTCTCTCATTTTTTCAGTTTGCCTTCTTTTATGTAGTATGTTAATCTTTGTCTCAGTAGAAAAAATATTTCATTCAATTCTTTAATTAACTGCAATGACATTTTAAATCTATAAACTCTTCTTTATTGCTTGATTTTTTCGAAACATTTAGATTGAACTAAGTTTGCCTAGTGATCTGGCAGCCTGAACCGTCAGCACATTCAGTGTAAATATCCTCAGTCAACTCTTGATGTAGAAACCCTCTTAGAGTTGTAAAGGAAAAAAAGAACAAGAAAAGAAGAGAAAGAAAATGAAAGAAGAAAGAAAATGAAAGAAGAAAAAAAGTTAAGGTTAATATTTTTTAAGAAAAGTTAACGGGAGAGATTAAAATAAAAAGAAACTAAAGTTGGTGATTCTAATTTTTTTTTTAAAGTTTAAAAACTAAAATGAATGCGCCCTAAAAATTCAGTGACCACTGTTGTACTTTACCCATAAAATGTTTTGATAAGATTTAAATAAATATTAATGGTTTGGATTAGTTAATGATGTAAAAACAAGATAAAATTGTATAAAACCAATGTGCATATCTTATCAAACTTTGGTCACAAATTATTGGCTAAATGATGTTTTTTAGGGTAAACTACACGAGTGGTCACTCAATTATCATTTTTTTCTATTTTGGTCATTTAACTAATTTTTTCGTCAAAACCATCACTAACGTTTCGTTTAACAGAGATGGTGACATGTCATGGGATAATAACACTTTTAGTCCTAAAACTTATACATTCTAATAATTAGGTCCTAATTCAAAATAACTCAACAAATATATGGGTTAAACCCCAAATTTCCCATTTTCTTTCTTCTTCCTCTGCAAAATGCTCTCTTTCTTTTCTTCTTTTCCAGTTTTGTTAATGTTTCGGTTTGCATTACACACTCAACATGTGGCCCCTCTTTCTTCGTTTTCTTAAGAGCAGTCATTTCAAGCAAGCCTTTGTTCTGGTCAGTTTCGTATGGCAACTGATACAGGTTAGCACATAGCAGTTTCTACGAGCAAAACTATACCATTACATAACAGAAATAATTCTACCTGTATGAAGATGGCAACCATACATTAGAATTGAGTAAGGTTGAACAACCTTGCAATCTACGGGAAGTCCTAGCAGGGCGCAAGCAAAACATGGCACCTTTCCATTAGTTTTGCATTCCAACACAAACAATGACAAAAATACCTGCATAAGAATGAAACTAAAGAGGAATTCAGACATTTCAATTCACAAAACCTAGAAATAAACTTCCTAAATTGCACACTTTTGACCCCTGCAAAATCAGCAAATGCTTTAGGATCTTACTGAAGAAAATAATAGGGACAAAAAGAGAGTAAAATAAACTTGAAAATACAAAACACGTGACAAATAGGAAGAAAGAAGAAAAGAAAGAGAGGTATTGTTGTAGAGGAAGAAGGAAAAAAAATAGGAAATTTGTGGTTTGACCCATATATTTGTTGAGTTATTTTGAATTAGAACGTAATTAATAGAATGTATAAGTATTAGGACTAAAAGTGTTATTTTCTCATGACATGTCACCATCTCTCTTAATTTTTTAACGTCCGGTGACCAAAATGATAACAAAACGAAATATTAGTGTCGGTTATGATGAAAAAATTAGTTAAGTGACCAAAAAAAGAAAAATAATGATAGTTGGGTGACCACCCGTATAGTTTACCCTTTTTTAATATAAATGGTGTTTTTTTAATAGGCTAAATGGTGTTTTTTTAATAGGCTAAATGATGTTATTTTATTGCACAGTCCCCTCTTCTAATTACAGACAGTTTATTTGTTCGAAAAAAAAAATACAGGCAGTTTACCCATGCGAATCTCTTTCGACATCCAAATAAAATAGTATTTTCTCACTGTTGTTGTTCTGATTTATGCCCTGGATATTGTTGTTCTAAATATAAATACATAACACATTCAATTTTTACTTCTTCTTTGCTTCCTTCTTCCCTTTCCTCTTCCTCTCTTCTCTTGTTCTTTCCTTGCTACCATGAGCAGGCAAGGTGGCGGCGGTGGCGGTGGTCCAGAGTTTCGATCCCAGAAAATGCAAAGAGAACGATCCAAAGCATAAGGGAGATCACAGGGAAGCAACACAGCGATGAAGAAATCTATGCAGTCCTCAAGGAGTGCTTTATGGATCCTAATGAAACTGCCCAAAAGCTTCTTTATCTGGGTAAGGATGGAGATTTAAATATTTCTCATTGGGATGTTTTTTGTTGCTGGTTTTATGGTTTCTGGGGTCTGATGGGTTTATGATATGTTTCCTCTCTGTGGGTTGTTTTTTTTTTTCTTCTGTTTTCTGTTGAGGAAGTGAAGAAAGCTGGGGGATTTTCGTGTTTTCTTATGTTTCTGCTAATGAAAAGTGGATTTTTTGCTTCTTTTTTTTCATGGAACTTTTAAGGAAAGCTTGACTTGTCTTTATGACTTTTGCTAATGGAAAAGAGATGTTTGGTTACTGGGAAATGGTAATAGATTTAAGAAATTTAATAATATGTATATTTTGTTTTGATTTATCAGCTATAATAGTCTGCCAATGAATGTTCTCATTTTCAGTATTTATCTGAGTGATTAGAGGTTTTAATAACTAGCTTGTACCATCATAATTTGATATCAATATTCTAAAAGTTGAAGTTCTAATTTTTCATCCTTGCTTTGCTGATTTGTGATAAGATAAAGTTTTATTTTGTCAAAAAAAACCACTGGCATTTCTTTAACTGTTGATGATTTGCGTGCAAATGTGTAAAAAGGCCATAGCTGGTAAATAGCTTTTCTTTTTGGTTCCTTGAAAAATGGCTTTCTGGATTGGCAATTTTGTTGGGAATTTTCGAGTCGCATCACGTCCTTACTTTGTCTTTGCTTAATGTGTCTTATGGTTTATGAAAGTATGTATAATGTATGACGATTACATTGCTTGGTTGGCAGATACATTTCATGAGGTGAAAAGAAAACTTGATAAGAAAAAGGAGGCAAGTGGTCTTTTCCTTTCTAATGGGTGAAAATAGAACCTCTCTCAATTTTAATCTTCATTTCTTTCTACTTGCTGTTTGAATTTTGATCATCGTTGAATCTATTGATTATATAGAACTGTGGTTTATTGGATGTTTGCTTGGTAACAATTATGGCGGAATAAGGAACATAAAAGATGCTTAACTGTTATAATGTGATTGTATTACTTAATTTTTTTAGTTGGGATTTTGATTTTGTTAGCTTAGTTAAATGTTAATTACAACTCAATTCTTCTTATATGCAGCAGACAGCTGGGGTACAAGGACGAGGGTGCCGGGGCAGTCGAGGGAACTATTTCACATCAGTTGGTAAAAATATTATTTTTCTCCTCCTTTATGCATCAATAGACGAATTTTACTTAATTGCTAATTTGTAAGTCGCTAATGTAACAAGCTTTGTTCTTTTAAGACGCTGGAGGTACAAGGAATGCATCTGCTCGAAGGGAGAATCGGAAAGTGGAAAATAATGCAGCTTCTCACATGAAAAAGTAAACATGCATATTTAAATGACTTCCGTGTGCTAGCCAATTGGTTTGTTATGGAGAGTAGTGTTATACCTTACCTAAATATTTTGTTCTGTTCTTTTACAGAGCAACTGCTATACCGAATGACTATACAACTTTACAAATGGGAGCTCCAGTTATGGATCGCAATTGTCTGATGTTAATGGTGAAACTAAAGATGGCTTACCTGCAAACAAGCCAACAGCTATTTCAGTGCAACCAGATGTTGAACCTTCTGCTACCCTTCCTGCTCCATCCTTTGTCTCTGTGATCAGAGGTCAAGAGAAGTCCGCTTCAAATTCTAATGGCTCATCATCTTCTTCCACTTCCACAACTGTGTCTGGTGTCTATTCATCTGCTTCAAATCCTGCGGTGGTGCCAATCGTGTCACACCATGCTGGTATGGTGGATAAAATAGAAAGTGGAATTGGACACCAGAGGGAAGCTGATGAAATAAACAATATTCAAGGAGACAAACATGTTCCTGATGATATTGATGTATCTAGAACTGAGGAACCAACCTACGAGGTTCCTATTTCGATGCATGGAAATAAGGTACCCGGCAAATCAAAGGCTGCTGAGCAAGTTAAATAGTCCAAACCTATAGAGTCCACCTTGCTAGAAGGTATTACCTCCTTTGTTCGCTCTTTTTTTTAATTTAAATTGGAGATTCTTCACTTTGCTCTTGTTTGTAAAACAGTTGTCACATCTGAGGTTGCAACTCTCACTGTTAAAGCCAATTCGCAATTGCTTGCTGATTCAAATGCTTTCAACGGTCAGCATGTTACTTTCCCCACCCACTTCCAAGTCTCTGAAAATGGTTTAACTTTTGGAAGCTTTGATGCTAGTTTTGGTCTGGAAACAAAACACAATAATGTCACTAGTGCAGAGGTTACCCCTGGATACCATGTTGAAACTGCTCTAGGTAGTGATGAGCCTGCCGTAGAGCCATCTTCTAGGTTGGTAAACATTAGTTTCTGAACTTTATATTTTGTTTGATTTAATGTATTCCCTCTACTAGAAATGTTTCTAATGGTTCAAAATCATTTCATTTATCTCCATAGTTAGTTTTGATGTGTTGGTGGTATGTTAGTTCTAATTTCTTCTTTAGTTGATCAAGGCCTGATGTTTTGCCATTCAACTGTTTAGGAGTGTCAAAAAGATTATTTTTCGGTTGTATGTTTTTGTGGGATTAAAAATGTTGGATAAATACTATAGTTTATAAATGCGCCTAATTTGCCATCCTTATATAAATCTAAAGGTTGGGGACCTCTAAGTAGTATTCCTAGTTATCTATTTTGTTTCTTAGTATTTTAGATCTTATTGAGCTTTTTATGATTTCTGCAGAAGCCAAGGTATGTTATCAACTCCGGAAGGGGGCAATGCTGATCAACTGCAATCTCCTCCCGACTTGGAGAAAGTGCCAGAACCAGAAGGCAATTGTTCTTCTGATGCAGAGCTGAAAGTTGATCAGTCAAATCCAGAAGTGCATTTGCACCCTGAAGGTAATCAGTGTGTCGTTCCAAATGCCCCTAGCTATGGGTTTGGTTTAATGCCTGCATCCACAGGCCACCTAGCACAGTTTGATGGACCCGAGGCTTGGGCGCATGATGTTTCTCGCCTTGCAAACTTTTCTGTAAGCACTTGCTTCTTCCTATTAACCATCATATTTTCTTATGTAATTGATTACATAACTAAATTTTGATTCTTAGCATCTCCTTAGGTGGCTTATAGTGTGTGTTTTCTTCAGTTTACCGTTGAGGCTTAAGTGGCGTGGATATGGCAAGAAAAGTTATCAAACCCTCCCATGAATTTCATAAAACTAACTTGTACTGTTTTTCCTTTATAATAGTGCGGTAAATTTTAGCCTATGCTTTATGTTGCTATACATGCTTCTTTCACTATTTGTTAAATTTGTAGGCTGGGAATTCTCCTGTTCCAGCTAGTATTTCGACACCACCTCTTCAGAGCTCTGTTGCTGCAGCCCCACAAGCAGTTCAACTTTTCCATCAACCATTTCCGCCTAATTACTTCCCTTATCCCCACTATCTTTCACCTTTTTATATGCATGCAATGCATCAATATTTGAACCTGACCGGGCTCCCTCAACAATCTCCGGCTGTTAATCTATACATGCCTCCTGGAGCAGCTGCACCTGGGGTCAAGTTCCCTATTCCACAGTTCAAGCCTGGAACTAATGCTGGAAACTCTGCTCACTTCACAATTCCATCTGGCTATGGTCCATTGACTCCTCCACCTGTTGGTTTCAATTTTTCTGTCCCATCAGTGACCTCTGGAAGCTCTAGTGGCAAGGAGGATCTTACGGCATCGCAATTGAAAGAAAATCACATATATACAACTGGACCATTGGTTGGTTTTGCTTTTCCATTTCCTTCTATATAAACCTGTCAGTTGAGTGGGTCGGGTTGATTTTGGATTAGTTCAATTTTGGGTTATAAAATTTTAGTTCAATTCGGTTTAAGATTATTTTGGATTAAGGTCATTCAGGCTTTCCGAGTTGTCTTGAGTTGATATTATACTTTCATTGTGTTTTTGTTAGCAATTAAGGTTTTTTAACACAATGCTTTGGATGTATATTTTTGCAGAATGAAGGTTCGGATATCTGGACGGCTGCACCGGGGCAGGATTTATCCAACTTACCAGTTAATCCGTTGTACAACATCTCCCTTCATGGCCAACATCTTCCTTTCTCCCCTGCACAGGCTGGACACGGTGCCAGTGCCGGACTTTATCAGACATCACAAACAATGGCTCCTTCCAATGCTCATACCCTGATTCAACAGTCTCAACCCATGGCTGTTGCAAGTGCAGAAACCGCAGTCCCTGCATCTGGTGCTTATCAGCTGCCTCAACTCGCACAAATCAATTGGAACACTAATTACTGAACCCTTAAAATCTTACGAGGATCCAACATAGAAATACATGGAGGGACTGAGGAACGGGTGAACCTCTGAGCTGCCTTTTTTGGGGTGTAAATATTAAAGCCATCTCAGATGTCTGGTGGGAAAATATGTTCCTTTTGGAACTTAATATTCTCATGAGATGCCGACTGATTAGGAGGGGATTTGAAGAGAAGGGATTGATAGATTAGGTGGGATTTCACCAATTTTTCATTTCAATTATCTCACCTGTATATTAAATTTTGATTAGGGAGGAAAGTTGATACAAGCTGTAATTGATATTTGACAAGTTTCTGGTTTCTTTTATTTGACTCATGCTCATATCCCTGCCTAGTCAATTCGAGTGGAGTCATTTTGGTTCGAGTCAAGTTGATTTTTATGGTCAAATCCGGTCGAGTTAAGTTTGATTTCATCAATTGAGTCGTACGGCTACCCCCAACCAATTTTCTTTTATTTGAATGAGCTTGTCTTAACCGTAGACCAAAGGTGTAATTGGTTTTAAACATGACTAATTATAGATTGGCCAAAGGGTTAAATTTTTCTTATATTTTTTTCTTGTAATTTTTCTTTTAAAGTCATTTAATTTTGCTTTTAAATCGATGTTGACCGTTGAAATACTGGCGTGACGGTTAATAGTGCTGACAGAGTAATTTTGTCTCGAAATTATTCATATAATTTTACCTTCGAAGTCATTCTTATTTTCGTTTTATTTAATTTTTGAATAAAACTGGATAAATAATTTGATTTTTCGAGTTGAACTCTAACAAATAGAATATATGAAAAATCGATTAACAAATTGATGTAAATATCATTTGGGTCCCTAGTAATTTTAAAAGTAAGTCAAATAAAAAATCTCATAAAAAATCAAAATATTCTTCAATTTTTTAAAAGATCCATAAACATAATAAAAATAAATAAAATATTCAAAAAATGTTGAAATAAAAACTAATGTAAAAATTAAAATGTATTAGAAATTATAAAATGATAAATATATAAATATAAAAATTAAAAAGTATTTATAAAATATTAAAAATGAACAATTTCATCAAATGATAAAATATAAATATAAAGTTATAAAATTTTCAAAATATTTATAAAACTCGTTGAAAAAGTCTTCAACTGTTTTTGGTTATGCTAAGTCAACTAATATTCTTTAAAATATTTTCTGTAAAATCTTCCTTCTATTAGAGTAGTAATAAAACTTATCAAATATTAATGAGCATCAGTTTGATGTAGAAAAGCGAAAGAAAATTTGATTAAATTTTTAATTTTTTAATACTTTATAAATACTTTTAATATTTATATTTTATTATTTTAATTTTTATATTAGTTTTTATTTTCAATAATTTTTGAATATCTTAATTATTTTTATTAAGTTTATAGTTTTTTTTAAAAATTGAAGAATATTTAGATATTTTGTGAGAGTTCTCACTTTGTTTATTTTTAAAATTACTAAGGACCCAAAGGATATTTACATTCAATTTGTTAATCAATTTTTTTATATATTCTATTTATTAAAGTTCAACTCGAAAAATTAAATTATTTATCTAATTTTATTCAAAAACTAAATAAACTAAAGGCAAAATTGCTCCATCAGCACCGTTAACTTGTTACGTCAACACTTTAATGGTCAACATCGGTCAAATGACAAAATTACTACAATTGAATGACTTTAAGAGCAAAATTACGAGAAAAAAAATATGGACAACATTGCTAATTTCGGATTACTACTGGGGCAAATTTAACTTTTAGCCTTATAAATTCATGTACTACCTACATGAAGCATATCAATAATTTCCTGTGAAATTCAATTTCAAAGCATTGAGAAAAACAAATTCAACATTTAGTTTATATGTATACTAAAGAAAAAAAGAATTTTAGAACTTGTTTGGGTCTGTGTTTCATTGTCTATACAATCTCTTCTCTTTGTATATTTTTACACTTCATTTGTAGTATTTATTACAGTTGATCCTTCACTGCCATTTTCACTGCTTTTTGCTTTTCATACATGATTTTGCATTGGAATCTGCTTAGTTGAACCCTCCTTTGATTCTTTCAAGTTAGGTGACGTGTAAACCGACATCCCGATGAGCGCAACAACAGCACCAGAAAGGCTCACAAGCCCCGGATCAGAATCCAGAAGAAGGTATCCTCCAAGAAGTATAACGCAAGTCTTGAATTGTCCTAAAACAACGTGAGATGTTGCAGAAGTTGCTCTACAACAAACTACCAAAAAACAACAAACCATTAGCCTTCCATTAGTTTTAGGTTCGAATCATTTCGAGTAATGTTCACTTCGAATTAAGATCATTTTTAGATTGCTTTTGGATTATTCGGGTTCGGGCCATTCCAAATTTAGGTCAGTTTTAGGTTTTACGGATATGAATCATTTTAAATTTGTCTTTCAGGGTTCAAGTTAGTTTCGATGTCAGTTTTAGCTCCGAGTTCGGGTCGGATGATTTTAGATTATTGACCTTTTATAATCAAATTAGGTTGGATTAGGTTTAAATTCAGGTTAATCGAGTCGGATACAAGTTCGAGTCAAAACTGAAAAGGTATACCAGAAACTTACCCTAATGCCAGTGCACCAGACCATTGTAATAGAAAACCTAGCAATGCCGATACGAGAATTGCTGAAACATTGTTTATGTCCCATTTGAACAACAAAACTCCAGGCGGATCCAACCATGGCATCAATGCTACCAAGAAGAAGATTGTGACCGGTGTTGTCTTCCACATCAGCCTACATTCCACACAATTCCTGTCTCAAACACTTCACATGACCGACACAAGTAAAGAACAACACAACATGCCAGGTAACTTGTGACTTACGCAAGTGCAGTCCAGTTAGCTTGTTGTTGTAAATTAGACCACATGATTTTGTTTACACCACTCGGGATTATCGATGCGATGGTGATACACGCTCCGAAAGCATTGAACTCTAAGTCCGTCACGGTGGCCACTGCAATGCCTGCCGAAACAACTGCTAGAGCCAATACCTGCAGAATGATGGATTCCATAAGAACTAGAAAATTGGAACGAACCGAAGAGTGTTCATCGAACAACTTTCAGTCACCTTTTTGACATATACAGTTTTCCTAAACAGAATGACCTCTGCGAGAACGATCGTAGGGGTGACCGCAATTTTAGCCATTTGGTAGAAACCAACACTGCAAAAGTGAGCATAAATGGTGAGGAAAACCAGATTAATGACCGAATCAGTTTTTTCTCGAAATTGCTGATCTGAACCCGGATTTGCAGACCTGTTATACTTTAGGCTGGTATTAGCCAGGCCGGATGCGAAAGCCATTACTGCTCCCAACGAAAAGAGGGCCGAGGAAGGAGTCGTTTTTGACGGAGGGGAAACCGGAAGCCATGATAATGCCTTGAAAAATGCCAGTAATAGCCATGCTACGGTGTAATGTATTAGTGTTAGGAAGATTGGGAAATTGAATCCAACTTTCCCCATCACCTGAAAAATCAAGTATGATTCATATAAGATCCTATTGTAAGCCATTGACCAAGAAGCAGAGGCGGCATCCGACGAGTCTGGATTCTATACAGGATTGCAACCCTTTTATCGATGTTTCCTAACATCTTTTCAAGAGAAAAACAAATAATTTTAGGAAAACGAGCTTGAAGAAACTAACAAGTTTGTTTGTCAGAATAATCCCAGCAGCAACGAAGAAATTGAAGGACATGGCGACCACCGGTCCGCAGAATCGTTGCTGTTGGCGCCTGGCTCCTTCCGAGGTTCTAAGTTCATTGTAGAGGGAACCTCTGATCACTTCCAATGCTTTACCTGGCAAAGAAGAAAACCAATTGTTAGACCCTACACTTCTCCAAGAAAAATGATAATATTGTTAGAACAGAAACAGAGATTAAGGTTTATAACAATTCAGAATAAGATTTATTTCATTCGTGTCGTGTTTATCAATCAATTCCAATAGATTTATTTAACAATTAATAAACAAATCAATGGCAAAAAAACCCAGATTGAGTTAACATAAAGAACATAGCAATGGACATACTGAAAACCAATTTCAATGGCAGAATATCAAATCAGATTGAATAAAACAAAAGAAATTATGAATGTTCAACAACATTCAGAAAACCAGAAAAAAGAAGAAAAAAAACACAATTATAATGTTAGAGAAACAACAAAATCACAGACAAAACATGAATCTGACAAATTGACAATGTAGTATTTTTCAAACGAACCTGCTTCACCTGCATCACTGTGTTTCCTTTTGATGGATTTTCTGGCATCTGCACCCAACAGACAATCCAGCAACCCCATCCCAGCACTTGAAAACTGCATCTGTTTGGATCTCTGCTACATATTATTCAAAACCAACCTATAACAATGGCAGGAATTTATAAAAACCCCAACTTCTAAAATATAGAGAAAAAAAAACCCTTCAGATAAAGTTTCTAAGTTTTTTTTTTCAAAAAATGGGGTCTTGCATTAAATGAGAAGGAAAAGATAAATGAAATTTATTCAATAAATGAGATTTGAGAATTTACAAAGTTTAAGATTGGCATCGACAAGTGTCCTACTAAAGTTGGTTTTCTGATTATTAGAATTTAAAATAATGAGGCAGTCAGGTAGATATTTTTTATAATTCTAATCGAGTATGGAATAATAGTTGTGTTTGATTTTTTATAGGGTAAACTACTTAAATAACCACCATACTTTTGATAAAGTTGCGGTTTGACCATATTATTTTTTTAAGTAATTAAATCATCAAACTATTTAAATGGTATCAATGTGACCACCAACTGTTAGAGGTTAACAGTAGCGTGATGTGGCAGTTAAAAAATAGGGGTATAATTATACATTTGGTCCTTTTTATTTACACATTCTTTCAATTTAGTCTTAATTTTAATTTAATAAAATAAAATAAACATTCAATTAGACCGTGACACATGTCAGCACCTTATTGGACGAATTTAATTATTTATATTTGATTTAATAAATTTATTTTTTTCCTCCAATCGTATCGCCACCTGCTTAGAGAAGAAAAATAAAATAACTCAATCCTGCACAGGGCAGGAATTGAACCCAAGTAAGGTAGCATTAAAAACTGCACCAAGCCCAAATTCACGTTATAATTCACTAATTTTAATATATATCTTATTTTTTTATATTATTTTTTTCTAATTTCACATATATAATCATCGAATTATTATTTTTAATTTAATTAAAAAAATTTAATTAAATTATTATATATGTTAAATTATATTTTAAAAATAAAATTTTAAATTATAATAAAAATTTTAAATTTTTATTATATGTGCTATTGTTTAGATTCGTTAAATAAATTTTTAATAAAATTTTAAAATTTTGTTTTTTAATATAATAATTTAGATTCGTTAAATAAAATTTTAATTTTTTAATATAAGAATTTTTTATTAAATTATTATATTAAAAAAATAAAAATTTATTAAAAATTTATTTAACGAATCTAAACAAAAACACATATAGTAAAAATTTAATTTTTTTATTATAATTTAAAATTTTATTTTTTAAAATATAATTTAACATATATAATAATTTAATTGAGATTTTTTAATTAAATTAAAAATAATAATTCGATTATTATATATGTGAAATTAAAAAAAAACTAAAGTAAAAACAATAATATATATATTAAAGTTAGTGAATTATAGCATGAACTTGAGCTTGGTGAAGTGGCAAAGCCATTGCCTTTAATGCCACCTTATTTGAGTTCAATTCCTACTTAGTGTGTTATTTCATTTTTCTTCTCTAAACAGGTGGTGACACATGTCACCACTTGATTGGAGAAGAAAAATGAATTTATTAAATTAAATATAAATAATTAAATTCATCCAATAAGGTGTTACATATGATACCATTTAAATAATTTGGTGGTTTAATTGCTTCGAGAAAAAAAGTAATGTGGTCAAATCGTAACTTATCAAAAGTATAGTAGTCATTTACGTAGTTTGCCCCTTTTTTTAATAGTCGATTATAAGATAATATCTGTTCATATATATTTTTAACTATTTGACGATGCATATAAATCTTGCAGACAAAGCGTCGGTCTATTTGGACCCGAGCCTCTCAAGATGAACCGTGTCCGCTTTTTTACCGGAACCACTTGTTGAGTTCTATTTGTGTTTGCTTAAAATCTGAGTAAATTTATATACACCTATAAATTAAGTTGTTTGAATTTGAGACACCTACAATTAATATGAATGAGATACTTAACTAGAAGAGTGGAAAAATTATTAGATAAGAACGTCTCACTACGTTATCTATTGTCTCATCCAATAATATTTTTCCATGTCATTTTTTTCAAGGGCCGGCTGATAGTTACTTGAAAGTTACCCTACATGAGTGAATATTCAGGGCCGGCTGATAGGGGAGCAGAGTGAGCGACCGCTCAGGGCCTCCCCAATCAGCCTAGGGCCCCTAAAAATAATTATTTTTATTTTAAAATTTTATTTTTTAATTTATTTATTAAATAAATAAATTAATCTAACAATAAAAAATAGTTGTCAACAATCAATTGGTCTAGTGAGATGATGCACTATATCCCTTAAGCAAGGTCAGAGGTTTGAATCCTGACATTGTGAATGAAGCATATAGAGTTGGGAGGGTCGCCCTCATAATGATCTCTACAATACCCGATCTGAATTAATCAACCATTATGTTGGATACTTGATACCGGTGGTTAAACAAAAACAAAATAAAAAATAATTATCTATCCTAACATTTAATTATCATTTCTAAATTTTAAAATTTATTTTTTCTAAAATTTAATTATCTATCTACTCTTTTCCAATGCAATATTCTTCAATTTTTTTATACTTGTTGTCAAAATCAAACTTCATATCACACTCACTTCCCCACAATTCAATTACTTCAATTTTTCTTAACAAAACAACGCAAATAATATATTTGTCAAAGTTTAATAATGTTTTTATGATTTATTAATAAAATATTAAATTAATTGTTCAAAGTAATAGAATATGCTTTCGTTCTATAAGAGCTTGTTTTTGAGTTTTCGCACAGGGTCTCAAAAATATCCAAAACGGCCTTGTAAATATTATTGGATAGACCATTAATGACGTGGTGAGCAGAGTCTTTTTAATAATTTTTTAGAAGAGTGTCACCAAACTCCATGAGTGGGTGTAGGTTTAAGGGATCAATGAAATGATAAAATACGATTCCACGTTATAATATCTTGCAATCTTGTTTTTTTGGCTTGATCCGGTGATATGGGATTCTGAATAATTTTTTAATAGCTAAAAGTGATTATAGAATAGTAATCGTATATAGATATTCTTAATACGGGTTTCCGAAGAAGTTAATGAAACGTCATTATATTAATTTGTATAATCATTAACTACTGTGGGGGAATGAGCAATTAACGATGGAAGTCCATGACAAGGAGTAAACTCCATTGCTAATTTCTGGATTTCATAATTAATACGAGCTTATTTGACTTGCTAATTTTGACATAATATGAATATTTAACAAGGTTAATTCGAATATAAATCTATTTTAATTGTGAAAAGTTAATATTTTGTATTTGAAAATGATTGAAACCATAAATAAAGGTTAAAACTTTGATACACAGGCTATGTAAAATTAATTTTATACAAGCTTGTGTATTTACACTATAAAAACCTAAATCCTAAATTCCTAACCCTAACCCTAAAAAACTAAACCCCACACTCTAAACCCTAAACCTTGAATTCTAAACCCTAACATTGAATTCTAAACCCTACAGCCTAAACCCATAAACTGAAACCCTAACCCCTAAAACTAAAAGTCACGTGTAAACTAAAGTTTATATGGTCTGTGTATCAAAGTTTTTTCCATAAATAAATGAGTTTAACATAAAATGATACGAAATTGAGACAATCTAAACTCAAAATAAAATGAACTTGGAATAATTAAAATTTTAGAGTCAAATTTGAATGAAAAATCTAAAATGATCCAACTCGAAAATTTTCACCAGCAAATTTGAGTACCTAACTTCAAGTTGAACCGTATTGAAAAATTACATGATCCTAGAATAACTTAAACCCCGAATGATAGGTATCATACCTAAAAGAAAAAAAAAACTCAAAACAACTTGAATAAAAATAATTCGACTCGAAAATAAATGATCTTGTAAAGAGTGATATATAAGATCTTAACCTGTATGAGATGATATTAATGAAGTGGTGTATTTGGTAAAAGAAGTGGGTGGATAAAACATGGATGTTGAATGAAGAAGATGGGGAGTACGTATTCCATTTCAGAGAACCGAATGAATTGATGTCTCAACAAAGGCAAAAGATTAAATGTGTTTGCTGTTGTGTCCTGTCCCTGACCCTTCGACAACCACCAAAGCAATATATATTTATATAATTATATATGTATTGTCACGGGCTATTATCCTCTTTTTAAAATACATGTCTAATAGAATTTACAATACTATAATTTTTATAATTCAGGACTTTCTTTTTATTTTAATACAAAATTAATATCCCATCTCTTTCTAGACAATGACAATATACATATATACACATCCAAACTTGTAGGCATCTTTGATTACATCACATTTGAAAAACATATGCATGGAAATATATATCATAGATTTTGACGCTTGGAAACATCTTTTTCTCAGTTGGATATAAAGAGAGACCACAGTTTCATGTTGATTTATACATGCATAAATTATATATATATTTTTGGATAAGATAGACCAACTAAATCAATACCGAGATGATCCGACGTTAAAGACTCGAGCCTCAAATTTAAATTATTCAAATACATAATGAACCGAAAAATTTTAAAACTCAAATTTGATCAGACACAAAATTAACCCTACATGAGAATACGTAGTTAGGTGATCTCCCTTGGCTTAAGAACATGATAACACTATTGATATACCAAAGTTTCAAATTGTTACATGGATCCATCTTCCATTTTTACTCAAGTAATGGTGTGCCAATTTCTTGGGAAAACTACATAGTTAGTACCCTAACTATGATCATGTTACTGTTTTGGTACCTCAAATGTTATTTTTAGCAAATTGGTACCTAACGTTATGTTTTTGTTCTGTTTTGACACCTCTATCGTTTAAAATTAACAGAAATAGTGATGTGGCTTGGGTTAATAATAGTTTTAGTCTAAAAACTCACACAATCTATCAATTTAGTCTAAAATTCTATCAATTTAAACATTATTTTAATTTTTAGATTAAAATTGTAAATTCCTCATTTTTCTTCTTCCAATTGAACACTTTTTTGAGTTTTGGAGTTTAAAAACACACTAGGGACAATCAAAACTTTAGGATTTGCGGATCAATGCGGGGCTAATGTGTGATCCATTGGAGGACCCAAACTCCACGATCAAGATACAGACGAGAATACGAGGGGTGGGAAAGAGATGAGACAAAATTCAATCAAAATTAAGATGATGTTTTACCCCAAAATTAAGATGATGTTTTAAATTGATAATACATATAAGTGTTTTTGGACTAAAACAATAATTATACCAAACCACGCTATTATCTCCGTTAATTTTTAAATGACGAGGTACCAAAACAGAACAAAAACGTAACATTAAGTACCATTTTGACAAAAACAATAGTTCAGGTACTAAAACAATAACACTAACATAATTGGGTACTAAATATATAATTTTCCCATTTTTTATGTCCTCGTGGATTGACTTTAGACACTTGGGTTTTGTCTTTTTTATGACTTAACCTAGTTGAACCCATGACTTAATGTTAACCAAAATTTAAATGATATCCTTTGTTATTGTGCTACAGGCTTGATCGGCTTTCTTAAATCCATGCATTTAATGGATCTTCTTCTTCAAAAATATTATGAAGATTAATCAGATTCAATCTCATTTCTCATTCTTTTTACTTTTTCTTCGCATGTACCTTAGTTTCAACCTCATATTATAATAGAAATAAACTAATTATTGAAGCTTTTTAGGATTGAGTTTATTTCTTTGTGCGATCAAACTTAATGTACTTCGGTCATGCTCACGGTTGAAGGTGAAGTTATTTGTAGGCCGTCTCGGCTCCCTGTGCGAAAACTCAAAAACGAGCTCTTATAGAATGAATGCATATTCTATTATTTTGAACAATTAATTTAATATTTTATTAATAAATCATAAAAACATGATTAAATTTTGGCAAATATATTATTTGTATTGTTTTGTTAAGAAAACTTAAAGTAATTAAATTGTGGGGAAATGAGTGTGATATGAAGCTTGATTTTGACAATAAGTACAAAAAGATTTGAAGAATATTGCATTAGAGAAGAGTAGATAGATAATTAAATTATAGAAAAAAAATAAATTTTAAGATTTAAAAAGGATAATTAAATGTTAGGATAGATAATTATTTTTTATTTTTGTTTTTGTTTAACCACTGGTATCAAGTATCCAACCTAATGGTTGATTAATTCAGATCGGGTATTGTAGAGACCATTATGAGGGCAACCCTCTCAACCCTATATGCTTCATTCACAATGTTCAAACCTCTGACCTTGCTTAAGGGATGTGGTGTCTAATCTCACTAGACCAATTGATTGTTGGCAATTATTTTCTATTGTTAGATTAATTTATTTATTTAATAAATTAAAAAAATAAAATTTTAAAATAAAAATAATTATTATTTAGAGGCCCTAAATTAATTGGATGCCCTAAGCGGTCGCTCACTCTGCTCCCCCGTCGGCCGACCCTGGTTAGTTGACTCAAAACTTCAACATGAATGTGTAAAAGTTAAGGTCCAAAATTAGTTCACCATTTAGTTACATAAACAACATAAATAATAAGATGCAATTCGTAAAGCATCTATAAACATACACTCATTATCTACGAAAACGACAAACGTAGGAACGACGACTGAGTTTTACAACTATTTCGACAATAGGAGGATATTCTATTCTTGTGGCGGTGGCATGTCTGCGGTGGTAAAGAATTTCGGATTATTTTGAAAAGCTGTAATGCTAAAAAAAATGTTTATAATGTTTGATTATATAATTATTTTAATTTTTATTATTTTTTTATTTTTTTAATTTTATTTTGGTCAAAATGACCTATTTGTAGAAGAAAATTAATAGTCAACTAATAATAAATAACTTAAATTGACTTGAAAAAAATAATACATTAATAGAAAAAATAATTTTATATTTTATTTAATTTTATAAAATTATTTTTTGACTAATGTGTCATTTTGACAAGTAAACACCTTTGTTTATATGACATTAATATGCCAGCGTGTATCATCATGAAAGTTTGTCACAACATTTCAAGCCATGTATTATTAGTTGACTAACAGTTTTTATCCACAAAAAGACCATTTTGACCAAAAAAACAGTAGGTTAAAGTACTTCAAAAAGAATGGTGATTAAAATGACTCCCCATTCAAATGTTAGGGTATCTTTTGACATTAAGCCTCTTAAAAACTTGAGAGTTTTGAGATTTTTAGAAATTAAAATTTTAAAATAAAAATAAATTAAAAACGCAATCATGTGTCCAGAAAATGTCTTGTTGGTGAATTTAATTTAACAGACCAACCTTAAATATCAATGTAATAAAAAAAATTAAACACTTAAAATAATAACAGTATAAACATTAGACACTTATTTTGGCAAAAAAAATTCTTAAAGCAAAAAAAATGTTTACTTTGAGCACATTTTTTCTAACTGAAATTTTTTAACGGAAAAACCTTAAAACATAATGAAATGAAATGAAACGTTAGACACATATTTTGACCAAAACCTTTAGGCACTTAAAAAAACTTAATGTTTCACCGAATAGTTATATTAACCCTACTTTTTGGTCTACTTTCACCCATAATATTTTATTTTGGGTCAAAGTAACATGTGAATAGAAATTGTTAGTCAATAAACAGTCAACGCGAGGTGTTGATGTGGCATGGCGACTTGGCTTGAGATGATGATGCGCCACATCATCAATTTTTTAATCTTTTAAAATAATTAATAATTGATAATAATTTATTTGATTTATTTTTTTACTTTTTTAAAAAGTAATAAATATTAAATTATTTAATTTACTTTAAAAAATATTTTTTTAATTTTTAAAAATAATAAATTAAATAAATTATTATTTATATTTTAAAAATTCAAAATAATAATTTATTTAATTTATTGTTTTTAAAAAATTAAAATAATTATTTTTCAAAAAATATTTTTTAATAAATAATAAATTGAATAAATTATTATTTATTATTTTAAAAATTAAATAAATTGTTAGTAATTATTTTTTAAAAAATAAAAAAAATATTGATGGCAAAGTGGCAAATTAGCATGCCACATTAGCATCTCAAGTTGACGATTAGTCAATTAATGTTTTTCACTCACGATGGGTCATTTTTGACCCAAAATATAGTGTTAGAAAAAAATAAATAAAAAAATATTAGTCAAAATTATTTTTCAGTAAAATGATAGAGCTATTTTTTGGAATTATGCCTTTTGAGAATTGTTTTTGTTCTTTTTAAGAATGAGGTAAATGGGCTTGTTTTTTTTTTTTTTTTGAGAAACACGTGAGGAAAGAGAAAAAAATATAAATTGTTAATGTTTTAAAATTAAAATCAAATTAAAAATATAAAATTCGGAGCTAAATGTATTATTATTTTGAATTTATTATTTATCATATTATTTGATGTTAATCTTTTGACGACAACAATTTAAATTGAAATTTATCTATAGAGATAATAATCTTTTTTATTTTATAAAATAAGAACTTTAGGATTATTTCATAAGGTTGGACTTTAAACATAATGATTTTAATTGGTGAAGGACAGATCAGAAAAGAGACGTACCAAAAATACATCAAAATCGTCAATATTTCGTAACGGTTTTCAAGCCATTGCTACTTCACGAAATAAAAACAAACTCATTCTATTTTATGAAATCTTTATTCCAATATTATTATTTAGCTAAAATATCTAATTAAGTTACTATTTTTTAAATGGTTTAACTATAAAATTGGTGTTAAAACTTTGTCCTTTTTTTGCAATAGGTGCCTAAAGTAGTTTTTTTGGTTGAAATAGGCTTTACATTTTTACCATGATCATTTTAGGTATATGACTGCTAACGTTCGTTTAAAAAGATACTCTAATGAATCAAAACATGACACATGGCTTTGATTTTAATTTTTTTATTTAAAATTTAGAGATTTTTTCAAAAAAATCTCTAAATTTTAAAAAATTCACAAATTAACCCCCTAATTTCAAAATCCCTAATCCCCCTAATTTCAAAATCCCGATTTGAGTTGATTCCACCTCCGACGGCCCCATCACGACCATTTACCCCACCACCCCGTCATTGAAAATCTACTGACGCCATGTGAAACATCGAACGAACAATTCAAATGATATTTGAGTTTATTCGAACAATTCACGACGAACGACGGCCGAACGAACAACGAACGGTGTCTTGGTCTTTCGGCAAGAGGAGGGCGCTTCATTCTATCATCCGCGACGTGACTAGGGAAGGCAATGCATCCTGAACTCGACCCGAATCCGTAGATCCATATCCATTTCATAGGGGCTAGATCCTAAAATTTTGGACCTGACGGATCTGGGTCGGATCTAAATCCTCTGATTAAATACGGATCTGACACTAAGATCCAGACCTGGACCTGTTTACCCGTTTATAGAAAAATCTACCTTTGATTTTAAAATATATATAAATGAAATAATAGGTTTTAAAATATATATAAATATTTTATAGAGGGAGACACCACAAAAAGTTAGTTCTTTTGAGACTTTAGTTTATCGTTTTTTTATTCTGTTACTATTTGTATTAAAATTAATCTTTCCTCCATTAGAGATGTGATGTGAAATTAGTCAATGACAGTTTTATTACGTTAAAAAATTGGTCGAATGGTCTTTTTTAACAGGCCCATTTTGGACCCAGATCCGTGAGATCCGTTGGATCTGGGTCCCAATTTTATAGACTCGCGGATCTGGGGCGGGTTTGGATCCAGGATGTGAAAATGGATCTGGGTCCAGCTGGATCTAGTCCAGGTTCGGCCCGTTGCCATCCCTAGACGTGACTAACCCCGGTATGAGTGGCTGAATTTGAGGGTTTAGAGATTTGAGGCTATTTTAGAATTTTTTGAGATTTTTTATAAAATTTGATTTCTTTTTTTAAAAAATAAAATAAAACATGTCACATGTCACGTGTCATATTTTTCTTGGCTAACAGAGCTTTTTAAACTGCCGTTAACGGCTAGACACTTAAAATGATAACGGTGAAAAAGTTAGGCACCTATTTCAGCCTAAAATAAAATTTAGACACCTATTATAAAAGATAGATATAGTTTGGGCACTTATTTTGTGGAACCCTTTAAAAATTGAATAATTAAGTTTTTTTTTTGAATAGTCTAAAAAGGTGATTATAAGGTAGTATATGCTCATACATATTCTTAACCCTTTGACAATCCACACACACTTTGTAGACAAAGCGATTGAACCCGTATTTCCTAAGATGAACATCAATTGAATGATTAAGTTATAATTTTTTATCAAAATTTATAACTCTCTAGAGTCTAAAGTAGGGTTGTAAACGAACCAAACGTTTAGCGAACTGTTTGTGAACCGTTCAGCGAAAAGTTCGTTTATGTTTGTTTATTTATTAAACGAACGAACACGAACAAAATTTTCTGTTCGTTTAATTAAATGAACGAACATGAACAAAAAAGCTTGTTCGTTCATTTATGTTCGTGAACGTTCGATAATCCATTCATTTAAATTTATTCACATATACCCATTTATATTTATTATTTTTCATAACAAAATTATTATATTTTAAAAAAATTAAATTTATTCGCATATATTTGTTCATTTATGTTTATTTAAAATTATTTACCTATGTCCTTTTATGTTCGTTTGTTTGTGTTCGTTTGTCATTTTAACGAACGAACATGAACGAACACAAACAAGCTACACTCCTTAACAAACGAACATGAACAAGAAATTATGTTCGTTTAGTCGTTCGTTTTCGTTCATTTATTCGGTTAAAATTAAATGAACGAACATGAACATATTCTTGTTCGTGTTCATTCATGTTCGTTTGATTCGTTTACATGCCTAGTCTAAAGACTAAAAAACATTTTATAATCGATAGATTATTTTTTGGGGTAATTGGCCAAATATTCCCTTTTGGTAATTTATTTGGCCAATTACCCCCTTCCAACAACATTTGGAAAAATACCCCCCATTCGGCCCACGTAAGGGTAACTCGCGCCCTGCAAGACGCGATTTCCAAACTCGTTTTCCCCAGGACATATCTTTAGTCCGACGTGGTTTTTGTTATCCTTTAATTTAAAAAAAAAAGACGGAACTCACATCCTGTGGAATGCGAGTTCCACTAGATATTATAACGGAGATGCGCGAATATATCACGATACTTGGTAAAACTCTCGTCCTGTAGGAAGCGAGTTCTTCACGGTCCTGCTGTTTAAACAATGCTCGATAGCCTTGTTCGTGGTTAATTTTCTTGGGCAAAAATAATATTTTTTCTTGGTTTTGGACTTCTACCTCTTAGTACTGATACATCTCTTGAAAATGGTGTAAAAATCACTGTATATAAGACAGCCGAAGCAGTGTATAAATCGCGTTAAAAATGCTATCTTTCTATGTTTCTTTGCGTGAAGAAAATGGAAACATAGGTCGGTAGTGATGTTTTAGTCGATCTTGTGGCATCTTTGCTGTTTTTTTATTGTACTACAACTTTCACGTTGTAGTAGGAAACACATGTTTATAATGGTGCAACATTCTGCGCGTAGAAGACATCCTAAAGGGTGTGAAAATAGTGTTAAAAATGCTATCTTGGTGATAAGTCATATATTTGCATGTTTTTCACATATTAAATCCTATGTTTTAGCACATTAATCTATCTTAAAACCCTTGGTTATGTTCCTATTTGGTTTTGCAGGTGTTTTGAGTCTTAATGACGTTTTATACGTAAAAGCTGAGTTTTAGCACCATTTAGGCGTCACCTCCAGAATTCTTGTTAATTGCCAAGGCAAGTCCTAATTGCCACGACAAGCTCTTCATAAACCGCCTTAATTGCCTCGGCAATACTGTTTACGCAAAAATACCAGGCGCAAGACAGATTTAGGCCTAGAGAACAAGCAGATTTTTGACTTAGAGGACAAGCAATCCTACTACAAAGAGGACTTCTACTTTTTCCATAATTAAAAGTAGTTAGGGTTGTTGTATTTAATGTAAAGTCTTCCCATTTATTCCCTATAAATATAGATCAAAGGGTGAAGAGAAAATATCAATTAGAAACCCTAGTCTAGTCGAAACCCTATCCCCTCTTCTCTTGTAGCCGTCGACCACCATGAGTGGCTAAACATTTTCTTTTCTAGTCAAGTGTAGATACAAGGATATTATTTCAAGTTTTTAGTGAGATTTCTTGTTCCCAAATTATCTTCATCTTTATTCAAGTATTTTTATATCTTTTGTGCTTCATCTTCGTGTGTATGTTTGATTAAATATATGCTACAACCAATTCAATGGTATTTGATACAAGTGGTAAAGAAATTCGGGTTCGATTTCTAAAGGTATGAATTCATGTTCTTAATAAGTTAACGGGTTCGTGCTTAGGAAGAATATGTGCTTTGGGTTTCTTAAAGATCATTGATGCTATTTGATAGATTATAATTCTTTAGTGGTATCTAGGAATTTAATCTTGATAATAAGAGTTAATCTTTTGATGGTATTTAATTGGTTATCTATCTTAGAAGAGATTTGGGTTATTTGGTGGTATTCATCTAATCTAAAACTAAACTATTTGAAGTTGATGTTGATTTATATTTTGTGGGTCAATGATCTAAATTCTTGATATAATATTCCAAGTTATACCTTGACTAGAGTTTTATCTTATATAGATTTCTTCCTTAATTCAATTGTTTTCTTCAAATCAAACACAAAACCCTCTTTTTACTTTTAATTGCTTGTGAACTTGATTTCTTAATCATTCTCCGTGGGATCGACCCTACTTGCCGCTACTACAAATCCAAAGAACAAGTAGGTATTATTTTTTGACAGATTCGACACCAATCACTTGGTGTATTCGTTTACATGAAAAAATTGGAAACATGAGTCGGTAGTCATGTTTTAGTCGATTTTGTGGTATGTTCTGGTTTTTTGTGTTATTTAACTTTCACGTAAGAGTACGAGAACACATGTTTACGAGGAGAACACATGTTTACGATGGTGCTGAGGTAACATATGTAGGAAGGTTGATAATGTTATTTATGATTAATGCATTGACCTTACAATTACAATTAGTTTATTTGAGGGCGGGTCCTATAAGGACATTTTCTGATGTCGTGTCCAGGGTTCCTACATTTGTTGCACAGCTTTGGTTGGCCGGTCCGTTCTCTAAGAACCATATCCTCGGCACAGTGAATCCTACTTGACTTTGGGTGACCTTTTTTGTTGCGTTGCAGGGATTTATTTGGTCGTATCTTTGGTTCATTATCGACTATATCATGATCACCGTCATTTTTGATCGGAGGAAACTCAAATCGGTATACCTTGAAAACATTTTCAAGTCGGTATACAGGATCAACGAATGCCATTGCGTCTAAATGAACGGATGCACATGCAGCGAAGACGTGCACGCACGGGTACTTGAATGTCTGGAAGACTCCATAATCGTATATTCTCTCTTGTAGATTAACAACGTAGTCGTGCTGCATAATTTCTTCCAACGGTCGTGAAAATTGAGTAACCGTGAAGCGATTTTTTGTACTGAGAGAAAGATATGGAACTTATCGTGTTTGCGTGTTGACGGTATAGTTGAAATTTTTGCTAGAGATCTGGATAGAACCTGTGGCCACCTGTCATCCAGTTCGTAGCTTGTTTTCCAAGGGTTGCGAAAAGGGTAGCCAGTCGATAATATGTCACCTTCACAACGGATGTGATAGGCAAATGACGTGTTCCCTTCAGAGACAAATTGATTGCCTCAGCCAAGTTCATCGTCATGTGACCATATCGGCGACCCCCATCAAATATCGCATCCATTTCTCTTTCGGGATATCAACAAGATAGCCATTTCTAGCTGGATTTCTTACGCTCAACTCTTCTAGCAGCTCCTCAACTTCGTGAACCCTGTGTGTGTTGCCTATTCAATAATAGATGGAATAGTTAACAATAAATAATAATAAAAGCAACGGTAAATAAAATGAAATAACAGTGGATGGTGTACCCATGGGACGAACCATTATACACTCATCATATTCTTGTACTTCTGGTAGTAATTTGCGGCAATGTGCCGCAGACAGTACCGATGATGAATATTCAAAGGTTCCCAAGATGGTCTCAAACGTCGGATTGATGCCCAGATCCATGTGCCTCTGTCTGAAATAATACATATACCATCTTCTCTTGTCTGTAGTACCCTACGTAAAACATGGGTGCGCAAGTTGGTGAGGAAAAATGTTCACGAAGGGATATCTTCCTTTTCAACAATTGCAAACGTTACCGGAATGCATTTCCTGTTACCGTCTTGTGCAACTGCCAGTAGTAAGATCTGGGTGTATCTTCCGTACAAGAATGTGTTATTGATCTGTAGCTCGGCTTACAGTGGTGGAATGTCTTAACTTATTGCGAAAATATCCAAAAGAGGATGAAAAATTCGCACTTCCCAGGTACGACTCGATCATTGTAGTATCTTGTCTTTATCTCTAGTTGCACAATCGTTCATGGGTTGTATTTCTGCATTACGTTCAGCCACGTTCGCAACTCGTTGTAGGATTCCTCCCACTGCCCATACAGTTGTTGGATGGCACAATATCTTGCATACCATGCCTTATCGTATTTAACTGTGTAATGGTTTTTGATCGAGGCTATACATATCGGTACAGATACGTGTGGATTTGCTCTCACAAGCGGCATGATATGATCAGAGAGCACGTGCACATCCAAGTTAGGATGGTCTTGATTAAGTCTTGCCACGGAGCATGTATGAGGTCCGTCGTATCTCGTTATCTGCCACAGGTTGTTCATCCTCTTCAAACGTGATACACGGACCCTCTAGTTACATCTATCGTACTTGTGGGGGCATTCAACAATATATTTTCCCCTTTCAATTTTCCTGACGGTGGTCGTAACTGAGTTGCGTATGTTGTAATGCTTGATGGCAGCCTCTGCCAGTTTCTTGGTCCCGAAGACCACCCCAACATGTAGTTCACCATTATTTCGTTCGTTAAACTGCTCCAAATGTGGGAATTTCGGGAATTCTGTAGCGTAGAATCCTTCTATATCCACTGTTGTTAAGTGCGATGGTGGATCATAATACGCAACACTACTGTCAGTTCCACTTACCGCAGAAAACGCATTTTGCAGGATGCGAGTTCAATTAAAATCAAGATAAATCTTACTTTTTAAATTAAAAAGTAAGATTTTATAATAAATATACACCGTTTGTATTCCATTTAACTATGAACCATATTAAAAAGTAAGTATTTATTATATACACTATTTGTATTCTATTTAACTAATTACTTTTAAAAATACATTACTTTTAACTATTTACCATATTTAAATGTAAGTCTTTATTATATACACTATTTGTATTCCATTATTCTTACTATAATATCGACTCCATTAATTTGAAATGTATCGTTCTCCTAATTGACAACTAACTTAAATTCTAATCCATCATGATTCTAAAATTCTTTTTAGAATTAATGCATTTTTAATGGCATAACTCACAACTTTATGTAATCTATAACTTTTAAAAATTACTATATTAATTTAAACACTCTTCTTTTTATAATCAATATTATTGTCATTTAATACCACAATTTACACTGAACTCTCGTCCTGTAAGATGCGAGTTTGCTTTGTTCTGCAATAAATAGAGCATCGTAGTCCCCAAATTTTCTCACAATTCATCTTCGTTCTTCTTCTTCTTACTCGACATTTCAATATTATTTGCGTTTGTTACATCGATATAATATGTCGAGACAAGAAAATATTAATGCTTTGGTATACTACGATGGGCAGATGATGAATCTCTCAGAGTCGTATTCTAGTCCTCAAGTGCTATATTGCTTCTGCTGCCATTCAACTTAACGTATAAGAAGTTATGAATGAAGTGAACAAACATGTTTTACATGGTCGTGGGAAAAAGTTGGAACCGCTGAAGTATCGATTGTAGACGTCGTTAGAACCATTAACGTACTCATTATTCCACGTTGTGAACGACACTGCTGTGGAATTGATGGTGGAATCTCACCTACAGACTCCTTTTGGGGCGGGCCTTGAGCTTGAGCTTGAGCTGTATGCAATGTTTTCTAATGATGATTATGTTATCGGAGTCCAAAATAATATGTAAACAATATTTTTATTTTTAACGGTCTTCTTTTAAATCATTTTCAAAAAAAATAAAAAACGTACAATAAATCGAATCTACAATATTTATAATCACCCTAAACTAATACGCTAAAAATACTTTTTAAATCATTAATTTGAACACTCTATGTATAATCGATATTAACCTAAAACTTTTAAATTGCAGTTTATCTCGGCGCTTCTTTATCTCGTTAAACTCGCGTCCCACAGGATGCAAATTCCGTCTTATATTATTATTTTTAATTAAAGGATAACAAAAACCACGTCGGACTAAAGACACATCTTAAAAAACGAGTTTAAAAATCGCGTCTTACAGGACACGAATTACCCTTACGTGGGCCGAATAAGGGATATTTTTCTAAATGTATTGCCCCTTATTCTTTATCTTCTCTATAGATAATTGCCATTTTTATATTGAGTTGTTAATATTTTATGATACATCAGATTACCCACACAAACAGCCTCATGACCATGAATGCCCTTCCGATCATTAATGGTCAACAGAATAGAAAATCCTGGTTCCTTTCTATTTCTTGCTTTTAATGGCAATTCCCAATTGGTCATTCTTCTTCCCATTTCTCTTTCTGAAAGAACTTTCTTTGAATCTTTGTGTGTATTAAAATTAAAAAAAACTGTCTTGGAAATGGAGTTAGTTCCATATTCAAGTGAACCACAACCCAGGACGTGTTCCACAAGTCTTCCATGGCGAGACATGTTCCGATCTGCATCAAGGAGGAAACCCTCCCATCCACAAGACATCAACGACGCGCCTCCAAACGAACCCCACGCGCCATCCCTGGCACAAAACGCCAGCGACCCATTTTACAAAGACAGCCTCTCAGGTGATCCCGAGGTACGTTTAGCCCTTTACATAGCCATGGCTCATGCCGGTCTTGCCCTCACACTCTGCATCTTATACGGACTTTGCAAGCTCTTGCAAGAATATCTTAGGACAATTCAATGGGCAATTTTGTGTTCAATTCCTTTGAGAGGAATTCAAGAAACCCTCGTTGAATTCTGGAGAGAACCTTTGAAATTAGGCCTCACTGAAACTTTTCTTGCCGTTCCTGTTGCTGTCTTTAAGGCTTTTATAGTTACCATTGTTGATATTAAGGATGTTTGTTTAAGTATACTTCTGAAAAGACCAAAATCTAGACCTTCCGGTCGTAATAAAAGCACATTTTCAAAGCTAATGAAGTGGCTTGTCTCGTTTTCTAATTTTCTGATTGTCTATGAGACAATAGGTAGTTTTGGGTCATTGTTGATCATCTTGTTGGGTTTCAAGGTTAGCAGTAAAAATGTGGATTCAACAATGTCTGCTGTTTCATCGTTTAGGAGCACTCGTTTCAGAAGGAGTGCAATTAGTGCTTATTTTACTAATGGGATATTGTAAAGGTTGGATTCCATTGTGGCAATTGGATTGATGATTGTTATGATTGTGGGGTTTATTGCTGGAGCTACGTTTTTCTCGTATAAGATCGGTGTTGAGGGAAAAGATGCGGTGATTGCAGTTAAATCTCGAATGCGGGAGAGTAATTATGCCAAGAAAATCGGCCTTAAACAATGGATAGAAGAGAATGATGTCCCCGGAATGGTGGACAAGTACTCTACACAGTTTTATCAAACAGTTTCTGAGCAGATTGATAGTTTGGCAACGCAGTATAATATGACTGAATTTGTGACTGGAATCAAGCATTTTGTGATTACATCAATGGATGATAGTTCATCAGGGGAAGCAACGACCCTGATGAACCCTTCTCCTTTCACCGAGATGGTTTTGAAGTTGAGAGAGAGCCTTAGAAACGGTGAATGGGCAGAAATTTACACAGAGGACGATTTGATTTTCCGAGAATTGATAATCACACGGTTGGATTTGATTGAGAAGGCTAAAGGGTTTGCTGTTAAAGGCGCGAGTATTTCACAAAGGATGTTTGCAGGTGGTGCAAAAGTCATATTTACCATTGCCAATTCCATCATCACTGGTGCTGCTGAGGTCTTGAACTTTCTATCTCAGTTAATAGTGTTCTTTTGGGTTCTTTATTACCTCGTTGTAATAACCCGTTTTAACCCAACTCAACCAAACCGACCTGGATCCACGACTCGAACCCGACCCGGATCCAAACTTAACCCGACCTGGCCCGGCCCAGAACCAAAAAACCCTAACCCTAATGCCATTAACCCTAGTCGCCACCTCCTCTGCCGAAGCTACCGCCGCCGCCGTCGTTCCTCCTTGCCGCCGGCCACCAAAACCCTAAACTAAATTATCCCCAAATCTATCATCCTTAAACCAAATCAACAAAACCCTGAAATAAATAACCCTAAACCTACCCTTACCCTCTGCCGAACTGACCACACCCATACCCCTAACCTTACCAACCCGGCAACATCCCCAAAGATCCGGGATTACAACCATCACCACATCTGCAACAGGAATAAAATAAGGAGTTGTTATCTTTTATTATGGTAAAAAAAATCGGATATAAATTTGAAAAGAAATCTTGTAACAAAAATGGGGTTCAAAAAAGAGAAAAAAGGGCGGATATTCAAAAATCGGGAAAAACAGAGAGATTTAGGTTTCTTTTTCGATCCGAAAAATAAAAAAATTTAGGGGCTTTTGAGGTCAAAAAGCTTGTAATCTGGGAAAAATGGTAAGTTTCAAAATCGAAATCGAAAATCTTTCTTTGGTTTCAAAATCAAAATTTTTGTTATTTTTTTTGTTTTGAATCAAAGGAGGGGGTTAGAGCGCTTACCGGCTGTAACGCCGTGGCCGCCACGAGGCCTCTGTGCCGATGACCGGCAGAAGAGCGGCACCGCTGCTTTGGTCCCGTGTAGTCGAGAGGATGAGGGAAATATGTTAGGGTTTTTTTGTGTTAATATGTTCGAAATGGAGAAAATAAACCCTCTAATTTTGTTTTAACCGGCTAACCAAAAACGGCGTCGTTTCAGACGCCCGACCTGCGCGGTGACCCTATCCATGGGGAGGATCCGCGTGTTTTAAATGGGATAATTGCCACATCAGTCCCGCAAATGCTACTATGTTCATGTTTTTGTCCATGGGTTAATTACGCATTTAGTTCTTCTATTTTAATTTTGTTTTTATTTTGGGTCAGTAGTCAAATAACGCCAGTGGTCCTTCCCTTTCTTTCCCGTTTTCACCTTTGTCCGTGGTTTTATTCTATTCCAGTCCCTATACTTTTGTGTGTGTTTATTTTTTGCTTTCAGCTTATGTTTCATTTCATTTTAGTCATCTGTTTAGTATTTATTTAATTTTTAGCACTTTTATTTTATGCCACTTATATTTCTGCCCATGCATTTTATATTTTGTTCATTTTAGTCTTAATATATATATATATATATATTTCATGCCATGTAATTTAATATTTGTGCATTTTAGTCCTTAAGTTGTTATTTCCCTGTTGTTTTATGTATGTTAGTATAAATCCTTGGCTATTGTTATCATTATTATTATTATTGTTATTATATTTTTATATGTTAGATTAATATTCATGCATGTTTCAAATTAGTTTTAATGTTAGATTAATATTTTATTATACTCTTATTTATTTATATTTTTATCGCATTATATTTATTTATGGTTTCCATGTTTTAAGTTGCATTTTGGATATTAATTGTCAATGTGGTGCCCTTTTGTTCGAGCGTAAACGGGGCCAGTATCAGGCGTAGTGATAGTGGTTGGGCGTTTATTCTCGAATAACGGGGCTTTTAAAATTTGCTCGCACATATAACCAGATTTTAATTTAATTGTCACTTTAATCCAGAAAGTCTAATATTAATAAAGCGATAATTATTAAAGTACCAATTTTTTGGCGGTGTGGGGGTGCTAATCCTTCCCCATCCGTAACCGACTCCTGAACCCATCCATTTTAAATCTCTGGTTTTTACGGTGTTCGACCTACCTAAGTGGCCGGTGGCGACACCATTTTCAAATAAAAATTATACTATTTTTTAGCGAGAGGGACATCGCTACAGATGGCGACTCCGTTGGGGATATTTTTGTTTTTTCAAAAAAATAAGAGAGTCGAGCTTTCTTCAAATAATTACCTCTTTATTAATATCAGAAATTTCGGATTAAAGTAACTATTAAACTGGCATTCAGTTATAATTGCGCGTTTATTTTAACGCATTTAAAATATGCCATATAAACTCATTTTTAAGTGGGGGGAAACGCTAATGCTTTCGTGGAAATATCGTTCTCCCGTGTAGGCCTAGCAAGTACCTTCGGGGCTCGAGTACCTTATGCTTTCGTAAGGATATCGTTCCTTCGTGCAGGCATAAGCGAATGGGTCCCCCTGAATTGAACCCGGTTGAAATGAGCCTATAATGGGTGATGATCGGGGGCCTTTCTACTCTTAGTAGAGGACAACAAGGACAATTCGGGTACCTCTTAGCACCAAAACTGCATATAGTGAGCCGTAGGAGCCAACCCTTTAGAGCCATGTGAAACTCTGCCCGATTAGTGGCCACCCTATTTAGGCTCTGGTGCCTTATTTCTTGTTTATGTACAGTTTTTATTACTCTATTTTTGTTATATTTATCATTTGTTTTATTTAATCATTTTATTTGGTACTAACTCGTTTCATTTTATTCTCATCGTATTGATTTCACATGCATCATTGCACAACATCATCACAATCTTGATTTTGCATTGCATCAATTTAGGACACATTTTGCATGCATATACATTCGTGTTCAAAATAAGAAAATTGACTCTAGGGGTGCCCTATGACAGTGATATTGGATAAAGTAGAAGATCAGTCAGCTCAGCATCCATACGGAACCCGATATAAAACAAAGATGGCGAACGATGAAAGATTGAAAAAAATTGAGCAAGATTAGAAAGAATTGCAAGCGAACATAGCCAAGCAGATTGAAGAACAGTTGGTGGGAGTCCAACAGGATATGAGAGAACAACTTGCAAAGTCACAACAAGACATGCTGGGCCAAATGGCACAAATGCTGGGATTAAAGCTTCCCGAGCTTGGAGAGGCCTCTGTTGTAAATCCCACTGCAAATCCTAAACCCACTATTGAGGACGAGGATCTTATGTATCCTCCGGGGTTCACGCCCATTCAAACCAGGATACAATCGGAAAATCAACCTCATATGATCATTTCTCGGGGAAAGTCTCATCTACATCAGGCCGGTACTTCGATCCCTATAAATCATCCATCTACATCAGAAGTTAAGATCGGGGGCAATCAAGCTGAAAATTTTATCTCAGAAATGGATCATCTGTTTGAGACCGAGAAACTGAAGGTAGAAGCATCAAAGGAAATCGAAGATCGATGTAAGAGACTCGAGGAGAAGCTAGAGACTATAGGAGTAGAGGATACCTTCAGTGGATTCGATGCCAGTGAACTCGGTCTTGTCCCAGATTTGGTTTTACCTCCTAAATTCAAGGTCCCATAGTTCAAGAAGTATGACGGGACAAGCTGTCCTCGCGCTCATCTTACTATGTTCTGTCGAAAGATGACAGGATACGGCCGAGACGACAAGCTGTTAATTCACTGCTTTCAAGACAGTTTATCGGGATCTGTTGCCCGATGGTATAATCAATTGAGCCGACATCATATCAAATCCTAGAGAGACTTGGCCAAAGTTTTTCTGGAGCAATACCGACACGTCAATGACATGATGCCAGACCGGTGGACGTTGCAACAGATGAAACAAAATCATAATGAAAGCTTCAAGTAGTACGCTCAGCGCTGGAGGGATATAGCAGTTCAGGTCCAACCCCTGCTCAGTGAGAGGGAGACGGTAGTCACATTTGTACAAACTTTGGAGGGTCCGATCTTGGGTCGCTTGATAGGTAACACGACTATCAATTTTGTCGACCTCGTGTTATCCGGTGAGCTCATCGAGAATGCTTTCAAGAGTGGCAAAATTGACGATAGGGGTAGTTTGTCCCATAAAAAGCCTTACCATGGAAGAAGAGACCAGAAAGTGAACTCTTCGGGAGTTTACAATGCCAATTATTCCAAGCCCAGCACAGTTGTGCAATCTAAGGCTATGCCAAGTGCTCACGTTGCCTCAAGCCAAGGTTCTGGTCAGAGGAAGAACACTGAGAAGATAGAGTTCACTCCCCTACCGATGTCGTATGGAGATCTGTACAAGGAACTGCTAAAAGCCCATATAGTGGTACCTTTCCACCAGGCTCCGACGCAACCCCCATTCCCTAAGTGGTATGATCCTAACGCGAGTTGCGAATATCACGCTGGACAGGTGGGCCACACGATTGAAAATTGTTGGGGCTTCAAGAAGCTGATAGAAAGGTACCTCAACCTCGATGTTATAAGTATTGAAAACCCTACAAGTTCAGCCACAAGTGGGAACCCTTTACCCAAGCATGAAGATGCCAACTGAGGGTGTGTTGAAGGTTTTTAAACTGGACCATGTTAAGTATTGCACTATTTTGACCATAGTAGGTCCCCTTGTAGTTTTTATCACTTTCAGAGTAATATTTTTTGTAAACCAACCTCACCGACTAAAGTATAATAGTGGTGAGAGTATTTTGTAAGGGATCAAAACTACAAATAGCAATGCCAACATCTTTTGTTCATATCTGAGTCTTGAATATCCAAAATACATCACCCTAAAGTTTCAAAAATATTACGAGAACGGTGTCAGATGATGTCATGAACAAAATTTTGGGGCATCCACTCAGATGAAAGCTGATAGAACTCAGGACAAAGTCAGGGCACCGCCGCATGAAAAAACCAAGATCCTGACGAGACTAGTGAGGCGTCAGGGGCATCCCTTTGAGGGTAAGAAAAATTATATCACATTCATGCATTTAGTTGCATTCATCTTGCATTAAATCATTTTTGCATACTCCATACATCTATATTCAATGCATACACTAAAGTCACCTTGCATTTAGGATATACACATGCATTTAGGCCTAAAATTCATGCATTTTTGCTTGCACATAACAGGTCTACGAAAGGGATAGAAGAGCCTCAGCCATGGCGGCAACAACACGACGGCCAATCTTAGTCTTAGAGGAGGCCAAACACAAAGAGGATGCTGAAACATCAATAAAAGGTAACAGTGACAAATTTTGTGAACATTTACTGATTAATGTTTTTTTTCCATTTTCAGGTCATACCTCTCCGCCAGTAGAGCAGCAGAAGTAGCCTTTTTCAGATCTTGCCTTCGTCATTGTTGATAGGCCAACAATTTCCAGATTCTGCTTTACCGCTGATGGTGCAACAGTATAGACATCCTAAAGATCTCGTTTCTCCGTTGATGGTGCAACAGATCCGAACCTTTCCCCAAGCAGATCAAATTTCTATTCAGGTCTTGTTTCTCCGCTGACGGTGCAACCAGACCTAATCTTTTCTTGAGTTTTACTTCTTTGTATAGTTCAAGAAAAAAGAAAAATCATCAAAAAAAAGATGAAAAATTGAAAAATCAAAAAATAAGGTTCAAGAAAAAAATCAAAAAATAATAATAAAAATAAAAAGTTCAAAAAAAATTGAGAAAAAGAGAGTAAAAATCAAAAATCGAAAAAATGAATGAGATAAAAAAAATCAAAAGAAAACTTAACAACTTTCATCGCCCGATCTAGTCTCTCCGCTGATGAAGTGGTTAGGTACAAGCTATCGTCGTCCTCTGATCCTGCTACCCGCTGATGGTGTAGCCGGTTCCAGGTCGTCATTATCAAATCTTGTTCTCCGCTAATGGTGTAGCCGGTTCCAGGTTGTCATTATCCGAACCAGTCTTCCGCTGATGGAGTGGTCGGGTTCAAGCTCCCGTCGCCCTCAAATCCTGCTCTCCACTGATGGTGTAGCCGGTTCCAGGTCGTCATTATCCGAACCAATCCTCCGCTGATGGAGTGGCCGGGCCCAAGCTCCCGTCGTCCTCAAATCCTGCTCTCCGCTGATGGTGTAGCCGGTTCCATGTTGTCATTGTCCAAACCAGTCCTCTGCTGATGGAGTGGCCGGGTCCAAGCTCCCGTCGCCCTCAGATCCTGCTCTTCGCTGATGGTGTAGCCGGTTCCAGGTCGTCATTATCCAACCCAGTCCTCCACTGATGGAGTGGCTGGGTCCAAGCTCTCGTCGTCCTCAAATCTTGCTCTCCGCTGATGGTGTAGCCGGTTCCAGGTCGTCATTGTCCAATCCAGTCCTCCGCTAATGGAGTGGCTAGGTCCAAGCTCCCGTCATCCTCAAATCTTGCTCTCTGATGATGGTGTAGCCGGTTCTAGGTCGTCATTGTCCAATCCAGTCCAAGCTGTCGTCGTCCTCAGATCCTGCTCTTTGCTGATAGTGTAGCCGGTTCTAGGTCGTCGTTATCCAATCTAGTCCTCCGCTGATGAAGTGGCTAGGTCCAAGCTGCAGTCGTCATCTAATCTTGCTCTCCGCTGATGGAGTGGCTAGGTCCCAGTTGCTGTTGTCCTACTTATCCGCTGATGGTGTAGTAGGGTTCCAGTTAATGTTTTGCTTTTCCGCTGATAGATTCAACTTTATTGATTTTCAAGTCCTTTTTATTAATGAAAAAAGAGAAAAAAAAAGAGAAAAAAATAAGAAAAAAATAAGAAAAAAATCAAAAAAGAAAAAGAAAGAAAAAAGAAAAAAAGAGAGAAAATGAAATGAAAAGAAAAATGAAAAAAATCAAAATTTATCAACTTTCATCGCCCGATCTAGTCCTCCGCTGATGGAGTGGCTAGGTCCAAGTTGCAGTCATCCTCTGATCCTGCTCTCCGCTGATGGTGTAGCCGGTTCCATGTCGTCATTATCCGATCCAGCCCCTCCGCTGATGGGGTGGTTGAATCTATGTTACCAACGTTCTCCGGTCTTACTTCTCCGTTGATGGAATAGTGGGGTCTAACATCTATCTTTTGACTCGGTCTCTTTGTCGGTGTTGTAGCCAGGTCATTTTTACTCTCATATTACCATGATGAAAAAAAGAAACAAAAAAGCAAAAAAAACAACAAAAAAACAAAACAGATAAGAAAAGAAGGAAAAAGTTATCAGTTTTCTGATCTTGCCTCTTCGTTAGAGTTGTAGCTGGATTAGATATCAGAACTTTCATCCATCGATCTTGCCTCCATGTCAATGTCGTAGCTGGATCGAATTTTGTAGACCCTATTTCTTCATCAGTGTTGCAGCTGGGTCAAATCTTCTCTAGGTATTATCGTCGTCAATAATGTAGCAAGCTGAACTCATTTTGCTCCCCAACAGACAACCCCCATTTTGAAGAATTTTGCTCCCCAAGAGTGACAAGGTAGATCAACCAAGACAAGAAAGAAGATCTGCATCAAAGAGAAAGAAGATCTACAGAAGAACGAAGACATGCGTCAAGAGGGGAGAAACTCGGCTAGACCAGACAAAACGGGTTATTTTTAGTCTTTGCTCTATTGCTGTTATACAACAATGAGCAAAGAGGGGCAAATGTAATAACCCGTTTTAACCTAACTCAACCAAACCGACCCGGATCCACGACTCGAACCTGACCCGGATCCAAACTTAACCCGACCCGGCCCGGAACCAAAAAAAACCTAACCCTAATGCCATTAACCCTAGCCGCCACCTCCTCTGCCGAAGCCGCCGCCGTCGTTCCTCTTTGCCGCCGGCCACCAAAACCCTAAACTAAATTATCCCCAAATCTATCATCCCTAAACCAAATCAACAAAACCCTAAAATAAATAACCCTAAACCTACCCTTACCCTCTGTCGAACTGACCACACCCATACCCCTAACCTTACCAACCCGGCAACATCCCCAAAGATCCGGGATTACAACCATCACCACATCTGCAACAAGAATAAAATAAGGAGTTGTTATCTTTTATTATGGTAAAAAAATCGGATATAAATATGGAAAAAAAATCTTGTAACAAAAAGGGGGTTCATAAAAAAGAGAAAAAATGGCGGATATTCAAAAATCGGGAAAAACAGAGAGATTTAGGTTTCTTTTTCGATCCGAAAAACAAAAAAATTTAGGGGCTTTTGAGGTCAAAAAGCTTGTAATCTGGGAAAAATTGTAAGTTTCAAAATCGAAATCGAAAATCTTTCTTTGGTTTCAAAATCAAAGTTTTTGTTGTTTTTTTTTGTTTTGAATCAAAGGTGGGGGGTTAGAGAACTTACCGGCTGTAACGCTGTGGCCGACGCGAGGCCTCTGTGCCGATGACTGGCAGAAGAGCGACGCCGCTGCTCTGGTCCTGTGTAGTCGAGAGGATGAGGGAAATAGGTTAGGGTTTTTTTTGTGTTAATATGTTCGAAATGGAGAAAATAAACCCTTTATTTTTGTTTTAACCGGCTAACCAAAAACGGCGTCGTTTCAGACGCCCGACTCGCGCGGTGACCCTATCCATGGGGAGGATCCACGTGCTTTAAATGGGATAATTGCCACATCAGTCCCCCAAATGCTACCCCGTTCATGTTTTTGTCCATGGGTTAATTACGCATTTAGTCATTCTATTTAATTTTGTTTTTATTTTGGGTCAGTAGTCAAATTACGCCAGTGGTCCTTCCCTTTCTTTCCCGCTTTCACCTTTGTACGTGGTTTTATTCTATTCCAATCCCTATAATTTTGTGCGTGTTTATTTTTTTGCTTTCAGCTTATGTTTCATTTCATTTTAGTCATCTGTTTAGTATTTATTTAATTTTTAGCACTTTTATTTTATGCCACTTATATTTCTGCCCATGCATTTTATATTTTGTTCATTTTAGTCTTAATATATATATATTTTTTTTCATGCCATGTAATTTAATGTTTGTGCATTTTAGTCCTTAAGTTGTTATTTCCCTGTTGTTTTATGTATGTTAGTATAAATCCTTGGCTATTGTTATCATTATCATTATTATTGTTATTGTTATTATTATATTTTTATGTGTTAGATTAATATTCATGCATGTTTCAAATTAGTTTTAATGTTAGATTAATATTTTATTATGCTCTTATTTATTTATATTTTTATCGCATTATATTTATTTATGGTTTCCATGTTTTAAGTTGCATTTTGGATATTAATTGTCAATGCAGTGGCCTTTTGTTCGAGCGTAAACGGGACCAGTATCAGGCGTAGTGATAGTGATTGGGCATTTACTCTCGAATAACGGGGCTTTTAAAATTTACTCGCACATATAACCAGATTTTAATTTAATTGTCACTTTAATCCAGAAAGTTTAATATTAATAAAGCGGTAATTATTAAAGTACCAATTTTTGGGCGGTGTGGGGGTGCTAATCCTTCCCCATCCGTAACCGACTCCCGAACCCATCTATTTTAAATCTCTGGTTTTTACGGTGTCCGACCTACCTAAGTGGCCGGTGGCGACTCCATTTTTAAATAAAACACGGGTTTTTCTAAAATCCCACGGAAGACATCATTCATCATTTTCAAAATAAAAAACACATTTTTTTAGCGAGAAGGACATTGCTACACTCGTCACATCGGAATCCGGTGGGGTCACGGAACAGGTCATGGCTATGATTCCGATATCGGAACCGGCTCGTATTCGATGTGTTGAGGTTCTCGACCGTGCTGTTTCTGGTGTGTTTTTGGCTACAGCTCAGATTGCATTCTTTCAAGGATGTCTCACATGGCTTCTATTCAGACTGTTTGACATACATTTTGTATATATGTCAACAATGCTTGCTCTCATTAGCCCTTTGTTGCCGATATTTCCGTCATGGTTCGCGACAATTCCGGCAGCTGTGGAACTACTGCTGGATGGTAGATACATAGTAGCTATGACGTTGTCCATGATTCACATTTTGATGATGGATTATGGCGCTTCTGAAACTCAGGAGAATATGCCTGGCTACAGTGTAACTCTTACAGCGCTTAGCATCATTGGTGGAATGACATTGTTCCCTTCGGCACTTGAGGTAACCTATATTAGTCCGATTCTCTATTTCCCTCAAAGTATTCATATCCGACATTTGTGTCTCTTTGAATAAATCTATGTATCCTTGTTCACAGGGAGCAATTATGGGGCCATTGATCACCACTGTTGTGATTGCTTTAAAGGATCTCTACGCTGAGTTTGTTCTGGAAGAAGCAAAGAAAGAATAGAAGAAAGGGTCATCTCTGCTGCCTGCTTTAACCTGCATCATTGCTTTGTTTTATTTGTTTATTTATAGTGATATTTAGATTGGCGCCAAGGCATTGTTTCTCCTCTCTTGAAAAACAATAGATGGCAATCATTGTGCAATTGTACACTTTTTTTTCCTCATGTGAATAGCAAGAAACCATTGATATAGAATGTCGGGAAATATTGCAGAGATTATAATGAATTTGTATAACAGAAAGAATGAGGAATTTAGCTTGCGTAAAGTATGGCCAGTCATCTCTTCTTAGTTTTCTAATCAAACCTTTTGCATCTCAACTCAATTCTATCCATTCTTTTTGTATAACCATTCAATTTAATCCGGATCACGTATTGCCCGTTACAAGATGATCCTCTCAACCCAATTTACTTCATTTACAAAATTAAAAATTAAATTTCTATTCTTATTTAAAAGATCTAATGTCTCATCCCAATAAATCAACTAATTTTTGGTCGATTCTATCATTTTTAGTAAAAATACACAAATGATAACTAAATTAAACAACATTTATAACAACTTAATAAATTTAACAGCGTAATTATTCAATAAATTTAATGACCATTACCTTTTCTTTTAGGGTAAAATATTTTATTGGTATATGAACTATACCTAATTCATCAGTTTAGTACATTTACTTTTTTCGTTCTCAGTTTCATACATGAATTTTTGTTCCGTCAACGAGTTTACCCTTTTCCGTCACGGATGATGATGTGGACCACTAGAACCACTCATCTATTGATACGTGTCATTTATTTTAAAAATAAAAAAACCTTTATTTATTTAAGCAATAATCGCAAGATTAGTCCCTAATAATTTATTATTTTTCAATTTCATCATTGATCTTTAAAAATAAAAATATTTATTTTAAAAATATATATATATAAATATTAGATCAATTACAAAGTGACACTTCGCATAATATTAAAATTAACGATTTATCTGCTCTCCCTTTTCTCTTTTCCTCCTCTTCTCCATCTATTCAACCAAACTAAATTCAGCAAACAAGTATCGTCGGCTCGCCACCACTGTCGACGACCGTGTCGACCTCCATAATCGACGGACGCTGAAACTAAAAATTATTGTCAATCGTATGTTATGTGTATATTTACGTTAATAAATTAAAAATATTACAAATTATATTATACTTTATTGTTGAATCTGATTTCTCAAACAAGATGAAAATGGCGATTTGTTTGAGTTTTCGAAAATTAACAATAACGACGGCAATATCATTTTTATGATAGAATTACTTTTTTCCAGATAAAGTCAACCCCATGTTAGAAACAAATCTCAAAGACTATTCAAAATCGAGCAAGAAAATTATGAGAAAATGAAGGATTTCAGTGGCGGAGATGATTGTTTGTTCTCTAAGAGCCGGCTCGATCTAGTTCAACAATTCTCCAAACCCCGGCTCAGTTCCACTTCATTCATCGTTGCATTTTTTTTCTTTTCTTATTCTTCTATTTTTTACTCTCGGTTTAGCAATGCAAAATCTGTATTTTTCTTTCTCGACTTGTTTTATGCCTTTTTCTCTGATTCTTGTGCGTTCTCATTTCAATTTTCATTTCTTTTGTTTATGATTTGATTTGCTTCTATTAATTTTACCTTTTTCCCTTCTAATCTTACTCCCCTTCCAATTTTGCTTTCTTTTTTCTGTCTCTCTATGGATCTATAGCTGCAGAAGGTGCGAAAATTAGTCACAATTTTAAAACAAAAAATAACTAAGACACATGATTTTATGGCCGAATATTTGTGTCATGTGTCACTTAGTAATTTGGCCGAATATTGGGCCGAATATTTTGTGTCATGTGTCACTTAGTAATTTGGCCGAATATTTTTTAAAATAAACTTTTATTTTTAAAGATCAAGGATGAAATTAAAAAATAATAAAATATTGAGGACTAATCTTGCAATTATTCCTTAAATAAATAAAGGTTTTTTTATTTTTAAAGCTTGTCCAACAAGCTCCTAAACTTTTGCAAAAAAATCAATTAAGTCCTTAAACTTTTTTTGCACTCAATTAAGCCATTAAACTCAAGAAAAAAAATACTATTTGGCCCTTCGACTAACGTTAACCGTTAACTTTAATGGGGTTTTTTTAATTTTTTATAAAAAAAATATATATAGAAAAACAGAAGAAAAAAATTCTAAAAAATTAAGAATTCCCGAAAATTCTAAAAATTATTTTAAAATAAAAAAATAAATAATTTTAATTTTGAAATTTATTTAAAAATAATAAATAATAATTTTTCAAAAGATTAAATATTTTAAAAAATTACAAAATTAAAAAGATTAAATATTATTTTTTAATAATAAAAAATATTTTGAAAAAATATTTTAGAAATTATATATATACTTGTATAGTGAGTGATATTAAATTTATTTTTTATACTTTTATAGTTTAAAAATCAAAATAAATTTTATTGTTTTATATATTTTTCAAATTATATTTATACTTGTATAGTGATATTTTATTTTTATTTTTAAAATTTTTTAAAATATTTTAACCTTTTTACGAATTATTATTTTTAAATAAATTTTGAAATTAAAAAAACATTTTTTATATTTTGAAATATTTTTAGAATTTTTCAGATTTTTTTGTTTTTTAGATATTTTTAAAAATTAAAAATTTCTGGAAATAACAAGTGGAATTATCCTATTGCGACACGTGCTAAAATTTTTAAATAAACCTCTTAAAGCTAAAGGTCAACATTGGTCAAAGGGTTAAATTAATTTTTTTCTTGAGTTTAGGGGCTTAATTAAATGCAAAAGAGCTTAATTGATTTTTTTTACAAAAGTTAAGAGGCTTATTGAAACCTCAAATCTATTTTTAAAATAAAAGACACATGTCAACAGATGAATGGTCACAGTGGCCCAAATCATCCTTCGTGAAAAAAAAGGGTAAGCTCATTGACGAAACAAAAATTCATGTATAAAACCGAAAACAAAAAAAAATAATTATACTAAACTAATGAATTGAGTATAGTTCATGTACCAATATAGTATTTTACCCTTTTTTATACTAAATTTTCTCAACTTCTATACGAAACTGGTTGGAAAATGTTGAATTATGACAGAAAAACCTAACATGCTAAGTAAGTGTGAAAGGCATTGTTGCTCCCTTCCGATCTTGTGTTGAGAGGGTTGAAATGCTCATTTGATGAATTGGCTAAAACCGATAAAATGGTAGACAATTTGCACAATGATTTTAGAGTGATTCGGCTTCTAAACTAAGCCTACATCCACTACCTTAGTACACCACTAAAGATTTCCCAATTCACTATGAATTCTTCCCCTTTTCAAGGCTTAGGAGGAAACCTTTATAACCCTGTCTTTTAACGGCTAAGATAGAACCACTCTAGTTTTTATCTAAGGATAAACTAGAACCTCTCCTTTTACAAAGGATTTATTTGGTAAACTAAGTACCTCACTAGGTGGGTGTTTACACAAATTGAAGCTCACAAGAGTGTACAGAGATTTACAATTTAAGCACTCTAAAACTATGTACAAGAGAAATGAAAGAATAAGACTTAAAGCCAATTTCTCTTGACCATGTTGCTTGGATGTGTTCTCTAACCATCTTCAAGTGTTCCAAGGCTTGTATTTATGTTTAGAATTATTTCCTAGTCGTTGGTGACCGTTGGGGGTGAATTGAAGCCGTTGGGGGATGATTTTCATGCAGTTTTTCCCAATCTGGTGCAGTGTGTATCGATACGCAAGGTACCCGTATTGATACAGCCTCTTTGGGAAAGAGTTGTTGAGCTTGGAAACATGAAGGAGTATTGATACACTTGAAGGTGTATTGATACGGCCTTGTTTGGAAATAGTCGTTGGGGGTTTGACACATAGGCGTATCGAAACACCAAGAGGTGTATCGAAACACTTGACCACAGTATCGATACGGACTTGCCTGTATCGATAAGGGTTTTGGCAGAAAGAAGGTTGCTGTAATTGGAACCCTAAGGTGTATCGATACGGGGTATACTGTATCGATACGGTCATGCTGAAAACATGAGTTTGGCTACTTTAAAACATTCTGAATCCTTCCAAAGCCTTATAAAAAAACCCATCAAACATATTTTTAAGTTGTTTGCACTTAAAAATACTTTTGAAATTTTTTCAATTTAGTCAAAAAATATTTTTCAATTATTATATCAAAACAAATATCCTAACATTCTCCCCTTTTTTTGATATAATAAAACCAACTTGAAAAATTGTTTGTGATTCTCCCCCTTTATAAAATAATTTTTGAATAAGAGATTAAAGATTCAAAAGAGATAAAAGTTCCCCTTATTCATTTGAAAAATCAAATTTTCAAACCATTTCTCCCTTTTTTGGTATATCGAAAATGGTTTAAACTAAAATTTGAAAAGCTTTTAAGACCATAACAATGGAGAGTTTAAAAGCAAATTTGACAAAATTTGTTTTTGCTAAAAGTTAGCTCCCCTTACTCAAGGCATTCCAAAAAAAAATGGCACTTAGAAGATATTGAATTTCAATGTTAGATCAACTAAAGTAAGTTCAGGAAATTCAATTATCCAAGACTTTAAAGTAAAAGAATAGATAACCAAATAAATAAAGAATTAGCATAGAGGTTACCCATCTTCTTTACTTGTGTGACTTGAGCACTTTTTGATTTTTGCTATCATCATCATTGCTCTCTCACACCTACAAGAGACATTTACTTGATTTTTGGTATCCAAATTGATTTGGATCCATTTACATTAGTCACAATGTCTTTAGTTCCCTTAGGAACCCATACTTGTCTAATCCTATAAGATTTTCTCTTCTTTATAGGACAAGTATGCATAGAATGACCATGATAATGGCAATGTGAGCATTTTGCCATTATGTGACAAGATGAATTATTGAAAATAATTTCTTTTTCCTTTGTTAAGCTTTCAAGCTTGACTTTCAAATCAAGATTTTCTTTTTCTAAAACATCTTTGCTTGTTTTTGAAAACTCTAAATCATTTTTTAAAATTTCATTTTGGTTTTCAAAATCCACTTTTGTTTTCAAAAGAAAATTATTTTCAATTTCGAGTTTTGAAATCATTTTCTTAAATTTAGAATTCATGGTCTCAAATTCCAAAAATAATTCATTGAAAGCATCTTGTAACTCAACAAATGAATATTCATTTGGATCATTAAAGTTAGAAGATACATTGGGCTCATTGAGAGCCAAAACATCATTCACCTTGGGTGATTGGAGGAGGTTAGCACAAGATGGATCACCATCTTTCTTCTCTTCTTTGCCATATAGTTTCTCAAGCTTCTCCCACATTTCTTTGGCACTTTTACATGTGGAGACTATTGAGATATGTGTTTTGATATAATAATTAGAAAATTGTCTTTGACTAAATTGAAAAGATTTTAAAATGTTTATAAGTCCAAACAACTTGAAAATATGTTTGATGAATTTTACAAGGCTTTGCAATTGTTTAAAAAGTGTTTTAAGTAGCCAAACCTGCGTTTCCAAAGTCTCTGTACTAATACGGTATACATTGTATCAATACGCTTTAAGGTTTCAAGCTACAGGCAAATTTCAGTAGCCAAAACCCATACCGATACGACTTGACCGTATCGTTACGGAGTAGGGGCGTACCGATACGTTGTAAAGCGTATCGATACCCTTTGTTTTATCCCAATGACTTTTTCAACTACCCCCAACGGCTAGATTTCAACGGTATTTTAAATGCCAAACTGTATCAATACGCTACCTACAGTATCGATATGCTCAAGTTAATAAATGCTCAACGACTCTTTCCCAAATAGACTGTATCGATACGGGTACCCCGCACATCGATACGCCCTACACCTGAACAGGAAAATGAGCATAGAAATTAGCCCCAACGGCTCCAATTCAATCCTAACGGTCTCCGACGGCTAAGAACTCAATTGGGAGTATAAAAGGGACCTCCAAGCATCAATAGAAGACTAATGCTTCATTTTTCAACAACATTATAATGTCAAATTTGTCTTAGAGCTTAATTTCTCATTCTTTGTATAGACAACACTTGTGAGCTTACATTGTTATATTTGCTTAAGTGTTTAGGTTTGGGTGAGTGCTTAATTAGTGCAAACAAACATCTTTTAGAGGGATTTCAAGTTTGCTAGATTTTCTCTTGTTCAAGAGTGTTCCTAAAGCTCGGTTTGTGAGCTTTGGTTGCTAGACTTGGTGAGTGAGTCTAGGTTGTAAAGGTTTCCTCCTAAGCCTTGAAAATGGGAAGAATTTCTAGTGAAATTGGTTTGAAAATCCTTAGTGGGAGCTAAAGTAGTGGATGTAGAGCTTGTTAGAAGCTTGAACCACTATAAATCCTTTTTTCTATTTGTCTATCTTTTGCTTCCACCAAAAACACCCAAAAATCAATCTTCTCCACACTTGGCTAGCAACTCGGTTGAAAGAAATCGAGCCTATCAAGCCTAACAATTGGTATCAGAGCGAGACTCAATCGAGAAGGTTTAACCACCTATTGAGACAATCCAGAAGCTCGACCAACATATAAGTCAACCGGTGATAAATGGCGCAATCAATCGACAAGCCTTCATTCTTCAACGGGGAACATTATGCCTATTGGAAGAATAGGATGATATACTTCATCAAGGCTAAGGACTACCACCTATGGGATCTTGTAGAAGATGGACCGTTCGTGCCACAAAGGAGGAATGCGGATTGGAATGCCAACGACAAGAAAATGATAGAGCTTAATTGCAAAGCCTTGCATATTCTATTGTGTGCTTTGGGCCCCGATGTATACGCAAAAGTCTCTTCTTGTGAAGATGCCAATGAGGTTTGGGACAAGCTTGAAGCCACATACGAGGGAACAAACGAAGTAAAAGAGACCAAGATCGGTCTTCTCAACCTAGAGTATGAGAACTTCAATATGGACCCAAATGAAGACATCAAGAGGATGTTCGACCATTTCTCCACAATCGTCAACCAACTCAAAGGTCTTGGAGAGGAGATTTCGGAAGATAAACTCGTTCGAAAGTTGATATACTCACTTTTCGAATCATGGAAGGGCAAGACGATGACTATCATCGAAGCTAAGAACCTAAAGGAGCTTAAACTTGATGAGCTAATTAGGTCCCTTCTTACCCATAAAATGATGTCTACACCCTTGAAGAGGGAGAAGGAGAAGAAGATCAAAGAGCAAGGCATTGATGTAAATGTCATTGCTCTTTCATCCTCTACATGCCAACATGTAGACTCAAGTGAAGAGGAAAGTGAAGATGAAGAGATAACTCATCTCTTCATGAAACTCACCCGGTTCATGAAGAACAACATGGACAAATCCAAACATGAATCGAAGAAGAAGATGAAGGATCCCCAAAAGAGCCATAGTTACAAAGAGACGAGGCACACCAAATATGATTGTCTTCGCTTCAACAATAAGGGATCACATTCAAAGAAAGCATATGTGGCAACATGGAGTGATGAATACTCCACCAATGAAGATGAAGTTGCCCATCTATGCTTCATGGCCCTCCAAGAGGGTGAGGTAACTTCTACTAACTCATCTATTTCAAATTCTTATTTTTTTGATGAGTTACAAGAAGCCTATGATGAATTGGTTTTTGAATTCAAGGCTTCATTTTCAAAAAATAAAAAGTTAATTTCAAAATTAAAAACCAAAAATGATTTGCTTGTGAAAACCAATTTAGAGTTTGAAGCAAAAATCAAAGATTTTGAGCTTAAAGTTTCAAATTTACAAGAATTGCTTCAAACGATGAAAAAATATCATCAAAAGGAAGTTGGTGATCATAAGAAAGAAAAAGATTTGATTTCCAATAAACTTCAAAAGAAAAACAATTTGGGAAAATCAAATTTTTACATTAGACAATCTAGTGCCCCTAGATTTTTAAATGATAAATGTTTTAGAAATGTTTGGGTTCCAAAAGAACTAATCACTTCATATAAAAAGGATGAAATTGTAAAATGGATTTCTAAAGGGACTAAATTATGTGCTACTAATGCTTATGGATCCAAAGCAATTTGGATACAAAAAATCACTTGATTGTCTCATTTTAGGTTGATGGAGATTGATCAACAAAGTACAACATTGATGGGGAGCTCCATACACACAATGAAAGCACTTGAAGAATGAAGGCTTCACATCTTCCCTTTCATTCAAATGTGGTAAAAATTAGTTGAATTTCTTTTTAATTTGATTTATTTATTTTAATTCAACTAGTTTATCATAATTGTTGGACTAACACTTATTGATGCTTGATTAAGGGGGCATTTTAAAATCAAAATTCTTATTTTTTTGTCAAATTCTTTTAACCTTCATTGTTATTTTGAACTTAAAATTTCCAAAATTCTTTTTGATATAACAAAAAGGGAGAGAATGGTTTGAAAATTTGATTTTTCAAGTTTTTCAAGTGAATAAGGGGAGCTTTTAAGTGCATTTAATTTTTTAAAAAAATCTCTTATTCAAATTTTTAAATTCTAAGGGGGAGAATCACAAACAATTTTTCAAGTTGGTTTTATTATATCAAAAAAGGGGAGATTGTTGAGATATGTGTTTTGATATAATAATTGAAAATTTGTCTTGGACTAAATTGAAAAGATTCCAAAATGTTTATAAGTCCAAACAACTTGAAAATATGTTTGATGAATTTTACAAGGCTTTGGAGTTGTTTAAAAAGTGTTTTAAGTAGCCAAACCTGTATTTTCAAAGTCTCCGTACCGATACGGTATACACCGTATCGATATGCTTTAGGGTTTCAAGCTATAGGTAAATTTCAGTAGCCAAAACCCGTACCGATACGGCTTGACCGTATCGATACGAAGTGTAGCGTATCGATACCATTTGTTTTATCCCAACGGCTCTTTCAACTACCCCTAATGGCTAGATTTCAATGATATTTTAAATGCCAGACCGTATCGGTACGCTACTAGCAATATCGATATGCTCAGGTCAATAAATGCTCAACAACTCTTTCCCAAAGAGACCGTATCGATACAGGTACCTCGCGTATCGATACGCCCTGCACCGGAACAGGAAAATGAGCATGGAAATCAGCCACAACGGCTCCAATTCAATCTCAACGGTCTCAAATGGCTAGGAACTCAATTGGGAGTATAAAAGGGACCTTCAAGCATTAATAAAAGACTAATGCTTCATTTGTCAACAACATTATGATATCAAATTTGTCTTAGAGCTTAGTTTTTCATTCTTTGTATAGACAACACTTGTGAGCTTACATTGTTATATTTGCTCAAGTGTTTAGATTTGGGTGAGTGCTTAATTAGTGCAAACAAACATCTTTTAGAGGGATTTCAAGTTTGCTAGATTTTCTCTTGTTCAAGAGTGTTCCCAAAGCTCAGTTTGTGAGCTTTGTTTACTAGACTTGGTGAGTGAGTCTAGGTTGTAAAGGTTTCCTCCTAAGCCTTGAAAATGGGAAGAATTTCTAGTGAAATTGGTTTGAAAATCCTTAGTGGGAGCTAAGGTAGTGGATGTAGAGCTTGTTAGAAGCTTGAACCACTATAAATCATTTGTCTATTTGTCTATCTTTTGCTTCCACCAAAAACACCCAAAAATCAATCTTCTCCACACTTGGCTAGCAATTCGGTTGAAGGAAATAGAGCCTATCAAGCCTAACAGAGACCTTCTTGGAAACTTCTTCATTGAGGCCATAAAGAATGATGTGCATCGCTTTTGCGTTTAGCTTTGTTTCATGTCGTTTTTACTCATTTGCTTTTTCTTCTTCTTCTTAGGAGCTTCCAAGTAGCCATCTTCAATAATGTCCCAAATTTCATAATCATGAGATTTGATGTAGTACTTCATGACATTGCTCCATTAGAAGTATGCTTCTCCTTGGAAGAGTTGAGGAGACGAAATAGAGCGGTCTTCTTTAAATTTTCCCATTTCGTGATCAGAGAACTTCGAGCAAACGATCTTTACTTCTGGATGTTAGTCCTTTGTTGAAGACCAAGCTCTGATACCAATTGAAATGCCTTGTTGCTCCCTTTCGATCTTGTATTAAGAGGGTTGAAATGCTCCTTTGATGAATTGGCTAAAATCGATAAAATGGTAGACAATTTGCACAATGATTTTAGAGTGGTTCGGCTTCTAAACTAAGCGTACATCCACTACCTTAGCACACCACTAAGGATTTCCCAATTCACTATAAATTCTTTCCCTTTTCAAGGCCTAGGAGGAAACCTTTACAACCCTATCTTTTAACGGCTAAGATAGAACCACTGTAGTTTTTGTCTAAGGCTAAACTAAAACCTCTCCTTTTACAAGGGATTTGTTTGGTAAACTAAGTACCTCACTAGGTGGGTGTTTACACAAATTGAAGCTCACAAGTGTGTACAAAGATTTATAATTTAAGCACTCTCTAAAACTATGTACAAGAGAAATGAAAGAATAAGACTTAAACCTAATTTCTCTTGATCATGTTGCTTGGATGTGTTCCCTAACCATCTTCAAGTGTTTCAAAGCTTGTATTTATGTTTAGAATGGTTTCCTAGCCGTTGGTGACCGTTAGGGGTGAATTGGAGCCGCTGGGGACTAATTTTCATACAATTTTTCCCAATCTGGTGTAGGGTGTATCGATACGCGGGGTACTCGTATCGATACGGCCTTGTTTGAAAATAGTCGTTGGGGGTTTGACACGTAGGCGTATCGAAACACCAAGAGGCGTATCAAAATGCTTGACCACCGTAGTCCGTATCGATACGAGCTTCGGCAGAAGAAAAGTTACTGTAATTGAAACCCTAAGGTGTACCAATACGGGCTATACTGTATCAATACGGTCATGCTGAAAACATAAGTTTGGCTACTTTAGAACATTTTGAATCCTTCCAAAGCCTTATAAAAACCCATCAAACATATTTTCAAGTTGTTTGAACTTAAAAATGCTTTTGAAATCTTTTCAATTTAGTCCAAAATTATTTTTCAATTATTATATCAAAACAAATATCCTAACAAAGTGAAATGACCAAAAAGAAGTTGAACCTTTAGCAACATAACAATCAAGGAATATTACCTGATTCATTACTAAGCTGCCCCCAGAAAGATGTACATTTTTTGGTATAAATTAAATGTAAGCGGGCGAAACTAAACATTAAACTTTATAATAAATATATTGATCCAACTCAAAATTTGTAATAATAAAAAAAAAGAACTGGTACAATCAGTCACTAAACTTATTTTGTTGGTCTAAACCAAGTTATCTCCGAAATGTTCACGTTTCCATAATAGACCTGTTTCGAAGCTTCATCCCAATATGCCTGGAGAAAAGAGAACAGTCGGCCATAAAGGAATTCAGACCAGAAATTCGATTAGCAAAATGAGAAAACAGCATAGCCGTTAGTTGAACTACTCCAAGAAAAAAAATCCATTGTGGTCTTACGACACAACTTGGAAGTGTGTTAAGGCCCCAGGTTACAGATCGAGTTCAGGGAATCGTCGGAAGCGATTGCCTTCCATTTATTACTAACGGTGATTGATAACACAGCTCATCGAAGAGAAACTGAAACCTCTAGCTCATCAAAGGAAGAATGAAGCCTCGCGACTTGTTAAAAAAGAGACCAAGTAATTCATTGATGCTAATCAGCATCTTTAAATAGAGGTTTCGTAACTTGTTTAAATAAAAATCTTAACTAAGATAATTAAAATAAAACACTAAAACAAACGCCTAATGGAGTAAGATACTTATAAACTCTTGTGTGTCATTAGAAGTCTTTCTTTATTTAGGGTCTTTAGTTTAATCGTCTCAGTTACGTCTTTTATTCAAACAAGTTAGGTAACCTCTATTTGAAGAGGCTGATTAGCATTAATAAAATTAAGTCTGAAGTTTTAATCTTGATCTCTCTTTTAACGAGCCCTAAGGTTTCAGTCTTCCTATGAGCTGATGAGAGGTTTCAGTCTCCTCTAGTTGAGCTGAGTTATCAATCACCATAAGGTCGGTCCACGAATAGTAATAAAGGGAAGGCGGTCGCTTCCAAGTCCAATGTTCACATTAATCGCCCAGTGACCGATCCATATCCCAGGACCGTAACAGTGTGTTTCAACTGATTATGCAAAATAAGTAACCGAAACTACAAAAGTAATGCTCATTTACCTATGTTCATCTAAATAACCGGAAGGGAGACCTCTTGAGAGTTCATCTAAATCAGGTTGTTGGTTTCCATCAGGAAGTGCCTCTGAGGGAGTCTCTGTGGATTCTTTGGCCTTTTGTGCTCTTCTCCGCTTTACTTTTTCACGCCTATGTTCATTATAAAGAATAAAGCATATCACCAAAAAGTAAAGGGCCAAACCCGATGAAAAAGAAAAACAATAAAGAACTTATTTGTACACATGGGAAAGATCTATATAATACATAATCAGATAAGCAAGGCGGGGGCACTAACACAATAAGTAAAAAAATGAGTAGCTTATGCAATTTTATATACATACCAATCACCACCCAAAGGCTGAAAATTTGCATTATCTTTAGCCTCTCCACTGGCAAGTTGCTGGGCACGCCATTCCTGAAATCAAAGAAGAGTGAGCCGCAGGGAACAGTGAAAATGAATAAACAATTATCTAATAAAGGTTCATTTTAGAGACCTCTATCTCCCGTTGTCGCTTCTTTTCTAATATCTCATAAGCATTTTCAGGCTCATCTTCTGCATTCTCTTGCAACTCCTCTTTGGCAGCTTTCCACTAATAAAACAAAAGCATTAATTCAACTTATTTTAAAAAAAAAACAAGAAAAATACCAAGAACGATAGATTCTCCATAGTAACAGGAAATTCTCTATACCTTGTCCACCAAAGAGGAGACCTTCTTATTAGACCTCAAGGAGGATGCGACAGCAACTGTCTTCTTTTTAGTTCGTGCAGCTGAAAAAAAGGGGATGTCGTAACATTAGATAATCAATTTCAGTAAAACATGTGTGACAACTGTCAGTAAGTTTTACAGGTCACAAATGAAGCAACGAGTTGAAAGCAATTTCTAGGGATCAATCACTCTGAGTCTCCGATAAACCAATGTCCATTTGGTTGAATCTATCTGCCTCTGACCATCATATTTTATAAAGATTTAATTGATACGTAACACTTATGGCAAAAAATTATACCTTTAGATTGAACCTTTGGAGCTGATGATGAAGCTGCCATAGACGCAGTGGCAGCAGCAGAACTTTCTCTAACAGAAACAGTTGCAGGAGCTTCAATAGTAGCAAAAGTAGAAGAGCTCCCCACTGATGCTACCTCAGTCTTCTCATTAACAGTAGGATCATTGGCCCTCAAACCAGGTCCTGCTACTGCAATATCCCCACCAGATCCAACTTGATTTGAAGAGATAATATTAGAACTGATGGTACCCACTTCACTATGCAACTGAAAAGATTCAGTACCACCAGCTATAGGCACGGAAGATGTGCTCCTACCTTGAAGATCATAAAATATTACAGGTTCAACAGAGTTAACAGAAACTGATGCACTTTCAGAGTATGTGTTTGGAACCGCCTGATAGTAAAGTGATGCTTGGGGTACAGCAATTTGTGATCCATCAGCATGTCCATAGAAACCACCAACAGGGATTTGATTAACTGCATGTCCATAATACTGATAGCTGGGATCAGAATAGGTTAGGTTGTATTGTTCTGCATAAGTGAGATGTGTAGTCTCTATATGAGATGGGGCAAGAGGGTATGAATGTTCCTCCTCAGGCGGAGGTGGAGGAACTTGTTCATTATCAGGAGGAGGTGGTGGAATTTGTTCAGTATCAGGAGGAGGTGGAGGAATCCACTCTTCATTTGGAGGTGGCTGAACAACTGAGTAATCAGTAGAAAGCTTTAGTTGCTCTAGAGTGTTGGGAGGCACATCTACGAGTGCTGCTGTGCTAGGTGGTATTACATCTTCAACTTCCATGTCCACATCCATATCATCATCCTCTCTGACATGGACTCCAGTCTTAGAGTTATCTCCAGAATGTGTATCTCCATCTACCAGTTCACCTTCTTCAACTTCATGTTCACATCGTTCAGTAGGTGAACCAAAAGAAGGAACATCTACCATATGGAAAGCATTGCTGGAGGGAACTTGATTATTTACATCACTACTGCCAACTGTTAATACAGCAGCATTAGTAGAAACATAAGTGTCAGGTGCATAGGTAATTGTATTGATATCCTCTCCATCCACTTCAACTTCATTGTATGAACCTTCTTGTATCTCAGGTTTTTCTTCAAAAGAGTCGGGAGCTTCTTCAGCCTCTTCCATGATTGCTGATTTTGCAAGCTGGTAAATTTTATCATTAATAACACCTTCAAGCTGCTTTAGTTGCCTTTCACAGTGTGTCCAAAATGGTGATAAAGATGATCCATATGAAAGCAATGATTTGATATCCGAAAGTCTAATCTCAACCTCTAAAATGCATTTAGACATCCAGCCAGGACCTTGCAGATTGTTTTCGGAGCTGAAAATATTTTCATATTAGAATCACAAATAACAATGAAAACTAAAGAAATTCTGGCCTTCCACTTTAAACAAGAGAAATAGTAAAAATATATTGGCTACAATTAATAGAAAATAAAACTGATAACAGATGAATGAAAACAATTAAATATTCCTTACACTTTTAGTGACTTCAGTCTCTCTAGTAAACGCTCCCCTTGCCTTAAAAGATGAATAGAGAGATCAATCCCTGTTTTATTATCATCATTAGCAAGCACATCATGTGTAGAGTTTCCCGAGTGATCTAAACTCCCACCAACCAAACAAGTATCAACAGCGTCTAAGCTACTTTGAATATCACTTCTACTGACATCAGAGATTTTATCCTTCCGAGCTTCATTTTTGCATCTTTCATCGTGCTCATCTAACACAGGCTCATTGTCATACACCTTGCTCTGAAGAATCACATTGTCACCAACTGATTGAACACTTACAGTTTAATTCAAATCATGTGCATCCACTTGAGCAACCTCCATATCTTCAACAATAGATGCTTTCAGGTGAGAAGTAGATTGGTTTATCTGATTCAAAGCAGTAGGCACCTCCCATGAAGTTTAACCAGTTTCAGTGTTCCAGTAGTAATACTGATTACTCTCGTCATGCATTACAATCCTCCAGCCTGAACCCACATCTTGAGTGACCTGTACTTCAGAAGTTCCATCAACAGAATCTTGTTCGGTAGAATCATTCTTGACTGATTCATTTGCGACATAAATATCTCCTTTGTTATCAATGCCTACCAAGTTCTGGATAGAGTTTGGAGTAGAATCTTTATCTATGTTCTGCTGATTGGCCTTTAGAGTATCAAGACTTTCACCTGCATCAGCTTCTGTATCTTTGCAGGTCTCACTTTGGGGGCCCTTACCCTAACAAAAGTACGCAATGAGAATGTGAATGAAAACCATATGGCATTTCAAATTAGCAAGTTACTAATCTAACCCACAATGCTCCCACATTATTTCAGTTAAATGAGTAAATTCCAGTTATACATCAGAGATTTACAAAATAGAAAGAATAAAGCTTCGACTGCAGCATACACAACCAATTCCCACCTGGGCCTACTACAAAGCATAATTTCAGAAAAAACAATGAGAGGGCGCTTGGTTCGTGTTATCTCTGGCATAAAATTACGGTATTTGGTTCGCAAACATTATTGGCAAGCTGTAATCTAAGATTACAGGTGAGGTGTAATATAGGGCGTAATCTCATAACACCCCAATCCATCCGTAATCTTAGATTTTGGTTCAATTTATCCTTTATTTTTATTATTTAATTAATTTAGTCCTTTTTTCCAAACAAAGTTTAAGTCTAATTAAAATTAAAAAAATCTCTAATGATTTATTTATTTATATATTAATTATGATTATAATTTTTTTATTAAAATTATAACAAAATCCCCTATTACTTAAACCCAAAACTCAATAAAGGAAATAACTTGGTAGATTTAATCAAACCAAGAGAGTATTTATGTTAATTGATAGTTAACACTAGACACCATATAAAAACATATCATAAACGAGAGACAAGTATATTAATAAATTAATATTAACATATTAGATTATATATATGAGTTATATTTTGATACACAAGTTGTGTAGAAAAATTTACACAACCTTTCTATAAAATTTAAAACCTAAATCGCAAACCTTAGCACTCTAAATCCTAAACCCTAAACTCTAAATTCTAACCATAAATCTTAAATTTTACAACCTGCACACTAAACCCCTAAACCTAAAATTAAAACTAAAGTTTACACAAGCTTGTGTATCGATATATTTTCCTATATATTTATATGAAAATACTTAAATACATTAGAAATGGCGACAATGTTTTGATTTTGGTATTGGATTTCGGTGAAGGAGTGAAAGTAAAGATGAAGGAAATGTTTTATTTATTATTTTTACATTTTTTGTATTTTTTATAATTTTAATAAATTATCTATATTTTATATTTTTTGAATAATTCTATTCTATTTTTTTATAAATTTAAATATGTCAAAATATTAAAAGAACCAATTTTATTTAAAAAAACAAATTTTATAACAAGGTCAATTTAATAAAATGTACTTCTAGGTAATCTTACAATTCCCAATCAAACAAATAACATAATCTTACATTCCGGCAAATTAACTAAACAAGGTAATGTAAGATTACCCGAAATCCTATTCTGGACACAATTTCCAAACATAATCTTACATTCCGTGAACCAAACACATCCAATTGAATCCAAAATTACCTGGTCATCATGGTCAGATAAGGAACCATTCAAAGTGGCATGCTCTTGTCTTTTATCCGACTCCTCGTCCAACTCATCATCACTATACTGACCAAGTAATAGCAAAGGATTTGGTGGTTGTTGACCTGAAGACACAACATTAATATGTTAAATCTTTAAACAACAATTTATACTTAATGATTTCATTATATCTAAACAAAAATAGGATGAGAAAACATTCATTTAGGATAGGTCAGCAAGGTAACAGCTTTCATAAACAAGAAAAAATCAATTAAAGAAAGGCTGAACAAATTCATATGATAAATTTATAGATGCATTAGGAGCATTCTATGAGCAATTCTTGATGGCCTCCTGTTGCAAATCAAAGAAAAGATGTCAGTGGAGGCATGATGGAAATAAAGCCAAGAGACATACGAACCGAGATAAAAAAATTTCCAGAAGAAATCTGCAAAATGCTTGGATGCAGCGAAATAGAGCATAACAGATTGGGACTCGTTCAAATGATCACATTGATCGGACCCAATCAGTTCCGTATGAATGTTCCCAAGCCCACAGCTGACACCTACAATCTGAAAACAAATTCTGGGGCAAACAACATATGTCTGGCATAGATTCCAATTCCACCAAAATAATGATGACCACTCATGAAGTCATGCTCTCTCTACATAGTCCTTTTGAAGAAAACTGACGGAACCCACCTGAAGAAGATTGTGAATTGGGCAACCCAACAAGATGTTTCAGTTCCCCATCAATTTCTTCTTGTATTGAGGAGCCACCCAAATCTTCTAAATGTTACAATAAATGAAACCAAAGGTTAAAACAGAATCAATCTATATTCTTCTTACTTTTCAATAGCTCTGAATTAATTAACTTCTTCAACTGATATCCATTGCTGATTTATGGGAAAACATTAAAAGCACAATCTTTCTCAACTACAAAAAAAAACGAAGAAAAATATATATTTCTTTTTCTAGACCCCGGGGTACCAAGTAAATCATTCAACAACAAAAGATTACCAGAGGATTCCGCAAATAGATCGAGCTTAACACGGCGGCCGGCGTTGCCCATAGCAGCTAAACGACGCTCTTTCCTCTTCCCCATGGATTTTATTATGATTTCTGATTCGAATATAATACTTTTTAGTGTATAAATTTTTACTAGGGTTTCTTCTTTGATTTGGAGAAATTAATTTAGGGATTTTCCTTCTTCCTCCTAAGCTTGTTTTTAGATTTTGAATCCCAGAGGTAATATGACTTGAAAAGGTGTCGCGGGGTTTTATTTTGCTCCCATACGGCGCCGTTTGTTGTCTATACTTCCAATTCAACGGGAAGCCGCCACTGATCTCCTTAAATATCCATTGATCTTGAGATCGATTAATTGCCGAGTAATCATTCTCATATTACCTCATTTTATATATTTATGAATCATAATATTTATTTTAAGATTGTAAATATCTCTTTTTATAAAAAAAAAATAATAATACACATCGATTTTTCTTGTTAAACTTTGGGGAGTTTTTAATATACTTCAGTTTATAACTTGTTAGCGTATATGTTGTTTGAATGGTAACTAATCTCTTGATTTACTCGAACTTTTATTTTTTTTTTCGTGTTATTGTCCTTCTTTACAAGAAAATTCGGTACGTTAATTTATTTGGGCAATACATAAATACTTTGTAAATATTATGATTGAGTTTGAATCTCTTAAAATAAATATTGTCAACTTTTCTACTAAAATTATTTGTCGATTCGCATTGAGCATATTTACTTTTGATTTAAAGTAATAGGAATTATGGGCAGTTTATGCATTATAGTTTATACTATTGCTTGTGGAATTAGGGTATTTTTAGAATTTTAAAAATTGTGATATAATCATTATATTTTTAATTCGTACTGTTATTTGAGAATTATGACGTGGCATACTAACTTTCTGATAGGCTCGATAAATGTCTCAACACTTTCCTTTTTCGTCAATTCCATTTTCAGATAATTTTGAAATAAACTCATTCTTGACTTGGGTTAAAACCCCGTAAATCTAACATTTCTCTTCTCTTCTTTGTTTCATCGTGGATCTGAACAATAATAGAAGAATTAATTGCAATCACAGTAACGCACTGTTTGAACAAACGATAAGCTAGAATGAGAATTTTAGGTGCATGCACCATGAGCTTGTTTTTAGAAGTTGTAATATTTTTAGCAAGGTGATCTCATTGTATTTTGGAGGGGAATTTAAAATTTTGAATCTAGTCCCTAAAATACTTTGATGATGAGATCATGTTTTATATGAGAATTTAAATAAGGCCAGAAGTTCGAATCTTAGCGTTGTGAATAGGGGTGGACAAAACTCGACTCGAAAAAACTAAATTATTCGATTCGACTCGAAGCGAAAAAATGACTCGTTTTGACTCAACTCATAATTTCATAAACTTGACTCAAATCGAAAAAAATTCAAATAAAGTTTGAGTTTTATTCTTGAAAACAAATAAAGTTTGAGTTATGAAATGGAAATTCGAAGAACTTGAAATTTTTAGTAATTAATTATCAGTTTTCATATTCGAGTCAAATTTGTCAATTCTGCATGATATATTATGTATATCACATGTGCACCGTCCAACCCTAAGTATATGCATATAGAAATATATATATATATATATATATATATATATGAACCATTACGTATATGCATATAAAAATATATATGTACAATTAAATTTGTACAGAAAATAAAAAAAACTCGACTCGACTTGAATTTCATAAACTCGACTCAATTCGAAAAAGTTTCAAATAAAGTTTGAATCGTAAAATAGGACTTCTAAGCTCGAATAACTCGAAATTTTTTGACTCGACGCTATCAAACACCCAACCCTAGTTGTGAATGGAGTAAATTAGGTTGAGAGACTCGTCCTATAATGGACCTCTACAGTATTCGATCCATATTAATCATCCAGTGGATTGGATATCGATATTAAACAAAAAAATTATTCTAGTTTTTCTGGTTGATTGATCTTGTTATCCTTGATCATCTCCATCATTGAATCCCTAAAATCCTTCTCCGGATCAAACGGACATTTCACCATGGACAAGTCCTCCAACTCTGTTTTTTTGGTTAATTATTGAAAGTTTTAAAAGTTAGAGGACCAAAATGCGTACATCTAAAAGTTTGTCGAATATTTATGTACTTTACCATATTTTATAATTTACTACTATTTACCATTTTGTTTTTAATTTAATAATTAATTAAAAGGTAAACTACACGAAATGCCACTAAATTTTAACTATTGTATCGAACATATCATTGAACTAAAATTGATATTATTGTATCACTGAACAATCGTTTTGATGCTTAAGATAGGTCAAAACGACGTCGTTTTGTTAGATAATAATGAACTAAACAATGCCTTTAAAAAGACTTGAACCAAAAACCTCTAAGATAAAAGGTTTACACCAAACCAACTTCAAAACTTAATATAATCATAATGGAAATAGTACATAAATAATATTGCAGTTAAATTTAATTTCAATTATCTCATGATATAATTTTATAAATATATTAATTTAGTAAATAAATATTATTTATAATTTATATTGCAAAACTAAAATATTATTTATATAATATATACAACTAAACTTTAAACCCTAAACATTACATGTAACTAACTAAACTACAAACCTTAAACTCTCAATATATATAATTAAATTTGGAACCCCAAACTCTAAATATATATAATTAAATCATAAATTTAAAACCTAAACTATGTATGTAACCAACTAAACCTATATATATAATTAAATCTAAAATCCCAAACCTCAAGCCTAATATATATATAACTAAATCCTAAATCCCAAACCCAAAACACTAAAATTAAATTATTATTTTTTATTAAAAATATTATTTATAATATATTAGGAATCGTAATATAAATTATAAATAATATTTGGGGTTTTAGGATTTAAGATTTAGTTATGTATTTAGGGTTTGAGTTTTGGGATTTTAGATTTAATTATATATATTTAGGGTCTATAATTTAATTAATTACATGTACAATTTAGAGTTTGGGGTTTAAGGTTTACTTTTATATATTATAAATAATATTTTAGTATTTTAATATAAATTATATTATTTATAAAGTTAATATATTTATAAAAGGGTTTAAATTTGATACACAGGCTGTGTAGAACAAATTTTACACAAGCCTGTCTATTTCTAATATAAATCAAAATTAAACCTAAACCCTAAAAACTAAACCTCAAACCCTAGACCCTAAACTCTAAACACTAGCCTTAAATTCTAAACCCTACAACCCAAACCCCTAAACTCTAAACCCTAAACTAAACCCCTAACCCCTAAAACTAAAAGGTCTGTGTAAACTAAAATTTACACTGACTGTGTATTAAAGTTTTTCTCTTTATAAAATTGTATTATAAATATTATAAAATTATATCATGTGATAAATGAAATTAAATTCAACTGCAATATTATTTATATACTATTTTCGTTAAAATTATATCAAGTTTTAAAGTTGACTTGGTGGTTTGGTATAAACTTTTTATTTTAGAGATTTTTGGTTCGAGCCTCCTCAAAGGGAATATTTACTTAATTTTTTCTATCAAAACGACACCGTTTTGCATTTAACGGGTCTATTAATAATTTAACGGTCGAGTGGTATTTCGTGTAATTTACTATAGTTAAGTGGTATAATAGTAAAAAAAACAAAAAATTAGTGGTACAATAGTATCAATTTTTAGTTCAATGGTATGTTTGATACAATGGTTAAAGTTTAGTGACATTTCGTGTAGTTTATCCTTAATTAAATTAAGATTTTTTATTCTTATTTTTCATGTCTGCATATATAAATTATTGAAGTCTCCAGCTCATGAAACATTTCCACCCTTATCATCATCTTTAATCCCCAATCAACTCACAGCCGGTTTCATATTTTTTTCATACCACCCGGAATCACTCTCCGCAGGTATTATTAACAATTTTCTCCTTAAATTCTGTTTTTTCCCTATTTGTTTCCCGAGAAAATGTATAAAGAAACTATCATGTTTTCTTTTGAATCTATGTGAGGTTAAATTAAACATCTTCAATCAAAATTCCCAATCTTCGATAGATCTATTCACGTTGTGTTTGCTATATTTTATTTTATTTTTGTAATATTTTGTGGAATTGATTAGGATGGACCGGGTCAGGTTTAATTTGTAACTAAAGGTGTGATTTTTGGGTCTAAATTTAGCTTTTTAATGTGTTTGTTTCGATGGGTATTTGTTTTTGAACTATTTCTTTTATTGGAAATTTCTGTTTACACATGCTTCTAACAACTTCAATGTCTGTTATAATTAAAGATTCTTGATATTAACGGGGTAACAAAGCCTGGGTTGTTGTTCTTTATTTTTTTAATCTATTTGGCATTTCATCATTCATCTGGTGTGCATTGCCTGATTGTTTACGTATTACCCAATGTATGAAAAATGAACACAAAGGTGTTATTTCTTATTCATGTATATACCTCCATGCACAAAAATAAGGTGAAATATCATTGCATTTGAGATTCCTAGGAGAAAAGCATCAAACAGGCATTGATTGCGATTCGGTTTAATTGGTAAAACAGATATTGATTTGATTTTGAGGACTTCGGAGTCTTACATTTTGAGCTTCAGTCGGCAGAATCAGGAAATGGTTAAAAGGTTTGTTTATTTGTCTTGAGACAGATTATGTTTATAACAAAGGCTGATGTGAATGGGATTTTTCTAACCTCGGTTTCATGTCGTGTAGGTATGGAGTGTTTTGATGCGTGGAGAATATCATGTTGCAGTGCGTAGATGGATTGAAGCATTTATTTGCTTCTGTACTGCAATTCTGTGATATTGATTTGTACAAACAATCTAGAGGTCTAGATGATCCGGAACTTCTTGCACGAGAGACTGTGTGTATGTTATCGTTTTTTCTTTTATTTTAATAATATTGTTAAGCTTTTGAATGAATTGATGCCTTATTTGGACTTTTCCTTATTGCGCACCTTGGTGCAGTTAGTGTAAGTGAAATAGAAGCTCTTTACGAGCTCTTCAAGAAGATAAGTAGCGCTGTGATAGATGATGGGCTGATTAACAAGGTCTTTTTCTCTATTATTTTTCACTTCACGTTTTTTTGTGGTATTTGTCAAGATTTGGGCTTTGATGATCACTCCATATGCTTTTCCGTATGTGAATTTTGTTTTGTGTTACCAATTGGCAGGAGGAGTTTCAATTAGCCTTATTCAAAACAAACAAAAAGGAGAGCTTGTTTGCAGATCGGGTATTTTGGTCTAATGTTAACTAATAGTGTTTCCATCCTCGATAAAAGAATGCTCGTAAATCTCATCATACTGATATTTGCAGCTATTAGTATCTTACCGAGCTGTTGTCAATGTATTCCGTATTCCACTGCAGGTATTCGATTTGTTTGATACAAAGCATAATGGGATTTTAGGTTTCGAGGAGTTTGCTCGTGCTCTTTCTGTCTTCCATCCAAATGCACCAATTGACGATAAGATTGAGTGTAGGTATCACGTATTTAAGTTGTCTGAATCAAGATCTTTATTTACATCTTTGGCCATCATTCATAATCCCCGATAACTTGATGATCGATGTAAATGACTAGCATGGAAATAGAACTATGAACTTAAGGATCGATTCAATTTTCAATTGTCCATCTGCCGAGTGCTCTGTCTTCTCATAATTCTTTTATGCCTTTTTACAGTCTCTTTTCAACTATATGATCTCAAGCAACAAGGCTTCATTGAGAGGCAGGAAGTATGTACTATATTTTCCGATTTCAATCTTTTATTCTCGGTATTTCTTTGATCCTTCTTCCCATCGGTCATATTTATTTTTGCATGCAGGTGAAGCAAATGGTAGTGGCTACGCTTGCTGAATCAGGCATGAACCTTTCGGACGATGTTATAGAAAGTATAATCGACAAGGTGATCAGTCACTCAAATCTGATTCAACCGAAGACATATGTTTTGTAACTTTCTTTTTCCTTGGTTCTAGTTTATGCTTGTTAAGTTTTCGAGCTTTGCAACAGACCTTTGAGGAAGCTGATACTAAACATGATGGGAGGATTGACAAGGAAGAGTGGAGAAGCCTCGTTTTACGACATCCGTCCCTTCTGAAAAACATGACCCTGCAATACCTCAAGTAAGTCCCAAACATGTTCTCTATCACGAAACCCGATTGGCTGCAAAGGTTACTGATAAAGGCTTTTCTTTCGCCCATGTCTACTCTCACCGTCAATGATTCTTGTTTTGTATCCTTGAAACAGGGACATCACCACAACATTCCCGAGCTTCGTTTTTCATTCGCAAGTTGATGATACCTGAAATCGGCAACTGGATTCAAAGCTTAATTAGACACCATTGATTATGGTTTTTTTCATTCTATGGGGGTTTCAAATCTTTAAAACGGTCTTAACGCCGAGTTCCTTTGATGTTTTGGTTCATTGGTTAGAATTTTATTTCTTATGTGTGTTCATATTCAACTGTTGAACATCCTCGTCTCTGTTTTCCGTCAATCGGCGGTTCGAGTCTCGGACTGCTGGAATATTTAGCTTCTTTTCTCCATGTGTTTATGTTGTTACAATGTGGAAAAAAATATTGGTACTTTAGATAAAAAGAATTTCTAGTATAATCTCATGGAACACATTTTTGTGGATGTAAAACTTGAATGTGAGAAATAAATTATTGTTTTTTCAAAATATGTGGTGAGTATAGTTTGAAAATTAAATCTTTTTTTTATTTAATGGGATTTAGAAATCCTAGCGGAACCGTTATATTATTTTGTTTGACATGATAGCAAGATTAGATTGATTAAAATTTTTGCATACATATATGAGTAGTATATTTGTGTTGATAAATTCAACGGTTAAATTATTGAAACATAAATCATAAAAAAGATTTATGAAAGTGTAGTAATGTAAATACGAAATAATTTATGAACGCAAATGTCTCATCTATAAACTTAGATGAAACTATTCAAAAAGAGAGAAGGCTTTACTAGTCTCGTAAAGTATTTCACCTGATAATTTCATCGGTTCGAATTCGATTCAATAATGATCAACTTAAATTTAAATAATTTATTAACCACATATACCTCATGAAAACAAAGAAAGAGAAAGCATAAATCCAAATCCAACATATCTCTTGGATTGTGTTAGTATGCACTTCGCAATAAATTATAATAAATTTAAAACTTAAATTTCAAACTTTAGTACCTTAAACTATAAATTATAATAACCATAAATCTTAAATTCTACATCTTATCCACTAAAACCTAATCTAAAACCCTAAGCGCTAAAATTAAAAGGTTTGCACAAGCTTGTGCATCAAAGTATTTTTCTATATATAGAGATAAGATCCACTTACAATGCATGTAAAACTCTTAGTTTTACATGTTTTTTGGATGAGGAAAATGGATAGCCGATATTAACTCCTTACTTTTTTTAAGTGATAATTTTCACATAACCCACTGTTAATCTTAGCCATCCGTTTCACTCATCCAACGATTCAAAAAACGTGTAAAAGTTAAAAACTTTTATACTGTGTAACTGGATATATATATATATATATATATATATATATATATATATATTAGTTTTACACTAATCCATGACCGTTGGATAAAGGTAAATGGATAAATGAAATTAACAGTAGAAAATGTGAAGATTAACACTTTAAACAAAAAATAAAAAAATAATCTTAGCCGTTTATTACCATCATTCAACGGTCCAAAGAAAAGTGTAAAAGTAACTGAGTTTTACATTATGTAAGTGTATCCTAACCCTGTATATAAGAAAATTCTACAACGGACGTCGCACAGTGCTGAACATCATTAAATTTTTAATAAAGATTAAAATTCTTAAAGACTAGACTTATAATTAAAATTATTTAAAAAAATTAAAAATAAAACTTAATAAACCTTTTATATTTTTATAGTATTTTTAATTGATATATTAAAATTAAATATCTTAAAATCCTTTTAATATTAAAAATCCTAAACTCAACTGTTTTATTTCGTTTCTGTTGGTCCGCGCCGGCCGCTAGCGGTATTAGGATGTAGGTTGTTGGCTTACCTTGCATTGAAGTGTATCTAAGGCTGAGGCCTTTGTATTAGGTTACCGATTCTTTTTATTCGTACGAATGCCTTATAATTGTAAATTTTTCCAAATTGGCCTGGATAAAGGATGGCGAAAGAAACGATTTGTTCAGGTTGGTTTAATTTATGGTTAGCAGCGGCAGCAGCAAAAGAGAAATAAAAGTGTTGAATTTAGAGTTTTTATCCTAAAGATTCTAATATATTAGTTAAAAATGTTATAAAAAATATAAAAGGTTTATTAGATTTAATTTTTAATTTTTTTGAAATAATTTTAATTGTAGGCGTACTCCTTAAGTTTTTTTAATTTTTATTAAAAAAATTAATGGTGTTCAGTGGTATGCGACGCCCGCTGTAGAATTTTCTCATATATATAAAGTTAGAATTCACTTACACTATGTAAAACTCAACTAATTTTATACTAATTCATGACCATTAAATAGGTAAAATGGAATGGATGAGATTAACTCTTAATTTTTCCCCAAGTGATAATCTTCATATATCCTACTTCGAATCTCATCAATCTATTTCACTCATCCAATGGTCATGGATTAGTGTAAAACTAGTTGAGTTGTACATAGTGTAAGTGGATCTCATCCCATCCTATATATATAGGGTTAGGATATAGTTACATAATGTAAAACTCAATTACTTTTACACATTTTTTTGACCATTGGATGATGATAATAAATGGCTGAGATTATTTCCTTATTTTTTTCCCAAGTGATAATCATCACATTTTCACTGTTAATCTCATCTATCCATAAACTTTAAATTCTACACCTTGCACACTAAAACCTAGCCTAAAACCGTAAACTCTAAAATTAAAACTCATTTAGTTTTACACTAAGCCCAGGCCGTTGGATGAAGGTAAATGAATAATCAGCTATCATAACCTCATGTTAATCATGTTAACAATTAACGTACGAATGCTAAAACCTTACAACAACAAACACATGATTAACGTTTAACCATCGATTATAAAAACTTCTTTAAAACAAATTAACATCTTAACGTGACTAGATTCGATTTCTTTATTTTGCACAAATATCGTATACTCGTCAAAAATAAAAACCAAACATGCATTTCATACAAACGTATCAACCAAGTATTTAACCCGAATTTGCATCGTAAATTGGCTTTGATACCACTGTTAGGATCGCCGGTACACCTCATGGCGCAGCGAAAAAATAATCCAATGATCTCATACAGGAATCCATGTACAATCAATCAAATTCGAGAGGAAAGGATGCGTGATTTACCTTGGGTTCCTGGAAAAATAGCAAGTCAGCAGTGCAGTCATGATCAATTCGAATCCCAAGCCTCCACGATAATGTCTTGGCCTCTACTCAGTTCACCTGGTTGAGAGCAAATATTTCTTTTCTCAAAAACTGTTCTTGAGAATATCTCGTCTAAGAAAAAAGAAAGGCTACTAGACCACACTTCTCCTTTTATATGCAATTACCCTAGCCCTTAAGGTAGTTTAATCTGAATTTTATATCTATTAAAAGAATTATAATCATAATTACATTCTTTTAATATATATTTAACAAATTTGGGATAATTAAAATTATACATATATCAAATATATATTAAATTTAATTATATATTTCATCCATGTACAATAAAATTGTACAATTATAACTCGTTTGATATTTGCTCAACTCAACCCTTGGGTGTGACCCTGTAGGTTCCTATAACATTAGTAGCAATTATTAGAACCATTCTAATATTACAAACCATGAGTGACATCTAGCAATATATCATGGTCATCTAAGTTACAAGAAGTCATGATTCGACATAACATCTTCGTGACTAGCTTCTTTATGTATTATATCCCTTTGTCCTTTATATCTAGAATAGGCACAAGTCTTGGAATAGTCACACTTGTATAGCCCATCTAATGTTTCTTGATATCTAAAGTAGTCTACAATAAACGAACAAGTTATGATATCTCATATCAACTTGTTCAAGCATGGCCATGCATTTCTAGTCTCACTCAATCAAGTGGCCTGTGATATAACTCCTATTATGTAGGAGGGACAAATCCTATCTTGATCATTCACACCCCGCTATATATATCATGATACGTTCAATATTAGTCTTTATAGTGTGACCAGTCACGGAGCATGTTTAACTGTATCAAAACATACAACAATATATGTTGAGATAGTAATGATCTCAAGTCTAAGGATCGTACATGTAGTCACCATCATGAACAATATTGTGACCATCACATAATAATCTAAGACATATGCTCATAGCGGGTCAATCCAATATGTTGTTCTCTAACAACGTACTCATATATCGATTTTGACATCTCTATGTCAATGACAACTCATTGTCATCAATCAACTATATGTTAGCCTCGAACGTATTATTATTGTCCAAGCCCATAATAATACTTAGCAAAGGATCTTTTAATAACAATCATATTATTATATGGACTTCATTATATTTCAGTTTATTTAAGACACATAAATATGACTGAAAAATAATAATGGCAATGTCTTTATTCAAAAACATGGTAAAGAAAGTATATCAATACAATCATCTCATGATTGGTCTTTGGGCATACTCTAACATTTAAACCCCAGACCGAGTCAAAATGGTTATTTGATACCTAGCCTCTCTCTTTTCATTCTTTTATCCTTCAAATCCTCTCAACCCTAACACTTCTAAACCCAGAAAACCCAGCCCAAATGGATCGAAATCCATTGATTTAGGATGAAATTCATCCGTGTTCTTCATGGTTTTGAAGAACAAAATGAACTCCGACATACTCTGCCACACACACCGCCACCTTGATCGAGCTCTGCCCCTCTCTGGCCACTCTGGCCGTTCGTCAGTCACTGGCCAAACTCCGATCGTCTTCAACCTTGCTCTAGTGGTCGTGATGCAATTTTCGGCCACCGTGCTCTGTCGCAACCGAAACCCTAAAACCCCTAAATCAACCCAATTTCAACCCTAAACCTAAATCTAAACCTCATTTCAACAGAAACACCATTTTTCGTCCTCATAGGACTTAGATTTACCCGAAACCCATTCCCTTTTCAACTCAGACCGCACTCAAAATACTTCAGCCGCCGCTCTCGTTCTTCGATCTCCCATTATATTTCCAGTTTCATTTGGTTTCAACTTTGCATGTACATAAACTGACCTTTTCTTCAATTTTGCTGGAATTGGAAAAGTAAGAACGAATATACCTTCGAAGTGATGGTGGTTATGGCGGCTTCGGCATCTTCTCCGATGTCCTCTCAAATTTTTGGTGGCTCTTCCTTTTCCCAGTGTCACTTTAGTTCTCAGATAACCCTTTAAATTCTGACGATTCAACTCCCGAGCAGGTAAAATTCTCAAAGTACCCTTTCTCTCTCTGTATTTATTATATCTATTATTATTATATTTCATTTATGGTAAGTCATTATTATCTTATAGATTTTTCTCTCTTTCCTTTATACAGGGTTGACTGGGGATAATGTAACAGATGATGTCATTTGGCTGACATTAGGAGATAGAAAACTATGATCTAAGTAAAGGCGAAAGAGGCCAATTAGGGAGTTTCACATGGCTCTTTTAGGCAGGAAAACCAAATATTTGTGTTTGTTTGGTATAATTTGGGCGGGAAACACTTGAAAATTGGGCCTTTGAATTGTACTTGGGCTTTGAACACATGTAATTGAACATTTTTATATGTATATGGACATTGGGTTTATTTTATTATTGGGTTTTTATTATTATGCTATTTATTTTTTTATATATATATACCCATACCCGGGTAAAATTAGGGTATTACACCAATGAATCGGGGACTACACTTTCCCTTTTGCCAAACCTCTGAACTTTCTTCCACGGTGAAACCTTGAGCAAGGCTTTCTCACCAACTTCATAGTGTGTATCCCTTCGCTTAAGATCACCATAGGCCTTTTTGTCGGTCGAAGACAGCTTTCAAGCGGTCATGGATGATGGTAACTCGTTCTTCAGTTTCCTGAAGTAAATCAGGGTTCAACACCTTGCCTTCACTGAGCTCAGACCACCATAATGGATTTTTGCAATGTCTGCCATACAACACTCCATACGGTGCCATCTTAATGGAAGCTTGATAGCTATTGTTGTAGGCAAACTCAATGAGATTAACTCTCAATGATAAGGTTCAATAAAAATAAACATTCTCAATGATTCAAAGGAAGGAACTTTTGATGATTAGCTGGATTACCTTTTCTAACTGGCCATAAGATTGAGGGTGGAAAATAGTACTAAGATTAACTATGGTGCTCAAAGCTCCTTGCAATTTTCTCCAGAATCAAGAAGCAAATCGGGGTATTGATCAGAGATGATAGATTGTAGTACTCCGTAGAGTCGAATAACTTCCTTGATATACAAGTCAGCCAACTTAGTAAGACCGTAGTCCATCCTAACCAGAAAAAAATGTGCTGGCTTGGTGAAACGTCCACAATGACCCAAATTGCATAGTGTTTAACAGGAGTTAGAGGCATACCACTAATGAAGTGCATAGTGATCTTCTCTCACGTCCACAATGACCCAAATTGCATCGTGTTTAACACGGTGCTCAACCTTAACACGTTGACACATAAGACACTTGGACACAAAATCAATTATGGCATGTTTCATGCCCGACCACTAATAAAGTTCCCGAAGGTCCTTGTACATCTTTACAGAACTCGGATGAATGAAAAAAGAACTCAAATGAGCTTCCTTGAGAATATCGGTATGAAGATATTCATCATTGGGCACACAACCCCGATCACGAAAACATAGGAGTCTTTTAGAACCAATTTTGAAGTCAGGATTATCTTGCAACTTGGAAACAATAGATTGGAATTCAGGGTATTGACTTTGTAATGTTTTGATTCTCGAAATAATAGTAGATTGAACCTATAGTTCAACTATGAGGCAACGATGCTTCCAAAGTCGAAAATGAGCATTAATAGCTCTAGGAGCCACAATACAATGATTTGGCAATGAGTCGGTGCTCTAAGCAATTCATAGGATTACAGGGTCATTAACGATACTTACTGTTAAGTGTTCAAAAGTACTATTTTTATTACCCTTTTTATTCATATTATTGCTAGACTTAGGCTCATATTAGTTACATTATTATCCATTCATGCATTTTTGCATTATTTCCTTGGTGGACAAGCTTGATTTCATATTTTGCTTAATTTTGTGGAAAAAGATACTGCTTTGGTGTGTTTTGTGTGTGTGTGCAAAATCACTTGCCAAAGCAAGGCTGGAACCAGTTGCCAGGGCAATGCATGAAGGAGATGCCGAGCTAGTTGCCAGGATAATGCATGAAGGAGATGTCGAGCTAGTTGCCAGGGCAATTTTCGATAAGGGATAAGATGATATGGTAGTCGAAATTGATGACTAGATAAGCCCAAGATGACGTGGAGCAAAGTTAAATCCCAAAGGAGTTTGATTTCCATGAAGAGGTTAAAGAGAAATTAAATCTCAAGAAGATATGAGAAGTTCTAGAAGGAATTTAATTATAATAAAGAATTATATTCTTAAAAGATATTTAATTCCAACTTAACTTCCTCCTCAAGAAAGACTTTGACCTAGCCCTATAAATTAAGGATCAAGCCGTCAACTCCAAGGGGGGAGAGAGAGGAAAAATTTTGACAAAGAGAGCAAGGGAGATTTCGACAAGGCTTCAACCATTCTTCATCTTTTTCTTTCTTGTTCAATTAGGTTATGCTAGGAATTCTTTGTCTTGTGTTTCTTTGGAACCTAGCCATGAACTAAATCTATTTGGCTAAGGTTATTGTGTTTTGTGGTTGTGAGAAACAATTGGATTTTGTTTAGTTAATAAGAGTTTGCACGTTCAATTCAAGGTTTACTAATTCTTGGTTCTTATTCTTGTTTGCGAGTGAATTGGGAGAGGATCTCGTAACTTCATCTATTTATCTAATATCTGGAGAGTTAGATTCAAGAAACGAATGAGTATGGTCTTTATTCAATCTATTGATGGTGAAGATTAATCCGGCTTAGGAATAAGTTAAGGATTTCAACGGGTAAGAGGAGTGCAAGATTGGTTGTTGTTCACCCTTGATTCACACAGGGATGTATTATCAAGGCATGCACAAATAGCTATAGTTTCGACTTAGGGATAAGAAGAAACCATTGAAGAACGCTTCGCCGAACCTTGAAGTTGCTGCCCAGCCGCCCAAGTAGTTGCCCAGCTAGTTACCCAGGCAACCGTCGATTAGTTGCCAAGGCAACCCCACTGCGCAAGTTGCCACGGCAACTGAGTTGCCCTTGCACTCTTTTACCAAGATAATCCAATCGGCTATCACACCTCAACTCACGATAATCTGGCCTATTCTCTCTCATTTGATCACATCTTCTTTTACTTATTTGCTTTCTAGTTTAGTTGTTAGTTAAACTCCTACAATCTTCTACTTGTGTTTTTTTTTTACTTTTTACAGTGCAAAAGTTTAGATTCTTGAAGTGGCACCAATCTCTATGGAGACGATATCTTTTATACTATAACTTGCAACGTGTACACTTGCATAATTGCAGAGCACTTATTACATGCAACAAGTTTTTGGCACCGCTGTCGGGGATTGACAATAGCAACTTTGTTTTTATTTTCTTGCACTTTTTATTTTTTTTGTTTAAGATTCAAAGGGTTAACAAACTTTGGTTTTGCATTGGTATATGACCAGGGTGAGACCAATTACACCAGAATATCCCTTTGATCCAGAAATCGAACAAACTTTGCAAAGTCTCAGACGAAGGTTAAGAGTAGCAATGGCCAATCAAGACGGCAATATGAATCAAGATGTTCCAGCAGGAGGAGTAGTGATTCTTGCACGAAACAGAACTATTCGAGACTATCTTGAAGAAGATCTTGAAGGACTTAATCCAAGAGTTGTCACACCTGAAATTGAAGCCGGCCATTTTGAGTTGAAACCAGTGATGTTCAATATGATCAACACAATTGGTCAATTTGGCGGCTCAGCAACTGAAGATGCACGACAACATCTTAAATCTTTCCTCGAGATTTGTAATTCATTCAAAATACAAAGAGTCACCCCCGATATTTTACGACTAAGATTATTCCCCTATTCACTGAGGGATAGGGCAAAAATATGGTTGAATAGTATTCCTGCTGCTGGATCAATAGGATCTTGGACCGATCTTTGTCGTGATTTCCTTGATCGATTTAATCCTACAAATTTGATTGGTAAGCTTCGTAACGAAATTACTTCTTTTCGGTAGGCAGATGATGAATCCATGTACGAGGCTTGGGAGCGATGTAGAGAACTTCTACACAAATGCCCCCTACACGGATTCCCAATGTGGACACAAGTAACAATGTTTTACAACGCTGTGAATACACCAACAAGGATGATGCTAGATACCTCGGCAAACAACATACTCCTAGATAAGTCGCCAGAGGAAACAATGCAAATTCTAAATAGGCTTGCCAAGAATGATTATCAATTCCCATTTGCTAAAAGAGGAGGAGTTAGACGCCAAGCCACAATACATGAACTGGGATCATCAGACTCAATTTCGGCACAATTGGCCACTCTAACCAAGATGGTCCAGAACATGCAGAAACCAAACAACACACAGGAGGTCAAGGTAATGGATTCCTTTTGTGAGTTATGTGGTGGTAACCATGATTCTTCTTAATGTATGCAAAATTCGAAATCCAGCTTTTATGTGGGGAATTACAACCGAAACAACAATGTGATGTCCAATAAATACAATCCAGCTTGGAAGAAGCACCCAAATTTTTCATGGAGTAATACCAACAATACTCTAAACCAGAATAATCAGAATGCACAAGCATCGGGATTCCAGCAGAATATTCCACGGCAACAGTTGTCGCAGCAACAACTGACAACATCTAGTTCTTTGGAAAATTCTCTCAATGCTTTTAAGTTGAAAACTGACTCTTATATGGTTGAGAATAGTAACTTCATAAAAAGAACTGGTGCTTTTATTAATAGGACCGAGATGAGATTGCAAAACCAAGAGGCGACAATCAAATCATTGGAAAATCAAGTCGGACAATTTGCTCAAAACCTGAATACTAGACCGCAAGGAGGCTTACCTAGCGATACTGAAGTCGCAAGAGGAACTGGCCATGAGCAATGTAAGGCGATCACCACTAGAAGTGGCCAACAACTTAAAGAGGCTCAAGCTCGCTCATCAAACAAAACTCCACAAAAAGAACAAGACGAACTCAGCGGCAAAGCCTCAGATGCTGAACCAGGAATTACTGCGGCAACCAGTGATAAGTATACCTCGGCAACCAGCGATAAGGATCACGCGGCAACCAACGATAGGTACGCCACGACAACCCCAATTGACAATGCCTCGGCAATGCCTTCAATCAGGTTCCAAACCAATGAAAGGATCGAATATATCCGACTTCCACCACCATTCCCATAAAGGTTGAAGCGACAAAAGCAAAAATATCAATTCAAGAAGTTTCTTGATATCCTAAAACAAGTCCACATCAACTTGCCGTTGGTTGAGGCGATTGAACAAATACCGAACTATGCCAAGTTTCTTAAAGACATTGTGTCCAAGAGAACAAGGCTATGGGAGTTTGAAACAGTTGCCGCAATGCATGGCCATGTTGCACAATCGTATGCCACCCAAGTTAAAGAATCCCGGAAGTTTTACAATACCCTGTTCCATTGGAAACCACTATGTCGGGAAAGTATTATGTGACCTTGGAGCAAGCATAAACTTGATGCCTAAATCGGTTTTCTAGAAACTAGGAATTGGGAAAGCAAGACCTACAACAGTTATGCTACAACTAGACGACAGATCCTATGTGCATCCAGATGGAAAAATCGAAGACATACTGGTAAAAGTTGATAAATTTATTTTCCCACTGACTTTATTGTTTTGGATTGTGAAGCAGATGAACATGCACCTATTATTCTTGGGAGAACCTTGATCGATGTTGAAAAGGGATAACTCACAATGAGGGTGAATGACCAGCAAGTTAAACTAAATATGTTCCAAACACTAAGACATGTCGATGATCCAGAAGAATGCCAACTTCTTCATGCCACGGCAGAGTTTGACTTTAACGAGGAATTTAGTTGCCTCGGCAACTACATTGCCGATCAAGAGGAACCTGAGGAGTATGAAGAACCGATCGATGAGGAACAACAAGAAGAGGCGAATTGGTTAGTCAAACGACCAGGTACATACTTTGAACCACTGGATTACTCAGGTAAGGAAGGTAAACTCGAAAAGCTCTCCATTAAACAACCGCCGATTCTTGAGTTGAAACAGTTGCAGGACAACTAAAATATGCTTACTTGGGAACCGATAATACATTGCCTGTAATTATTTCCTCTAAGTTACAGCCTGAGCAGGAAAAGAAGCTGATCAAAATGTTGATGCTACACAAGAAGGCAATAGGGTGGACAATTACCGACTTGAAGGGAATTAGCCCGGCAGTGTGCATGCACAAGATTTTGTTGGAAGATATCACAAACCTTCGATTGAGGCCCAGAGGAGACTGAATCATGCCATGAAAGGGGTTGTAATAAAAGAAATCATCAAGTGGCTTGACACTGACATTATATACCCTATCTCAGATAGTACATGGGTAAGTCCGGTACAATGTGTACCGAAAAATGGAGGTATAACGGTGGTAAGTAATGAAAATAATGAACTCATTCCAACCAGGACTGTGACCGGTTGGAGGGTTTTTATGGATTATCGAAAGCTAAACAAAGCCACTATGAAAGATCACTTCTCATTACCCTTTATTGATCAAATGCTTGACCGTCTTGCAGGTAAACCCTTTTATTGTTTTCTTGATGGTTATTTAGGTTACAATCAAATTGCCATAGCACCAGAAGATCAAGAAAAGATAACCTTCACATGCCCATACGGTACTTATGCTTTCCGAAGGATGCCGTTCAAATTGTGTAATGCCCCGGCAACCTTTCAAAGATGCATGATGGCACTCTTTTCAGACATGGTCGAAGACTTCCTTGAGATCTTCATGTATGATTTTTTGTTTTTGGTAATAACTTCGACAGTTGCCTTGGCAATTTAGAGAATATGTTGGCAAGATGTAAAGAAACCGATTTAGTCCTTAATTGGGAGAAGTGCCATTTTATGGTAGATGAAGGAATAATGCTCGACCAAAAGATTTCATCCAAGGGAATTGAAGTAGACAAAGCCAAGGCGGACGTGATCGAGAGATTACCCACACCAAGTTCGGTTAAGGGAATCCAAAGCTTTCTTGGACATGCAGGTTTTTACAGGAGGTTTATTCATAACTTTTCTAAAATTACTAAACCCTTGTGCATTTTGCTTGAACATGATAAAGTCTTCAATTTTGACGATTCTTCCGCCTAAGCATTCGAAACCCTAAAGGAAAAGCTTGCCTCGGTACCCATTGTCGTACCACCAGATTGGACGCTACCTTTTGAGCTCATGTGTGATGCAAGTGATTTTGCGGTAGGAGCAGTCCTAGGCCAACGCACAGGTAAGACCTTTCATGTGATATACTATGCTAGTAAAACTCTTAATAGTGCTCAAGTGAATTACATAACAACGGAGAAAGAGTTACTAGCCGTAGTTTTCGCATTTGACAAGTTTCGATCCTATTTGATTGGTACAAAGGTAATTGTCCATACGGACCATTCAGCAATTAAGTATCTATTTGCTAAAAAGGATGCCAAACCTCATTTGATTCGTTAGATATTGCTTTTACAAGAGTTTGATATTGAAATTAAGGACAGGAAAGGAACAGAAAATCAAGTGGCCGATCACTTATCACTCTTAGAACGCAATAGGGTGGAGGACGCGGATTTAGAGATGTGCGATGCATTCCCGAATGAGAAACTGTTAGTTGTCTTGATAACCATGGATGCGTATGCCTCGGCAACCCCTGATGCCTCGGCAACCATGGATGTGCATGCCTCGGTAACCCTCGATGCCTCAGCAACTCTTGACGCGTATGCCTCGGCAACCCTTGACGCGCATGTCTCGATAACCATGGAAGAGCATGCCATGGCAACTCTAGACGCGCACGCCTCTGAAACCATAGAAGCAGTTGCCACGACAACACATGCCTCAGCAATACCCTAGTACGCGGATTTAGTTAATTTCCTTGTTTGTGGTATTTTACCTTATGGCCTTACTCACCAAGGGAAGAAGCAGTTTCGCCATGATGCTAAGCATTACTTTTGGGACGAGCCTCTTTTGTTTAAATAATGTGCAGTTCAGGTTATACGCCGATGTGTCCCTGAAGAAGAGCAGCAGAATGTACTCCGACAATGCCATTCTTCACCCTATGGAGGACATTTTGGAGGAACACATACCGCGGCCAAAGTTTTACAATCCGGTTTGTATTGGCCAACACTGTACAAAGATGCCCAAGAGTTTTACAAGCAATGTGATCATTGCCAGAGGATGGGCAATATCTCTAGACGACATGAGATGCCGCTCCAAAACATCATCGAGGTGGAATTGTTCGATGTATGGGGGATTGATTTTATGAGACCTTTCCCATCTTCATTTGGCAACCTCTACATTCTACTTGCCATTGACTACGTGTCTAAATGGGTTGAGGCAGCTGCAGTTCCCACCAACGATTCCAAGACCGTGCAACAATTCTTGCAGAAAAATATATTTACACAGTTTGGGATGCCGAGAGCAATTATCAGTGATGAAGGCAAGCACTTCGACAACAAACTCATCGCCAAGATGTTACAACGCTTTGGTGTATCTCACAAGATTGCCACGGTATATCACCCACAAACCAATGGGCAAGCATAAATTTCCAACCGGAATTAAAAGGTATACTCGAGAAAGTTGTAAATCCCTCTAGGAAAGATTGGTCAGTAAGACTAGATGACGCACTTTGGGCATATCACACTGCATTCAAAACACCCTTAGGTATGTCCCCCTTTCGACTTATCTATGGAAAAACATGCCATCTACCGGTGGAAATCACAATGATCAACCATGCTAATGGGGTACTCATGCAAAATAATCATCTCTGTCAAGTCTCTTCTCCCATCCTCTTGGTGGAACTCATATGGTGTCAAGGTCAATGTGTCATTTTTTCGGTAGGATTAGCCTTTACGCCAAACAATCTAGTTTGTTGTATATCTTGACATACTCTTTTTGGACAAATTTGTATATATTCTTTCAAATGGGTTGTTCCAGCTCTTCTTCCGCTAGCAAGAATCTTGGAATAATTATTTCACTCGGCTTTTATGGCATCACCGACTCTCTTTCTTATGAAATTGGTCCAAACTGATGATGTATGTCTACTAGTTAAAGGTAGAATAGAAGGATCCTTTGAAGCATTATCTAGAGGACTTTTGTCATCATCCAATGAAATCGGAGTGCAATTCGTCAAAGTTGATGCTTTTGAGGGAGTGAGAGCATTACCATCTACACCGGTCATATACCTTGAATATTTGTGAAGCCATAATAGTTTGTACAACTCAAAAGTTTGGACCAAAAAATACTAAAATATATTTTAAAGGTTTGAAAACAACACAATTAACGTGTCAAATAATATTTTAATTGTCGTAAAAAAATAAACAATATAGAAAGAACTAAAAAGAAAATCAAAAAGCTTTAGAAAATAAGAACAAACACCTACAAAATCTAAATAACATGCAATATTAAAATTTTAAAATTAAAAGAAGTAGAAAAATAACATACAGTGAAATTTGAGGATAAAAAGACAAATCTTACTTCACTTGAATTGTAAATTTTTTGATTTGATTGCTTCTTGATGGACGGAAATTATATATATATATATGTATATATATAACTTTTTATAAAATTTTAAGATAATTTAATGCGAATTGACTTAAATTTGATTATGATCGAAACTGATATTTTTAAAAATACTTATATATTTAATTGATCAATTCAAACTCAATGTATGTATGTATGTATGTATGTATGTATGTATGTATGTATGTATGTATGTATGTATGTATGTATGTATGTATGTATGTGTGTATGTGTGTATGTGTGTATGTGTGTATGTGTGTGTGTGTGTGTATGTATGTATGTATGTATGTATGTATGTATGTATGTATGTATGTACGTATGTATGTACGTATGTATGTATGTATGTATTCAAACTCAATGTATGTATGTGTGTATGTGTGTATGTATGTCTGTGTGTGTATATGTGTGTATGTATGTATGTATGTATGTATGTATGTATGTGTGTGTGTGTGTGTGTGTATGTATGTATGTATGTATGTATGTATGTATGTATGTATGTATGTATGTATGTATGTATGTATGTATTCAAACTCAATGTATGTGTGTGTGTGTAACCTTTCATAACTATCCTAAGATAACTCAATATGAATCACCTTAAATTTAACTTAGTTCTAACCTTATATTTTTAAAATATTTATATATTTGATATGATTAATCTCAAACTAATTATATTTTTAAAAAATATTTATAATAATATTTATAATAACATATTATAAAATCTATTGGGGTGGGTGGGGATGATGCGGAGTGGGTGGGGATGATGTGGAGAGAGTGGGGATGGAGCGGGGCAGGTGGGGATAGGGAGAGTATAAAATCATATTCACGACTTTCCCGCCACCCACGGCGAATCTAGATTTTATCTCTATCCCCACTCCACGACCTGCAAAATATGTAACCATCCCGTCCCAATTGAATGCGAAGTGGGAAGAATGCCCGCAAAACTCGCCTCACTGACATCCCTGGAACGCATATACATAATAATATATACTATAAACTATGGAAATTAAATACTTCATTAACATTAAAGTTGGGCTTATACAAAAATAAAGGTGAAAAGAAGGTATCAAAGCCCACTGATCTGGGCTCACAAAACTGATCTTGGTTGGAGCCGGGTCAGCCACTAGGCCGAGTCGGGTCCTCTGCTGAACCGGGTCAACATCCGGGTCTAGTTTCGGGTTACACACCTCGTACGGGTCTGCTGAAGAGGAATGGGTCCCCTTGTTTTTTTTTTCATTTTGTTTCTCCTTCTTCAAAGACAAAGGGTTTGCTCGCAAATGAAACCCTAGCAGCCCCTTCTCGGCCATCGCTCGCTGCCGCCACTCTGGGACTACTCACTGACTGTCGTCACCACCAAAAGGATCCACTCATCTCTATCTTCCCTCCGTTTAGTTTTCATTAGGAATGGCAAGAACACCTCCAAACCAGGCCAAAATTTTCAGCGTCTTAGAGTGTCGATTCACCATCGTTCGCCTTCAGATCTGCACGAAATTGGAGTATGTCACTCCCCTCACCGTGGTGCTTCAGTTCATCATTGGTATTGTTGGCCAGAGACTCCATCGCCAGCTATCGGGATAGTCAAAACGGGTAAGCCCCTTTTTCCTTTGTTTCCAATTTTGATTCCCTCACTGTTGATGAATGTTGTTTGATGGTTTTAGATTAAGCTTGGGTTAAGGGGATAAGAATGGCTTTTGGGGCTGTGGTGATAAAGGGATGGTTGCTAGTCGGTGGTGGTGATGTAAGTTGGCTCGGTGATGCTCGGAATGTATGGCAATGGTGATTGAAATTGTCGGTTGATGGTGAACTATTAAAAAGGGGTTGTGGGTAGTTGTGGGTAGTGTTGAAAGATGGAAAATGGATATGGTGAATTGGTGTTTGAGAATTGATTTGGTGAATGGAGGAAGAGTGAGTGATTGACTGCCGAGCGAGTCTAAGTGTGTGAGTGTATATGGTGAGGGGTGATGGTAGGGGCATGGGTGGAGAGTTGGTGGTGCCATGGATCTTCTTCTCTTTTTTTTATTATGTAATAATAATATTAATAAATGGCAAAATTACCTAAATATTGTTGTTTATTTTTTTCAATAATATGGTATTTTTTTTACTTTATTTTTAACAATATGGTAGATTTTACAATAAACAAGAAGTTGGATTGCCAGATTGATTTGCATTGTCAAGAGAAGTATCTAGCTAAATCTATTGTTTACATTTTAGTTAAATATTTACAGTTTATTATTTACGTTATAGTTAGATGTCTTATTATAATAATTCTTATTGTGGAGTTTATTTGAATGCCGTAAAACGATGATCACATTTTTGTACCATATGATCTTATGAAGGATTCTAATCAGTGGTGTAGTATTACACCATTGATCCATTCTGTGATTGTCGAGTTCCACTTTGCCGACAGGGTGCTGAGGCAATTTGACTTCCACCAGCTGATTCTGTATATTCACATTAATCATGACTATCTGCACGATTATGATGGACGTGGCAAGGCAGAAGTAAATTGGGAAGTCACACATGTCGTCTACATTAATATGTGGAGCAACAGAGCTTCAACGTTATCGCTTTACGCTCCAATCCAAAAGGATGATTTTGATTTTGAGAGGTTAGAGTACCTGATCTATTTTCTTAATAATGGAATGTCGTACTTCAACTATGGTCGATGGACGGGAAGAATGTCAAAAATATAAGAAAAAATACGGTGGTCAGGGTGAATCCTCTAAGAGTGCAGCAAGCGCATCTCAAAATCCTGTTTGGAGTAGAAACCCCAAAGGTTGGCCAACCACGTGGGTACAACCAGAAGTAGGCCCGACAGTTATATGGGAAAAAGAAGCGGCTCCTATATGTGTACAACCAGAAGTCAGTTGAGCTCTTCAGATACTCACGGGTTTGATGATTCTGTTTTATACACACCCGAGTTTTTTCCTCCACAGTCACCCATTTACTCAAAATTTGGACAGAACATGGATTTTAGGAAATGCAAAATTTCCTGAATTCACCAGATATTGTGGGAGGGCAGAGCGGTTACATGAATTTATTCACAGCACCGCCTCTTATGCTCTCGGCGACTGAGGAGGTGAGCTACACTGAAGATGATGCTGAAGAGGATCCCGTGGCACCACAGAGGCCACAACATGCTCGACGATCGCCGCAGACTTATCTTTCAACCATACCCTGTCATGGCCAGAAATTACACAACAAAAAATGATTTTATGTATTTTGTGTAATACATTAGAGGCATTTTAGTTTGAATTTGAATTTTATTGTTTTTTATTTTCACTATTTTTTATTATTCACTTAACCTAAAACTAATTGTCTTTAGTAATTAGTGAATAGCTTTTCAAATTTGACCATACTAAGAGGTCTCGAAACCTCCATTCTAGAATGTTTATTTTGTAAATCTGTGGCATAGGATTCGAAACCACCATTCCGTACTAATAAAAAAATAAAAACCAAACTATAATTTTAAGTGATTTAATATTTAACCTTAAATGATTTAATATGTAACCTAGGACGTTGTAAAAACTTTAAGTGATTTAATATTTAACCTTAAGTGTGATTGAAATTAAAAACATATCTAAAAATTTATTAAAATTCTTTAAAATTAAAAACCAAACTAATTTAGTGACCAAATCAAAGTTAAAAAATTTAAAACAAACAAAATACACAACTACCACTCATTTAGTTTAGTTTATACCATTTTTTCCTCATTACTAAAAACTAAAAAAATAAATTTCCCTCACATCAACCTGCCAGTATGCTAACCCATGCTACATGCAACATGCAACATGCATGCAACTACATGGCTGTCCACACAGGGTGGCAGCATGGTTGTGCTCAGGGAATCTGCATGGTTCAAAGTTGGCATGTATTGCATGTGTTTTTTTAATTATTTATTCGAATTAATATTTAGTTTTAATTGTGATTAAAATTAAAAATCAAATTAGATTCGAATTAATATTTAGCTTTAAATGTGATTAAAGTTAAAAATCAAAGTTGATTCGAATTAATATTTAGCTACGTTTGAAATTGACTTTCTTAAATTATTGATTTTTTTACGTTTTGGTCACTATCTCATAACTTTTTTAATTGAACTCCGATTCAGTCACCATTTTTTTAACTTCAAGTTTTGTGACGAACGTGAAATTAAAAATATTATATACTAATAAAATGTAAAATTTCGTCCTTAAACTTTGAATACTTAGCAATTTGGTCCTTAATTATTAAATCAGATTTAAGCAATATGATAGTAGTAAAAATATAACATTATAAATAACTAATTAATACTGATGCAAAGTATAATATTTTCAAATACAAACATAATATTTTCGAATACAAACATAAAAAAATCACTGAGGCATAGGCACGTATCTTGGTTCACTTGGACATTTTGATTTCGAATGGCCTTCAGCCCTACATATGGTACATCTCTTTCGTTGTCCCTTCTCTCTGTGATGAAGATCTATACTGGTCTAGATGTGAGTCGACCTAGGTCGGCCAGTTGGAGTTCTACGGAGTGTAGGATCCGATAACCATTTTTCATGCTCCACTGACGTCCAATACTTTGAATTCGCGATCAGTGGGAACTCAATTCTGTAAATACTTAACATGTGGTTGAGACTGAAGCATTCATCAACATATGTGTACGGGTCAACATTGGCTAACATACATGCTACAACTGCATGAGCACATGGATATCATCACACCTGGAACTCGCCACATTCACACCACGTACGTCTGAAATCGACTCGAAATACATTTGAGTGGGCTGCTTCGTTGCTGGTTCTAAAACCAACAACATCGAAAGTCTGATTCATTCAGTCAAATGCGTGAACGGTCAATGACGTTGCATTCTTCACATTATTCTGCATTTTTGTCACAATATTAGGAGCCCAACGTTGTCTCATGTTTATTAAGGACTGGATCTGTTTCCCTTTAACTAACCAAACCTTAGTCAACCGGTAGTACGTCTCTTTCACCAAGCTTGTTATTGGGAGATGATGTGATCCTTTCAGTACTCTATTTATGCACTCCACAAGGTTGGTTGTCACTTGGTCGTATCGTCTACCACCTTCGTCATATGATTGGGCCCATCTTTCTCTCTCGATATTGTTGGCCCAACTCCAAACACGATCGTCGTATTTCTATAAATTCGCTATCTTCCTCTTAAATTCTGATCGTAGTAGTTGATTTCATGTGCCATAATATATGTTGTTAGCATCTAGAAAAATCAAAGCACATAATTGGATGGGCATATAAAACGAAGTTTGAAAAAATGATACTTACCCATGCTTAAAATCCCACTGTGAAGGTATTGATTTTTGAACTGCTCATAGTTGTTCTTACCGATGTGACAAACACAGTATGCAGGGTATGCATGCAGAGGTGTCCAATAACTTCTATTTTGATTAATTGCTGGTTTGATACCTATTCCTTGATCAGATATAATGCAGACCCCATCTTCTCAGACAACATGGTCACGTAAATTGGTCACAAAGAAATTCCAAGCTTCCGTCTTCTCCCCCTCAACAATTGTGAATGCAATCAGAAAGACTTTGCTCCCACCATCTTGTGCAACGACAATCAATAGTATATGAGAGTATCTCATGTACAGCCACGTGCCATTGGCTTGGATCATACGTTTACAAAATGGAAAGCCTTTAATTCATGGCTTGAACACCCAGAATAGTCAATAGAAAATTTGATACCCTTCAAGTAGTTGGCCTTGTCGGTCGTATGCATCCTTTGTTTGATACCTCACTATGGTGCCTGGGATGAAATGTGTCATTGCTATCAATAAAGTCGGTAGCTCATTATACGACTTATCGTAATCAATGTACACCGAATGCAATGCCTTATCCCTTGCACACCACCCCTTCTTGTATTTTATTTGATATTCAAATTGTTGTGCAATGGTTGCCTGAATCGCTGAAATGGGAACCCTTGGATTTTCTTTGACCAACCTCATCACGTGATGGGTTATTACATTCGAGTCCAATTTGGTGTGGTCTTGGTTGATGGATGTTCGTAAACATGTGTGATCGATGTTGTACTTTGTGACCTCCCAACGATCTATCCTCTTAAGCTTCGACACTCAAATCTTCCAACTGCACCCTTGTCGATATTTCACACACTTCACAAAAAATGTCCTCAGGTGGATTCTACAGTCACGTAGTTCACATGTTGCATGATGATATACTCTTTAATTGCCAATATAGCTTTATTCATTTCATTAAATTGAAGCTCATCAAATATATCACCATGTTGACTCGAAGTTAATTGGGGCATATTTGGGAATTGTGACACCCTTATCGCATCGAAATCCACCAAGTTCATGTGCATAGGAGGTTCATAGAATGTAATGTCGCCCCCAATCAGAACAAATTCTCCAATGCTGAAATCAGGGGCATCACCAACGTCATCAAGGAACAAAGCGGGATCCTCAATATCTTTATCTTCGCTGGAATCTTCAAGTGATTCTCCCCATCGACCTCGTAGGTTCTCAACATTAGCATCAATAATTAGATCAATAGTCGGATCAACACTCAGCTCGTGTGATGATGCATATCTCGACGGCTCACTTTGATGAAATCCACTAGATGTCCCACTTTCCAATATTGCGACAAAACCACATCTTGACATATCAAACTCATTAATGAAACCCATTTGATTAGATTTCCCAACTACACTTTTGGATAGGTTAGGAATATCACGCACCTCAGCAAACAACTCAACATTTCGAGTATTCATAGATTCATGCTCTGCAATCATTATTCCAACATTTGTATTATCTTCGAGAGCTATTGCGAAATATCTGACTAGATTGTGACATGTCAGCCACCGATACCGCAAACCATGAATCTCAACTCCAATTTTCTCGGGTATTTTCTCTTTCATTACTCGAAGCGTGATTTTCTTTTCAAATCGCATCTTCGTAGGGCTTTCAGATTCAAATACAATACAGACATCAGTTTTCACAATTTGTCCATTGTAATGGACAATGGCCACAAATCTGTTGTTGCTCATTTTCTCTGCATGTTCGAAAAAAAATATTTTCAATTATAATACACAAATCAAAATGAACAACTAAAATGTCAGTAAACCTAATTTTAAACTATAAATAACAATAATTTTAAAACATACTACTTATTTATAGAATTATTTCGAATATATATTCGAATAGACTTTATAAAACTATACTAACTTCTCAAAAATACTAATTACATTATATTATTACCATTTTTATCTAATTGAACACCATTACTATAATCTTAAACAAAAATAAAGCGTTCATCATTATAACATAAAAATTAAATTCAAACAACATAAAATGTTATATGGATAAAATAAAATCAAATTTTAAAATCGGCTTATAATATTTTCCCCACAACTTTCTTCTTCTGCTTTTTCTCATTCTTTACTCAATTTTTTCTCTAACAAATTACATTCAACATAACACATTTAAAAAAACCATATTTTTTTCTCTTACATACCCCTACATCACTTTTATCTACACTAATAAGTTTTAAATACAAAATTTTACGCTACCCCTATATAATTTAAAATTATTATAACATTTAAATTTTAAAACATTTTACCACCTTTTACCCCTAAACTTAAAAATTAACCTTATCACTACATCATTATCCAATCAATCTAACAAAATTAATTAAAAAAAAACTTACCCCAAGGCATGCATGCAACTCCCTCATTTACGAGGTAAGGCATGCATGCCACCTTACATTATTGCACCCTCTGCATCCGAACACTGTTTGAAGCCGGATGGAGGGCAATTTGCCTTCCAACAGTATGTGGTACCCTGCGTGGCTGACACATGGCAGGAAATGGATGATGCGGGTACTGTTTGAAGACGGATGGAGAGGAATCCAACTTCAACATGAATTTTTTAATATTTTCTGGAAAAACACTGTTCAAAAATGGGCAAAGAGCAATCCAACTTCTTGTTTACTGTAGAATCTACCATATTGTTGGAAATAAAGTGGGGAGTACCATATTGTTGGAAAAAAATGAACAACAATATTTAGGTAATTTTTCCAATAATAACATTAAACTCTAATAATAATATTAATATTAATAATTAATTATTAATAATATTATTATTAAAGTAATAATAATACTAATAATAATGCTAAAACCCAGACAAAAATTAGTGATTACAGGGAGAGATAGATTTAAAAAATTCAATTTCAAAAAGAAAAGGGGAAGCTTTAAATTTTTCTCAAAATATTATATTTTTCTAAAATTATGGAGTTTTTCAAAAACAATTTTTCAAGTGGTTTCGTTATATAAAAAATGGGAGTTGTTGAGATATTTGATTTTGATATAACATAAATGAAAAATGTTTTTAGACTTAAACTAATTTGCAAAAATATTTTAAAATTCCACTAACTTGAAAAATGTGTTTGAAAGGTTTTCAAAGAGTTTTTGACATGTTTAAAATGATTTTAAATAGCCAAAGTGTCAAAAACAGGTCAGGTGTACCGATACACTTGTTAGTGTATCGATACCCAGTCATCCGTACCGATATTAGTTTTACTGGTATCGATACGCTCTTGTTTTTCCAAAACTCTATTTTTTAGTAGCAAAATATGTTATCAATACGACATCAGCCGTACCGATACACTATGGGGTGTACCGATACACCTGCATAGTATATCGATAACTAGTGTAAAAATGCCCAATGGCTCTTTTTATTTTGAGTAGGTGTACCGATACACTTGCACACGTACTAATACTGATGAGCCCATAAGTGCATTTAATGCTGAACATAAAGTCTCAATGGCTCCAAATCAACCCAACGGCTAGTAACAACAACAAACTCCTTAGTGGGTCTAAAAGACCTCTTCAAGCAACCATGTATAGATAAAGTGTTTTTGAGCTTTAATTGTCAATTCTTTTTGTAGAATACACTTGTGAGCTTAATTGTTATATTTGCTCAAAGTGTTAGGTTATGGGCGATTGCTTAAATTTGCAAATATACAACCTTGTGAGGTTTTCCCTTGTTTGCTCATTTGTTTTCTCTTTGAGAGAGAGTTTTACAAGAATTTAGGGGTATAAGTCTTGTGTTCTAAGGGTTATCTCCTTGAGCCCGAAAAAAAGAAAGAAATTCAATAGTAAATTTAGGGAAATCCTTGGTAGGAAGCTAATGTAGTAGATATAGACTTTGGTTAGAAAGTCGAACCACTATAAATTCTTCTGTCAATTTTTTAAATTCCAATTGCTTCCACCACTATCACTCAAAAACCAATTCACCCCCATTTGGCTATCTCGGTTGATCGTTCGAGCCTCCCAACAATAACAACTTAACAATAATTTGTTGATGTTTTATGGCATAATGCAACTTGCTTTGATAGTATCAAAAAAAATACTAAATTGATGTATTTTTTAATTTGAAAGATTAAATTTATTGAATTGTTTCGAATTAGGATAAAATTAATAGAATGTATAAGTTTGGGGGACTAAAAATGTTGTTAAACCAAAGAAAAGCGACATGTTTGTACGAATCTGTTAATTGAATGACCTTTTTGTGTTAATTGAATGATTTGTTTGTAACAATATGTTAATAGAGTGACATTTTTTGTCAAAAACGTTAATTGAGTGATATGTTTGTAAGTTTTAAAAGAAAAATTATATGTTAAATATAACTTAGAACAATACTTATAATTAAGCGACCTTGGGTGTATTTTAATCAATTTTAATTTAGTTTGACTTTCTGATGATATGAAATCAAGTTGTTGTGGAAGGGTTAGATTATTGTAATTCGGGGAAACTTCTAAGGGGCATTTGGTTCGCGAAAAAGATATTATGGGAATAATTTTTTCTGAAATAACATATTCACGTTTAGTTTGGGAACATTCTCTTCAAGGGGTAATATTATTTTCCCAATAGTAACGTTTTTTCATTAAATAGTGGGAATGTGATTCCCTTAGATTTTTTAGGTATTTGTCAATTCTCATCCCTTTGGACCATATTGCCCTAAGTTAATGAATATTGTTCATATGGATCATTTGTTGAATTTAATTAGATCATTAAATATTATGGTGTAAATTAATTAAATATTTTTATTTAATATTTAAATGGTGTTACACATATTTAAATATTGTTTTAATATTTTAATATTTTTATTAATATTATATATATAATGTTTATATGTTATACGTTGAGATTGCATATTGATTAAGAATTAATAAGTCAGAAGCTTGTTTTTAATTTTATTTTTTATTTATACGATGTTTACCATCGTATAAAATATTTTAGTAGGTTAAACTTATGATATAGAATTCTTATTAGTATTATACAATTTTTATATTTATTTTTATTATTTACTTTAATTTATTATGCAATTTGTCACAAGTAATAAAAAATTAAAAATTTGAACATCTTAAATGTTTAACTTTTAAAAATTCATAAAAATATTTTAAAAAAGAGTAACGAGAGTATGCAAATAGAAAATATATATTTTAAAAATATTTAATATAATAATTATATTAGTAATATGATAAATAATATAATTCTATGACTTTTTGTGCATATATTTTTAATTTAATATTGAAAGTTTAACATGTTAAAAAGAAACTATAACACATGGACAATTTAGTAAATTTTACTTCCATATAATCTTATATTCCTCTAATTAGGGATGTCAGTGGGGCGGGTTTTGCTGGCATTCGCCCCACTTCGCATTCAATTGGGAAGGGATGGTTACAGATTTTGCGGGTCGCGGAGCAGGGATGGAGACAAAATCTAGATTCGCCGTGGGTGGCGGGACAGTCGTGAATATGACTTTATACCCTCCCATCCTCACTTTCCCCGCTCCATCCCCACCCATCCCCAATAAGTTTTATAACATGTTAGTATAAATATTATTAAAAATATTTTTTTAAATATAATTAGTTTGAGATAAATCATATCAAATATATAAATATTTTTAAAATATCAGTTTGGATCTAAGTCAAATTTAAGATGATTCATATTGAGTTGTCTTAAGACAGTTATATATATATATATATAATTAAGTTTGAATTGATCAATTAAATATATAAGTATTCTTAAAAATATCAATTTGAATCAATTGAGAGAGGTGGTCTTAAATTTTACACTCGCATCGCGTTGTGAGCATAGATAAGAATGAAAATTTTTGACAAGAATGAGTGGGAAAAGAGCATCCTTCGCACCCACCCGCCCAATTGACATCCCTAGCGTGGTGGGTGCGAAAGATGTATTTAATTGATCAATTCAAACTCAATTATATATATATATGTATAATCTTTCATAACTGTCCTAAGACAACTCAATATAAATCACCATAATTTAACTTAAACCCAAACTGATATTTTTTAAATATTTATATATTTAATATAATTAATCTCAAACTAATTATATTTTTTTAAAAATATTTTTAATAATATTTATAATAACATATTATAAAATCTATTGGTATGAGTAGAAATGATGCAAAGTGAGCGGAGATAGAGCTGGGCAAGTGGGGATGGGGAGAATAGGTAGAATATAAAGTCATATTTACGACCGCCCCGCCACCCGCTGCGAATTTAAATTTTATCTCCAACTCCGCTCCGCAACCCGCAAAATCCGTAACCTTCCCTGCTCAATTGAATGCAAAGGGAAATGCTCGTAAAACCCGCCCTACTGACATCTCTACATTTACTACAAATGCTATCAGTTACAATTGATCAAGATTTTGATATTTTAGACCATTTTGTTTATCAACCATTTGTATGTTTTGTAATTATATTTAAGAATAAAACATAATCCATAATAATTAATAATTTTATTCGGATATAAACATAGTTATACATACGGAATACATATATATGAAAAAACATATTTAAACTTGCAGATAAATGATAAATCCAAGAGAAACTCGAAACATACTGATACCGGTACATTCCAATGCTAAAACACAAAATGATACCCCCACGAACATATAGTTCTCAAGACTAAAAACATTAAGGATAAAAAAAAGTCGAGCAGTTGTGTTCTGTAACTCAAAATACTGGGTTTTCAGATAGTAAAGTACCTACAGATTATGTTAATTGATTGTACAAATCCTGCAACACAGAAAGGTGACTCCAGTTTCCCTCTCTAATATTTGATAAATGCTAATTTGCTCATCGAAAAAAGCAACAATGGATTACAAGCAAACCTGCCAAGTAATATCTTAAAAGTACATATTGGTACAAGACAAAAATACCTACAGGTTTTTGTGTTCCATGTAGTTATTATTCCATCTTGTAGGGTCAGGCTTGGACCTCTTGACCAGCGGACTGGGTTTCATCTTTCTCAGCATTGCCACCTTCATCGCCGGCTTCATCAGCTAGTTTCGTAAGCTCTTCCTGGATCATGAGCTTGATCGATGACTTCCTCAGGATGAGGTCGGTATTGAAATGTTGCGCTGAAAGGAAAGTCAGATTCTCCATTAGGACACATTGCATATCAGAAAAGTCTACACATCCTAGAAATGAGGCCATCACTCTCCTAGAACAAGCATTTCACGCTCCAAATCAAGGTGCCCTCAAAATTTAACAATGAAATTAGAAGGCAAATCGTTACTATGACTTCCGTATCAGACAGATTGAAATTAGCCATTGAAAAACATGGTTTCATTGTCGTTTTTCATAGTTTACCCTTGAGCATTGCCATCAAAATTCACAATGGAATTTCGAAGGCAAACCATTACGAAGACTTCTTTCATTGTTAACTTTCATGATTCAACACTGAGCCACAGAAGTGTTATTATATAACACTGTTAGAAGAACCAAGTACAAAGTGAAAGATGCATACCAAGAAGCTTCAGAATGTCAGTGAATGTAGCCTGCAGATAAAGTAATACAATTTATGTTAGCCAGAACATCAGAAACAGTATCTATGATGAAATAAAAACATGGGAGAAAGAATTTTCAAATTCCTTTAAGCAAAAAGAAATTGGAAATGAAATGAATCGACATAAAACTTAGAAATGCTTGAGATCCTTATGTCTTATCTGGCAATCAAATTGACCAAAAGGATCAAGGACAGTGTGTTTAAAAAAATCAAGTACAAAAAGCAATATTTTTGTCAATAAACATTCCCAAAACTTCAATGGAAAAGAGTCCAGCCCATTTCCACACTGGCAAGTTTAAGCAGAGTTTCACCAGTCGTTCCAGAACTAATTCTTCAGTAAAATGATTCAAAATAAGACATTAACAGCAGCATCAGTGCATCACACTCAATGAAACAGCTACGAATGTTTGGTTTTTAGGTGACAAAATGAGACCAAATAGTCTTGGCAGTTAATGACCCTCAGAGATTATTCTAACTTTCCAATTAAGGAAGGCTATGGATATTACAATTATTATCCATGGATAGGGGTGAACAAAATTCGACTCCGACTCAAAAAAATTGATTTTTTTTCAATTTTGAATTATTCGAATCGAGTTATTCGAGTCAAATCGAATAACTCGAAAAAATTTCAAGTTCGAGTCGAGTTCAAATTTTGAAATTTCGGAAAACCGAAAATTTGAATAACTCGAAAATACCCCTTTAAATGATACGATGCGTTTTAATATATCCCATAAATATTTCCCAACTCCCTTGTTCCTTCTTCTCCAGACGTCAGACTCCAGGGCAATAGACTAAACCTAAAATTTCAAATATCGTTTACCCTTACTCTTCCCAACATTAGGCTCTCGATCTCTTCTACTGCATCTAAGTTCACGCAGATAGCTTTCTTTCTGCCTTTTTTTGTAGGGTTTATATGCGTACTTCAATGATCGATCTATGGCGTGTTTGTTAGTCACTTGATTTCATCGGTAATAGTTGATACTGGTTGTGTTAATTTCGTGACTTGATTTATTAGTAATTGATCTTTTAGGTTAGTTTTCGATTTGCTACAAGTCTGGGTTGAACCAATAGGATTTTGATTTATTTGTCAGGATCTTAAGAATCGGATTAACTGCTTGCATGAATCAATGGTGATTGCATCTTTTTTAATTTATTTTGATAATTGAATTAAGAAGGGAATCGAGTATAAGATAATGTAATGAACATTTTCGATATCATTAAACTGTACTGTTTTTTTATTTACAGAAAACCTCCTATTGTCCTGTCTCTAACACAATTTAACATTTTGATTTAATTTAACCAGTGTTTCTAGATTGTTTTTGTTCTGTTTTCTCAAGGGTCTCTTCCATTTAGGGTTGTATATATATATATATTTTTTGTAAAAGAAACATTCACTAATGACTCGTTATAATGCGAAAGCCAAACTTGAGTCACCAAGCGTTGTCATATTCTTACACCCATTGCCGCTGTACTTGGGTAACAAATGCATCATAAGCCCACCCCCTCCTCCCCCTTTCTCATTTCTATAGGCATAAGATATAATAATAATAATAGAATTTCATAAAATTGAAACCTGTTTTGACTTGGTGGTATTTAGCATCTTGATCTTGATGGTATTTAGGGTTGTATATAGTTTGGTAGCCTTGCTATGTTTATGCATTTTTATAGATAAAGTATGTATTGTTTTCCAGACATGCTCTGGTGTTTCTCCTTGAATTCCAACTTGAGTAGGATTATATTTCAAAGTGTTATATTTTGATTTTTATAGATGAGTGAATCACAAGTACAAAGGACTCAAAGCTCGCAAAGTTCTTCTCCCTCTAAAGTCAGTGACCCAACATCAACGGGTAAAAAAGGTGTCCGAAAGAGACAACCAAGAGCACCTTGTTGGAGCCATTTCAGTAAATATGTAACTGAAGATGGGGAGAATAGGGCAAGATGCAATCATTGTGACACAACTTACACCATGCAAAATCGGGGTTCCACAACCAGTCTAAATAACCATTTGAAGACGTGCTTTCAAAAACCTAAAGGTAATACTTCGGATCTCAAGCAATTAGAATTAGCATTTGCTAAGGTTAGAAGTGGCTCTGAAAGTGAAACGACAATATTTTCAACTTAGAAGTTTGATGGAGATGCTATTAGAAAGGCTTTGATTCATATGATAGTTGTTGATGAGCTACCTTTTCGAATTGTCGAGGGAGAGGGGTTTAAGTCATTTCTTTCTATTGTATGCCCAAGGTTTCATCTCCCATCTCGTTTTACAATTAGAAGGGATTGTCTTGATTTATTCAATTCCATGAAGAGGTTATTGAAGAATTCTTTTGATAAAGGGACGGGTAGAGTGTGTTTGACAATTGACACTAAGACTTCACTTCAAAGGGTATCTTACATGGTTCTAACAGGACGATGACTGGATGTTGCAAAAGAGAATCATAAACTTTTGTCCGATATCTGCTCATAGAGGTGAAAGCATAAGTCAAGCCCTTGAAAAGTGCATTCAGGATTGGAGGATCGAAAGGGTCTTCACTGTTACAGTTGACAATGCATTCGCTAATGGTGTTGGTATTGAGTATTTGAGAAAGAAATTGAATCATCGAAATACTTGTGTTGCAAACGGGAAATATATGCATAAAAATGTGTTGCACACATTATTAATCTCATCGTACAAGGTGTTAAGCATGCTTCTATGTCTGTTGATCGAGTTAGAGCTGCTGAGAGGTACATAAGAGCATCACCATTAAAGATGAAAAAATTCTATGATCAGGCACAAAAAAAAAATGATTGGTACTAAAGCTCGTTTGCAGTTTAGATGTGACTACTAGGTGAAACTCAAGATATATGATGCTAAATGCGGCTGCAAAATATGAGCATGCATTTGATTCATATGCTCGTGATGACAATAGTTTTTTTCTTGACCTCACAGTTAGAGATGGAGTTCCTACATTTGATGATTGGAAAAATGTTCGAAGAATTGCAAAAAATTCTACAACCCTTTTATGATCTTACATTGAAAGTGTCCAGATCATTGCATGTCACATCTAATTTCTTCTGGGAAACATTGATAGAGGTACATTGGTTACTTGATGAATGGACGAATTCTGATGATTTAGACAGTCTCCATGGCTTCTAAAATGAGGGAAAAGTACAATAAGTACTGGGTTAATGCCACAAATATAAACTTCCTAGTTTACTTGGCAATTATCTTAGATCCGCGACGTAAAATGGGCTTTGTGAACTTTGGGGTACACTTGCTTTTTCCTAATGTTGCTAGTGAGGTTATGAAGATGATTGAAAGAGATTTGCATTGTTTGTTTGAGGAATACTCTTCTATTGCCGGGAGAGCTAAGGTCCACGAAGCTCAATCAAGTATTTCGACAAAATCTTTCATGTTTGCAGAATTGCATCAATTAAAGACAAGTTTGGTTGTGCAACAATATCTTTTGAAGAAGCAACGAGTTAGTTTCGAAAATAAATCTAAGTTGGATAAATATTTGACTTAGGAGGAAAAAGAAAACAACTCAGCTTCACTTGATTTGTTATTGTGGTGAAAAATAAATAGTCCATGATACCCTATTCTTGCACAAATGGCTCGAGATATTTTCTCTATTCTTATCTCGATAGTTGCCTCAAAAAGTGCATCCAGCACCGGTGGACGTGTTCTAGATGATTTTCAAAGTTCATTAACTCCGATTATGGCTGAAGCTTTGATTTGCACTTAGGATTAGCTTCAAAAATCTAAGGATTCTATCAACCTTAACGAGTATGTTGCGGAACTTCAAGACATGGAAGATGGTAATGTTTTATTTTGATTAATAAAGTTAATTTTTTACATCATTTATGTTATAAAGCTATGTAAAATTTAACTAACATATATATTTTTAAATTTGTTAGATTTTTCTAGGATACCCGAAAATCAAAAAAAAAAATTCAAAAATGCCGATAGTGCACAAAGAAGAAGAAGAAGCCTAAGGTATTCGACAATATAATTCAAAAATCGTTACTGTTTGATTGAAGTTATGGTAGGCTTTGTGGCAATATGGCATGTTAGGACAAAGGATAGTCAAGTTATTCACTCACTTCTTTCTTGTGTGGAGGTTGGTTACAAGTCTAGGAGTGAAGTTAAGCTTTGTTTTGGACAAGTTGATGGAGCACATGAGTTTATAATGGAATGTTGGGTTTTCTTGTTGTGGGTTGGATTGTTACAATTGGAGAGGGCTAACGTTGTTTGGTGAAAGAGAGGTGCTTATTTTTTGTTCTTTTAGGATCATTGTATGTTGTTTAGTCGATTTATATTCTTGTAAGTTTTTTGTGGAGATCAGGTTTTTAGCAAGGCTCACAACTAAGCATAAGCTCTATTTTTAATAAAATATATTTACTGAGCAAAAATAATAATAATAATATAATTCAAAATTTTATTTACACACGTGAAAAATAATATGAAGAAATATGTATGTAGACATAAGAGAAAGTCGTTTAAATTGGAACCAAACCATACTATAATATTATAAATAGTTACAATTAAAATTTGTATATAAACTCGAAAAATCGACTCGAATCGAAAAAATTTCAAATAAGGTTCAAGTTGTAAAATATGATGTGTCAACTCGAATAACTCGAAATTTTTTTACTTGACTCGCTCAAACGCTCACCCCTATCCATGGATAGCCCATTTAGCACTGAACTAAGTCCTGATAACCTAACTCTCTAATTCATAAACCAAAATAGTCTTAGTAGTCAAGACCAGACCAAAAAAAAAGTCTAGTAAAGGATGCAACTATTCTAGTAGTAGTATATTAATAGTAGATCTTACCGTATTGAAGTCCACTTCCTTAAGAATTTTACAAATTGTATCCCTTAGTTCATGATCACTTGGCTTCAGTTTCTGCTCTTTAGCTTTGTCCTTCCCCTTTCTAGCTCTATTGCCTTAAAAGATACAGAAAAAGATATCACCGTAACCACTCAAAACCAAAAGCCAATCTTACAAATTTGGCCATGAGAAACAATTATTCAATTTCCTTGACAAAAGGTATCAACAAAAACAGAAAACAGAAAAGAGGCCACTATCTTACAGGTTTTCTCCTTGGAGGCAGATTTCACTGGTGTAGAAGGCTTCTCCTTGGTGACTTTTTCAGGTTTCTTCCTTGAAGACACCTTTGGACTTTCGTCACTATCATCATCAGCCTTTGAATTTTTAGCTGATGATGTTTTCGGTGTTCTTTTCTGAGGGGCAGACCTTTTGGGAGTTGTGACTTTCTTGGTTTTAGCTTTTCCAGCTGATTCTTGCTTTCTGGATAATACTTTTGAACTCCTTTTCTTCTTCTTTGCATCTTCTTCAGATTCGTCTTCAGTTTCATTTTTCTCCTCACTTTCAGAATCCTCGGGCATCTCATCCTCTAATTTTTCTGCATCTCCATTTTCATTTTTCTCTTCTTCATTCTGTTCCTCTTCCTTGTCCTCTTCTTTTTCTTCTTCTTTTTCTTCCTCTTCTTCAGATTCATCCTCTGAACCAGGAGTGTTCTTTTTCCCTGATTTTGGAGTATCCTCGCTCTTTGTTCGACTCTGCATAATACATACAATAAGGGGGAAACTAAGAAAATTAATTTAAAAAGAAGTAAAACCATATGCTGACCCCCAAGTCCGTGGCCAAAAACATAATAGTAAGCATTCATACAGCACAAGTTATTTACAGATAGGAGACCTAACTGAATGGTAAACTAGAATTTCCTTGAACACGGTAACCAGAGGTGACTATCCTAACAAAAGTTCCAATGGTTAAACAAATATCAGGTTTCTGATGTCAACAAGGAATAAATAATACCTTTCTCGATAGTTTAGATGCAGTTCCAGACTTTGTAGCCCTTTTGCGCTTTTTACCCTTACTTGACTGGGGAAAAAACACTATAGGTTAGAAATAAGTATGTGAAAATGGAACTTTAGCAAGAGCAGGAGGTAAAAATGTAACCTGTTCTTTTTCTGCAAGTAGAACAGTAGTGGTAGCATGAGGGGCCACCAAAAAGTCTATCAGCTTTGTGATGATATCTTCCTGCATGTCCATTTTAGGCTTTATTAACACAGGTTAGAGAAATTCAATTTCTTCAGTAACAAAATTAGCATTTTGTTCAGGACTATAAATAAGTTCCCATATAAATTACACTCAACTTCTGCAGTGGTACTACTTTCCATATTATGAATAAGTTATTCGTAAAGCTAATCAAATAAATGAGGGTTTCTCAGCTGAAGACAACAAAACCTTAGCTTTACGAAAAGAAGAATGAAAAAGAAGGTAAAAGATTAATCATAGTTTTGTAACTTTACATAAATACATGGTTTTCCTACCCAACATTTTACTGCACACTAGGTGAGAAAAGAACCCACCAGACAAGTCTTAGTAGGGTTCCTATAGACCATTTACGTGAATATTGAATAACTAACTAGTAAGAAAGTGCTCTCAACTAATCAAACAGAATAGCTATTATTTCCTTGACATAAGGCATAACTAAAGCACGAAATACAGTAGTACAACAAACCTTCCTTGTAGTAGCCTTCATAACTGGTATGTCAAGCACATCACAGAACTCCAATAACTTCTCTTTATTAAACTTGTCTAGCTTCTCTTTTACTTTACTTTTTTGCTTTTCCTGCGATTATCACATCATTTGAATGAAATAAGCTCAAGAAAACCTACTATAGTGCACTAATATAAGCCACATGGGCAACTTAACAAGTAGAAAAACTAGAAGCCTCCTAAAAGGTTTAAAGCCCAGAAGTCTAATTTCTACAGAAAAATCAATCATACGTGACAAAAATATAGCTTCATAGTTTTATAATCATCTTACCTCATTATCATGCCACACAAAACCAGAAAATCTGGAAATATTACTCTTAATCTGAACAGCCTGCAAAGAGCAAGGAATATGAGTAAACAGAAAGCAAAACCAGTAAAGTACTACTGCAGCAACCCAGAACCATCCAAGTATTGCTTCTTTGCAATGAATCATGCCCGTACTCAAGCACACGTGCATCACTATAGACTATGTTTATGTGTTTTTGCAAGCCGATGCCCGATAAGCCCGTATCATCAAAGCAAGAGGATGAAACAACATATTGGAAATGCTAGATAGTAACATACAAAAAATTTGACAGCAATCATAGTACCTTCCCTCTCCTTCCAAAGAGAACAGTATGAAGCAGTCTGAAAGTGTCATCGGTCTTCCGTCGAGACAACTTGAATGCCACTGCAGAAGATGACATAGCAGATGTCATTTCAGTCAACTCATGGTTCTAAACTAATATCAAATACTAAACATATCTGGTATTAAAGGAAAATGAATATCAATACACATTAAAGGGACTTAATAGAAATAAGGCCAAGAGATGAGCAAAATTAAACTAAAGAAGCAGCATCCTGAGATGTTTTCTTGACAATGCAAACACTTTAAGATCAATTATGAACAACATTAGGAGAACTGAGGTGATTAAGGTTTACAAATATAGCATCATACAAAGCCATTTTAGGATATTTTGCATAACAAACCAATAATTTGAATGATATAAGAACTAGAGAACACACCATTAGGAATATCTTTAAGTGGAGTACCCTTGCCCTGAAATTGCCAAATAAACCAATTAATCTCTAACACACCATCAAAATAGGGATTTAAACATCTAAACTGTAAAAAAAAGGATAGCCAGGAAAAACAGGGAGGGGGCACCTTTTCAATTTGGAATTCCCTAGAAGCATCTTTTTCAATAGATGCAACCAGTCTTTCAACCGATTTCCGCTCACGCACAGGCCGATCAGTGAGAGGAGTTCTTTGTTCTGGCTCCTTCTTCTCCTCCGACTTTTTTGTTTTCCCTTTAACTTTCTCCCCAGTTTTTTGAACTTTCCCACGCTTCTTTGAACCTTTTTCCTCCTCACTTTCATCAGCCTTCTCTTCATGTTCCTCTTCATCTTCAGCCTTCTCTTCCTCTTCTTCTTTCAACTCTTCTTCAGCCTTCTCTTCCTCTTCTTGTTCCTCTTCATCCTCTTTCAACTCGTCCGCTTTCTGGTCCTCTTCATCTTTGTTTTCCTCCTCAACTTTCTTGACATCTTCTTCTGCGCCCGTTTCTTCTTCCATTGCATCAGTTTTAGGTTCCTCCTTTGTTTCACTTACCACTTCTTTGCTTTCCTCATCTTCCTTGACCTGTTGGTCTTCATCCATCTTCTCAGTCTCAACTTTCTCATCACTTTTCTTATCTTCTTCCATTTCCTTTACCCCATTATCTTCTTCCCCTCTCTTTTCAGATGCAACTTCAACAGATTTTTCAAGAAGAGCAGTCCCATTAGCCACAGGGTCAGGGACTTCGGTCTTCGTTTCTTCTTCACCCATAATCAAACCAATTCAAAGTAAATGTTTTACTTTGTTTTCTCTAGCCTTCCAAAACTGTAAGATGGAATAACAGTATAGCTTCAAAACAAAATAAAAAATGTACAGTAATAATAATGGCAAAATAAAACAATTAATTACACATAAAATAAAAGAAACATTAAGCAGACACTACAACACTCAGCAACAAACACCATAAGCCCCACTAAAGTAATAATTAATACATTAGGAAATAATTGGGTGACCATACTAATTTTGCAAGTGAATTTTCCATTGCAGTCTCTTCGCATAGCAAAAAAAATGCCTTTTTTCACACACAATAAAGTTTTCCCAAGCTTCCCATGAAATACAATGAGTAAAAGGCTGTAACCAACGAAAAGAATTGCACTCTATATAAGGGGGGAAAGCTACAAGAAACATTCGAATTAAGGTAAGAAAAAAATCTTTAACTAAAAATTGTTACAGTGAAAGTAAACAGGAGAGAAAGCCTCACCACAAAAGAAAAATAAAGCATTAACGGACTTGAATTGCAATATTAGAGATCTGAAAGACTGAAACATGTTAAAAAATGAAGAAAAACCCAAAGTTGACCCATGCAAAAAAGAAAACTATAAATCTCGCAATTTTTTCTTTCGTTTATCTACCTATACATATCATAAATCACAGTTTAACAAACCTAAAACCAAGTATGTAAAGCTTACTTTAATAAGATTTTCAATTTGGACAGGGAAAAACCCTAAATCTAAAAATCGAAAACTCGTCAATTTTCAAATTTGAAAGCAGCCAAACTAACCCTTAAGTTTTCCCTCAAAAACTACAAAAAGAAGCCGAAATTTTACAATTTCCAAAAACCTAAACACCCATAGCGAATCTCACCCAGCAAAAGAAAATTTCTAAAGAAAAAAAAAACAAGGAAATTGAAGAGTAATTACCAGACATCAGCAGAAAATCGAAAAAAAGAGGAGAGAACTTACAGACTTACAGTGATTTCACGAACTTTGTAATCGTTCAAAAGCTGGACAGAGAGCAGAGTGTTTAATGTGGGGATTTTTTAACTTTATTTAGAACATATTTTATTTGGGGATACATACAAATTAAATTGGGTTCAGTTTTTTTCAAAGTCCGGACTTGAAACCCGGATTTCAAATGCAGTTAAGTTACACGTCGGACGGGATCTTGTCAGGAAGCGGGGCGAAATTCGAGATGGATGTAATGAACGACTCTGATCTCTTTGCTTCTGTGTAATGAAAATCCAAGGGCCGAGATTTTCTTTTGGAGGTATCTTGGAAGTTGCGGGGTCCACATTTTGGGTATGCAGGTGGGGATCTATTTCGTGAAAGAAATTCGTGGGCTGATAGCCTCATATTGGGTGGTTTCCATTTTCCTTTTCTTTTTTATTTTTAAAAATAATCTTAATTTAATTATGGATGTATATTAGGTTAATTTAGGGAGAAAAATAAAAGAAATTACGGTAATTTAGTTGTAGATGGTTTTACCCAACATTGTATAATATGATACCAAAAAGTTTGTTGCAATGGTAAGACACTGTGTTCTTCTAAAAAAATTCGGGTTCGAATTTTGAAGACAACATTATTAGAGTGAGAGTCACAAATTTCAAACATAAACTATGAACATGTATTATAAGATAAAATAAAATCGTTTTGCTAAATATTTTATTTTTGGTAATATGCATTTCCGTCTTACGGTCCATGTTCAGGGTGCAAGGTTGCCCATCCCAACAATGTCATCTCTAAGGTTTGAACTTTGAGCTCATGTATTCTCCTTAGGAATGCAATTTGCCTTACTAAGTCATCTCGGAAGACGAGCTTGTCCGGAAGCTCGTCTACTCTCTTCTCGAGTCATAAGATGGAAATAGAACCGCCATCATTGAAACCATAGATCTCAAGATCTTAAAGCTTGATGCTCTATTGGGTTCTCTCCTTACTCATGAAATTATGAAAAAAATGAAGAGAATAAGAAAAAGAGAGAGAAGAGAATAAGATGAATAAGAAAGAGGTGGATAAGAAAAAGATTAAAATTGCTCTCAAAGCTTTACAAAAAGAGAACGATTCTAGTGATGAGGAAGATGAAGAATTGGCTATACTAGCCAAAAGGTTCACTCGTTTCATGAAATCCAATTGGGGAAGAAAGTTCCATTGGAGAGTGGATTTCAATAACAAGAACAAAGATGAAGAGAATGATCAAATAGTTTGCTATGAGTGCTAGAAACCGGGCCACATCAAGATCAATTGTCCCCAACTAAGGAATAAGAGCTTCGAGAAGAAGAAGAAAAACTCAAGGCTCATATTGCTACTTGAAATGATGAGGAATCATATGATGAAGACGAGTAAGAAGTAGCCAACTTTTGTCTCATGGCACTAGAAGATGATCCAAAGGTAACCTCAAACTCGTCTACTTTTGATTTTACATTTGATGAGCTTCGAGAAGCTTATGATGAGTTGCAAGAGGTATATGATGAGTTGGTGGAGAAGTATAAGGATTCTCTTTTGAAAAACAAGAAAACATTTTTAAATTTGAATAACCAAAATGATTCCTTATCTAAAACGAACTTGGAACTTGAGAAGAAGGTTTTGGATTTACAAACAAAACAAAGTGATTTTGAAAAGAAAAATCAAGATTTACCCAACCTTCTCTCCAAAGTTCATGATGATCACCAAAGGGAAGTTGGGGATCTCAAAGCTTCTTTGAACAAAGTTGGGAAATCTAGTTTTGAAAAGGGGAACTTCTTCAAAACCCAACTATGTGAAAAGAAACTTTGGTGGCTACAAACAAAGAGACTTTCAAAAGCCCTCTCATGGTAAGAGGATTAGGAGTGCTTGGGTTCCTAAGGAACTTGTCACTTCTAATAACATTATTGTTATTACTTCATGGACCCAGAAAGATTTGGTACCAAATATCAATATGTAATCTTTTGTTTGTATGGGAGCATTGCTACAAGGCTAAAGCTTCAAGTGCAAAATTGTGGTACCTTGATAGTGGATGCTTGAGACACATGACCGGTGACACGAGTCAATTCTTGGAGCTAAAACCAACGAGTAGATGAGTAATGACATTTGGTGGCAACTCCAAAGGCTACATTGAAGGTATTGGTTCCATTGGTAACCACTCTTCTATACTTATTGATAATGTCTTGTATGTCAACGGTCTTAATCATAATCTTTTGAGCATAAGTCAACTTTGTGATAAAGGTTTCAATGTGCTTTTTGATTTAAATGGTTGCAAAATTATCAACATTGAAACTAACAAAATTGTGCTTATTAGTTATTACATAGGAAATATATACATGGTGCATTTAGATGATATTTATATTTCCAATGCATGTTTTGTTGCTAAAGATGAGCATGATTCATGGTCATGGAATAGAAAACTATGACATGCTAGCATGAGTGTTTTGGAAAAATTGATTTCTAATGATCTACTAAGAGGTTTTCCAAAAATAAAGTTTTCATATAACAAAATTTGTGATGCTTGTGCAAAAGGCAAACATAAAATAGTTTCTTTTAAACCTATTAATAATGTTTCTACAAGTAGAGTCTTACAATTGATCCACTTGAATCTTTTTGGCCCTATTAGAACAACGAGTTTGGGTGGAAAATCATATGCATTTGTATTAGTTGATGACTACTCTAGATATACTTGGGTTCTATTAGAACAATGAGTTTGGGTGGAAAATTTATCACATTTTCAAAAGTTAAGCAAAACAATATTGGTCACTTTATTTCTCACATTAGGAGTGATCATGGAACCGAATTTCAAAATCTAGGTTTTGAAGAGTTTTGTAACTTAAATGGTATTAGCCACAATTTTTCTGCTCCTCGCAGACCTCAACAAAATAGGGTTATTGAGATGAAAAATCGAACTTTAGACGAAATCTCTAGAACCATGCTTTGTGAAAATAATTTGCCTGAGTATTTTTTGGAGGAAGCCACAAATACGGCTTGCTACATTGTCAATAGAGTAATGATTAGGCATATTTTAAAGAAAACACCTTATGAGCTTTTCAAAAATAAAAAGCCTAAAATTAGCTATTTTCATCTATTTGGTTGTATATATTTTGTTTTAAACAATGGAAAAGACAATTTAGGCAAATTTGATGCAAAAAGTGATGAAGCTATTTTTCTAGGTTATTCTTTAAACTCTAAAGTCTATCGTGTATTTAACAAAAGAACTTTGGTAGTTGAAGAGTCTATACATGTAGTTTTTGATAATCTCATTCCGAGGAAGGATACTTGTGATGATGATGATGTAGGAATTTTTTATGCCAATGATGGTGGAGGACAATCATCAAAGGTAGATGAAATTTCTTCAAAAGACGAACCACAAGATCCACCTCTAAAAGCCTTGAAAGGCATGACTCTAGGTGGTGAAATTTTGGGTGATCCATCCAAAGGGGTAACCACTAGATCTTCCCTTCGAAATACTTGTAATTTTGTTTGCATTTATCTCATGCATAGAGCCTAAAAATATCAAAGAAGCATTAAATGATTATTGTTGGATATTGGCTATGCAAGAAGAGTTAAATCAATTTAAGAGAAGTAAAGTATGGACATTAGTTGATAGGCCTAGTAATAAATCTACCATAGGAACTAAATGAGTTTTTAGAAATAAACTAGATGAGAGTGGTAACATAGTGAGGATCAAGGCTAGACTTATTGCTCAAGGTTACACTCAAGAAGAAGAAATTGATTTTGATGAAACCTATGCACCCATAGCTAGAATGGTAGCCATTAGGATGTTGTTTGCATTTATATGTTATCATGAATTCAAGCTTTTTCAAATGGATGTTAAGAGTGCTTTTCTAAATGGTTTTATAAATGAAGAAGTGTATGTAGAACAACCACCCAGTTTTGAAGATCTAAAATATCCAAACCATGTTTTCACACTTTCAAAAGTTTTATATGGTTTGAAACAAGCTCCTAGAGCTTGGTATGAAAGATTGTCAAATTTTTTTTATTGAAAATGGTTTTGACAAAGGAAATATGGATACTACACTTTTTATTAAAAGAAAAGGCAAAGATGTCTTAGTAGTGCAAATTTATGTTAATGATATTATATTTGGTTCTACTAATGGGTTGTTTTGCCAAGATTTTGCTAAGTTGATACAAGGTGAGTATGAAATGAGCATGATGAGAGAGCTTTCATTCTTTTTGAGGCTCTAAATCAAACAAAGTAAGAATGGCATCTTCATCAATCAAGCTAAATACATCAAGAACATGCTCAAGAAGTTTGGCTTGAAGAATGTGAAACCTCAAGCCACACTAATGAGCTATTCTACAAAGCATGACAAAGATGAAGAAGGTAAGTGTGTTGATTTAAAGCTTTATAGATCAATGATAGGATCTTTGCTTTATCTTACCACAAGTAGACCGGATATAATGTTTAGTATTTGCTTTTGTGCTAGATTTCAAGCTAGTCCTAGAGAATCATACCTACAAGCCGTTAAGAGAATCTTTAGATACTTTAGAGACACACCTTGTTTAGGTCTTTGGTATCCTAGAGACTCTTCATTTAGTTTGCATGCTTATTCGGATGTAGATTATGAAAGTTGTAAGATAGATAGATAGATAGAAAGAGTACCTCCTGTATATGTAAATTCCTAGATAGTATGCTTATATTTTGGTTTTCTAAGAAGCAAAATAGTGTAGCATTATCTACCACCGAGGCAGATACATTTTAGGCAAAAGTTATTGTGCTTAAGTCCTTTGGATAAAGAAACAACTCTTAGATTATGGAATTGATGTAGGTATCATCCCTCTAAAGTGTGACAATACTAGTGCCATTTGTCTCACTAGGAATCTCATCCAATGTAACGACCCATATTCTAGGGTTAGTGAATTAGGTCTCGGACCCCAGTTTTGGGTCTTTATCTTAAAAGCACAAGGTAAGGATTTTATGTTAGGAGCCCAATTAAGAAATTGGGTATAGGCTTAATCCAAGTGGGAAGAGTATTGTTGGTGGTGTTTGAAATTTAAATTATAAGTGGGTAGTTGAAAAGTGGGGGAGATATGATGGAGGAAAGAGGAAAATGAAAAAGTGGAAAAATATGAGAGAGAGAAGAAGAAAGGAGAGAAAGTAAGGTGGAGAGTTTTAATATTCAATCTACGGAGATCAGGTCGTCCATTATTGACAACTCCACCGCTATTGTGTTCATCTCACTGAGACGACTTTGCCGGTACCAGAGGCATCACCATCAGAGCCGTCGTCGGAGGGGGTGAGAGAGAAAGTTTTGGGTTTTCCAGTTGAGGAGATTAGAGTGCTCAAATTAAGAAACGTACTCCACTATCGTGATCAGAGGCTAGAGGATAGTTGATTTAGGCATCGACCACCGCCATCCAACCACCAAAAGCTGCCGCACGCGCCACACGCATCGCCGTCTACGCGTGGGTGACGTCTGGCCAAGCTGGGCTATGATAACCAGCCGGTTGGGCCAAGCTGAGTTGGCCTACCAAGTTGACCCAAGCCACAGGCCGAGTCGGTCTAGCAAGTCGGCCTCCGAGTCGAGTCACTCCGACAATCCTTGTTAACTGGCGTTGACTTTTTTTGAGGAACTCTACCCAGGGGTTTCTCGATGTTTTGGATCTATGGCACAGTCTGTTTCACCAAATTCAAACCCAGTAAGTTGTTTTTACGCATTTGACCCTTCAAATTCTTTAAAGTATGTGTTTAAGTGATGTTTACGGTATTAATTGGTATATGAGGGTTATTTAGAATCAGATATCGAGTTGAGTGGAATATTTGGGAAACTTGGATGAGGATTTTAATCATATCAGCTTAAGGTTAGTACACCTCAAACTCCTATCGCCTCATGAGCATCATAAATGTAAATGCCTTACTTGTTAGTGATTGCAAAATAGGTTGATGATAGATAAGCATGTGTTGAGACCAATTTTAGGGGACTTGATATATGTTGAGATGCTTGATACATTGAGAATATTCGAGACTATTATGAGCTTTTGAGACCGTGTAGAGCCATTTAACTATTCGTATAATTGTTTGATTGACTAAATTACGTGTTGTGATGCTTGAGATGAATATGCTTGCTCGATGGAAATTACATTTAATGGACTGATAATTGGTCAGATTCGAATAAATGATTATGAAGCCAGTAACTAATACTAATTGAATGGATACGTTAGTAAATAAACCATAATGACTTTCATAAGCTTTAGGGATTAAGTAAAGTGTGGTAATATTGTAATTTGAAGAAATGGTACAAACCCGTGAATAGGGTATCGGTACCCACTGAACGAAATAATCTACAATGCTAATAAAGATGGGAATTGACGCTGGATATAAATGAGATAATATGGTTTAATAAGATAATTAACGGGGGTATTAATGTACACTTCCATAATGTATTAATAAGTTGGTAAACTTAATTGGATAATCTGATAGTAATAATAACCATAGAAATCATTGGTGGATCGTGTGATATTGTGTGCTGTGTGGTAGACGTGTCCTTGCTATGTGCTGATATGGACACCTAGATAATTGAATCATCTTGATTGATGGGTTTCAGATACCCATTGCGAGAAAGAGTGTGTTACAACGCTATATTTGAAGATTCCCGAATGTATGAGCCTGAGACTTAATGGGACCGGGACTCATTCGAAGATGCTTGATGAGAGATTCTGAGCATGGCTGTATATATCCCGATGCTTAGTGGTACCGGGCCTCACCCAAAGAGTGCATGTATCCCGATGCTTAGTAGAATTAGGCTTTATTAAGAGTGTATGATCCCAATGCTTAGTGGGACCTGGCCTCACTCATATATTGTGGTATTATGCTTATATGCTATGTGAAGCCTATGTGCTTGTTGTTGATATACAAATAGGCGGTTAGAGGTAGCGCCACATGTACTTGATGTTATATTGCCATGTTATGAGTATGGTCAGGCCTTGTGTGCCACATATGATGATTGCTATGATGAGAGCATGTGTTTAGGCAATTAGGAGTAGCGCCATGTGTTTATTTATCTGTACTTATTGCTCATACTAGCTTGCATGCTTATGTTTATGTTTAGCATGAAGTATAGTAGAATAGATGTGTACCACTGAGCTTTGTAAGCCCAGTGCTCAAAATCGTTGTTTTCGTGCATAGGTTGATCGTTGGATCATGGGATCGAGGAGCACTATCAGTACAGGGTTTCAATATGTGGTCATCTCTAGAGTACGATACTTGTGTTTAGTGGGCTATGTATTCATAGGACCTTATTTTGAAATTGTATTAATCAAATTGAATGTTTAAATGTTTTAGTTTAATTAGATATCTCTTATAACGTTTTAATCATTTATATATTTATTTTTAAATCATTAGCTTTGAATGTTTTTGGAAAACATTTTATTTAGGCTAAACCAGTTTGAGAAATTTTTATGGATTTTGGGTTGGGCTTGAGGCCCAAATGTGACATTCTAGTCGATGGTGTTACATCCAACATTCTAGAACCAATCACATAAAGATAAGATATCATTTTATTAGAGATCATGTCTTGAAGAATGCTGTAGTTCTAGAGTATGTAGACACCTTGAACCAATTAGCGGATATATTCACCAAACCTTTAGAAAAAGAGAGTTTTTGGTCTCTTAGGAGAAAGTTAGGGCTTATTATCCTATCTTGAACCTTAGAGCCTTGTTTGGTGTTTAAATTATGCTTGAATTTGGTTGATTTCCATACTTTTGTGATTCTGCTCATATATGCATCTATTCATGTTGCTGGGGGGAGTATGTATTTGTTTCTTGTCCATTCATGATGATCTCATATCATATACATGCATATTGGTTCGATTAAGTTCGAATTTGTGGGTCCCTTGCAGCCAAAAAAGTCATTTTTGGTTAAGGGGTATCGCGTATCGATACAGGTATTAGGGGCAACATTTTGGTACAAGTGAACTTGTACCAATACAGATTATGGATTAGTACGATTAAAACCTATACCGGTACGCGGTTTTGGTATGCGTCTTTGGCGTATCGATACGTGCGGCCGCTTTGCTTTAAATGAGTCATTAAAAGGGGTTTCCTAATTCAAATCAAAGTCTACCTTTTTGCTAAAAACCCTAGGTCGAGTTTCACCGATAAAAAATCTTCAAATTCTTTGTTTTTCTCACAAATCATAAAAAATCTTTGGGGCTTTTGTTTTCAACATCAAACCCAAGCAATCTCATCAAGGATTGTGCACAATCATCTCTTCATTCATCCATAATCCGCATTCAAGGTATAAACTCTTTTTCTTTAAAATTTCGATTTCTTTCATACTTGTATATTGTTTATACTTAATATTTATACATAGTATGTATATAACATTGTTTTTAAAGATTTTACAAAAATTCTTTCAAAACTGAAATTTTTTTGTTCGAATATAAAATTATACTAGATATTTTTTGTTATTGTTTTTTAGATTTCTTTTCACCAAAATTTTTCTTATACTCATATATATTTTTAATTTATACAATATTTTTTAACAATACCTTGACCATTGGATTGCTTTATTGGATTGAATATGATGTTTATGCATACATTATTTTTGTAGTTTGAAATATTTTTTAGGATTTTATCATGGGTCCTAAGAAGAGAGCAAGAAAGGAGATGTCATCCTAGCTCTTCCAATCCTAATCCTACCGAACCCAATTATGAAAACAATGGTACAAAACCAAACCTAAAATATATTTTTCAACATTGTTTTAACGAGCCTCAATATCCTCACTCCATGGACCATTTTAAACAATACCAAACTTTTAAAATTCATTGTGGGCGTATGGTTTCCATACCTTTTATGTCTTTCGATGAATTTTACTTCCGCTATCTTAATTTAATGAGAGAATGGAAGTTCATACCTTTTTTAATTATACCCAACATTCTTTATAAAAACCTTGTCCTTGCTTTCTACACTAATGCTCAGTGTGTTTATAACTGTGAGAAAACCGAAGTTGTTGCTATAGAGTCTTACCTTATGTGATTTTTAATTGATACGACCAAAATAGTTGATCTTTTGGATTTAAAAGATGTTGGTCTAGATGATGAAACCTCATATCCTCATACCTATAGTGGCTCAGTCTTCGTGCTTGATGCTCATGAACGTTTCCGTCACCTTCTCATCACTTAGCAGTTTTGGCCATCCGGTGGTAAATGGTCTACTATTCACCAAGTCAGTGACTTTTGGCTATATTATTTCCGTGAGGGTAAGCATTCTAACCTAGCCCAAATCATGTTTGTCGAGATAGTCTTTCTTATTCAAAACCATCATACCTCTCTTGTTACATCTTTTACCTATGGCATCGCCTTGAGTTACATGTTCTACAAGCTAGGGATCATTGCTCTTATGATTTTGGTTTGCCTCTCACCGACCCCATTGATGATCATTCTCTCCGCTGAGCTAAGTTCACCTACTACAATAGAGAATGGATTAAGATTGCGAATCTTTCCGGTGATGCTCAACCCAATCCAGTGGTGATTCCTTCGGTTGCTCCAGTTGCTCAACCTTCCCTTGATGCTCTCATGGCCTATCTTGATGGGAAGTTTGCTACCTTAGACACTTGCTTCACCGAGACGAACACAAGGTTTGATGCTCTTGACTCTCGTTTCAATTCCTTGGATGAATGAGTGACTTCCATTAAGTCTCACCAAGTTTCGATGGACATAACTCTTCATACTGATATGCCCTCCCGCGTATCGATACCCCTTTGTACAACGACTCTTTCTTCTTATAGCAGCTACCGATATCGAAGCCCGTGTAATGATACCCTATGTTGGCAGACAACATTTATTGCGAGAAAAATGAAGTTCAACGGTTATATTTATAATCTCAGCTACACAAATAGTTAGAAATCAATGAGGGGTATATAATCAAGTCTCCAAAACTACACCAACAACTATTCATCAAGTCTTAAGCATTCAAGCACATATCCAACAATCTTTGAGCCATTAGAGTCAAATTCTTGTAACTCACTTGAGTGAGCAAATTTGTAATATTTTGATTCAAGCTTGGGGTTTGAGTGAACTTGTAATTAGGCAAACATATCACCTTTGAGAGGATTTTTTCAGTTTGTTATTTCTTTTCTTGTAAAAGAGAGTTTTCTCAAAGCTTTGAGGTAGAAGCTTAAGTGTGTAAGGGTTTCCTCTTAAGCTTGGAAAAAGAGAAAAAATTCTTAGTGAATTTGGGAAAATTCTTAGTTGGAAGCTAAGATAGTGGATGCAAATCTTGTTAGAAGGTTGAACCACTATAAATCTCTTGTGTCCCAATTTTCTATCTTTCAATTTGCTTCCACATTTTTTAATTTGTCAATTCACCCCCATCTTGGTCCTTTCACCATTGATTGATCATCTTAGCACATCTAGTTTTCTATCTTTCAATTTGCTTCCACATTTTTAAATTTGTCAATTCACCCCCATCTTGGTCCTTTCACCATTGATTGATCATCTTAGCACATCTAGTTTTCTATTGGGACACTTGTTAGGTTCCTTTTAAAGGTGGTTTTTAAGAGAGGAAAAAAGCTCTATTTACTATTTAGTATTGTTTTTTATTGCTAATAAGTATTTTTGGACCACCAAAACTAATATTAAATACGAATTATTTGGACTTACTAATTATACAAATAAAAAAATTGACGAAGTAAAGTATATGAATTAGATTTTAAATTTAAGCACAATAAAGGACCTAAACTATAATTTGAGTTGCTCATTTAAAAGGACCAAAAGAATAATTTAACCTATTGTAAATAAGTAACTTATAGATAATTCTACCCTAAAATCAATTTTGAGGGTTAGGGTTTTTAATTGGCTTAATGACCCATTTAGCCCCCTGAAGTATACACAAAATACCAAACTTCCCCCTAAAGAAATTTTTTGGACGTTTTGCCCCCTGAACTAAAAATCGTGACCTCTTTTAGTCCCTTCGTCTAACGTTGTTACAAAAAAAATATCAACCAATCAGGTTACGCCACGTGGCCAATTTTTTGAATTTATAATTAATATTGTAATTTCCTAAAAATCAGTTTTTAATTAAATAAATAATATTATAATACTTAAAATAAACTAAGCCATCCCTCTTTTCTTCTATTAGCAGTAAACCTAGGTTTAGCTTCTCAGGTTTGTATCTCGATTTCTCTCTACAAATTTGTGATTTCAATGGGATTTTCTAACATGCCAAGTGGAAGTTCAAAATCGATAGCTGGGTAAATTGTTTTTGAATGCAATTGTGGGTTGAGAGCACCGATTTGCATCTCAACAGTTCCTAGGAGCAGAGGGAGGAAATTTTATGGTTGTGCCAGACCAAAAGAGGTAATATTTTCGATTTTCAGTTGCTTGTCTTAATCGAGAGATGGATATATAATAAGAAATATGTTGTAGTTTGATTTTTTTCTCATTTGTAGGATCGTTGTGAATTATTCCAATGGATCGATAAGGAGGAAGATTTGATAAGTGAAGTTTAAATGCTATTGTCAGAAAATAGAGACATTCGAATTGAAGAAGATGGTGGTCGATGAAGTGGGAAGGTTGGAGAAGAAGATGATGAAAGCTAAAGAAAAAATAAGGAAATGTGAAATGAAATGGCAGAGTATAAGAATGAAGCAATGTTTTACAAGGCTGCATTGCTTGCTTCATGTCTAATTTTCATTGTGATTAGGTTATTTTTGTAATGTAGTGATGTGTAGTTAGTGTTGAAGTTGGTTTGAATGGTATTGATGTAGGCCCTTAGAATTTTTTTGAATGCCATTGATGTAGGCCTTTGAAATTTTTTTTGAATGCCATTGATATTTTGGTTTGCATTGATGTAGTTGGTGTTGGATATGGTTTGAATGACAAATTTACATTTGAGAAGTTATTTTATGTCTCATTACATTGTGATTAGGTTATTTCTGTAATGTAGTGATTTGTAGTTAGTGTTGAAGTTGGTTTGTAGACCCTTGGAATTTGTTTGAATGCCATTGATATTTTGGTTTGTCATTGATGTAGTTAGTGTTGGATTTGATTTGAATGACTAATTTACATTTGAGAAGTTATTTTGTGTCCCATTTGGTTTAAATGCCTAATTTACATGACAAATTTACATTTGAGAAGTATGGATTGTAAGTGTACAAGTATGGACTGTTATAACTGTAATACATGAAGATGCATTGTACAAGCGTTTACCTTATAACTATGTAACTGGAAAAAGTACATAAATGGAATTGCAAGACTATAAGTTCCAAAGATAATATAATATTGCCATTCATAACCATTCATTACAAAGAGTTTGAAACTGACATGCTTCATTAAAACAAAATACATGACAGAAGCACCACAAAAAAGTTTCCTCATTACATGACATTAAGTTATATAATATCAGATAAGCACCACAAAAAAGTTTGCAAAAATGCAACAAAATAAGTAGTCATACATGGTCAATCTTTGGTTTTCCTCCTAATAGGTAGTTTAGGGATTTTTGAGGTTGATGGGGGTTTAGAAATTGTTGTAGTCTGAGATAAAGCTAGAGGGTGAGACACTGGTGCAGTATGGGATGATGCTGGTGCAGTTGCAGATGAAGCTGGAGGTTGTGTCATTGTTGCAGTATGAGGCTGGTCCATAGTCTTTCTATTGGGCGTCCTCAACATCCTCTGACTTGGTCTACCAGGCTAAAAAAATTAAAACAATATCAGTAATTAATTAAAAGTGAGACATAACTAATTAACACATATTAATACATAACTAATTTTACTTACATTAAGAATTTGTATTCCATTGGAGAGGTTAGTGTAAATTCCATACCCTTCCATGACTCTACTACCTGTTGTTCCCCTAGATGAAGCACCTCTAGGTCTTCCCATTGATGTTGTTCCTCTAGATGATATACTTGGAATATTTGGTGCTGAATGTGATGATAATGACATAGTTGGCATTGTGTGAGATGATGTTTGAGATGTTGGTGGCTCCATTGGTGAATCAGTTTTAGTTTGAGTTCTCTAAAAAAAATAAAAATAGATTAATAACAACAAATACGAGCATTAAAATGTAAAGAAAAAAATAAATATGCACTAAACCTTTTTTGGACATGTTCTAATGTTGTGCCCAAATTCTCCACAACATCCACAACTCATCTTACTTCCATGCTTAGAGAACTTGCTTCCTTTGGGTATTTCTCCTTCCTCTCTTTTCCTCTTTTGTTTAGGTCTTCCAGGAAGTTTTCTTTTCAAAGGTGGTTCAATAGGTCTCATTTTTGTGTCTTTCCAGTAATCCTCACTAGGAAGAATTGGCAGGGCATAATTGTACAATGAAATGTATGTTTTTTTGTATGCCTCAACCACATATGTTTCAACTGACTCATTCCTAAATAAGATAACACATACTACATGTGTGCGTGGAATACCTATCAGATCCCAATATCTACAGGTACAATTTCATCCCCTAACATCCACGACAAAAGTTTCCCCATTACATAATACCTCATAGCCATCTTGGCCATTCCAGGTTACATGACAAGAAAAATTATTGGATTTATTTTGTTCAACAATTTTTGCAATTTTAGGACAACATATTGACTCCCAACTCTGACACCTAAGTTTGTGTGCAAGATTTCTATTCATGACATATTGTCTTATGTCATCAAATAATGAGATTACTGATTTATACCTTGCTGGAAGTATTGCTGAATTGAATGCCTCACTGAAATTGTTGTCCACAGAGTCACAATTAGAATGTATTGCAAAAAATACCCTTGACCAATATTTTGGATCTTTTTCCATCAAATCTCCATGCGCAGCTTCCGTTAAAGCATGAATTCTTGAAGTATGCTTTCGAAATGCTGCCTCATTTGTTGCCTTACAGCTTGCCCATAACAGTTGTTGCATGTCCAAACCTTTTTGATCATTTCTCCAGTGTGCATACATGTGTCTTGCACAAAATCTATGCTCAACATAAGGTAATACCAGTGGTATCTCTTCCAACAGTCCCTGTAATATAAATTTCATACATTTAGTGTTGTAAACAGATAAAAAATTAAATAACTTAGGAGAATCATAAAAACTGAAACACACGTACCTTTTGCATGTCACTTATAACAGTGACTTTATCACCATTTCCTAATTGTAGATCAATTTGGACATTCCTCAAAAACCAACCCCAAGCCTCCATGTTCTCCACTTCTACGACTGCCCATGCTATAGAAAATATCGGGTTATTGCCATCTCTACCAACAACAACCAATATTTCACCTTTCAGTGGCCTTTTCAAATAACAACCATCAAGACACAAGACTGGTCTACAATATCTAATAAACCCTTACTTTAAACCACTAAAGCAAACATACAACCTTCTAGAAAAGGTTTATCACTGGGGTTGGTCTCTCAACCACAAGGTTAAGTGTTCCTGTGGGATCTGTTTCTCTCAATGCAAACACATAATCATATAAACGATTAAACTCCTTTACATTCACCTTAATTTGATTTACTGCCCACTTCCTTGCTCTACTACAAATATTCTTGGTAAGTTCAACTTTGATCTCCTCCTTACCAAGTGTCATCATGTCTTTCAATCTTAGCTTAGGCATGATTTTATGTTTACTAACAAAATGTTTTCCAACAAATTTATAATCTGCTCTTTTATTTTTAAAAGTGACAGAACAGGAATGTTTGCTCACTAGTGTCTTAATCTGGTAAACACCATCAGATTCCTTACCAAGATAAATCATGAAAGAACACCCCACACCCTTACATTTTGCTCTAATCCTATCATTTTCATTCTTAGTACACTTGTAGTCGAATCTGTTAGCTACAACAAAAGACTTAAGATCTTCCTTAAATTGTATGTTACTTTCAAAAATCATACCCAATTCAAATCTAGGCTCAGAACTCTCATTAAATTTTTTTCTTACTTTTCCTGTAGACAACTTCACCATTGGAATCTGTTTGATAGCTTCCAACATCATCTGATGGTAGATAATCAGTGTCTTGTGCATTGTCTTCTTGTCTTTGTTCAGTATTATAAAATGTATCACAGTTTTAATTTTATCTCAGATCTTCATCCCCACAATTCCAGCAGCTTTTTTTTCTTTAAATCTTCTTGCTTTCTCAAAAATATGTGTTAGCTCTTCATCTTCATCATCAGTCACCCACACTTCTCCCCTTAAATCTTATAATTTCGATTCTGTTTTAACACTGTATGATGAGTCACTGTCATCATCAATTTATTCTTATTCATCATCACCATCTGCCCTACCTTCATTAATATCCTCTTCACCAGCCTCCACATTATATGGCTCTAACCTAGTGGACCCAGCAATACTAGATGGCCCAACAACATCAGTTTGCTTAGCAGCAGCACTTGGACTAGCGACACCAGTTGGTTCAGCAGCATCAACAGTTGGCCCAGGAATAACAATTGGCCCATCATCAACCTCAGCCTCTTCAAAATTAAACCCACTATCATTAACATCGACCTCTTCAACACCACCATCAGTAATATCAACCTCTTCGACACTACCATCACTGTCCTCAACACCAACATCTGCATTGTAAACCTCTAAACCATGAGCAACATATATTTCTTGTACTACTCAAATGCTTAATCAAACCTATATAGCTTTCATTATCACAACCTAACATCCTCAAACCTCCATCTAAGCTTAAACTTGGTTCTAAGTAAGCTAAATAAGCTACTTTGTTACTTGGAAACCCTGCTTCCTCAATAAATGCAAGAAGTGTAGGATATCGTACAAAGTCGGGATCATTTTTTTTACAGTTTTTTACCCCCAACATAATTAAACTTAGGTTTCCTAGTGAAAGTTCCCCCAAAATGAAGTACCACTGTGTGCTCTATCCAAGCCATATTTCCTAAACAATTACCAAACAAACAGATTTTTGTTTTGTTAGTTAAACTAAAATTTTTGTCCACATGTTGGAACAGTATACAATATGCCTCACACATGTGTCTATTATAAACAATATTTAACTAATATATAAAAACATTAAAAAATTATCTCAGTCAAGGCATTGAATGGAAAGTACCTTTTATTAGCTTTTTCTTCAACTCCTACCAGCTTCTTTTTGACGACTTCAAAGTCTCTCTCACTGTCAAATAATAACCAATAAATTAATCCATAATAAAAACATTTTCTTCTACCCAAAATATAACAAATATATCAGTTTAAACTTACCTTTCAGTTTCTCCGAACTAATCGATTTAGGGTTTTCAACAAACCAGTAAGGATTTTCGAAATTAGGTTTAGGGTTGCAACACCAAATTTCTAAAATTGGGTTTTCAATATCCAAAATTGATTTAGGGTTTTCGAAATCAATTTTCAGAAAATGAGTTTACAGACAACACAATCGATTCTGGATAAAATGAATGCTTATGGTTTACGGGAACCAATTGCTTCTGTTTAGATTCAATAAAGAATCAAACACATTCAAACCGGTTTCAATGATTTTTCAGAGCAAAATGCAAAGAAAATGAAAAGAGGAAGACTAAACGAATGCTTATTTTTTCGGGGGGAAAAGCCGAAAATCAGTTTATTTTGAATATTATCATATTAATTAAAAACTGAATTTCGGGAAATTACAATATTAATTATAAATTCAAAAAAGTTGGCCACGTGGCGTAAACTGATTGGTTGAAAAAAAATTGTAACGGCGTTAGACGGAGGGACTAAAAGAGGTCACGGTTTTTAGTTCAAGGTACAAAACGTCCGAAAAATTTCTTTAAGGGCAGTTTGGTATTTTGTATATACTTCGGGGGCTAAATGGGTCATTAAGCCTTTTTAATTTCTGTGTATAACTCTCCACATAAATTAATTAAAAATACCTATTGTAAATAAGTAACCTTCTCCTGTTTTGGATTCGATCTGCTGATTTTTGTTGATCTTTCTCTCTTTCCGGGCGTTGTTGCCCTTTCGCCATTGAAATCCATGATCTTCAGTATCCCATGGACTCATCTCCAGTGCACACCACTTCTTCAATCCGCGAACAAGAAGATGAGTGGGGTATATTACCGCTCTCTCTCTCTTTCTCTGGTTGTTCATTGGGAAAATTCTGATTCACGGGAGAATTTTGGATCATTAGCTAAAAATTAAATTTTTAGGGTTTTTATTTATATTTAGCTTGTAGATGTGGGTTTTTTAAATTATACTGATATGTGTGAGAATTGGGTCTTTGAATCGATTATCAATAGAAAGTTGCTTTGTGGGTATCATTAGCTGTCAATTTTGGGCGACATTTGGTATTATAATCATCTGTTTTAATTCTATTTCTTTGTCGATTTTCTTTTGAGGCTTGTGTGATTCCTTCATTAACACGATATTATAGTATCTTGTATTATTCTTTATTGCTTTAGTTGGTATTTAATTTCCTTTGTATAGAATGTGATGATCTTATGCTAAGTTCATGAAGCTTTACTTTGTGTAGCATATCAGTGTTAGGGATTAGTAAAAGAACTGATAACTTGGGAGCTCTTGGATAAACTTGTAAACTGGCAAAAGAAAGCCTGTTTATTGTTTGACATTCTGATTCCTGTCCCTCGTGTATGTATATGCTGCTAATTTTTTTCTTGCTTCCATTAGTTTGTTGTTTATGTTTCCCCTGACGTCTTTTAAGGGGGTTGGGAGAGGGGGGTATTTGGTTGGAGAGAGATGTTCCGCCACTAGTTGTGCAGATCATTATATGTCGGACATAATTTAAAGATGTGTGTACTACATAGCCTCTTGTAGAGGGTCATCTCTTAGGATTCGAGAGAACCTGTTGCCGCTATTTTCTAATCGTTATCAGTAGAGAGGGTTTGAGTTTCCATGTCTCCAGTGAACATAGTGATTTGGTGTCTTGTGGTTTTTTGCTTTGATAAAATCTTATGAAGTTTCATTGTTTATTTTAATTCCTTTGTTTTAGAGAGAAAAAAGTTTATCATTGAAATTGATTACCCTGATCTTTCTTATATTAATCCATTTACTTTTTATTTTTCATTAGACACTGATGGATTCGTGATTCCTAGCTTGGGAATTGAAGAACCGGATAAAATTAAAGCGGACACCTCAGATGTAGAAACATCAAAACCTCATTTGCAGCAGGTCAATTGCAAATATATATACCTTTTAGATGTCAAGAGTGGATACTCATTTATTTGAAGCTTTTTGTCTTGTTGACACAGACGCTAATATGTAGACATGTTTATATTTTGGTTTGTGCAGACCAAAAAAGAAGAGAACATTTACTTGGGACCGCATGGTGCACCACCATCACAATCAAGGCAGCAGGAGCTGAATCTGTCCAGTCGTAAGCAACGGTTTAAACAAAAACTAAAAGAAGCTGATAGAAGGATTGGTGGGACAGGGCAGGAGAACAAGGTGGAAAATTTGAAAGAGCTTGTAGGTGGTGGGAAAGCAAGCCCCAACATGTCCAAGGGTTCCCCCAGGGATTGGTTAGACCCACATTACGATGAGTCGCAGTTTGAGAAGTCGTACCCCCAGTGAATCAAAGCTTTCTGTGGCTTAAGATACTTAACGGTGCGAAGTTCGACATACTAGCACCATTTATTACAAGACAAATCTTTGTCTTGTTGTATGCAAGCGAATTACCGAGCTTGTGTATTCTGACAATAATCCATCAACCAAGCCATTTGGTTTTACTACTAATGAGAAGACAATTTGAAGTCATTTTTTTAAGTTCTACTCCAATTTTTTTTGCATATACATGCACCTTATTTTGTTGATCATCATTTCGAACTCAGTCGAATTCAAGGATTATGTATATTACACACACATATATACACGCACGCATAGAAGTTGGTTATGTTGTACCCAATTGAAGTTTTGTAATGCATGATCAACGGACACCGACTTTTGCAGTGCAAGTATTCATCATAAGGCCTCGGAATTTCGCAGTTCTAAAAGGAATCTAAATTCTGAAATGCAATTAACAAAACAATATGTGTGTAAGTATTCATTATAAATTGGGTTTCCAAAATTTTATAAAAACAGTTTTCATGGGACTAATTTTTCTGCTTTATCTTTGGGCAAAATAATGATTATCAACTTGAGCACCAAGTGTAAAAAGTAAAAAAAAAAAAAAGTGCCAAGTTCCAATCCTAACTGAATGAGTCGTTTAGGATGCTCATTCCCCCAAAGTTAAGGTCAAGTTGGCTGAGTAACTTCTGAAATTCCCATCGACAAACATGACTCAATATGCCAATTGATTTGACGAAGAATGTCTGTATCGGAGTCGGGTTCATTCGATACTCATGAACTTTAATCCAGATGCCGTGGGTGTCAATCCATGCTGCGACAGATAGTTGGCATCGTAAAATTTGCTTCAATGCCTCATCCCACTGTCACATAAAATGGTTACAATAGTGTGGCCAGGGCCAAGAGCCTTTGCCACTTTAACAGCTCCAACACAGTTCATGGCTGAAGAACTTCCGAGAAAGAGCCCGTCGTTCTTCATAAGGAACCTGAAATGTCAAGCAGATAAAAGATTACTCTCACAATCCAAGCATACATTCTAAATCGCAGAAGAATTCGCGCAAAGTGCCGGCCAAGACAGCTTTCTCATCATTTCATATCAGATTCAACATAAGTAAGCAGAGTCTAAGGATATATATATATATATATGAAAGTGGCATATATTTGATGAGATAACATCACCCAGGAACAAGTAGTATGCTAAAGCTTGTATGTTCGGGAATGAAAATGCAAAAGCTAGAGCAAATATAGACCTGGACATTTCAACAGCCTCCTTATCCTTGCCTCGGAAAGCCCCATCAAGCTTTGCCATCATAAAATTTTTAGTCAATCTGTTGATTCTGATCCCTTCTGTTATGGTGTCAAATGGATTCTTAAGCCTTCATCCTTCCGCTTCCTCTTTTGTGTACATGACTCCCCTAGTTACCTTATTGAACAAACCAGAACCACGAGGGTCTATCAAAAAGCACTTGATTTTGGGACTCTTCTCCTGTCCGACATTCACGAATTACGTTAGTCCCTTGTATAAATATGTACAAGTGGTTGAAATGAAGTTATAATTTCTACCTGGAGAAACTTTGAAACACCAGCCACAGTACCACCGGTACCCGCAGCTGCAACAAATGCATCTAGACTGCCATCAGTCTGCTCCCACATACCCTCATAGTGCGCCCTGAAGTTTGCCAAATTTTCAAATTGATCAGCAAAGAAACCACCATTACAAAGACTCAAGAAACTCGGATTTTCTTTCTCCTGGTCAGGCATGCAACCATCTATTTGATCCGGTCTTTTCCATCAACTTGGCTGGCCTTTTTATTCTTCACTGCTAACTCATTTGCCTCTACTGCATGCCTCCTAGCGATATTAACATAATGGCTTTTGTGTGTAATCGATACCGGTCTTACTCTTTCAACAGTAGCTCCCAGTGCTTCGAGTATTTGAGACTAAGAGAAGTTTTCAAGAGGCAATAAATTCAAGTTATGCTGCAATTTCAAAGAAAATATAGAGAAGAAATTTGGATATGCTCATCCACACTGTATTTTACACACCTTTTCGATAGCAGCCTCGTCCGGGATGACTACATGACATCTGCATCCAAAGGCAGGAGCGACTGTGGCGAGGCTAATCGCAGTACTTCCCGCACTCCCTTCGGTGACAACTCCTCCGGGAGCTAGATCACTGTTTCCAGAGCCTATATTTGTACCAGAAAACGGACCAATTAGTAATCAGAAATGCGCAACATAAAATTCCCAGATTCTGAAAAACATACAAAGACACGTCTATCCATAAACATAGGGCTTCAATATTCCTCCATGGTTAAAAGTGCTATATTTCGAATGCAAGCTTTCAATATGTAACAAAAAGTATAATATAAAGTGCATTACAGATTGAAATTTTCTCATTTATATCATCAATCTGAACTGAAATATAATATATATAATACCTCTTCAATAATTTTCACAGCAACTCTATCTTTCACACTCCCTCCGGGATTCAGAAACTCACACTTCCCCGGAATCTGAAAACATAAGAGAAAAAGAAAGAATAAATTTACAGCAATTGAAGTAACCACTTTCCTTCATTTTCAGAAAATTCAAATCCATAAAAACATTGATTAATCACAGAAAAGATGAAAGACACTGATCTCAAAATCAGACAAAACAGTAACTTGAAGGGCTAAACATTGATAAAATAGAAAAACGTAGCCAGTGAAGATCAAAACCATAAATTCAAACAAAGAAGCTCGAGTCAAGAGACATGTTATCGAAAACCCAGTTATCAAAATCTGAAAACAAAGATAAAAAGGAAATAATTTCAAGAGAGAGATGAAAGTAACCTCACAGCCAGTGGCTTCAGAGAGGCTGTTGATACGAATCAAAGGGGTGTTGCCAATGGCATCGACAACTCCAGTTCTGGGCTTTTTCTTCTTGTTGGAATGAAGGGTCGAGGTTGTTTTTTTGAATAAGAGGAAGTAAGAGAAGACAGCCATGGAAATGGAGATGGCGGCAGTTGAAGCCACAAATAGCGCCTGCGGTTCTTACATGCGCCGTTGTGGCGGCTGAATCACAAGGCTTTAAACCGAGGAAAGTTGAAACAAAGACCAGTTAGTTTGATGACACGAGTTCTTGCCTGGTTTGGTTTGTTTCCAGAGTTGGCAGCTTTGGAGTTCGAGTTTTGTTAGTCCATATACAGGTTTAGAACGAAACACAGAAGGGCATATTTTCCATGTTTTATTAAGACGATTGAATTTATTAATTCTAATTAATCTTCTGCCCTCTAAAAACCATTATTTCTAATATAATTCATGTGTCTAAAATTTTATAACAGGGAATGAACGTGTAAAGTTTTAAAGAGTGAATTAATAAAATTTTAGCGGTTGAAAATAAATTTTTGATAGAAAGTATATAAGCTTTTTTCAAAAGAAATTAAATTATATATATTTTAAATTTTTAGATGAGCGATCACCCCTTTCACTCTTCGGTCATTCTTTGTCTAAGACTCGATATGAATTCAAGCTATAAAATTCATACTACTTTTCAATAAATTTAAAAGAAAATTTAAACTTTTGGTACTAATTGAATATCTTTATGACTCAATCAACAAGGATTAGCTGCAATAACAAGGTATATTGTTCTCTCAAGGAAAAAACTTAAGTTCGATCTTGAAGACGACATTATTAGAAGAAAAACCATAAATTTCAAATATATAACATAAAATGAACATGTACTTACCTAAAAATACATCTTTATGACTCAAAATCTAATTAAATTATTATAAAAAATCATTTATTCAAAATCAAATCCAGCTCTAGAAACCTAATTGTGCTTAAAGAAGCTAATTACACCACTTGTGTGAGTTTGTTCAGGATTATTTTGTTTATTATAAAGTCTGATTGATTCTAATTATAATTAGATAGATATATTAAATGTATTTATAATTATGTACTATATTTATGAACAGATAATCACTTGTAATTACCTTTGTATTATTCAGAAAATAATAATCATGTACTATATTGACCAATTCTAATTAGGATTAAGATTATTTACAGTCTTATACCATTAAGTTCTTGGAAAATTAACATTTGGTCCCTTAATTTAAAATAATTAATTTGTTTATTTTTAATTTTAAAATCACCATTAAGTTGTACTTTCTTTAAATATTTTTAACTAATTCCTTTAACTTTTTTTTAAAAAATTCTCATTAAGTCATATTTATTTTAAAAAATATAGTTAGATTTCCAAAATTTTAAACGAACTTTTCAGAAATTTAAAAAAATTAATTTAGACTTTTAAAATTTTCAAAAAATTTAAATAGATCCTCTAAATTATTTTTTCAAGATCCGCTTGTTCATATCCTCTTATGGGAGGGCCAGATGATTATATTCCATGGCATGAAAGACACCAGTATGCTCCAACAGCATTTCCACCGTTGCCACCTCCATCATCACCGCCACTGCCGCCACAACCGCCCCCCCCCGAGGAGATGAATCCTGACAAGTGCAACATAATGTGTGTGTATATTGGAAAGCATCGTTTGTCCTTGGTTTCTAAATTTTGCTTATGGATTTCATAGTTTACAACATTGAAAGTTTAACGTGATGAATCCGGCTCTACATAGTGCATATACTGACAACTTATCGGTATTAAAAGCGCGAAATGATGCAGCAGAACATATCATTGAACTGATGATTACGTTCAGCTTCATACATTATTCATGCTTGACAATGTATGTAGCAAGTAGTTCTGGAATCTATTAGCATTCATACGGATCATACGTGATCGATATTACCCCGTTTTTCATTGTCCAGTAACATAGCAAGGAAGATCTGGTATTGAATTGTCTTTGGAATTTGTAAATGACGGATAACTGTTGAAGGTAGAATCGGTTTATGTTTTCTTGTATGCATTCTGCAATTAATACACCAAACCGATATGAGAAGTGAAGCTTTGTTAATGAATATAAATTGTTGATATTCGTTTTGCTCCTTTTATGTCAAGTTTCCATGGGCCATTCCATTTATTTCTATAGCTTTGTGAGTTGTGACCATTATTGATATGCATGCACTGCGGTACTACAATTTTTCTAGCTATGAATGTAGGATATTTGCTGCATACTTCGCGTGCACGGCTCACGGCAGTGCCGGAATCCCGATCGGAAGTGAATTCAACACCATACCAGCAGAAACACATAATTTCTAAGAACAGATTTTCGTCGACGGTGCCACCGTTAAAGCTGAACCCATATTCTTTCAACAACACATCGATTCTCCATTCTTCCATCTTCTCGTAATCCGCCTTCGAGTATCGAGGATAATAACCGGCATTTGGAAGCCATTTGGGTAATCTTCTTTGCTCGTTTTGATGCTGGTAACCCCTCTTTCCATTTCCTTGCCCTTTGAATTTCCATTGACAAATCCTTCATTGGGGCATGATACCACTGCCTTGGTGTGCAAGTCACCACTGTCGGCGTGGCCGGAAACTTGAGTAAACGCAGAATTGAGAAGCCATTTGAGAGCCATTATTGAAGAGAAGTTAGAGCAGGAAACTCAAAGCTTTACTCAAAGGAAATGCTGCTATTTATATATACATTAATACATATGATGAGGCCCTAAATTATTTGAATAAATTGTATCGAGAAAGTTACATGAGAAGTATCTTTAGGTCTGGTTTTTTTAATTAATGCCTTTTCCTCCAAGAAATTGTATTTATCGGCTGATATGAAGACCACGTCAATGCTTTGCATTAATGTGGTAGTTTTAAGTCGCTTTCTATATTTCAAATTTCCAGCTTGGTTTAGGATTTGATGTAATCAATGAAATTCAGTTTTTTTTTAAAATTATTATGTTCCATATTTATATATAATATATAATTAGATAAAAATAAAAGAATTATTTAATATATTGGTGGTACAGTTTTTAGCTCTACAAACAAACACGTTGCTGTTAGGAAAAAAGGTAAGTGTCACGGGGCTAGTCTTATGCTAGACAACCGTGCGGCCTTAGCTGCTTTCTTGGCTGAAAACTGGGCTAAGTCACCTGGAAAACTCCTAAGTAAAAATACTTAGAAACTACTGCGGAACAAAAGAAAAGCGATGGCAAAAGAACAAGAGAAAGTGAGTGAATACTGAGTTGTATTACTCTGGGTAAAAGCTTACAAATCAAGCAAGTGATGAATGAATGAATGAAATGACTGGGTTGAGCCTCCTTTTATAGTGAGAGCTCGGTACAATCAACGGTCAAGATTACAATGGATCAACGGTCCGGATGAGAGCCTATCCTATCCTCAACATTTGAATTTTAAATAAGAGATAAAGTGAGAATTATCTTTACAAATAATCACATAAATGATAAGTGAGATGCCTTATCGGATTTCACCATGGTAAATACTCGCTTGCTCATTTTACCATAGTAATTGGCCAGCTTTCTTGGGTCATTTGGCAAGCCCAAAATCTTTGTAGAGATAGGCTTGGGCTGCCATGGTTGCACTTGTCTCGGTCGCGGGCTTGCGGCCCGTGACATTCTCCCCACTAGTTCTAGCGACGCCTCGTCGCGCGGCTAGAATGGTCTTTGGTCGATCTGCTCTTGAATTGCCATAAGGCATCGGCTGGTTCCCAACTCATCTCACACTCGGGAAGACCCTTCCATTGAACAAGGTACTCATGCCTTGGTCGATTTCCCACTTGATGAACGGCTCTCTCTCGAATGGATTACTTCTACCTCTTTCTCGTATGAGACCTTTACTCCGATCGGGCGCTCGGTGTGATTTGCCTCGATCTGGATCATCCTCATCATGGTGATATGCCTTCAACAAACTCACATGAAACACCGGATGAGCTCGGATAGTTGGCGGCAACTCTAGTTGATAGGCCATGGTGCCTACCCGCTTCACAACTTTGAACGGCCCCTCATATCGCCGCACAAGCCCCCTTGTGATTTGGGTTGCGCAAGATCGAAGTCGGTTTGGCAAGGACTAGATCACCAACCTCAAAGTACACATCCCGACGCTTTCGATCCGCCCACTTCTTGTCCGATTTCCGCCTTGCGCAAGTATGTCCGGGCTAAGTCATAAAGCTCATGCCACCCCTTGGCAAAATGATAGGTCTTTGGACTCGGCCCCGGTCACAACCGCGTTTGGTGTAAGCGGCTGCTGTCCGTTACAATCTCGAACGGACTACGGTTTGTCGCCTCGCTCCGCTGCAAGTTGTAAGAGAATCGGGCCACATCTAACAGCTTTGTCCATCCACGCTGATTAGCACTCACATAGTGCCTCAAGTAGATCTCAATGAGTGCATTCACTCTCTCGATTTGCCCATCGGTCTCACGGGTGGACACTCGTCGAGAAGTTCAAGTTTGAGCCCAACAACTTGAACAACTCGTCCAAAACCTCCCGTGATCCTCGTGTCCCAATCGCGATAATGGATTGTGGAACACCGAAAGATTTCACCACGTGCTTGAGAAAAAGCCTAGCTGCCTCCTCAACTGGACACACCTTGGGTCTTTGGGATAAATGTCGATACTTGGAAAACCTGTCATGCGACCACCATAATATAAGACTTTCCGTCAACAACGGCAAACCGACTATAAAATCCATGGAAACACTTACCCATGGTTTCTCCGGAATTGGCAAAGGCTGCAACAACCCCGCTGGACTCTTCTGCTCGATCTTGTCTTGCTGGCACACAAGGCAAGTCTTCACATAGGCTTCAACATCACTGCCCATGTGTGGCCAATAATAATGCTCCACCACCAAGGCCAATGTTCGGTGCATCCCCGGATGTCCCGCCCACTTGGAATCATGGCATTCCTTCATGAGCTCCTTTCGAATTCCATCAAACTGAGGCACAAAGAGGCGACGTCCACGAACAAACAACAAGCCTTCATCTAGCCAAAACCTCCGGGTTCTGCCCTCCTTGGCAAGTTCGATCAATGACTTGGCCGTCGGATCATGGGTCAATCCCTCCTTGATGCGCTCCAGCATCGGTCCTTCTGGCAAACTCGCAAACTCCATGGTATACCTTCGGCTTAGGGCATCGGCCACGGAATTCACCTTTCCTGGTTTGTGCTCCAAAGTAACGTCGAACTCGGCAAGAAACTCCTGCCAACGAGCTTGCTTCGGGGACAACTTCTTCTGAGTCAAGAAGTAACTATTGGCGATATTGTCGGTGTACACCACGAACTTGGACCCAAGCACATAGTGTCTCCATGTGCGTAGACAATGCACCACCGCTGTCATCTCCTTCTAATGGATTGTGTATCTCTGCTCGGTCTCATTGAGCTTCCGGCTTTCATATGCAACCCGATGTCCCTCTTGCATTAGGACCCCACCAATGGCAATGTCGGATGCATCAGTGTGAACTTCGAAAGGTTTGGTGTAATCTGGCAACACCAAGACAGGCTCACTCACCATGGCGAGCTTGATCTCATCAAAGGCTTTCTGGCACTCCGATCCCCAATCCCACGCCTTGTCCTTCTTCAGCAAGTCGGTCAACGGTGCGGCAATTTTGGAGTAGCTTTTGACAAACCTTCGATAATAATTCGCCAACCCCAGGAAAGATCTCAACCCGGTTACCTTAGTTGGCGCCTCCCATTCTTCAATGGCTCGAACCTTCTCCTTGTCCATTCGGATCATACCTCCTCCAACAATGTGGCCAAGAAAAGGAACCTCTTGTCGGGCAAATGAGCACTTCTCCTTCTTGACATACAACTCATTTTCCCGCAAGACTTTGAACACCTCCCGCAAGTGTTCGACATGCTCCTCCAATGTCTTGCTGTAGATGACGATGTCGTCGAGGTAGACTACAACAAACTTGTCCAGGAACGGTTGCAGCACCTTGTTCATTAGGGTGCAGAAAGTAGCTGGAGCATTCGTGAGGCCGAAAGGCATCACAAGATACTCGAAAGAACCATACCTCGTCACGCAAGCTGTATTCGGCTCATCACCCTCGGCTATTCTGACTTGGTAGTAGCCCGATCGCAAGTCCAACTTGGTGAACCACCTTGCACCACCAAGCTGGTCGAACAAGTCCGCAATGAGAGGAATCAGATACTTGTTCTTCACTGTGAGCTTATTCAAAGCCTTGTAGTCGATGAACATCCGTAGGGACCCATCGTGCTTCTTCTGGAACAACACCGGCACACCGTAGGGTGCCTTTGATGGGCGGATGTACCCGGCATCTAGGAGATCGTTCAACTGTTTGCGCATCTCCTCTAACTCAGGCGGGGCTAGTCGGTAAGGGGCTCGAGCGGGGGGTTCCGCACCTGGCACAAGCTCAATCTTGTGATCAACATCCATCTTCGGAGGCAACTTCTTTGGCAACTCGGCATGCATCATATCTGCAAATTCCACCAAGACTTGCCCCACCTCATCGGGGACTCCCTCAGTTGCGACAGGCTCACCGCACACCAAGGCTGCTAGGAAGGTCGGCTCCTCCTTGCGCGCCGCCTTTGAAAACTGAATTGTGGATAGAACTTTTGCACCTACTCCTGACCCTCGGCTCACTGGAATAATACATTGATGCTTCAGATCTAGAATGCACAGATAATTCGCAAAAGGAACAGGGAAAGCGTTGATCCGGTCTAGAAAACTTAACCCAAGCACAAAATCAAAGTCATCGAGTGGGATTACCTTGACGGCTTCCTTACCGGTCCAACCTCCAATGTCAAGTTGAACTCCCTTTGCGACTCCCGTAATCGGTACTTCCTTGGCATTCACTGTTTTGATGGATCCACTGGACTTCTCGATAGTAACGCCAAGTTTCTCGGCAGTTTGCTCGGACATGAACAGTTCAGAGGCACCGGTGTCAACTAGTGCACTCAACTTCTGGCCCGCAATAGTGATGTCGACGAACATTAACCCCTTCTTCTTTCGACCCTTCTTGACCTCCATTGTACTAATAATGGAGCCAAGCTTCAGAGCCTCGCTAGTCTCGCCATCAGCTGTCTCCTTGACGGCATCGATTATGTTCTTTTGGGGACAATCCCTGGAAATATGCCCTTCTTTATGGCAATGGTAACACTTGACATGCTGCTTGTCCCTTGAATCAGCATGTTTCCCATTCGAAGGCTTATTCCCGCCACTCGAATCTTTGTCGGATCGACTTGACTTCTCCTTGTCTCCACCATGACCTCTGTGCTTCGGTCTTGGTTTGGAGGAGTCAGGTTTTCTACGCCCAATCTCAATGATGGACTCGGCAGTAGTCAGGGCAGTAGAGAGCTTGGTCACTCCCCGTCGCTACAACTCTATCTTCGCCCATGGTTGCAACCCATCCATGAAGGTGAAAAACCCATCTTCTTCACTCAAGCTCGGGACCTGCAAACTCAACTCCATGAACTTTCGGACATGGTCCCTCAAATTCTTGGCATCTTCTTGTCTAAGTCACCTCAGCTTTGACCGTGCCTCATCTTCAGCATACAGAGGATAAAATTGTTCCTTGAACTCATCTTGGAACTCCTTCCAAGTCTCAATGGCAGTGTTTCCACGCTTCACATCTTCGCACCTACGTCGCCACCACGTTTGTGCAAGATCAATTAAGTAAATACTTGCAAAGCTTACCTTCTTAGCATCTTTCTCGATGCCTATGGCTTTGAAGTATTGCACCATTCCCCAAAGGAAATTCTCCACTTCCTGGGCGGACCTCGTCCCCTTAAACTTTTCCGGTTTTGGGATATCTCCCTAGGTTCTAGGAACTGCAACAGTCGCGCTGTTCACAATTGACGCTTTCAACACAAACAACTCGGTCTTGAGCAGCTCCACTTCCTTCTTCAGTTCATCTTTCTAGGTGTTGGAACCCTTTGCCTTGAGCTCCTCAACCTCCTCTCTTAGAGCAACCACCATGGCCTCTGAGGCATCGCCACGCGTAGACATCTTCACATCCATCCCATTAAGAGCCTCCTGAACATCATCCTGAATTCCCTCCAAGGACTCGAGCCTCTCGAAATCCAACAAACTCAGCTTCTCAACATCCATTGACTCCAAAGGTTCCAACGTCGCCTTGGCCTCCGCCATGGACTCCTCGAGCTTGGTAACCCTTCCCTGGATCGATGTGATCACATCCTTCGACGAACCCCTCTTGGATTTGTCAGCTGTGGCCTCTGCACCCTTCTTCACTGCAGTGTTCTCTTCATCACGTGCCATCTCGAATCAGCAACTTCTCAGCAAAACTTCGCTCTGATACCACTTGTCACGGGGCTAGTCTTACGCTAGACAATCATGCGGCCTTAGCCGCTTTCTCGGCTGAAAATCGGGCTAAGTCACTGGAAAACTCCTAAGTAAAAATACTTAGAAACTACTTTGGAACAAAAGAAAAGCGATGGCAAAAGAACAAGAGAAAGTGAGTGAATCTTGAGTTGTATTACTCGGGTAAAAGCTTACAAACTGAAGCAAGTGATGAATGAATGAATGAAATGACCTAGGTTGAGCCTCCTTTTATAGTGAGAGCTCAGTACAATCAACGGTCAAGATTACAATGGATCAACGGTCCAGATGAGAGCCTATCATATCCTCAACATTTGAATTTTAAATAAGAGATAAAGTGAGAATTATCTTTACAAATAATCACATAAATGATAAGTGAGATGCCTTATCGGATTTCACCATGGTAAATACTCTGCTTGCTCATTTTACCATGGTAATTGGCCAGCTTTCTTGGGTCATTTGGCAAGCCCAAAATGCTGTAGAGATAGGCTTGGGCTGCCATGGTTGCACTTGTCTCGGTCGCAGGCTTGCGGTCCGTGACATAAGCTTGCAATTAGCGGTGAGCGTTTGAGCGAGTCGAGTAAAAAAATTTTGAGTTATTCGAGTTAGCACATTATATTTTAAAACTTGAACTTTATTTGAAATTTTTTCGATTCAAGTCGATTTTAGCGAGTTCGAGTCGATTCGATTTTTCGAGTTTATGTACAAATTTTAATTCTAACTATTTATAATATTATAGTATGTTTTGGTTCTAATTTAAACGACTTTCTCTTATATCTACATACATATTTCTTCATATTATTTTTCACATGCGTAAATAAGATTTTGAATTATATTATTATTATTATTATTATTATTATTTTTTGCTCAGTAAATATATTTTATTAGAAATAGAGCTTATGCTTAGGTGTGAGCCTTGTTAAAAACCTGATCTCCACACAAAACTTACAAAAATATAAATTAATTAAACAACATACAATGATCCTAAAAGCACAAAAAATAAGCACATCTCTTTCACCAAACAACGTCAACCCTCTCCAATTGTAACAATTCAACCAACGAGAAAACCCAACATTCCATTATAAACTCATGTGCTCCATCAACCTGTCCAAAATAAAGCTTAACTTCACTCCTAGACTTGTAACCAACCTCCACACGAGAAAGAAGTGAGTGAATAACTTGACTATCATTTGTCCTAACATGCTATACTGCCACAAAGCCTACCATAACCTCAATCAAACAGTAACGATATCTATTATTATTATTATCAAATACCTTAAGTATGAATATGTCATTTAATTAAATCACGGGCCTCGTTAAAAACATCCTTCTTATCTTGGTAGCGTCAAGGCGAGACCAAAGATAGCGGAAGGAGGAAAAAAGTGCCCCAAAATACATTAATAACTAAACCAAATAACACAGTAGAGTTCAGAAAATCCAACAACACATGTCAAATAATACAAACTAATAAAAACAAAAACATAACAATTCAAAAAAGCAAATTGCAACAAACTTTTTCTCGAGTTTTTGAATTATATTGTCGAATAACTTAGGCTTCTTCTTCTTCTTGTGCAATATCGACATTTTTGAAAAAACTTCTTGATTTTCGGTATTCTAGACCAATCTAACAAATTTAAAAATATATATATTAGTTAAATTATAAATAGCTTTATAACATAAATGATGTAAAAAATTAACTTTATTAATTAAAATAAAACATTACCATATTCCATGTCTTGAAGTTCCGCAACATACTCGTTAAAGTTGATGAAGTCCTTAGATTTTCAAAGCCAATCCTGGGTGCAAATCAAAGCTTCAACCATAGTCGGAGTTAATGAAATTCGAAAACCATCTAAAACACGTCCACCCGTGCTGAATGCACTTTCTGATGCAACTGTCGAGATAGGAATAGAGAAAACATCTCGAGCCATTTGTACAAGAATAGGGTATCATGGACTATTCACTTTCCACCACAATAACAAATCAAATGAAGCTGAGTTGTTTTTTTCTTCCTCCTCAGTCAAATATTTATCCAACTCAGATTTATTTTCGGAACTAACTCGTTGCTTCTTCAAAAGATATTATTGCTCGACCAAACTTGTCTTTGATTGATGCAATTCCGTAGACATAGAAAATTTCATCGGAATACTTGATTGAGCTTCGTGGACCTTAGCTCTCTCGAAAATAGAAGAGTATTCATCAAACAAACAATGCAAATCTCTTTTAATCATCTTTATAACCTCACTAGCAACATTAGGAAAAAGCAAGTGTACCCCAAAGTTCACAAAGCCCATTTTACGTCGCGGATCTAAGATAATTGTCAAGTAAACTAGGAAGTTCATATTTGTGGCATCACCCCAGTACTTATTGTATTTTCCCCTCATTTTAGAAGCCATGAAGACTATGTCTAAATCATCAGAATTCTTCCATTCATCAAGTAACCAATGTACCTTTATCAATGTTTCCCATAAGAAATTTGAGGTGACATGTAATGATCCTGACACTTTCAATGTAAGATCATAAAAGGACTGTAGAATTTTTGCAATTCTTCAAACATTTTCCCAATCATCAAATGTAGGAACTCCATCTCTAACTGTGAAGTCAAGAAAAAAGATATTGTCATCATGAGCATATGAATCAAATGCATGCTCATATTTTGCAGCCACATTTAGCATCATATATGTTGAGTTCCACCTAGTAAGCACATCTAACTGCAAACGAGCTTTAGTATCAATCATTTCTTCTTTTGCCTGATCATAGAATTTTTTCATCTTTAATGGTGATGTTCTTATGTACCTCGCAGCAGCTCTAACTCGATCAACAGACACAAAAGCATGCTTAACACCTTCTTATACGATGAGATTAATAATGTGTGCAACATATCTCATATCCCGTTTGCAACACAAGTATTTTGATGATTTAATTTCTTTCTCAAATACTCAATACCAACACCATTAGCGGATACATTGTCAACTGTAACAGTGAAGACCTTTTCGATCCCCCAATCCCAAATGCACTTTTCAAGGGCTTAACCTATACTTTCACTTCTATGAGCAAATATCAGACAAAAGTTTTGATTCTCTTTTGCAACATCCAATCATCGTCTATCCAATGTGCTGCTAGAGCCATGTAAGATACCTTTTGAAGTGAAGTCCAAGTGTCAGTTGTAAAACACACTCTACACGCCCCTTTATCAAAAAAGTTCTTCAATAACCTCTTTATGGAATTGAATAAATCAAGACAATCCCTTCTAATTGTAAAACGAGATGGGAGATGAAACCTTGGGCATGCAATAGAAAGAAATAACTTAAACCCCTCTCCGTCTACAATTCGAAAAGATAGCTCATCAACAACTATCATATGAATCAAAACCTTTCTAATAACATCTCCATCAAACTTATAAGTTGAAAAAATTGTCGTTTCACTTTCAGAGCCACTCCCAACCTTAGCAAATGCTAATTTCGATTGCTTGAGATCCGAAGTATTACCTTTAGGTTTTTGTAAGCACATCTTCAAAATTGTTATTTAGACTGGTTGTGGAACCCCAGTTTTGCATGGTGTAAGTTGTGTCACAATGATTGCATCTTGTCCTATTCTCCCCATCTTCAATTACATATTTATTGAAATGGCTCCAGCAAGGCGCTCTTGAATGTTGTCTCTTCCGGACACCTTTTTTACCCGTTGATATTGGGTCACTGACTTTAGAAGGAGAAAAACTTTGCGAGCTTTGAGTCCCTTGTCCTTGTGATTCACTCATCTATAAAAATCAAAATATAACACTTTGAAATATAATCTTACTCAAGTTGAAATTCAAGGAGAAACACCATAACATGTCTAGAAAATAATACATATTTTATCTATAAAAATGCATAAACATAGCAAGGCTACCAAACAATATACAACCCTAAACACCATCAAGATCAAGATGCTAAATACCACCAAATCAAAACAGGTTTCAATTTATGAAATTCTATTATTATTATATCTTATGCCTATAGAAATGAGAAAGAGAGAAGAGGGGGTGGGCTTATGATGCATTTGTTACGCAAGTACAGTGGCAGTGGGTGTAAGAATATGACAATGCATGGTGACTCAAGTTTGGATTTCGCATTAAAACGAGTCATGAGTGAATGTTTCTTTTGCAAAAAATATATACAACCTTAAATGGAAGATGCCCTTGAGAAAACAGAACAAAAACAATCTAGAAACACAGGTTACATTAAATCAACATGTTGTTAAATTGTGTTAGAGACAGGATAATTTGAGCTTTTCTGTAAATAAAAAAGTACAGTTTAATGATATCAAAAATGTTCATTACATCAATTATCTTATACTCGGTTCCTTTCTTGATTCAGTTATCAAAATAAATTAAAAAAGATGCAATCACCATTGATTCATGCAATCAGTTAATCTGATTCTTAAGATCTTGACAAATAAATCAAAATCCTATTGATTCAACCCAGACTTGTAGCAGATCGAAAACTAACCTAAAAGATCAATTACTAATAAATTAAGTCACAAAATTAACACAACTAGTATCAACTATCATTGATGAAATCAAGTGACTAACAAACAAGCCTTAGATCGATCATCGAAGTACGCATATAGACCCTACAAAAAAAACGCAGAAAGCTACATGGTTGAACTTTGATGCAGTAGAAGAGATCGAGAGCCTGATGTTGAGAAGAGTAAGGGTAAATGACATTTGAAATTTTAGGTTTAGGTATACTGCCTTGGAGTCTGCCGTTTGGAGAAAAAGGAACGATGGAATTGGGAAATATTTACGGGATATATTAAAACGCATCTATCATTTAAAGGGGTATTTTCGAGTTATTCGATTTTTTAATTTTTTAAAATTTCAAAATTTGAACTCGACTCGAACTTGAAATTTTTTTCAAGCTATTCAATTTGACTCGAATAACTTGAAATTGAAAAAAATCAATTTTTTTGAGTCAAGTCGAGTTTTGCTCACCCCTAGTTGCAGTTTGAGAAACCGCTATATTAAAGGAATATTTTTTGGAATTAATTGGAAAAGTGCCCCTATTAATGGTTATGTAGAAAAATATCTTCTCTCTTCATGTAAGGCAAACTTGCGCTAAAAGCGAGTTTTGCGTAAAAAATAGTAAATTAATTTTTTTTATTTCTTACCTACCCACTCAATATATAACTCGCGTTTAGCCAAAAACAAGTTTCAAACTCGCGCTTAGCCAAAAACGAGTATACCTTACGTGGACCAAAAAAGGAGTATTTTTTTAAATAACCATTAATGGGGGTATTTTTCCAATTAATTCCCAAAAAAGGAATATGCCTTTAATATAGCCTTGAGAAACAAACATGAAAGGTTTAATGTATAATTTTTTTTGAATTGAAATCCACTAACTTTATTAAACGAGAAAATATCCGAAATTACAATGAAAGTTTACAACTTAGTAAACAAAACACCTAAAGCCAGACATATTCCTAGTAAACAAAACTAGCGTCTCGAGATCAAAGGAGGACCATACAAGGAAAAAGGTAAGAACCTAACCCAAAGACTCGAAACAAAGAAGGATACAAACATCATCAAAAGCGACGATGATAGGTAAAACCATCAACAAACAATATAAAATGCATATTACAATGAACTTACGTTGACAAAAAGGTCATTACCACAACTCAATCGCAAATAAAGAATGGTAGATGTAATCGCGTATCCAAATCCAGTTCGAGGGTCCGAGATAGGAAGATCAACAGCATAATGAAAGGAGTGTCATCTTGATCAGTCGTGACGTCGTCAAATCCAACCCTAATAGAAAATCAAAACAAAAAAGAAAAACGTGCCAAAAGACAGAATAAAATCGTACCAAAAAGTAGAGTAAAATTGTGCCACAAGAGCAGAATAATTTATTGAAAACTAAAAAATAAAATGAAACGAAACGATAGATTTCAAGGGTCGGCGACCAGTATAAAAATCGGCGTTGCTGCTGGTGTTTAAAGAAAAAAAAGAGCGGCGCTGTTAGATATTTTGAGAGAGTAAAAAAGAGAGAACAGTGGCGGCTAGGCTTAACTTTTCATACTGAAGGGAAGTTTTGAATATAATGTATAAATTTTTAATTAAAATGTTTTAATATCAATATTATATTTATTTTGATCTAATGTTTTAGAAAAATGTAAATGTATAGGTTTATATATTTCAACGAGTTTTTCTACCATTAATATTTTAACAATTAAATCATGAATAGAATTTTTCTGCTTCCTTTATGTGTCCCACTAATTATTTATACCACAAGTATTAAATATTATCACAAAAAGGAGTAAGACCAATTTTGTTCATCAAACTGTTGAATCTATCAATATCATTTTACATGTTATGCATGTAAATTATCAAGTCAATCTGATATTTCTATCATGTTGATCATACAAACCAAGCACAATGATATATAATAAATTCAACAATCAAATTATTACGATGTCAATTTAGGATAGTAAAAAATTAATCCGGCCTGAAAACTTGACTAAAATCGACCCCGAGTCTGAATTGGTTGTTACCTGAGGTGATGATGACCCGAACTCAACTGAGTTTGACCTGATGTTAACCCAAACTCGAATTGGACTCAATAGTTTTGGATCCGAACCCGACATGCACCTGACATGATATGAACCGAAACTCGAAATTAACCTGGCAAATATATGATATAACCCGACTTGAAACAACCCGAGATCCGGTTTTACCCGACTTGTTATTAGAGTCGTAAACGAACCAAACGTTCAATTAACCATTCGTGAACCGTTCAGCGAGAAGTTCGTTTATGTTCATTTATTTATTAAACGAATAAACATGAGCAAGATTTTATGTTCGTTTAATTAAATGAACGAACACAAACAAGAGACTTGTTCGCTCATTTATGTTCGTTTAAATTTATTCACATATGTCCATTTATATTTATTATTTTTCATAACAAAAATTATTATATTTAAAAATTTTAAAGCATATATTAAAATTTTGAAAAAATTAGAAAAAAATTAAACAAATACTCAATGCACGAGACTTTAAATTTCTTAAGAAAAAATTAAACAATACTCGATGGTCGTTCGTGTTCGTTTATTATTTTATCAAACGAACGCGAACACAAAATTATGTCCGTTTAGTTGATTGTGTTTGTTCATTTGTTCAGTTAAAATTAAACAAACAAATATGAACATACCCTTGTTCATATTCGTTCGGTTCGTTTACGGGCCTACATGTTATAGACCTCACCTATTACAGAGCCGAACTGTTAATTGACAATCTAACATCATCCAGTTCTCTGAATCATGAACGACATGCAAAGTTAAACAAAACTACAACACATAAAATAAAAGTAAATAAATCAACCAATAAATCAAATAAGAATTGAAGTAAATATATAAAAAGAGCACATGCAAAATTATTAACAATTAAACTAAGAGTGACTCTTCTTCTAAATTAGAAATTAATCTTTTTTAACTATGTAAAAATATCTTTTACTACTTTCCTCCGATTTAAAACTATACAATCAATTACGATGATATTTAGTACATTAAGTGAAACTTTCGATGTGAAATGTATAGTTTGCAAAAAAAAAATGAGAAAATAAGTTTAAATATTCAATTTTTCCACTAAGAAAGAGGGTGGCGGTAAAAAAAATTAAAAAAAGTGTTTTGTTGGTCGGAAAATTATTCATATAATTTTAAATTTTAAAATATTTTTTTTTGAAGAAGTGAACTTCTTTCATTTGTATTAGTCTGCAAAAATATTTACCGTCTACCCCCTTTTTTTATCATAAAAGAATATCATTACTGAAAAATGGCCAGTACACACCATCATCAGAGCAGAGGCTCAAGAGCAAGCAGCCCGGAGGGCTACGACAAAAAAGGCACACAAAGGCTAGAAACCCCCCAAAAATATACGGGGAAAAAGCCGTAGCTGACAAGAAAAAGAAGACCACTACAGGCTAGATGATGCTCTTAAACAACTATGAGAGCATGGAGATCTGGTTAAGGAGAGCTTATTGATCGGAGGACCACCAACAGAGGCTGCGCAGACAGCCGCAAAGCGAGGCAGCAACGCTCGTAGAAACGACAAATAAAGCCTTCGAGCAAAAAAAAAAAAAAAAGAGATACCACATCGCAACAACCACCAAGGGAAAAACAAAAGCCACAAAAGATGTAAACACCATCTGGACAACCTTCGTTCTTCTTCAACGGCCACCGCGAAGAAAATCGAGACTAGAAGAACACACTAAAATAGAGAAACAGAGGAGGAGGAAACACAGCCAAAAACGAAACCCTCCATCCTCAATCTCTCGTCCTGAGCCACCAAGAAGGATCGAAGTACCTTCTTTCAAAAAGGTGCCAGTGCTCTGACCATGACATCCGGGAAAACAAACCATCGAAACTGCCAAGGGGAAGTAAAACAAAACTACAAACTGAAAAAGAAAAAACAAGGTCATCGAAGGGCATGGGAGAAAAAGAGTAGAGAATGAGAGAGGAAGGGAGGCCAACCGCTGAAAGAGCAGCAACTGACCGCTGAAAAAAAGGCTAAAAGTTTTAGATGAAAGCTCTAGGGTTTTCAGGAAAAAGAGAAAGGGATAATGCCTGATAGACCGTCTACCCCTTTGACTTATTAATTGAAGATATGCTTTAATACATTTTTATGTTATAGGTTTCAAGAATTGTTGCCGTTATATGATATATTAAATGAATTTCAAAAGGGTCATAGCCACATGGCCGTTGTTGTAAGACAATGCAACAGAACATAACAAAGCAGACGACTTCTAGTAACTCTGCTGGGAGCCTCTCTTTGACAATTATTCTTTTCAATTCTTGTCATTTTGATATTTGTCTCCGTCCATCTGTTTATCTCCATCTCTTCAAATAGGTCCCTTGCTTGAAGTGAAAGTCGGCATAGATGGTGACAAATATCGTCGAGAGAGTTCTTTAAGATGAAAGCCTTCACTTAAGAAATGGTTCTCGGAGTAGGAAGTGGACAAAAGGTATTGATTTAGACATCCTGCATCTAAATGACAATCCATTCCGAAGAAGAGGCTTGTGTTTGTGCATCTAAAATAATTTTCTATATATGCCGATTGAATTAAGATTTTAAGATTTTAAATATTATTCATATAAATTTTAAAGATTTGTAATGTTATTTAATAAACTTTAAATATTATTTATATATATACTCATTGAATTAAGATTTTAAATTTTAAAATTTGTAAAAATTATTCATATAATTTTTTAAGGATTTATAATGTTATTTAAAAATTTTAAATACTATTTATATATTTTCTAAATTTTAACATAATTATATTTATACTCATTGAATTAAGATTGTTAAAATTTTAAAATTTTTATGTAGTATTCATATAATTTTTAAGGATTTTAATGTTATTTAATAAATTTTAAATATTATTCATATATATACTCATTGATTTAAAATTTTAAATTTTAAAGATTATTCATATAATTTTTTTAAAGACGTGTAATGTTATCTAATACATTTTTAAAGATTATTCATATAATTTTTAAAATAATTATATATAAACTCATTGAATTAAGGTTTTAAATTTTAATATATAATTTTTAAAGATTTGTAATGTTATATAATAAATCAAATATTATCCAAACTTAAATAATATGTTTGTAATACTATTTTTAAAGACGGTGTAATACTCGAAAATTTCTAGGGTTCCTACTTATATTTATATCTCTATAAATAAAATAATAAATAAATAAATAAAAAGTAAGTATAAATAAATAAATCCGATGTCCATATACATATAAAATGTTCATTTTACATATATAAAAAACTATTTACATTCCAAAAGCCCAATTCAGATTTACACGACCCAATTTCTGTATTTTACAGCTCAATCCAACCCAAAGAAACACAAAATTTCAGATATTCTAGATTTCCCACCCAAAAATGCCCACGTGGCGTTCTCCCATTGGCCCAAACAAGTATCACACGGATAGTGGTTTTGTTGGCCGCTGACGTCATGCATGTGACATCAGTGATGACGTTACGACACATCCACCTATATAAAGGAAGAAAGAGAAAAGTCAAAAATAATAATGAGGCAATAATTACGGGAATTAAAAGAAGAGAGGGGGGTTTACCAAAAGCCGGAGAGATGTCGGGGAAGTCGAAAAGATCACCGGAGCTAGAGATCGGAGCACCACCAGGAACACAAACAGACGTAAAAAAACACCAGCTACCGTGCAATCAACTCGTCATCATCATCGGGGGTATATTTCCTCTATTCTTTTCATTTTCTGCAAAACCAATACGAAAAACATTAGATCGGAACAAAAAATAGAAACATAAAGTATAAAATGAGTATCGATTAGTGCTTATCTTGAACGGTGGCCAGAGTGTGTTTTATGGAACGATAGAGTCAAAAATGAGAGATTTCAGGTAGTTTAGGTCGGGGAAGAAGGGTGGCTCTATCGAGTTGGTTAGTTTTAAGGCTTTCGGGGTGAAATTGGGAAGAATTGGGGAGTTTTAGGGTTTGGTACGGAAAGGTACGACGGCTGAAAATCACAATGCAATGCTTTAATCAAGGTGCTCAATCAGTCATTTGTTCTGGATGATATATCAGTGCATAAATTGGACATAATTGTGAACCATATAACTACGGACAATTACATTACCTTTACTGACGATGAGATCCCGAATAAGGGAATAGGATCTGTTAAAGCTTTGAACATCACGACTCACTACAAGGTTTATGTTCTTTCTGGAGTTCTGATAGACAATGGGTCGTTACTGAATGTCATATCGATGGTCACCTTACAGAGGTTACCAATTGATGACTCGCATATAAAGTCATATAAAAATATTGTGAGGGCTTTTGATGGTACTACTTGAGTCATGCTTGGAAAAATCGAGGAACAATTACTAATTGGACCTACAATTTATAACGTGGATTTTGTGGTTATGGATATCAAGACAACATACAATTGCTTGCTAGGAAGGCTCTAGATTTATTCTGCTGGCGCAATACCATCTTTGTTACATCAAAAACTGAAATTTGTGGTAGAATGAAAGTTGGTCAGTATTGGAGCTAAAAAAGATATCATTGCCTTTGTGACTATTGATGCCCCAAACATTGAAGTGAATGAAAATTCTCTTGAATGTTCATTCAGAGCCCTGAAGTTTATAAATGCAACTTTCATTGCCGAAGGAAAGCTGATACCTCAATCGAGGTTATCAAACTGTACCAAGATGACCATCCGTGAGACTCTTGGAAGAGGTGCGAGAACTAGAAAAGAATTTGGAAAACATCTTCAAGGATGTCTGCGTTCGAAGCCTGTCATCATGAAGAAGGATCGCTTTGGACTTGGGTTTAAGCCCATTATTCAGCAGAGACATAAAGATCTAAAGAAAAGAGATAACCAAAGGAGAGCCTGATTTTTTAGAGTTGAGACTTCTTTTGAGCCTATGACATTCTCTGACTTGACCACTATCTTCAAATCTCGTGATTTCGAAAATATGGAGAAACAACTTGGGAAAGATAACCAAGAGAATGTGAAGCTTCAGGAAGAAGAAATCTTTGGCGAGATCATGGAAGAGCTGAATGTCAATGGCATATTTGAGGGATCTCAGCCTGACAAGTTTCTAGAATGAGCCCGTTCATGCTTTCCTGGTAAAACACTCAGTAATTTGACATCAGAAGATCTTCCCATAATTTTAAAGACAAAAAATAGAGTAATGCCAAGAACACATTGTACTTTTGCCCACGAGTACAAGGAATTATCTGTAAAGGGCTACTATGCAAGTTCATTTCAATAAAGATGCTTTTATTTTGATTCTTAAATGGCAAATATGTTTCTTGTTTTTTCACATCCATTCCAAATACACATTATTATTTTCCTTGCAGGTATTCAATTATTAATTGCATGAATGATTTAGACCTAATCCTAAATTAGATCTTGAGCGGCTAGTGTGTATAATGGAAGTCAATGAGGTCGAGGATGAAACAGAATATGAAATCCTTGATGAATTACTAAGGTTGGTTAAAAATAGACAAGCATATCTTACCTCACAAAGAAAAGACAAAAATTTTGAATCTGGGAACAAATGCAATCAGAAAAGAGGTGAAGATTGGTACTGCTTTCTTGCCAAAAACCAGAAAAAAGTTGGTTGATCTGTTGCAAGAGTTTAAAGATGGATTTGTCTGGTCCTAGCAGGATATGCCAAGATTGGATACAGATATAGTAGTACACAAGTTACCCATAAGTCCTGAATGCAACCCGGTTCAATTGAAGCTCAGAAGGTTAAAGTCAGAAATAGTATTGAAGATCAAAGAAGAGGTATAAAAGCAGATTGAGAAATGATTCCTTCATGTGGCAAGATATCTAGAGTGGGTAGCCAACATAGTTCTGGTGCCGAAGAAAGATAGAAAAGTACGCATGTGCGTGGATTACAGAGATTTAAACAGAGTGAGTCTGAATGATAACTTTCCTTTACCCCATATTAATATTCTAGTTGACAACACATCAGGACATTCATAGTTCTCATTCATGGATAGTTTCTCATGATACAATCAGATAAAGATGAATCCAGAGAATATGGAAAAAACAACATTCATAACCTTGTAGGGCACGTATTGTTACAAGGTAATGCCTTTCGGATTAAAAAATACAGGGGCAACATATCAGCGAGCTATGGTAATGCTTTTCCACGACATGATACACAAAGAGATTGAGGTGTATGTGGATGACATGATTGCCAAGTCCCAGACTAAAGATGAACATATTCAGAACTTGAGGAAGTTGTTTCAATGATTGAGAAAAAACCAATTGAAGCTCAATCCTAACAAGTGTACTTTCGGAGTTATATCCGAAAAGCTCTTGGGCTTTATAGTTAGCAGAAGAGGAATCGAGATCGATCTAGAAAAGGTGAAAGCAATCCAGAATCTTCCACCACCTCGTTCACAAAAGAAAGTACGAGGATTCCTTGGGAGATTAAATTATATTTCTCGGTTAAATTCTCAATTGATCGATAAATGTGATCTAGTTTTCAGGCTGCTTCGAAAGAACAATCCAGTAGAATAGGATAAAGAATGCCAAGAGACGCTCGACAAGATCAAGAAATATCTGACCAATACTCTGCTTTTATTAGCACCAGTTCCAAATAGGCCACTCATCCTTTACTTGACAATTTATGAAAATTCAATGGGGTGCGTGCTAGAGCAACATGATGACACAAGAAAAAAGGAAATAGCCATCTATTACTTGAGCAAAAAGTTTACAGAGTGTGAAGTACGGTACCCTCCAATTCAAAAATTATGATGTGCTTTGGTTTGGGTAACTCGTAGACTCAAACAGTATATGTTATACCACACTACTTGGTTGATATCTCATCTTGATCCATTGAAATTTTTGATGGAAGCACCAGCGTTGGCTGGAAGGTTGACACGTTGGCAAATGCTGTTGTCAGAATTCGTCATAGTGTATGCAAATCAGAAAGTAATAAAAGAAAGTGCCATAATAGATTTCTTGGCTAGCCGTACTTCGGAAGATTATGAGTCCCTAAACTTTGATTTCTTAGATGAAGATATGATGAGTATCTTCATGGAAGGAAATGGAACTTTAGAGAATGAAAATTGGAAATTATACTTTGATGGGGCAACCAACATCCTGAGACATAGAATTAGAGCAATGTTGATCTTTCCAAATAATATACATTATCCCTTCACAAGCAGAATGGAATTTCTTTGTACCAATAAAATGGCAGAATATGAAGCTTGTGTCATGGTCTTGCGAGCTGCTATTAAAAGAAAGATAGAAGTCTTGAAGGTATATGGAGATTCGGCATTAGTCATCTATCAGCTCCATGGAAAATGTGTTGGAGTATACCCAATGACCAATCATGAGATGGTTGTAAAAGACATACTTCTTTTATCTTGTTTATTAATATAAAGCCATTATTATTATTTCAGTCTTATTTAGTGTATTTATAAATAAATTGAATTATAATAAAGTTCTTAGAATAATATAGTTATTCTTGAATGTCCTTAGTCAAGAATTATTGTGGGCTTGGACAACAATAATGTATTAAGACTAATATGTAGTTGATTGATGACAAAGTGTTGTCATTGACATGGAGATGTCAAAATCAATACATAAGTACGTGTTAGGGAACAACATATTGGACCGATCCGCTATAAGCATGTTTCTTGGATTATTATGTGACAGTCACAACATTGCTTATGGTGATAACTACATGTATGATCCTCAAACTTGAGATCATTATAATTTCAACATCGCGAGTGACATATTTTGATACGGTCAAACGTGTGTCATAACTGATTGCACTATAAAGACTGATATTGGATATGTCATAATCCATGTAGCGAAATATGGTTGATCAAGATAGGATTTGTCCCTCCTACATAATAGGAGTAATATCATAGGCCACTTGATTGAATGAGACTATAAAATGCATGGCCATGCTCGAATAAATTGATATGGGATATCATAATTATTCGTTTATAATAGTCTACTCAAGATATCAAGAAACATTAGATGGACTATACAAGTGTGACTAATCCATGACTTGTGTCCGATCTAGATATAAGGACAAAATGATGAAATACATAAAAGAAGTTAATCACAGAAAAAAGGTTAAATCGAACCACGATTTCATGTAACTTAGGTAGCAATGATGTATTGCTAGATGCCACTCATTGCTTGTAATATTAGAATTGTTCTGGATATTACTGCTAAAGTTACATGAACCTACAAGGGTCACACCATATGATTGAAACGAACAAATATCGATTCGATAGCATGTGTACAAACTTGTTGTACACGTTATTAGTGAGAAACCGAAATTGTTATAATTATTGTAATTATAGATAATTTTGTTTTTATATATATGTTAATATTTGATAAGTTATTGTAATTATCAAATATTATTAAAGTATATATATATATATATCTCTAAAAGAAACCTAATTAAAGTAGAACCAGATTCTACATATTTAATTATATTCGGTTAAATATATTGTATATTTAAAAATCCGAATTTAATTAGAATTAGGTTTTTAAATGCTATAAAATGACATAAGGTCTAGCAGCCATTCATCCGTTGTTTTTTTTTTTGAAAAACCTCTCTAATAGTTAGAGAAGAAAAAATATTGTTCGTTTCATTCGGGTGGACTACGTAGAGGTCGGAACGCTATTGTGACGACTCAGATTCGATTTGGTTATTTCGAATTCCCTACAAATTTCTAGATTCCAAATTTATTAAGGTAACATTTTATCCTTTATCACCCCGAATTTGTCCTTTGTACATGGATCACTGGTGGATTACCCCGGATAATTTTTTCGCTGCCTCATGTGGTGTACCGTCATTCCTAACAGAATTGGAAACGAAGGATGCAAAGTTGATTGAGTACCGAAAGATGATCTTTGAGTTGATAAAAGAATTTGAAAAAGTTACTTTTATATACATCCCTAGGGAAGATAATCAAATGGTTGATGCCTTAGCTACAATGGCTTCGGTATTTCTAGCAAATAAACCAGATAACATGATGCCAATCGAGATGCAAAGTTACGAGACCTATGCTTACTGTTATAGTATAGAGGAAGAGACAAATGAAAATCCATAGTACTTTGATATTCTGCAATACATTAAGTTTCAGACTTATCCTAGAGAAGCAAATGATAATGACAAGAAAACTATCATAATGATGGCTTCAAGATATATGTTGGATGGCAAAATCCTGTACAAAAGGGGCAAAGACCAGATCTTACTAAGATGCGTCAATTCCCGAGAAGCTAGAGACATCTTATTTAAGGTTCATGATGGGATTTGTGGAACACATGCTAATGGCTTTGCAATGTCTAGGAAGATTATGAGATACGAATATTATTGGTAAACTATGGAGGAAGACTGCATTGAATATGCTAAGAAATGTTACAAGTGCCAGATATATGCTGACAGGATTAATTCCCCGTCAGTACCTCTTCACACAATGAATTCACCATGGCCATTTGTTGTTTGGGGTATAGATGTTATCGGCCAAATTCACCCCAAAGCTTCTAATGAACATCGTTTCATTCTTGTGATCATTGATTACTTCACCAAATGGGTGAAAGTAGCTTCATATGCCAATATTACAAGATCAACGGTTTGTAAGTTCTTAAAAAATGAGATTATTTGTCGATATGGATTGCCAGAAAGAATTATCACTAACAATGCCACTAACTTCAACAACAAGGTAATAACATAAGTTTGTGGGCAATTCAAAATTATGCACTACAATTCTGTAACTTACCATTCTAAAATGAATAGGGCAGTGGAAGTAGCGAACAAGAAAATCAATAAAATCATATCAAAGACGATAAAGACTGGCATGAGAAGCTACCCTTTGCTTTGTTCGCATATCGGACCTTAGTGCGAACTTCTACAAGGGCAACCCCTTACTCTTTAGTCTATGGGACAGAAGCCATACTTTTAATTGAAGTTGAAATTGTCTCTCTGATTTTTATCTAAGGTGAAATTAGATGAAGCAGAGTGGGTACGAGCTTGGTTTGATCAGTTGAATCTTATTGAGAAAAAGGCTAAAGGCTATTTGTCATAGCCAAATATACCAAAAGAGAATGATGCAGGCTTATGATAAGAAAGCTCGGCCCAGAGAGTTCCAAAAGGGAGATCTTGTGCTAAAAAGATCTTGCAAATACATCGAGATGCCTGTGGAAACTAGATGCCTAATTGGGAGGGGCCTTACGTTGTCAAAAAGGTTTTTTTGGAGGAGCATTAATTTTAGCTGAGATGGACGGTAAAGAGTTACACAAACCAGTGAGCTCTGATTCAGTCAAGAAATATTATGTTTGAATAGTAAAAAAAGATTAAAAAGAAAAGAAAAAGAAAATAAGAAGAAGAAAAAAATAAGTGAAAACCCAGAAAGGGCGTTTCGCAAAATGAAAATATCTGTGGTGAAAACCCAAAAAGGGCGCCGTTGATATTAAAAAAGGGGGGTTCAAGATGAAAACTCGCAAAGAGCATCTTGAAACCAAATAAGAGTCTGGGTTAAAAATTCGCAAAGGGCGGCTCAGATGTGTTGAAATCTGGCATCCGACAATTAAAAAAAACTCTCGGACACCTAGTATTTTGGGAGGGATTTCACATATGTAAACATCTTGACAACATTCGAAGTCTGCTGGATAACGGCTCGAGCTCAGGACTATATTTGGTTGGTAGGGTTGTTGAATCCTTCATGTTGTGAATGCTCGAGGATCCGAACTTGTTTCTTGATTTTGTTGTTTCAGTTTGCCATGACTTTTTTAAAACATCATTGTACTTTGCTTATAGGCCTCAATAAAAATTCATGAATTCTCTTCCGAGCTTTCTTTAATTCCTAAAGCATCCTACAAATGACTAGTATAGTGTATTAAAAATAGATGATTTCTTGGTATTGCTATGTTTTGAAAGATACATATGAACTTTAGTACTCCAGGTTTTCGAAAAAGAAGTATATAAAGTGAAGGTTGAGTTGAATGTTGTGCCAACAAAAACAAACGAAAGAAACAATGAAATGCTTAAGTCGATCAATACCTGAACAAGTTAGAAAGATGGACATAGAAAAGAATACAAAGGAAAGTGTTGTGAGATAAAGCTGAAGACCCAAAAAAACGCTGAAAAAGAAAAGGAAAAAAAGAAAAAAAAAGAAAAAAAGAAAAAGAAAAAATTGAGGTGAAAACCCAAAAGGGCGCTTTGAGAATAAGAAAAAGAAAAACCAAAGTGAAAACCTAAAAGAGCGCTTTGAGAAAAGCAATCTAAAGTGAAAACCCAAAAGGACGATTTATAGCAAAGGACCAGAACTGTAGAAAGGTGGCCTCAAGGGATAATCCCGAATGTGAGATGAAACACCAATGCAGATTGAGAATTAGTGAAGAAGCAAAGCAAATGAAAGTCAGATTGGTTTCCCAGAAAGTAAAAATTGTCTGATTGATCATAATGTGCCATGGGTCATGCATCATATATAGAAATTAGGGTCATACTAACCCTCATCAAAGTATTTTAATCTATTTTATCAGGAATTTAGCAGGAATGGAGAACTCATAATGAGAAGAGTTCTCCCCAAAGTTCCTAATGAGAAGAACTCGCCAAACAAAGAATACAGAGTTCCTAATGAGAAGAACTCACCAATAAATAATGAAAAACTCTTAATAAGAAGAGTTCGTCGTAGAGTTCCTAATGAGAAGAACTCGCCCGATGAAGAAGGAAGAGCTCATAATGAGAATATTTTGCCCCTTTTAAAGAATGAGAAAGTTTTTAATGAGAAGAGCTTGCTTATTCCACGCCTTTACAAAGAGGTGAACCAGTAAAAGAATGAGGAATGAAGACTTTTATAATAAGAAGAACAACTTCAAACCTCAGAAGATGAAGAATTTCAAAGAGCATTTATTTTAAAGGGTGATTATAGACCTTGGAAGATGAAGAATTTCATAATGAGAAGAACAACTTCAGACTCTATAGTTTGGCAAAAGATCGAAGAATTCCATGATTAGAAGAATAGCTTCAAGCTTCGGTAGCTTGTGGATTCGAAATTTTTTTGTGTATTTTCAGTATTTGCCCTATTCCTGTTCCACAACAATGAACAAAGAGGGGCAGCTGTAATACCCGAAATTTGTCCAAGATTCCTACTTATATATATATCTCTATAAATAAAACAATAAATAAATAAATAAAAAGTAAGTATAAATAAATAAATCTGATGTATATATACATATAAAATATCCTTTTACATATATAAAAATCTCTTTACATTCCAAAAGCCCAATTCATAATTACACGGCCCAATTCCTATATTTTACAACTCAATCCAACCCAACCCAAAGAAACACAAAATTTCAGATATTCTGGATTTCTCGACCAAAAATGCCTACGTGGAGTTCTCCCATTGGCCCGAACAAGTATCACATGGATAGTGGTTTTGTTGGTCGTTAACGTCATACATGTGACATCAGCGATGACATCACGACACACCCACATATATAAAGGAAGAGAGAGAAAAGTCAAAAATAATAATGAGGAAATAATTACGAGAATTAAAAGAAGAGATAGAGAGTTTACCAGAAGTTAGAAAGATACCGGGGAAGTCAAAAGGATCATCAGAGCTAGAGATCGGAGCACCGCTAGGAACACGAACGAATGCCGATAAATGTTGGCCACTGTGTAATCAACTCGTCATCATCTCAGAGGTATATTTCTTTTATTCTTTTCATTTTCTACAAAACAAATACGAAAAACATTAGATCAAAAAAATAGAAACATAAAGTATAAAATGAGTATCGATTAGTGCTTATCTTAAACTGTGGTCGGAGTGTGATTTATGGAACGATGAAGTCGAAAATGAGAGATTTCGGGTAGTTTAGGCCGGGGAAGAAGGGTGGCTCTATCGAGCCGGTTAGATTTAGGTTTTTCGGGGGTGAACTCGGGAATATTTTGGGAGTTTTAGGGTTTTGTACGGTGGAGGTACGACGACCGAGATTTGAATCTCAGTGACCGGCAAATGCTGGAGTTTGGATAGAGGACGGCGGCTGAGGATCGAGCAGTGTTTGAGGCGGTGGTTTATGTCCGACATTTATCGTGTTCTTCGTAAAAACGAAGATGAACTGATGAATGTTCATCCAAAACCATGGGTTTGATCGAAGGTGAAGGGAAAATCTGAGTTTGGAGGTGTTTATCTCAGAGGATTTTAGAGAGTGAGAAGAGTAGAGATATGGGATTTTGAAAAAATGGAAAAAAGATAAATTCAGAGGATGAGGGAGCCTTTAAATAGGCGTTATCATCGGGCTTAGGGGCCTGCGAACCCCCGTGAATCCCCGTGCAAGCCCGCGCCTAGTTCCTATGGGCTTTATACCGCAACCCACAATTTGGTCACTATTTCTTTGTAATTTAGCTCTTCAATTTTTATAAAAATTCAATTTGATCCCTAATTTCAACGTTAATTTAGTTTAGTGGTTAAATTATATATGTGTTTTTTTTAAAAATCAAACATGTAATATTATATGTTAGATAATTTAATTTTAGTAAATTGTTAGAGCCTTAACTTTAGTGTCCTTTAATTATGACTAAATAATTGGAATAGAAAGGAAAATTGTAGCAGATAAATGTGTGTTAAGTGGAAAGCTTTTAAGTTCTAATTTGAAAAGTGTTTCATTGCAATAAGATGTTATTCAAAGGGGGCTTTTAAGTAAAACATTTGATACTCATTTTAACTTAGAATATGAAATTAACCTAGTTAATCAAATTAAAGCTTTATTAGTGCTAGTACTTTAATTAATTAGATTCACCAATAAATTTAGGAATATTGTTCAATTTAGGGTTTTAATATGAGTAGTGCCCAAGTAATTGGGTGTTATTTCATAAACCCCCTAAATTTAATAATATTCATAGCCTTTAAACAACTTAATTAATTAGAGATTTTTAAGTTAGAACTTAAAATCGACAAGATAATAACCGGTCATGTATTCAAACCTTTTATGTTGGGATACATTTTTGAATATGAATCGAGGTGTCCTAAAGCAACTGGGTGCTTCCAATTTCATATTCGTTCCAAAAATGTATTTCCTTATAAAAGGATATCTCTATTTGGAACTAAAATCCAGTTGATAATTCAAAATGCTATTCGAAATGCCAAAATATCACGTAAAATTAAAAGGTACACATAACGGGCGTTTGTGGGGTGCTAATCCTTCCCCACACGTAACCGACTCTTGAACCCAAATTTTAAAGAAACGAATCTCTGGTTGTTTTTATGGTGTCCAGTCTACCAAAGTGACCGGTGGCGACTCCAAATGTTTTTTTAGATTAAATAAAAAGGAAAATCAAATTATCGTGGTTAATTAAATGAAAAAACCTGAATTAATAAGAAAACTAAATTTTCAAGATAAAAAAAAATAAAAAGGGTCAAAACCCTATTTTGCAAAATTAATCGTTAAGCTATTTTTACACATCGGTTAAAATATGGTCACGATAGACGGGTTTTGAGAAAAAATAGTTATGAGAGTATAAATGAATTAAAGAATTAATAGAAAAAAATATTTGCAAAGAATTACATTCATATGACTAAATTAAATAAAATATAAAGTTGAGATACTAAATTGCAAAAAAGATGCACATTCAAATTTTCGAGTTAATTGAATTAACCTGGGCCTGAATTTTATTTAAAACCAACGTGACCTGACCTAATATCTGAAATGACCCAACCGAAGTCTATCCAAACTTGAATTAACTCGATCGAGTAACCAATTTTACATCCCTAATGTCAATAGTAGAAAACTTATAAATATAAATTTTTTTGAACAATTTTTATCTAGGAGAGGGAGAGGATGAATTTACTCCTAATGAGTTTCGAACCCACAACCTAGGAGAGAGGGAAGCGTGTCAACTGAGAGCTTTTAACCACTTACTCTAGATATTGTTGACCGTAAATATATAATTAAATACAAATAGACATGATATATAATTCCATTAGCGAAAAGGACAACAAAAATAGACTTTTTTCAATACTATTTATGTGTTTTTATTCATATTATCAATTTTTTTAATATATTTTCAAAATAATATTTAAATAAACATTTTCTATTTTTATAATAATTTTAAACATTTAAATTCTAAATTAAATCATCTAAATACAATATTTATTGATGAAGTGAAACTTATTCTAGCTTAAATTCTTGGTATAAAGAAGTTTGAGATGAAAGAATTGAGAAAGAATAACTAGAATGAAATTCTTGAATAAATGTTAGGTATATTTTTGAAAATTTTAAACAATAAAAATTACTTTGTTTAAATTAATATTTTATTTAAAGTTTAGGAGATCAAATAATATTTTATTTAAAGCTTATGAATTAAATTAAAAATTATTCATTTTTAATAACGTATCTCATCATCAAATTAATGACATCTAATCTTTAGTGACTAAAAAGTTATAAAATAATAACGCAAGTGATAAAAACGTTATTTTTTATATTCGATAAGCAAAAGTGTACTGTTACGAAACAAAAGTGGCTGTTGCAGTAGTTTACTTGGATTATAGTTTTTGCTTTTAACGGCGTCGCTTCTGAGGGAGAGTCTAAAAGAAAACGGTCCAAAAAGCGGCTAATTTAAGACAATAGTCTTGATAACGTTAGATGGGTTAATTAATAAATTAAAAAAAGTGAGCCATTGGATGGAAAAAAAATAAAAAATATGAGAAACCGGGAAATATGAGTTTCCGGTTCCCTCTTCTATTCCCTGTTCTTCCCATTTTTCTTCTCTTAGGGCTTTAATCTCTCTCAAAATTCAGTGCCATTTTCTCATTTTTCCTTCTCTTCGTCGGCCTGAAATTCTGGCAATCGTCTTCACCGACCTTTCCCAACAACAAAGCGTCGTTAGTTTTGCTCTCTTCGCCACTTTCTCCCTTTTTCTTCTCTCAAAGCTTCAATCTCTCTCAAACCTCAGTACCTTTTTCTCATTTTTCTTCTCTTCGTCAGTCTTCCCCAACATATAATCGTCTTCGTCGGCCTTCCCCAACAGGTAACCGCTATTAGTTTTGCTTCTTTTTTTCTATTTGTCTTTTATTTTCCCTTTACTTGTTATGTTGATTCTTTTATTTAAATTGTTGTTGTTCTTCTTCATTTGTCTTCTTTTTTCTTTTTAGCATAACTAAGTGAAAGTTTGTGAAAAATGAAATGGGTATCTCTTGGTTGCAAAGAAAAATGAAATTTTCTCCTGAAAAGTTTGATTTTTGTGTTATTTTGTTTCACACAGGAGGTGCTCGAGGAGTTTAAAAGAATCGAAGTAAGGCATACAAGTAATGGGAGAGAATTTTAAGGTTTGTTTTTGTTTATGATGAACCATTGTCTAATCGTTGATGATATTTAAGATTGATTGACATCACTATATAAGTCTCTGTGTGAATTTTCTATGGAGTGTTTGATTTTTTGGCTTTATAGGATTTAAGTTAATGACTTGGTATTTGGGTTTGTTGCGTTCCTGACATCTCTATATGTTTGCTGTATAAATGATGGTATATGAAGTTTGCTAGGAAAATGTTCAAATATGATTTGAGATGAATGAATAGTAATACAAGGCTAGTTTTCTTTGAGTCTCCTATTTGATCGGTCTTTAAAGGTTTTGTTATAGTTCATTCTTCAGGAAAATTCCTTGGAAAGTTGGTTGCTTGGATTATTACATTTACATTATTATATAAAACTTGACTATAGGTATTTTAAAGTGTTCCTTCTTGGAATATGTTATTATGCATGAGAATGAGAATTGTATAGGTCTTTGTTTATCTGGTTGACTTATTTCTTCATAGGTTAAACTCAGTTCCATCTATATTTTTCATTGTAGAGCTTCTTCCTATGTTTTCATCTCCAATCCATTATTCCTACTTTATAATTGCAACTAGCAAGTTTTATTCACTCATGTATGAATATTTTAATCTTCTGTTGATGCCACTAAGTTATTTATAACAATGTTATGGTTTGTATCTCTTTACATTAGCATCAGTAAATCTTTTAAATTTTTTAACCGTTATGATTTTTGTGATTGTCTTCACTATGGAGTAAATATATCTATAATCACAAGTCTCATAGTCATACCTACCATTTGTAAATTTAGTGGCACTAAGTAGACCAAAGCTGGTGTGTTTCAGGAAGAGTAGGCCATTCTTTAATTTGTGATTATTTTTTGTTTATTCTCATATAATCGTTGATATGTTCTTTCATGTCTTCACAGTTCAATCTTTTTAGTGTTGTAATATATATTATTGATTTGTTTTTAATTTGCAGTACAATGCTTAGTACAATTACCATGTGCATTGTAAAGGGTGAAAGAGAACAAAGACCAAAAAAATGCTGATGTAGGTCATATGTTTTGATTGGTTTTTGTTAATCTCACATGTAAAATGTTTATTTTTTTATTAGTAATGTTTATTTTTGATAAAAGTTCATTATTGGTCTAACTTAATATAAGTGAATGTATAAGTTTTGGTGAGGCTTCATTTCCTCCCCATTTTCGTGTGATGATGGAGTTCTTTGACATGAGATTTGTCACCATGCAATCTCATTTCCATGAGAGATTTACCGAGATTCAAAATCAACAATTGGCTATGCAAAATCAATTTGGGGAAGTTCATAGTTATTTTATTGTTCGGTTTGACTCTTTATCGGATGAGGTTGTTGCTCTCTCTTGGAACTTTTAGGCTTTTCGAGCTCTTTCTTTTGACTTTGATCCACCACCAGCATCAGATGCTTGATAGACTTGTTTCTCTTGCTTTTCATGCTTTGCATCTATGTCTTTGGCTGTTATTATAATTTTATGGATGATACTTTGGATTTTTTATTGCTTTGATGTTTTTAATTTTGTAGTTTCACATTGAGACTTATTTTTGGATGATTTGAAATTTTGGATATTCTACATTATGCATATATTTTAGATTATGGATGAACATATAAAGTTTTCTATGTGTTTAGAATAATTTTTCCAAGTGTTTAGAACAATTTTCCCTTTAAAGAACTTGAGAAAAACTTTAAATCTTTGAAATAAATTTAGAATAATTTTTCCAAGTGTTTTCACTTAAACCCACATTACCAATGCTAATATATTATGCTTATTATGTCTTTGGACTAATTGATAGTGTTTCACATTTTTGATGTACCATAAGCTCTGAGACATTTCATTTATCTTTGTGATTTGAATTGTTCTTTTTTTCTTCTTGTTAATGGTTTTTCTTTATCGGCACCTCCGAGAATTTCAATTGCTGTCAAATTGAAGAATGTCATCTTAGTGCTCTAAATTGTGTTCATTGCTCTGTTATTATCTAACTTGTTACAGGTTGCAGAATAAGTGAAGAGGAGAATTTTGTGGCGTACATTGGAATTAGATAACATTGAATTAAAGTGTTGATAGATGGCGTTGAGGCGAATGCTTGGGTGGTCAGATGGTGAATTGATGAGATCAGATGCAAAGCCTTGTTCCAGATTAATGAGACAAGCGGCTGGGATTTTTACTGTTGGAGGAGCTTTAGGGTTTTGGTTTCTTTGTAGATTGCATTACGGTTTGTTTTTCTCTTTAATTAGCTTATGAAAAGATTTAAAATATACCAAACTTGAACTGTCGGTTGGTGATGTGCACAAACTCCATGTTAGCTTCCTGCTGTTCCTTGTGCTTATGTTTGTATCTCGTTCTTAATGGTAATGCAGGTCCTAGAATTACTGTTCCGAGAAGTCTCCGGTGGGCTTGCCTGTGGAGCTGTGTCTGTGAGCTCAACATCTGCTTTGTTGGTTCGCCTATTCAGCCCTGAATGTGAACCCCAAAATATAGCTGCTTATGACAAGGGAAAGTAAGTAGCCACAACCCACAAGGTGTCAAAATTCATTGATTTACCAGTATGGTGCCACCATCTTTTGTTTCTTGTTCCTAGTACATGGATCATAAGCACGGTAGTGGTTGCTTCTTGTATGCTTTCTTGCCATTTGCTGCAACCCTAAACCATATTAAGTTATTTTAGCCCAACAAAGTTATTCATATCATTTCAGGATACTCTAAAAATGTGAATTTAAAAAAAATTATTTAGCATTACCTTGAAAATCTGTACTCATATATTGGAGTTATTTCACTCTAAAACCCAACTTTTAAAAGCTAAAAGTGGTATTTTCTTAGCCTTTAGGATTATCAGCTCATAATTTTGACAATACAAGTTAAAATATTTAATCTGATTAGTAGTACTTTCTACAATTTCTGAAGGGCATTACAGTTCCTTCTCTGTTCGACTGTTTTAATATAGGAGTATAAGTTGGTTGCTGGACCAGGAAGAGCTGTGGTTGCACCAGTAGTTGATGTAGGTACAATGGCTATTGCTGTATTCGCTATTGAATGGGCTGTAATTGGACCTCCATGTCCTGAGCGTCCATTCTAGATGCTTCACCTATATAAGAATCATTGTCGACATTCTCCACAATATTTTCCACCTCCAGACTTCAATTGCGGTTCCTAAAAAAGAAAATAACATTTTGTTGCATAATATTGACCAGGCAATATAGGTGAAGGCCTGAATTTGAATAAAAATGAAATATTAAAAGTTTTCCAAGAGAAGCTGCAACAAATGGGGAGTTGTAATAGAGATGAATTGATTATTGGAGATAGCTTTAGCATTTCAAACCCAAGTACATTATTCATATACAGACTGTAAAGACATAATGCCAAAAAAATACTCATAAAGTTTGACTGAATAGTCATTTTGGCTCTTATTTTTTTAAAGTAAGCCCTCAATGTTTTATTTTTGACAAAATGACCCCTCTGCGGATGAAAACTGTTAGTCAACCAACGTTAAATGACTTGAAATGATATGACAAACTTACATGCCGCGATAAATATTTTTTCTTTTGACGTATTATTCTGTCAAGTTATTTCAAGCTTTTTATCGCCAGTTGACTAACAATTTTCATCTGTAGAGGGGTCATTTTGACTAAAAATGAAACGATGAGGGCTAAATTACTTAAAAAAAAGAATATGGAGCCAAAGTGACAATTCAGTCAAACGTTAGATACATTTTTTAGTATTATGCCGACTTAAACTAATAGTTGAGGCGGGACAAAAATGAATGAAATTGCAAAGTCTTGTCCTTGTATCCTACCATCCCAACAGATTGTTCACAATCACCAAGGCAGACAAATACACAAACAAAGCATGGTTAAAATGATAAACTAATAAAAGGAAATGGCCGATTAAAATAATAAGTAAATCAAAGGAAGAGACAATAGGCCTCGCACTCACATTCAGGGACGGAGTCAAAATTTGAGGTTGGGTAATAGTTTAGGTACCTACAGAAATTCTCATTGTTCGTGTAAGAAAATAGATTTTCTTGTAGGTAAATATGTATGTACCTAAATTCTTACCGAAACTTGAGCTCCTTTTGGTTTTGGTGAGTAACTACGATTTCTATTACAACTTATGTAATAAATTACGTATAGAGCTTAGTACTTTAGGTACCTACTGAAATTCTTACCAAGAGTGTAAACATTTACGTTTTCTTGTAGCCAACTATGTATGTACATAAATTCTTACACTTAGTTGAGCTACTTTTGCTTTTGGTGACCAAGTGTAAAGAATTTGGTACCTACGTTTTCTGTTACTACTTATGTAATAAATTACGTATATAGTTTAGTACTTTAGGTACCTACTGAAACCACTAAAGAGGTATCGAAACCAGTAGTTAAAATTATATTTTAGGCGTTACTGCCAAAGTGGTTTCGAAACCACTAAAGAGGTATCAAAACCAGTAGTTAAAATTACATTTCTAGGCGTTATTGCAAAAGTGGTTTCGAAACCACTAAAGAGGTTTCGAAACCAGTAGTTAAAATTACATTTGTAGGCGTACTGCCAAAGTGGTTTCGAAACCACTAAAGAGGTTTCGAAACTAGTAGTTAAAATTACATTTTTAGGCGTTACTGCCAAAGTGGTTTCGAAACCACTAAAGAGGTTTTGAAACCAGTAGTTAAAATTACATTTCTAGGCCTTACCGACAAAGTGGTTTCGAAACCACTAAAGAGGTATCGAAACCAATAGTTAAAATTACATTTCTAGGCCTTACTGCTAAAGTGGTTTCAAAACCACTAAAGAGGTATCGAAACCAGTAGTTAAAATTACATTTTTAGGCGTTACTGCCAAAGTGGTTTCGAAACCACTAAAGAGGATTCAAAAATCAGTAGTTAAAATTACATTTCTAGGCGTTACTGCCAAAGTGGTTTCAAAACCACTAAAGAGGTTTCGAAACCAGTAGTTAAAATTACATTTCCAGGAATTAGGTTTTCTTGTAAGCAACTATGTATGTATATAAATTCTTATACTTAGTTGAGCTACTTTTGGCTTTGGTGTTCAAGTGTAAAGAATTCAGTACCTACTTCTTTCATTACAAAAGTTGTAATAAGTTACGTATAGAGCTTAAGATTTTAAGTACCTACTGAAATCCTTACCAAAAGAGTAAGAAATTAGGTTTTATTGTAAGCAACTATGTATGTACATAAATTCTTACACTTAGTTGAGCTACTTTTGGCTTTGGTGTTCAAGTGTAAAGAATTCGGTACCTACTTCTTTCATTACAAAAGTTGTAATAAGTTACGTATAGAGCTTAAGATTTTAAGTACCTACTGAAATGCTTACCAAGAGAGTAAGGAATTATGTTTTCTTGTAAGCAACTATGTATGTACATAAATTCTTACACTTAGTTGAGCTACTTTTGGCTTTGGTGTTCAAGTGTAAAGAATTCAGTACCTACTTCTTTCATTACAAAAGTTGTAATAAGTTACGTATAGAGCTTAAGATTTTAAGTACCTACTGAAATCCTTACCAAGAGTGTAAGGAATTAGGTTTTCTTGTAAGCAACTATGCATGTACATAAATTCTTACACTTAGTTGAGCTACTTTTGGCTTTGATGTTCAAGTGTAAAGAATTCGGTACCTATTTCTTTCATTACAAAAGTTGTAATAAGTTACGTATAAAGCTTAAGAATTTAGATACCTACAGAAATCCTTACCAAAAGAGTAAGAAATTATGTTTTCTTGTAAGCAACTATGTATGTACATAAATTCTTACACTTAGTTGAGCTACTTTCGGCTTTGGTGTTCAAGTGTAAATAATTTGGTACCTACTTCTTTCATTACAAAAGTTGTAATAAATTACGTATAAAGCTTAAGAATTTAGGTACCTACTGAAATACTTACCAAAAGTGTAAGGAATTAGGTTTTCTTGTAAGCAACTATGTATGTATATAAATTCTTACACTTAGTTGAGCTATTTTTGGCTTTGGTGTTCAAGTGTAAAGAATTCGGTACCCACTTCTTCCATTACAAAAGTTGTAATGAGTTACGTATATAACTTAAGATTTTAGGTACCTACTGAAATCTTTACCAAGAGTGTAAGGAATTAGGTTTTCTTGTAAGCAACTAAGTATGTACATAAATTCTTACACTCAGTTGAGCTAATTTTGACTTTGGTGTTCAAGTGTAAAGAATTTAGTACCTACTTCTTTCATTACAAAAGTTGTTATAAGTTACGTATAAAGCTTAAGTATTTAGGTACTTACTGAAATTCTTACCAAGAGTGTAAGGAATTAGGTTTTCTTTGTAAGTAACAGTGTGTACATAAATTCTTACATCGTAATATTTTATGTATATACATAATTTCTTATAATTTCTGTAATCATTTATGTATATAACTCGTAAAGATTTATGTACAAACCTATAACCTAAAGAACCAATCAGCCTTAAATTAGTCTCAGTTTAGAGTTTCACCCTAAATCTCCCCGCTTTTGAAAGTAACCCGAAATTAGGTTAGGGTTTCAGCAGCTAATGAATTGAATGAAGTTTGTTCGTTGTCTTTCCCTTCTCTCTTTCGATATTCTCTGCCTCTCTGCATAATCTGTTCTTATTCCTCAATCTTTCTCCTTCTCTTTTTAATCGGCCATCGCCTTATCTCTCTTCTATATCTGTCCCCCCCCCCCTCTATTTTTTGTTTCTGGCTTGCATCATCCCCAAGTAAAGAAAATATAATAAAAATGTCTTCGATTGTTCTAAGATCTCGAGTAGTTTCAAATAATTGCAGTTCCAACATCATTTATCGAAGGGGTTTATGTTCAGGAGTGGTTTATTCTTCTTCTACAAATCCTGCCAAAGAAGCACTAATTTCTTCTCAATCCTTTCTCTCCGATCAGTCGCCTCCTCCTCCGGTGTCGCCGGAAACTGCACCAGAGGTTTCGGGAGGGAAAGCTTTGACCTTTCTCAAGTATGGACTCATAATAGCCGTTACTGGAACTACTGGCTATGCTGGTTATCTCTCTTATAGTAAGTTTTTCTTTTCTTCCCCTTGTAAGAGGATCGATCGGATCCTTGTTATTTAATTTATCATATTTTTTAAAATGCGGGTCTTTTTATACGGTTGAAGAAGTTTTTTTTCTTTATTTAAAGAAGTTAATTTGATTTGCAGAGTGTTCATCTGAGGAAGTAGATCATAAAGCAAAGGCATTGCTGGCTGCAGCGAGTTATACTCCTAGTGAAGATGCATCTGCTATTGATGTGAGTTTGATTTTGTTTAGAAATTGTTTTTAAAGAATTTTCTCTATTTGTTTTAGTTGTTTGTTTGATATACTGTGCAATTTGCTTAAGGCATATAGCTGGTTTAGGTATAATTTGATTGATCATTGGGCCTCCCAGGTCATCCTTTATGATCTATTGTTGTAATGCAAGGAATACATCGATTTCTGTTATGCGAGTATGTATGTTAATGTCCTCGAGTATTTGAATGCACATTTGTGATACCTCAACTAAGTCTTGATAATGTGATATTGCTGTTGATTAGTTAGTTGGTTTGAATTCTATGAAAAAAATCAGATATGAAAGTGATACTATTTTGTTTTCTGTATTGTTTTCAGAAATACCGAGGCTTGCTCTACTCTGCTGCAATGACAGGTGAGGACCTTACCATGTTTATCTCTTATTGCTTATCTGTTTCTTCTGTGTGTTAACCTCATCACTAGAATGATATCTTTGCATGACAGGGAGTTAAATTTGCATTTCTAATTTCGTGCCTGAAAATGCTGCTTTGAAAATTTTGGGCTGTTTTACCATTAAGTTGTTCAATGATTGACTTGTTTACGTACTCCTTTTCAACTCCATTTACTTACGGATTCTTTGCTTGTAACATTTCAGTTCCAGCAAAAGCTCTTGAATCTTATCTGGATCTCAGGAGGTTAGTGGAAGAACATTTGCTGGTGAGTGTTGTTCTTCTTTCTGTTGTTTCCACTTTCTTGTATTGCTAGCCTATCTCTTGTATTTTTCTTATTTATGTTAGCACTAAGTTTTTTTTTTTTATAAATAATCCTTGTATATCTTGTATTTCAGGAGTATACTGAACCAACTTCAGATAAGCTTCTCCCTGATTTGCATCCTCTAGAACAGCATGTTTTCACACTTGTCCTAGATCTGAATGAGACCTTACTTTATACAGATTGGAAGGTAAAAATTTAACTTCAAATTGTTTCCCATTTTCCTTCATAGAATCTAAAACGTTTCCTCTTTGTTGGCAAAGCGAGAAAGGGGTTGGCGTACCTTCAAAAGGCCTGGAGTTGATGCCTTTTTGGAACATTTGGCAAAGTTCTATGAAATTGTCGTATATTCTGACCAGATGAATATGGTAGTTTGATCATTTCCATTGCGACAACCATTTTAAATACTTAAATATATGATAGTAACTAATGCTGCCAGAAAGTAAATTTATTTGCTTGTTTTTGCCTTTTCAGTATGTAGATCCTGTTTGTGAAAGGTTGGATGCAAACCATTATATACGGTATAGGCTATCAAGGGGTGATACTAAATACCAGGATGGCAAGCATTATAGAGTATGTTGTAGTTGATTAATTTCCATCAAAACATTTTGTTTATCGTATCACCCCAGTTTCTGCAATACTATGTGTATTAATCAATGGGGCAGCATCTTTAAGAACAGCTATTTTGGATTGCGTGTTCTTGTTAACAAATAGTTCGTGATGCAGGATCTTTCAAAGCTAAACAGGGATCCAGCCAAGATTTTATATGTGAGTGCTCATGCATTCGATTCTAGCCTTCAACCTGAAAATTGTGCCCCTGTTAAACCGTATAAGCTCGAGACAGATGATACAGCACTTTTGGATCTTATTCCATTTCTTGAATGTAAGTCTTATGTTGTTGTGTTTCCTTCTGCTCATCACCTTTGTTCAAATTTTACGTGTCATCCATGCTAACTAGTGTAGTTGGTAGGGTCCAGTCAAACCTGATTAGCATTTTGTTTAAATGTTGGCTATATTCCGTTGTTGATTGTATTCCCATCTGTTTTGATTTGTCCACAGATATAGCCCGCAATACTCCAGCTGATATCAGACAAGTATTGCAATCTTATGAAAGAAAAGATATCGCAAAAGAGTTTCTTGAGCGTTCTAAAGAGTATCAGAGGTGAAGTAGTTTTCTTACTCTGTGTATTGTTATGTCGAAACTGTCTTCAATATGCCAATTTTATGCTTGATGATAATGTTGGTACATGCTAATCACATCCACCATTAATATATCATCGAATGCCAATCGTTCTGAGCCACGGCCCCTTGATGACAGGCGAAAGCAGGAACAGAAGCAGCAAGGTCGGATCTGGCGGCGCTGAGGATAGAGTTGGCTGTAGTTGGTGAGTATGTATTTCGGAAATCATTCAGCACAGCAGGATGAATCAGAAGACTGTTCGAGTTTTCCAGTAAAAGAGCAATTTTCTGATAAAGATTATACATGGTTGTAACTGCATCATCTAAATGTGACAGAATAACTTATTTTTTTCTTTTTTGCCGAGATGTAGGCAAAGCTTCCAAGATCTTACCCTTTAAAGAAATCAAATTTTTTGCCACAGCTGATATTGACTTAACAGAAGAAATTAGCTAAACATTAGAAATCAAAGGAAACGGTGTGTTGATCCGCACTGAACTTGCAAGGTAACATGTAAATTGACTGTGGGTTTCCAAAGTTCATTTTCACCATCTTTTTTGTTTGTTTATCTTGCATGAAATCCTCGTCCGTTATTAGTTTCTTATGGTCTTTTTTCCTAAAATGATGATAATTGATATGCTAATATAACTATGAAGAAAAACTTTGATACATTGTTCAATTTTTTTTTGATACGCAAGTGGTTAGGATTTAGAGGTTTAAGTGGTTAGGATTTAGAGGTTTAAGTGGTTAGGATTTAGAGGTTTAAGTAGGATTTAGAGGTTTAGTATTATACAATTAAAATTTTAAAGTTAAAAATTTTGGATATTAAGATTAAGGATTATATTTTAAATTTTTTTAAAAAAGATTGAAGCACAAGGCAAAAGCATTTGACCTTCTCTTCATTGTATTTGATCGTGCTCTTCTGAAAACGTGTTCGTTAAAAACAAGTAAAATGGTAATTTTTTTTCAACATTGGAAAAGAATTATTATGAGATAGATTGATTAAATAATGTGATGTTTTAAGTGAAAATTTTATTTTATAATATTTAAAAGATTTTGGAAAATACTTTGACACATTTGTGTAAACTAACACAAACCTTTTAATTTTAAAGTTTAATAGTTTAAGGTTTGGAATCATAGTGTTTAGAATTTAGTGATTATTTTAGGGTTTAGAGTTTAGGTTTTAGGGTTAGAGATTTAGGTTTTAGATTTGATAGTTTAAATATGAAGGGTAATTTTTTTACACAGTCTGCATATAAAAATATAACATATCTTTTAATATATATTTTAAGGCTTATATTTTGATACATAGTCAGTGTAAATTTTTTACACAATCATTCTTTAAAATCTAAAACCCTAACCCTAACTCTCTAAATTCTAAACTCTAACTCTAAATTTGACAATTATGTGTAAAGTTTGAGTTGTGTATCAAAGTTTTTCTCATATTTTAACAAGGCTTATATTTTGATATACGAGCTATGTAAAAACAATTTACACAACCCTTCACATTTAAACTATAAAATCTAAATTCTAAATCTCTAACCTTAATACTCAAATCCTAAACTCTAAACCCTAAATTTTAATCTTAAATTATAAATCCTACTACCAGTGATAGAGCTATATGGGGTGGGGAGGGACAATTGCCCCACCCAAGGTTTTTTTTCATCTTCGTCATCCCATATATATATATATATTTTAAAATTAATTTATTTATGAATTTGCCATTCACTTTTAAATATTTATGTTTTGCCCTCCAACCTAAATTCTGGTTTCGTCTCTACTTACAACATAATCCCTTAATCATTAAAATTGAAAGAGTTGTGTATCAAAGTATTTTCATTTTAACTAAGGGTTATATTTCTATACACAAGTTGTATAAAAATTATTTTACACAAGTCTGCATATTTATACCATAAAATCCAAATATTAAAATTTTAACTATAAAGTCTAAACTTTAAATCTTAAATACTAATTTTAAATTATAAACCCTAAAAACTAAACTCATAAAATTTAAACTAAAACTTTAATACATAATACTAAAAAAATTATATAAACTTTTTACGCTTATAAGAAAATTTTATTCAAAAAATGTTAGAGTATTATGTGAGCCGACTTTTTTTCTTCTTCTTTTCTTTATCAATCTTTACTTTATTTCCCTTTATATTTTTCCTTACTCTACTATATCTTCTTTTCTTTCTCATGTTCAGTCATCGTCTGAAAGATGATTCAACCTCCGATGTTTATTTTGTATATATATATTTTTATGGATTTATAAGTTGTTTTAAAGATTTAGAATTTTATTTTTCTTTATTTTAACAAGTCTTCTTTATTATTATGAAAATAATCAAAGCTTTTATTTTATCTCTACAAGATTCTTGTCTTCTAGAAGTTGTTGTAATAATGATAATCATTTGAATAATATTAAATTTTCACGAGGACTTAAATGAAAATTTAAATTTAAAAAATATTTAATATACGAATGTGCACTACAATATATTGTACAATAGTTTTTTTTCATATTTCATATTTATTTTACTGCTCATATTTAATATTTATGGTTATTCATTCGAGTATTATCTATCGAACCCAACGAGTTGTCATTTTTAAAAGGACGATGTTCATCTTAAGAAACCCTAATTTGAGTAGCATTATCTACAAGGTGGCGCGTTATCAAAAGGTTAAGAAAAAATTTGAATAAATACTACATTGTGATTAGGGGTGAGCAAAACTCTATTCGATTTAAAAAATGAATTTTTCGAAAAAACTTGATTCGTCTTCACTCGACTCGAAATTTCATAAACTCGACTCGACTCAAAAAAATTTCAAATAAAGTTTGAGTTGTAAAATAAAAATTCGAATAACTTGAATTTTTTTGTAATTAGTAGATTTATTTTTAAGTTCGAGTCGAGCCTCTCAATTTTTCCCGATATATATACACCGATATATATTTCTTCATATTTTTTTCAAATGTGACATATATTTCATATCTTTATATATATATATATATATAATTAGAGAAAGACGTTTAAATTGGAATCAAACCATACTATAACATGATAAATAATTACAATTAAATTTGTTCAAGAACTCGAAAACTCAACTTGAATTTCATAAACTCCACTCGAAAAAAATTTAAATAAAGTTTCAGTTGTAAAATATGACGCGTTAACTCTAATAACTCAAAATTTTTTGACTCGACTCGATCGAGCGCTCACCCTTAATTGTGATCACCTTAAGGCTATTAAAAATATTACTTATCTTACCCTTACAAATATCAGAGAGAACAAATAAAACGAAAAAAATTGTCTGCAAGGTGTGTATTGTTATAAAAAAGTTATAAAAAATTTAAACAAATATTACACTGTAATCATTTTAAAATTATTTTTAAGTATTACGTATCTTACCATTACAAATATGAGAACATATAAAATAGGAAAAACCACCTCAACAACTTTTAAACTATCCTTCAAAATAGAAACAAGTTCTCTAGCTAAAATACCATTGCTTGAACCCTTTGCCTATTCTAAACACCATTGCTATGTGAATAAGTAGTGAAGCAGATTAAAAGTTATCAAGTTCAAAAAAAAAAAAGTCACTTTGATTGAACTCGTTGAATTTAAAGACATTTTGTGTAAGTCTATTATCCATACAACACTTTAAGGCTATGCTTGGTTCAACTGAAAAGTAGAAAAAAAAGGGAGAAAGGAAAATTAAAAGAAAATAAATTTAAAGAGTGCTTGGCTGGACAGAAAATTAAGAGGAAGGAAAGATAGAGGGACTGACTTTCTTTCACCAAGGACAAAACATTTTCCGCCCAATTTTGGACGGAAAAACAGACAGAAAAATAAGGACAATTTAATTTTATTATAAAAGTATATGTAAAATTAATATTTGATTTTGATATACAAAGAGTTTAAGGACAAATTTGTAAACTTGAATAAATTTCTAATTATTCAAAAAGTTTCACAAAATGACAAGGATTTGAACTTAAGATGGTTTCTAACTCAAAAACTTAAACCCCAAATATTTTCTAAGTGTTTTGATATTCAAATAACCAAAATCGCCCAGGCGTATCGATACGCCATTAGGTGTTTCGATACGACTTTTGGCTATTGAAAATTTAATTGCAAAAACGTACCGATACGGGTGTGCCCGTTTCGATACGACCTTCAACCTGAGATTATGTTCTTGGTTACGAGTATCGGTACGTTGAGAACCGTACCGATACGGGTTGTTAAGATTTTCAAAATTTTTGTAATAAATTTTTGACCGTTACCTTGTTAGTTGTTGGAATCACCAAACTTTAAAAAGTGGTTATACCGTACCGATATGCCTCTAGGTGTACCGATGCATTTTTCCTTGGACTTTTTCCTCAGATTCTAGTGAGCAAAATCCGCACCGATACGAACCTTGCCGTTTCTATACGCCCTTATTTTTATACACTACTCATTTCGATACACCCTCAAGTGTATCGATACCCCCTCAAGTGTATTGATACCCCTTTGTACAACGACTATTTCTTTTCATGACAGGTACCGATACGGAAGATCATGTACCGATACGGTAGCTTACCAAACAATATTTAATGTGGGAAAAGTACAACACAATGGCTCTATTAATGATCTCAACCACCCAAACGGTTAGAAATTAATGAGAAGGTATAAAATCAAGTCTCCAAAGCTTCAACAACAAGAAGTCAACAAGTCTTAAGCATTCAAGCACAAATCCAACAATCTTGAGGCCATTAGAGTCAAATTTCTTGTAACCCACTTGAGTGATCAAATTTGTATTCATTTATTTCAAGTATTGGGTTTTTAAGTGTACTTGTAATTGGGCAAACACATTCCTGTGTGAGGTTTTCTTTTTTTGCAAACAACTTCTTGTAAAATAGTGAACTTGATCAAGATTTGTTTAGAAAGCTTTGATCGTGTAACGGTTTCCTCCTAAGCCTAGAAAAGGGGATGGAATTCATTAGTGAATTTGTTCAAAATCCTTAGTGGGAAGCTAAGGTAGTGGACGTAGACCTCTTTAGAAGGTTGAAATACTATAATTCCTTGTGTCCAATTTTTTCCATTTTCTCACCAAAATTTTTATTTGCCAATTCACCCCTTCTTGGCCTTCTACAACCAATTGATTATCTTAACAATTGGTATCAAAGCTACACTCATTGGAAGGATTAACATCCTCTTGAGTCGATCCTAAGGAGATACATCAATCTACAATTGAAGTCATGGCCTCTACTTCCGACAACAACTTGTACAAGTCTCAATCCATCACTAAATCATCGTATTTCAATGGGTATAACTATCCTTATTGGAAGAATCGTATGAGATTCTTCATCAAATCCAACGACTACCTTCTTTGGGATGTCGTAGAAGATGGACTATCAATTCCAATGAAGAGAGAATAAGACCGTCTAGTTCCCAAGTCCAAGCTAGAAATGACCGATGAAGATCGGAGAAAGCTACAAGTCAATAACAAAGCTATGCACATGCTCTTTTGTGCGCTTGGACCGGATGAGTATTCCAAGATGTCTTCTTGCACAAGTGCAAAGGAGATATGGGACAAGCTCGAGACCACCTATGACGGCACCAACGATGTAAAGAAGACCAAGATTGGACTCCTCAACTTGAGCTATGAGAATTTCAAGATAGAACCGGATGAGGGCATCACCAAGATGTTCGATTGGTTCTCCGTCATCATCAACGGTCTCAAGGGATTTGGAGAAGTTATCCTCGAAGACAAGCTTGTTTAGAAGCTCATCTACTCTCTTCTCGAATCATGGGATAGAAAGAGAACCACCATCATCGAGGCAAAGGACCTAAAGATCTTGAAGCTCGATGCTTTCACGGGGTCTCTTTTAACTCATGAGATCATGAAGAAAGAAAGAGAAGATGAGAAGAAGAGAGCAGAGAAGAAGGTCGAGAAGAAAGAAGTAGAAAAGAAGAATATACAAATTACTCTCAAAGCTTCACAAGAAGAGAGCGATTCTAGTGAGCAGGAATATGAAGAAATGGCAATGCTTGCCAAAAGGTTCACTCGATTTATGAAATTAAACCGGGGAAGAAAGCTCCATCGAAAAGAGAATTTCAAGAACAATAGAAAAGAAGAGGAGAAGAATCAAAGTGTTTGCTTTGAGTGCAAGAAGCTGGGGTACATAAGAACTGATTGTCCCCAACTCAAAAGGAAGAGCTTCGGGAAGAAGAAGAAGCTCAAGGCTCATGTTGCTACTTGGAGTGATGAGGAATCATCCGATGAAGAGGAGCAGGAAGTGGCCAATGTTTGTGTTAAGTGTCTAAAAGTACTATTTTATTCACCATTTTTATTCTTATTATTGCTAGACTTAGGCTCATATTAGTTGCATTATTAGCCATTCATGCATGTTTGCATTGTTTCCTTGGTGGACAAGCTTGATTTCATATTTTGCTTAATTTTGTGGAAAAAGATAATGCTTTGGTGTGTTTTGTGTGTGTGTGTAGAATCACTTGCCAAAGCAAGGCTGGAACCAGTTGCCAGGGCAATGCATGAAGGAGATGCCGAGCTAGTTGCCACGACAATTTTCGATAAGGGAAAAGATGATATGGTAGTCAAAATTGATGACTAGATAAGCCCAAGATGACATGGAGCAAAGTTAAATCCCAAAGGAGTTTGATTTCCATAAAGGGGTTAAAGAGAAATTAAATCCCAAGAAGATAGGAGAAGTTCTAGAAGGAATTTAAATATAATAAAGAATTATATTCTTTAAAGATATTTAATTCCAACTTAACTTCTTCCTCAAAAAAGACTTTGACCTAGCCCTATAAATTAAGGACCAAGCCGTCAACTCCAAGGAGGGAGAGAAGAGAGAAATTTTGACAAGATCAAAGGGGGAGATTTCGACAAAGAGGCTTCAACCATTCTTCATCTTTTTCTTCTTTGTTCAATTAGGTGTATGCTAGGAATTCTTTGTCTTGTGTTTCTTTGAAACCTAGACATGAACTAAATATATTTGGTTAAGGTTATTGTGTCTTGTGGTTGTGAGAAACAATTGGATTTTGTTTAGGTAATAAGAGTTTGCACTTTCAATTCAAAGTTTGCTCATTCTTGGTTTTGCTTCTTGTTTGCGAGTGAATTGGGAGAGGATCTCGTAACTTCATCTATTTATCTAATATCGGGAGAGTTAGGTTCAAGAAATGAATGAGTATGGTCTTTATTCAATCTATTGATGGTGAAGATTAATCCGGCTTAGGAATAAGTTAAGGATTTCAACGGCTAAGAGGAGCGCAAGATTGGTTGTTGTTCACCCTTGATTCACGCAGGGATGTATTATCAAGGCATGTACAAATAGCTAGCGTTTCGACTTAGGGGTAAAAAGAAACCATTGAAGAACGCTCTGCCGAACCTTGAAGTTGCTGCCCAGCCGCCCAAGTAGTTGCCCAGCTAGTCGCCCAGGCAACCGTCGATTAGTTGCCAAGGTAACCCCGCTGCGCAAGTTGCCACGGCAACTGAGTTGCCCTTGCACTCTTTTCCCAAGATGATCCAATCGGCTATCACACCTCAACTCACGATAACCTAGCCTATTATCTCTCATTTAATTACATATTCTTTTACTTATTTGCTTTCTAGTTTAGTTGTTAGTTAAAACTCTTACAATCTTCTACTTGTGTTCTTTTACTTTTTACAGTGCAAGAGATTAGATTCTTGAAGTGGCACCAATCCCTGTGGAGACGATATCTTTTATACTATAACTTGTGACGTGTACACTTGCAAAATTGTGGAGCACTTATTACGCGCAACAAGTTTTTGGAGCCGTTGCTGGGGATTGACAATAGCAACTTTGTTTTTATTTTCTTGTACTTTTTTATTTTTCTTGTTTAAGATTCAAAGGGTTAACAAACTTTGGTTTTGCATTGGTATATGACAAGGGCGAGATCGATTACACCAGAATATCCATTTGATCCAGAAATTGAACGAACCTTGCAAAGACTCGGACGAAGGTTAAGAGTAGCAATGGCTAATCAAGATGGCAATATGAATCAAGATGTTCCAACAGGAGGAGGAGTGATTCTTGCACGAAACAGAACTATTCGAGACTATCTTGAAGAAGATCTTGAAGGACTTAATCCAGGAGTTGTCACACCTGAAATTGAAGCTGGCCACTTTGAGTTGAAATCGGTGATGTTTAATATGATTAACATAATTGGTCAATTTGGCGGCTCAGCAACTGAAGATGCACGACAACATCTTAAATCTTTCCTCAAGATTTGCAATTCATTCAAAATACAAGGAGTCACCCCCGATGTTTTACGACTAAGATTATTCCCCTATTCACTGAGGGATAGGGCGAAAGCATGGTTGAATAGTATTCCTGCCGGATCAATAGGATCTTGGACCGATCTTTGTCGTGATTTCCTTGCTCGATTTAATCCTACAAATTTGACTAATACGCTTAATAATGAAATTACTTCTTTTCGGCAGGCAGATGATGAATCCATATACGAGGCTTGGGAGCGATATAGAGAACTTCTACACAAATGCCCCATACACGGATTTCCAGTGTGGACACAGGTAACAATGTTTTACAACGCTGTGAATACACCAACAAGGATGATGCTAGATGCCTCGGCAAATGAAATACTCCTAGATAAGTCGACGGAGGAAGAAATGCAAATTCTAAACATGCATGCCAAGAATGATTATCAATTCCCATATGCTAGAAGAGGAGAAGTTAAACGCCAAACCACAATACATGAACTGGGATCATCAGACTCAATTTTGGCACAATTGGCCACTCTAACCAAGATGGTCCAGAACATGCAAAAACCAAACAACACACAGGAGGTCAAGGTAATGGATTCCTTTTGTGAGTTATGTGGTGGTAACCACAATTCTTCTGAATGTATGCAGAATCTAGAATCCAGCTTTTATGTGGGGAATTACAACCGGAACAACAATGTGATGTCCAATACATTCAATCCAGCTTGGAAGAAGCACCTGAATTTCTCATGGAGTAATCCCAACAATGCTCTAAACCAGAACAATCAGAATGCACAAGCATCGGGATTCCAGCAGAATATGCCACGGCAACAGTTGCCGCAGCAACAACTGACAACATCTAGTTCTTTGGAAAATTCTCTCAATGCTTTTATGTTGAAAACTTAATCTTATATGGCTGAGAATAGTAACTTCATAAAAAGAACTAATGCTTTTATTAACAGGACCGATATGAGATTGTAAAACCAAGAGGCGGCAATCAAATCATTGGAAAATCAAGTAAGACAATTTGCTCAAAACCTGAATACTAGACAACAAGGAGGTTTACCTAGCGATACTGAAGTCGTAAGAGGAACTGGCCATGGGCAATGTAAGGCGATCACCACTAGAAGTGGCCAACAACTTAAAGAGGCTCAAGCTCGCTCATCAAACAAAACTCCACAAAAAGATCAAGGCGAACTCAGCGGCAAAGCTTCAGATGCTGAACCAGGAATTGCCGTGGCAACCAGCGATAAGCATGCCTCGACAACCAGCGATAAGGATGCCTCGGCAACCAACAATAGGCATGCCACGACAACCCTAGTTGATAATGCCTCGGCAATACCGTCAATCAGGTTCTAGACCAATGAAAGGATCAAAGATATATGACTTCTACCACCATTCCCACAAAGGTTGAAGCGACAAAAGCAAGAATATCAATTCAAGAAGTTTCTATCCTCAAGCAAGTCCACATCAAATTTCCATTGGTTGAAGCAATTGAACAAATGCCGAACTATGCCAAGTTTCTTAAAGACATTGTGTCCAAGAGAACAAGGCTAGGAGAGTTTGAAACAGTTGCTGTAACAAAGGGATGCATGGCCATGTTGCACAATCGCATGCCACCCAAGTTGAAGAATCTCAAAAGTTTCACAATACCCTGTTCCATTGGAAACCACTATGTCAGGAAAGCATTATGCGACCTTGGAGCAAGAATAAACTTGATGTCTAAATTAGTTTTCAAAAAACTAGGAATCAGGAAGGCAAGACCTACAACAGTTATGCTACAGCTAGCCGACAGATCCTATGTGCATCCAGAGGGAAAAATCGAAGACATACTGGTAAAAGTTGATAAATTTATTTTTCCCGCTGACTTTATTGTTTTGGATTGTGAAGCAGATGAACATGCACCTATCATTCTCTGGAGACCCTTCCTAGCAATAGGGAGAACCTTGATCGATGTTGAAAAGGGAGAACTCACAATGAGGGTGAATGACCAACAAGTTAAACTAAATGTGTTCCAAACCCTAAGGCATGCCGACGATTTGAAAGAATGCCAACTTCTTCATGCCACAACAGAGTTTAACTTCGACGAGGAATTTAGTTACCTCGGCAACTACATTGCTGATCAAGAGGAACCTGAAGAGTATGAAGAACCGATCGATGAGGAACAACAAGAAGAGGCAAATTGGTTAGTCAATCGACCAGGCACATACTTTGAACCACTAGATTACTCAGGTAAGGAAGGTAAGCTCGAAAAGCCCTCTATTGGACAACCACCGATTATTGAGTTGAAACAGTTGCCAGAGCAACTAAAATATGCTTACTTGGGAACCGATAAAACATTGGCTGTAATTATTTCCTCTAAGTTACATCCTGAGCAGGAAAAGAAGCTGATCAAAATGTTGATGCTACACAAGAAGGCAATAAGGTGGACAATTGCCGACTTGAAGGGAATTAGCCCGACAGTGTGCATGCACAAGATTTTATTGGAAGATGATCACAAACCTTCGATTGAGGCCTAGAGGAGACTGAATCATGCCATGAAAGGGGTTGTAATGAAAGAAATCATCAAGTGGCTTGACGCCGACATCATATACCCTATCTCTGATAGTACATAGGTAAGTCCGGTACAATGTGTACTGAAAAAGGGAGGTATAACGGCGGTAAGTAATGAAAACAATGAACTCATTACAACCAGGAGTGTGACCGGTTGGAGGGTTTGTATGGATTATCGAAAGCTAAACAAAGCCACTAGGAAAGAAAAGACAACCTTCACATGCCTTGCAGGTAAACCCTTTTATTGTTTTCTTGATGGTTATTCAGGTTACAATCAAATTGCCATAGCACCAGAAGGTCAAGAAAAGACAACCTTCACATGCCCATACTGTACTTATGCTTTCCAAAGGATGCCATTCGGATTGTGTAACGCCCCGACAACCTTCCAAAGATGCATGATGGCACTCTTTTCAGATATGGTCGAAGATTTCCTTGAGATCTTCATAGATGATTTTTCTGTTTTTGGTAATGACTTCGATAGCCGCCTCGGCAATTTAGAGAAGGTGTTGGCAAGATGTGAAGAAACCGATTTAGTCCTTAATTGGGAGAAGTGCCATTTTATGGTAGATGAAGGAATAGTGCTCGACCACAAGATTTCATCCAAGGGAATTGAAGTAGAGAAAGCCAAGATGGACGTGATCGAGAGATTATCCCCACCAAGTTCAGTTAAAGGAATTCGAAGCTTTCTTGGACATGCATGTTTTTACAGGAGGTTCATTCATATTTTTTCTAAAATTACTAAACCCTTGTGCAATTTGCTTGAACATGATAAAGTCTTAAATTTTGATGATTCTTGCACCCAAGCATTCGAAACCCTAAAGGAAAAGCTTGCCTCAGCACCCATTGTCATTCCACCAGATTGGACGCTACCTTTTGAGCTCACGTGTGATGCAAGTGATTTCGCGGTAGGAGCAGTCCTAGGCCAACACACAGGTAAGACCTTTCATGTGATATACTACGCTACACAACAACGGAGAAAGAGTTACTAGCCGTAGTTTTCGCATTTGACAAGTTCTGATCTTATTTGATTGGTATGAAGGTAATTGTTCATACGGACCATTCGGTAATTAAGTAACTATTAGCTAAAAAATATGCCAAACCTCGTTTGATTCGTTAGATGTTGCTTTTACAAGAGTTTGACATTGAAATTAAGGACAGGAAAGGAACAGAAAATCAAGTGGCCGATCACTTATCACGCTTAGAACGCAATAGGGAGGAGGACGCAGATTTAGAGATATGCGATGCATTCCCAGATGAGCAACTATTAGTTGCCTCGACAACTATGGATGCGTACGCCTCGACAACCCCTGACGCCTCGGCAACCATGGATGTGCATGCCTCGGCAACTCTCAACGCTTCAGTAACTCTTAACGCGCACGCCCCGGCAACTCCAGATGCGTACGCCTCGACAACCACTAATACGCACGCCACGATAACCATTAATACGCACGCCTCGACAACCATGGACGCGTATGCCTCGACAACTCTAGACGCACACGCATCGACAATCTTGGAAGCAGTTGCCACGGCAGCACATGCCTCGGCAATACCCTGGTACACGGATTTAGTTAATTTCCTTGTTTGTGGTATTTTACCTTATGGCATTACTCACCAAGGGAAGAAGCGATTCCGCCATGATGCTAAGCATTACTTTTGGGCTGAGCCTCTTTTGTTTAAACAATATGCAGATCAGGTTATACGCCGATGTGTCCCTGAAGAGGAGCAACAGAATGTACTCCAGCAATGCCATTCTTCACCCTATGGAGGACATTTTGGAGGAACACGTACCGCGGCCAAAGTTTTGCAATCCGGTTTGTATTGGCCAACACTTTACAAAGATGCCCAAGAATTTTACAAGCAATATGATCGTTGCCAGATAACTGGCAATATCTCTAGACGACATGAGATGCCGCTCCAGATCATCATCGAGGTAGAATTGTTCGATGTATGGGGGATTGATTTTATGGGACCTTTCCCATCTCATTCAGCAACCTCTACATTCTACTTGCCGTCGACTACGTGTCTAAATGGGTTGAGGCAGCTGCAGTTCCCACCAACGATTCTAAGACCGGGCAACGATTCTTGCAGAAAACATATTTACACGGTTTGGGATGTCGAGAGAAATTATCAGTGATGAAGGCAAGCACTTCGACAACAAACTCATCACCAAGATGTTACAAGGCTTTGGTGTATCTCACAAGATTACCACGACATATCACCCACAAACCAATGGGCAAGCAAAAATTTCCAATCGAGAATTGAAGGGTATACTCGAGAAAGTTGTAAATCCCTCTAGGAAGGATTGGTCAGTAAGACTAGATGACGCACTTTGGGCATATCGCACTGCATTCAAAACACCCTTAGGTATGTCCCCTTCTGACTTGTCTATGGCAAAACATGCCATCTACCGGTGGAAATCGAACACAAGGCATATTGGGCAATCAAGAGCGTGAATATGGACTGGGAAAGTGCCGGACAAAAGCGTTTGTTGGACCTCAACGAGATAGAAGAATTTCGTGCACTCGCCTATAACAATGCACGAATCTACACGGAGAAAACAAAGCAATGGCATGATAAGAAACTATTGCCGCAACAATTCACGCCAGTGCAACTAGTTCTCTTATTCAATTCTCGACTAAAACTTTTCCCGGGAAAACTGAAATCAAGATGGTCAGGACCATTCGAAGTTGTCAAACCATTCTCCCATGGTGCCGTGATAATCAAATCCATCACTGACGAACATGAATTCAAAGTTAACGGACAAAGATTGAAGCACTACAACGGTGCCCATGTGGAACGTAACAAAGAAGTGGCCACCTTAGGAGATGCATGAGCATGCTCTCCTTTCGATATTTTCTTTTTATTTTTATCAAACTATTTAATTTTTTTTAATTTTTGGTTATTTTTCTTTTTAGGATAGATTTATTTATTTTCTTTAAGATTAAAACTACATCTTTCTTTCATATTTATCTAATTGTTTCTTTGCACATCTTTATTTATTTTCTTTTATTAGTTTATCTTTAATTTTAATCCTTATTTTATTTGTTTTTGAATTGTAGGAAAAGAGTTCAAGATAAAGAGGAATTTTGATTCAAGAAGGAAACTTCTTCAACAAGGAAATTAATGGGCTGAATCTAAGGCTTATATTAAGCCCCCAATTTACCCTAAATAAACCCTACATAACCGGCCAAACCCTTCCCCTTCCCTAAATACCCTAGCCGTCCCCTACCTCTAAATCGAAACCCTTGTTTTCTTTATTCCAAAATTAATCCCACCCACCATATTTACTACCTATCTTTTCTATTTAACCCATCACCCTTAACTTCCAAGAAATCTATTCCTACTTTTCATCTTGCAACTCTTTAGTTTTTTTTTGATTTCTTTTCTTTGTTTTTACCAAACTCACAACCAAGATCATCCATGGCATCCAAAATCGAATTTTTGGTTCATCGGAGTTCCTCCAAAGAACCAAGATACAAGAAGTTTGCTACACCTGTGGTTCAAGAAAGATTTCACTCTAAGTTTGAAAGCCAAAAGATTTGCGCGCACCAATCGAATCCTCCAAGCCCAAGCGAAAAGCCAATGACATTGATGAAGAGGACGATGAGGAAAACCCCGTACGAGGATCGATTCCACCATCAGCAACAAGGTAGCAACCACCGCGTTCAAGCAAGAGAATCAAGACACCGACCAAAAGGAAACTAATCATCCACGACAATGAACTCTCAGAGTAAGTCCTCGTTTACATTTTACTTTTCTTTATTTTTATTTTTCTTTGTTGCATGCATTGAGGAAAATGCCTCACTCGAGTTGAGGGGGGATTGTTATTAGTTAGTTACCATGTTTAGTTGCATTCATCTTAAGTATTGCATTTAGGATACATAAATTGCTTGCCATGCCTTTAGTTGGAACAAGAATTGCCTAGATTTGATGAATATCCGATGATGACTTTGCCAATGTACTTAATTGATAGAACTTTTTATTCTAGGATAAACATGGAAACACTTAGAATCGTACTATGATGCTTAACTTGATGAAACACTGTGTGGCTTGATTGATTTAAGGAATTATAGTGAACTTAGGTTGATAGTTAAAAAATTGGGGGATTAGAATAAAAACTGGATGAATGCTAGAGGTGCCCGAAACTGGCTCTAGTCGAATAAATTAATTAACTTAAGAAAACTAAAAACAAACACTAGAGGTGCCCGAAATTGGCTCTAGTTAAAACATGTTAAAAGAACCCAATGAAGTAATTTGAAAACCTCTTGTTTGTATAGAATCCGAAAAATCAACTTGCACACAACTCCGCACACACTCATAAGCATTATAGTTTGATTCCGAGTAACTCCTAAGTTTTCTGAAAAATGAAAAGCCAATCATACTTTGTGCCCCGATTCTGAGAATTGAAATCAAGTTCAAAGCTAAGTTTGTAAAAATTGAAGTCTTGGCGGGTAATTATTAGTTTGCATTGCTTGAGGACAAGCAATAGTTCGAGTTTGGGGGTGTGTTAAGTGTCTAAAAGTATATTTTATTCACCCTTTTTATTCATATTATTGCTAGACTTAGGCTCATATTAGTTGCATTATTAGCCATTCATGCATGTTTGCATTGTTTCCTTGGTGGACAAGCTTGATTTCATATTTTGCTTAATTTTGTGGAAAAAGATACTGCTTTGGTGTGTTTTGTGTGTGTGTGCAGAATCACTTGCCAAAGCAAGGCTGGAACCAGTTGCCAGGGCAATGCATGAAGGAGATGTCGAGCTAGTTGCCAGGGCAATTTTCGATAAGGGAAAAGATGATATGGTAGTCAAAATTGATGACTAGATAAGCCCAAGATGACGTAGAGCAAAGTTAAATCCCAAAATAGTTTGATTTCCATGAAGAGGTTAAAGAGAAATTAAATCCCAAGGAGATAGGAGAAGTTCTAGAAGGAATTTAAATATAATAAAGAATTATATTCTTTAAAGATATTTAATTCCAACTTAACTTCCTCCTCAAAAAAGACTTTGACCTACCCCTATAAATTAAGGACCAAGCCGTCAACTCCAAGGAGGGAGAGATGAGAGAAATTTTGACAAGATCAAAGGGGGAGATTTCGACAAAGAGGCTTCAACCATTCTTCATCTTTTTCTTCTTTGTTCAATTAGGTTTATGCTAGGAATTCTTTTTCTTGTGTTTCTTTGGAACCTAGCCATGAACTAAATCTATTTGGCTAAGGTTATTGTGTTTTGTGGTTGTGAGAAACAATTGGATTTTGTTTAGGTAATAAGAGTTTGCACTTTCAGTTCAAGGTTTACTTATTCTTGGTTTTTCTTCTTGTTTGCGAGTGAATTGGGAGAGGATCTCGTAACTTCATCTATTTATCTAATATCGGAAGAGTTAGATTCAAGAAACGAATGAGTATGGTCTTTATTCAATCTATTTATGGTGAAGATTAATCCAACTTAGGAATAAGTTAAGGATTTCAGCGGCTAAGAGGAGCGCAAGATTGGTTGTTGTTCACCCTTGATTCACGCAGGGATGTATTATCAAGGCATGCACAAATAGCTAGAGTTTCGACTTAGGGATAAGAAGAAACCATTAAAGAACGCTCCGCCGAACCTTGAAGTTGCTGCCCAACCGCCCATGTAGTTGCCCAGCTAGTCGCCCAAGCAACCGTCGATTAGTTGCCAAGGCAACCCTGCTGCACAAGTTGCCACGACAACTGAGTTGCCCTTGCTCTCTTTTACCAAGACAATCCAATCGGCTATCACACCTCAACTCACGATAACCTGGCCTATTCTCTCTCATTTAGTTACATATTCTTTTACTTATTTGCTTTCTAGTTTAGTTAGTTAAAACTCCTACAATCTTCTACTTGTGTTCTTTTACTTTTTACAGTGCAAGAGATTAGATTCTTGAAGTGGCACCAATCCCTGTGGAGACGACATCTTTTATACTATAACTTGCGACGTGTACACTTGCATAATTGCGGAGCACTTATTACGTGCGACAGTTTGTCTCATGGCACTCGAAGATGATCCTAAGGTAACCACTAACTCATCTATATTTGATTTTACTTTCGATGAGCTTCAATAAGCTTATGATGAGTTACAAGAGGTTTATGACAAGTTGGTAGAAAATATAAGGAACCGATTTTGAAAAACAAGAAAATGATTTCTGATTTGGAAAACCAAAACGATTCCCTTTCCAAAACCAACTCCGAAATTGAAAAGAAGGTTTTTGATTTACAACAAAAACAAAACGATTTTGAAAAGAAAAATTATGATTTAAACAACCTTCTTTCCAAAGTTCATGATGATAACCAAAAGGATGTTGGTGATCTCAAAGCTTCTCTAAGAAAAGCTGGGAAATCAAGTTTTGAGAAAGGAAGTTCTTCAAAACCCAACTATGTGAAAAGAAACTTTGGTGGCTACAAGGGAAGAGGCTTTCAAAGGCGCTCATATGGTAAGAAAGTTAGAAGTGTTTGGGTTCCTAAGGAACTAGTAGCTTCTAACAACACTAGTGCCATGTCTTCTTGGATTTCCAAGGGAACCAAGTTTTTGGGAGCTAATACTCATGGACCCAAAATGATTTGGGTACCAAAAATCAAGACCTAATCTTTGTTTTTAGGGGGAGCATTGCTACAAGGCCAAAGCTACATGTGCAAACTCATGGTACCTTGATAGTGGATGCTCGAGACACATGATCGGTCACAAGAGTCAATTATTGGAGCTAAAACTAAATAGTGGAGGAGTAGAGACTTTCGATGACAACTAGGGGTGAGCGTTCGATCGAGTCGAGTCAAAAAATTTTGAGTTATTCGAGTTGAAGAGTCATATTTTACAACTTGAACTTAATTTGGATTTTCTCGATTCGAGTTTATGAAATTCGAGTCAAGTTCGAGTTGAGTCGAGTTCCTAAACAAATTTAATTCTAATTATTTACCATGTTATAGTATGGTTTGATTCCAATTTAAACGACTTTCTCTAATCATATAAGATATGCAAATATATTTCTTCATATTATTTTTCACATGTATAAGTAAGATTTGTAATGTTATTTAATAAAAATATAATATAAACTTCTATAATATATTTGTAATATAATTTTTAAATAAGGAACTTTTGAGGATAAAGTATTGATGGGAGTATAAATGGGTTAATGAGTTGATGTGAAGAAAAAATAATTACAAAAAAAATTAGTTGAATGATCAAATTGAATAAAATGTAAAGTTAAAGGACTAAATTGCAAAAACAATATATTTGTTAAAAATATAAATTGAAGTTATATAGATATTATATAGTGCTAGTGAATCACGTGGTTTAATTTTGGTCAAAAATAGACTTAAAACGAAAAGGGAATTGAAAAAATGAGAAATCATTCAAAGTTGAGGGGCTAAATTGCAAAAGAAGGAAATTTAATCTAAAAAATATGAATTGAAGTTAAATAGGTATTCTAAAGTGGTTTAGGGGCATGTGGTTTAAATTTGCTTAAAATTGACTTAAAGTGGAGGGATTGAAAAAAATGAGGAAATCATACAAAGTTAAGGGGCTGAATTGAAGAAAAATATGAAATTCATTTTCAAAAATATAAATTGAAGATAAATAAGTATTCTAAGTTGGTTTACGAATATGTGATTCAAATTTGGTCAAAAATGGACTTAAACAAAGGAGGAATTGAAGAAAAATGAAATCAGGGACTAAATTGCAAAACTGTAAAATTTGATTTTTTGGTTTTTCGAGTTGGGAAACTTTCAACTCGACTCGAACTTGAAATTTTTTTGAGTTACTCGAGTTGACTCGAATAACTCGAACAACTCGATATTGAAAAAATGCCAATTTTTTGAGTCGAGTCGAGTTTTGCTTACTCCTAGTGACAACTCCAAAGGCCACATTGAAGGAATCGATTCCATTGGTAATCACTCTTCTATTCTCATTGACAATGTTTTGTATGTCAACTGTCTAAAACATAATCTTTTGAGCATAAGCCACCTTTAAGCCAACTTTGTGATAAAAGTTTCAATGTGCCTTTTGATTTAAATGGTTGCAAAATTATCAACATTGAAACTAACAAAATTGTGCTTATTGGTCATCGCATAGGAAACATTTGCATGGTGCATTTAGATGACATTCAAATTTCATATGCATGTTTTGTTGCAAAGATGAACATGATTCATGGTTATGGCATAGAAAACTAGGGCATGCAAGCATGAGTGTTTTGGAAAGATTGATTTCAAATGATCTTGTAAAGGAGAACACAAAAGAGTTTCTTTTAAACCTATTAATGATGTTTCTACAAGTAGAGTTTTACAATTGATCCACATGGATCTTTTTGGCCCTATTAGGACTATGAGCTTGGGTGGAAAATCATATGCATTTGTTTTAGTTGATGACTACTCTAGATTTACTTGGGTTCTATTATTAAGTACCAAGGATGAGGCTTTAGAAAAATTCATCACATTTTCAAAAATAACTCAAAATGATGTTGGTCATTCTATTTCTCACATTAGAAGTGATCATGGAACCGAATTTCAAAATTTAGGTTTTGAGGATTTTTGTAACTCGAATGGTATAAGCCATAATTTTTCCTCTTCTCGCACTCCTCAACAAAATAGGGTTGTTGAGAGGAAAAATTGTACTTTAAAAGAAAAGGCTAGAACCATGCTTTGTGAAAACAATTTGCCAAAGTATTTTTGGGTGAAAGCCACTAATACGGCTTGCTATATTGTCAACTGAGTAATGATTAGGCCTATTTTGAAGAAAACCCCTTATGAGCTTCTTAAGAACAAAAAACCTAATATTAGTTATTTTCATCTTTTTGGATGCAATTGTTTTATTTTAAATAATGGAAAAGACAATTTGAGCAAATTTGATGCAAAAAGTGATGAAGATATTTTTCTAGGTTATTCTTTAAACTCTAAAGTCTATCGAGTATTTAACAAGAGAACTTTAATAGTTGGAGAGTCTATTCATGTGGTTTTCGATGATAACCTCCTTCCGAGGAAGAATTCTTGTGATGATGATGATGTAGGAATTTTTGAAGCCAATGATGGTGGGCAATCATCAAAGGTAGATGAAGTTCCATTCAAAGAAGAAGAAACACAAGATCCAACTCTAGAAACATTGAAGGCCATGACTCTAGAGGAAAAGGAGGTGATCTACCCAAGGGAGTTCAACTATGTCAAAGGTGGTGAAATTTTAGGTGATCCATCCAAAGGAGAACCACTAGATCTTCTCTTAGAAATGCTTGTAATGTTGCATTTATCTCATGCATAGAGCCTAAAAATATCAAAGAAGCTTTAAATGATAATTATTGGATATTGGCCATGCAAGAAGAGTTAAATCGATTTGAGAGAAGTCAAGTATGGACATTAGTTGATAGGCCTTGTAATAAATCTACCATAGGAACTAAATGAGTTTTTAGAAGCAAACTAGATGAGAGTGGTAATATAGTGAGAAACAAGGGTAGACTTGTTGCTCAAGGTTACACTCAAGAAGAAGGAATTGATTTTGATGAAACCTATGCACTCGTAGCTAGAATGGAAGCTATTAGGATGCTTCTTGCATTTGCATGTTATCATGAATTCAAGCCTTTTCAAATGGATGTGAAAAGTGAATTTTTAAATGGTTATATACATGAAGAAGTGTATGTAGAACAACCACCCGGTTTTAAAGATCCAAAATATCCAAATCATGTTTTCAAACTTTCAAAAGCTTTATATGGTTTGAAACAAGCTCCTACAACTTGGTATGAAAGATTATCAAACTTTTTAATTGAAAAAGGTTTTGAAAAAAGAAAGGTGGGTACTACACTCTTCATTAAAAGAAAAGGCAAAGACATCTTAGTAGTTCAAATTTATGTTAATGATATTATTTTCGGTTCTACTAATGAATTACTTTTCCAAGATTTTGCTAAGTTAATGCCAGGTGAGTTTGAAATGAGCATGATGGGGGAGCTCTCATTCTTCTCGGGACTCCAAATCAAACAAAGAAATGATGTCATCTTCATCAATTAAGCTAAGTACATCAAGGATATGCTCAAGAAGTTTGGCTTGGAGAATGTGAAACCTCAAGCGACACCAATGAGTTCATCTACAAAGCTTGACAAAGATGAAAGAGGTAAGTGTGTGGATTTAAAGCTATATAGATCAATGATAGGATCTTTGCTTTATCTTACCACACGTAGACCAGATATCATGTTTAGTGTTTGCTTATATGCTAGATTTCAAGCTAGTCCTAGAGAATCACACCTACATGTCCTTAAGAGAATCTTTAGATACCTTAGAGACACACTGTAATGCCCTAATTTTGTCCGGGTATACATACATATATAGTTTCACTATAAATAAAACCAAAATGCTAATTAAATAAATAAATAGAATAAATAGTAATTCCTTAAATGTTTATAAGAGTCCAATAATAAAAGACAAAAACCTATTATACATTACAAGTTCACTTTTTACATATAAAAAACCCAAATTACAAATTATAGGCCCAAACTTGGCTTTTCCCGCCCAATTTTACAACCAAATCAGATAACAAAGCCCAAAAGAAGCACAATTGTGTTTCTTCAGCCCGCCAATTCTGTCCATGTGGCAGCCTCCCATTCGTCTGTTCCCACATCACGCGGATTATGGCCCTGCTAACGTCAGCCGGCCCACCGACTATAAATAGCTTGGAAGAGAGAGAAAATGCAATTATGAGGCAATTAATAAAGCAATCAATACCAAATAATTAGGGGAGAGTGTAACCCCCTTGACCCGGTCTAATCGCAAGACCGAATCGAGCAAGTGACACGGGGAATATTGGAGTAAAACTCAAAAGTTTCACTTCAATAAACAACCCCTTTTTTCTTTTACTTTGCTAGATGCAACTTATTTAACCAAGGTGTGAGAGAAAGCAGCGGTCAAAATCTCAACTCAATCGGGCGTCAAATCGACATCTGAATGTCTTGTTACGCAAACTAGGGACCAAATTGTAAAACTACACAATTACAGGGTATTTTTATCAAATTGATACTATCTACGCTTAATTATTCGGTTTTCAAGCTCACATGTAAATTTTTAGCTAAAATCGATCAACCAAATGTTGCCAATTGCATTCACAAACATTCAGGGACTAAAACGTGAAGATCAGAAACTTCAGAAGATACTTTTAACCAACTTTAACAAGCACGGTATCGATACGCTTAACCAAGGTATCGATACGGTCCTTTGTATTTTCAAATTAGTAATTCCAGTAGCATATACCGTATCGATACGACCTCGAGTATCAATACATCATTCATCATCGTATCGATACAGAGCTCACTGTACCGATACACTTTGCCTATTTCAGGAATATGGTATCAATACGGTGACCCAAGTATCGATACACCTGGGCCTGTAATGTCACTTTTTTGCTCGATAAACAATCCGTTAACCATATTTAAACCCCTAAGCATACTCCTAACATATAAGAAACATATTTAAGGATCAATCTTTATCATTTTGCACCAGAAACATCATTCATATGTGCTATAACAATTCAAATAAAATCTAGAGGCATGCATACTAGCAAAGCAACCACAAAACTTCCAAAAGCTCCTATCAACCGAAAACCAGCATATAAAGGCCATTTACAACTCATATAGGCACTATACAAGTGTGCCAAACCAAGGAATTCACAACATACGTTCCCAAATCCAAAAAGGTATTCTCCCATTGCCAAACTTATTACTATTGAAATGTAAAATCCATATTTGAGGTATGAGAAATGCTTGAACTCTTTCGCTTGCTATTTTGCCGTCTGATCTCTCTACTTATTTGCAATGTTAGGAAAAGAGAGCGTAAGCGATAAGCTTAGTGAGGGCTGCTCAAAAACAAAGCCACTAACAATGCGTTTAGAAAACCATTTCTTAATAAACCGTTTTTCATCATGCTCATAACAAGGCTCATGCTTTAAAACCAAAGCAAATCTAAATGCAAGTTTCACATACTTAAACTTTCCATAAATCTCAAGGTATCATCTCTTGTATAAATCGCATATACAATTTCATTTCAAACCATGATACAAGTAAACTTAAACTTATATATTGGCATTCAAGTGACCCGGATGGTTGCTTCGCCATCCCTGTATACAAGGAGCTTGTTGCAATCTCCTTAAATAAACACATCGGATATGCGGATACACATTGATGGAGCTTGCTGCTCTCTCCACCAATAGTTATGGAGCTTGCTGCTCTCTCCATAAGGCGTATCTCATGGTGCTTGCTGCTCTCACCATTTAAGGATCTCGTGGTGCTTGCTGCTCTCACCATAATATACTTTGTACCCTCAACACAATAGTTGATCAGCTATTGCGGAGCCAAAGGCCACACGCACATAAGAATTTTGCTACATTTTATAGTGCACTCTCATCCTATTGGTCGACCAATTATATCCGATTATATTAAGCATTATCACTTGCCAATATATACTTTAAAACCATGTTAACCTACTGTTTTTAGTGCTTCAACATAAACCATAGCATATCCCATTTTAAAACACAATCAATGCATAGCATTATCTCATCAAGTTGTAACCTCTTGAAAATCATAAATCAACCTCATGGGATAACATGAATCATTTCTCAATTCATAAAAACATGCATAACAATAGGTAACAAAACATTTCCAAAGCATGAGCATGATTAACCAAAACAATGGGAATAACCGAAAAGACAAGAGCGAAACATCTCATACCTACTTCTGAGCTTAGATTAGTGTTTCAAGCTTAATCTAAGCCCCCAAACCTTACTTTCAAACCTTTGAAAAGCTTTAAAAACCAGTGTCACTCACCAATTACACCTCGCTCGCTTTGCCAAAGCGATTTCAAGCTTCCGCAACGTCCACGAAACCCTTTGAAGCTAACGAATCAACATCCCCTGCTTCTTACCAAAGCAAAACAGAGAATTAATGCACTTCATTGCATCAAAACCTCCAGCAACACACAACAACACTTTCGTCTAAACATAAACAAGCTTTCGCCTAACGAAAACAACCAAAAACACCGGCGAAACCTTACTAACTAATCTCCAGCCATTACCCAACGAGATTAGCAACAAAACAACATCAACATACATCCAAAAACACATCCTCATCACCCCATTATCAACAGCTATCAATTAACTACTTAAACAAGCCATAACCTCAAAGATATCAACATCAAAACTTAACAACCTACCTAGTTTCGGGATTCCATTGATAAAATCACTTATTCAAAATTATCAACCATCCAAAATATCACAAATCTCAATCATAAAACCCAACATTAACAGATCATAGCAAATCTTTACAAAATCCCTCAATTAACATCATTTAAACCAATTTTCCATAGTCATATTATCAAAACCCATTAGAAATCAATCATAAAAGATCAAGAACTTGGGAATTTCAGTAAAGAACCTTTCATTAAAGGAGAAGAACGAAACCTTACCTCCAATGATGACTTTCCCTTTCAATTGAGAAGATTTACATGACAAAACAAAGATAAAACAACAAAGTTTTGTTAAGAATACATTAAGAAACCATTTGAGATTAAAAAGATAAATCAAATCTGATTTTTACCTCAAATCTTTGAAAGTAAATGAATGTTTGGCTGGAGAGAATTTGAGAGAAAATAAAAGAGAGAAAATGTAGTTACGTAAAATGTATTTGGGGAAATAAAGTGAGTAATTAATTCTCTCCACATGTTTTATTTAATTAAAACCATTTAAAAGTCAGCCAATTAAAAAGGAAATGTCTTTATTAGACCCTTGGTCAAAGCTCATTAAAGATTCAAATTTTTGATCTTTTATGATTTAGTCACTAAAAATAGTTTTGCACATTTTACATTTTGGTCACTAGTCCAAAAATGTCAAACTCCAAATTCACCTTTTCCAAAATTGATTTCACTATAATCACATACATATTAAATAAGGATTATAAAATATTTTTCCATATTTTATTTTGATGAAAAACTATTTTTACCGAATTAATCCCGAAACTAGTCCAAACCGCTAAAACTGATTCAACTGAACCCTCAAGCCAACCCGGCTAACACCTAGGCCCAAATTCAGGGCATTACAACTCTCCCCCACTTAAGAAATTTCTTCCTTGAAATTTACCTTGCAAAAAAAGATGAGGGAATTGTTTCTCCATGTCGACTTTTCTTTCCCACGTGGCTTCCTTGACACCACGGTGCATCCACAACACTTTGACCAACTCAATGGTCTTCCCAGGAAGCACTTTACTATCCACATCTAAGATTCTGACCGGATCTTCATCATATATCAGATCTGGATTAAACTCAACCTCTTCTATGGGCATAACATGCGACGGATCTGATCTATATCTCTGAAGCATTGATACATGAAAAACATTATGTATCTTCTCTAACTCAGATGGAAACTTCAACCTATAAGCTACCGGACCAATTCACTCCAATATCTCATATGGTCCAATGAACCTCGGACTCAACTTGCCCTTCCGACCAAACCTCATCACCTTCTTCCAAGTTAAAACCTTTAAGAACACTTTATCTCCAACCTCAAACTCTATCTCCTTTCGCTTCAAATCCGCGTAAGACTTTTTCCAATCCAAAGCTTCCTTTAAACTATCACAAATGATCTTTACTTTCTCCGTCGTTCCCTTAAGCATGTTTGGTAAAGAAATCAACTTTTTCCCTGCTTTCGCCCAACACAAAGGCGTTCTACACTTTCTCCCATACAAGGCCTCATAAGGTGCCATTTGTATACTGGCTTGATAACTGTTATTATAGGCAAATTCCACCAACGGCAAACACTTCTCCTGAGAACCTTGGAACTCAATCACACAACAACGAAGCATATCCTCCAACACTTGGATAACCCGCTCGGACTGTCCATCCGTCTGAGGATGATAATATGTACTAAAATTCAACCGTGTACCCAAGGCTCGATGCAAACTTTCCCAAAATCTCATTGTAAACCTCGGATCCCTATCCGAAACTATAGACTTAGGCACACCATACAAACGCACAACCTCAGCGATATACAGATCCGCCAACTTATCCAAGGTATACATCGTATTCACGGGCACAAAATGTGCACACTTCGTCAAACGATCCACTATTACCCAAATAGAGTTCTTCTTAGACGGGGTCAAGGGCAAACCTGACATGAAATCCATGGTGATTTTTCCCATTTCCACTCCGGTATCCTCAATGGTTGCAACAACCCGGACGAAAACTGATGTTCAGCCTTCACTCTTTGGCAAACCATACATCTACTTTCAAACTCTGCCACATCCTTTTTCAGCCCAACCCAATAGTACTCATCTTTTAACCCACGATACATCTTAGTACTACCAGGATGCATGGCAAAAGGACTACTATGCGCCTCCTGTTAAGTGTCTAAAAGTACTATTTTATTCACCCTTTTTAATCATATTATTGCTAGACTTAGGCTCATATTAGTTGCATTATTAGCCATTCATGCATGTTTGCATTGTTTCCTGGGTGGTTAAGCTTGATATCATATTTTGCTTAATTTTGAGGAAAAAAGGGTGTTGCCGATAGTTGTTTTTGTGTGTGCTGAATCACTTGCCTAAGAAAGGCTGGAACCAGTTGCTAGGGCAATACAAGAAGGAGATGCCGATGCAGTTGCTAGGGCAGTGCATGAAGAGGCCCCAAGCTAGTTGCCAGGGCAATTGCCGACAAGGGATAAGATGATATGGCAGCCAAAATTGATGACTAGATAAACCCAAGATGACGTGGAGCAAAGTTAAATCCCAAAGGAGTTTGATTTCTATGAAGAGATCAAAGAGAAATTAAATCCCAAGAAGATAGGAGAAGATCTAGAAGGAATTTAAATATAATAAAGAATTATATTCTTTAAAAGTATTTAATTCCAACTTAACTTCCTCCTCAAGAAAGACTTTGACCTAGCCCTATAAATTGAGGACCAAGCCGTCAACTCCATGAGGTGCAAAAGGGGAGAGATACAATTGAGGACCATTCTTCATCTTTTTATTTCTTGTTCGATTAGGTTTATGTTAGGGATTCTTTGTTTTGTGTTTTTTGGAACCTAGCCATGAACTAAATATATTTGGCTAAGGTTATTGTGTTTTGTGGTTGTGAGATACAATTGGATTTTGTTTAGGTAATAAGAGTTTGCACTTTCAATTCAAGGTTTACTCATTCTTGGTTTTTATTCTTGTTTGCAAGTGAATTGGGAGAGGATCTCGTAATTCTATCTATTTATCTAATATTGGGAGAGTTAGATTCAAGAAACGAATAGTATGGTCTTTATTCAATCTATTGAGGGTGAAGATTAATCCGGCTTAGGAATAAGTTAAGGATTTCAACAGCTAAGAGGAGCGCAAGATTGGTTGTTGTTCACCCTTGATTCACGCAGGGATGTATTTTCAAGGCATGCACAATTAGCTAGAGTTTTGACATAGGGATAAGAAGAAATCATTGAAGAACGCTATGCCGAACCTTAAAGTTGCTGCCCAGCCGCCCAAACAGTTGCCTAGCCAATTGCCCAGACAACCGTCGATTAGTTGCCAAGGAAACCCAGCTACACAAGTTGCCACAACAACTGAGTTGCCATTGCACTCTTTTACCAAGACGATCCAATCGGCTATCACTCCTCAACTCACGATAACCTGGCCTATTCCCTCGCTTTTGATTACATCTTCTTTTATTTTATTTCTTTCTAGTTTAGTTGTTAGTTAAAACTCCTACAATCTTCTACTTGTGTTCTTTTACTTTTACAGTGCAAGAGACTAGATTCTTGAAGTGGCACCAATCCCTGTGGAGACGATATCTTTTATACTATAACTTGCGACGTTTACACTTGCACAATTGCGGAACATTTATTACGCGCAACACCTCCAACAAGATAGTGTGTCTCAACTCAACATCTTTCAGCACAACTATCCAATCTTTGAAGCACAAAACACCATTATTAGTAAAACAAAAATTCGTCGGTTTACCCTCCGCAATGTCCGTAACATGCGGTACCAATGAATCGTCCAACAACTGTTTCTCCTTAATTAACTGAACTATGGAAGGTCTCACTTGCAACTCATCCATCAACCCACCATCTCGCGATACACTTAACCGCGCAAACATAGCTCTTAACTCTACAACCACCTTCCTATTCAACGCGTTGGCCACCACATTGGCCTTTCCCGGATGATACTCGATTAAAAGATCGTAGTCCTTAAGCAACTCCAGCCACCTTCGTTGCCTAAGGTTCAACTCTTTCTGTGACATCAAATATTTAAGGCTTTTATGGTCGGTATACACCACACATTTATCCCCATAGAGATAGTGTCGCCAAATCTTTAACGCAAACACTACCACACCCAACTCGATGTCGTGTGTGGGATAATTTCACTCAAGCACCTTTAACTGTCTTGACGTATAAGCAACCACTTTACCCTCTTGCATCAGAAAACACCCTAATCCCACATAGCATGCATCGCTATAGATCAGAAACTCTTTTCTTGACCCGGGTTGAATCAAGATTGGAGCCCGTGTCAAAGCCTCGTTCAACTTCTCAAAAGCTTGTTGCCTAGCCTCCGTCCACTCAAACTTTACATCCTTTTACAACAATTTTGTTAACGGAGTAGCAATCATAGAAAAAACATCAACGAATCGATGATAATAACCCGTTAAGCCCAAGAAACTACGTACCTCCGATGCCGATTTAGGTTGTTTCCAACTTACAACCACCTCAGTTTTTTGTGGATCCATACGGATCCCTTCCGTTGATACAACATGACCAAGGAACACCACTTCTTTGATCCAAAACTCACATTTACTCAACTTAGCATACAATTGTTTATCCAGCAAAGTCTGTAACACAATTCGCAAATGTCTATCATGATCCTCCTCAGTACGTGAATACACAAGGATATCAGCGATAAACACCACCAAAAACTGATCCAAAAACTCGTGGAACACCCGATTCATCATGTCCATAAAAGTTGCAGGTGCATTTGTCAATCCAAACGGCATCACCAAAAACTCATAATGCCCATAACAAGTACGAAACTCTTTTTTCAGCACATCTTTGTCCTTCACCTTCAACTGATAGTATCCCGATCTCAAATCGATCTTAGAAAACACTGTCGCACCCCGAAATTGATCAAAAGGTCGTCAATTTGCGTAAAGGATACTTATTATTTATCGTCAACTTGTTCAGTTGCCGATAATCGATGCACAGTCTAATGGTGCCATCTTTCTTCTTTACAAACAACACCGGAGCACCCTAAGGAGACACACTAGGCCAAATGAACCCACGATCTAGCAACTTCTGAAGTTGCGTCTTCAACTCTTTAGGTGCCATGCGGTACGGAGCAATAGACACCGGAGCCGTATCCACGTACGTCTCAATACAAAAACTCCATCTCTCTATCCGGTGGCAAACCAGATAACTCTTCTAGGAACACCCCGAGAAAATCACAAACTATTTGTATATCTTGGGGACATTCCTCCTTCATATTTGGATTCATGAAAGACACAGAGTATGCATGACATCCTCCTTTCATCAACCTTTGCACCTCCATCGCTGAAACAACATTGGACAATAACTTAACATTCTCACCCACTACCACTGCTTCATAATCATCGGCAAGCTTCAACAAAACACGCTTGCTTTCACAATCTACTACAGCTATATGCTTAGACAACCAATTCATCCCAAGAATCACATCAAAACAATAGAAAGGTAACTCCATCATATCAACAACAAACACATGACCTTGAACCATTAACGAACACCTTTTATACAGCTTACTAACTATTACCATCTCACCAAATGAACTTGTCACTTACACACCCACATCAAGATATTCAACTGGTATATCTAGCAATCGTGCATGCTCGTGCAGATGTAAGAATGCGTGGAACCAGAATCAAATAAAGAAAGTAATGACAAAGATTGCAAGGTAAAGGTACCTGCGATCACATCCGTGTCATTCCTTCCCTCGCGGTGCGCATACACCTTAGCTGGTCCACCTCCCTTAGGCTGAACTGCAACAACATGAGCAACATTTCTCCGACCTTCCTCCCTACGCTGGAAATTACTTCAGCCCCGCCCACGACCCCTTTGAGGCTCAACAGCACGCACCGGTGCCTGTCTTGCGACATGAGGACAATCACGCCTCATATGACCATGTGAACCATAGTTCCAACAATTCATAGAATTACCCTAGCATTCTCCAACATGATGCCTTCCACAACAGCCACAATCAAGTGCTAGGACACTAACATTCTGGCCTTGCTGACCATGACCCGTATTAGCACCTCTACTACGCCTCTGATCCGAAAAGAATCTCCCTTCTCGCTACCTCTTACCTCGATCTCTTCCACCACCAAAGTCAGCAACTCTCTTCCCGGTACTAGAATTCCCTGGGCGAAAGACCAAACCCAAACATTGTTCAATGTCTTTGGCACGACTGACCAAGACATCGAAATCTGAATACTGAAAAGCTAGCATATATCTCTTTACTTCATTCACCAAGCCATAACGAAAACGATCACATCTCTTTTGCTCATCGAGAACCAGTTCAGGGGCATAATGGCTCAACCGAACAAACTAAACCTCGTACTCAGAAACAAACATATTACCTTTCACCAACGTCATAAACTCACGTTTTTTTTTCATCCTGATAACGAACACCCAAATATTTCTTCCAGAAAGTAACTCCGAAGAACTCCCATGTCACGTTCTCGGGTGCCATTCCCGCAATTGTAGTAGTCCATCATGAATAAGCATCACCATAGAGTACGGATACCACATAACCCAACTTACGCATATTCGTGCACTCAATCTGACCAATCATCCTTTGGGTACTCTCCAACCATGCCTCAAAACCCTCCGAAGACAAACCTCTGAACTCGATACCACCCAAACCTCTGAACCCGTCTCCCTCACTAGCATGTGGAGGAAGAGGTGGGGGCAGTATAACATCCTCATTACGCTCCTTTTCCATCACATTATGCACACTCTATACAAGCTCTCGTCTCGGTCTCATAACGAAACAATATGAATTTCTAGCAAATAAAATGCAACAATTAAAAACTGTCAGACCAACTAGTTGAAAGGATTCAAAGATGCTCAAATTTGAAAACAATCAATTTACATCAATAGTAATAATGGCAATGGGTACCTTAGTCTCATCTCAAATCATCAATTAACATATCAACAACATGTTATCAACCACCGTTCATAAAAAACATCATGGAATCAACCATCTTACCTCCCAAATTTTTGCAAAACCTGGCTCTAATACCAACAAATGTAACCCCCTTGACCTGGTCTAATCGCAAGACCGAATCGAGCGAGTCACATGGGGAATCTTAGAGTAAAACTCGAAAGTTTCACTTCAATAAACAACCCCTTTTTTTCTTTTACTTTTCTAGATGAAACTTATTTAACCTAGGTGTGAGAGAAAGCAGCGGTCAAAATCTCAACTCAATAGGGCGTCAAATCGACATTCAAATATCCTATTATGTGAACCAGGGACCAAATTGTAAAACTACACAATTATAGGGTATTTTTTTTATCAAATTGATACTATCTACGCTTAATTATTTGGGTTTCAAGCTCACATGTAAATTTTTAACTTAAATCGATCAACCAAGCGTTGCCAATTGCATTCACAAACATTCAGGGACTAAAACCTGAAGATCAGAAACTTCAGAAGCTACTTTTAATCAACTTTAACAACCATGGTATCGATACACTTAACCACGGTATCGATACGGTCCTTTGTATTTTCAAATCAGTAATTCCAATAGCATATGTCGTATCGATACGACCTCAAGTATCGATACATCCTTCTTCATCGTATCGATACGGAGCTCACTGTACCGATGCGCTTTGCCTATTTCAGCAATATGGTATCGATACGGTGACCCGAGTATCGATACACCTGGGCTTGTAATGTCACTTTTTGCTCGATAAACAATCCGTAAACTATATTTAAACCCCTAAGCATACTCCTAACATATAACAAACATATTTAAGGATCGATCTTCATCATTTTGCAGCTGAAACATCATTCATATGTGCTATCACAATTCAAATAAAATCTAGAGGCATGCACCCTAGCAAAGCAACAACAAAACTTCCAAAAGCTCATATCAACCAAAAACCAGCATATAAAGGCCATTTACAACTCATATAGACACTATACAAGTGTGCCAAACCAAGGAATTCACAACATACGTTCCCAAATCCAAAAATGTATTCTCTCATTGCCAAACTTATTACTATTGAAATGTAAAATCCATACTTGATGTATGAGCAATGCTTGGACTCTTCCGCTTGCTATTTTGCTGTCCGATCTCTCTACTTATCTGCAATGTTAGGAAAAGAGAGCGTAAGTGATAAGCTTAGTGAGGCTGCTCAAAAACAAAACCACTAACAATGCGTTTAGAAAACTATTTCTTAATAAACCGTTTTTCATCATGCTCATAACAAGGCTCATGATTTAAAACCAAAACAAATCTCAATGCAAGTTTCACATACTTAAACTTTCCAAAAATCTCAAGATATCATCTCTTGTATAAATCGCATATACAATTTCATTTCAAACCATGATACAAGTAAACTCATATATTGGCATTCAAGTGACCCGGATGGTTGCTTCGCCATCCTTGTAGACAAGGAGCTTGCTGCACTCTCCTTAAATAAACACATCGGATATACGGATACACATTGATGGAGCTTGCTACTCTCTCCACCAATACTTATGGAGCTTGCTGCTCTCTCCATAAGGCGGATCTCATGGTGCTTACTGCTCTCACCATTCAAGGATCTCGTGGTGCTGGATGCTTTCACCACAATATACTTTGGTACCCTCAACATAATAATTGATCAGCTATTGCGGAGACGAAGGCCATACGCACATGCGAATTTTGCTACATTTTATAGAGCACTCTCATCCTATTGGTCGACCAATTATATCCGATTATATTAAGCATCATCACTTGCCAATATATACTTTAAAACCATGTTAACCTACTGTTTTCAATGCATCAAATAAACCATAGCATATCCCGTTTTAAAACACAATCAATGCATAGCATTATCTCATCAAGTTGTAACCTCTTGAAAATCATAAATCAACCTTATGGGATAACATGAATCATTTCTCAATTCATAAAAACATGCATAACAGTAGGTAACAAAACATTTCCAAAGCATGAGCATGATTAACCAAAACAATGGGAATAACTGAGAAACAAGAGCAAAACATCTCATACTTGCTTCCGAGCTAAGATTTTCGTTTCAAGCTAAATCTAAACCCCCAAACCTTGCTTTTAAACCTTTGAAAAGCTTTAAAAACCTGTGCCACTCAACAATTACACCTCGCTCGATTTGTCGAAGCGATTTCAAGCTTCAACAACGTCCACAAAACCCTCCGAAGCTAACGAATCACCATCCCCCGATTCTTACCAAAGCAAATCAAAGAATTAATGCACTTCATTGCATCAAAACCTCCAGCAACACACAACAACACTTCCTTCTCAACATAAACAAGCTTTCACCTAACGAAAACAACCAAAAACACCGGCGAAACCTTACTAACTAATCTCCAACCATTACCTAGCGAGATTAGCAACGAAACAACATCAACATACATCAAAAAATACATCCTCATCACCCCATTATCAACAGCCATCAATTAACCACTTAAACAAGCCATAACCTCAAAGATATCAACATCAAAACTTAGCAACCTACCTAGTTTCGGGATTCCATTGATAAATCACTTATTCAACATTATCAACCATCCAAAATATCACAAATCTCAATCATAAAACCCAGATTAACAGATCATAGCAAATCATTACAAAATCCCTCAAGTAACATCATTTAAACCAATTTTCCATAGTCATATTATCAAAACCCATTAGAAATCAATCATAAAAGATCAAGAACTTGGTAATTTCAGTAAAGAACCTTTCATTAGAGGAGAAGAACGAAACCTTACCTCCAATGATAACTTTCCCTTTCAATTGAGAAGATTTACATGAGAAAACAAAGATAAAACAACAAAGTTTTGTTAAGAATACATTAAGAAACCATTTGAGATTAAAAAGATAAATCAAATCTTATCTTTACCTCAAATCTTTGAAAGAAAATGAATGCTTGGCTGAGAGAATTTGAGAGAAAATAAAAGATAGAAAATGTAGTTACGTAAAATGTAGTTTTTTAGACTCTTGGTTTATTTAATTAAAACCACTTAAAGTCAGCCAATTAATAAGGAAAAGTATTTTTTAGACTCTTGGTCAAAGCCCCTTAAAGATTCAAAGTTTTGATCTTTTACGATTTAGTCACTAAAAATAGTTTTGCATATTTTACATTTTGGTCACTAGTCCAAAAATGTCAAACTCCAAAATCACCTTTTCCAAAATTGATTTCACTATAATCACATACATATTAAATAAGGATTATAAAATATTTTTCCATATTTTATTTTGATGAAAAACTATTTTTACCGAATTAATCTTGAAACTAGTCCAAACCGCTAAAACCGAACCCTCAAGCCAACCCAGCTAACATCTAGGCCCGAATTCGGGGCGTTACAACTCTCCTCCACTTAAGAAATTTTGTCCTCAAAATTTACCTTGGGGAAAAAGATGAGGAAATTGTTTCTCCATGTCGACTTTTCTTTCCCACATGGCTTCCTTGACACCATGGTGCATCCACAACACTTTGACCAACTCAATGGTCTTCCCACGAAGCACTTTACTATCCACATCTAAGATTCTAGCCGGCTCTTCATCATATATCAGATCTGGATTCAACTCAACCTCTTCTATGGGCATAACATGCGACGGATCCGATCTATATCTCCGAAGCATTGATACATGAAAAACATTATGTATCTTCTCCAACTCAGATGGCAACTTCAACCTATAAGCTACCGAACCAATTCGCTCCAATATCTCATATGGTCCAATGAACCTTGGACTCAACCTGCCCTTCGGACCAAAGCTCATCACCTTCTTCCAAGGCAAAACCTTTAAGAACACTTTATCTCCAACATCAAACTCTATCTCATTTCGCTTCAAATTCATGTAAGACTTTTGCCGATCTGAAGCTTCCTTCAAACGATCACAAATGATCTTTACTTTCTCCGTCATTCCCTTAAGCATATCTGGTAAAGAAATCAACTTTTGCACTGCTTTCGCCCAACACAAAGACGTTATACACTTTCTCCTATACAAGGCCTCATAAGGTGCCATTTGTATACTTGCCTGATAGCTGTTATTATAGGATGATAAGATGTACTAAAATTCAACCGTGTACCCAAGGCTCGATGCAAACTTTCCCAAAATCTCGCTATAAACCTCGGATCCCTATCCGAAACTATAGACTTAGGCACACCATGCAAACGCACAACCTCAGAGATATAAAGATCCGCCAACTTATCCAAGGTATACATCGTATTCATGGGCAAAAAATGTGCACACTTCGTCAAACGATCTACTATCACCCAAATAGAGTTCTTCTCAGACGGGGTCAAAGGAAAACCTAACACGAAATCCATGGTGATTCTTTCCCATTTCCACTCCGGTATCCTCAACGGTTGCAACAACCCGGACGGAAATTGATGTTCAGCCTTCACTCTTTGGCAAACCATACATCTACTTACAAACTCTGCCACATCCTTTTTCAGCCCAACTCAATAGTACTCATCCCTTAACCCACGATACATCTTAGTACTACCAGGATGCATGGCAAAATGACTACTATGCACCTCCAACAAGATAGTGCGTCTCAACTCAACATCATTCAGCACAACTATCCGATCTTTGAAGCACAAAACACCATCATCATTAAAACAAAAATTCGTTGGATTACCCTCCGCAATGTCCGTAACATGCGGTACCAACGAATCGTTCAACAACTATTTCTCCTTAATTAACTGAACTATGGAAGGTCTCACTTGCAACTCAGGCATCAACCCACCATCTCGTAATACACTTAACCTCGCAAACATAGCTCTTAACTCTACAACCACCTTCCTACTCAACACATTGGCCACCATATTGGCCTTTCCTGGATGATACTCGATCAAAAGATCGTAGTCCTTAAGCAAATCCAGCCACCTTCGTTGCCTAAGGTTCAACTCTTTATGCGACATCAAATATTTAAGGCTTTTATGGTCGGTATACACCACACATTTCTCCCCATAGAGATAGTATCACCAAATCTTTAACGCAAACACTACAACAGCCAACTCGATGTCGTGTGTGGGATAATTTCACTCATGCACCTTTAACTGTCTTGATGCATAAGCAACCACTTTACCTTCTTGCATCAACAAACACCCTAATCCCATATAGGATGCATCACTATAGATCACAAACTCCTTTCCCGACTCGGGTTGAATCAAGATTGGAGCCTGTGCCAAAGCCTCATTCATCTTCTCAAAAGCTTGTTGCCTAGCCTCTGTCCACTCAAACTTCACATCTGTTTGCAACAATTTTGTTAACGGAGTAGCAATCTTAGAAAAACCATCAAGGAAGCGACGATAATAACCCGCTATGCACAAGAAACCACGTACCTCCAACACTGATTTAGGTTGTTTCCAACTTACAACCGCCTCAATTTTCTGTGGATCCACACGAATCCCTTCCGCTGATACAACATGACCAAGGAACACCACTTCTTTGATCCAAAACTCACATTTACTCAACTTAGCATATAACTGTTTTTCCAGCAAAGTCTGTAACACAATTCACAAATATCTATCATAATCCTCCTCAGTACGTGAATACACAAGGATATCATCGATAAAAACCACCAAAAACTGATCCAAAATCTCGTGGAACACCTGATTCATCATGTCCATGAAAGTTGCAGGCGCATTTATCAATCCAAACAGCACCACCAAAAACTCATAATACCCATAACGAGTACGAAACGCTATTTTCGGCACATCTTTGTCCTTCAACTTCAACTGATAGTATCCCGGTCTCAAATTGATCTTAGAAAACACCGTCGCACACCGAAATTGATCAAAAAGGTCATTAATTCGCGGTAAAGGATACTTATTCTTTATCGTCAACTTGTTCAGTTGCCGATAATCGATGCACATTCTCATTGTGCCATCTTTCTTCTTTACAAATAACACAGGAGCACCCCAAGGCAACACACTAGGCCGAATGAACCCACTATCTAGTAACTTCTGAAGTTACGTCTTCAACTCTTTCAACTGTTTCGGTGCCATGTGGTACGAAGCAATAGACACCAGTGTCATATCCACGTACATCTCAATATAAAACTCTACCTCTCTATCCGGTGGCAAACCATGCAACTCATTTAGCAACACCCCGAGAAAATCACAAAATGTCTGTATATCTTGGGGGCGTGCCTCCTTCATATTTGGATTCATGACATACTCCAAGTATACCCGACATCCTCCTTTCATCAACCTTTGTACCTCCATCGCTGAAACAACATTGGACAAGAACTTCACATTCTCACCCACCACCATTACTTCATAATCATCGATAAGCTTCAACAAAACATGCTTGCTTTCACAATCTACTACAGCCCTATGCTCAGACAACCAATCCATCCCAAGAATCACATCAAAACCATAGAAAGGTAACTTCATCATATCGACAGTAAGCACATGACCTTGAACCATTAACGAACACTTTTTATACAACTTCCTAACTATGACCATCTCACCAAAGGAACTTGTCACTTGCACACCCACATCAAGATATTCAACTGGTATATCTAGCAATCGTGCATGCTCGTAAAAGATGTAAGAATGCGTGGAACCAGAATCAATCAAAGAAAGTTATGACAAGGATTGCAAAGTAAAGGTACCTGCGATCACATCCGTGTCATTCCTTCCCTCGCGGTGCGCATACACCCTAGTCGGTCCACCTCCCTTAGGCTGAACTGCCACAACATGAGCAACATTTCTCTGACCTTCCTCCCTACGCTAGAGATTACCTCAGCTGCGCCCACGACCCATTTGAGGCTCAACAGCATGTATCGGTGCCTCTCTTGCGAAATGAGGACAATCACACTTCATATGACCCTGCGAACCATAGTTCCAACAATTCCTAGAATTACCCTAGCATTCTCCAACATGAAGCCTTCCACAACAGCCATACTCAAGTGCTCGGACACCAACATTCTGACCTTGCTGACCATGACCCGTATTACCACCTCTACCACGTCTCTGATCCAGAAAGAATCTCCCTTCTCACTGCCTCTTACCTCGATCTCTTCCACCACCAAAGTCAGCAACTCTCTTCCCGGTACTAGAATTCCCTAGGCGAGAGACCAAACCCAAACTTTGTTCAATGTCCTTGGCACGACTGACCAAGACATCAAAATCTGAATACTCAGAAGCTAGCATATATGTCTTTACTTCCTTCACCAAGCCATAACGGAAACGATCATATCTCTTTTGCTCATCGAGAACCAGTTCAGGGGTGTATTGGCTCAACCGAACAAACTGAATCTCGTACTCAGAAATAGACATATTGCCTTGCACCAAGTCATAAACTCATGCTTCTTTTCATCCTGATAACGAACACCCAAATATTTCTTCCAGAAAGCAACTCCGAAGAACTCCCATGTCACGTTCTTGGGTGCCATCCCCACAATTATAGTAGTCCACCACGAATAAGCATCACCCTGGAGTAAGGATACCACACAACCTAACTTATGCACATTAATGCACTCCATCTGACCAAGGATCCTCTGGTACTCTCCAACCATGCCTCGGAACCCTCCAAAGACAAACCTTTGAACTCGGTACCACCCAAACTACGCAACCGCTCCAAAGGTAAACCAGGGTTAGCCACAGGCTATGGCACTACAACATGCATACCCGCCATTGCAGCCTGAAAAGCTCCCGTGATTGCCTGAACCAATGGTGTCATTTCACCCACAACCTGCCCCTGTCCTCCTTGAGGTCCAACACCTCTCACACCAACTCCAGCTCTAGCTCCGTCTCCCTCACCAACATGTGGAGGAGGAGGTGAGGGCGGTATATCACCCTCATTACGCTCCTCTTCCATCACATTACATACACTCTGTACGAGCTCTCGTCTCGGTCCCATAACGAAACAATATGAATTTCTAGCTTATAAAATGAAACAATTAAAACAGTCGGACCAACTAGATTCCAAGATGCTCAAATTTGAAAATAATCGATTCACATCAATAGTAATAATGGCAATGGGTACCCCAATCTCACCCCAAATCATTAATGAACATATCAACATCATGTTATCAACCACCGTTCATAAAAACATCATGGAATCAACCATCTTAACTCCCAAATTTTTGCAAAACCTGGCTATGATACCAACAAATGTAACCCCCTTGACCTAGTCTAATAACAAGACCGAATCGAGCGAGTCACATGGAGAATATTGGAGTAAAACTCAAAAGTTTCACTTCAATAAACAACCCTTTTTTCTTTTACTTCGCTAGATGCAACTTATTTAACCTAGGTGTGAGAGAAAGCATCGGTCAAAATCTCAACTCAATCGGGCGTCAAATCGACATCTGAATGACTCGTTACGTGAACTAGGGACCAAATTGTAAAACTACACAATTACAAGGATTTTTATCAAATTGATACTATCTGCGCTTAATTATTCGGGTTTCAAGCTCACATGTAAATTTTTAGCTTAAATCGATCAACCAAACATTGCCAATTGCATTCACAAACATTCAGGGTCTAAAACATGAAGATCAAAAACTTTAGAAGATACTTTTAACCAACTTTAACAACCACGGTATCGGTACGCTTCTTCATCATATCGATACGGAGCTCACTGTACCAATACGCTTTGCCTATTTTAGCAATATGGTATCGATACGGTGACCTGAGTATCGATACACTTGGGCTTGTAATGTCACTTTTTGCTCGATTAACAATCCGCAAACCATATTTAAACCCCTAAGCATACTCCTAACATATAACAAACATATTTAAGGATCAATCTTCATCATTTTGCAGTAGAAACATCATTCATATGTGCTATCACAATTCAAATAAAATCTATAGGCATGCATCCTAGCAAAGCAACCACAAAACTTCCAAAAGCTCCTATCAACCAAAAACCAACATATAATGGCCATTTACAACACATATAGACACTATACAAGTGTGCCAAACCAAGGAATTCACAACATGCGTTCCCAAATCCAAAAAGGTATTCTCCCATTGCCAAACTTATTACTACTGAAATGTAAAATCCATACTTGAGGTATGAGCAATGCTTGGACTCTTCTGCTTGCTATTTGGCTGTCCAATCTTTCTACTTATCTGCAATGTTAGGAAAAAAGAGCGTAAGCGATAAGCTTAGTGAGGGCTGCTAAAAAATAAAGCCACTAAAAATGTGTTTAGAAAACCATTTCTTAATAAACCTTTTTCATCATGCTCATAACAAGGCTCATGCTTTAAAACCAAAGCAAATCTCATTGCAAGTTTCACATACTTAAACTTTCCACAAATCTCAATATATCATCTCTTGTATAAATCGCATATACAATTTCATTTCAAACCATAATACAAGTAAACTCATATATTGGCATTCAAGTGACCCGAATAGTTGCTTCGCCATCCCTATACACAAGGAGCTTGTTGCACTTTCCTTAAATAAACACATCGGATATGCGGATACACAATGATGGAGCTTGTTGCTCTCTCCACCAATACTTATGGAGCTTGCTGCTCTCTCCATAAGGCGGATCTCATGGTGCTTGCTGCTCTCACCATTTAAGGATCTTGTGGTGCTGGATGCTCTCACCATAATATACTTCGGTACCCTCAACACAATAGTTGATCAGCTATTGCGGAGCCGAAGGCCACACGCACATGCAAATTTTGCTACAGTTTTAGTGCACTCTCATCCTATTAGTCGACCAATTATATCTGATTATATTAAGCATCATCGCTTGACAATATATACTTTAGAAACATGTTAACCTACTATTTTCAATGCATTAACATAAACCATAGCATATCCCATTTTAAAACACAATCAATGCATAGCATTATCTCATCAAGTTGTAACCTCTTGAAAATCATAAATCAACCTCATATGATAACATGAATCATTTACCAATTCATAAAAACATGCATAACAGTAGGTAACAAAACATTTCCAAAGCATGAGCACAATTAACCAAAATAATGGGAATAACCGAGAAACAAGAGCGAAACATCTCATACTTACTTCTGAGCTTAGATTAGCGTTTTAAGCTTAATCTAAACCCACAAACTTTGCTTTCAAACCTTCGAAAAGCTTTAAAAACTAGTGCCACTCACCAATTACACCTCGCTCGCTTTGCCGAAGCGATTTCAAGCTTCTGCGACGACCACAAAACCCTCTGAAGCTAACGAATCAACATCCTCTGCTTCTTACCAAAGAAAAACAGAGAATTAATGCACTTCATTGCATCAAAACCTCCAGCAACACACAACAACACTTCCGTCTCAACATAAACAAGCTTTCGCCTAACGAAAACAACCGAAAACACCGGTGAAACCTTACTAACTAATCTTCAGCCATTATCCAGTAAGATTAGCAACAAAACAACATCAACATACATCTAAAAACACATCCTCATCACCCCATTATCAACAGCCATAAATTAACCACTTAAACAAGCCATAACCTCAAAGATATCAACATCAAAACTTAGCAACCTACCTAGTTTCAGGATTCCATTGATAAAATCACTTATTCAACATTATCAACCATCCAAAATATCACAAATATCAATCATAAAACCCAGCATTAACAGATCATAGCAAATCTTTATAAAATCCCTCAATTAACATCATTTAAACCAATTTTCCATAGTCATATTATCAAAACCCTTTAGAAATCAATCATAAAATATCACGAGCTTGGGAATTTCAGTAAAGAACCTTTCATTAGAGGAGAAGAATGAAACCTTATCTCCAATGATGACTTTCCCTTCAATTGAGAAGATTTACATGAGAAAACAAAGATAAAAGAACAAAGTTTTGTTAAGAATACATTACGAAACCATTTGTGATTAAAAAGACAAATCAAATCTGATATTTACCTCAAATATTTGAAAGAAAATAAATGTTTGGCTGGAGAGAATTTGAGAGAAAGTAAAAGAGAGAAAATGTAGTTACGTAAAATGTATTTTGATAATAAAGTGAGTAATTAATTCTCTCGACATGTTTTATTTAATTAAAACCATTTAAAAGTCAGCCAATTAAAAAGGAAAACTCTTTATTAGACTCTTGGTCAAATCTCCTTAAAGATTCAAAGTTTCAATCTTTTACGATTTAGTCACTAAAAACAGTTTTGCACATTTTACATTTTGGTCACTAGTCCAAAAATGTCAAACTTCCAAATCACCTTTTCCAATATTGATTTCACTATAATCACATACATATTAAATAAGGATTATAAAATAATTTTCCATATTTTATTCTGATGAAAAACCACTTTTACCAAATTAATCCCGAAACTAGTCCAAACCGCTAAGACTGATTCAATCGAACCCTCAAGCCAACCCGGATAACACCTAGGCCTAAATTCGAGGCGTTACAGAGAGAAAAGGGAAGCTCAAGAGTTTCACCTGCAAACTGAAAGACGCCGGAGAAGGCAAGAGGTTGTCAAAAATAGACCATCGAGGAGTCGCCGGAGTTCGCCAAACACACCAGATGGTACATTTCGATGTCCTTTTCATTTACCTACAAATAAACATATTAAATTAGATCTGAAATGATAATAAAATTTTTAAAAAAATAGTAGCAATTTTCTAGATCTAAAAAATTAGATTCAAAAGAAGTTTGAGGCTTATCGGAGAGTTTTGAGTGAGATTTTAGAGGTTAGTGAGCTTAAATGTTTTGGCGGAGTCGAAGAGGTAGATTAGGGCTTGGTTACAGGTGGTTTAGGCTTAGGATCAGGCGGACATGGGCAGATTTTGTTGAATATGGGTTTAGAATAGGGTTTAGGGTGAAAATTGAAATTTTTGGGGGTTTTTAGGTTTTCAACATGGTGGCCAGAAATTTTTCGACGACGGCGGATGGTGGCAGGAATTGAACCAAACGGCGGCCGGAGCAAGTTCACGGATGACCGAAGTTGCAGGGTTGATCGAAAAAGATGACCAGAGACGACGACCGGTGGCCGGAGTTGCCTCCAGCGGCCGGCGAATAGATCAGGGGAGAGTTACGGTGTCAGTGAAGGATTTGGGTGAGAAAGTATGAAGAACACTAGATGAGTTTTGGGAAAATTTGAGAATTTGATCCAGAAAAACAATAAAAGTAATGAATTTTGGTGTTATGATAGATCAAGTGAGGAAAAAATGAAGAACAAGCAAAGAACTTGTGATGAACATGGCTGTTTGATCCATTTTCTTGGTAAAAATCTGGGTTTTGAAATGTTCGAGTATAGAGGATTTTGAGAAAGTGCATGGGAAGAGAGAGAAAGAAAGGTTGGGAAATGACCGAGTTTAACTCGGTCAAACGCTTTTATGGCTCGGTTAAAATGGTGCCGTTTTTGGCACTGAGTCGGGTCGGATCAATAGAATTCACACCCTACTCCTGATTCTTCATACTTTGGGTTGTCCAGTTTTCCTTTTCATTCAATTTGGTCACTAAATGCTTGTAATTCATCACCTTTTCTTTAATAAGAGTTCAATTTGATCCTGATTTAAGCTTTATATGATTGTTTAATTGTTGTATGTGTGCATATTTTTAAATGGGCATATAGTATACTTGTTTTGGAGATTAATTCACATAGTTTTAACTAATTAGAGCCTTATTATCTTAGGTTCTTTAATTAATTAATTAATTTAAATAGGAAGAAAATTATAGAAAATAAATGAATATTAAATGGAGACTTCAATGTTCTAAGTTGGTTAGTGTCTCATTGCAATGAGATGTTAATCAAGGGGATATTTTAGTTGAATATTTAATATTTCATTTAAACTTAGAACATTGTAATCACACATAGTTTAATTAAAATAAATTAGGGTAAGATAAGTAGTTAGCATCACTAAATGATTAGGAATATTATTAATTTATGGCCTAATATGGATAGTGCCCAAACATTTGGGTGTTATCACATAAATCCCTAAATTGAATAATATTCATAGTTTCTTAATTAATTTAATCAACTAGATCCTTAATTAGGTTTAAACTTAAAATTGACAAGGAAATAAATGGACATGCATTAAAACCTTTTGTGTAGAGATACATTGTGAATATAAATTGAAGTATCCTAAAGTAACTGAATGTTTCAAAACTTATATTTGCTTTAAATGTATTTTCTTGCAAAAGGATATCTCCATTCGGAATAAAATTCAATTAACAAATAAGGATTTAACTAAATTCAAATTATTTCTCGAAATGCCAATATGCCACGTGGAATTAATAAGGTGCCGATAACGAGCATTTGTGGGGGGTGCTAATCCTTCCCCACACGTAACTGACTCTCGAACCCTAATTTTAAAGAAATGAATCTTTGGTTGTTTTTTATGGTGTCTGGTCTACCAAAGTGACCGGTGGCGACTCCAAAATATTTTCAAGATCAAATAAAATGGGTAGTTTTCATGATTAATTAATAAAACTAATTTAATATAAAAATCCTTATTTTCCAAGATTAAATGGAAGTAAATCAATTTTATTGTTAATTAAGTGAAAGACCTGATTTAACATGAAAGGCCCTAATTTTCAAGGCTAAATGAGTTAAAATGGACAAAAACCCTAAAGAGATAAATCGTTAGGCTATTTTCCACACTTCAGTTTTTAAAATGGCCGCGACAGCTTGGCGACTCCACTAGGGACTAAAATTGAGAGTCAAGCTTAATCAATTAATTTCACGTGGCACTTTGGCATTTCAAGCAATAATTTGAATTACTAATCAGAATACTTGTCTGCCAGAAGTAAATGAGACAACTTATGGAAGGGAGATGTGTCTCAGATGAAGGGTCAAGTAAAGCTAAATACTAATCAGAATACTTGTCTACCAGAAGTAAAGGCAATATAGGATCAGTGGGGAGGTGAATTGAATGAGTCATTTAGAAGAGAATTCGGGGATATAGTGTACAGATAGATCAACAGTTACTTAGAGCATTGACACAATTTTGGAATCCTGCATACAATTATTTTACCTTTGGTCGAGTGGACATGACACCGACACTTGAAGAGTATGAGGTATTAGTTAATTGTCCTAGGGTGCAAAGTGACAAGATCTCTACTAGACCAAATAACAACTCGGGCTTCAAGAAGAAATTGGTACTGATTACTGGAAAGAGAAAAGAATGGTTAGACATGAAGATAGCCAATAATGACAGTACTAATCAAAATGAGGACAAACATCGTGTAAATTGGAGAGTTCTTAAAGAGTTGATATTGACAAGTGAAGATGAACCAGTTAGGGCAAGAAGCTTATACGCCTTATGCATATATGGGTTAGTTTTGTTCCCGAGGACTTCAAAGCACATAGATCCGTCAACAATGGGATTGTTCGAGCGATTGGAGAAAGGTGTAAACCTAGTGCCTGCCGTTTTAACTAAAACCTATAGATCGTTGACCACGTGCAAAAGTTAGGAGAATGACAATTTTGGGGATGTGCACAGCTGCTCGAGATTTGGTTCAGGGGACATAGATGGGATACTCCATATAGAGCTATCAGGTATCTTGATACATATTTGCCCGTAGAGGAGCATCTAGCTAGTTGCCCGTCATAGAAAAAGACCGAGAAGCAATGGGAAAAATATTTCAAAAACATGAAGGATGTTGATGTTGTGTGGAGGGCTCCCTGGTTAAACAAGGGCACAACCTTTTTTGTATCAATGCAGAGATAGAGATTGTGTCTCGTTACCCAAGATTTGGGGAGGAACGACTTATTGCCCCCTATTAGTATCCAAACAATTTGGCTCAAGGCAATTCGTACCAGCTACAGTAGGTATGGCAAAATTTGAATATGCACACAAGACAAATGATTAGAGAGGGATGGTAGCACATACTGCAAAAGCATGGGAAAGACCGAGAAAGGTTCAGCCGTATCAGGATTTGGAGGTAATGACGAGATATGAGGAATAGAGGACACAAAGGGTAAACGATACAACCTTTCATGAGATACAGGAGAATGCATGATTGTGTGTTCGATCAGTTATAGAAGCACCATCTGCGTTGGAGAAGCTAAGGCACGATCGAGAATTAGACCTGAAGAAATATGAGAAAGGAATCAGTGACCTTATTGAAGAATTAACCATGGCAAAGATGCAAGTGAGTAAGCATGAAGGAAAGGAAAATGAGTTGATGGAGCAAAACAAAAAGATTAGTCAAGACTTTAAGGAGTTGCAGGAAATCTATGAGAGTTACAAGGCAAAGCAAAAAGGAGGAACAAGTAAGATGGTGCAAAGCTTGCCAGAAAAATTGCATGACATGACAAAAGAAAGAAATAACTACAAAAAGATGTACGAGAAGAGATCCCGCGAAAGTAAGGAGTCAAGCAGCAAGGCTAAGAAGAAGTTGGAAGAAGATCAGGCCCAGAATTTTGATTTAATGTCCTAAGTGTCATAGTTGGAGCAGATGGTTGTGAAATACAATAATGAAGACAAGGTCCAAATGGAACAGGAGAAGGAAGGGTTACAGAAAAAGATATTAGAGTTGGAGAATGCAGTGCAAAGCTTGAAGGAGAAGCTCGCAAGTTACGAGGGAGCACTAAACCAGGAAAACGGAGTATGGAAGGGCAAATATGAAGTTGCACAGCGCACAGTTCGAAGCCAAAATGATGAATTGGTAAGATTCAAGACACAAGTCAGAAGTATTGCCTCGTATGTGCAGATATTGTCAAGACAAGCCATAAGTCTACTGGAACAACCGGATATTGAGCTGGAGCATGGAGAAGCCATCACTCGTTTACTTCATGAATTAGTTAATCTAGGAGTTATGGCTAGTAGTTTTCTATAGAAGAAATTGTATTTTCCATGTATTTGGACCTCCTAGTAAGTGAATGTTTCCAAAAACTAGTTCTTGAATCGAATGCCTCTTTTATTCATGCATTCATGCATTTACAGATTGATGCACTCATATTGCATTTTTATTAGTTTAACAAAGAAAGATTCTATGGCAGTTTTTTTAAACCGCAAACATACTGCATTATTACGGAACACGCCTGTGCTCCAAAACTATTGCTGTAGAAGATAGAATTGCCAGTCTTGAGAATTATCGTGATGAGGTTTAGAGTAGATTTGACAAAATCGAGCAATCTATGAAGGACCATTTTGCTCAGACTCAGAGAGAGATTATCAATCAGCTAAATGCTCTATTAGGACCAAAAGAGTGGGAAAGCTAAGGTTCATGAGGGTGCTTCCAATGACGTGAACGATCAGGCAGAGACATCATCTCACATAAGGATACAACCTGAGGGACTTCCTCCTGTAAAGAAGGTCCAAATCAATTTACCAGGAGCGACGCCTAATCACCTAATGCACATTGGAGCTAATTTTGGAAGTGGAGAGGAAGTTCCTGACTTGAATACTCTGAATGAAATAGAAAAGATCCGTGCAGAAATTGAAAGGAAGTGTAAAAGAATATTGCAAAGCTTTGAAGGATTGCTTGTTGGATATGCAGAGGGTACATGAAACAAGATCGGGTATAGCGGAAATGAGCTTAGTATCTGATCTGATTCTTCCCCTGAAGTTTAAAGTACCTGATTTCGAAAAGTAAGATGGGACCACTTGTCTGAGGGCCCATCTTACAATGTACTGTCGTAAAATGGTTGCACACTTAAATGATAAAAAGTTGTTGATACATTGTTTTCAAGACAGTTTGATTGGTTCAACGGCACAATGGTATACACAGCTGAGCTGCACAAATATTCGATCATGGAAGGATCTTTCTAAGGCCTTTTTGGAACACTATAAACATGTGACAGAGATGGTCCCCAACCGTGTTATGTTGCAAAGCATGGAGCAGAGGAATAATGAGACGTTCCGACAGTATGCCAGAGATAGAGGGATATAGCAGTGCAAGTACAACCTCTGTTGTTGGAGAGTGAGGTTGCTCATATGTTTGTGTCAGAAGACAGATGTGTCAAAAGTCAGGTGTTTGATGAAGTGGATATTTGAACAGTTATACAATGTCGGGATGACCGAGATAGGCATGAAAGTAAAGAAAGAGGTACAGCCTAACGTGTACTGTAAGTATCACCAAGAACATGATCATGAAATTCAACATTGCATAGAGTTCAGAAGTTTAATATAAAAGATGATGGAAAACAAGGAAATAGATTTCTTTGAGAAAGCATGAGAGAAGAAGGAAGTGGAAGTATATGCTTACAAATCTTCTAGAGTCAAGTATGGGATCCATAAGCCCTTGGTTGTTTCTTTCAGGCCTAAGGCTGGAAGCTCGTCTAATGGAAAATCAGCAATGACTCCCAAGATTGTGATTATACCTCACATGCCATTTACTTTCAAAAGTACCCATAAAGTTCCATGGAGCTATGCGGCCATGTGACTACACCTGAGGAAGGTAAATCACTAGAGGAGATGAAATCGTCAGAAGAAACAAAGCCAGAAGAGAAGAAAGATGAAAAAACATACATATAATCAGTAAATAAAGTGGGGTGCTTTACCCATAGTGGTAGGTGTTATTCTCCAGAAACATCAAAAGAAGCAGAGAAATTAAAAGGGAAGGCCATAATAGCTCATGAGAAAATCTTTGGGGAAGAGCTTGCTCCCAAAATAAACGAGCCAGTAACTGAAGAACAAGATCAGAAGTTCTTGAAATTCCTAAAGCATAGTGAATACAACATTGTTGAGCAGTTGGAAAAGCAACAAGCGAGAATTTCTGTACTAGAGTTATTATTAAGTTCTACGGGCACCGTAATGCCCTAATGAAGGTGCTCAATCAGACGTTTGTGCCAAATGATATATCTATGAATAAGTTGGACAGAATTGTGAATCATATACAATTACATTACATTCACTAATGACGAGATCCCTGAAGGATGGATGGGATCCGTAAAGGCTTTGAACATCACTACACATTGCAAGGGTTATGTACTACCAAGGGTATTAATTTACAATGGATCAGCATTGAATGTCATGCCAATAGTCACCTTGCAGAGGCTGCCAGTTGATGATTCTCCTATGAAAACATTTAAGAATACGATAAGAGCCTTTGATGGAACGACCAGAGGCGTACTTGGAAAGATTGAAGTGTCGCTGCTCGTTGGACCTACAGTTTACAATGTGGAGTTTGTAGCAATGAACATCAAACCGACATATAATTGCTTACTGGGAAGACCTTGGATCCACTCGGCTGGGGCAATACCGTCTTCTCTGTATCAGAAGCTCAAGTTTGTATTAGAATGAAAGCTAGTTAGCGTAGGAGCTGATGAGGACATTATTGCCTCAGTGTCCACTGATGCGCTGTATATTTGGATAGATGATAGTGTTTTGGAATGCTCGTTCAGAGCTTTAGAGTTTATAAATGCAACGTTCATCGCTAAGGGAAAGCCAATACCGCGACCCAAATTATCAAACTGCACTAAAATGATAGTCCAGGAAATACTTGGCAGGGGAGCGAGAACTGGCAAGGGACTTGGTAAACAACTCCTAGGATGTTTGCAACCAAAGCCTGTGATAATGAAGAATGACCATTTTGGTCTTAGATTTCAGCCTAGTTCTCAGCAACGACGTAAAAGTTTGAAGAGAAGAGAAAGCCAAAGGAGGGCCTGCCTCTTAGGAAGTGAGGCATTCCCTGAGCCAATGTCTTTCTCGCATTTAACTATTATTTTTAAGTCTCGAGGATTTGAAAATATGGAAAAATAGCTTGAGGAGGTCAATCGTGAAACTGCAAGGCTGCATGAAGAAGAGATCTTTGGTAATGATCTGGAGGGACTATTTGTTAGGGGAATCTTTGAGGGGGCTCAACCTAGAAGATTCTTAGAGAAGATCCATCCATGCTTCCCTGGAGAAGTTCTTGGAAATTGGATGATTGAAGATTTGCCTTTAATGTCTAAGAATAAAACAGAGTAAATACCATGAACCACCTTATAGCTTTGCCCGTGGGTATAAGGGATTGTTTGTAAAGGGTCATTATATCATTTCATTTTAATAAATATGCTTTCATGCTGATTCACAAACGGCAAACATGTTTCTTGTTTTTTACATCCTTTCCAAATGTATATTATTTTCTTTGTAGGTCTTCAACTATTAATAGCATGAATGATCCTGAACCTAATCCTGGAATAGGTCTTGAACGACCAACGTGTCTAATGGAAGTCAAGGAGGTTGAGGATGAAACAGAATATGAAATCCCTGATTAATTACTAAGGTTGGTAGAAAAGGAAGACAATCAGATCTTACCTCACAAGAAAGAGCTAGAGATTCTCAATTTGGGAACGGATGAGGTCAAAAGAGAAGTAAAGATAGGGACTGCTTTCTCGCCAAAAATTAGAAAAGAGTTGATTGACTTGTTGCGAGAGTTCAAAGATGTCTTCGCCTGGTCATATCAAGACATGCCAGGGTTGAACACCGACATAGTGGTACACAAATTTCCCATAAGACCAGATTGTAAACCAGTTCAGCAGAAGCTTAGAAGATTGAGGCCGGAGATGGTACTTAAGATAAAAGAAGAAATACAAAAATAGATTGATGCTGGCTTCCTTGAAGTATCACAATATCCTAAGTGGGTGGCTAATATAGTCCCGGTACTGAAGAAAGACGAGAAAGTACTCATGTGTGTGGATTATAGAGATTTAAATAGAGGCAGCCTGAAGGATAACTTCCCTTTGCCTCACATAGATATCCTGGTTGACAACACGTCAGGACATTCATGGATCTCCTTCATGGATGGATTTTCAGGGTGCAATCAAATAAAGATTGTAACACCCTAAATCATAGCCTAGAAGTATTGAAACCAATTGCTTAAGTTGATAGGTTAATTGAACCTAGAATTTAAGCTAAATTGATTAGTCAATGATCTAATTGAAAGAATGAAAGAACAAAGTAACCAAATTAAGGTGACCAACTTGTAAACTCTAGCAAGTTTAAAGAATGCATGCTAAAGTTTCAATATCCCATAGTTGCCCTTGATTAAGTTAATATTAAGGATAAATTAAGGGCCATATTGGACATTTCACAAATCCAATAACATGGATTAGATGTTGTCATCATCTTCTTCATTATACCATTGCTGAATTGAAGAAGAGAGAAAGGAAAGCTTGAGGGAGAAAGCTTGAATCCATGCCCTACAACCTTGATTTAGCTCCAAATTAAGTCTAGATAGCTTACTGAGTAAGGTAATTACTTGTTTCTCTTGTAAATTTCATGTTTGAATTGAAATGGAAATGTGATTTGAGTGTATAGATGCTGGAAATGTGATGAACATGTAATAGACTCATGTATAATTGTTGGAATCGATCTCAAAATTGTTAGATGACATGTTAGGTTGCATTACATGTTGAATTGTTGTGGTATTATGCTAGAAATTATGTGTAAAGAATGGTGTACCAAAACTAGGTTGCTGGAAATTTGAAATTAGATGTTGATATAAGAATTGAATGGTTAGAACTTGTAATTGGGCTATGGAATTAATGAATTGGACATGATCATGATTTAATAGTGTAATTAAGGTGTTAAAAAAGCTAAATTGTGAGCAACCAATGCTGGAAATGAAAGATAAAAGTATGAACATAGTCATATAGCATAGAAATTGTTTTAGTAAGAACCTATTGTGTAAACATGCAGAATTGAGTTTCGTAATCAAGTTACTCTGTTTTGGATGCCTTGAAAAATGAATTAAAATTGACTTAAACATGTTTAGATGTCATATGAAATGAATTATAGGGCCAAAACATTGGTTAAAATGAATTTAAGGAATTAAAATGTGGATAGGTGCAACCTGCCCAGAATTGCTCTGTTTTGGGCAGTAGCTTTGAAAATTCACCAAAATTTGTATAGATCAAATTCAGGGCTGAAATTTTAATGACATGATCCTTAGTATGTCTACTTTCATTAGGTGAAAACAGAACTGAAAACTGGGTCCTATGCTGGAAACTGTAAATAGAAATAGTTGGACAATGCAAACTGTCCAGGCAGTGTAAATGCCCTGTCTTTGAACAATAAACTGTATTAATTGGCTAAGAAATAAAATGCAAGTATATTATGGTCTTAAAGAAAATTGTTTTAGATTTCCAAAGGTATAAATTAATTGAAATTCTGACATAATAACTGAAAGATATGCTTGTTTAAGCATGTAGTGTTCAAGCTGTCAGGCAGCAGCAGTTAAGCTAGTTGGAAACTATTTTGTACACAGTTTTATTGGACTGTTTTGTAACAGTTTGGGATAATTAGATCCTGCCTAGTCTTGTTTATTGAAATGTTGACAGAATTGTATGTGTATGTCTATATGTATTGAAATGACCTTGTTGCCATGTTGAATTGTCTTGTGTATACATATTGATGAGTGTGTGTAATCATGAATTTGCTAGAGCAAGGAGTGAACTTGGTGGAAGGAGAAAAGGGAAATCATCCAAAGGCTAAGGACAAAGGAATAGCTATACAAGACAATTGCTAGCTTGCTTGGATTGTATTGTGAGTGTAAATAACCGTAGGGTTAGGACTAGGTCCTAACCAACCTTGTTGGCATTTTAACATGATGCATCATGCATATATATAAATATACATGAGTATGACTTGATAAATTGGGGAATTATGATGCTAAATTGAATGTTTGATCCATGTTTGAATGTTCTTGATCCATGTTTGAAATGCTAGCATGTAAATTGGTTCATTGAAGCTTGATGATTAATGCACATTGAATGACTTGTTCTTGTAAAATTGAGACTTGAAATGCTAGCATACATGAAATTGCTAATGTTGAATGATGAGCTAAGGCTCTAATGGTATAAGGACCTCTTTCATGAAAGATATTGCCATTATCTTGCTCGAATGAACACTTAAATAAGCCTTGCTTGTCTTGATCTTGAATATGTAAACTTGAAACATGAAATGTAAGCTTAGATAGCCTTGGTTACTAGTTGTATGGGTAGGAAGGCATGCCTTAGAGTCTAGAGCTCTTGTGTAAGGGTGGACTACGGTCCAGGGCTAAGGCCCCTAATTGGCGATAGACGGAGGGTACGTATGTGGTCTTTGGCGACAGTAGGAGGGTTGACCATCACTACAGTGCATATTGTGGCGACAGTTGGTTGGAGACTCGAATACCTAGCAAGCTAAGAACCAAGGAATGCACCAAGGATTGTGTCAAGGATTGCACTAAGATAATAAACAAACTAAAATGAACTTGAAAATCTTGTTACTTGTTACAAAAGACATGATTCTATTGATTTCTTATTACTTAAGTATGATAGCTTGGTAACCTACCATGTTAATGCAGAATTGAAATCCTTGCTTAGTGCTTCTTGGTTGATCGAATAATATATCTTGCTTATTGCTTCTCGGTTAATTGAATGTGTATCATGCCTATTGAATTCTTGTTTGATCGACTAGAAATCTATGCCTATGTTCACTTGCTTGCTTGTTTGATACAAAAAATGAGAACTACACGAACTTATAACCATCTATTGATACTTCTCTTTAAAGCCTTAGCTAGGTTAAGTTGTTTAAAGACAATACCTACATGAAACTTGACTAGTTTTAGGGGCTAACTCACTAAGTACAAGCTTGTACTTATCACTCTTGTTTCCATCCTTCCCCCAAAATAGGTTAAAGTTGTTGATCGTGCTTGACTTAAAAGCTAGAATCCTTGATCTCGAAGCAATCTCACAAGCAAGAAGAAAAGTATGGCCTCATACATCTTTTCTAGTCTCCTAGGAGGTGTCTTTAGTCTTGTATATAGAAGTAGTGAATCATGCATTTTGAGATCTTGAATGTTTAGTATAAGCATGTTCTTGATGGACCTATCATATAACTAACTATATGACTTTAAGCTTGGTATGTAAACACTTTAAATTTGGTATAAATGTCAATGGTTGCTGCGCATATCTTGTTATTTGAGATGATCTCTATATGTAGTCTAACTTGCTTGATCAAGTATCATGTATGATTGAAATGTAAATGCTTGAATGACATATGTCTAGTGAACCAATCTTGATTGCCGAATAGGAAACATGATTATTGTCTAAGATCTAGCCTTGAATGAAATGAACTATGATGCCTATCATGTCTAATTAAGTTTCAAATGAATCACCATGCCTTGTAATTGAAGTAAAGTATTCAAACTTGATCATCTAGTGTATATCTAAGTCATCGAACGCTCTATAATGAAAATGCTAATGATAAAGTTTAAAATGGGTCACATGGTTGGTTTGTAATGTATTCAAATGGTCTTTCTTGTTAGCTAAGTAATGTATGTTAACTTGTTTGTTAGTTAAGGAACTCATTAATAGGATGAGTTCTTCGTGCTTGCTTGCCTTGTCTTGTCTTGGTAATACTCATGAACCGGGTTTCTTCTAACCTGGGGTAAGGGGTGTTACAAAGATGAACCCAGAGGATATAGAAAAGATAACGTTCATAGTTTTATGGGCCACATATTGTTATAAAGTGATGTCTTTTGGACTTAAGAATGCTGGGGCAACATACCAACGAGCCCTGGTGACCCTCTTCCATGACATGATGCACAAAAAAATTAAGGTGTATGTGGATGATATGATAGCCAAGTCCCAAACTGAGGAGGGGCAAATCCAGAACCTAAGAAATCTATTCCTGAGGTTGAGGAAGTACCAACTGAGACTCAATCTGAATAAGTGCACTTTTGGAGTCACATAAGGGAAACTCCTAGTTTTGTTGTAAGCAGAAGAGGGATTGAAATTGATCCGGACAAGGTAAAAGCAATCCAAAATTTGCCACCACCAAGAACACAAAAAGAAGTTCGAGGATTTCTTGGGAGGTTGAATTATATTTCCCGGTTTATTTCACAGTTGACGGATAAATGTGGCCCAATATTTAGGCTGCTAGAAAAGAATGATCCAAGAGTATGAGATGAGGAATGCCAAAAGACTCTTGACAAAATTAAGAAATACTTGAAAAATGCTCCAATACTAGTTGCATCAGTCCCAAGTAGACCACTCATCCTTTATTTGACGGTCTATAAAAACTCAATGGGGTCCGTACTGGGCAGCATGATGACACAGGGAAGAAAGAAAAAGACGTTTATTATCTGAGAAATTTTTTTACAGAATGTGAAGTTTGATACCTGTTGCGCGTAATAAGTGCTACGCAATTGTGCAAGTATACATGTTGCAAGTTATAGTATAAAAGATATCGTCTCCATAGGGATTGGTGCCACTTCAAGAATCTATTCTCTTGCACTGTAAAAAGTAAAAGAAAACACAAGTAAATGATTATAGGAGTTTTAACTAATAACTAATCTAGAAAGCAAATAAGTAAAAGGCTATGTAATTAGATGAGAGAGATAGGTGATAAGTGTTCAAAAGTACTATTTTCTTACCCTTTTTACTCATATTATTGTTAGACTTAGGCCCATATTAGTTGCATAATTAGCCATTCATGCATTAATCCATGTTTCCTTCCAACGTTGAGCTTGATTACATAACTTGGTAGTTTTTGTGGGAAAAGATGCTGCTTTGGTGTGTTTTGTGTGTATGTGCAGGATCACTTGCCAAAGCAAGGCTAGAGCTAGTTGCCAGGGCAATGCATGAAGGAGAAGCTGAGCTAGTTGCCAGGGTAATGCATGAAGGAGACGCCGAGCCAGTTGCCATGGCAATTGTCGACAAGAGCAAATGTGATATGGTAGTCGAAATTGATGACTAGACAAGCCCAAGATGACGTGGAGCAAAGCCCAAACCCAAAGGAATTTGATTTCCATGCAGAGATTAAAGAAGAATTAAATTCCAAGAAGATAGGAGAAGTTCTAGTAGGAATATAATTATAATAAAGAATTATATTTTTTAAAGATAATTTAATTCCAACTTAACTTCCTCCTCAAAGAAGGACTTTGGCCTAGCCCTATAAATAAGATGGATATTTCGACAATCCATAGAGAGCAAGAGAGTGGAATTTCGACAAGTCCAATGAGGGCAAGATGAGAGAATTTTCGACAAGCATCTAGGGCAAGGAGGATTTCGACAAGCCTCCTTCTTCATCCTTTTCTTTCTTGTTCGATTGGGTTCATGCTAGGGATTATTTATCTTGTGTTTCTTTGGAACCTAGCCATGAACTAAATCTATTTGGCTATGGTTATTGTGTTTTGTGGTTGTGAGAAACTATTGGTTTTTGTTTAGGCAATAAGAGTTTGCACTTTTCTATTCAAGGTTTATTCATTCTTGGTTCTTATTCTTGTTTGCGAGTGAATTGGGAGAGGATCTCATAACTTCATCTATTTATCTAATATCGGGAGAGTTAGATTCAAGAAACGAATGAATATGATCTTTATTCAATCTATTGATGGTGAAGATTAATCCGGCTTAGGAATAAGTTAAGGATTTCAATGGCTAAGAGGAGCGCAAGATTGGTTGTTGTTCACCCTTGATTCACGCAGGGATGTATTATCAAGGCATGCACAAGTAGCTAGAGTTTTGACTTAGGGATAAGAAGAAACCATTGAAGAACGCTCTGCCAAACCTTGAAGGTTGCTGCCCAGACGCCCAAGTAGTTGCCCAACTAGTTGCCCAGGCAACCATCGATTAGTTGCCAAGGCAACCCCGTTGTGCAAGTTTCCACGGCAACTGAGTTGCCCGTGCACTCTTTTACCAAGATGATCCAATCGGCTATCACACCTCAACTCACGATAACCTGGCCTATCTCTCTCTCATTTGATCTCATCTTTTCTTTTACTTTATTGCCTTCTAGTTTAGTTATTAGATAAACTCCTATAATCTTCTATTTGTGTTTTTACTTTTCACAGTGCAAGAGACTAGATTCTTGAAGTGGAACCAATCCTTGTGGAGACGATATCTTTTATACTATAACTTGCAACGTGTATACTTGCACAATTGCGTAGCACTTATTACGCGCAACAAGTTTTTGGCGTCGTTGCCGGGGATTGGCAATAGCGATTTTGTTTTTATTTTCTTGCATTTTTTTTTTTACTTTTCTTGTTTAAGATTCAAAGGGCTAACAAACTTTGGTTTTGCGTTGGTATATGACCAGGGCGAGACCGATTACACCAGAATATCCCTTTGATCCAGAAATCGAACGAACCTTACAAAGACTTAGACGAAGAATAAGAGTAGCAATGGCTAATCAAGACGGCAATATGAATCAAGATGTTCCAGCAGGAGGAGGAGTGATTCTTGCACGAAACAGAACTATTCGAGACTATCTTGAAGAAGATCTTGGTGGACTTAATCCAGGAGTTGTCACACCTGAAATTGAAGCTGACCACTTTGAGTTGAAACCGGTAATGTTTAATAAGATCAACACAATTGGTCAATTTGGCGGCTCAGCAACTGAAGATGCACGACAACATCTTAAATCTTTTCTCGAGATTTGCAACTCGTTCAAAATACATAGAGTCACCCCCGATGTTTTACGATTAAGATTATTCCCCTATTCATTGAGGGATAGGACGAAAGCATGGTTGAATAGCATTCCTGCCGGATAAATAGGATCTTGGACCGATCTTTGCCGTGATTTCCTTGCTCGGTTTAATCCTACAAATTTGATTGATAAGCTTCGTAATAACATTACTTCTTTTCGGCAGGTAGATGATGCATCCATGTACGAGGCTTGGGAGCGATATAGAGAACTTCTACACAAATATCCCCTACACGGATTCCCGATGTGGACTCAAGTAACAATGTTTTACAACGCCGTGAATACACCAACAAGGATGATGCTAGATGCCTTGGCAAACGGCATACTTCTAGATAAGTCACCGGAGGAAGCAATGCAAATTCTAAACAGGCTGGCCAAGAATGATTATCAATTCCCCTCTACTAGAAGAGGAGGAGTTAGACGCCAAGCCACAATACATGAACTAGGATCATCAGATTCAATTTCGGCACAATTGGCCACTTTAACCAAGATGGTCCAGAACATGCAAAAACCAAACAACATACATGAGGTCAAGGTAATGGATTCTTTTTGCGAGTTATGTGGTGATAACCATGATTCTTCTGAATATATGTAGAATCAGGAATCCAGCTTCTATGTGGGGAATTACAATCAGAATAACAATGTGATGTCCAATACATACAATCCAGCTTGGAAGAAGCACCCAAATTTTTCATGGAGTAATCCCAACAATGCTCTAAACCAGAACAATCAGAATGCACAAGCATCGGGATTCCAGCAGAATATGCCACGACAACAATTGCCGCAGCAACAACCGACAACATCTAGTTCTTTCAAAAATTTTCTAAATGCTTTTATAATGAAAACTGAATCTTATATGGCTGAGAATAGTAACTTTATAAAAAGAACTGATGCTTTTATTAACAGGACCGAGATGAGATTGCAAAACCAAGAGGCGGCAATCAAATCATTAGAAAATCAAGTCTGACAGTTTGCTCAAAACCTGAATACTAGACCGCATTGAGGTTTACCTAGCGATACTGAAGTCGCAAGAGGAACTGGCTATGAGCAATGTAAGGCGATCACCACTAGAAGTGGCCAACAACTTATAGAGGCTCAAGCTCGCTCATCAAACAAAACTCCACAAAAAGATCAAGACGCGGCAAAGCCTCAGATGCTGAACCAGGAATTGCCGCGAAAACCGGCAACAAGCATGACTCGGCAACCGACGATAAGGATGCCTCGGAAACTTGCGATAAGCATGCCTTGGCAACCCCAGTTGATAATGCCTCGGCAATTCCAGTTGTCTCAGCAATGCCTTCGATCAGGTTCCAAACCAATGAAAGGATCGAAGATATCTGACTTCCACCACCATTCCCACAAAGGTTCAAGCGACAAAAGCAAGAATATCAATTCAAGAAGTTTCTTGATATCCTAAAGCAAGTCCACATCAACTTGCCATTGGTGGAAGCAATTGAACCAATGCCGAACTATGCCAAGTTTCTTAAAGACATTGTGTCCAAGAGAACAAGGCTAGGAGAGTTTAAAACAGTTGCCGCAATAGAGGGATGCATGGCAATGTTGCACAATCGTATGCCACCTATGTTGAAGGATCCCGGAAGTTTCACAATACCCTGTTCTATTGGAAACCACTATGTTGGGAAAACATTATGCGACCTTGGGGCTAGCATAAACTTGATGCCTAAATCAGTTTTACAGAAACTAGGAATCAGGAAGGCAAGACCTACAACAGTTATGCTACAGCTAGCCGACAGATCCTATGTGCATCCAGAGGGAAAAATCGAGGACATACTGGTAAAATATGATAAATTTATTTTTCCCGCTGACTTTATTGTTTTGGATTGTGAAGCAGATGAGCATGCACCTATCATTCTTGGGAGACCATTCCTAGCAACAAGGAGAACCTTGATCGATGTTGAAAAAGGAGAACTCACAATGAGGGTGAATGACCAGCAAGTTAAACTAAATGTGTTCCAAACACTAAGGCATGCTAATGATCCAGAAGAATGCCAACTTCTTCATGCAACGACAGAGTTTAACTTCGACGAGGAATTTAGTTGTCTCGGCAACTACATTGCCGATCAAGAGGAACCTGAGGAGTATGAAGAACAGGTCAATGAGGAACAACAAGAAGAGGCAAATTGGCTAGTCAATCGACCAGGTACATACTTTGAACCACTGGATTACTCAGGTAAGGAAGGTAAGCTCGAAAAACCCTCTATTGAACAACCACCGATTCTTGAGTTGAAACAGTTGCCAGAGCAACTAAAATATGCATACTTAGGAACCGATAATACATTGCCTGTAATTATTTCTTCTAAGTTGCAGCCTGAGCAGGAAAAGAAGCTGATCAAAATGTTGAAGCTACACAAAAAGGCAATAGGGTGGACAATTGCCGACTTGAAGGGAATTAGCCCGGCAGTGTGCATGCACAAGATTTTGTTGGAAGATGATACCTTCAATTGAGGCCCAGAGGAGACTGAATCATGCCATGAAAGGGGTTGTAATGAAAGAAATCATCAAGTGGCTTGACGCCGACATTATATACCCTCTCTGATAGTACATGGGTAAGTCTGGTATAATGTGTACCGAAAAAGGGAGGTATAACGGTGGTAAGTAATGAAAACAATGAACTCATTCCAACCAGGACTGTGACCGGTTGGAGGGTTTGTATGGATTATCGAATGCTAAACAAAGCCACTAGGAAAGATCACTTCCCATTACCCTTTATTGATCAAATGCTTGATCGTCTTGCAGGTAAACCCTTTTATTGTTTTCTTGATGGTTATTCAGGTTACAATCAAATTGCCATAGCACCAGAAGATCAAGAAAAGAAAACCTTCACATGCCCATACGGTACTTATGCTTTCCGAAGGATGCCGTTCGGATTGTGTAACACCCCGACAACCTTCCAAAGATGCATGATGACACTCTTTTCAGACATGGTCGAAGACTTCCTTGAGATCTTCATGGATGATTTTTCTATTTTTGGTAATGACTTCGACAGCTGCCTCGGCAATTTAGAGAAGGTGTTGGCAAGATGTGAAGAAACTAATTTAGTCCTCAATTGGGAGAAGTTCCATTTTATGGTAGGTGAAGGAATAGTGCTCGGCCACAAGATTTCATCCAAGGGAATTGAAGTAGACAAAGCCAAGGTGGACGTGATCGAGAGATTACCCCCACCAAGTTCGGTTAAAGGAATTCGAAGCTTTCTTGGACATGTAGGTTTTTACAGGAGGTTCATTCATAATTTTTCTAAAATCACTAAACCATTGTGCAATTTGCTTGAACAGGATAAAGTCTTCGATTTTGATGATTCTTGCACCCAAGCATTCGAAACCCTAAAGAAAAAGCTTGCCTCGACACCCATTGTCTTTCCACCAGATTGGACGCTACCTTTTAAGCTCATGTGTGATGCAAGTGATTTCGCGGTAGGAGCAGTCCTAGGTCAACGCACAAGTAAGACCTTCTATGTGATATACTACGCTAGTAAAACTCTTAATAGTGCTCAAGTGAATTACACAACAATGGAGAAAGAGTTACTAGCTGTAGTTTTCGCATTTGAAAAGTTTCGATCCTATTTGATTGGTACAAAGGTAATTGTTCATACGGACCATTCGGCAATCAAATATCTATTTGCTAAAAAGGATGCCAAACCTCGTTTGATTCGTTGGATATTACTTTTACAAGAATTTGATATTGAAATTAAGGACATGAAAGGAACAGAAAATCAAGTGGCCGATCACTTATCATGTTTAGAACGCAATAGGGAGGAGGACGCGGATCTAGAGATATGCGATGCATTCCCGGATGAACAACTTTTAGTTGCCTCGGTAACCATGGACGCGCATGGCTCGACAACCCTCGACGCCTCGGCAACCATGGACACGCACGCCTCGACAACTCTCGATGCCACAGTAGCCCTTGACATGCATGCCTAATCAATTTTGGGAGCAGTCGCCACGGTAGCACATGCCTCGACAATACCCTGGTACGCGGATTTAGTTAATTTCCTTGTTTGTGGTATTTTACCTTATGGCCCTACTCACCAAGGGAAGAAGCGGTTCCGCCATGATGCTAAGCATTACTTTTTGGACGAGCCTCTTTTGTTTAAACAATGTGCAGATCAGGTTATACGCCGATGTGTCCCTAAAGAAGAGCAACAGAATGTACTCCGGCAATGCCATTCTTTACCCTATGGAGGACATTTTGGAGGAACTCGTACCGCGGCCATAGTTTTGCAATCCGGTTTGTATTGGCCAACATTGTACAAAGATGCCAATGACTTTTACAAGCAATGTGATCGTTGCCAGAAGACGAGCAATATCTCTAGACGACATGATATGCCGCTCCAGAACATCACCGAGATGGAATTGTTCGATGTATGGGGGATCAATTTTATGGGACCTTTCCCATCTTCATTCGACAACCTCTACATTCTACTTGTCGTCGACTACATGTCTAAATGGGTTGAGGCAGCTGCAGTTCCCAACAACGATTCCAAGACCGTGCAACGATTCTTGCCGAGAGCAATTATCAGTGACGAAGGCAAGCATTTTGACAACAGACTTATTGCCAAGATGTTGCAATGCTTCGGCGTATCACACAAGATCGCCACGGCATATCACCCACAAACCAACGGGCAAATAGAAATTCCCAACCGGGAATTGAAGGGTATACTCAAGAAAGTTGTAAATCCCTCTAGGAAGGATTGGTCATTAAGACTAGATGACGCACTTTGGGCATATCGCACTGCATTCAAAACACCCTTAGGTATGTCCCCTTTCTGACTTGTCTATGGAAAAACATGCCATATACCGGTGGAAATCAAACACAAGGCATACTGGGCAATCAAGACCGTGAATATGGATTGGGAAAGTGCCGGACAAAAGCGTTTGTTGGACCTCAACGAGATAGACAAATTTCGTGCACTCGCCTATAACAATGCACGAATCTACAAGGAGAAAACAAAGTAATGGCATGACAAGAAACTATTACCACGACAATTCACGCCAAGGCAACTAGTTCTCCTATTCAATTCTCAGCTAAAACTTTTCCCGAGAAAGCTGAAATCAAGATGGTCAGGACCATTCGAGGTAGTCAAACCATTCTCCCATGGTGACGTGATAATCAAGTCCATCACTGAAAAAAATGAATTCAAAGTTAATGGACAAAGATTGAAGCACTACAACGGTGCCCATGTGGAACGTAACAAAGAAGTGGTCACCTTAGGAGATGCATGAGCATGCTCTCATTTCGATATTTTATTTTATTTTATTTTATTTTTAATTTTTTCAAACTATTTAATTTTTATTTTATTTTTATTACTTTCAATTTTTTTAGGATAGATTTATTTTCTTTTGTTTTATCTTTCTTTAAGTTTAAGAATCCCTTTACACATCTTTATTTATTTTCTTTTATTAGTTTATCTTTAATTTTAATCCTTATTTGATTTGTCCTTGAATTGTAGGAAAAGAGTTCAAGATAAAGAGGAATTTTAATCCAAGAAGGAAAATATCTTCAACAAGGAAATTAATGGGCTGAATCTAAGGCTTATATAAAGCCTCCAACTTACCCTAATTAAACCCCCTTGCCGTCACCCTTCCCCTAAATCAAAACCCTCTTTTTCGTCTTTCCAAAAATTAATCCCACCCACCATATTTACTACCTATCTTTTCTATAAAACCCATCACCCTTAACCTATTCCTACTTTTCATCTTGCAACTCCTTAGTTTCTTTTATTTTCTTTTATTTGTTTTTACAAAACTCACAACCAAGATCATCTATGGCATCCAAAATTAAAGTTTTAGTTCATCCAAGTTCCTCCAAAGAACCAAGATACAAGAAGTTTGCTACATCGGTGGTTCAAGAAAGATTTCACTCCAAGTTCGAAAGCCGGAAGATTTACGAAGAACAAGGCTTTGAATAATCCAACTCTCATCAAGATTTTGGCCTTGAACCATTCATCTTCGAGAGGATTGCACATCAAAAGTGGCAAATCTTTTGCCATCAATCGGAACCGGGCAACATCTCATGCGTAAGAGAATTTTATGCTCACTCACCTAACCCAGATAATCCTTATGTTTTTGTTCGTGACAAGGCCATACTCATAAGCCCCAAAAATGTCAACACCTTTTAAGGGCTTTACATTGAGAAGGACGAGCATCAAGCCTTCGTTGATCAAATCATACCCAAGCAACTCGACAAGGTGCTTCAAGAACTCACTCAACCGGGAACTCATTGGAACGACGGTAAATACAAGGGCACGGTAAACCTCCTTCGGCTTAAACCCGAGGCAAAACTATAGAATAAGTTTGTTAAAACTTCTTTAATGCCCACCACATACAATACTACCATTGATATACCACATCTTTTGCTCATACATTCTATTTTGCATAATCGCATCATTAACATTGGAAAAATTATTTGTGATGAGATTTTTGTATGTAGCTCAAAAGATAAGGGTTCTCTTTTCTTCCCTTGCTTAATATCTAATCTTTGCAAGGAGATGCATGTTCCAAGTGAGTTAACCGATGAAAAGGCCCTACCAAAGTCCAGTTGGAATCAAGCACAAATCTGAAAGCTAATGGGAGAGGCACCGGAAAAATCCTCAAGGCCTCCAATTGCCGCAGCAACTCCTGCCGCCCCGACAATCCCTAATGCCCAAGCACCTAATGCCCGGGTAACTCGGCCATCAACCCCGGGACACTTTAAAGCACTCTTACAACCATTGGCGAGCCACCTAAGGCAAATTGAAGACCGACAACTAATGTTCATGCGGTACATGAAGGAGCACAACAATGCCATCACCCAAGTCATCCTAGAAAAGTACTTGGACAATCGTGTGCCATTCCCAATCTTTCTTACCGAGATCCTTGCCCCGACAACCAATGAAGTAGTTGCCCCGGCAACCAATGAAGCAGTCGCCCCGGCAAACGCAATAGATGATGTCGAAACAACCTACATCGTGCCCGCACAAGCAATGAATATTAAATGGAGACTTCAATGTTCTAAGTTGGTTAGTGTCTCATTGCAATGAGATGTTAATCAAGGGGATATTTTAGTTGAACATTTAATATTTCATTTAAACTTAGAACATTGTAATCACACATAGTTAGTTTAATTAATATAAATTAGGATAAGATTTAAGTAGTTGGCGTCACTAAATGATTAGGAATATTATTATTTTAGGGCCTAATATGGATAATGCCCATACATTTGGATGCTATCACATAAATCCCTAAATTGAATAATATTCATAGTTTCTTAATTAATTTAAACAATTAGAGTCTTAATTAGGTTTAAACTTAAAATTGACAAGGAAATAAATGGACATGCATTAAAACCTTTTGTGTTGAGATACATTGTGAATATAAATTGAAGTATCCTAAAGTAACTGGATGTTTCAAAACTTATATTCGCTTTAAATGTATTATCTTGCAAAATGATATCTCTATTCAGAATAAAATTCAATTAACAATTAGGCATTTAATTAAATTCAAATTATTGGTTGAAATGTCAATATGCCACGTGAAATTAATAAGGTACCAATAACGGACGTTTGTGGGGGTGCTAATCCTTCCCTACACGTAACCGACTCCCGAACCCTAATTTTAAAGAAATGAATCTCTAGTTGTTTTTATGGCGTCCGGTCTACCAATGTGACCGGTGGCAACTCTAAAATATTTTCAAGATCAAATAAAATAGGTAATTTTCATGATTAATTAATAAAATTGATTTAATATAAAAATCCCTATTTTCCAAGATTAAGTGGAAGAAAATCAATTTTATGGTTAATTAAGTGAAAACATTATTTAACATGAAAAACCCTAATTTTCAAGGCTAAATGAGTTAAAATGGACAAAAACCCTAAAGAGATCAATCGTTAGGCTATATTCCACACTTTAGTTTTTAAAATGGTCGCGACATACACCTTGTTTAGGCCTTTGGTATCCTAGAGATTCCTCCTTTAGTTTGCATGTTTATTCGGATGCGGATTATGGAGGTTGTAAGATAGATAGAAAGAGTACCTTTGGTACTTGTCAATTCCTAGGTAGTATGCTCATATCGTGGTTTTCTAAGAAGCAAAATAGTGTAGCATTATCTACCACCGAGGCATAATACATTTCGGTCGGAAGTTGTTGTGCTCAAGTCCTTTGGATGAAGCAACAACTCTTAGATTATGGAATTGATGTAGGTATCATTCCTCTTATGTGTGACAATACTAGTGCTATTTGTCTCATTAAGAATCTCATCCAACATTTTAGAACCGAGCAAATAGAGATAAGACATCATTTCATTAGAGATCATGTCTTGAAAAATGAGGTAGTTCTAGAATATGTAGACACCTTGAAACAACTAGCGGATATCTCTACCAAACCTTTAGAAAAATAGCATTTTTGGTCTCTAAGGAGAGAGTTAGGGCTTACTAGGCTTTCTTGAACCTTAGAGCCTTTTTAGTATCCAAAACTTGCTTGAATTTGGTTGATTTCATTGCTTATGTGTTTTTACTCCTATATGCATCTATGCTTGTTGCTAGGGGGAGTATGCATCTATTTTTTCTCTTTCATGTTGTTATCATATCATTTACATTCACATCGATTCGATTAAGTTCGTATTTTTTAGCACCTTGTAGTTAAAAATGTCAATTTCGGCTCAAGGGTACTAATACGGGGTAACGTGTATCGGTACGGGTATCTTGAGACGATTTCGGTATAGGTAAACTTGTACTGGTACGGGTTAAGAATTGGTACAACTAAAAACCGTACCCGTACGTGGTTTCGATACGTACAAGCGACGTATTGGTACGCATAGCCGCTGGTCTTTAAATGAGTCCTTAAAGGGATTTTCCTACTTTAATTCAAACTCTAAAAACCCTAAATACAAAAATCCCCTATATAGACCCATCAAAACCCTTTGTTTATCACACAAATCATCAAATATTTTTTAGGGCTTTTGGTTTTCTCATCAAACCCAAGCAAAATTATCCAGCTTTGTGCATCATCATCTCCTCATTCATCCATAATCCTCATTCAAGGTATAACCTTCTTTTTCTTTTTCTTTTAAATTTCAATTTCTTTATGTTTGTTTACTGTTTTATATCAAAAAATGTATATTTAGTATGTTTATAACATAGTTTTCAAAGACTTTACAAAAATTCTTTCAAAACTAATTTTTTTTGTTAGAATATAAAATTATACTCGTATATTTTTCAACACTGTTTTTCAGTTTTTATTTTATCAAAAATTCTTTTTATACTTGTATATGATTTTAAACTCTATGATATAGTTTTTTTACAATACCTTGATCATTGGATTGTTTATTGGATTGAATGTGATGTTTATGCATACATTGTTTTTGGTTTGATTTTGATTTCAGGTTTTTACTATCGGTCCTTAGAAAAGACAAAGAAAAGAATTGGGACAATCTTCCGATGCTCCTAATCCCAATCCCAAAAATGATGGTACAAAACCCAACCTTACCCATATTTTCAAAAAAATTGAATGAACCTCGTTATCCTAATACCATTGATCATTTTAAACGTTACCAAAATTTTAAAATCCGTCATGAGCGTGTGGTTTCTATCTCTTTCATGTCTTCCGAACAATTTAATTTTACATATATTGATTTAATGAATCAATGAAAGTTCATGAATTTTTTGAGCATACCCGACATTTTATACTGAAACCTTGTCCTTAGTTTTTACTCTAATGCCCGGTGTATTTATAACCAAGATAAATCCGAAGTTAATGTTATTGTATCTTACCTTATGGGAAAGAAATTTCAAATTGATTCCTTTGTTTTAGCAAACTTTTTGGGTTTTGAGTATGTGGGAATACATGATGAGGACTATTTGGGACATGTTCAAAATGGCTCCGTGACCGTGCTTGATGCTTCCGATCGCTTCCTTCACCTCCTTATCACTTGGTGGTTTCGACCATCCGATATAAATTCTCCACGATCTACCAAGTTGGTGACTTTTGGCTTTGTTGCTTTCGTGAAGATAAGCGTCCTAACCTTGCTCAAATTATGTTTGCTGAGATTGTCTTCGCTATGCAAAATCACCATACTACTCTTGTTTCATCCTTCACCTATGGCACCGTTTTGAGCTACTTGTTTCACAAGATCGGTATTGATTGCTCTTATGATCTTTTTGAAATCTCACCGATCCTATTAATGAGTGTTCCTGTCACCGAGCCAAGTCCACTATTTATAATGGACAATGGATCCGTGTTGTGAATCTCCCTTAAGATGCTCAACCCGATTCGATTGTGGCTCGTCAAGCGATTCCTCTTGTTCTGGAAGCTCCGGTTGCTCAACCTTTCCTTGATACACTTATGGCTTATATTGATGGGAAGTTTGCTTCTTTGGATACATCCATGACCTCGGGCTTTACTACTCTTGACACCCGTTTGACATCCTTGGAGGCTAGAGTTACCTCGATCGAGAATCGTTAAGCTTCGATGGATATATCTCTCACCACTTTTCATGGAGAATGGTGACAATCTCTTGGAACAAATTCCTTGAATGAAGATGAAGATGAGGACGATGAAGACACTCCTTAGGCTCTTGCATTTCAAATCATATCATACTAGGATTTAAGTTTTATGCACCTATGTCTTTTGTTTCATGAACTCTTATGCTTTATGTTTATGTTTTGGTTTATGTTTTTAGGTTTAAAGTTGGATTTTAATGTTGCTTTGAATATTATGCTTTGAATTTTAATGATATCTATGTTGTTTCCTTTTAATGCTTGGAGCTATTTATTGATTATATCTTGCTTTATCATATCCCATTGATTTTGATCTAACAAAAATGGGAGAGGAAATTGAGATCAAATATTTTAAAAAGTTTTTCAAAATCAAATCTTTTAACCTTAAAGAAATGGGTGTTTTTTTTCAAAACTTACTTAAAAATTTACTTTGGTTTTGTTATATCAAAAAGGGGAGATTGTAAAATTAATATTTGATTTTGATATAACAAAGAGTTTAAGGACAATTTTGTAAACTTGAATAAATTTAGTATTCAAAAAGCCTCACAAAATGATAAGGATTTGAACTTAAGATGGTTTCAAGTCAAAAACTTAAAACCCAAATATTTTCTAAGTGTTTTGATACTCAAATAACCAAAATCACACAAGCATATTGATACGCCCTTAGGTGTTTCGATACAACTTTTGGCTACTAGAAATTTAATTGCAAAAACGTATCGATAGAAGTGTGCCTATTTCGATACGACCTTCAACCTGAGATTATGTTCTTGGTTACGAGTATCGATACGATTTTCAGCGTACTGATACAGGGTGTTAAGTTTTTCAAAATCTTTATAATAAATTTTTAACTGTTACCTTGTCAGTTGTTGGAATCACCAAACTTTAAAAAGTGGTTATACCATATCGATACATTTTTAATTGGACTTTTTCCTCAAATTCCAATGAGCAAATCCGTACCGATACGACCCTTACCGTTTCAATACGCCCCTATTTTTATACACTACTCGTTTCGATCCACCCTCAAGCGTATCGATACCCCTTTGTACAATGACTATTTCTTTTCATGACAAGTACCGATACGGGAGATCGTGTACCGATATGGTAACATACCAAACAACATTTAATGCGGGAAAATGCAGCTCAACGACTCCATTGATGATCCCAACCACCCAAACGGTTAAAAATCAATGAGAAGGTATAAAATTAAGTCCCCAAAGCTTCAACAACAAAAAGTCAACAAGTCTTAATCATTCAAACACAAATCCAACAATCTTGAGCCCGTTAGAGTCAAATTTCTTGTAACCCACTTGAGTGATAAATTTGTATTCATTTATTTCAAGTATTGGGCTTTTGAGTGTACTTGTAATTGGGTAAACATATTCCTTTGTGAATATTTCTTTGTTTGCAAACAACTTCTTGTAAGAGAGTGAACTTGATCAAGCTTTGGGTAGAAAACTTTGATCGTGTAACGGTTTCCTCCTAAGCCTAGAAAAGGAGACGAAATTCTTTTGTGAATTTGTTGAAAATCCTTAGTGGAAAGCTAAGATAGTGGACGTAGACCTTGTTAGAAGGTTAAACCACTATAATTCCTTGTGTCCAATTTTTTCCATTTCTCATTTGCTTCCACCAAAATTTTTATTTGTCAATTCACCCCCTCTTGGCCTTCCACAACCGATTGATTATCTCAACAATACAAGACTACCCCTAATTAAATTTTAAAATTTCATCTTCTACCGTTCAAAATCACGTCTCATATTCTAAAACCAAAAGCTTTTCTTCTGTACTTCAAAAAATCCATCTAGAAAATTCAAATTAAAAAACCAAATCCCTAATTTTATGACAAATCAAACCCCTATTTATGATAAAGTTAAAATAAATATGAATTTTCAACTCGAATATCTCAATTTTTTTTACTTGAACAATTTGACTCGATCTGAATTTTATAAAATTGATTTGTTTAAAAAAATTCAAATAAAGTTTGAGTTATAAAATAGGATTTTTCAACTCGAGTAACTCGAATATTGTTTACTCCAGCTCGATCAAATTCTCACCCCTATTACTAATATTTCTATGCACATGTATAGTTGTATTTCTATATATGTGCATGCTTGGGTATTGCTATGATCTGATATAGTTGTTGGATACGCGTATGTATTCGGTTTTGGTACGATAATTTTTTTTATGTTACTCGGACTTTTTGAGGATAGATTGTATTATCTTTAATTCCATCATAATTTTTAAATATATTTTATGAGGAAAAATTTGATATACAGTCCATGTAAACAAACGCTTACACATGTTTTTCAAATTTAGGGGTTAGGGGTTTAAGTTATAGGGTTTAGAATTTAAGATTAGTGTTAAGAATTTAGGGTTTAGGCTATTAGGGTTAGGAATTTAGAATTTGTGTTTTATAAGGTAAAAACACATGCTTGTGTAAAATTAGTTTTACACAACCTATGTATCAAAGTACCCATATTTTATGTATACAATTTCTTACGTTTTTTATTTTTTTCATTCATAAAAAATAGTCATACATACGTATAATAATTTAAGTTATTATTTTAATTAGTTTTGTACTTTAAATATTTTTATTTTTATAAATTTATTGTATTAAGTTTAAAAATTTAAATCTTTTTAAAATAAATAATATCCCATAACAATAATGTTGAGATAATCAATCAATGGTGGAAGGCCAAGAGGGGTGTAAAATTGCAATTAAAAATTTGAAGGGAAGCAAATAGAAAATGAAAAATTGATGACACAAGAATTTATAGTGGTTCAAGCTTCTAACATGCTCTACATCCACTACCTTAGCTCCCCACTAAGGATTTTAACACAATTCACTATGAATTCTTCCACTCTAGGATTAGGAGAAAACCGTTACAAACGATCAAAACTTTCTACCCAAACTTGATCAAGATTCAATCTCTTACAAGAAAGGATGGCAAATGAACAAATACCTCCCAAAGGTGAATAATTTGCCCCAATTACAATCTCACTCAACCCAAACTTGAAATAAAATAAATACAATTTGATCACTCAAGTGGGTTACAATGGATTTGACTCTAATAAGCTCAAATGGTTGGATTTTTGCTTGAATGTTGTTCAATAGTTGTTGTAGCAGCTTTGGAGACTTGAATTTATACCCTCTCATTGATTATTAACCGTTTGGGTGGTCGAGGTCATCAATAGAGCCGTTGGGGACCATTTTCCCGCAATAAATGTTGTTTGGTGACACCTTATCGGTACATGAAGAGCCGTATCAGTACCTATCAAAAGAAGAAAGAGCCATTTTGCAATAGCGTATCAATACGCTTCAAGGCATATCGAAACGGATAAAGAGTAAAAATAGGGGCATATCGATACAGTATAGCCGTATCGGTATGGTTTTGGCTTACTGGAATCTGAGATGAAAGTTTGACAAAAGTTGCATCAGTATGCCTATAGAGCGTATCGATACGGATTAACAGATTTTTGAGGTTCACTGATTCCATCAACTGACAAAGCAACAGTTATTCAATAAATGCTAAGATTTGAAAATCTTAAGACCTTGTATCGATACGGTGGAGACCGTATCAGTACGCTTAAGAAAGAACTTAAACCAGATGAATATCGTTTCAAAACGGACTTAGTCGTATCGATACGCATAACCTAAAATACAAGCTCAGATGAAGGCCTTATCGAAACGGGCATAGCCGTATCGAAACGGTTTGCAAAATTAAAATTCAGTCGTGAAAATTCGTATCGATACGCCTAGGTATATTTGTTGAATTTGGCTTTGAAATACTTAGAAATATTTTTGGGTTTAAGTCTTAGACTTAGAAAAAAATTTATGTCATTTTGTAAGACTTTTGAATACTTAAAAACTTATTTTCTTTTATAATTCGATCCTTAAACAATTTGTTATATCAAAATCGAATATAGGTTTTACAATCTCCCCTTTTTTGATATAAGAAAACCAAGGTAAATTTTTAAGTAGTTTTGAAAAAATATACTCCCCCTTACTTAAAAAATGCTCTTTCTTTTATTTCTTCCCCTTTTTGTTAGATCAAAATCAATAGGATATAAGTTAAGGAATTTATAAACAATAAAGATACTTCAAGCATAAAAGGAAACAACATAATTATCATTAAAAGATCAAAGCATAATTCAAAGCAACATAATCAAATCCAACTTAAATCCTAAAAACATAAACCAAAGGAAATAAAATCAAAGCATAGGAGTTCAAAAACATAAAGACATAGGTGCATAAAACTAATCCTAATATGATATGATGTGGCATGAGATGCAAGATGCCTAAGAATCATCTTCATCTTCATCTTCTTCATCCTCTTCATCTTCATCATTGGCATTGGTTCCATGAGATTGTCACCATTTGCCATGAAAAGCGGCAAAGGATATGTCCATAGAAGTTTGGCGATTCTCAATGGCAAGAACTCGCTCCTTCAAAGAAGTGAAACGAGTGTCGATAGCGGCAAACCCGAAAGTCATGGTAGTATCTAAATATGCAATATTAGTGCCCAAAGTAGTAAATTGCTCGGTTATGAAGGCCATGAAAGCATCATTGGAAGGTTGAGCAACCCGAGCTTGATGAACCACTTGAGGGGCCACCAGAGCGGGTTGAGCACCTTGAGGAAGATCAACAATACGAATCCATTCTCCATTATGATATGTGAACTTTACGCGATTGAGAGAACGCTCAATCAATTGTCTCGGTGAGAGGTTCGGCAAGATCATGAGTGCAATCGATCTCCAACTTATGGAACAAGTAGCTTAAGGCGGTGCCATATGTGAAAGATGAAACATGGGTTGTGTGGTGATGTTGCACAAGGAAGACGATCTCCGCAAACATAATTTGAGCAAGGTTCGGACACCTACCCTCACGCAAGCAGCGGATCCAAAAGTCATCAACTTGACGGATCGTAGAGAACTTCCCACCGGATGGTCGAAACCACTAAGTGATCATGAGGTGAAGGATGCGATCTTGAGCGTCAAGAACGGTTACAGAGCCACCGAGAACATGTCCTAACGAGTCCTTATCATCAATCCCAATATCCTCGAAACCAAAAACATTTGCTAAGGTTGAAGAATCAATTTGAAATTTCTTTCCCATGAGATAGGATTCAATAGCAACAACCTCGGACCTACCTTGGTTGTAAACACACCGGGCATTTGCGTAGAAAATCAAAATAAGGTTTTGGTATAAAAGTCCAGGTATACTCTAAAAAGGTATAAATTTCCATTGATGCAAAATATCAAGGTATTTGAATTGAAAATGTTCGGAGGATAAAAAAGGTATTGAAATAGTGCGCTCACGATGAATTTTAGCACATTGGTGTTGTTTAAAGTGAGCCATTTCATTTGGAAAACGAGGTTCATTAAAACAATATTGAAAATATAGGCAAGGTTGGGTTTTGTACCATCATTTTCAGAATTGGAATTAGGATTTGAGGAACTAGAACCGATTTCTCTTCTTGGATTTTTTAGGACCCATGGTAAAACCCTGAAAACAAATCAAACCAAAAAACAATGTAAGCATAAATCAACACATTCAATCCAATAATTAATCCAATGATCAAGGTATGGTTAAAAAACTCTATATAATATGGTTGAAAAAATATACAAGTATAAAAATTTTTGGTAAAATAAAATTTGAAAAATGGTGTTGAAAAATATACTATATATTTTTATATCAAACCAAAAATTTTCAGTTTTGAAAAAGTTTTTACAAAATCTTTGAAACCCATAATATATACATACTAAATATACAATTTTGAATCAAAAATAGTATATATATATATGAACGAAATCGAAAAGAAAAGAAAAAGAGTTTATACCTTGAATACAGGATTATAGATGAATTAGGAGATGATAATGCACAAGCTTGATGATATAGCTAGGGTTTGATGAGAAACCCAAAAGCCCTCAAAATATTTGATGAATTGTGTGAAAAACAAAGGGATTTGAGATGTTTTCATAGGTAAAATTTGTATATAGGGTTTGAGAAAAAAAGGTGTTTGATTTAAAGTTGGAAGCCCTTTTTTAATGCTCATTAAACTGTTCAGCGGCTACGCGTACCAATACGCCATGTGGAGTATCGAAACACAATACCAAAACGATTATCAACCGTTTCGATACGCGGCACTGTATCAATACAATTAAAGCTGTACCGAAATCCATTGAAGAACCTGTATCGATACGCGAAACACTGTATCGATACACTTGTGCCAGAAATGTCATTTTGGCATCAAGTTGCTCAAAAATTCAATTTTACTCGAATAGAAATGTATGTGTATGATATATGAACATCAAGTATGATCAAAAATAGATACATACTCCCCTTAGCAACAAGCATAGATGCATACATGAGCAAAAACACATAAGCAATGCAATCAATCAAATTCAAGCAAATTTTAAAACCAAATAAAAAGGCTCTAAGGCTCAAGAAAGGCTAGTTAAACCTAACTCTCTCCTAAGAGACCAAAAACGCTCTTTATCTAATGGTTTGGTAAAGATATCCGCTAGTTGATTTAAAGTGTCTACATATTCTAGAACAACATCATTTTTCAAGACATGATTTCTAAGGAAATGATGTCTTATCTTTATGTGTTTGGTTCTAGAATATTGGGTAAGACATATGGCACTAGTGTTGTAACACTTAAGAGGGATGGTAACTACATCAATTCCATAATCTAACAGTTGTTGCTTCATCCAAATGACTTGAGCACAACAACTTCCGGCCGATATGTATTCTACTTCGGTGGTAATAGTGCTACACTATTTTGTTTCTTAGAGAACCAAGATATAAGCATACTACCTAGGAATTGACAAGTACAAGAGGTACTTTTTCTATCTATCTTACAACCTCCATAATCCGCATCCGAATAAGCATGCAAATCAAAGGAAAAATCTCTAGAATACCAAAGGCCTAAACAAGGCGTATCTCTAAGGTATCTAAAGATTCTCTTAACAGCTATAAGGTGTGATTATCTAGGACTAGCTTGAAATCTAGCACACAAGAAAACACTAAACATAATGTCGGGTCTACTTGTAGTAAGATAAAGCAAAGATCCAATCATAGAGCGATAAAGCTTTAAATCAACACACTTACCTCATTTATCTTTGTCAAGCTTTGTAGAAGAGCTCATTGGTGTGGCTTGAGGTTTCACATTCTTTAAGCCAAACTTCTTGAGCATGTCCTTAATGTACTTAGCTTGATTGATGAAGATGGTATCCTTCCTTTGTTTGATTTAGAGTCCCAAGAAGAATGAGAGCTCCCCCATCATGCTCATTTCGAACTCACCTTGCATTAATTTAGCAAAATTTTGGCAAAAGAACTCATTAGTAGAACCAAAAATTATATCACCAACATAGATTTGAACTACTAAAATGTCTTTGCCATTTCTTTTGATAAAGAGAGTAGTATCCACATTTCCTTTGTTAAAACCTTTTTCAATTAGAAAACTTGATAATCTTTCATACCAAGCTCTAGGAGATTGTTTCAAACCATATAAAGCTTTTGAAAGTTTAAAACCATGGTTTGGGTATTTTGGATTTTCAAAACTGGGTGGTTGTTCTACATACACCTCTTCATTGATAAAACCATTTAGAAAAGCACTTTTGACATCCATTTGAAAAAGCTTGAATTCATGATAACATGTAAATACACGAAGCATCCTAATACCTTTCATTCTAGCTATGGGTGCATAGGTTTCAACAAAATCAATTCCTTCTTCTTGAGTGTAACCTTGAGCAACAAGTCTAGCATTGTTTCTCACTATGTTACCACTCTCATCTACTTTGTTTCTAAAAACCCATTTAGTTCCTATGGTAGACTTATTACTAGGCCTATCAACTAATGTCCATACTTGACTTCTCTCAAATTGATTTAATTCCTCTTGCATAGCCAATATCCAAAAATCTCTTTTAATGCTTCTTTGATATTTTTAGGCTCAATGCATGAAATAAATGCAACATTGCGAGCATTTTTAGGAGATAGTCTAGTGGTTACCCCATTGGATGGATCACCCAAAATCTCACTACCTTTGACATAGTTGAACTCCCTTGGGTAGCTCACTTCCTTTTTCTCTAGATTCATGTCCTTCAAGGCTTCTAGAGGTGGATCTTGTGCTTCTTCTTCTTTGGTTGGAACTTCATCCACCTTTGATGTTTTTCCTCCATCAATGGCATCAAAAGTTCCTACATCATCATCATCATCATCATCACAAGAATCCTTCCTCGGAAGAAGGTTATCATCGGAAACGACATGTATAGTCTCTTCAACAACCAAAGTTCTTTTTATTAAATACACATAGGCTTTAGAATTTAAATAATACCCTAAGAAAACAGCTTCATCACTTTTAGAATCAAATTTGCCCAAATTTTCTTTTCTATTGTTCAAAATAAAACATTTTGCATCCAAATGGATGAAAATAGCTAATGTTAGGCTTTTTGGATTTTAAAATCTCATAAGCAGTTTTCTTTAAAATTAGCCTAATCATTACTCGGTTGACAATGTAACAAGCGGTATTGGTGGCTTTCGCCCAAAAATACTTTGGCAAATTGTTTTCACAAAGCATGATTCTAGCCATTTCTTCTAAAGTTTGATTTTTCCTTTCAACGACCCCATTTTGTTGAGAAGTGAAAGGAGCGGAAAAATTATAGCTTATACCATTTGAGTTACAAAAATCCTAAAAACTTAAATTTTGAAATTCGATACCATGGTCACTTCTAATATGGGAAATAGATTGACCCACATCATTTTAAGTAATTTTTGAAAAAGTGATGAGTTTTTCTAACGCTTCATCCTTGGTACTTCATAATAGAACCCAAGTGTATCTAGAGTAGTCATCTACTAAGACAAATGCATATGATTTTCCACCCAAGCTCATTGTCCTAATAGGGCCAAAAAGATCCATGTGGATCAATTGTAAAACTCTACTAGTTGAAACATCATTAATAGGTTTAAAAGAAACTCTTTTATGTTTGCCTTTCGCACAAGCATCACAAATTTTATTAATAGAAAACTTTATTTTTGACAAACCTCTTACTAGATCTTTTGAAACCAATTTTTCTAAAACACTTATGCTTGCATGCTCTAGTTTTCTATGCCATAGCCATGAGTCATGTGCATCTTTAGCAACAAAACATGCATTTGACATATGAATGTCATCTAAATGCACCATGTAAATGTTTCCTATGCGATTACCAATAAGCACAATTTCGTTAGTTTCAATGTTTAAAAATTTTCAGCCATTTAAATCAAAAAGAACATTGAAACCTTTATCACAAAGTTGTCTTATGCTTAAAAGATTATGTTTTAGACCGTTGACATACAAAACATTGTCAATGAGAATAGAAGAGTAATTACCAATAGAACCAATTCCTTCAATGTGGCCTTTGGAGTTGTCACCGAAAGTTACTACTCCTCCACTCTTTGGCTTTAGTTATAAGAACTGACTCTTGTCACCGGTCATATGTCTTGAGCATCAACTATTAAGGTACCATGAATTTGGACATGTAGCTTTGGCCTTGTAGCAATGCTCCCTCTACAAACAAAGATTAGGTCTTGATTTTTGGTACCCAAATCATTTTAGGTCCATGAGTATTAGCTTCCAAAATCTTGGTTCCCTTGGGAATCCAAGAAGCAATAGCATGAATATCATTAGAAGCAATTAGGTCATTAGGAACCTAAACACTTATAATCCTTTACCTCTATAGGGCCTTTGGAAGCCTCTTTGTTTGTAACCACCAAGGTTCTTTTTCACATAGTTGGGTTTTAAAGATTGTCCTTTTCCAAAACTAGATTTCCCAACTTTTTTCAAGGAAGCCTTGAGATCATTCACCACCTTGTGGTGATGATCATGAAACTCGGAAAGAATCTTGTTTAAATCAATATTTTCTTTTTCAAAATAGGTTTGATTTTCTTGTAAATCAAGAAACCTTCTTCTCAAGTTCTGAATTGGTTTTAGATAAGGAATCATTTTGGTTTTTCAAATCTAGGATTATTTTTTTGTTTCTCAAAATTTATTCCTTATACTTTTCAACCAATTCGTCATACACCTCTTGCAACTCATCATAAGCTTCTTGAAGCTCATCGAAAGTAAAATCAAAGATGATCAATTAGAGGTTACCTTAGGATCTTCTTCAAGGGACATGAGGCAAAGATTGGAAACTTCTTGCTCCTCTTTATCGAATAATTCCTTATCACTCCAAGTAGCAACGTTTTCCTTGAGCTTCTTCTTCTTCTCAAAACTTTTCCATTTGAGTTAGGGGCATTCGGTTCTTATGTGCCCCAGCTTCTTGCACTCAAAGCATATGAGTTGGTCTTTTTTCTCCTCCTTGTTCTTGTTCTTGAAGTCTCCTCTTCGATGAATTTTTCTCCCTCTATTGGAATTCATGAACCTTGTGAACCTTTTAGCTAGCATAGCCATCTCTTCATCTTCTTCCTCACTCAAATCACTCTCCTCAAAAGAAGCTTTGAGAGTAATTTCGAGTTTCTTCTTCTGTACCTCTTTCTTCTCCACCTTCTTCTCTTCTCTTTTCTCCATCTCTTCCTTGTGTCATGATCTCATGAGTAAGAAGAGAACCCATAAGAGCATCGAGTTTCAAGGTCTTCAAATCCTTTACCTTGATGATGGCGGTCATCTTCCCATCCCATGACTCGAGAAGGGAGTAGATGAGATTTTAAACAAGCTTGTCTTTAGGGATGACCTTTCTGAAGCCTTTAAGACCATTGACGATGATGGAGAATCGATCGAACATTTTGGTGACGCTCTCATCGGGCTTTATCTTGAAGTTCTCATAACTCAAGTTAAGGAGTCTAATCTTGGTCTCATTTACGTTGTTGGTGCCTTCATAGGTGGTCTCGAGCTTGTCTCACACCTTTTTTGCACTTGCACACGAAGACATCTTCGAGTACTCATCGTGTCCAAGGGCATAAAATAGCATGTGCAAGGCCTTGCCATTTACTTGCAACTTCCTTCTTTCTTCATCGGTCATTTCTTGCTTGACCTTGGGAACTTGCATTTCTCTTTCTTGCTTCATCGGGATAGATGGTCTGTCTTCGATTACATCCCCAATGAGATAATCGTTGGATTTGATGAATAATCTCATTCGGTTCTTCTAATACGGATAGTAGTCCCCGTTGAAGAAGTGAGGTTTAGTGGTAGATTGTGACTCATACATGTTGTGGTCGAAAGTAGACGCCATGGCTTGAATGAAGATTGATGTATCTATCCAAAAATTGACTCAAGAGGATGTTAATCCTTCCAATGGTTGTAGCTCTGATATCAATTGTTAAGATAATCAATTAATGGTGGAAGGCCAAGAGGGGTGAATTGGCAATTAAAAATTTGAAGGGAGGCAAATAGAAAATGAAAAATTGATGACACAAGAATTTATAGTGGTTCAAGCTTCTAACAAGCTCTGCATCCACTACCTTAGCTCCATACTAAGGATTTTAACACAATTCACTATGAATTCTTCCCCTTTTCTAGTATTAGGAGGAAACCGTTACAAACGATCAAAGCTTTCTACCCAAAGCTTGATCGAGATTCACTCTCTTACAATAAAGGATGGCAAATGAACAAATACCTCCCAAAGGTGAATAATTTGCCCCATTACAATCTCACTCAACCCAAACTTGAAATAAAATAAATACAATTTGATCACTCAAGTGGGTTATAATAGATTTGACTCTAATAAGCTCAAAGGGTTAGATTTTTGCTTGAATGTTGTTTAATAGATGTTCAATAGTTGTTGTAGCAGCTTTAGAGACTTGAATTTATACCCTCTCATTGATTTCTAACTGTTTGGGTGGTTGAGGTCATCAATAGAGCCGTTGGGGACCATTTTTCCCGCAAAAAATGTTGCTTGGTGACCAACCGTATCAGTACACGAAGAGTTGTATTGGTACCTGTCAAAAGAAGAAAGATCATTGTGCAATAGCGTATCGATACGCTTCAAGGCGTATCGAAATGGATAAAGAGTAAAAATAGTGGCGTATCGATACGGTATAGTTGTATCGGTGTGGTTTTGGCTTACTGGAATTTGAGATGAAAGTTTGACAAAAGTTGCATCGGTACGCCTATAGGGCGTATCAATACGGGTTAACTGATTTTTGAGGTTCACTGATTCCATTAATTGACAAGGCTACAGTCATTTAATAAATGTAAAGATTTGAAAATCTTAAGACCTCGTATCGATATGGTGGAGACCGTTTCGGTACGCTTAAGCAAGAATTTAAACCCAGATGAATATCGTATCGAAACGAACTTAGTCGTATCGATACACATAACCTAAAATACAAGCCCAAATGAAAGTCATATCAAAACGGGCATAGCCGTATCGAAGCGGTTTGCAAAATTAAAATTCCAGTTGTGAAAAGTCGTATCCATACACCTAAGGTGTATCGATACGTCTGGGCGTATTTGTTGAATTTGACTTTGAAATACTTAAAAATATTTTTGGGTTTAAGTCTTAGACTTAGAAAAACTTTTATTTTGTTAGAGTTTGAATACTTAAAATTTTATTTTATTTTACGATTTGGTCCTTAAACAATTTGTTATATCAAAATCGAATATAGGTTTTACAAATAAAAATTATCAATAAAAAATATGAGAAGAAGGATATAATGGTAAAATAATTTTTCTTTCCTTCTAATTTTTCATGTACCAAGCAATGGAGATGAAATAAATATATTTTCCTTCCAGTTTTCTATCTTCTCAACCAAACATTTCAACGAAAAGAAAAAAAAATATTTTCTATCTTTTCACTTTTTCACCCTTTCAATTTTCCATCCTTTTAATTTTCTTTTTCTCTACCAAACAAAGCCTAAAAGTTATTTTCTAATGTACGAGAAATTATATCATAACCGTTACTATTTATCACTTAGGAAATGGACCCGACCAATAAGATTAATACGTCTCATTTAGTTTTTATATGCCAACATTTGTCCATATCATATATTCATTTTTTAACTCTAAAGAGTAAACACAAAAAGTAAAAAAAAAATTGTGATGATAAAAAACATATATTCGTAGCTGCAGTGGAAATTTGTAAATTTCCCAATAAAAATAAACAAATAAACCAATTCATATATAAACAAATAAACAAAGTGTAAAAACCAATATATCCAGATTTCTATGAATTGAAGTTGGACAATCGGCGAACAACAGTAAAGTGTTTGTAATGAACGAGAAGAAATATTTTTTACTTGTATTTAATATTTAGGGTTAAAAAATTAATAGTACATGATTTGGACAAATGCTGACATGTAAAAATTGAATGATATGCATTGATCTTATTAGTCAGGTGGCTGGTAGGGTGTTAAAAAATGCCCCTGTTGATTTGATGATATTGTAGAAAATAACTGAATATTTTTTTAAAAAAATATTTTTTCGCGTTGGGTACTAAGCCCGTTAAATATCACAAGTTCACGAGTTGGATTTGAGGTTGCAATATTAGACTTAATGAGTATTTAGCCCGATCCAATAATTTTTAATTTATTTTTATTTTAAAACTCAATATTTATCTAGTTGTGATTAAAAAAGATAGAATAAAAATAATATGAGTCATTAAGAAAAAGGTATAGAGAATTAAGGTGCTAGAATAATTATAAAAAAATTCACAAATTTGTTTTTTGAATTATAAGTTTATCCAAGTAAGATTTTAATAAGAGATTTAAAAAATATTAACATCACAATCTAATCAATAGATATATCTACATAAAATATATAAAAATATATATTTATATTTAATGTGCTATCACATAAATCTAAACATTGTCATTGAACTCTTGTAATACTATTGTTAAAAAGTTTAATTATTTTATTTATTTTTATATACTACCTGCTTTTTTATTAGTTTAGATTAAGTTTTTATTCTTGAACACCCATATTTTTATTCCAAATTTTTTGACCATAATATTTTAAATTTCTAATTAACGAAGTTTGATTAAATTAAAAGATAAATCCTAAATTAATTATTCTACGAGTTAATGATTATACTAAAAAATGGGTTTGAGATAGCATTGATTAAGTATTAGCTTGATCAAATGATATTTATTTACCTTTAGTTTTGATTAAGTACATTTGAATTTTGTGATTTAGATTTTTTAGTTGTATTTGAATTGTTTTAAATTGTATGATTTTATGAAAAAAATGTCATAAGTACCCTACGTGCAGATTTGCAGGTATCTAATTTTTACGGGTCGCAACACGAGACAATTTTATTTACTACCCAAAGATCAGGGTACTCGAAATGTTGAGTACTCAAAAATGCATATACACAATTATGAACACTCCAGGTAAAATTTATCTTTCCCTAACTGAAGAGAAATTTACTTTCATAAACTCCAGGCTTGTCACGAGTACAAGACATTTTTAAGTTAAAAATATGATATGTAAAAAGAATAAAGTTAAATTTAATTATGGGATATCAAAATAAAAATAAAATAAAACGTTAAATATAATTTTGTTAAAAATAACAGTCAAACGAGCAAAAGAATAGAAATTCGCTGCCCCTTTTCAGTGTCTTTATCTATGCCCTACGCTAAAAATTAAATTTAGAGTTTAGGGTTTAGGGTGTAAGGTTATGGTTTAGGGAATTTGGGCAGGGTGTATTTTTTAGGGTATATGGTATAATGTTTAGGATTTAAAATTTAGGGTTAGAGCTTGGAATTTAATTTTTTAGTCTTTTTTGGTGTTGGACAGGGATGTCAGTGAGGCAGGTTTTGCGGGCATTTGGCCCACTTCGCATTCAATTGGGAAAGGATGGTACAAATTTTGCGGGTCGCGGAGCGGGGATGGAGAAAAAATCTAGATTCACCATGGGTGGCGGGACAGTCGTGAATATGACTTTGTACTCTTCTCATCCCCATCCCCATCCCCACCCGCCCCGCTCCATCCCCACAGGCCCCACATCATCCCCACCCATCCCGCATCATCCCCACCCACCCCAATAGATTTTATAATATGTTATTATAAATATTATTAATTTTTTTTTAAAAAAAATATAATTAGTTTTAGATTAATCATATCAAATATATAAATATTTTAAAAATATCAGTTTGGATCTAAGTCAAATTTAAGGTGATTCATATTGAGTTGTCTTAGGATAGTTATGAAAGGTTCTATATATATAATTGAGTTTGAATTGATCAATTAAATATATAAGTATTCATAAAAATATCAGTTTGGACCAGAATCAAATTTAAGGTAATTCGTATTAATTTATCTTAAAATTTTATAAAAAGTTATATATATATATATAATTGCCGTCCATCAAGAAGCAATCAAATAAAAAAATTTAAAATTCAAGTGAAGCAAGATTTGTCTTTTTATCCTTAGATTTCACTATATGTTATTTTTCTACTTCTTTTACTTTTAAATTTTTAATATTGCATGTTATTTAGATTTTGTATGTATTTGTTCTTATTTTCTAAAGCTTTTTATTTTCTTTTTAGTTTTTTCTATATTGTTTATTTTTTACGACAATTGAAATATTATTTGACATGTTAATTGTGTTGTTTTTCAGTCCTTTAAAATAGATTTTAGTATTTTTTAGTCCAAACTTTTGAGTTTTACAAACTATTATGGCTTCACAAATATTCCAGGTAAATGGTCGATGTAGATGGTAATGCTCCCACTCCCTCAAAAGCATCAACTTTGACGAATTGAACTCCGATTTCATTGGATGATGACAAAAGTCCTCTAGATAATGCTTCAAAGGATCCTTCTATTCTACCTTTAACTAGTAGACATACATTATCAGTTTGGACCAATTTCACAAGAAAAAGAGTCGGTGATGCCATAAAAGCCGAGTGCAGTCATTGTTCCAAGATTCTTGCTAGCAGAAGAAGAGCTGGAATAACCCATTTGAAAGAACATATTAAAATTTGTCCAAAGAGAGTATGCCAAGATATACGAAAAAACTAGATTGTTTGGCGTAAAGGCTAATCATAACAACAAAAGTGACACATTAACCTTGACACCATATGAGTTCCACCAAGAGGATGGGAGAAGAGACTTGGCATAGATGATTATTTTGCATGAGTACACCATTAGCATGGTTGAGCATTGTGGTTTTAGAAGGTATTCTAAAACACTTCAACCGGGGTTCAAAGTACTGAGCCATAATACAACTAAGAAAGACATCATGCAAAGATATGTTTTTGAAAAAGAGTATTAGTGCTTTGTTGGGAAAAGCAAAGAGTCAAATTACCTTAACTACAGACATGTGGAGCGGCAACAACCAAAGAAAAGGCTAAATGGCTGTCACTGCACATTTTATTGATAATATTTGGGGACTATAAAGCTGAATCATAAGGTATTACATTCTTTTCAAATATTTTGAGGTTATATCTTTTTTACTTGATTAATAACCTTTTCTTTATTGTATATGACAGGTTTTGTTATGTCCCAGCCCTTTATACTGCTGAGGTACTTGTTGACACTTTGAAGGAATACATTCAATCTTGGAATCTTGATCTTAGATTGTCTGCTATTACTGTGGATAATTGTACAACTAATGATGCAATGATGGTTATTTTATGTGAAGAGTTTCCTTACGGTTCCCTTCTTTTACATGGTCAATTTTTTCATATGCGTTGTTGTGCTCATATATTAAATCTAATTGTTTAAGATGGATTAAGTGTTGTTCTAGTTGAAGGTGTCCAAAGAATCAGGGATAGTGTTGTGTTTTGGACTGCTTCTCATAAAAGAATCCAAAAATTTGAGCAAGTAGCTAAACAATTAGTTCCTGAATACAAAAAAAATTATCACTTGATTGCAAGACTCGGTGGAATTCTACTTTTGAAATGCTTGCAATTGCTATAAAGTATAGGTCAGTGTTTGTTGTTTTGAGTGGCCAAGATAATCTTTATAAGAATCCACCAATTAGTGAAGATTGGGAAAAAAATAGAGAAAATATGTGAAAATTGGAAGTATTTAGTACTACCACCCTTGATTTCTCAGCTTCAAGATTTCCCACTGCCAATATTTACTTTCCTAAAAGTTGTACTCTTAGACTTGTATATCTAGTTGGCTTTCGTCTTCTTATGATTATATAAGGAAAATGGCACAAGTAATGCTAGACAAATACAACAAGTACTGGAATGGTGTTAATGCTCTACTGAGTGTAGCAACAAAACTTGATCCAAGATACAAAATGGCCCTTGTTCGCTTTTATTTCAAAAAGATATTTGATCATGATGAAGCTGAGAGGGAGGTTAGTAGAATCAGTACTTTTCTTCGTCAGTTGGTGGATGAATACGGGTCTAAAAATAATGGGATCCAATATGCTAGTTTTTAGGCGCTTAGTGATACTGGTCACATTGGAGGAGATGCGTATATGCAAGAATTTACACAATTTATAAAGCAAGGCAAAAGTCACAGTTATGAAAAAATAGATTTAAAGAAATATTTGGAAGCTTATAATGTACCACTTTGTGATTATTTTGATATCCTCACTTGGTGGAAGACAAATGAAATCACATATCCTATTCTTCAACAAATAGCTAGGGACATTTTAAGCATTCATGTTTCTACAGTCCCTTCGGAATCTGCTTTTAGCACTAGTGGCCGAGTACTTGATCCTTATCGCAGTCGACTTCTACCGAAAATTGTTGAAGCTTTAATGTGTACTCAAAATTGGATTTGGACTGATATTAAAGGTAACTTATTATTTTGTATTTTAAATTTATTTATCAAGTAATAACATATATTTTTACATTAAACTTATTTGTTAAATAGAAGTGCAAGTTATTCATAAGGAAGTTTACATATGCAGGTTCAAGTGACGTTCAAAAGATATCATGCTCACAATTAATAGAAGAATTAGAAGGTGAATGTGATATCGAAGCAACCAAGTTACATGAGTGACACGCATTGATTGATATTTAAATTTTTACATTTAAAGACATTTATGATGTATTTGAGACATTGTTTTTATTTAGAATTTTGTAAGTACTTTGTTTTTCAATTTTTTTAAATTCGTATTAAATTTACCAATTAAAGGTTTCAAAAACTTATTATGATTATTTGTTAAATTGTGATAGTTGAAATAATGTCAAATGTGGTGAGAGTCTAAATGACATATATTTCTTATTTTTGCATAACAAATTTGGTATAAATTTATTATATGAAGTGGATCATAGGACGCTCATGAAATTTACCATCTTCCTCTCCTGGTTCTATTTGTAAATTGATTCTTTTGCATGAGGATATGCTGAGTTTGGTTAGAAATTTCATCTTTTTAATACCTATCTTTCTATTAAATTGTTTGTTCTTATCCTAGAAATGTAGTATTACTTTCTTGTTACTTTCATGGTATAATATACAGCTTAACAATAACTTGTTGATGCTTTATGGCATAATGCAATTATCAAACTACTGATTTAATTTGATGGGCTCATTTGCTTTGGCAGTATCACAAAAAAGACTAAATTGTTGTAATTTAGTAATATGAAAGATTAAATTCATTGAATTATTTTGAATTAGGATAAAATTAATATAATGCAAAAATTTTGGGGACTAAAATTGTTGTTATACCAAAGAAAAGTGAAATGTTTCTAAGAATATGTTAATTAAGTGATTTTTTGTGTTAATTGATATAAAATCTATAATTAAGCGACCTTGGGTGTATTTTAACCAATTTTAATTTAGTTAGACTTTGTGATGATATGAAATCAAGTAGTCGTGGAAGGGTCAATGTTGACCGGGTGATTCTAGGGCGAGACACGTTAAAATGAGGTTATACAGAAATGTTTATAAAAATAATAAAAAATTATATATCGATTTTTATATACTTACAAAAATTCTTATAAAAATAATAAAATTTTTAATATATATAAATATTTATCGATTTTTATGTACTTATTATTTATTTATATAATTTTTTATTAATTTATATTTTTAAAAAATTATTATTTTTATAAGCATTTTTGTATAAGCTAATTTTTGTATAAGCTAATTTTTTATTAAAATACCATGTCCACTCTGCTCAAGTCTCCATGTTTCGCCATCTCTTATAGAGATCCAATCAGATTCATCTGGTTTCCGATGCAGTAGGATTCCGAATGTCCTCACAGCCAAAGGAATTCCTTTGCATCTTTTCACAACGTCCTCCCCAATTCTTATGAGATTCGGATGTCGTTGCTCACCATCATCATCATCATCAAAAGCCCATTTTTTAAACAATTCCAAACAATCTTCATGAGGGAGATCCTTCAATTCAAGAGGGTCAATTGAACTCGTGATCGAGGCAACCTTTGAAATTCGAGTGGTCACAATGATTTTGCTATCAAACCAGCCACCCATTGAGCTCAATATACCTCTGAACTCGGCCCATCTTTGTGGATTATCATTCCAGACATCGTCTAGCACGAGCAAAAACCTCTTATCCTGCAAAAGATGCCGTAAACAGTTGTGCAAGGCATCAAGTGCTGAAAGATCATGTCTTTCCTCCGGATTAATGGAGTGAATCATCAGCTTGAGCAACCTTGGAATATCAAATTCCTTTGAAACTGTAGCCACTAAAAAAATTACCAAGTATCCCACTTTTTACAAAAATTCGATTGAAAGAGAATTCTTGAAAAAAACTCATATTTTAAAAACAAGACTTGGAGTCGCTACCGGTTATTTGGGTAAGGTAGACCGGACATAAAAAAAACAAATGAAATTGGTACAAAAATTGGTACATAAAGGTTCTTTTAGTATTTATTAAGAAAAAATGAAATTCGACTTAATGCAATATTTAATCTCTAAAAACGCATAAATACAAGAGCATGTGATTCGAACAACCTATCCCGCAACCCACAATATTGAAAGAGATGATGCTTGAAGACTCGAGGTGACACTCCCACTAAGATATCAAGACCTCGAATACTAAACTAGATTACTGCAATTAATTAGATATAATATTTTAATATATATGAACAAAACATATGCTAACGTAAATAAAAATAACATGTATATATTAAAAGATAACATAGTAGGTACTGACATATAACATAACATCATATGTAACACACATACATACATATAAGAATTATACATGTAATATACAATTTAATAATAAATAAAAGATGATTTACCTGTAGCCATAAGTAAAACTTGCTAAATATATGTAAATAATCTTGAAAAGATTCTAAGCTATAATTATATTCATACCGTACGTATATAACAGCATATATATATATATATATATATATAAAAGAGAATACATGATAAAGATAAATAGATATATAAAGATACAATTATACCAAGAAAATCATGCTAATAAATATAAACATATACTATACAAAACTAAATCTAATCACTCAATCAAAGCAAATAATATAAAACATACCATACTAATTAAGCCTAATAAATATTATGAGCAATCAAATAAGGCATGAACAAATAATATATAACGAACAAATAAATAAAACACCTAAATATACATATGAACATATATAATTAACACTATATAGAATACAAATCTATAACCTATATATATATAGCATGAAACGGAATATATATATATATATATATATATATATATATATATATATAAACGTAATATGAAAATATAATAACTAGTAATTATATATATAGATATAACATATATATAACACCATGCAAAATTACAAAACAAGTACCAAAATGAAAAAAAAAAAGACTAAAGGGAGATTTTACCGCTAGTTTATCGGACTAAATCCTAAAAAAAATGACATTACAAGGATTTAGAAAAGTCGAGGGACTGCGGAAGTGATTTACTTAGGGTGGAGGTCCTTAAAATGGTAAAAATCCCATTTTGAGTGCTTGTATATAAACCAAAATCTAAAACATATTTCATTTGTTTTTAAAAAAATCAAAATAGATCAAAATGACGAATTACAGGTAACAGTTAGCTTCTCAACATCGTGAAGCAAGGCTCGCACTCCATGTCTTAATGTCGTTTCTGGGCTAAGGGGTGATCTCACCGTTCTCTTCTTCTACTGCTCAAAAGGTTTGCGATAGTGTAATCTACGTACCTAGGAGCAACTAAAAAAATTACCAAGTATCCCACTTTTTATAAAAATTAGATTGAAAGAGAATTCTTGAAAAAAGCTCGTATTTTAAAATCAATACTTTGAGTCACCATCGATCATTTGGGTAAGATAGACCAGACACCGAAAATTAAACCAAAAATTAAAAATGGGTTTGGGAGTCAATTACGAGTGGGGAAGGTTTCGCACCCTCGTCACGCCCAAAAATTGGTACCTAAGGGTTCATATCGTATTTATTAAAAAAAATAAAATTCGACTTAACCTAATATTTAATCCCTAAAAAGCATGAATACAAGAGCATGTGATTCGAACAACCTAACTTGCAACCCACGATACCGAAAGAGATGACGCCTGAAGACTCGGCACGACACTCCCACTAAGATATCAAGACCTCGAGTACTAAACTAGATTAATGCAGTTAATTAAAATATAATATTTTAATATGTATGAACAAAACAAATGTTAACGTAAATAAAAGATTATAGCGATGTTTTAAATCTGAGTCTGTTTGAAAATCCCTTTTTAATTAAAAGATGGCATATAAGGGAAATTCTTAAGAAAACTCATATTTTAAAATTAAATTTTGGAGTCGCCACCGGTCATTTGGATAAGGTAGAGCGGACACCGAAAAAAGTAAACTAGAGATTTAAAAAGGGTTCGGGAGTCGGTTAAGTGCGAGGAAAGATTAGCACCCCCACAACGCCCAAAATCGATACCTAAGTGTTTGTATTGTATTTGTTAAGAAAATTTAAAATTCGACCTAACTTTGTTGAGTTGATCAATTGATGGCAAATCACCAAGATGAGGGTGAATTGGTAGTTTAAAAAATGAAGGGTGCAAAAAGAAAATTGGAAATTGGAGACACGAGGATTTTAGAGTGGTTCAAGCTTCGAACAAGCTCTACATCCACTACCCCAGCACTCTACTGGGGATTTCAACAATTCACTAACTAGAATTCTTCCCCTTTTCTCGAGTTAGGAGGAAACCGTTACAAAAGATCAATCTTTCTACCCAAAGATTGATCCACTTCACTCTTTACAAAGAGAAATAGGCAAGAAATAAATAACCTCTCAAATAGGTGGATTTTTGCCCAATTACAATATGTCACACTCCCCAAATTGATAAAAGATAAAACAATAAAAGTACACTGAATTGGGGTTACAAGTATTTGACTCTTTAGCTCAAGAAGGTTTTGGATTTTGCTTGAATGTGCTTGGAAGTTGATTAGTTAGTTCTTGTAGCTTCAGATGCTTGTATTTGTACCTTCTCATTGATTTCTAACCGTTTGGGTGGTTGAAGTCATCAATATAGCCATTGACCCCTCTTCTTCCCACCACAAATGCACTTCTTCAACTACTTGTATCGGTACACGAATAGCCATATCAATACCTGTCTCAAAATAGAAAAAGTCGTTGTGTACAATTTATGCAAGGGTGTATTGATACGCGAGAAAGCGTATCGGTATGATCTCATTGTAAAACAAAGGGGCGTATCGATACGGGCATGGCCGTATCGATGCAATTTTGCTCACTTGGGCTACTGTCTGAACCTGTATCGGTACGCCTTGAAGGTGTATCGATACGGGTTAACTGAATTTCAAAAACGCGTGTTCTGAGTAACTGACAAGGCAACATTTCGAATCATAAATGAAATATCTCAAAAACCGTATCGATACGCCAATAGCCGTATCGATACGTTTTGCTTAAATCTTAAACCTAGTATGAAGGCCGTATCGAAACGGATAAAACCGTATCAAAACGCCTGAGTAAAATACTTAGCCCATATGAAGGTCGTATCGATACAGATGGACCCGTATCGAAACAGATGCTTACAGTGGCCTTTTAATTTAAGCCTGTAACGAAACGCCTAGGCGTAAAACTTGAATTTAGCTTCAAAAATGCTTAGAAAATTTATAGGGTTTAAGTTTTTTACTATAAATATTTTTGTACTTGAAAAATCCTTGTCAATTGAGAGTCTTTGAGATACTTAAAAAATATATTTTTTTTCAAATAAGTCCTTAATCAATTTGTTATATCAAAATCAAGCTTTGGTTTTACAATCTCTCCCCTTTTGATATAACAAAACTTAGTTAAATTTTTTAAGTCTTTGTGAAAAACTCCCCCTTACTTTAAGATAGGTTTCAAAAACGTTTATTTTTTTGAAAATTTAAGCTCTTTCTTCTCCCCCTTTTTGTTAGATCAAAATCAATGATATTAAAAGATAATTCAAAGCAACTTACTTATCATAATTCGAAGTATAATCAAAGCAAAATATTCAAAGCAATATAATCCAAATCCAACTTAAAACAAACTAAAATCAAAGCATAGGTTCGTAGAGTAAATAACATAGGTGCATAAAAATAAAAAGCCTAATATGATATGCAATACAATGTATGTCTATGGAGCATCCTCATCATCCTCGTCCTCTTGACCTTCAATCTTCGTCATGGGTTTGAGTAGCCTGAGATTGTCTCCATTCTCCATGAAAAGCCGTAAAAGATATGTCCATCGAACCTTGTTGGCTTTCAATGGCTTAAACTCAATCATCCAAGGAAGTGAATCGAGTATCAATGGCCGCAAACCCTTCATTCATGGTTGTCTTCAATGAAGTGAATTGCTCATTGAGATAAGATATGAGAGCATCCATAGCTGGTAGAGCTACCGGAGCTTGAGGGGCGGCTTGTGGAGGAGTTTTTGGTTCTTCAGGGATTGCATCATGTGGAAGCTTGGCGAGACGTAGCCACTCACCACTAAAATAGTGAAACTTGGCACGAACAAGAGAGCGCTCATCAATGGGATCGGTAAGAGGCTCGGGAAAGTCTTGCGAGCAATTGATCTCCAATTGAGTAAACAAGTAACTCAAAGTTGTCCCATAAGTGAAAGATGAAACTAGAGGTGTCTGTCGATGTTGGATGAGGTAAACTAGCTCCGCGAACATTATTTGAGTAATATTGGGCTGCTTCTCATCACGAAAACATCTTATCCAAAAGTAGTCCACTTGTTGGATAGTGGAAAACTTTTCACTGGATGGCCGGAACCACCAAGTGATCATGAGATCCAATAAGCGATCATGAGCATCAAGAACTGTGACAGAATCGCCAAGAACATGTCCCAATGAGTCTTTATCGTCGATTCCCTCATCTTCGAACCCAAAGACATTGACTAGATTTTGAACATCAATACGAAATTTCTTCCCTATTAAGAATGACTCAATAGCAATGACCTTAGAACGGTCTTGATTGGGGATGCACCGGGCATTAGCAAAGAAAATCAAAACAAGGTTACGGTATAAAAACCCGAGGATAGTAAAAAATTGAATAAAGTTCCAACGTCTCAAAAGATGAAGATATTTGAACTTGAAACGTTCAGAGTCTAAAAAATGAACAGATGTCACTCTTTCGCGGAGGATTTTGTAGTTTTGGTATTGCCTGAAGTTATTTAAAGTCGCCATGGTTGGAAATCTCTTTTGATAAATGACACTAAGGTTGAGACGTGCCGAATTGTCTTCGGTTGAAGACTCGCCAACCTCGCTTGTTGTAGCTCTTTTTCTTGGTTCCATAGATAATCTGAAAATAATTTAAGGCACAACACATATGTATGCATAAATCATCAAATTCAATCCAATATGTAATCCAAAATTCAAGGTATTAATGAAAAACTATACATTATAATTTTAGAACGCTTTTGGTAAAAAGAAATCTAGAAAAATAGACTTAAAAATATACGATATATTTTTATATTCGAATAAAAAATTTTAGATTTTGAATGATTTTTTTGCAAAAACTTTAAAACCCATACTATATGTATACTTTTTGTACAAAAATTAGTTAAAAACAGTATACAAAACTAAAAAAATAAATAAAAAAGGAAAGAGTTTATACCTTGATTTGAGGAAATTGGAATAATGGATGGATGATAATACACCCAATTTGATGAGAGATCTTAGACTTGGTTTGTCGAACAAAAATCCTAAAAAATTTGTGTGAAAAATAAGAGGATTTGTTGGGTATTTATAGTTGAAAAACTAGGGTTTCAGATGAATAAGGGTTTAAAGTTTGATTTAAAGTTGGATACTTATTAAAGACTTATTTAAGGAATCTGTGGCCACGTGTATCGATATGCCATGTGGCGTGTCGAAATGGATGTACTCGTACCAGTACAGGAAGAGCTGTATCGAAACGCAGTTGATGCCCGTATCGAAACGTTTTTAGCTGTTTCGATACCAATTGCTAGATAAGATTGATGGTTTGAAGCCCGTATCGAAACGCATATGTCAGTTTCGATACTCTTGGGTAGATGAATGCATTTCTGGGAAATGCTCAAGCAGGCCATATCTATACGACTTCACCCGTATCGATACTAAAGTGTAAAAAAATACATTTTTGGCCACATTGAGTTCAAAAACTCAATTTTAATCCATCCTATATGCATGCCAGTGATATATGAACAACATGAAGGTTAAGAATAGAGACGAGCTCCCCCTAACTAAAGGCATAGATTCATCAAGAGGCAAAATTACTTAAACATGGCAATTAAATCAATTGAAGCAAATTTTTGGCCTATTGGGACTCTAAAGGGTCAATGAAGGCTTGTTAAACCTAACTCTCTCCTAAGGGTCCAAAAACGTTCTTTATCTAAAGGTTTGGTAAATATATCCGCTAATTGGTTCAAGGTATCGACATACTCTAGAACTACATCATTTTTCAAGACATGATCTCTAATGAAATGATGCATTATTTCTATGTGTTTGGTTCTAGAGTGTTGGATGGGATTCTTAGTGAGACAAATGGTACTAGTGTTGTCACACTTAAGGGGTATGGTATCTACTTCAACACCATAGTCTAAGAGTTATTGCTTCATCCAAAGGACTTGAGCACAACAACTCCCTAAGGATGTGTACTCCGCTTCGGTGGTAGATAAGGTTACGCTATTTTGTTTCTTAGAGAACCAAGATACGAGCATACTACCTAGGAATTGGCATGTTCCGGAGGTAATTTTCCTATCTATCTTACATCCCCCATAATCCGCATCCGAGAAGGCATGAAGATCAAATGAGGAATCTCTAGGATACCAAAGACCTAAAGTAGGTGTATCTCTAAGGTATCTAAAGATTCTCTTAATGGCTACTAGGTGCGATTCTCTAGGGTTAGCTTGAAACCTAGCACACAAGAAAACATTAAACATGATATCGGATCTACTTGCGGTAAGGTAAAGCAGAGATCCAATCATTGAATGATAAAGCTTAGAATCGACACACTTACCTCCTTCATCTTTGTCAAGCTTAATAGATGGGCTCATTGGATGGCTTGAGGCTTTACGTTCTCCAAACCAAACTTCTTGAGCATATCGTTGATGTACTTGGCTTGATTGATGAAGGTGCCATCCTTCCTTTGCTTGATTTGGAGCCCTAAGAAAAATGAAAGCTCCATCATCATGCTCATCTCAAATTCACCATGCATTAGCTTAGAAAATTATTAGCAATAAAACTCATCAGTAGAACCAAAAATAATATCATCAACGTAAATTTGAACTACTAAATGTCATTGCCATATCTTTTAATGAAAAGTGTAGTATCCACCTTGCTTTTTTCAAAACCTTTTTCAAATAAAAAGTTTGAAAGCCTTTTATACCAAGCTCTAGGAGCTTGTTTTAAACCATATAAAGCTTTGGTGAGTTTGAAAACATGATTTGGAAATTTTGAATCTTCAAAACCCAATGGTTGTTCTACATACAGTTTTTCATTTATAAAACCGTTTAGAAAAGCACTTTTTGCATCTATTTGAAAAATCTTGAAATCATGCTAATGCAAGAAGTATCCTAATAGCTTCCATCCTAGCTACGAGTGCATATGTTTCATCGAAATCTATTCCCTCTTCTTGAGTGTAACCTTGAACAACAAGTCTAGCCTTGTTTCTCACTATGTTACCACTCTCATCTAGCTTGTTTCTAAAAACCCATTTAGTTCCTATAGTAGATTTATTACTAGGCCTATCAACTAATGTCCATACTTCACTCATCTCAAATTGATTAAGTTCTTCTTGCATGGCCAATATCCAAAAGTCATCTTTTAATGCTTCTTTAACATTTTTAGGCTCAATGCATGAAATGAATGCAACATTATTCATTAATCTAAGAGAGGATCTAGTAGTTACCCCCTTAGATGGATCACCCAAGATTTTACTACCTTTGACATAGTTGAGTTCCCTTGGGTAGCTCACTTCCTTTTCCTTAAGATTCATGTCCTTCAAGGCTTCTATGAGAGGATCTTGTGCTTCTTTTTCTTTGGTTGGAACCTCATCCACCTTTAATGATTGTTCACCATCATTGGCTTCAATGATCCTTACATCATCATCATCACAAGAATCATTTCTCGGAAGGAGGTTATCATCAAAAACCACATGTATAGACTCTTCTACAACTAAGGTTCTTTTGTTAAAAACTCGACAGGCTTTAGAATTTAAAGAGTAACCTAGAAAAATAGCTTCATCACTTTTGGCATCAGATTTACCTAAATTATATTTTCCATTGTTTAAAACAAAACATTTACAACCAAAAGGGTGGAAATAGCTAATGTTAGGCTTTTTGGATTTTAAAATCTAATAAGATGTTTTCTTCAAAATAGGCCTAACCATTACTCTATTAATTATATAGCAAGCCGTATTAATGGCTTCCGCCCAAAAATATTTAGGTAAGTTATTTTCACAAAGCATGGTCCTAGCCATTTCTTCTAAAGTTTTATTTTTCCTCTCAACTACCCCATTTTGTTGAGGAGTACGAGGAGCTGAAAAATTATGGCTAATACCATTTCATTACAAAAATCTTCAAAACCCATATTTTGAAATTCGGTACCATGATCACTTCTAACATGTGAAATTTTAAGATCAAGACCATTTTGGGTGATTTTTGAAAACGTGATGAATTTTTCTAAAGCCTCATCCTTAGTACTTAAGAAGAGAACCAAGTGTATCTAGAGAATACATTATTAAGACATATGCATATGATTTTCCACCCGCTAGTAGTTCTAATTGGCCCAAAAAGATCCATATGGATCAATTGTAATACCCTACTAGTTGAAACATCATTAATGGATTTAAAAGATACATGTTTTTGTTTACCCTTAGCACAAGCATCACAAATTTTATCTAAGGTAAACCTCTTACTAGATTTTGGGAAACTAATTTCTCTAAAACACTTATGCTAGCATGCCCTAGTTTCCTATGACATAACCATGCATCATTTTCATCTTTAGAAACAAAACATGCATTTGAACTATGAATGTCATCTAGATGCACCATGTAAACGTTACCTATGCGATGACCAATGAGCATTATCTTATTTGTTTTAATGTCCATAATTTTGCAACCATTAACATCAAAAAGAACATTAAAACCCTTATCGCATAATTGACTAATGCTCAACAAGTTATGTTTTAGACCATTGACATATAAAACATCTACAACGAGTATAGAAGAGAGATTACCAATGAAACCAATACATTCAATATGGCCTTTGGAGTTGTCACCAAATGTCACCACTCTTCCACCTTTTGGTTTGAACTCCAAGAATCTACTCATGTCATCGGTCATGTGTCTTGAGCATCCACTATCAAGGTACCATGTGTTTTTTTCTTGAAGCTTTAGCCTTGTAGCAATGCTCCCCCTACAAACAAAGGATTAATTCTTGACTTTTGTTACCCAAATCATTTTGGGTCAATGAGTATTAGCTCCAAAAAACTTGGTTCCCTTAGGAATCCAAGAAGCAATAACATTCATATTGTTAGAAACAACAAGTTCCTTAGGAACTCATACACTCCTAACTCTTTTAGTTCTAGACTGCTTTTGAAAGCTTCTTTGTTGGGGGTTAAAAGGCTTTCTCTTAACATATTGGGTTTTTGAAGAAATTCTTTTTTCAAAAACACTTTTCCCAATAGTAAGAGAAGTTTTAAGATTATCCACCTCTTTTGTGTGATAATCTTAAAAATTAGAAAGAAGTTTTTCTAAATCGAGATTTTTTATTTTTAAGCTCATTTAAAAGATTTATCAAATATAAAACTTTCTTTTCCAATTCCGAGTTAGTTTTTAAAAGAGAATCATTTTGATTTTTTAAATTGGAAGTAGTTTTCTTGTTTTTCAAGATCGATTCTTTCAATTTTTCAACTAACTCATCGTAAACATCTTGCAACTCATCATATGCATCATATAATTCATCATAAGTAAGATTAAGAGATGTTGAGTTAGAGTTTACCATTTGGTCCTCCTCAAAGGCCATGAGGCAAAGATTGGCCACCTCTTGCTCCTTCTCCTCGGATGATTCTTCATCACTCCAAGTGGCAAGCTGGGCCTTGAGCTTCTTATTCTTCATGAAGCTCTTCTTTTTGAGTTGGGGGCACTCGGTTTGGATGAGCCCCGACTTCTTGCACTCATAACATATGAGTTGTTCCTTATCTTCTTCTTTATCTTTGTTCTTGAAGCCTCTCATTCGGTTGGACTTCATGAACCAAGTGAAGTGCTTGGCTAGCATGGCCATCTCTTCATCTTCCTCCTCGCTTGAATCGCTCTCATCAAAGAAAGCTTTGAGAGTAATTCCAAGCTTCTTCTTTTCACTCTCTTTCTTCTCCACTTTTTTCTCTTCTTTCTTCTTCTCTTCTTCCTTTCCTTGATTCATAATCTCATGAGTAAGGAGGGATCCAACAAGAGCATCAAGCTTGAAAGTCTTCAAATCTCTAGCTTTGATGATTGCCGTTCTTTTTCTATCCCATGATTCTGGAAGAAGTAGAAGAGCTTCCGGACTAACTTGTCTTCAGGAATGATCTCACCGAAGCCCTTGAGACTATTTATGATGGCGGAGAAGTGATCGAACATCTCTATTATGCTCTCATTGGCTTCCATCTTAAAATTCTCATAACTAAGATTGAGAAGCCCAATCTTTGTCTCCTTAACATCGCTTGTCCCTTCATAGGTTGTCTCAAGTGTGTCCATACTTCTTTTACGCTTGAGATTGATGACACTTTTGAGTAGATGTCCGGTCTAAAAGAGCAAAATAGCATGTGCAAGACCTTATCATTGACTTGCAATTTCTTCCTATCATCTTCACCCATTTCTACCTTTGTCTTTGGAATGCATATTCCTTCTCCATCTTTTTTCATAGGGATTGTTAGTCCATCTTCTACCATATCCCAAAGTAAGGAATCGTTAGACTTAATGAGGAGCCTCATCATATTCTTCCAATAGGGATAGTTATCCCCATTGAAGAAGGGTGGTTTGGTGATCGATTGTGACTTGTACATGCTTGGCCCAGAGGTGGATGTTATTGCTTGATGTTGGTTGATCGAACTCTTCCAAGGATCTCTTCAAGAGGGTGTTAATCCTTCTAGTAAGTGTAGCTCTGATACCAACTGTTGAGTTGATTAATTGATGGCAAATCACTAAGAGGGGGTGAATTGATAGTTTAAAAAAATGAAGGGTGCAAAAAGAAAATTGAAAATTAGAGACACAAGGATGTTAGAGTAGTTCAAGATTCGAACAAGCTCTACATCCACTACCCCAACACTCTATTGAGGATTTCAACAATTCATTAACTAGAATTCTTCCTTTTTTCTCGAGTTAAGAGGAAACTATTACAAACGATCAACCTTTCTACCCAAAGATTGATCCACTTCACTCTTTACAAAGAGAAATAGGCAAGCAAGAAATAACCTCTCAAATAGGTGGATTTTTGCCCAATTACAATATATCACACTCCCCAAATTGATAAAAGATAAAACAATGAAAATACACTCAATTGGGTTACAAGTATTTGACTCTTTAGCTCAAGAAGGTTTTGGATTTTGCTTGAATGTTCTTGGAAGTTGATTAGTTGGTTGTTGTAGCTTCAGATGCTTGTATTTATACATTCTCATTGATTTCTAACCGTTTGGATGGTTGAAGTCATCAATATAGCCATTGGCCCCTCTTCAACTACTCGTATCGGTACACGAACAGTCGTATCAATACCTGTCTTAAAATAAAAAGAGTCATTGTGTACAGTTTATACATAGGCATATTGATACGAGAGAAATCGTATCGGTACGATCTCAGTGTAACACAAAGAGGCGTATCGATACGGGCAAGGTCGTATTGATACAATTTTGCTCACTTGGGCTACTATCTGAACCTTTATCGATACGCCTTAAAGGGGTATCGATATGGGTTAACTGAATTTCAAAAATGCATGTTCCCAATAATTGACAAGGCAACGTTCGAACCATAAATGAAAGATCTCAACAACCGTATCGATACGCCAGTAGCCGTATCGGTACGTTGTGCTTAAATCTTAAACCTAGTATAAAGGTCGTATCAAAAGGATGGAACCGTATCGAAACGCCTGAGTAAAATACTTAGCCTATATAAAGACCGTATCGATATGGATGGGCCTGTATCAAAACATATGCTCACAATGGCCTTTTAATTTAAGCCCGTATCAAAATGCTTTAGGGCGTATTGATACGCTTGGGCGTAAAACTTGAATTTAGCTTAAAAAACACTTAGAAAAATTTATAGGGTTTAAGTTTTTTACTTTTAATAATTTTGTACTTGAAAAATCCTTGTCAATTGTGAGTCTTTGAGATACTTAAAAATTTATTTTCTTTTTCAAATAAGTCCTTAATCAATTTGTTATATCAAAATCAAGCTTTGGTTTTACAAACATAATTAATAATCCCTAAGATGCATGAATGCATGGTCATATAAGTCGAGCAGCCTAACCCGCAATCTACGATACCAAAGGAGATGGCGCCTAAATACTCAAGACGACACTCTCACTAGAATAACGGGACCTTGGGTACTAAAATAAAATAAAATAAAGCGATAAATTAAACATGGTAATTAAGTATGCATGAATGAACATATTGAGGATAGCATGAATGAAATAAATATATATACATAAAAAAGGTAAGGTCTCAATAATAACTAAAATATAGGTTAATAATATAAACTATATTATACAATATTTACATACAATATAATAGGATTAACAACATTTCCATTAATCATGAATTAAATATCATATATATCTGTACACATATTATATATTATACGTATATAAAAATGCAATAATATACCCACATTATATGATACATATTAAATTGTACATATATATCTATACTTAGTATGTACATGATGTGCAAATATTAAACACAATAATAAGCAACTAAGAATAAACAACATTTATCGAATAAATAAATCCTTGAATAGAAATATATAAAATAAAGGCTGAAATTAAAGAAAATAAAAGTAACAGTGCCAAAATTAAACATATGTGTTTAATCAGGGACTAAATATGCAAATATACCATCAGACCTAAGGGGTAATTAAAAAGGGCAGAAAGACTGCCGGCCAAAATATTTTAGGGCAGAGGGGTTTCTTTTGCAAATAACCCATTTTTAAATTTGGACCGAGTATAAAACTCACTTTTTAGCCAAAATTTAGATCCTTTATCATTTTTTAATCCCACTCTAACCCATCCCATTTTCTCTGGAAATGGGGGATGAACAACGCCGTGTTCATCAATTTCTAAGGATAAACTCAGAATCTGGCAGACTCTCGCAGGACCAACCGCCGTTAACCACCGTCGATCGTCGCTCGCCGACGTCAATGTACCCAAAACAACCCTTTTCTCCTTTAAAATTGAATCCAACTTCTGATTTAAAGAAACAAACCACTATTTACCTAGATCTAAGAAAATTAAAACCCCAAAATCCCTTATTTTAAATCCCTTTTAGAATCTTAAAACCTTAAACTCTCACCGATAAAAGAAAAAGGAAAATGAAGAGACAACAATCGAAAGGTGTCGTTCATTGGCGACACTGACCTCGGCCACCATACAAGGTAAGGATATGGGTTCGAAAGGTAAAAAACCCTAAGACCTTTCCCCTATTTTGGTTCGAACTATAAGAAAAGTAGAATAAGCTAATAACTTTGAAAATCTATCTTTTTCTTTTGTATTGATTGATAATCCCTATTTTACAAAGATTTTTTGGTATATAGCCTGATTTTTACATAGCTTATAGGAAATTATGAAATCTATCTAGCTTTACTGTTGGATCTGATTTTGTTTGGTACAAAGATATGAAATATCTAATTTTTTATTCTTCTTTTTGCAAGCTGATATCAACGGCAGCGTACGGTGGTAGCGTGATCTCTAGCAGTTCTGCCACGAGGATGGCTTTGATCGAGAGGCGCATGGGTACGTGGCGCGTGAGGAAGTTGAGCGGCTGGGCGATGGGGTGCACACACCTTTTGGAAGGTCCTCTCGGTTTGATCTGGATTTGATCCAATTATTAGATCTTGGTTGCCCAAACAAAAAGTCAGATTAGGGTTCTTATATTTTTGGGGCCTATCAGGCCTTGTATTGTAAATGGACTGGGACATTTAATCAAATATTGGGTTTTTAAATCAGATCCATTTTTACATTATTACTTATGACCCATTTAATACATATAATATAACATACTTACTTGCATACACATATAAACATAAAAACATACATTTATGCCTAAATAGATAATAAACATACATTAAACACATAACAATACACATATATTAATACACTCATATATAACATCTATATACACAATACACATACATATACGCATGTAGTAATAACATATATATTTAATAATATTAAACATCTAGATACATGTCAGACAAAAATGTGTGATTACAGCTGCCCCTCTTTGCTTGTTCTTGTGAAAAGAGAACAAAGCAAAGACCAAAAGCACTCATTTTTGTCATACTTCCATGTCCTTTTGGAACTTCTCGCTCTTCCTCAGCCAATTCTTTCAAGCTTCAAACTTTTCAATGCCCGATTTGTACTCGTCTTGACATAAAAAAGAAAGCTTGACATCATGCCCGAAGGTCTTATCTCCACGTTCGAAGGACTTACCGGTGGCCCGAATGACTTATCATCATGCCCGAAGGACTTATTGATGGCCCGAAGGACTTAAGATATGGATTCACACCATCTCGGCTATCGAAATATCTCATACTCTGGGTTCACGCCAACAGGCTAACAAAAATAAAATCATCGATGCGATCTACCTCTTCAACATGAAGCTGCAGATCAAAATCTTCGCTAATCTTCAAATATCTGTTTAAAACAAGAAAAATGCTTCTAAATTAGCATGCCCCTAACATAGGGATCTCTATATGATGCATGCAATGTAATATTTTCTTTTTTTTCTTCTTTTCTCTTTCTTTTATCTTTTTCTTTCTTTCATTTATTCTCTCTTTTCTTTTCAAATATAGTTTTTTAAAACCCTATTTCCTAAAAGTTCATTATCAGATTTCTTTACTCCAGATTTCTTTTTAAAACCCTTGTATGAGATACGAAGCCTGTAGTCACTAATTTTGTCCGGGTTGACCAGTTTTTATTTTTGTAATAATGGGCTTATATATGTATAAATATTACTAAGTGACATGTGTTATTATATGTGTGCCCCTAGCATGTGATTATTATATGTATGGTTATTATCCATGTTTTTTATGTTCGTATGAATGAACGTTGTATCACATGTAATGCATGATAGTATATTGTATGTATGTGTTTACTATTGTTTTATTGTGAGTGTGTATAGGTATTATGTGCATGTATGTATGTATTCATTATTACTTCAATATCATTAACTATGAATGTATGTATATTGCATGTATGATTATATGTATGGATTATGTATGATTACATGTACGTGTTAAGTGTAAGTATTGTTGTTCATATATGTATACGTGTTATATTATAAGTTTATTATTATAACATGGGTTGAGAATTAATTAAAAAAAACAGCAAACAGATCATAGTAAAATAATTAAAGCCTAATGTTTTTATATAAGTCCAAGTCCATTACATATTTAAAACCTATATATATAATAATAATACATAGGCCTGTTTGGCCCAAACCCAATACAAACAAAAACCCTAAAAACTATTTTGATAACCCTTCTTTTTTATTGCAGTCACCAAGATCTAGCCATTGGATTAGATCTGATCCAACGGTCCAGATCGAACCCGAGGACTGCCCAGCTTCCGCACACGCCGTCATGCGCCGACTGTCCAACTCCCCACGTGTCTGTGTGATGCACACCCTGACTGTTCAGCCCCTCATGCGCCCACGTGCTTGTACCGGTTTATCTCCCCATCCGCGTGGCCACAACGCTGGGATTTTTGTTGCCACCGTACGACGGCCACCAACTCTGCAACCACCGATTAGATAAAAATGCATACAAAATAGAGGATATCATAACATCATCATCCACAGTTTAGACATTTAATGTTTGCTTAAAAATCTAAACAATAAGATAGGAAAACAATGAGTGATCTGGGGGGCATATAAGCAATGTAAACCACTTTGTAACCCTAAGCATTCGAACAGGGGAATTTTTCAGAATCAATAGACAAAAAGCGGCCTCAAAAATTCAGAGGTATACCTATCTTTTCATACTTATTTCGAAACATGCATTCACAAAAAAATTAGGGTTAAGTCTTTATCACCATCAGTGGTTCACCTCCCCGCCTCGGTTGTTGTTCTTCACCGATGATAAGCCCTCCAGCCTCCTCGAGGCCGCGTACAGTGACTCGGTGGAGAATTAAGAAAAAAAGGGTATTCGGTTTCATAAAAAAAGGGATTTTGGGCTTTGATTTTCATAAAAAATGGGTGATTTTGAATAAACTAGGTTCGAACCAAAGTTTATTAAAAAAATAGGGTGTTTTTTGAGCATTTTAGGCTCGTCGGCCAGTTTCTGGAAAATACGGCGGAGGGATGCCGAAATCTGGGTTCATGATGAACCCAGATGAACTAGAAGAATGGATGAAGAGCATTTCTGGGAGGGGTGTTATAACAAGAAAAAAAATGGGTAAAAGGGTCTGGTTTTCGGATAAATGGATATTTATAGTGTTATAAAGTTTTAAAAAAGGGTTTATTACATTTTAAGGACCTCCTCCCTAAAATAGTTATGCCTGCAGTCCTTCCACATGGTCCAATTACGCTTTTGGTCCCTCAGTGTGGGATTATTACGGACCCAAGCCATTTCGCCTTTGTAAATCACGCTACGGGTCCTTGAAACTTTTTGTTTGTTTTTAATTTCATCCCTATATAACCAATTTTAAGGTTTTAAATTTTGGCCCCCTAATTTTCGATTCATCCAATTTAGTCTCTTTTCCAGTTTCAAATCAATTTTCTTATATATTTTTTCATACATTTTTAATTTAAATCATGTACATTTATTTCCCGTAATATCGATTTAATTCTTATGTTAATATTACTCGTTTATGATTGTTATTTTGTGGATGAAATTAGTTCGAATAGCACACATTAGGGATTTAACATGCATATAGTTTTAGTATAAAATAGAAGTGTAACATATAATTTTTACGTTTAATATACATTTGTAGGTAAAGTAGAAATTTGTAAAATGAAATATATTTTTCAACCTATAATATATATGTTTTAGTATAAAATAGAAATTTGTAAAATGTAATATATGTAAATGTTTTTAATAGATTGTGTATATATTTTTTTAGTATATAATAGATTTTTTAAAAATGCAATATACACTTGTGATATATATATAATGTATAGTTTTAAAGTATAAGATAGAATTTTGTAAAATGCAATATATATATTTATGACCTATAATACATACTTTTCAAAGTATATAGTATACTTTTATAAAATAATACATATGTGTTTTTGATATAATATATAGTTTTTAAGGTACATAGTATAATTTTGAAGAATGTAATACCTACATTTTTGGTATAAAGTATATAGTTTTTAAACTATATAGAAGAATTTTGCAAAATATATGATGTATGTTTTTGTTTATAATGTATGTATAGTTTTCTTTAAATATAGGATATAGTTTTCTAAAAGATATAATATATGTAATTTTACAAAAGCATAACATATATAATTTCCTTAAAATAATAGGTTTTTTTATATATGACATGATTTTAATACATAATGTAAATGTTTTTTTTTTGTCTTTGTTAGAAAGTTTTAATTTGGGCTTTAGGCCCAGCTTTAGATTCTTGGGCTTGGTTTTAGGTTTTTGGGACTTAGGCCTTGTTTTGGTTCTTTTGGGCTTTCGACGAGATTAAGTGAATTAACTTAATTAATTTAGATTGTGTGCTCGTCTCATAGGGGCACGATCCTAGAATTAATCAAATTAGCCTTAGGTTTTTTAGAGCCTTAGTTAGATTAGGGTTCGAATTAATTTAGTGAATTTAAATTTATCCTTGGCTTATTGGGGTAAATGTTAAATTCATTAAATTAATTGAACATTTCTTAATTACTTTAGGGGTAAAATCAATTTTAAGTTTAGATTAACATTAAGTTACAGATCAATCACAATAAATTAGGTTTCCTAACTTTTTAGGGCTAATCAATTTAGGGTTAAGCATTGGAACCATTCAGTTGATAAATAGATCACTAATTGAGCTTTCTAATAAATGGGGCCTCCCTTTTGTGTGTTTATATTTGTGCCTTTGATTGTCATGCCTAAGTTGTCATTGATATAACTTTTAATCTTAATTGCATTCCTAATTAAGCTAAACCGTTTAAGGGAGGAACTATTAATTCCGATATTTGTGTCGTAACAGTCCTAGCTTAAAGGATGTTGACCAAATATTTGGATTAATCCTTACCATCCCGAGGTAAATGGATTAAAAGTTAACAAAATCATCACATCATACTTAAATGTTTGCATCATACATAAAGGTGACGTACGGAAGTCGAACCATAAATTAACACGACAATCAGGTTTATTCGATGTCGGTTTAATCTATGGTCTGATATATCGTCAACCTTATTAATTAAATGTCCAATTAATTTGAATCCACCAATTCGATCAAGCCCGTGTATTTAAGGTCATTTTTCATTTAAGAACTCCGAATTGAATTTAATATAAATTTCAATGATTTTCATCCTTTTAAAAGCAACAAATATTTTAGTACTGATTTCCGGGAGTGATGGGGGTGTTAATCCTCCCCCACGCGTAACCAATTCCTGGACCCTTTTACAATGAATCTCTGGCTTTCTATGGTGTCCAGCCTACCTTACCCAAGTGGCCGGTGGCGACTCAAAGTTTTCATCGTTTTCAAAATTTAAGATTTTCAAAAGACATCCTTATTCTTTTAAAAGAGTTTCATTAATGATTTAAGGGGATAATCCGACAATTGTCCTTTTCAAAAAAGGTCGCTACAGCTTGGCGACTCTGCTGGGGACGTTTTTTTTTGTTTTAAAACAAAAGAGTGTTAGGCCAAAGAAAAAACTGTTGCTTTTAAATAATGAAAATTATTGGGATTTTAATTGATTTTAACCAGGATGATTATTCCTTGAAAATGTGATCGAGATTTCATGGGCTTTGATAATCGGTGGTCCTCGAATTAATTCTTCATTTAATTTCAAAGGAGTCACCGACATGTGTTTCATTATACCATTAAGCTTTATACCCGAGCTCCTTCCCTTAAGCAAGAGTGAAACGCCACATAACCACGTGAGTAGCCCTCCACGGGTCGGTAATTCACTTCCAGAATCCACGCCTTTTGACATGTGAGCAGCCCTCCACGTCACCAGGTCGTGCTTTCCCTCGAATCGAAACCAATTTGCAAGCTTATAATGTGCCAGGATTGGGTTCTTGTTGCCTTAGTAGGCAATAAGATAGGTTCGGGTACCCTTAATTAGAACCAAATCCATGTGTGAGAATTTAAGAAACCCACCCTTAATTAGGTTTCTTTCTTTGTGTAAACTGTTTATGTTTATCTTTTCTCGTTTTCGCATTTTTATCTCATGACTAACTCTTCTCTTTTCTTTCTTTCCATTGTTACTCTTTTGTTTTGCATATTGTCTTCATATCATAAAGAGCACATTGAGTTGGAAATAGTCTGAAGTTAAAGGCTAGATTGATGGGAGACCTAGTTCACAGTAATGATGAAAAGAACTCCGATGTACAAATATGGTTTGAAGGGGAGTAGTTGCATGAGGGAGACAGTATCCCTACCGGGTTTAGGTAAACATTGGCAACAGAGACATTTATGAATACAGAATACAACGACAATTCTGGGCTGAAGACAATATGGAACAGTTGGTACTTGGAAACAAGGTGCATTTTCAGCAGAGAATATGGTTACATTGCATGTTTGTTAGATGTTCTGGTGAATCAGGCACTGTTGCAAGCCTTGGTGTGGTTCTGGAATCCCGCCTACAGTTGTTTCATGATCGGTGACTTCGATTTAACTCCTACGATTGAGTAGACCTTTTAAACTGTGAGAAAATTGATGAAACTCGGGTATACTCGAAGCCTAGTAAGAACAAAGCTTTCTGAGGCAAGCTCAGGAGATTCTCAGACATGTTGGAATCCTGGGTCGAGCTTCAGGTCACTACTTGGAACAGTAAGGAGTATCTCAAGTGGGATGGGATTCTAGCCCTAAATTTTGTACATCCGGTAAGCTGAGTTCAGCGGGATCTCTTCGTATTGTGAATTTATGGGTTAGTGTTTTTTTCTCGGGCAAGAGGGATAATTGATCTAGCAGTGTTGGACTTATTTGACCGTTTGAGTGGTGGGACCAATCCGGTGCCTATGATTTTAGTTGAAACTTTCTGATCTCTAAGGTTTTACCGGGAGCATGGCGGGGGTCGTTTCCACGGATGCCCACAACTTTTGATGGTATGGTTCTATAGTCACCTATGGTCATATGCTAACTTCTCAAAGCCTCTCTACAATGGCAGTTTCTCATCTTTAGAAGAATTTATGCGAAATGAATATTGGCCCACCCGAAGATCTGAGGATGTTTGGGTAGATGTTCTTTGCAACCTAAAAGAGGAAGATATAGTTTGGAGGGCTCCCTGGCTTTCTGCAAGGAGTATCCTCTATAGGTGCGGGATACACTCTTGGGTGCCATTACTTGGACTTTGGGGGCACACTGCTTGTGGTCCTTTTATGGTTTTGAGACAGTATGGCTCGAAGCAATTTGTACAGCTACCAAGGGTTTGAATGAGTTCAATATGAATTATGAGAAGGAAAAAGGCTACAAGGCAGTGGTGTACGATCTTTCTTCAGCTTGGAACAACGTGAGACAGGTCAGAGTCATGAATGCTACCCACATGACCACTCCCGAATACGAGGCGTGGAGATTCAACCGTGTCAATAATAACGTTCACAAATTGAATCCTGATAGAAAGAGGTCAATGGAGGAGAGGTTGGCCACACTTCCTACCGAGGCTGAGTTGATGAGAAAACAACTTGAAGAGGAGCAGGAGAGGTATCTCAAGCTCGAGGAGAAAGCCCGCCAAGAAAAATTTGACTTTGAGTTGGAAAAGATACAGTTTGAAGGAATGGTTAAAGGTCTACAAAAGAGAAATGATGAATTGGAACTCGAGCTCAAGTTAGAAAAAGAAGAAATTCAAAAACTCAAGAGGCTAAACAAAAGTAAGAGAGTTGTAGAAGGTGGATCAGGCGAATGGATAGAGCTTTGACTTAGGGAGGAGAAAGCTAGACCCGAGAATTATAAAAGGATGTGTTGTGAGAACAAGGACCAGGAGCTCACTTTAACACAAGAAATGAAGAACTTGCACACTTCTCACTCTAGGCAGCTTGAGAAAGAACGTCGCCAAAATGAAGCCTTGAAGGATCAGGTTAAGTGTCTGGAGAAGTTTCTTTTCAAGCACAAGGGTTCGACTAGCAAGTTAAAAGTAAGCAATTCAGAGAACCATGCTTTAGGGGCTCGCATTGAAGAGTTGGAGACTGAGGTTCAACAACTCAAGGATCATGTGGCAAGCTTTAGGGGAGCAATTCAAGTACACCCGATGCCAAGTTTGGAGCAACTATATTTCGCTGCCTACACCATTTGGAGACAAGAATAGGAGTTACCGCGATGGATGGTGCGGATACATGGAGTTGCCCAAAAGATACAGCTCTTGGCAGATGACGCTACTAAACTTCATGATTGTGTCGACGATGATTCTGAGGAAGGAGAGAGGATTGTTTGGATGTTGAGAGAGATCATTGACCTCGATACTACCCTGAAGTCATATATTTAGTTGGCTTTCTTTGCTAATTGTACCAAGACTATGTTTCTATTAATGAAAGTCATTTAACGATGATATTTGCCAAGCTCAGTGTTGCTCATTGCATTCATGCATATTTCATTTATTTGCATTCTTTGTTTTGTTACAAATAATTGACTAAAAAGCTTTCTATTTCAGAAACAAAAAAAGATTTCATTTTGGTTCTTTAAAATTACGATCATTCTACAACCATATCATTCTCGTTTACGAACGAAGCGAATGAATGAAGGTTTCGCAAAGTTGGAAGCTGATATACGGGGCCAAATGGAACGAACCCAACAATAATTAAGGGACACCATCCTCAAGTCCCAGCAAGACATGATGAAGGAAATATCTCAACTGTTGCAAGACCATTGAGAGTCTTGCCTAAAACTCGGGGGATCACCTTTATACCCAAGCCGTCAAGAATCCTCTGCTCCTTGATCCTTCATCGAATACTACACAGGGCGCATCTACTTTCCATACCGGTGCAGCAGCTCAAGCTCAACTAGGGGTGACCTTCGAGAATCCCAAGATTATCGGGGACGTCATCCCAGACTTTGACAAATTGGAAAAATTGAACCAAATGAAAGTAGAGTTCACTAAGTAACTAGAGGATACTCGGAAATACCTAGAAGAAAAATTATAAGTGAAAGAAGACGAGGATGAGCGCTATAGGTTAAGTGCTAGAGAGCTCAGTTTGGTTCCCGATGTGGGGATCCCATATAAGTTCAAGGCCCCAGATTTTGAGAAGTTTGATGAAAGCACCTGTCCGTCTGCTCATATAGTGATGTTTTACTGGAAGATGGTTGGATTTACCAACAACAAGAAGCTCTTGATTCACTGTTTTCAGGACAGCTTAGTAGGATCTGCTTTGAGATGGTATAACCAACTAACCAGGGCTCAAATTAAGTCGTGGAGAGATCTGGCGAAAGCTTTTACTGATCAGTATAAGCATGTAACCGACATGGTTCCCAACTGACTATTGTTACAAGGCATGGAACAAAAGCACAACGAGACACTTTGGGAATATGCTCAAAGGTGGTGCGATGTGGCAGCCCAAGTCCAATCCCCGCTTCATGAGCATGATATCTCCCCGATGTTCGTAGATATGCTAAAAGGGCACTTTATGATCGGTTGATCAGCAACCCTATTAGTAACTTTTCAGAAATGGTCATGACTGGCGAACGCATTGAAGTGGCCATCAAGAGTGGAAGTATCGATGGAGGGGATCATTCACGAAAGTAGTTTAAGAAGAAGGATCATGAAGTGAACAACACCAACGCTTTTGAGAAAACCAAGAACTTCACTATCTCCCAGCCACAAGCCCAGTAGGGAATTCCAGAAACTTCAACAAGAGAGAAGATAAGGGACCTAAGAAGGAAAAAGGACGATAGGTCTTTCACGCCTTTGCCAATTACCTATACAGAACTCTACTCGTAGTTATACAAGGCTTATCTAGTTTGACCGTACCATGTTACTCCTTACAACCCACCGTACCCGACTTGGTATAACCCTAAAGAACATTGTGAGTATCATGCCAATGTCCCAGGACATTCAATCGAGAACTGTATAGCATTCAAAAAGTTTGTTCAGAATCTGATTCGAACTGGGGTGTTACAGTTGGGGGAACCTAGTACGGCCAACAATCTGTTGCCGAATCACGGGGGTTAGAGTGTAAATGCTATCGAAAATGAGTGCACCAGGAAAGCCAAGAGGAATGTTTCTAAAGTCCAATCTCCCTTAAGATGGGTTTTTCAGCAGTTATGCATGGAACACCTCATCAATAGGGAAATGGTGTTGGTCAAAGAAGGATGTGGCTCGTACTGTGAGTACCATCAATTGCAAGGTCATGATATTCATCATTGTGAGGAATTCCGTCATTTACTCTAGGCAATGATGGATAATAAGGAGATTGAGTTTTTTTTTGACAAGGAGAAAAGAGGAAAAGAATTTGAAGTTTGTGCATCAGAGGATCAAGAAACCAAATACAGTGCGAAGAGACCACTTGTCCTCGGTATTAGGAAGAGTGAGGCAAGTCAACCAAAAGTGGCTCCCAAAATTATAATTGCGACCCCAAAGCTTTTTCCTTTCATGGACACAAAAATGGTCCCATGGAATTACGCCGCGAGCGTCACGATTTCGGGCTCGTCCAGTGCCCAAGAGGAAAAAATGACGATAAAGATAGAACTTGCTCAACCGAATAGCATATAAGAGAGCGATGTGGCATCTAACAAGAAGTGGTCGGTGCTACATTCCAGAAAACCTAAGGGACCCAAAGGAGAAAGGCCAGGAAGTCAGAGCAGGACCCGAAAAATTGTTCGGAGAAGACCCACCTTCAAAAATCAAGGAGTCAGTCACAGAAACGCAAGCACAAGAGTTTTTGAAAATTTTGAAGCATAGTGAGTATAATGTTGTCGACAAACTTTGAAAACAACTAGCTCGCATTTCAGTACTTGATCTGTTACTAAATTCAGAAAAACATCGTGATGTATTGTGGAAGGTTTTGAATGAGACCTTCATTACAAAAGACGTCTCTATTGGGAGATTGGATCAGATTATCAGTCACATCACCAACGTCAATCACATTACTTTCAGTGATGATGAAGTTCTAGGGGAAGGCACGGGGTCCGTCAAGGCCTTGAACATCACCACTCACTGTAAAGGTTATGTGTTGTCGGGCATTTTAATTGACAATGGCTTTGCGTTGAATGTTATGCCATTAGCCATGCTACAACGACTGCCATTCGATAGCTCGCATATGAAACCATGTCATGGTACGAGCCTTCGACGAGACTCAAAGAGATGTCAACGGGAAAATAGAAGTACCCCTACTCATTAGGAAGGTCGTGGATACACTCAGCCGACATTGTTTCATCCTCACTCCATGAAAAGCTAACGTTTGTCACCGAGGGGAAGTTAGTAACGGTAAATGCCGAAGAAGACATCATCACTTTAGTGACTTCAGATACACCATACATCCCTACTGATGGAGAAGCAATGGAGTGCGCCTTTAGAGCCTTGGAACTTATCAATGCTACTTTTGTTGCTGAAGGGAGCAAAGTTTCATGCCCTAAATTGTCAAACTGCACTTAGATGATAATATTTGAAACCCTGGGAAGAGGAGCAAGAAAGAATAAAGGTTTGGGGAGGAATCTATAGGGGCATCTTCGTCCCGTTAGTGTAATTCATAAGGTGGACTGCTTCGGGCTTGGCTATAAGCCTAATTTTCTGCAAAAGAGACAAGAATGGAAAAAGAGACAAGAAAAGAGGAAGGCCAGGTTGAGAAGGGAAGGCATTCCTTAGGCTCCCATAACCTACTCAAACTTTAGAGGTATCTTCATATCTTGGGGGATTCGAAATCTGGAGGAGGACATCCAAGAGGCAAACCAGGAGGGTGAAAGGCACCTCCAAGAAGAGCTAATCAGTGAGGCTTTAGAAGAAATGAATGTGAACATGATTAGTGACGGAAGCAAGCCTAATCAGTTTTTGGCTAGAATTCGCCCGTGCCTCCCAGGAGAAGAGCTCAATAACTAGACCTTCAGGGTCGTACCAGCATTCAATAGGGACAAATCAAAGTAATGCCTAGAACCACTCCGTTACTTTGGCTCGAAAGTAACAAACATCTTTGTAAAAAAGGGAAACTATGTCATAGTCATCTACTTTCAATGAAATATACTATTTCCACAATTTTTCTCAAATGGAAAACATGGCATTCATTCCATTCCATTTCATTCATTATTTATTTATTTACCTATTCCTTTATTTATTTATTAATTATTTATTCGCGTCATAAACTATACCTTTTATTTCCCAATACACACCTTCAAAATTGTACAGCCCTCTTAATATAAACTGTATGAACGATGCAGAACCTAATCCTAAGGTAGATTTTGAACAACCCATGTACTTGGCGGAGATAGGGGAAGAAAATGATGAGATTCCCGATGAGCTGCTAAGAATGATGGCCGATGAGGAGAAGCAAATCCTTCCAAGAGAAGATAAAGATCCTAAACTTGAGGACTGGCAAAGAAAGGAAAGAAGTAAAGATTGGGGGCACCCTATCACTAGAAGTCAAACAAGGGTTAGTGGAATTGCTTGTAGAATTTAGAGACGTGTTTGCATGGTCATACCAAGATATGCCAAGCTTAAACACAAATATTGTAACGCACAAGCTTCCTATTAGGCCAGAATGCAAGCCCGTCCAACAAAAGCTTCGAAGAATAAGAACTGACATGTTACTGAAAATTAGGGAAGATGTGAAGAAACAGATTGAGGCTAGATTTTTGGAAGTCTCTAAGTACCCATAATGGGTATCCAGCATCGTGCCGGTACCGAAAAAGGATGGGAAGGTGGTATGTGTGTAGATTATAGAGACCTTAATAAGGAAAGCCCCAAATATAACTTTCCTTTGCCCTATATTGATACTTTAGTAGACAATACTGCGGGGCATGCTTGGTTCTCATTCATGAATGGCTTTTCAGGGTATAACCAAATCAAAATGCACCCCGAGGACATGGAGAAAACCGCTTTTGTGACCATGTGGGCACATTTTGTTACAAAGTGAGGCCCTTCGGATTAAAAAACACCGGGGCAACTTACTAAAGGGCCATGGTAACCTTATTTCATGACATGATGCATAAGGAAATCGAGGTATACATGGATGACATGATAGCCAAATCTAAGACCAAGGAGAAGCACATCCAAAACTTGCAAAAACTCTTCCGAAGGCTAAGAAAGTATTAGCTAAAGCTCAACCCGGCCAAATACATCTTCACAGTTGCATCAAGGAAGCTTTTGGGCTTTGTGGTAAGTTAGAAGGGCATCGAAATTGACCCTGACAAGGTGAAAGCGATTCAAGATCTTCCACCACCGCAAACACAAAAAGTGGTTCGAGGATATTTGGGGAAGTTAAACTACATCTCCCGATTCATATCTCAATTGACTAATAAGTGTGACCTTGTATTCAGATTGCTCCGAAAGAATAACCCAGGGGTTTGGGATGAAGATTGTCAAGAGGCACTAGAAAAGATCAAGAAGTATTTGACCGATCCCCAAATTCTAGTAGCACCCGTGCTAGATAGACCGTTGATACTATACCTGACAGTCTTTGAAAATTCTATGGGGTGTGTACTGGGACAACACGATGACTCAGGCAAGAAGGAAAGGGCAATCTACTATTTGAGTAAGAAGTTCACTGATTGTGAAATGTGGTACCCGCCAATTCAGAAATTATATTGTGCCTTAGTATGGGCCACTAAGTGGCTACGGCAATACATATTGTATCATACCACCTGTTTAATTTCCTGGATGGATCTGCTGAAATTTCTAATAGAAGAGCCATCATTGACCGGGAAGATAGCCCGTCGGCAAATGCTCTTGTCAGAGTTTGACATCGTTTATGTAAACCAAAAAGCGGTAAAAGGAAGTGTCGTGTCAGATCTTTTGGCAAGTCGCACCTCAGATGAATATGAACCGTTGGATTTCCATTTTCCAAAAGAAGATTTGATCTATGGTTTAGCTGAAGGGAGGCCTATTGTCGAGAAAGAAGGATGGAGGCTCTATTTTAATGAGGCGTCGAATGCCCTAGGCCATGGAATAGGGGAAGTATTAATTTCCCTTGAAGATGACCACTACCTTTTCACAAGTAGGCTAGAATTCTTCTGCACCAATAATATAGCCGAATATGATGCCTGCGTCATGGGGCTTTGAGCAGCCATTGAGAACAAGATCAAGGTGCTCCAGGTTTTTAGAGATTCTTCTTTGGAAGTCTACCAACTTTGAAAAGAGTAGGAGACCAGAGATCCGAAGCTAATCAAGTATCATGATTTAATCCAATATTTGGTCAGAAATTTTGAAGAAATTAGTTTCACCTACTTGCCAATAGAGGATAACCAAATGGCCGACGCTCTAGCCACTTTGGCCGTCGTGTTCAAAGTAAATAGGACAGCCGAAATGAAGCCTGTCGAACTGCAGACTTTTGAGGTGCCGACCCACTGCTATAGTTTGGAAGAGGAAAAGGACGACAATCCATGGTATTATGACATCCTCCAATATATCAAGTACCAAACTTACCCAAAAGACGCCAACGATAACAAAAAAAGAACTATCAGAAGGTTGGCATCGGGGTACATCCTCGATGGAGAAGTTCTGTATAAAAGAAGCAAAGATCAGATACTATTGAGATACGTCAATGCCTGGGAGGCCGAAACTATTTTAGCAGAGGTTCATGGAGGCTTATGCGGAACCCACACTAGCGGATTCTCGATGGCTAGGAAAATCATGAGATATGGCTACTTCTGGTCAACAATGGAGGGAGATTGCATCAATTATGCACAGAAATGCCATAAATGCCAAATCTACGCCGATAAGATACATTCATGCCAGTACCACTGCACGTCATGAACTCACATTGGCCTTTTGCTGCCTGGGGAATAGACGTTATTGGTTAGATACACCCGAAAGCTTCTAATAGGCATCGCTTCATCTTAGTAGCCATAAATTACTTCACCAAATGGGTAGAAGCTGCCTCGTACGCCAACATCACAAGAATGACAGTTTGCAAGTTTTTCAAAAAAGAAATTATATGTCGTTATGGCCTACCCGAAAGAATCATCACTGATAATGCTTCCAAATTGAATAACAAAATAATTACAGAGGTGTATGAACAGTTCAAAATTGTACATCACAATTCTACTGTTTATCGTCCCAAGATGAACGGAGCAGTGGAAGCGGCGAATAAGAATATAAAGAAGATCATAGCAAAAACCACAGAAAATTGTAAGGATTGGCATGAAAAGCTACTTTTTGCTCTATTTGCTTATTGAACCTCTGTTAGGACCTCCACCAGGGCAACACTATATTCTTTGGTATACGGCACGGAGGCGGTATTACCCATCGAGGTAGAGATTCCATCACTTCAAATTTTGAACGAAGTAAAGTTGGATGAATTTGAATGGATACAAGCTAGGATTGATCAATTGAACCTCATTGAAGAAAAATATTAAAGGCTGTCTATCATAGTCAAATGTATTAAAAAAGGATGATGCAAGCCTATAACAAAAAAGTTCGCCCTAGAGAGTTTCAAGAAGGGGATCTAGTGCTTAAAAAGATCTTACTTAACCAAAAGGACTTCCGAGGGAAGTGGATGCCTAATTGGGAAGGGCCTTATGCTGTAAGGAAGGCCTTCTTCGGAGGAGCATTAATCCTAGCCGAGATGGATGGGAGAGAGTTGAGCAACCTAGTAAACTCAGACTCTGTAAAAAAGTGTTGAGATATGTGTTTTGATATAATAATTGAAAAATAGTTTTTGGAATAAATTGAAAATATTTTAAAAATAATTTTAAGTCAAAACAACTTGAAATAATGTTTAATACTTTTTTAAAAGGTTTTGGGATGTTTTAAAACTCTTTAAAGTAGCCAAACCTGAGTTTTTTAGTATCCATACCGATACGGTATACCCCGTATCGATACGCATAAAGGGTTTCAGCCACAGTTTGTGAAGCTATCAAGATCTGTACCGATACAGGGCTTTCCCGTATAGATACGTGGCATACATCCCAATGACCAAAACTCCTAACGGTCATATTTCCAACGGTCTTTTAAATTGCAGGACATACCGATCCGCCTATACGCGTATCGATACACATCAGCTGATCAGAGCTTAATGGCTAGTTATGAAGAAGGCTGTACCGATACAATTATCCGCGTACCGATACAGACAACCTCAAAACTACAATTAATATGGAAAATAAAGACCCAAACGGCTCCAATTCAATCCCAACGGTCACCAACGGCTATGAACTCTTTTGGGAGTATAAAAGGGACCTTCAAGCATCTATGAATGACTAATGCTTCAATTGTCAACAACATTATGATCAAAGATTTGTCTTAGATCTTAAGTGTATATTTCTTATATAGACAACACTTGTGAGCTTTAAGTGTAATATTTTGCTCAAGTGTTTTAGGTTTTGGGTGAGTGCTTAGTGTGCAAACATCTACATATAAGAGCGATTTCAGTTTGCTAGGATTCTCTTTGTTAGAGAGTGTTCCCAAGACTCGGGTTGTGAGTTGTGATTCTAGGATTGTAACGGTTGCCTCCTTAGCTTAGAAAAAGGGAAGAATTCTTAGTGAATTGTTGAAATCTTAAGGTGGGAAGCCTAGGTAGTGGACGTAGACCCCATTGGCGGAGTTGAACCACTCTAAATCCTTGTGTCTTTTTGTTTATCTTTTGCTTCCACCATTTCTACCCAAAAATAAACCTTCTCCACTACTTGTCTAATTAATCGATTGTGTACATCGAGCCCAGCAATTGGTATCAGAGCGAGGCTCAATCGCGAAGGTTTAACCACCTATTGAGACGATTCAAAAGCTTGATCAACAAACAAGTTAACCGGTGATAAATGGCGCAATCCATCGATCGACCACCTTTTTTGATGGGACCAACTATGCTCATTTAAAGACTAGAATGATGTTCTTTATCAAGGCCAAAGATTACAAGCTTTGGGACGTTGTTGAAGATGGTCCATAGGCACCACAAGGATGCAAGGCAGAACGGAATGCGGATGATCGCAAGAAGATGGAGCTAAATTGCAAGGCTTTGCACATTTTCTTTTGGACATTTAGCCCCAATATCCATAAGAAGATGTCTTCTTGTGAGAGTGCCAAGCAGGTTTGGGACAAGCTTGAAGTTACATACGAGGGAAAAAATGAAGTGAAGGAGACCAAGATCGGCCTCCTCAATCTAGAGTATGAGAACTTCAAGATGGATCCGAAAGAAGACATCGAGAAGATGTTCGATCGTTTCTCCACCATAATGAATGGACTCAAAGGCTATGGAGAAGTCATTTCGGAAGAGAAGCTTGTTCGAAAGCTTATCTACTCTATTCCCGAGTCATGGGACTCAAAGAAGACTGCCATCATCCAGGCCAAGAATCTCAAGACCTTGAAGCTTGATGAACTCATGGGGTCTCCTCTCACTCATCAAATAATGAAGAAGGACAATGAAGAGGAGAAGAAGAAGGAAGAGATAAAAAAGATGGGGGGAAGGAAATCAAAAAGCTAGGCATCAACATGAATGTCGTAGTCCTCAAATCCTCCCAATGCCATCATGACGATTCAAGTGAGGAGGAAGAAGAAGAGATGACATATCTCTTCATGAAATTTGCCCGATTCATGAAGAAAGAAATGAAAGAATCTAAGCATGAATCAAGGAAGAAGAGGGCAAGTTCCTCAAGCCATAAGAAGAAGGCACATTTGGCTACTTGGAGTGATGAAGACTCCACCGACAATGAACAAGCCAACCTTTGTCTCATGGCCATCCAAGAAGATTCAAGGGTAACTTCTAATTCATCTACTTCTACTTCAAGTTCATATTCTTTTGATGAATTACAAGAAGCCTATGATGATTTGCTTTAGGAATTTAAAGCTTCATTTTCTAAAACAAGAAATTGCTTTCAAAATTCAAAAAGGAAAATGATTTGCTTTCTAAAACAAATCTTGAGTTTGAAGCAAAAATTAAAGATTTTGATCTTAAAGTCTCAAATTCTTTTGCTTTCTCAAATTCTTTTCAAGGGTAACTTCTAATTCATCTACTTATACTTCAAGTTCATATTCTTTTGATGAATTACAAGAAGCCTATAATGATTTGCTTTTGGAATTTAAAGCTTCATTTTCTAAAAACAAGAAATTGCTTTCAGAATTGAAAAAGGAAAATGATTTTCTTTCTAAAACAAATCTTGAGTTTGAAGCAAAAATCAAAGATTTTGATCTTAAAGTCTCAAATTTACAAAATTTGCTTCAAACAATGGAAAAAGATCATCAAAAGGAAATAGATGATCTTAAGAAGGAAAAAAATTTGATTTCCAATGAACTTAAAAAGAAAAACAATTTGGGAAAATCAAATTTTTATATTAGACAATCTAGTGCCCCTAGATTTTTAAACGGTAAATGTTTTAGAAGTGTTTGGGCTCCAAAAGAACTAATCACTTCAAATAAGAAGGATGAAATTGAAAAATGGATTCCAAAGGGGGCCAAACTTTATGCTTCTAATGTAAATGGATCCAAAGCAATTTGGATACCAAAAGTGTCTTGATTGTCTTATTGTAGGTGTGATGGAGAATGATCAACAAGTCTAAATTTGAGGGGGAGCTCCATACACACAAGGAAGAATACTTGAAGAAGGAGGCTTCACATCCTACCTTAGTTCAAGTGTGGTAAAATTTTAGTTGAATTTATTTGCGTTAATTTGTTTTATTTACATTAATTCAACTAGATAATCATATTGTTGGACTAACAATATTTGATGCTTGAGTAAGGGGGAGCCTATTTTAAAACCAAAGGTTTTAATAGAGTCAAAATTTTTAAACCTCTATTGTTATTCTTGAGCTTAATGTCTTTTAACTTCTTTTTGATATAACAAAAAGGGGGAGAAAATGGATTGAAAAATTGATTTTTCAAGTGAATAAGGGGGAGCTTTAACTATATTTCATTTTAAAAATCTCTTATTCAGGTTTTTAAATACTAGCGGGGAGAATCATAAACAATTTTTCAAGTTGGTTTTATTATATAAAAAAATGGGAGGTTGTTGAGATATATGTTTTGATATAATAATTGAAAATTAGTTTTTGGAATAAATTGAAAATATTTTAAAAATTATTTTAAGTCCAAACAACTTGAAATAATGTTTAATGCTTTTTTAAAAGGTTTTGGGATGGTTTAAAATGTCTTTAAAGTAGCCAAACCTGAGTTTTTTCAAGTATTCGTACCGATACGGTATACCCTGTATCAATACGCATAAAGGGTTTCAGCTATAGTTTGTGAAACTGTCAAGATCCGTACCGATACAGGGTTTTCCCGTATAGATACGGAGAAGGGTGGTTTCGATATACCCTTTGGTGTATCGATACGCCTACGTGGCATACATCCCAATGACCAAACCCCCCCAACGGTTATATTTCCAATGGTCTTTTAAATTGCAGGACGTACCAATACGCCTATACACGTATCGATACGCATCAGCTGATCAGAGCTTAACGGCTAGTCATGAAGAAGGCCGTACCGATACGGTTACTCGCATACCGATACGGACAGTCTTAGAACTGCAATTAGTGTGAAAAAGAAAGACCCAAACGACTCCAATTCAATCCCAATGGTCACCAACGGCTATGAACTCTTTTGGGAGTATAAAAAGGACCTTCAAGCATCTATGAATGACTAATTCTTCAATTGTCAACAACATTATAATCAAAGATTTGTCTTAGAGCTTAATTGTATATTTTTATATAGACAACACTTGTGAGCTTTAAGTGTAATATTTTGCTCAAGTGTTTTAGGTTTTGGGTGAGTGCTTAGTGTGCAAACATCTACCTGTTACGAGGGATTTCAGTTTGCTAGGATTCTCTTTGTTAGAGAGTGTTCCCAAGACTCGGGTTGTGAGTTCTTGGATGGTAGATCACGGGTTGTGATTCTAGGATTGTAACGGTTGCCTCCTTAGCCTTGAAAAGGGGAAGAATTCTTAGTGAATTGTTGAAATCCTAAGGTGAGAAGCCTAGGTAGTGGACGTATACTCCATTGGGGGAGTTGAACCACTCTAAATCCTTCTGTCTTTTTGTTTATCTTTTGCTTCCACCATTTCCACCCAAAAATCAACCTTCTCCACCACTTGGCTTATTAATCGGTTGTGTACATCGAGCCCAACAAAAGTATTATGCCTGAAAAAATAGAGGAAAGAAAAAGAAGAAAAAGAGAAAAAAGAAGAAAAGAAAAAGAGAAAAAAAAGAAGAAGAAAAAAGAAGAGGAAGAAAAAAAGAAAAAAAAAAGAAGAAAAAGGGTTTAGAGCGAAAACCCAAAAATGGGCGTCTTAAAACCAAGGGGTGATCTGAATTGAAAATCCAAACAGGAAGGTTCAGATATACTTGAATTTTGGCATACGATTAGCAGACTTCGTTGAAGAATGATGCTTCAATCCTTAGGTCGTCAAGAATTGTAACCAAAAATGGAGAATGAAATATCTACCTTGGTCGATGGGTTCTCATCATTCATACAGTCGATATTATTTATATATTTTCTCTCTCATGTTTGCCATGACTTTCAAAAATTTGTTAATGTTTCTCTAAGTATTAATAAAATATTATGCTTAATTTTGTTAATATGCTCAATTTTGTTAACTATCTCATAATCACCGCGCAAATGAATTGGCACAGATCATGAAAAAAAAATGAATTCTTGGCATTACTATGATTTAATCTATTGAGTGGAGGTTGCTCCAAGATAAAAGACGAATTAGCCAAGTTTAAGGCAAAAGATCACCGGGGATGAAATTGACGAGATTTACCAAAGAAAGACAAGAAGTACCTCACATGTTGAAATTGAAGGAGCTACAAGCGAAAACCCAGAAAGGCACCCAAAGAAAAAATAAAAAAAGAAAGGAAAAAGAAAAAAAAAGAGGAAAAAAGAAAAGAAAAAAAATTGAAGTGAAAACCTGTAAAGGGCGCTTTGGGGAAGTACAAGTCTAAAGTGAAAACCTGAAAATGTGCTTTAGAACAAAAGGACCAAGAGTTCAAAAAGGGGTATAAAGGGTGAACCCGAGTGACAGATGAGGCACCATTGTTGCAAAGAACAGAAGAGGGAAGAAAAAGAAGATCAAAAGCAAGGGACCAAGAAAAAGTGTACGAATGAATTAGTGTCATTCATGCATCATGCTTAGTTAGACATCCCTAGGGTAGGGGCATGCTAACTCATATCATTGTAGCGTTTCATCTCTTTTTACAGGTATTTGAAAGATAAATCGGGTACCTCATAAAGAAGAGAAACAAACGACAAAGTGGAAACTTGAAAGGAATTTCCAAGCAAAGGATTTCAAACAAACCACTTCCCGGAGAAAGAGACAAGATGATAGAACCTTTCGTAAAAGTGAAAAAAGATTAGCCTATCCGTTCAAGCTCACGAAGAGCGAAAACCTTCATGGAACCCTTATTTGAAGAATTGACATTCGTTCACTACCGCTTCGGAGAAACATGTTGTCGTCGCCCAATTTGCTATATGTCGCCTAGGGAAAGCAAGGTCATTTAGATTCATTCAAAGCCATTTTGGAAGAATGAGTCATTTTGAGGCTAGATGGCTTGTCCATTGCCGTTTCGGAAGGACATTCCAATGCCACATGTTTGTTTTCTGCCATTTCGGGAAAACATGTTATTCAGATTCATTTGCTGCCACTCCGGAGAAATGAATCGTTTAATATCTGGTTTGTTCGTTGCCATTCAAAAAGGGCATGCCAGTGCAACCCGGTTGTTTTCGCTACTTTGGGAAAACAAGCTATTTGGATTTGCTCGCTGCCATTTTAGAAGAGCAAATCATCCGACAGGGAAGTGGGGCAAAATTAGTGCTTATGGGTTTTGCTTTATCATTGTTCCACAAGTATAAGCAAATAGGTGCAGTTGTAATCACTAATTTTGTCTGGGTTGACCCATTTTTTTTGCAATAATGGGCTCATATATGTATAAATATTACTAAGTGATGTGTGTTATTATATGTGTACCCCTAGTATGTGATTATTATATGTATTTTTATTATCCATGTTTTTTATGTTCATAGGAATGAACGTTGTATCACATGTAATGCATGATAGTATATTGTATGTATGTATTTACTATGTTTTATTGTGAGTGTGTATAGGTATTATGTGCATGTATGTATGTATTCACTATTACTTCAATATCATTAACCATGAATGTATGTATATTGCATGTATGATTGTATGTACGTATTATGTATGATTACATGTACGTGTTAAGTGTAAGCATTGTTGTTCATATATGTATACGTGTTATATTATAAGTTTATTATTATAACATGGGCTGATAATTAATTAAAAAAACAACAAACAGATCATAGTAAATAATTAAAGCCCAATGTTTTTATATAAGTCCAAGTCCATTACATATTTTAAACCAAAAAATATATATAATAATACATAGGCTTGTTTGGACCAAACCCAATACAAACAAAAACCCTAAAAACTAATCTGACAACCCTTCTTTTTTATTGCAGCCGCCAAGATCTAGCCGTTAGATTAGATCTGATCCAACGGTCTAGATCGAACCTGAGGACTACCTAGCTTCCGTACACGCCATCACGCGCTGGCTGTCCAACTCCCTACGTGCGCGTGTGATGCACGCCCCGACCGTTCAGCCCCTCACGCGCCCACGCGCATGCACCGGTTTATCTCCCCATCCGCGTGGCCACAACGCCGGGATTTCCGCTGCCACTGTACGGCGGCCGCCTTCTCCAAAACCACCGATCAGATAAAAATGCATAAAAATAGAGGATATCAGAACATTATCATCCAAAGTTTAGACATTTAATGTTTGCTTAAAAATCTAAACAGTAGGATAGGCAAACAATGAGTGACCTGAGGGGCATATAAGAAATATAAACCACTTTGTAACCTTAAGCATTCGAACGAGGGAATTTTTCAGAATCAATAGACAAAAAGAAAGCCTAAAAAATTTAGAGGTATACCCATCTTTTCCTACTTATTTTGAAACATGCATGCACAAAAAAAATTAGGGTTAAGTCTTTATTACCCTCTGCGGTTCACCTCCCTGCGTCAGTTGTTCTTCTTCACTGACGATAAGCCCTCTGGCCTCCTCGAGGCCGCGTACGGTGACTCAGTGGAGAAGTAAGAAAATGGGGTCTTCGGTTTCATAAAAAGGGGGATTTTGGGCTTCGGTTTTCATAAAAAAGGGGTCGATTTTGAAGAAACTAGGTTCGAATCGAAGTTTATTAAAAAATGGGTGTTTTTTTAGCAGTTTAGGCTCGTCGGTCGTCGCTCGGTGGTGGTCGACACGGCTGTGAGACAGCTGGTTTCTGGAAAATACGGCAGAGGGATGCCGGAATCTCGGTTCATGATGAACCCAGATGAACTAGAAGAATGAATGAAGAGCATTTCTGGGAGGAGTGTTATAACAGGGAAAATGGCTAAAAGGGTCTGATTTTCGGATTAAAGGGGTATTTATAGTGTTATAAATTTTTAAAAAGGGTTAATTACATTTTAAGTACCTCTGGCCTAAAATAATTATGCCTGCGGTCCTTCCACATGGTCCAATTACGCTTTTGGTCCCTCCGTGTGGGATTATTACGGACCCAAGCCATTCCGCCTTTGTAAATCACGCTCCGGGTCCTTGAAACTTTTTGTTTGTTTTTAATTTCGTCCCTATATAACCAGTTTTAAGGTTTTAAATTTTGCCCCCTAATTTCCAATTCATCCAATTTAGTCCCTTTTCCAGTTTCAAGTCAATTTTTTATATATTTTTCATACATTTTTAATTTAAATCATGCACATTTATATTCCGTAATATTGATTTAATCCTTATGTTAATATTCCTTGTTTATGATTGTTATTTTGTGGATGAAATTAGTTCGAATAGCATACATTAGGGATTTAACATACACATAGTTTTAGTATAAAATAGAAGTGTAACATATAATTTTTATGTTTAATATACATTTGTAGGTAAAGTAGAAATTTGTAAAATGAAACATATTTTTCAACCTATAATATATATGTTTTAGTATACAATAGAAGTTTGTAAAATGTAATATATGTAAATGTTTTTAATATATAGTGTATATATTTTTTTAGTATATAATAGAATTTTTAAAAATGCAATATATACTAGTGATATATATATAATGTATAGTTTTAGAGTATAAGATAGAATTTTGTAAAATGCAATATATATATTTATGACCTATAATACATAGTTTTCAAAGTATAAAGTATAATTTTATAAAATAATACATATGTGTTTTGATATAATATATAGTTTTTAAGGTACATAGTATAATTTTGAAGAATGTAATACCTACATTTTTGGTATAAAGTATATAGTTTTTAAAGTATATAGAAGAATTTTGCAAAATAAATGATGTATGTTTTTTTTATAATATATGTATAGTTTTCTTTAAATATAGGATATAATTTTTTAAAAGATATAACAATGTAATTTTACAAAAGCATAACATATATAATTTCCTTAAAATAATAGGTTTTTTATATATGATATAATTTTAATACATAATATATATTAATGTATATGTTTTTTTTTTGCCTTTGTTAGAAAGTTTTAATCCCAGCTTTAGATTCTTGGGCTTGGTTTTAGGTTTTTGGGCCTTAGGCCTTATTTTGGTTCTTTTGGGCTTTCGACGAGATTAAGTGAATTAACTTAATTAATTTAGATCGTGTGCTCGTCTCATAGGTGCACGATCCTAGAATTAATCAAATTAGCCTTAGGTTTTTTAGAGCCTTAGTTAGATTAGGGTTCAAATTAATTTAGTGAATTTAAATTTATCCTTGGCTTATTGGGGTAAATGTTAAGTTCATTAAATTAATTGAACATTTCTTAATTACTTTAGGGGTAAAATCAATTTTAAGTTTAGATTAACATTAAATTACAGATCAGTCACCATAAATTAGGTTTCTTAACTTTTTAGGGCTAATCAATTTAGGGTTAAGCATTGGAACCATTCAGTTGATAAATAGATCACTAATTGGGCTTTCTAATAAATGGGGTCTCCCTTTTGTGTGTTTATATTTATGCATTTGATTGTCATGCCTAAGTTGTCATTCATATAACTTTTAATCTTAATTGCATTCCTAATTAAGTTAAATCGTTAAAGGGAAGTACTCATTAATTCCGATATTTGTGTCTTAACAGTCCTAGCTTAAAGGATGTTTACCAAATATTTGAATTAATCCTTACCATCCAGAGGTAAATGGATTAAAAGTTAACAAAATCATCACATCATACTTAAATGTTTGCATCATGCATAAAAGTGACGTACGGAAGTCGAACCATAAATTAACACGGTAGCCAGGCTTATTCGATGTCGGTTTAATCTATGGTCCGATATATCGTTAACCTTATTAATTAAATGTCCAATTAATTTGAATCCACCAATTTGATAAAGCTCGTGTATTTAAGGTTATTTTTCATTTAAGAACTCCGAATTGAATTTAATCTAAATTTCAATGATTTTCATCCTTTTAAAAGCAAAAAAATATTTTGGTACCGATTTCAGGGCGTAATGGGGGTGCTACTCCTTCCCCACGTGTAACCAATTTCTAGAACCTTTCACAACGAATCTCTGGCTTTCTATGGTGTCTGGCCTACCTTACCCAAGTGGCCGGTGGCAACTCCAAGTTTTCATAGTTTTCAAAATTTAAGATTTTCAAAAGAAATTCCCATTCTTTTAAAAGAGTTTCATTAATGATTTAAGGGGATAATTCGACGATTGTCCTTTTCAAAAAAGGTCGCTACAAAGCCCAAAGTGCAAATTTAAGCTAGTCGTATCGACACGACCATGTGAGTATCGATACGGCCTAACCTTCATTAACTAACTTTCTTATCTTGGCGTGGGCGTACCGATACGGCCAAAAGCGTATCGATACGAGTCCCCTATTTTGAGCAGATTTGATGTCATTTGGCAGGGGAGTGATGTAACAAGGTGAGTCACCTTTATGCTTGCCTTTGCCCACGTGAAAACCCTCAGAATTCATGACCAAATGAGGTCATAAAGGCAACTTGGGGAGTTTCCAACCTTGGATATGGAAAACCCTCCATAGGAGGAAAGGTTTCTATTGGCTAACATGTAGGTAGGAAATAATTAAGGTCCTAATCCTTTTAAATCAACAGAGCAAAAGAAGCTTTCATTTTTCCCACCTTACATACCTAGTAAATCAAACTTACCTTTAGTTATCGAATCAAGCTAACACCTCTATTGTTGTCTCCTACCTCAAGCTAAGCTCACACCTCTCTCTTTAGTCACCTTAAGTTCATCCTTAATTCGATTTGAAGGTGCCCTTGTAAAGCTATCCATCGGGAAAGGCAAAGCCCTCTATCTATTGTCAAATTCCATGTACAATTGGAGTTAATTTCGAATTGAAATCCTAATATACTATTGGAACCTTGATTGCTCTATTGTTTGATGATTCTATATGTTATTCCTAGCTCAAAACAAGGATGAAAACAATCTGCCATCCTCAATCGAAGCTAGGAACAAAGGAATCACAATTCGGGAATCCTAAAAGCCTTCGTACCTTAAGGTAAGTGACTTGTGTCAAGGGATAGGCTCGGTGCCATCCCGTTGCATTATTTGTGATTGTGTTTTGCATTTGATTAAGGGCTCGCATAGAGCAACTATGTTGGACTTGATTGGCAAATCCGGTAAGTACTTTGTGTGCTTTGATATGTGTAAGTATGAATATGATATGTTGATTATGTGAAATATGGAACCATATGAATATGTTAATTGATATGGAGCTAAGGCTCAAATTGATATTCATATGTTACAATTGGAAGGCCATGACTATGTGAAAATATATGATTTGTGAAATTATGGACCATGGATACAATTGGCATGCCATAGGATCATTGAGCTCGGTTAAGTAAGGGTGGACTACGGTCTGGGGATACGGCCTATATGTGGGGGAAATAAGGATGGATTATGTAAGGGATATGTTTTCGGAGCTACGACTGAAGGCTACGACCTATTTCCGATATGTTGGTGTAAAGGGGAATCTGTGTATCCAATGGTACCTAATGATAAAGTATTATGCATCTATGAATTGTGATGTGAAGTATATGAATATGTGAAATGAGCATGAGATTGTGTATATTGAACTATGCCTATGTTAAGCTCTTGACCATTACGTCATTCATAACATTGATTATTCATTGTATTTGTTATAACTACCTCACTAGGCTATGTAAGCCTAAAGTGTGTCTCATGCATTTTCAGGACCTTAAGCGATTCTGAGCTACGATCGTGTTGTTGCAGTCACTCTTCATAGTCATATGTATGCTTACTTTCTATCTTGAACTCTTAGAAGTGTGGTATATGCTTTAAACATGTTGTGTATGAGTATTTTGAAGGTTGTGTATTAGTCTAAGTAATGCCTAAGGTAGTATGCTCAAAATGACTTGCTTATGAATGTTTAAAGGGCTTAAAAAGGCTTTAAAACGAGCTAAAGGTGAAAACTTGGTAAATGGACTTCAAATGTTATAAAAGTTGGCTTGACAGTAGATTAACAGATTTTAGACTTGTGGGTAAAATTTGGTAATGATTGGATAAAAATTGAAGGGTTAAATTAGATAAAAACCAGATAAAATTTGTCATTACAGGCCAGGCATATCGATACGAGGCTAGTTGTATCGATACGGCCTTGCATATTTGGTCATTGATGAAGCAGTGAGTATCCATACACTAGGAAGTGTACCGATATGGACCTTGACAGTAAGGTCTGGAAAAATAATTAAGGTACGACCTCAGGCGTATCGAAATGAGTCAACCCAAGTCAAAGTGTATCGATACGGGCATAGACGTATCGATACGGGGTCGTTGACCTTGAACTTGGAAATTGTGAAATTTAACATAGCGTATCAATACGGCCTAAGGTGTATCGGTACGGTGTTAGTTAATTCTGTTAAAAGGCTTGAGAAACATATTTAAAAGATTACAAATTGGTCACTAATAATTATATGGCTCAAATGGATAGGCTAAAGACATCCGATAACAACGAAACTTCACAGGTTAATAATTGATGAGACTAATTACAAGTTGGTAATAAAGAATCTAGATTAGGGTTGTTAATTTGTAATGTTTGCAATTTGGTCCTTTAGTTCAAAAATTTTAAATTAATCTCAATTCTAATTTCGATTTCTGGATCTACTTTCCGATAATACTTTTTAACCCAGTTCTCTATCGGACCGGGAATGGGGTGTTATAGTTGTGGTATCAGAGCCAAGGTTTAGTCGATTCTAGGACTAAACAGTCATCCGTTATAAGTCTGCATTTGCATATGCCACTTAGGAGTTTATTTGTATACATTATCTTTGACTTGCAACTTACACGATTCAATTTTTCTATCTGAATAGATCTAAAAATGTCAGCACCTACTGATAGGCTGCTATAAATAAGCCCAATCCCGACTCATCATCTACTCAGGAGGGTAATCTGAGGCCAGGACTAAGGCTTGAACGAGTGGGACAGAATGACCCGCCTCATCCACCTCTGATGCCTTCGGCTCAGCAAACATCCGTTATAAGTCTGCATTTGCATATGCCACTTAGGATTTTATTTGTATACATTATATGTGACTTGCAACTTACACGATTCAATTATTCTGTCTGAATAGACTGAAAATGTCAGCACCTACTGATAGGCATGCTATAAATAAGCCCAATCCTGACTCCTCCTCTACTTAGGGGGATAATCTGAGGCCCGGACTAAGGCCTGAATGGGTGGGACAGAATGACCCGCCTCATCCACCTTCGATGCCTTCAGCTCAGTAGGAGTATCTTTTGTTGATGGCGGATATGATTAAACAAGTTGTGGTGTCCCTCCGACATGAACCACTTCCTCAGCCTGCTGAAGCTTCTTAGCTTGTGTCCCGAGCTCCAATTGATAAGCTCAAATAGTACCTAGTCTATACATTCACTGGCCAGGATCTGGATAACCCAGAAATCGCAGAGTACTGGCTAGAGAATACCTTGAAAGTGTTGAACAAGCAAATGAAGTACCCTGATGAGCACAAACTCGAATGTGCTTTGGCCTTGATTGTGGAAGAGGCCCAGAGCTGGTGGGATACGGTGACTCTCACTGTTCCTAAACACCATATTATGTGGGACTTCTTTCTTCAAGAGTTCCGTAAAAAGTACATTAGTGAGCATTACATTGCGAAAAGGCGCAAGAAGTTCCTCTATCTAAGACAAGGAGGAAGACCAGTAGAGCAATACATCCACGATTTCTGCAAGTATGCAAGATACAGTACTAAAATCATTCGTACAGAGAAAGAGAAGTGTCAAATGTTCATAGACGGTCTGTGTGATAAACTACATCCTCTCTTCATTGCACTGGAGATTGAGGACTTTCAGACCCTCGTCAACCAGACTATCACAACTGAAGCTTCACAGAAAGCTTCCGAGAGAAGAAAAGGGAACCATGCCCGACCTGACAAGAGATTTCGTGACGACTCCAAGCCACTTACACCCCAAAAGAAGGGGAGACAATGGGACCAGAAGTCTGTTACTTACCAGTAGCTACCCCGATCTGGTTACGTACCACAATTCCAGTCTACAGGAACATATGTTACCCGTACTGCATCAGTGGATAGCACATGTGGTTTTGCAAAGGGTTCTCAGATCCTTTTATGCAACTTCTGCCAGAAGAGGCACCCAGGGTAGTGTTGTAGGCAGTCCAGTTATTTCTATCTTTGTGGAAAGTCTGGCCACTTTATCCGGCAGTGCCCACAGAATTTGCATACTACTACATCGGTAGCTTCTCAAAACAATCCTAATAATGAAAAATGAGAAAAACCAGTGCCATCCACATCCGCAGGTAGACCCCACAACAACAATACTCATCTAGCTGGCCGTGAACCTCAGACTTCAGCTCAGATGTATCATGTTCAAGGTCGTGAGCAGGAGGATGACCCTGATGTGATTGCAGGTATGGTGGAGTTATGTTATGTACTTATTTATGCTTTGGTAGATCCAGGCTCCACACATTCCTTCATTAGTGAACCCTTGATTGAAAAATATGCTCTAGAATATAAACCTGTTGCTTCCGGGATAGTTGTTTCTAATCCTTTAGAGGATAGTGTGACCATTTGAATAATCTGTAAAGCTTGCCCTCTAAGGATCCGAGGAATCCCATTTTTGGCCGATTTGATGGCTTTTCCCTTCCATAAGTTTGACCTTATCCTTGGCCTTGATTGGCTAGCTAAACACCAAGCTTGGGTAGATTACTCGAAGAAGAAATTATACCTCTATGGGCTCAGTAAGGAGAGTATAACCTTGATGAAGTTCAAACCCGAGCCTAAAAAGAGCCTCGTGTATGCCATGGAAACTAAAAAAGGATTTGAAGCTCGAAGATGTAACAATTGTGAAGAAATTTCTCGATGTGTTTCTCGATGAACTTTTAGGACTCCTTCTCACCCGAGAAGTGGAATTCGGGATAGAAGTGCAACATGGGATTACTCCAGTCTATATTACTCCATATAAGATGGCTTTGGTGGAGTTAAGGGAGCTAAAGGCCCAAATCCAAGATCTCATAGATAAAGGATTCATCCGATAGATTTCCTCACCCTGGGGAGCACCTGTTTTGTTCTTCAAGAAGGATGGATTGATATGTCTGTGCATTGACTATCGCCAGTCGAATAAGGTCACAATCAAGAACAAGTATCCACTTCCGAGGATCGATGACCTCTTTGATCAGTTGAAGGATGCTTCTGTCTTCTCTAAGATTTACCTTCGATCTGGATATTACCAAATGTTGGTAAAAGAGTCTGATGTTCCAAAGACTGTTTTCCGAACTCGATATGGCCACTATGAGTTCTTAGTGATGCCTTTTAGGCTCACGAATGCACCAGTAGCTTTCATAGACCTCATGAATCGTGTATTCCGGCCCTATCTTAATAAGTTTGTGGTTGCCTTTATAGACTATATTCTGATCTATTCTAAAGACCCTGGTTCTCATGAAGAACATCTCCAAATCGTTCTTCAGACCCTTTGGGAGAAACAACTCTATGCCAAGTTTAGTAAGTATGAATTTTGGCTATCTGAAGTATCTTTTCTTGGCCATGTAATCTCTTCTACGGAAATTCAAGTGAACCAAAAGAAGATCCAAGCAATCCTTGATTGGATCCCTCCAAAGAATGTGGGAGTAGTTCGTAGTTTTCTGGCCTTGCAGGCTACTACCACAGATTCATTAAGGGATTCTCTTTGATTGTTGCACCCTTGACGAAGTTTCTCCGCAAAGACACTCCTTTTGTGTGGACTGAGGACCAGCAAAGGAGCTTCGATCAACTCAAGCAAGTCTTCACTCATGCCCCTGTCTTGGTACAACCCGAGTTTGGCAAAGATTTCACCGTGTACAGTGATGCATCCCACCTAGGGTTAGGCTGTGTTCTGATGCAAGAAGGAAAAGTCATAGCTTATCCCTCACGTCAACTTAAGCCTCATGAGCTAAATTATCTGACTCATGATATAGAACTCGCCGTATTTGTGTTTGCTTTAAAGATTTGGCGGCATTATCTTTATGGTGAGAAGTGTTACCTATACACTGACCACAAAAGTTTGAAGTACCTCATAACACAGAAAGAGTTAAATCTTCGTCAGCGCCGATGGATGGAATTGTTGAAAGATTATGATCTAGTTATTGATTATCACCCCGGTAAAGCCAATGTGGTGGCTAATGCTCTTAGCGAAAAACCCACTTCTTCCTTAAAATGCTTGAATGCTCACTTTCGGATCAAGAAGCATGGTAAATTGCTAGCCGAGTTAAGAATTCATTCAACCATTGTGTCTCAAATCAAAGCACTCCAAGAATTTGATGAGGAGTTGCGGCCTATCATTGCCAAGATCAAACATAATCTAGATCCTGATTTTGCTATGAATTTTAAAGGCCTATTGTGATTCTGTAACCACATTTGTGTTCCTGATGATGAAGATCTTCATAATCAAATTCTGAGTGAAGCTCATTCGAGCCCTTTTTCTGTTCATCCTAGAGCTATCAAGATGTATTGCTGGTCTAGTATGAAATGTGAAATTACGGGCTTTACGGCTAGGTGATTGACCTGCCAATGGGTTAAAGTCAAGCACAATGTGTCTACTGGTCTCTTACAACCCATTGAGCTTCCACAGTGGAAATAAGAGCGTATTATGATGGATTTCGTAAGCAGTCTACCAATTACCACGAAGAAAAATGATGCTATTTGGGTCATTGTAGATAGATTCACCAAGTCTGCTTATTTCATTCCAATAAGAATGGACTTCAGCTTGCCTAAACTTGCTAAGTTGTACATTCGTGAAGTCATCCATTTGCATGGAGTTCCAGTGTCCATCATTTCTGACTGTGATCCACGTTTTGTATCTTGGTTTTGGAGAACCTTATAGAAGGCACTTGAAACTCGAGTGCACTTAAGCACTGCTTTCCACCCTCAAACCAATGGTCAATCCGGAAGGGTTATTCAGGTAACCTTATGTTTTTCCTTTGATCTATGTGTATAATCATTTATGTACCAATTTTGATTCTTCCTTTTAGATTCTGGAAGATATGCTACGAGCCTGTGTTATCGATTTCAGAAATACGTGGGAGAAATCCCTGCCATTGGTAGAGTTTGCATACAACAATAGTTACCAAACTTTGATTAAAACGGCCCCTTATGAAGCTCTTTATGGGAGAAAATGTAGAACCCCTCTTTTTTGGATCGAGCTTGGTGAAGGTAAGGTGCTAGGGCCTGACATAATTCAAGAAATTGAAGAAAGGGTAACCATTATTTGTGATCGACTTAGAGCTGCATTTGATCGACATAAAGCTTACGCTGATTTTAAAAGAGGAACATTCAGTATGAAGTTGGTGAGAAAGCCTTCCTTAAGGTGTCTCCGTGGAAGAAGATCCTTCGTTTTGGCAAAAAGGGAAAACTAAGCCCTCGTTTCATAGGCCCATTTGAGGTGATCGAGAAAGTTGGACCTGTTGCCTACCAACTAGCTCTCCCCAAGGAGTTAAGCCAAATCCATAATGTTTTTCACGTGTCTATGCTACGAAAGTACCGATCAGACCCTTTCCATGTGATCGAGCCGGAGTTTGTAGAAATTCAGTCCAATCTGACATACGAGGAAAAACTAGTACAGATCCTTGCATTAGAAGTCAAGAGTCATCGAAATAAATCTGTACCCTTAGTGAAAGTCCTTTGAATGAGCCATTCGGTTGAAGAAGCAACGTGGGAGCCAGAAGAAACTATGCAAAAGCAGTACCCCTACCTATTCAACTAAGGTGAAAATTTAAGGACAAATTTTCTTAAAGGGGGGGAGTTGTCACATCCTGAAAACTGGCCTAGTCGGAATTCAGTTCCGGTGATCAGAAATTTTGAAGACCCATGTGATAATGATTGTAATAATTAACTTTTATACCTTCTTGATTAATGAAATTACATTTTGGCCTTATATGGGTAAATGGACCCTTGTATGAGATACGAAGCCCAAAGTGCAAATTTGAGCTAGTCGTATCGATACAGCCATGTGAGTATCGATACGGCCTAACTATCAATAAATAACTTTCTTATCTTGGCGTGGGCATACTGATACGGCCAAAAGCGTATCGATATGGGTCTCCTATTTTGAGCAGATTTGATGTCATTTGGTAGAGAAGTGATGTAAAGAGGTGAGTCACCTCTATGCTTGCCTCTGCCCATGTGAAAACCCTCAGAATTAATGACCAAATAAGGTCATAAAGGCAACTAGGGGAGTTTCCAACCTTGGACATGGAAAACCCTCTATAGGAGGAAAGGTTTCTATTAGCTAACATGTAGGTAGGAAATGGTTAAGGTCCTAATCCTTTTAAATGAATAGAGCAAAAGAAGCTTTCACTTTTCCCACCTTACATCCCCGGTAAATCAAACTTACCTTTAGTTACCAAAATAAGCTAACACCTCCATTGTTGTCTCCTACCTCAAGCTAAGCTCACACATTTCTCTTTAGTCACCTTAAGTTTATCCTTTATGCGATTTGAAGGTACCGTTGTAAAGCTATCCATCGGGTAAGGCAAAGCCCTCTATCTATTGTCAAATTCCATGTACAATTGGAGTTAATTTCGAATTGAAATCCTAAGCTACTCTTGGAACCTTGATTGTTCTATCGTTTGATGATTCTATATGTTATTCCTAGCTTAAAACAAGGAGGAAAACAATCTTCCATCCTCAATCGAAGCTAGGAACAAAGGAATCACAATTTGAGAATTCTAAAAGCCTTCGTACCTTAAGGTGAGTGTAGTTGTGTCAAGGGATAGGCTCGGTGCCATCCTGTTGCATTATTTGTGATTGTGTTTTGCATTTGATTAAGGGCTCACGTAGAGCAACTATGTTGGACTTGATTGGCGAATCCGGTAAGTACTTTGTGTGCTTTAATATGTATAAGTATGAATATGATATGTTGATTATGTGAAATATGGAACCATATGAATATGTTAATTGATATGGAGCTAAGGCTCAAATTGATATTCATATGTTACAACTGGAAAGACATGACTATGTGAAAATATATAATTTGTGAAATTATGGACCATGGATACAATTGACATACCATAGGATCATTAAGCTCGGTTAAGTAAGGGTGGACTACAGTCTGGGGCTACGGCCTATATGTGGGGGGAAATAAGGATGAATTGTGTAAGGGATATGTTTCCGGAGCTACGGCTCAAGGCTACGACTTATTTTCGATATGCTGGTGTAAAGGGGAATCCGTGTATCCAATGGTACCTAATGAGAAAGTATTATGCATCTATGAATTGTGTTGTGAAGTATATGAATATGTAAAATGAGCATCAGATTGTGTATATTGAACTATGCCTATGTTAAGCTCTTGACCATTACGTCATTCATAACATTGATTATTCATTGTATTTGTTATAACTACCTCACTAGGCTATGTAAGCCTAAAGTTTGTCTCATGCATTTTTAGGACCTTCAGCGATTCTGAGCTATGATCGTGTTGTTGCAGTTGCAAGTCACTCTTCATAGTCATATGTATGCTTACTTTCTATCTTGAACTCCTAGAAGTGTGGCATATGCTTTAAACATGTTGTGTGTGAGTATTTTGAAGGTTTTGTATTAGTCTAAGTAATGGCTAAGGTAGTATGCTCAAAATGACTTGCTTATGAAGGTTTAAAGGGCTTAAAAAGGATTTAAAATGAGCTAAAGGTGAAAACTTGGTAAATGGACTCCAAATGCTATAAAATTTGGCATGACAGTAGATTAACAGATTTTAGACTTGTGGGTAAAATTTGGTAATGATTGGACAACAATTGAAGGGTTAAATTAGATAAAAACCAGATAAAATTTGTCATTACAGGCCAGGCGTATCGATACAAGGCTAGCTGTATCGATACGGCCTTGCATATTTGGTCATTGATGAAGTAGTTGGTATCGATACACTAGGAAGTGTACCAATACGAACCTCGACAGTAAGGTCTGGAAAAATAATTGCATCGGTACGACCTCAGGCCTACCGAAACGAGTCAACCGAAATCAAAATGTATCAATACGGGCATAGACGTATCGATACGGGGTCATTGACCTTGAACTTGGAAATTGTGAAATTTAATATAGCGTATCGATACGGCCTAAGGTGTATCGGTATGGTGTCAGTTAATTCTATTAAAAGGCTTGAGAAACAATTTTAAAAGATTACAAATTGGTCACTAATAATTATATAGCTCAAATGGATAGGTTAAAGACATCCGTTAACAACGAAAATTCACAGGTTAATAATTTATGAGACTAATTACAAGTTGGTAATAAAGAATCCGAATTAGGGTTGTTAATTTGTAACATTTGCAATTTGGTCTTTTAGTTCGAAAAGTTTTAAATTAATCCCAATTCTGATTCCAATTTCTGGATCTGCTTTCCGTTAACACTTTTTAACCTAGTTCTCTACCAGATCAGGAATGGGGTGTTACAATATCTCCGCAGTATGCTCCTCAATCTTCATTTATCAAATCTCTATCTCGCATTTGACTCGCGCTTCTTTCTTGTGTGAGTAACCCTTTTTCTACCCGTCTTTAAGTGCTCTACTTACTTTGGTTATTTTAAATGTGTGAGAGAAATTAATGTCAAACAATGCATTAGGTCGATCAATTGAATCCACGAACTTGTATTCTGAATCTCATCCTTGAAGTAATACATAAAATCTCTTTTTTTCTTAAAATGTCAATTTGTTGATCGTCATTCTAATGAAATATGTCCTTTAGGTTGATATACAGGACCTTGAAAACAAAATTATAATAATAAAGAAAATAGAATAGGAGCTATGGATATCAAGTGCAAGAGCGTCTCAAATTCAACCTTTCAGTGATCATTCTAAGCATAGCTTATGTTTGTAAAGACTTTGAATGTTGTGATGATTCGAAGTCGTGAAATCCCCTTTGTATGACTCGATTCATCCTCGTGATTATCGCGTTGCTACAGAAAACTAATACTTCTCAATTCTCATTTTTGCTCTGGCCCAAAAAATGGACTTGTTTAACCGTTGGAGTGCAAAAATATCATTACAAAAATAACATTCTAGTGCAAATGTGTGCTTCCAATTGTACTTGTACTATTGTTCCTTTGTTTCTTCTTTTCCATTCCTATTTCTTCCCCTCATTTATTATTATTTTTCAGAGAAATCAACTCATCACAGTCCTTTGTCTCGAGGATAATGATGGAGCAAACAACGTTACCCTGGGTTACTCAGCATAGTCATGATTTGAAAATATTACCATCACTCATGAAGCTAAGATTTTTTATTTAGATGGTGCATTGCAACCTTATTTATCATATTTCTTTAGAGGAGTGCCCCAAAAATTTCACACTCTTATCCATATATGCCTATTACTAGGCTTCAAACATAGGAGTGCATTTTCTCTATTCATTCATTATTATTGTTGTTTTCTAATATGTTATGCACATATACTTTTATTTCAATTATAATCTATCGGTGCATAGAAGGCTACGCTTAGAATTTCAATTTCAAGCAACTTTGTATGGTTAAATTTTGGAGCTATTTTCTCATCGAATATCATCAAAGGAGTAGTAATCTCACTTTGCTGGCCAGAATCTATTAAGGGAAAAATTAGACTTTATCATTATCACAACATCTAATTGATCTCAAAATCGATGTCACATCTTGCAATTGACATTCAGTGACCTACAAAGGTAGGAAGATATATACATATATATGCTTTCAAGGTCATTGTATGTTAAGAAAAATGCTTTTTATAATTGGAATGAAAAATCATTAAACATGACATATGCCCCTTATAACAAGATCTTTACTACATTTGGGCCAAAAAGTAGCAGAGTTGGTTCCATGCATTACTTCAAAAGGAACTCTTCGATGCAAAAATGAACAATTATGAAAGATAGGGCCTCAGATCCTCCTTCAGATGCTGACTCATTCTGGCCTTCTTGGCATCGTGTAGGCTTGTCTTAATTCCTTTGTTCCCCATTGCTGGATCAATTCTTGGGATAAAACCCCATTACTAATCAGTTTCTTGACCTCTTCCAACAACGTTCTACACATCCTGGTAGGGTGCCTCGGTACCCCCACATGGAAATCGCAGGTGCTATTCGGGTCAAAACTGTGAGCAGATGGATCGAGTATATTCTTTACCGGTCTGGGAGTGAGATAGTGACCTTTAACCAAATGAGGCTAAATTTCTACAATATATACTCCAAGTACCTCCAAGTTTGCATTTGTTCAAGGAATTTTCCTTGATGGCTTTGAAGAATCGATATTTTTTCTTCTTTTATGATTACGAGAACTTTGAAAGTGGCACTCATTTACCTATTTTTCTTCTTCTACTTATTTGGTTTGGTACTTAGACTTAAATTCCAATTTTCCTTCTTAGATTGCATAGTCTATTCTTTCCCCTATCTTCACGACATCCTCGAATCTGCTCCTTGATTTCTCTAGCAATTTATCAAAGAAGAGGATGGAAAGAGTCGCGTGGAATATGGGAGTCATTTCTTCTTCAGTTATAGGAGGTTGAACTTGGGCTGGCAAATTTCTCCATCTCAAGGTGTATTCCTTGAAGGTCTTATTTGGCCTCATCTTCATGCCTTAAAGAAACTGTCGGGTTGGTGCTAAGCCCAAGGCATATCTATATTGCCCCAAAAAGGCGTTAGCTAAATCACTCCAAGATCGAATCTGCTTTCTGCTCAACCGATTATACCATACTGCTGCTAGTCTCGTAGGCTATCATGGAAGTAGTGGATCAACAACTTTTCATTCTTTATGTATCCTTCCATTTTCTGCAAAACATAGTCAAGTGAACTCTTAAGCAACTAGCGTCATCATACTGCATAAATTTGGGAGCCTTGAAATCTGGATGAATGACCAAATCAAGGACTAGGCAAAGCTCCCTTGTATTGAAAACATCCATTCTTTCTTCTTGAGCTCTTTTTTAAATCTATCCTCTAGTTACTCTAGTCTTTGTTCCATTCTTTTTATCAACTGGTCCCCGAATACTATCGTTGAACCCGTAAAATTTAATTATTTAATTAATGTGTGAAATGCATCATAAATGTCTAAAATGTAAAAGGCAAACAATAAGTACAAACTATCGTAGTGAATGCAAAATGAGGTGTTGATTCACCAATAGTCCTTTAGGAGGAATTCTATAAAGATTGGATGTCTGCGTACAAAAGATTGATAATATTCTACAGGTCTTTATTGTGTACTCGGTACCCCACTTTTGTCTACTCTCTAATTACTTCAAGCTCTGATTATTCCTAACCGTAGCATTATCGATCTCTGTACATTACAGAACATCTTTTTTTATAAAAATACCCTAATATGGAATATTTTGAATCAACGAAATGCAAACATGAATGCAAGAAGATATTAGTCGCAAAGTAATCATCATAGGAAGACTTTTATTAAACAAAAGGCTCGTTACATCAACTATTCTTCTATGCTTTACAAATACTGATGAGCCCTAAACCCTAACTTTTTAACTTCATTCAACAAATGGGTCACTTTTCCTTCACGGTCCAATGCAGGATCCATATTCTGACTTAATGGCATTGCTTCGTCAGCCAAATCTGCCACTTGTTGGGCTACTTTACGAGCTTGGGTTATGACACTCTTCATGTCCTTTTCATTCTCTTGTATTTCTCGCTCAGCTCTTCATAGCTGGAGAGTTACCTTTTTGGCACTTTCATAGCCTGCTTGCTTGTAGGCTTCGGCACGAATCTCACTCGTACGCAAGGAAATCTTGAGCTCTTTTGTTTGTTCTTTGAGTGCTCCACTCTCTAACTGAAAAGGTGTTGGATCTAGTCTTACTCTGTTGTAGACTTATTTTCAAAATCTCGTTCATAGCTAAGCTATCTTGTAACTCTTTCTGAAGGGCATTATATCCGCTCTCGGCTTCTTTTAACTTTTGTGACAATAATCGAGCCCTATTTTCCCAGGTCTTACCTCTCTGCTTCCACTATCCTAGGTCATTCTTTAGTTGAATGATACTTTTCTTTCACTCTTCTGAATTGTTACCCATACCCTTATTTCTGAACAAACAGTAGAGTTTATGATGATCATCCTGTAAACTCTTCAATTTCTTGCCCAAAACATCTTTCTCTTGTCTGAGCTGGTTATACTCGAATGAATGCCCCTCTTCTGAGATGCCCACATTTTTTACCTTTGAACTTAATTCGCTGGAGTGAATCGCTTCTATGTTATCCAAGCATTCCCTTAGATATTGACTTTTTTCCAACTTTGTCCCTCGAGCGATTTTTGTCTCAATGTAGAATCTACGCTTCCCGTCTTCGAAACTCAATATACCTATCTTGATAAGATCTTTGACTCGATTCTTTAAAGCCTCACAATTCTTGGTGGTGTGACCTAAACTCCTTAGGTTGTAACTATACCTAGCACGTCTATTGTAACCTTTCGGGTAAGGTGGTTCTTTCGGAACATAATGAACATGGGTGATAAGGTTTTTCTCAATAAGCATCGGGAGCAGCTCGGTGTACCTCACAGGAATCAAGATGTGCTTCTTTACATCACTTGGTTTTTGGGTTTCTCCTAGACCTACTTTTGTTTCTTAGAAGCTTGACTCAGAAGTATTTCCCACTGGTTTGTTGATAGGAATCACAACAGGGTTCAACTTGTTGTATTTACTGATGTGATCTTACTTAGGAGTGATATTCTGACCATCGACGTCTTCATTCTGACTCTCGACTGTCCCTTCTTCTAGTCTTATAGATCCCTTGCCTTTGGCCATAGTGGTCATTATATTCATCATCTCGGCCATCTGTTTCTTTAACTCTTGCACTTCATTTCGCTTGCCTTCAACACGAGCATCGGTTATACTGTCTGGTTTAAGCTCTTCGGATAATTGACCCTCGCTATTCTTCTAACCATGCTCGAAATTTGCTCGGTTTATTTGAATATGAGACCTCTTGTTCAATATGACTGCTTTCTACAGTGATGAATACTTGTGAAATATATACCTTCATTTTATGTCATGAAAATGCAATGCACCAAGAAGAAAATGAACAAACACAAAAAAGAATTGTGCCAGTTTGATGAGAATAATCCAAATAAATAGTTAATATACATACGCAATAAAAGCACTGAAGTCAATCAGTTAAAATATACATAAATAGACAAACAAAAATGCACCTAAAAGACCTAAATAGGTTTACCACTAAACGGACAAAGTACTCGTATGGCTCTCAAAGGCGAGCTCTACGGTTCACTATATGGAGTTAGGTTCTAAAGTAAAGGGTACCCGAGTTGTCACTAGGACATCAATTCGGGAGGATACGACCCATATACCATTCGGGGGTGTGAACCCTACGAAATATAAAGATCGAATCCCAAAAGTGAATTATAGCACTATACGGAGGTGAAAACCCCACGAAGCGAAGTAACCACTCCCTCCTAAATGTTCTAAGACTACTACATGATGAAAAAAAAGTAAACAAATAAGGTTAAAAATTAAAAATTAAATCGAATTTAAATCTTCTTAATAATTACAATATGAACCCAACTAAGGCCTCACTCTTTGTTTTGTTTTTGAAAACAAAATTTGTCCCCAGCGGAGTCGCCATGCTGTAGCGACGTTTTGAATCCGGGTGTGTTTGGAAAACCCCTTTTTAATTAAAAGATGGCATATAAGGGAAATTCTTAAGAAGGCTCATATTTTAAAATAAAATTTAGAGTCGCCACCGGTCATTTGGATAAAGTAGACCGGACACCGGAAAAAGTAAACTAGAGATTTGAAAAGGGTTTAGGAATCGGTTACATGTGGGGAAGTATTAGCACCCCACAACGCCCAAAATCGGTACCTATGGGTTTGTATTGTATTTGTTAAGAAAATTTAAAATTCGACCTAACTTAATTAATAATCCCTAAGATACATGAATGCATGGTGATATAAGTCGAGCAACCTAACCCGCAATTCATGATACCAAAGGAGATGACGCCCGAATACTCAGGACGGCACTCTCACTAGAATATCGGGACCTTGAGTACTAAAATAAAGTAATGCAATAAATTAAACATGGCAATTAAGTACGAATGAATGAACATATTGAGGATAACATGAATGAAATAAATATATATACATAAAAAAGGGTTAGGTTTCAATAATAACTAAAAAAATAGGTTAACAATATAAACTATATTATACAATATTTACATACAATATAATACGATTAACAGCATTTCCATTTAACACAATTAATCATGAATTAAATATCATATATATATATATATAAACATATTATATATTATACGTATATAAAAATGCAATAATATACGCACATTATATGATACATATTAAATTGTATATATATATATATATATACTTAGTATGTACATGATGTGCAAATATTAAACACAATAATAAGCAACTAAGAATAAACAACATTTATCGAATAAATAAATCCTTGAATAGAAATATATAAAATAAAGGCTGAAATTAAAGAAAATAAAATTAACAGTGGCAAAATTAAACATATGTGTTTAATCAGGGACTAAATATGCAAATATACCATCGGACCTAAGGGGTAATTAAAAAGGGCAGAAAGACTGTCAGCCAAAATATTTTAGGGCAGAGGGGTTTCTTTTGCAAATAACCCATTTTTAAATTTGGACCGAGTATAAAACTCACTTTTCAGCCAAAATTTAGATCCTTTATCATTTTTTAATCCCACTCTAACCCATCCCATTTTCTTTGGAAATGGGGGATGAACACCGCCGTGTTCATCCATTTCTAAGGATAAACTCAAAATCTGGCAGACTCCCGCCGGATCAACCGCAGTTAACCATCGTCGGTCGCCGCTCGCCAACATCGATGTACCCAAAACAACCCTTTCCTCTTTTAAAAAGTGAATCCAACTTTTGATTTGAAGAAACAAACCACTATTCATATGGAAATAGTAAAAAAACCCTAATACCTTAAACCCACACCGATAAAAGAAAAGGTAAGAAGAAGAAACAACAATCGAAAGGTGTCGTTCATCGGCGACATCGACCTCGGCCACCATACAAGACAACGATCTGGGTCCAAAAGGTAAAAAACCCTAATACCTTTCCCCTATTTTGGTTCGAATAGTAAAAATAAGTAGAATAAGCCAATACCTTCAGAAAGCTCTCTTTTTATTTTGTATTGATTGATAATCCCCATTTTACAAAGATTTTCTGGTATATAACCGAATTTTTACATAGCTTATAGGAAATTATGAAATATATCTAGCTTTACTGTTGGATCTGATTTTTTTGGTACAAAGATATGAAATATCTAATTTTTTATTCTTCTTTTTGTAGGCTGATATCGACGGCGGTGTACGGTGATAGCGTGATCTCCGGCGATTCTGCCATAAGGACGGCTTTGATCGAGAGGCGCGTGGGGGCGTGAGGAAGTTGAGCGGCCAGGCGGTGGGGTGCACACACCTTCTGGAAGGTCCTCCCAATTTGATCTGAACCGTTGGATCAGAACTGATCCAACTGTCAAATCTTGGCTGCCCAAGCAAAAAGTCAGATTAGGGTTCTTATTGGGGCCTGTCAGGCCATGTAATGTAAATGGACTTGGGCATTTAGTCAAATATTGGGTTTTTAAATCAAATCTATTTTTACATTATTACTTATGACCCATTTTAATACATATGATATAACATACTTACTTGCATACACATATAAACATAAAAGCATACATTTATGCCTAAATAGATAATAAAAATACATTAAACACATAACAATAACACATACATAATATACACACATATATTAATACACTCATATATAACATCTATATACACAATACACATACATATACGCACATAATAATAGCATATATATTTAATAATATTAAACATTTATATACATGGCCGGACAAAAAAGAGTGATTACAAAGATAACATGTATATATTAAAAGAGAAACACATAATATATAATATATAAAGAAAACATATGCCATAATATACTATATGTATTTAGTTATAAAAAACATAGTAGGCACTGACATATAAAATAACATCATATGTAACACATACATAGATATAACAATATATAAATATGGATAAATAGATAAATAATATATATAAGGTAAAGAGAATACATGGTAAAAATAAATAGATATGTAAAAATACAATTATACTAAAAAAATCATGCTAATAAATATAAACATATACCATACAAAACTAAATCTAATCTAACAATCAAAGCAAATAATATAAAACATACCATACTAATTAAGCCTAACAAATATTATGACCAATCAAATAAGGCATGAACAAATAAATACATAATGAACAAATAAATAAAACACCTAAATATACAACATATGAACATATATAATAAAAACTATATATAATACAAATCTATAACATGTATATATATATATATATATATATATATATATATATATATATATATATATAATAGCATGAAACGGAATATATATAAACGTAATATGAAATGTAATATATAGTAATTATATATATAGCTATAACATATATATATATAACACTATGCAAAATTACAAAACAAGGACAAAAACGAAAAAAAATACAAAAGAGAGATTTTACTGCTGGTTTATCGGACTAAATCAAAAAAAAAAAATAGTTGACATTGCAAGGATTTAGAAATTTCGAAGGACTGCAAAAGTGATTTACTTAGGGCAGAGGTCCTTAAAATGGTAAAAATCCAATTTTTGAGTGCTTGTATATCAACCAAAATTTAAACCATGTTTCATTTGTTTTTAAAAAATCAAAATAGATCAAAATAACCCAAACTCAAATCCGCTGAAGTGTTGTTAGAACTCTCTTATTTTTCCAGATTTCGACAACCAGATACCGTATCAGCCGCTGTGGATCGCCGGTGACCTTAAAACCTACAACCAAAACAACCCCAACCTTCTCCTAACTCAAATCTAACATTAACCTCTTTCACCTTAGATATGTAAAAAGCAGTGATGAAAAAAAAAATCTTTCATTTTTTGAAATCGTTTTAAAACAAATAACCATCTTTTATCGGAGATGGACATCGGCCGTAGAACCGCCGTCCAAAGACTCAAGTACGAAAACTTAATAGCCTCTTTTTATTTTTTAATTCGAACAACAAAATAAAAAATGAGATTTTTTTTTACCTTTGAATGCTTTTTTGTCTCTTTTTTTGTATTGATCTGAAAAGTGAGTACAATTGGTTTGATTACATTACCTTTTATCTGATTTCGTTTGTTTACATTAATAAGCAAAATTAATGCATCTATTGTGGATGATTCTTTGACTGATATCATTTTGTTTCTTTATTATTTTTGTCTTATTCGGTTGTTGCCATACGGTGGCAGCGCAATTTCTGGTGACAAGGCCACGTGGACGGGGGAGACGAGACGTCGAGTGTGTGTGCTTCACTCGCCCGTGGGAAGCTGGATGGGCGAGCGTGTGCTTCACGCAGATTGACCATAACAGTTCTATTGCTTTCTCCATTTAGATTTCAAAAATATGTTTCCAACATTTTAATTACTTTACTTCCATTTACTTCAGTTTTAGTGGTGTAAATTATTCATGTGGTGGAAGAAAAGTAACCCGGCTCTACGTGGTGGGTTCATAGTGTCACGGGGCTAGATTTTGACTCTAGCTGATCCGTGCGGCCTTAGACGCCTTCGACGCAAATCAGTCGATTCCTACGCCTAAGTCAGCCTTCAACCAGCCTTGTGAGTACTCCTGCTCGACAACGGCTTCGACAATCACTCCAGGTTTCGATGGATCTCGTCACTGACACCACTTGTGTCGCGGGCTAGACCTTTGCCAGACGAATCGTGCCGGACCTTAGTCGCTTTCTCGGTTGAAACGTCGACTAAGTCACCCTGAAGTACCTTGTCACGGTCTTAGGTGAAGATCTCTCGACAAACACCTAACTCAACCAGGATTCTCGCTCTGGAAGATCAAACACTCCTCGAAGCCCTCGAACGAAAGATCGTTCTAAGCGAAAGCTAATCAAAGAACAACAGAAAGAGATTGGCAGCTAGAACAACGAAGAACACTCAAAAACAACAAAGAACAATAGAAAGAGTTTTAGAGTAAATGCTTCTTGTATTACTCAAGTGAAGTGAACTGAATGAATGAAGTGAAGTGATTTACAAGTGAGGAGGGAGCCTCTATTTATAGTGGAACTCCCCTACATCCAACGGCTCAGTTTAAATTACATCGACGGTCGAGATTGATCTTATCTTATCTTATCTGATCAAATCTCAAATTCAAATCTCTAATTATCACAAACATTATCTATACATTATATTCAAATAAATGGATAATGCTTTGACCAATTTACCCTCCTGAATCCTCCATGGATTTGGCTAAGTCTTGTGGGCTTGCGGGCTCTTTAGCATTCTTCAAGTGCCGGGCCAAGTGTGATGGTCTTGGCAAGCCCGTTACACCGCGCAAACTCTCTTTGGCTGGTTCTTGCGCTAACGCCTCGGTCCCAAAGGTATGGTCCTCGCCATTCTCCGAGTGTTGGGCAACATTTGACACGCCCGTTGCATTGCGCACAACCTCCCTATTTGTTGCTCGCGCTAATGTCTCGGTCCAAAAACTTTGGTCCGTGACAATCTCCCCCACTTGACTTAGCGACGCCCTCGTCGCTGCACTCGAACGATCCTGGGCAGGGTCAACTTGATTACTCGTCGATGCCTCAGCTTCATGCAATTCCCCCATATGAACTGCTCGCCTCGCCTCAAACTGTCGTTGAACACCGCGTGCTAACACGCCTCTTGATACATCTCCCTTGTAGGAGCACTCTCCCACAAACTCTGATTTACCTCGACTCAGACCCACTTGGTCCTGCGGCAAAGACTTGGAAGTCGTCACAACATTGAACACAGACTGAACTCTCAGATTCGTCGACAACTCTGGCTTGCCCCTTTGAACTCTGAAAGGTCTCTTCCAATCTTCTTTTCCCCCGCACTGAAGACTAGGTCTCACTTGACCTACGCTCATCAACAACGGCAAATCAAAACCAAAAACACTAGGAATGTGTTTGAGATGTACCTTTTCCTCGGTCACATTTACTCTAAAATGGGTCAGCCCTTCTTTCTCCTTGAAGTCTGGCCCCCTCTGCATTGAACCTTCTTCATCGAAGTTCTTTGCATGCATCGGCACTTTCGCCACAAAGTCCGTTGCGTTACTCTGCATCGGCACTTCTTCCCTGAAGTCCGTTGCTTCTGGTTGCATCCGCCCTTCTGACTTGAAGTTTGGTGCTCTCTTGCATCGATCCTTCTTCCTTGAAGTTCGGTGCTTTCTCTTGCGTCGACACTTCCTCCTTGAAGTTCGTCGCTCGTTTCCCACCTTACTATTTGGTGGTGTCTCCACGGTTACTATGTCCCCTAACGGCTTGGCCCCCTTCGACTCTACAATGGTCTCAAAAGCGATGCTCTTACCCCGAACATCCTCGGCAAGCTTCTCAGTAGCCTTCTCGGACATGGTCACCCCTTTCTGCTTCTGGTCCCCCTTGGCCTTGGCAGAACTAGACGTTATCGGATCAAGCGATGCAGCCTCGCTCTCTTCTGGCTTATCCAACTCCTTGGATGGCTTGACTCGATCCAGGCAATCTCGCAATTTGTGAGGCCCCTTACACTGGTAACACTCTAGTTGCTTCAACTTGCGTCGGCACTTCTTCCTCGAAGTCCTTCGCTTCTTTCCCACCTTGCCCATAGGTGGCATATTAACGGTTGCTATGTCCCTCGACGGCTCAGCCCCCTTCGACACTGTACTGGTCTCAAAAGCGATGCTCTTTCCCCGAACATCCTCGGCAAGCTCTTTCCCAGCCTTCCCAGACATCTTCAACCCATTCTGCTCATGGTCTCCGCTTACCTTGGCAGAACTAGATAACTCGGAACCAAGTTTCACAGGCTCTTTACTCTTGGCCTTGTCCTGTCCCTCGGACCACTTGGCTCGAAACGGGCATCTCCGCAACTTATGAGGTCCCTTACACCGGTAACACCTCAATTGCCTCGTCTTTACCCTCGGCTTGACAGCTTCCTCACTTGCTATCGCACCAAGTCTCATCACTGGCTGGACTACTTTGGCACTCGTAGTCGAACCACGACTCTCCCTTTTCTTGGCGGCATTGACACTCACAATCGCCCCAAGTCTCATCGCTGGCTGGACTACTTTGGCACTCGTAGTCGAACCACGGCTCTCACTTCGCTTGGCGGCATTGACACTCGCAATCGCCCCAAGTCTCGCTACTTCTCCCTTTGACTCGTCTGCTGTCTTCACCATGGCAGCTAGGCGGTTCTTCTCGGGACATCCCCTTATCAAATGAGGACCATCACAAAAGTAGCACTTCAACTTCTTGCTCCCCTTCTTTTCTGGTACGGACTTAGCCTCACCATTCCCCTTGTCTCTCGAACTGGGCATGGTTGACTCAACACTCGCCTGCTTGCATTCTGCGGGCTCGGTCAGAGGTTCGGCAACAACGAAAGCCTCTGAAAGTCTCTGGGCATCTCCCTGCTCTACTGCGAGCTTCGCCCCCGGTCTAAATCCCTCTAAGAAGGTCTTGAGCGCATCACATTCGCTCATTGCCGTCTTGCAACTGAGCAGCTCCCTCTTGAGCTCATCCACTTCTTTTCGCAAAGCTTCTATCTCAGCTTCACTCGCATTACTCCCTCGAACAGTCACCAACTTGTTGAGAACTTCTCGTGTCTCGTCCTTGAACCGGTCATCTATGGACTCTACCTCGTCAAGACGGGACTCGAAAATACCTTGGAGTGCCTTGGCCTCCTCCTCGGATTTCTCAAGTCTACAAACCCTCTTTCCCAACGACTCCAATTCCACCTTCATTGCCTCCCTTTGCATCTTGAAGGGAATCATCTTGTTGGTTCAACTTATCGTACATTGAGTTGAGAACTTCTTGGATCTCCTTCGCGGTTTCCTCCTTGGAAGAACTCTCCGCTTTTTGCAAATCCACCATCTTGGCTTCACAAGCACAACTCTCTCGAACTACCTCCAATTCGTTGAGGATGCGTTGCGTCTCGTCATTGAACTTGCCCTCCATGGACTCTAACTTTTCAAGGCGTGACTCCACAACACTCCGGGTCTTTTTGGCCTCTTCTCTTAGAGTTTCCACTGCAGCCTCTAAGGAATCGCGCTCGAGACACCTTCACATCCAATTCATTAAGAGCCAATTGAACATCCTCCCGGATCCCTTCTACAGAGACTCTAACATCTCAATATCCAACGAACCCAGCTTCTCAAGGTTTACTGGCTCTAGCTCTTCAAACACCACCTCGGCCTCCTTCTTGAAGTCCAAGAGTTTATCGACCCAAGCCTCTACAGCTGTTATGAATTCAAGATTCGATTGTACCTTATTTTCAAGACGGTTGCTCCTCTCGTCAAATTCCTTTAGAGTCTTTCTTACATCGTCCATTGTCAGTGTCTTCTTCTTTGGTGCCATCTCAATCACCACTTTGCCACGAACTAGTCTGATCCCTGATCACTTCGACTAACTCGAACACAAACCACCACCACGCTTATCTGCAACTACAAGCTGGAACTCACCACACTTGACTGCACCTGCAAGCTGGAATCCACCACACTTGACTGCACCTGCAAGTTGGCTTGAACACAAGTCACCACCACGCTTGACTGCAACTGCGAGCTGGCTCGAACGCAAGTCCCTTCCTCGACTCGCTCGGATAGCACTTATCACGGCACTCCTCTGATTCCACCTCCCGTGGCTCTCTCTGTTACCAACTCTCACGGCTCTTTCTGATATCAACTATCAGCAAGACTTCGCTCCGATGCCTACTATCACGGAACCCGCTACCGTCTTTGATAACAACTTATCACCGCTCAACTCTGACACCAACTGTCAGCAGAACTTTGCTCCGATGCCTACTATCACGGAACCTGGCTACCAGCTACCAGCTACCAGCTACCACCGCTCGTCTCTGATACCAACTATCAGCTACCAGCTACCGCCGCTCGGCTCTGATACCAACTGTCACGGGGCTAGATTTTGACTCTAGCTGATCCGTGCGGCCTTAAACGCCGACGCAAATCGGTCGATTCCTACGCCTAAGTCGCCTTCAACCAGCCTTGTGAGTACTCCGCTCGACAGCGGCCGACAATCACTCCAGGTTTCGATGGATCTCGTCACTGACACCACTTGTGTCGCGGGCTAGACCTTTGCCAGACGAATCGTGCCGGACCTTAGTCGCTTTCTCGGTTGAAACGTCGACTAAGTCACCCTGAAGTACCTTGTCACGGTCTTAGGTGAAGATCTCTCGACAAACACCTAACTCAACCAGGATTCTCGCTCCGGAAGATCAAACACTCCTCGAAGCCCTCGAACGAAAGATCGTTCTAAGCGAAAGCTAATCAAAGAACAACAGAAAGAGATTGGCAGCTAGAACAACGAAGAAACTCAAGAACAAAAACAACAAAGAACAATAGAAAGAGTTTTAGAGTAAATGCTTCTTGTATTACTCAAGTGAAGTGAACTGAATGAATGAAGTGATTTACAAGTGAGGAGGGAGCCTCTATTTATAGTTGAACTCCCCTACATCCAACGGCTCAGTTTAAATTACATCGACGGTCGAGATTGATCTTATCTTATCTTATCTGATCAAATCTCAAATTCAAATCTCTAATTATCACAAACATTATCTATACATTATATTCAAATAAATGGATAATGCTTTGACCAATTTACCCTCCTGAATCCTCCATGGATTTGGCTAAGTCTTGTGGGCTTGCGGGCTCTTTAGCATTCTTCAAGTGCCGGGCCAAGTGTGATGGTCTTGGCAAGCCCGTTCCACCGCGCAAACTCTCTTTGGCTGGTTCTTGCGCTAACGCCTCGGTCCCAAAGGTATGGTCCTCGCCATTCTCCGAGTGTTGGGCAACATTTGACACGCCCGTTGCATTGCGCACAACCTCCCTATTTGTTGCTCGCGCTAATGTCTCGGTCCAAAAAGTTTGGTCCGTGACAATAGCATCCTCATCTTTTGTGATTCAAATTTCGATTTAACTCAACTCAAAGAGTTTACGGTGCGATTCAATTAGTAAAAATATAAAATTAAAAGGAAAATAGGGGTGTTAAACACATGCAGTAGGTACACGACTATACTTTAGTTGAAAGTAAGAATCTGTTTTAAACAGGACTCTTTAATTTAAGATTTCTTTCGCATCAAGTAATTCATCCTATAAATAGATAATACGATTTACGGTCATAGATTAAGACAAAAAATAGTTAAACTGTTTTATATTTTTTGACATTATAGTAAATGTAGAAAGATAACAGTAAATATATGATCGCATAATAAACAAAAGACACTAAAATTTACATAAAAGTTCTTCTAAAAAATGATGAATTGAAAAATAAATTCATTAATGTCCGAAAAAAATACAAGAGAATTGTGTCTTTGCATGATTTATGAGTTATTTAGCCATATTCTAATCATAACTCATAATATCTATTTAAAAAAGATAGATAATTGATTATAGAAATACTCTACTCAAATTGAATTTTCTACTTTAAACAAAAGTATAATTGTTGAAATATAGACATGTACGAATATTACTCTAATTTAAGGGTAAAATTTACAAATGATCACTAAACTATGATAAATTGTTTATTTTGGTCACTCAACTTTCAAAAGTTACAAAATATTTATTAAATTTTTATTCTTGTTACAAAATGACCATTAAGTCGTTGGTGACGCGACGGTTATAAAAATGTATAATAGCACATTTAATCCTTCATATTTACGCATTCAATCAATTTAATCTTAATTTGAAAAAAAAAATTTAACCTCATTATTTACACATTTGATCAATTTGAATTTTTTAATTGATAATTATTAAATAAAACCATCTTTTTATTCAACAAACTCTTCGCATTGATTTTTATTACTTTATTTTTTTGGTTTAATTTTTGCGCCTAAACTATTGTTAGAAAAACAAACACAACTAAAATGCATAACCAGTTCTAACATAATCATTTTATTTCTTCAGAATTTGCTTTTTTGATTCAAAAAAGCAGAAGTCATGGAATCAAATGAAGAAGAAAACAATCCCAACATAATTATTAATTATGTTATATAAAGTAAAACCAAACCTTTTGCTTTTAGGAAAAAATGTTTGTGAAACACGACGGCAGAAGGAAAAATCAAATTGCTGCCATATAGAATGAAAAACCCAAAATTAGAATTGAGTGAAGAAAAGCTAAAAGCTCTGGGGTCAATTCGATAAAACAAAAGTTTTCTCCTTGCTCCGCAACTTGTTCTATAAGCAATTTTAGGGAAAAATGATTTGTTTATTACTGTATTAGTTAAGTGACCTTAGATGTAATTTATCAATTAAAACACTAAGGTCTAGTTATATATATCCCAATTATTAAGTATTTTTTTTATATATGTTTAGGGTAGACAACACTATTGGTCATTAAATTATTTTCGCTTTTCTGTTTTAGTTATCGAACTATTCTTTTTGGCAAAATGGTTAGGTGGTCAAAAGGGTGAGCGTTTGATCGAGTTGAGTCAAGACGAGTCGAATTTTTTTGAATCGAGTCGAGTTTTGCTTACCCAGTGATAACATTCCCGCATCAATACGGAATTTGAATAATCTTGGACGGCTAGATCTCTCTTCAAACACGTTGCTCGGAAAGATTCCGAGACAAGTTCTACATCTAACATCTCTCTGTCTTAAACCTTCGTAAGAATGAACCTGTTGGGTGCATACCTCAAGACAAACAGTGCAAGACATCTGAAAACACATCCTGGTGTGGCCTACTTGTCTTTATATGTGCAAATATTTCCATTGAAGTTTTGTTGCAAAGGTTCTGCAATTTGGTTGCTGCTGTTTCTATGGACCCTGCAATCTGCATGCTTCCTCCATTTCGATTTCAAAAATATTTCCACATACGATATGAAATATAATATTTCATATTCGACTGATACAAATACAGAATTCAAAAACCAAAGAAATACAGTGCGAACGCAATCTTAAAACTCTAACTAATGCTCAGAGTATAAGTAAATGAATGAAAAGATTGAATCCATAACATCAACAGTTTGCAATCCCTGAAACTAAAGCACACTTATTAGAATTACAACCATCTTGGATGTGAGCAACTTTTTACCATGAATAAACTATAGATGCCTAATTTGTTCGGTCCAGTCCATTCCCTCCTGTAGAGTTGGCATCTTTGGGCAATCAAGAATCTCAAGTTCATGAGGTGAACTGAGCTTTTCTAGCCACTTTGGTAGTACTTCAAAGTTGTCGCAGTTTTCGATTCGTATTTGCCGCATTGTGGAAGAAGATCTTTCGAGAAGCAATTGTGGCAAATCTTTCAACTCACCTAAATCCCAGAGTGAGAGAGTTTTGAGGCTCAACTGAATGTTGTCATCTTTGTCTTCTGGTTCCATTAGTAAATTGATTCTTTTGCATGAAGATATGCTGAGGCCTTCTAATTTGGTTAGAAATTTCATGCTTGGTGGCAATGAGACGAGATTAGAACATCCCAAGAGATCAAGTCTTCGAAGTGATGTAAGATGCTTCAATCCTTCAGGTAAACATTGTAAATTGTCACAGTTAATCAACCCCAAGTATTGAAGACATGGCCAACATCTGTATTTAATCTCTGTCAAATGCTCAGCTTTAACAGTTATTTCTAGATATCTTAGCTCAATCAAGCAGTTCATGCAGTCAGGTATTTGCTTCAAAGGAATTCCCGACATTTTTAACTTTTGCAAGCACCGGAGCTTAGGGAAGGAACTCGGGAGTTCCCTTATACCATGACAGCCGGCCAAGTCAAGGTCTCTCAAGTGCTTCAACTCACCAAAGTCCTTGTGTAAAGCTGTCAATGATGATTGAGGACATAAACGTAGCACTCGTAGTTGCTTAAACTTGGAGACACAAAGATCTATAAGGGATTTGATAATAGTATTTGATTGCTTTGAAACCTCATGGATGATCACTGTTCTAACACCTTCCTATTTCTTCAATTCTTCTGGAACTACTTTGAGCTTGTCATCAGAAAACGATAAATATCGAACTGTTTTGTCAACGGTTGCTTGACTACTCACCGTTTTGCAGTCCTTTTGGGACACTTCCAATGCAAGATCATGGACCAGATCGTGGATTCGAAAGGCAAAATATTTGTCATAATCCTTCTCCTTCTGGATGAGGTACCATGAAAGCAGTTCATTCAGATACTGACCCCCAACATCCTCTCACTCATCGCTCCCCTTTGGATGCTCAAGCAGTCCATTTGCCATCCAAAGTTGAATGACTTCATGGCTACGAAAAATCTCATCCTTCTTGTACAATGACAACAAAGCAAGGCATCGTTGCAAACGAGGCGACAGATGATCGTAACTCAATTTCAATGCAGGTAAAATACCATGTTCATTCTGCTCAAGTCTCCATGTTTCACCATCTCTTACATAGATCCATTCAGATTCATATGTTTTCCGATACAGTAGGATTCCGAATGTTCTCACTGCCAAAGGAACCCCTTTGCATCTTTTCACAATGTCTTCTCCAATTCTCATGAGATTCGGATGCCGTTGCTCATCACCGTAACCAAAAGCCCATTTTTTAAACAAAATCAAACAATCTTCATGAGTGAGACCCTCCAATTCAATAGGGCGAATTGAACTCATTTTCGAGGCAACCGTCAAACTCCGAGAGGTCACGATAATTTTGCTTTCAAACCAGCCACCGGTTGAGCTCAATATATTTCTGAACTCGGCCCAACTTTCTTGATTATGATTCCAGACATCGTCTAGCACTAGCAGAAACCTCTTATCCTGCAAAAGACCCCGTAAACAGTTTTGCAAGGCATCAAGTGCGGAATGATCACATCTTTCCTCTGGATTAATAGAATGAATCATCAGCTTGAGCAACCTTGGAAGGTCAAATTCCTTTGAAACACAGACCCACATCTTCTTTTGGAAATGACGAGTAACCTGAGGATCATCGGACACGAATTGAGCGAGCGTTGTTTTACCTAGACCGGCCATTCCGACAATGGGAATGATCACAGGGTCACCTGGTCTCATCAAAAGATCAAGAATTTTCCTTTTCTCCTCACATCGACCAATGACATCCCAAGGGTTAACAAAAGAGTGAGTATCTCGGTCAAAAACATGCCGGCTGTCGTCGGTACACTCTCTCAGACCAAATCTATCCCACTCAGTTTCAAGTTCGCTTAGCCTCTGATTGATCACTCTGATCTTCTTGTCCATTTTGATAGAGAACGTATCGCGCAAGCGTTTAACAAATCATTTGTTCCGGAGGCCGATATTGGAATGATGGGAACGGAATACCTGTTGGCGGAGATCTTCACACTTGAAATCATGGATGACATCTTCGGCATCGTAAAAGATGTCTCTGAGCTTCCACATACAGCGGCGCAAGTTTTCGTTTTGGTGCTGCTGCCGCTCGGCATCCGAAAGCACAGCTTGAATGAGTTTCATGCTCTCCTCGAGCTTCCCCAAATCGTCTTTGACAGACAAGCCCGAGCGAACTTGTTCTCCGATGAGGGCGGCTAGTTTCTCCAGAACCACTGCTGCTATAGGGGCCACAAACGCTTCTGCCATAATTGAACTCTAAGAGAAAAGAAAGAATGAAAGAGAGGCAACTATTTTAGGACAAGAACGGAAATGAAATGGCACTCAAGAAATGATTTTCTTTTTCAGCTATGTGTCGGCATTGCCTCTAATTCCATAGTTGATAGTTGGACTCGTCTCCGGGAGTATTTCATAAGAAAAATATCATTAAATTGAAATTGCATAAACCATTACTCTTTTTTTCAAAAGACAAAGACTCAAAGTCTCCTGTAACGACTTAAGGGAAAAGACAGAAATTGCTGTTGGGTATTTGTTTGGCGAATTGACAAGGATAACGAACAATTATTACTACTCAGATTCAAGCCCTAAATAACCTCCCCAAAGATTGACCATAACCCTTCTCTCGAATCTCAAACATTTATTACTATTAGTTTACTCCCATTTTTAATTATTTCTATTTAATTTTAGTTTCAGTGGTATAAATTGTGGAAGAAAAGTAAGCCGGCTCTTAATTCTTGACCAAGGCACATTCAACAATTCATGCGGTGGGGTTCATTACATCTCAAACTTTATTGATCATTGTGATCTGAATTTCGGTTTATCTCAGCTTGAAAAACTACACGATGCAACCTAATTAGTGAAAAATTAAAATCGAAAGGAAAATAATGCTATTGGAAGTAGGAATTCGTATTACAGGAGACTCATTGCAATATTTCTTTTTCATAAATTAATTTTTCCTATAAATAGATGATGGGTGAAACTTTGATACACAGGCTGTGTAAAATTAATTTTACACAAGCCTGTGTATTTACACTATAAAAACTCAAATCTTAAATTCTTAACTCTAACCCTAAAAAATTAAACCCACACCCTAAACCCTAAATTCTAAACACTAACCTTAAATTATAAACCCTACAACCTAAACCCCTAAACCCTAAACTAAAACTCTAACCCTTTAAACTAAAAGGCACGTATAAACTAAAATTTATACGGCCTGTGTATCAAATTTTTTTCATAGATAATTGGGTTTAAGGTTATAGACTAAACCGTTAAATATCTTATATTTTTTAACTTTATAATAACCGTAAAAAGATAACAATAAATATGTAACCGCACAATCAAAAAAAGACATCAAATTTACGTGAAAACACTCTTTTAGCGAAAAGACATTGCTGATTTAGCCAACACGCTAATGAAGTACACACACTTGCTAATTAAATGAAAAGACACTGTTATGCATACATGTTGTATTTCATTATTTTACTCCTACCAATCATGTAATCATAAATATAATAAAATGTATATATAGTTGAAGAGATCATATTTTTACCAAATATTGATTCACTTACAAACCCTTTTTAATTTCGTAGAGAATGTACTTCTTTGTAATAAATATATATCAGCTGTGTCTAGTTGCAACCAATATATATCAGTTTTGTATGGTTTAATAAATATATCATTTAGTATACTTTCACATGGCAAAGGGGTAGGGAAAGTTTGGTCAGAATAGAAATTCTCTATTATTTTTTCGTGTTACTATTTATACTCTGCGGTAACAAAAAAGTTTAGGGCTAATGTTTAAAGTTAGGGTTTGAATTTAGAGTGGTGTCGGATGTATTTTTAGGGTTTAAAATTTTGAATTTAAGGTCATGACTTAAAATTTTATTTTTTTTAGTGTTTGAACGTTAAAAGAGACATACAAAAGGGAAGAGAATTTTCTTAACTTTTGCAAGATGCTTCAATCCTTCAGGTAAACATCGTAAATTGTCACAATTAATCAACCCCAAGTATTGAAGACATGGCCAACATCTGTGTTTAATCTCTGTCAAATGCTCAGCTTTAACAGTTATTTCTGGATATCTCAGCTCAATCAAGCATGTCATGCTGTCAGGTAATTGCTACAAAAGAATTCCCGACATTCTTAATTTTTGCAAGCACCGGAGCTTATAGAAGGAACTCGGGAGTTCCCTTATGCCATGACAGCCGGCCAAGTCAAGGTCTCTCAAGTGCTTCAACTTACCAATATCCTCATGTAGAGCTGTCAACCATGATTGAGAACGTAGACGAAGTACTCGTAGTTTCTTAAACTTGGAGACACAAAGATCTATAAGAGATTGGTCAATGGTATTTAATTCTCTTGAAACCTCTTGGATGATCAGTGTTCTAACGCTTTCCAATTTCTTCAAGACTTCTGGTATGAGCTCGTCATCGGAGAATGATAAATGTCGAACCTTTTCGTGACGGTTGTTTGGCTACTCACCGTTTTGCAGTCCTTTCGGGACACTTCCAATGCAAGATCATGGATCAGATCGTGCATTCGAAAGGCAAAATAATTGTCATAATCCTTCTCCTTCTGGATGAGGCACCTTGACAGTAATTCATTAAGATACCGATCCCCAACATCCTCCCACTCCTGCTTCCCCTTTGGTTGCTCAAGCAGTCCATTTGCCATCCAAAGTTGGATGACTTCATGACTACAGCAAAGCTCGTCCTTTTTGTACAATGACAACAAAGCAAGACATCGTTGCAAATGAGATGGCAGATGATCGTAACTCAACTTCAACACGGGCAAAATACCATGTTCACTCTGCTCAAGTGTCCATGTTTCGCCATCTCTTACAGAGATCCAAATAGATTCATCTGTTTTTCGATGCAATAGGATTCCGAATGTCCTCACAGCCAAAGGAATCCCTTTGCATCTTTTCACAATGTCCTCCCCAATTCTCATAAGATTCAGATATCATTGCTCATCACCATCTTCAAAAGCCCATTTTTAAAACAATTTCAAACAATATTCATGAGTGAGACCCTCCAATTTAATATGGTTAGTTGAACTCATGATCGGGGCATCCGTCGAAATTCGAGTGGTCACAATGATTTTGCTTTCAAACCAGCCACCCATTGAGCTCAATATATCTCTGAACTCAGCCCATGTTTCTAGATTACCATTCCAGGCATCGTCCAGAACCAGGAGAAACCTCTAGTCCTTCAAAAGACCCCGTAAACAGTTTTGCAAGGCGTCTAGTGCGGAATGATCACATCTTTCCTCTGGTTTAATAGAGTGAATCATCAGCTTGAGCAACATTGGAAGATCAAATTCCTTTGAAACACAGACCCACATCTTCTTTTGGAAATGACGAGTAACCTGAGGATCATTGTACACGAATTGAGCGAGCGTTGTTTTACCTAGACCGGCCATTCCGACAATGGGAATGATCACAGGGTCACCTGGTCTCATCAAAAGATCAAGAATTTTCCTTTTCTCCTCACATCGACCAATGACATCCCAAGCGTTAACAAAAGAGTGAATATCTCGGTCAAAAACATGCCGGCTGTAGGCGGTACACTCTCTCAGACCAAATCTATCCCACTCAGTTTCGCTTAGCCTCTGATTGATCACTCTGATCTTATTGTCCATTTTGATAGAGAACGTACCGCGCAAGCGTTTAACAGAACATTTGTTCCAGAGGCTGAGATCGGGATGATGGGATACTTTTTTGCGGAGATCTTCACACCTGAAACCATCGATAACATCTTCCGCATCGTAAAAGTGGTCTCTGAGCTTCCATATACAGAGGCGCAATTTTTCGTTTTGGTGCCGCTGCCGCTCGGCATCCGAAAGCACAGCTTGAATGCGCCTCATGCTCTCCCTGAGCCTCCTCAGATCGTCTTTGACAAAAAAGGCCGAGCGAACTTCATTTACTATGAGGGGGGCTAGTTTCTCCAGAACCACTGCTGTGATAGAGGCCAAAAACGATTCTGCCATAATTGAACTCTATGAGCAAAGAAAGAATGAAAGAGAGAAGCAACTGTTTTAGGACAAGAACGGTAATTAAATGAATCTGTCAAAAAATGGTTTTTCTTTCTCAGCAAGTTGTCGACATTGCCTTTGAGCAAATGATGCTGTGCTTCTGGATCATCAACGACTATTTATATTCCGCTGTTGAGTTGTCTTGGAGAGTAATTTACAACGTAAATGTTGTCAAATTGGATCCTCAAAAGTCTTATGCTTCTTCCAAAAGAACCATTCCCGATTCTGAAAGCAATGTCTTTGACCAGTCTCCAATGGCGACGTGCGAGGGAAGAGATGCAGAAGGTGCTTTTGGGATCGATTATATTATATATTCATTTGGATAACCAACATGTTTTGTTATAAACAGAGACTTCTGAAAGGATAGCCAGCAAGGCGGGATAGTTGGAATGTTAAGTCAGCAGCAACCGACATGAGTTAGCAGCCAAAAGAATTTTATCGCACTATAAATATATGACTAGTGACCATTATAAAGGGTCAAGCTGAATTTTATAAACAATTATCCTTTCTTTCCTATTTTCTTCTTCTCCTTCTATTCTTACTTCTACGTATTGTTTGAGGAATAGTTCTTGACATGTTTCCAGACTTTTAATTAATTTAGTTTTAGTGATTTAAATTATTCATGTGGTGGAAGAAAGTAAGCCAGCTCTCGACTCTTGAGTCTTGACCAAGGCACATTTAACGATTCATTCATCACATCTCCGACTCTGTTTAACGTTTGTGGTCCGGATTTCGATTTTCTCGAAAAGTTTACGATACGATTCAAAAGTAAAATCGGGAAGAAAATGAGGATCAGTGTTGGACACATCCAGTCCGTACATGATTTCTTTCTCATCCGCTAATATGTCCTATAAATAGATAATAGGGTTTTAAGTTATAGATCCAAGTCAAAAAACATGTTAACCTGTCTTGTACTTTTCGACATTATAATGAAGGTAGAAAGATAACGACAAATATGTAATCGTACAATAAAGAAAAAACACTGAGATTAATGTGAAAAATCCTTTTGATAAAAAAATCACAAGTAAAAGCGGAGGAAATCACTAAGTTGGAAAAAAATATAGAAAGATTGTAATTTAACACAGTTTGTCGATCATTCGACTATATTCTAACCCTAACTCAAAGAATTTATTTATAGGGATAAATACTTGCTTACATAATAATTCTTCTCAGAATAAATTTTCTACTTTAAACTAAAATATAATTGTAGAAGTACATGTGCCACTAAAACTCTAAATATGTGTCGCAACTTTTAACAGTTGACTTTTTGATAGTGGTGCATACATGTTTTTAGTTTAGTATTTCTTTATAAATTTAATAAGGAAATATAATGGGTCCTTTTTTAATAGTTTAAAGGTAATTAGAAAGTAATATATATTTATACATGTTCGTAATTCTTTGACAATGGACATACGACTTGTAGACAGAGCAATTGAACCTGGATCTCTTAGAATGAACATCGTCTGTTTTTTCACTTAAACCACTTGGGTTCAAATATGAACATCCTCTACTTTTTCACTTAAACCACCTAAACAATTTGAATCTTACTAATACTAATAAAAGAAAATTGTCAACTTTGGTTTGGATACGACTTTCTTTTTCAATTCGAAGTAATTAACCGAGGCATTTAACGCGCAATAGAGTTTGACAATAACAAAACGGAAATCAAAATGAAAAAACTTTGTTGATTTAGCCAACACGCTTATGAGGTATACACACTTGCTAATTAATTTACTGATATGCATACATGTTGTGTTTCATTATTTTACTCCTGCCAATCATCTAATCATAAATATAATAAAATGTATATATAGTTGAAGAGATCATATTTTTACCAAATATTGGTTCAATTAAAAACCCTTTTCCATTTCGTAGAGAATGTACATCGGTGTAATAAATATATATAAGCTGTGTATAGTTGCAATCAAAATATATCGAGGTTTGGTATAAATGGTAAACAATTTGATATCGGTTTAGTATGTTTCGAGTTCGAAGTCTTGTGTATGTAAAAAATCTCTGCTGGGAGACTCACCTACAAAAATTAAGTGTGCGATGCGGGTCGGTCTGGATTAATCAGAGAATGCCCTGGATCTTTGACACGGCAAAGGTGTATAGTTGTAATAAATATATTACTTAGTACACTTTGACATGGCAAAGGCGTAGGTAAGGTTGGATTTTGTGATGAGGTTATCCATACGTAGAAGCCCTAGAGCTTCCAATCACATTGTTTTAACCTACTTGCTTAGCTAAGCAACATTTAAAGTGTCGATGCATTCCAGAGAATATGAAGGAGAGCAGTTTGTTTTCTTGTAATGAAAAATAGCATTTTATGGTTTGAAGAAGAAGAAATCTGATTGTTTAATTTTTGTTTCAAACATGCAGCAGAAGATTGTTATCAAAGTGTCGATGCATTCCAGCAAACGCCGGACCGAGGCATTGCAGGTAGCTGCTGCTGCGAAAGGTGTGTTTAACATTGATCTTTCTGAAATCCAGTTGGTATAACATTAGTGGTAAGATCGATTCAACGAAACAAAAACATAATTAATGAGTGCAACGGTTTCGCAGGGGTGACATCGGTGGCGTTGCATGGACCGGAAAAGGATAAGCTGATGATTATAGGAGATGGGGTTGATGTGGTATGCTTGACTAAGGCATTGAGGAAGAAGCTTTGTCATGCAAGCATTGAAATTGTTGAAGTAGTGAAAGATTCCCCGCCGTGTAAGAAGCCGGTGCAGGAGCTGATCATATACTGTCAACCACCGCAGGTTGAATATTACATAGTGGTGCCTGATCCTGATCCCGCTCCTTGTACAATCATGTGAAACTAAAATGACACCATTGTCGTCAATAAAGTTATGTTCTGCGGTTGTAACTCCAACTATTGGTCTGCTTTCTTTAGTGTTTTTTTAGCTCCGTTTTAGACTAATTGTTGCTATAAAGTACGGAGCAAACCTTGATTCGATTCGAAAAATATTGATTTCTTTAGTTTTGAGTTATTCAAGTTAATTCAAAATAGTGGGTCAGTTTTAGAGTTCGAGTTGAGTTTGAATTTTACCAATTCGAAAAATTGAAAACCCAAACTTTCACGTTTTGCAATTTGGTCATTGATTTCCTTATTTCTTCAATTCCTCCTCATTTTTAAGTCTATTTATTTTTACCAAATTCAAACCACGTGTTTCTCAACCATTGTAGAATACCTATGTAATTTCAATTTCTCTTTTTGAAAATGATTTTTCTACTTTCAATTTAGTCAATCAACTTTGCATGATTTCTTTGTTTCTTCAATTCCTCTTTCGTTTTAAGCCCATTTTTGATTAAATTTGAATCACATACTTCTCAACTACTGTATAATTGCTATTTAAATCCAATCCTATTTTTGACAATAAATTTCATTTTTTTTAATTTAGTCCCTCAACTTTTTTTATTCAATTTAGTCCTTCAACTACAACTTGTTGCAAGTTATTTCTTCCTAACAATTTGGTCCATCAATCAATGAAAAGATTATATGATCCTTTCCAAAATCCACATTTTTCTGGATGAAACTGAAACTCAATCGTTAGATGAGGTTAAACATATGGTTAGAATCATCTCATTCTTTTTTTCATTAAAAGTTTATTATTTCCCATCGCTAATATCAACCATTAATTCAACCCTTATAATGACCTAGATTTTGGAATTTGAGGGTCGGTTTAACCTGAAGTGTGGACTTCCCGTTTAGGCCAAAACTTTGGACCTTTGAGAGCCTTGTGGACTTGTATATAGTTGTTGGGTTTGGGCCTTGGGTTGGTGGATAGTTTAGGATGATGTAGGAAGGGTAAAATGGTAACTTGCCCAATTTGAAAAGGGGGAATGGGTGTTTATTTCTCTGCAAAAAAGTTGGGATGGTGAGATCACCATTGTCCCCTTGTCTTTATCATTCACCCATTCTCATCTCCCAACTCCCCACCCACAAAGAAAGGTTGAATCTTTAGCATTCTAAGTGTAAATCTTGGAATTCTCATTAAGAGAAGTTTAATAAGCTTGCAAGGATCTACATTTTGAGGTATTAATCTCTAAGTTTGGTGGTGGAAGGAAGAACATGGGTTTTATGGGGGTTTTGTGAAAGGTAGATTAAAGGAGGATTTAATCCTGTTTTTCAGCGTAGTTTGCTTGGGTTGTTACCCTTTCACTTCCTACAAGTTGTAAGTCGTTTTACAACTTTCTTGTGTAGTGAATGAAGTTGGATATTCTTATAAGGAGCTTGAGAAGGATAACGCTTGAGGAGCTTGGCTAGGAGCTTCTTCTTCATCAAGGAATCAAGGTTAGTACACTACTAACTCCCTTGTGTTCCTGGAAATCATTAATTTGATTACCTTGTTGCTTGATTGATATTTTGATTGTTTGAAATGCTTGAGACATCTATAATGGAAAATCCTAAGATTGGTGTTAATATGGCTTAAAAATGGTAGGAAACCACTTAAACCACTTCCCATAACTTGTAGGTTCATTTTAGAGTCTTAAACTTGGGTTTTGGGGACTTGGGAGGTGATTTACGAGATTTAGAAAACAAGTTCTAGGTTCGAGTACCGATACGAGTGGAACACGTATCGGTATCCCGTGTTAAAACTGATGAAATCAAGCCTTTCTTAAAGGGCGTATCAGTATGTATAAGGGGGAGTATCGTTACCCCATGTTTCATCAAATTCCAGTAGCAAAAATGTGTATCGGTACACTTGGAAGTGTATCAATACAACATGGTATATCAGTACACGGCCCTATGCATCGGTATGGGGTTGTCGTATATTTAACTCCTCAAAAGTATTGTTTTTCATGTATATATTGCCATGGTATTGCTTGGTTTTGAGTACATATTTGTGCATCTAGCTAGTAGATTCATGCATTTGCATCTAGAACTTATGGAATGTTTCTTTTGCTAGAGTGGAGGGGTATTTTCTTGTTTTGGTAGTAGGTTAGGAGCACTTGGTAGGAACAAGACATGGACAGTAAGCCAGAGGAGTAGAAGAGAAATGTTGAGTTCCGTTGGTAAAATAATGACAAAAATTGTCAAGCTCGGTTGGAAAAAGAAGGATGCCAATATCCGATCAGTCGTAGGTCAAAGATCTAATCAGCCCAAAAATTTAAAAAGAGTACAACACACCTATCCTGGTGCGTAACAAACTTTCAAGATTCAAACCCAATCTAGGGTTTCCATGAGCTTCTATATAAAATAATCCCATTGATGAGCCAATAGGCAGCGTCGTGGTGAAGAAAGAGGGTAGAGAGAAAAACGTAGTTTGACCAGGCTGTGACCGAGAGCTTTAGATCCATTAAAGGGTTGCATCGACGAATCTCCTTCGTTACCTATTTCTCTTAGTTTAAATCTTATTTTTATGATGGTGTTGATTACAAACAATGATTTGTTAATGGTTCCCTCAGCCATGAACTAATTATTTTAAGTTGGTTGGGGATGTTTTTACAATGAACGCTTGCCTTTTCAGTTTTTAATAATTGAATGCAATGGCATTTTTGTGTATTCTGCTAGTACTTATTTTCCTATATTCTTTGCCATACAACAATTGGCATTGCATACCTATTATTTCTTAATATCTTAACAGACTTAGAAGATAACGATTAATTGCCAGATACTAATGAGAGAAACTTCGACAGAATCTGTTCAAGTAGATGAGCTTACTTCGGAAGTGAATCTACCCCTTAGAAGTAAAGATTAAAACTTTTCCAAGTTAATTATTGAAAACTATCACTATAGACATACATGAGTTAATCGTAATTAACTTAAGGTATTACCATCGACAGAGGCAATAGTACTTAAAATCTGTTCATCAATAAAACTAAGGCTAGAAATTATTAATTGCTGCCATCGCGAGTGTGAAATCCAAGCATCCATTGCCAATGCTTAACCATCATCTTGATTCAATTGTTTGCCAACCTGCCTAAGTTTTTATTTTCCTTAGTCATTTTTAATCAAGATCCGAAATCCAATTCAATTCCTTTGTTCCCATTCACAAGTAAAATATCGTGGCATTTAATTCTTGGACAATCTCCATGGATACAATACTCGGCCTACTGCTATATTACTTGCTAACCGTGTATACTTGCACGCAAAAAACTTAAACTTGACATTATTTTCTAGCACATTTACCTTAATTCATCATTTGTTTGCCAAGCGTTAGTCAGTCGACAAGTTTTTGGCACCATTGCTAGGGATTGCAACGAAAATTATTGTTTTGATATTTACCTGTGTTTGTTTACTTTACTTATTTTTTTTGCTTGGTGTATGACCAGGAGCTGCACTGCGAGGGAGGATTAGCCATACGACCAAAAGATTGAAAGAACCTTACGCAGATTGAAAAAGAAACTTAGAGAAATGACTCTTAATGGTAATGGTGGAGGCATAGATAATGCGAGCAACCAGGAGAATCAAGCAATACACGAAGAGTTACCGCCACCACCTGCAGTTGTTGTGGAACATGAATGACCTATCAGAGAACACTTGGCACCAAATATGGACAATTTGATGCCAAGACTGATTGGTCTAGAGGTAAATACAACTAATTTTGAACTTAAATATGTAATGATACATAAGCTTTTGAATGTAGGTCAATTTGATGGATCACCTACTGGAGACCCAAGGCAACACTTGAAGCAATTCATGGAGATTTGCCAACTATTTCAGCAACTTGGTGTAGCAGAAGGGACAATGAAGTTGAGGCTATTCTCATTTTCTCTGAGAGATAGAGAAAAAATATAGCTAAGTTCTTTGCCACATGGTTCAGTTACTTCATGGGAAGAATTATGCCATAAATTTCTTCTAAGATTCCAGCCACCTAAACTTAATGCCAAGCTGCAGAGTGTAATCATTACTTTTAGGTAGGCTGATGACGAGACTTTGTATGATGTCTATGAGCATTTTAAGGATCTATTGAGGGGGTTCCCCATGCATAGATTTCCTACTTGGACCTAGATGGAGACCTTTTATAACAAACTTAATGCTTATGCCAGAACTATGGTTGATGCTTCGGCAAATGGATCGTTGCTAGACAAGAATTATACGGAGGCCTTTGACATCCTTGAAAGGATTGCCACCAATAACCTCTAGTATCCTACTGCTAGACTGGGAACCGGAACAAAAACTGCTAGAAAATTAGAGCTTGATGCACTATCTTCTATCAATGTTCAAATTTCCAATCTCACTAACATAGTGAAAACAATGTACAAGCCTATTGACATTCGATAAGTAAAGGCACTAGAACCATTATGTACTATTTGTGGGAGGATCATAATATGGATGAATTCCCATCAAACCCTATATTGGTAAATTTTGTTGGTAATTTTAATCAGAATTTTAACTCACACTCCAATACTTATAATACATGTTGGAAGGATTGCTAGAACTGTGGTTGATGCTTCGGTAAATGGATCGTTGCTAGACAAGAATTATACAGAGCCCTTTGACATCCTTGAAAGGATTTCCACCAATAACCTCCAGTATCCTAATGCTAGGCTGGGAACCGAAACAAAAACTGCTGGAAAATTAGAGCTTGATGTAGTATCTTCTATCAATGCTCAAATTTCCAATCTCACTAACATAGTGAAAACAATGCAGAAGCCTATTGACATCCGAGAAGTAAAGGCACTAGAACCATTCTGTACTATTTGTGGAAGGATCATAATGTGGATGAATGCCCATCAAACCCTAGATCGGTAAATTTTGTTGGTAATTTTAATCAAAATTTTAACCCACACTCCAATACTTATAATGCAGGTTGGAAGCAACACCTGAACTTTTCCTGGGCAAACCAGAGAGGTAACCAATATAATGCCTAACGTTAGAACAACAATCCACCGCCAGGTTTCAACCAGAATGCAATGCCATAGAGAGCACCAAACAATTTCCAATTAGGGCAGAGATCTACCCAGGGGAATTCTTTAACAGAGTACATGGAACGAAATGATGCAACTGTCCAAAGTTTAGCAGCATCTATGCGAAACTTGGAGGTTCAGCTAGGGTAGATTGCCAATGCACTCAATAACAAATCCCAAGGAACTTTGCCAAGTGATATAGCAGATGCTCGACAAAAACAGAGAGAACAATTGCAAAGTAGTTATATTCAGAATGAAAAATAGTACGAGAAGAAAACACTTGTCAAACAGTCAACTATTTGCCAGGACGAGAAGTTGGTGCCAGTAGATGAACCCAAAGAAGCAGAGAAAAAGGAGGCGGGCACTAAAAATGCCAGACCTTAATCGAGTGCTAGCACTACTTTGGCAAAACCAATGGAGCTAGCATTTGCCTATCCGCCACCACCTTTTCCACAAAGTCTTCAAAAACACAAGCAAGACCAGCAGTTTAAGCACTTATTGGAAGTTCTTAAACAATTACAGATTAACATACCATTAGTGGAAGCTTTTGAACAAATGCCCAACTACGTTAAATTCATGAAAGACATCTTGTCCAAAAAGAGGATGTTGGGTGATTTCGAGACTACCACACTTATTGAAGGATGCAACGCAATGATAACCAATAGATTGCCACCAAAACTAAAAGATCCGAGAAGTTTCACTATTCCCTATACGATTGACAATAGAATCATGGGTAAAGCGTTGTGAGACCTGGGAGCCAGCATCAATCTGATGCCAATGTTAGTTTTTAGAAAAAGCTTGGAATCGAAGCAAGGCCTAACATAGTAACATTTGAGCTAGCATATCGATCTTATGCACATCCCAAGGGTAAGATTGAGGATGTGTTGGTAAAGGTATATAAATTTATATTCCCAGCTGATTTCATTATTTTAAAATATAAGGTTGATGATAACGTCTGAATAATTTTGGAAAGGCCATTCCTTACCACATGTAGAACTTTAATTGATATACAAAAAGGTGGGCTTACTATGCGTATGAATGACCAACATGTTACGTTTAACGTATTTCAAGCTCTTATGCGTGTAGATGAAGCTAAGGAATGCCAAGCTGTTAAAATGATGGAATCCATTTTCACTGTGGACATGGCAAAGATTTGCTAAGAAACTGATGATGATGCTAGAGAACTGTATGATAAAGATACGATGAGTGAAGAATCTGAAGAACCAACCATGATGAAGGAGTTCATGAGTTATTTTGAGAGACCTGAGCCACTTGAGTTGGTTGGCAAAGAAATCAAGGCACCCAAACCATCTATAGAGGAGCCACCGGAATGGAACTGAAACCTTTGCCAAGCTACCTCAAATATGCTTACCTAGGAGACAACTCTATTTTGTCAGTGATCATTGCTGCAGACTTGACTGATGACTAGAAAGAGAGATTGTTGGAGACATTGAGCAATCATAAGCAAGCCCTAGGATGGACTTTAGCTGATATCCGAGGGATAAGGCCAACAATTTTTATACATAAAATCATCTGAGAGGATTACCATGGAAAAACAATCGAGACCCAGAGGAGACTTAATCCTAGCATGAATGAGGTAGTTAAGAAGGAAGTCATAAAATAGGATAATTTATCCCATTTCTGATAGCTCGTAGGTCAGCCCGATACAGTGTGTACCAAAGAAGGGAGGGATGACCGTGGTATAAAACAACAAAGATGAACTGATCCCCTCAAGAACTATTAGGGTTGGAGGGTGTGCATAGATTACAGGAAGCTAAATAATGCCACGTTGAAGGGTCATTTTCCACTACCCTCCATCAAGCAGATGTTGGATAGATTGTTAGGTAAGTTATTTTATTGCTTCTTGGATGGCTACTCGGGCTATAATCATATTGCCATTGCTCTATAAGATCAGAAGAAAACTACGTTCACTTGTCCTTATGGGATATTCATTTTTAGAAGAATGCCCTCTGGATTGTGTAATGCCCCAACAACATTTTAGCATTGCACGATGTTGATTTTCTCAGATATGATCGAGAATAACTTAGAAGTCTTCATGGATGACTTCTCAATATTTGGAAATACTTTCGAGGAATGTCTTTAGAGTTTGGAACTTGTTCTACGGAGATTCATTGAAACCAACCTAGTCCTGAACTGGGAAAATGCCACTTCATGGTGAAAGAAGGAATAGTTCTCAGACATAAAGTGACCAAGTAAGGACTGAAAGTAGACAAAGGAAAGGTAGAGGTAATCAAACAATTTCCACCACCCACAAGTGTCAAAGGTGTAATACCCCGAGAATCGGTCTAGTCAGAATTGGGTTCCGGCGGTCGAAAAACTACACCCAATAGGTCTAAATTTTGTATTGACATTAACTTTGTGGTCGATTACTTTGATATTGAACTCTAATTGATTAAATTTATTGATTAAGGACCTTATTGAATTTATCAAATTATTGTTTGGTGACCTAATTGCGAAAATTGGAAGTTTAGGGACAAATATACAAAAAATTAAAAAGATGAGAGGCTACCCTCGTAATTTCCCCATTTTAAGGGTGAGTCACCTATTTGCTTTCTTTCCAATCATGTGAACCGGCTAACTTTGTCTCAAGGATGAAATTTGATGGGAATGATTTTTTTATCAATTTGGATAAATGAGTAAAATGACTAATTGATTAAATAAATGTTAGATTTCCTCCCATAGAAGGATAACTCCATTGGGTTTATTGAAGTATTGAAGTGTAAAAAGGTTTGTTCATTTAGTCATAAACTTCCACCGAAACTATTTCTATCATCCTCAACTTTTTAAGCAAACAAAACCATTGTTGTCATCTTCATTGAGCATAAGCTAGCACCTCTCTTATTAAGCATCCAAAACCTAAGTTTTCTTTTATCCATTGATACTATTGGATAGCCATTGGTTGGGTAAGAGTAAACCCTCTATCAATTGTCATTTCCCATAAATTGTGGATGCTTGATTTCAAGCTAAAGTTATTAAATACTTATGTTAAATCCAATAGCCAATAGCTATTTTGAATTTGAATATTGAATTCAATATCGATGTATCGATATTAACATGTCCTCTTGCTTTACCTAACTCAAGAATTAGAGAAGGAAAATCCATCATCTCCATCAATGTCTAGGAACAAGGGAGTTGTTATCTAAAAGCCGTAGGAGCTTCAGAAATCAAGGTGAGTGCAGTCGGAGTCTCGAGAACAGGCTAGGTTCTTTCTCGATTCCATTGATATTGATTTTTGTCTAGCTAACATCATGCCTAAGGTATTTGCATCGAATCTCTTAGGGGAATATATTGGTAAGCATTGGTAAGTTGTGGTATTAAATTATTGATCATAGAACCGTAGCTATTGTCATTGACCATATTGAAGCATAAAAACGAGGTTATTGACAATTGAACATCGACATTGTTATTACCATAGTCATTGTTATAGATATTGCCGTTGAACATTGAAATTGGTATTGTTATTGTCATCAAAGCATTGATATTGAAACATTGATTATTGCCATTGTTATTGCAACATAGATCATTGATATTGATATTGAAAATACTCATCACCAAAATTGTTATCGAAACATTGATATTGATATTGTGATTGAACCTTGGAATCGAAAGGACATTGGATACAATTGGCATGCCATAGAATTCATGAGTGCATTGGTACAGGTGGACTCCGATCCTTGGCTACGGCCTTTATTATGGCGAGGTAGAGGGATGTTGTGATATTGGTTAATTGGCAAGGCAGAAGGACTAGACCATTCATTGATTTGGCGAGGCATAGGAATTCATGTATCTACTATCTTGATTCGATCTAAGGGATAATAATGAAATATGATTATTATTGTCATTGTGCATCGTTATAATATTGTCATTGATGATACATGATTTGGAATGCATTTCATTGCATTTTGTATTGTTCAAGACTACCTCACTAGGCAAAGTATGCCTAATTCATTTCATCTCATGCATTTCAGGTTGAAGGATTCATCGTTGTGAGATCGGAGAAGTTGAAGGTTTTTGGCAAGTCACTACAAGGCTAAAGTAATATATATTATCCCTATGAACTCCTAGTAGGGTGAAAAAGTAGTTAAAATAGTTACTTTTAGCCCTTCTGGTGTGTATGTATTGCCTATGTTATGTATAAATGCTGAAGGCCCTAAAGGTTGTTTTGGTAATGGCTAAAAGTGGTAAAACATGCATAAAATGACTTAAAAAGGTGAAAACCTAGTAAACGAATTCGTATTGCTATAAAATTTGGCATCCTAGTAGATTATAGTATTGTAAACTTGCTGGTAAAATTTCATTGCATTTGGATGTTGATCGATAGGTCAAATTGGATAAAAAAACTAGCCCAATTTTGTGATTATAGTGTAGGGAATATCGATACGGGTGATGGTGTATCAATACGATATTGCATATTTGGACCAGGTCAACGCTGGTCAACAGGGTATATCGATACGAACTTTAGCGTACCAGTACTTAAAGTCAACACTAGAATTGGGTTGTAAAAATTGCATCAGTATGGCTTCAAGACATAACAAAACAGATTCACTCGTACCGATACAACTGGACCTATATCGATATGAGTTTTGGTCACTCGATTCTGAGATTTATAAATTGTGCATAGTGTATTGATACGAACCCTTCGATTATCCGTACAGAGACATGTATTTTAGTTAATAGCTTTCATAATAGTTCTGGAAAGTTGCATATTAGTCACTGATTATTGTTTAGCTTAATCGATGAGATAAATGAGTTTTGATTGATATGAAAATTTGCATGCTCACTAATTAGAAACTGAATTTCATTATGGTATGGTTAATTTTAGTAAAGGAACTCTAAAATATTGAATTTACATATTAGCCCCTAAAGCTTGTAAAAGTTTAAAATTGGTCATAATATGACATTATTGACTTGTAATGAAGTATCTCTCTTCTGTATAGACATAGTATATGTTAAATCATCACATTGACCTTTAAATCACCAATTTATTATATTGATCATCGTATTAAACTTCAGTAACACATTCTGACCCAGTTCTTGACCAAATCGGGAAGAAGGTGTTATATTTGTGGTATCAGAGCTAGAGTTTAATCGATTTTTGGACTAAACTGGAATCTATTGTATTGTATTGTATTACTTTGCCACCTAGGAGTTATTTATTGTGTATATAGTGACTTACCGACTAATCCGATCTCTTTATATTATAAATATGTTTGAGACTAACGAAGCTCATATTAATGAGCCTGCTACCGGCTCCTCGACCAAGGCAAGGAGATAAGAGGGAGATCCTCTGAATCCACCAAATCCTCCATCTCAAAATGTTAAACCGAAAGCATAGACTGCTCAAGCAGAATGCTACCGGAACATGGTCGACATGCTCAAAAAATTCATGACATCAATGAGGGTTGAGCAGGTTGTGCAACCTACTGTACCTATTATTCAATATGCTCGGGCCCTTATTGACAAGCTATCGCAACACCAAGTCTATACCTTCACCGGTCAAGATGATGAAAATCTTGAAACTGCTGAATACTGGTTGGATAACACGCTGAGAATCTTGAACGAGCAGTTACAGTGATCGGATGAACACAAACTGGAGTGTAACCTCGCGTTGCTTGCTGATGAGACACTTCGCTGGTGGGAGACTATTACCCTTACGGTCTCTGAAGACATTGTAACTTGGGAGTTTTTCCTTTGAGAATTCAGAAAGAAATATATAAGCGAGTTCTACCTCATAGAAAGGCGTAGTATCTTCCTCTATCTCAAGCAAGGTGGACAGCTTGTCGAGCAGTACATCCATGACTTCTGCAAGTACTGCAGGTATGGTGCCGAGTACATCAAGAAAGAGGAAGAGAAATGTATAATTTTTATTGATGGGCTCAAGGTTGAGCTACACCCTATGCTCACCGTATTGGATATTACTGATTTCCAAGATCTCATGAATCGATCTAAAGCCGCTGAAGCAGTATAGAAAGCCAGAGGATCGGTGGGTCAGGCAAATCAGAAAAAAGATTAAGGGATGATTCTCAACCTCCTAAGTGGAATAAGAAGGGAAAGTACCAAGGCCCTAAATAGAGTGTATATCCACAGCCTTCTCATACTAGGAATATTAGGAAGCCACATACCATGATACAGTCCTTTGCTAAGGCCGCCTCAGTTGAAAGCTCTGGAGACTCGAATCGAAGCTCTCAGTATCCTATTTGCAATTATTGTCAGAATTGGCATCTAGCAGGACATGCCACAAGCAATCGGTAGCTTATTTTTAATGTGGTGAGCAAGACCATTTTATCCGAGATTTTCCTCTTAATTCTACCAAGTCTACAGCTACACCAGCTAATGTTGCATCCCCTACTCAATCCTTCCGAGGAAAGGGATCAAGACAAGGATCACCAGGAGCCGTGGGGAGACCTAGTGGCTCTAGAAAGACATCGAATAGACATGAATCAAATGCCCCTACCCAGATGTATCATGTGAGGAGTAGGGAAGAGGAGGATGAACCCGATGTCATTGTCAATGCCATTGAGTTGTATTCACATTCTTTATATGCATTAGTTGACCCTGGTTCTACCCATTCCTTTATAAACACCGTGTTAGTTAAAAAGCATAGATTGTCCTCTAAACCTATAGTATTGATAATCTCTATAACTAATCTATTGGGTGATTGTGTCACCGTGAACCTTGTATGTAATAATTGTCTCTTATTGATTCAAAGGATTCCATTTCTAGCCAATTTATTGGCATTGCTGATCCATGAGTTTGATGTTATACTTGATTAGATTCACTCAGTGAATGTCAAGCTTGGGTAGATTGCAATAAAATGAAGTTGTACCTTCGAGGCCTTGGCAAGAAGAGCATCATTTTGATGAATTCAAGAAACCCTTCTTTGTATACTTTGACATTGGAAACCAAGGAGGAACCTCGATTATCACATTGACACCGTGTGAATTTCCTGATGTTTTCGTGATGAACTTCTGGGTTTACCTCCAACCCGTGAAGTGGAATTTGGCATTGAAGTACAACTTGGAACTGCCCCAACTTCTATACAGCCTATCGAATGACAGCCGTTGAGCTGAAAGAATTAAAAGCCCAGATTCAAGAATTGTTGGATAAAGGCTTCAGTTGACTGAGTTCTTCATCTTGGGGAGCTTTAGTCCTTTTTGTAAAGAATAAAGATGGTTCTATGAGACTATACATCGATTACCGATAGTTGAATAAGGTGACCATCAAGAAAAAGTATCAATTGCCAAGAATAGACGACCTATTCGAGCAACTCAAAGATGCCTCAATATTTTCTAAGACCGACTTAAGGTCTGGGCACTATCAGATGAGAGTCAAAGAATGTGATGTACCCAAACCTATTTTCCGTACAAGATACAGTCACTACGAATTCTTGGTAATGCCTTTCAGACTAACCAATGCACCGACAACTTTTATAGATTTGATGAATCGGGTTTTTAGGCCCAATCTTGACAAGTTCGTAGTGGTATTTATTGATGACATCCTGATCTATTCTAAGAATGCTGCAGAACATCGAGATCATCTCTGCATCGTGCTTTGAACCCTTTGGGAGAAGCAATTGTTTGCCAAATTCTCTAAGTGTGAGTTTTAGCTCACTGAATTTGCCTTCCTTGGGCAAATTGTATCGGCTTCGAGATTCCAAGTAGATCCAAAGAAAATCCAAGCCATTCTTGATTAGCATCCACTGAAGAATATTGGTGAAGTAAGAAGTTTCCTTGGTCCTACTGGTTATTATAGGAGATTCGTCAAGGGATTTTCTTTGATGGCAGCTCCATTGACTAAGCTACTGAGGAAGAAAGCTCTATTTTTTTGGACCGAGGAACAACAAAGAAGTTTCGATCAATTGAAACAAGTCTTGGACACGTACCGGTTCTAACCCAACCCTTGTCCAGAAAGGACTACACAGTCTATAGTGATGTTTTGCATCTCGGGTTAGGATGTGTATTGATGCAAGAAGGCAAAGTTATAGCTTATGCTTCGAGACAACTAAAGGCACGTGAGATGAATTACCCCACTCACGATCTAGAGTTGGCTGCAGTTGTCTTTGTATTGAAAATCTGGAGACATTATCTCTACGGAGAGAAATGTTACCTTTTTACCGACCATAAAAGCCTCAAATATTTATTAACTCAAAAAGAGTTGAATCTTCAGCAACAGAGATGGATGGAACTCCTCAAAGATTATGATATTATTATTTACTACCATCCGGGCAAGGCCAACGTTGCAGTTAATGCATTTAGCTACAAACCTCTGCTTGATAATTATCGTTAATGATCATTGAATCTTATGTATTGCATAGTATATCGACTCATTGTAAAGTTATTGTATTATAGCTCCTCGAGCCATTAATGTTTATTTCTAACTTCAGAAGCATCGTTGTCTCGTGGATGAGCTTAAGGTCCACTCTACTATTTTTTCAAGAATCAAATCATTGCAAGATCGAGAATCCAAATTCCAATCTATTGTTTCTAAGTTGCAAGATGATCCTGACTTCAGAATTAGTTCTAAAAGACTCCTTTGTTTTCGCGATCGAGGCTGTGTGCCTAATAATGAATCACTTTGTACCGATATTCTCAAGGAAGCTCATTCAAGTTCTTTTTCTATTTACCCAAGTTCTGTAAAGATGTACAAAGACCTTCGGGAGCTCTATTGGTGACCAAGCATGAAACAAGCTATAACTGATTTTGAGTCCAAGTACCTTACGTGCCAGCGTGTTAAAGCTGAGCACCGTGTTCTAGCTGAACTACTGCAACCCATTGAATTACCACAGTGGAAGTAGGAGAAGATGACTATGGACTTTGTTAGTGGTCTAACCCTAACTCCTTCTAAGCATGATGCTATTTGGGTCATTGTATACCGTCTTACCAAGTCAGCACATTTCTTACTGGTTAGAATAGACTACGATTTTCCTAAGTTGGCTTACTTGTATATCAAGGAAGTTATTCGACTCCACGGAGTACCACAATCTATCATTTATGATCGGGATCCTCGATTTACTTCTCAATTCTGGAGAACATTGCAAGGAGCTCTAGGCACCAGAGTTAATCTTAGTACTGCTTTTCACCCTCAATCTAACAGCCAATCAGAAAGGGTAATTCAAATTCTGGAAAACATGCTACGAGCATGTGTCATTGATTTCGGAGGATCTTGGGAGAAATCCCTACCTCACAATGAGTTTGCCCACAACAATAGCTACCAAGCTTCCATTAAGATGGCACCGTATAAAGCATTGTATGGCAGACGTTGTAGAACTCCATTGTGTTGTTTGAACTCAGTGAAGGCAAGATATTGGGCCTAATCTACTTCGGGAAACTGAAGAACGGGTTACTATCATCCATGATCATTTGAAATCTGCCTTCAACTAAAAAAAGGCCTAGGCTGATTTAAATCGAAGAGATATACAATATGAAGTCGGTGAGAAAGCCTTCATCAAGGTTTCATCATGGAAGAAAGTTCTAAGGTTTGGCAAAAGGGGGAAGCTTAGTCCCCAATTTATTGGACCTTTCGAGGTTATCGAGAAAGTTGGCCCTGTGGCTTATCAGTTGTCATTGCCCTCAAAACCGAGTAAAATCCACAATATATTCCATGTATCGATGCTCCAAAAGTAACGCTATGGCCTTTCGAATATCATTAAGCCTGAGTCCATAGAGATTCAACCGAATTTGTCCTATGAAGAGGAACCGGTTTAGATTCTTGCGAATGAAGTAAAAAGGCTTCACAACAAACCCATTTCATTGGTTAAAGTGCTCTGGAGGAGCCACGCCGTCGAGGAAGCAACCTGGGAATTAAAGAAGGTAATGAAGAAATAGTATCCTCATCTTTTTGGTTCAGGTAAAATTTGAGGGCAAATTTTTCTTAAAGGGGAGAGTTGTAACACCCACGAGAATTGGTCTAGTCAGAATTGGGTTTGGACGATCAGAAACCCTACACCGAACATGTCTAAATATTGCATTAACATTGACTGTGTGGTCGATTACATTGATATTGAACTCTAATTGATTCAATTCATTGATTAATGACCTTATTGAATTTATCAAATTAATGTTTGGTGACCTAATTGTAAAAATTGGAAGTTTGGGACAAATGTGCAAAGATCTAAAAGATGAGGGACCACCCTTGTAATTTCCCTATTTTGAGGGTGAGTCACCTACTTGCTTTCTTTCAAATCACGTGAACCGGCTAACTTTGTCTCAAGGATGACAATTTGATAGGAATGACTTTTATCAATTTGGATAAATGAGTGAAATGACTAATTAATTAAATAAATGTTAGATTTCCTCCCATAGAAGGAAATCTCCATCAGGTTTATTGAAGTATTGAAGTGTAAAAGGGTTTGTTCATTTAGTCATAAACTTCTACCGAAACTATTTCTATCATCCTCAACTTTCTATGCAAGCACCACCATTGTTGTCCTCTTCCTTGAGCTTAAGCTAGCACCTATCTTATTAAGCATCCAAAATCTAAGTTTTATTTGATCCATTTATACTATTGGATAGCCATTGGTTGGATAAGAGTAAACACTCTATCAATTGTCAATTCCCATGGATTGTGGATGCTTGATTTCAAGCTAAAGTTATTGAATACTTATGTTAAATCCAACAGCCAATAGCTATTTTGAATTTGAATATTGAATTCAATATCGATGTATCGAGATTAACATGTCCTCTTGTTTTACCAAGATCAAGAATAAGAGAAGGAAAATCCATTATCCCCGTCAAAGGCTAAGAATAAGGGAGTTGTCATTCGAGAGTTGTAGGATCTTCAAAAATCAAGGTAAGTGTAGTCGGAGTCTCAGGAATAGGCTAGGTGCTTTCCCGATTCTATTGATACTGATTTTTTCATTGAATCTCTTAGGGGAATATATTGGTAAGCATTGATAAGTTGTGGTATTAAATTATTGATCATAGAACCATTTCTATTGTAACATCCCACAACCGGGCCTAGTCGGAATTCGATTCTGATGACCAGAAATTTCATATCAGAAAGTCAAAATCGCAAAGTTAACTTTTGACCAAGTGGTCAATTACTGGATTATTGAATCCCAACTAAACATTGATGATGTTAAGGACTTTATTGCAAGCCTTGAAACTTGTTTCAGTGACCAAATTATAGAAATTGAAAGTTTAGGGGTAAGGATTAGAACATCAGAGAGTTGAAGGACTAACCTTGCGATTAGCCCCTCCTCAAGAGTTCTTATCATATACATGGACATTTTGAGTGAAGTTCCTTTACTCAAAGGAAACCTAAACAAATGAAATAATAAATGAAAAGAAAGGAAAAACTTACCCGGTTAATTTGAAAAGCCATTATCTTCATCATCTTCCTCCTTTAGCTTTAAACAAGCAAGCACCCCCATTTAAGGATAGGTCAAGCTTTGTTTTCCTTAAGTTTATATATCATAAATCATAGCTATCAATTGGGTAAGTATTTCCCCTCAATTGGATTATTGATTTCATGGTTCAACCATGTTTAATTTCAATGTTTAAGGATCATGGAACCCTAGAAATTCTCTAGGGATATCATGGCTTAATTGTTATTGTTTTTCATAGCTATTGAGTTGCTATGAATCTATTATCGACCTTGAAATCCTTGTTTCATTGTAGCTCAAGAAAATGGAGGTAAAAAATCACCAAATCCTTCCAGTTCCACCAAATCCAAGAGCAAAGGGTTGTCATCTAAGAGCCTTTAAAGACTCGGAATCATCAGTGAGTGTAGTCAGAGTCAAGGGGTTAGCTAGGTGCCTTTCCCAAATTTGTTGATATTGAGTTATTGCATCAACATCATTGATCAAGGTATGTTTGCATTGAAACTTCGTAGGAGGTACCACTGGTAAGCTTTGGTGAGCTTATTATATTGCCAAGTTAATTATCGAATCTTTATACGATCCTTGATATCATTAAGCATTGAAAAAGAGTAAATTGAGTATAGTATATGATTATTGTCATTGTTACCGTATTGTTATTGTTATCGTTATTGCTATTGTATTGTCATTGACGTTGATAAGTATTGAATCCTTGGATACGAAGAGACATGGTATACAATTGGAATGCAATAGAATTCATGAGCTTATTGGTAAGGAGTGAACTATGGTCCTTGAGCCAAGGCTCTTATTGGCGATGTTGGCGGGATGTGGTTGAGTTGGTCTTATTGGGGTTGTTGGCAGATATTGGCCATTCATTGTTGGTGATGTTGGTTGGGAATTCGCGTATCCACATTAAATGTCGATCCAAGGAAAACATGTGAATAAATGTTGCACAAATTGTTATGATATGTTTTGATATGCATTTTCATTGTTATACATGTCATGGTTTTCATTGATGTTCATATTGTTGTTTATAACTACCTCACTAGGCTAAGTAAGCCTAATGCATCTCATTTCCATGCATTTTCAGGTTAAAGCATAGTTGGATCGAGGATCGGAGCAATGAGTGCTTTAAAGTAAGTCATTATCCTGTATGTAATGTTGTTTTAGTCCTTGAACTCCTATACAAGTTGGTTTAGTCCCATTTTTCATGTATATGTGGTCCACTATGTTAAAAGGGTTAAAATGCCCATTTTGGTCATGTTAGTGTTTTGGTTAAAAGCACTAAATATGCATATTTGGCCTAACTAGTGAAAACATGGTGAATGGATTCATTTGATCATGAAATTTTGCATGCTAATAGATTTTAGTGTTTAAATATTGCTGATAAAATTTCATTGCATTTGGACATTGTTCAATGGGTCAAATTGAGTAAAAACTAGAAGAAACTTGTAATTATAGTGCAGGCTTACGATACAGGTCAAGTTGTTTTGGTACGGCCTTGTATATTTGGTCGATCAAAGCTTAAGTCAACTAGGGCGTACCAATATGGGATCAGGACGTTTCGGTACAAAAGTTGACAGTAAGTTTGGGGAATTTAATTGTATCGATATAGCCTTAGGGCGTATTGAAATGGGTCAACCAGTATCGATACAACCCCAACTGTATCAAAACATGTAAGCATCATTAGCATCTGGGATTTGAACCTGTATTGATACAACCCCAACGGTGTTTGTTAATTTTGTTATCCCGTATCAATATGGATCAACCTGTATCGAAATGAGGTTTAAAAGTTTCAAAATGTAAGGCAACTCGTGCATGCTCATATCGATACAACCCTTGGGCGTTTCGGTAGGGAGTCAGTTAATTATGTTAAAAGGGCTAAGAACACAATTTGAATAGTTTGATTGATCACTAAAAATGGCATGGCTTAATAGAATTGGTTAATAAACCCCAAATGCTATGAAAAAACTGTATGAACCCTATTTATGAGGTGAATTGCATAGTAGTGTAATTAGTTTCAAGAAAGGACCCCTAAATTATAGAAATTATAGTTTAGTCCTAAAACGTGCATAAGTCTGAAATTAGTTATTGAATTGTAAATCCAAGCATAGTATTGAGTTTGTAGCTTATTGTACTGATTATGCGTGGTTAGACAAGTATGTTATTGATTGATTATCGAATTATGATTAAATTTTATTGCACCGATCATCGTATAGTTCACCGGTAATGTTCTCCAACCCTATTTTCTACCAAGCTAGCTGGGGGATATTACAATTGTGGTATTAGAGCTAGAGTTTAGTTGATTCTAGGACTAAACTAAAGTTCGTTGCATATTTATTGCATTGCATACGCCACCTAGGAGTTTAATTTATTATATTGTGACTTGCAACTAACCCGATCCTTCTTCCTTTTATAGTGTAAAGATGTCTGACTCCGATAAGGCTCACGAAGATATTGAACACATGGTTGGCTCCTAAACCAATGGCGAGGAGAAAAGAGGGAGAATCCTCCTAATTCGCAAGTACCCCCGCAAGAACCAGTGAACGTTGAGTTTGTGTTACACGCTGCTCAATTTGAGTGCTATAAGAACATGACTGATATGTTCAAGCAGTTCATGGCTACCCTCAAATTCGAGCAGGCGACACAGTCCTCTGCCGTTGCTACTTCTACACACCGATCCCCTATCGACAAGTTAGCTCAACATCGGGTTGTTACCTTCTCAGGTAAGGCCGAGTAAGACCCTGAAGTAGCAGAGTAATGGCTAGATAACATGATAAGAATCTTGACCAAGCAATTACAGTGCTCAGATGAGCATAAGCTCACGTGTGCATTAGCTTTGTTAACCGATGAAGCCTTAAGTTGGTGGAAAACCACGACTCTTACCGCTCTTGAAGAAGCAATAACTTGGGAGTTCTTCAGTTTAAGAAGAAATACATCAGTGAGTATTACCTACCTGAGAGATGGGATATCTTCCTACATTTGAAACAAGGTGGAAGGCAGTGGAGCAGTACATCAACGACTTCTATAAGTACTGCAAGTATGGGGTCGAATACATTAAGAAAGAAGAAGAAAAGTGTAGAATGTTCATTGTTGGTTTGAGTGATGAGCTACGACCTTTGTTTACTACTCTGGGAATCAAGGATTTCAAGGAGCTTGTGAATCGAGCGATCTCCACTGAAGCTGCTTAGAGGTCGCAGAGGTTCAACAGGCTAAATCGGGTTGAGAAGATGTTACGAGATGATTCTCGACCCCCTCTACTGTATAAGAAAGGCAAGCAACAGCAAGTGTACAAGCATTCATACCATCAGCAATCCTTTCGATCGGATGATTTTGTCAAACCACAATCTATGTCTCATTCAGCTACAAGAACCGCCTCCGTTGAGAGTACTAGAGGATCTAGACAGGAGTCACAGTACCTGACTTGCAGCTTTTGTCAAAGGAGGCATCCTTCAGGACAGTGCCGCAAGCAATCTGGAGCATTTTTTGTGGGGAACAAGGCCACTATATTAATATTGTCCAATGAATACTAATAAATCTCTTGTATCAGTGGTTCTTGCGTCTCCTGCTTAGTCCTTCAAGGGTAAGGGATGTTGCGCGTTTTGAGTGCTTCGCAATTGGTGCAAGTGTACAAGTCGCAAGTTATAGTATAGAATAGATATCATCTCCACAGATATTGGTGCTACTTCGGGAATCTAACTTCTCGCACTGAAAGTAAAAACATCAAGTATGTGATTGTAGGAGTTCTAATTAACAAGAAAATAAAAGAACAATTAAATAAAAGAAATATGTGAACAAATAAGAGGGAGTACGCCAGGTTATCGTGAGTTGTGGCGTGATAATTGAATGGACCGTTGTGGTAATTGAGTGCCAGAGTAGCTCAATTGCTTATCAACTGAATCCAGTCGGATTGCCTGGGTAATTGAGAATGGATCAATTGCCTGGGCAATTGGGCGATAACCTTCAAAGTTCGGCAAAGCATTCTTCAATTGTTTCTCGTTATCCCTAACTCAAAACACTATAATTGTGCATGCCTTGATAATACATCCCTGCATGAACCAAGGGTGGACAACAACCTATCTTGCGCTCCTTTTAGTCGTTGAAATTTGTAACTTATCCCTAGGTCAAATTAGTCTTCACCATCGATTGATTCAATAAAGACATGCTCATTCGTTTCTTGATTCTAACTCTCATGATATTAGATAAATGGATGAATTTACGAGATCCTCTCCCAATTCACTCGCAACCAAAATTAAGAACCAAGAATGAACAAACTTTGAATTAAAATTGCAAACTCAAATACCTAAACAAATCCAATCGTTCTCACAAACACAAAAACACAATAACCCAAGCCAAATAAAATTAGTTCATGGCTGGGTGCAAAAGAAACACAAGATAAAAATTCCCTAGCATGAATCTAATCGAACAAAGAGAAAGAAGATAAAGATGTCGACATCCCCTAGTCAAATTCTCTCTAATCACACATCTCTTGAAGTTGGCGGCTAGGGCTTGTATTTATAGGAGATGGCTAGGTCAATGTCTTTCTTGAAGAGGAAGTTAAGTTGGAATTAAATACAATAAAAGAAATAAATTCCTTTTATTATTATATTTTTTATTCCTCCAATAACTTCTCTTAAATCTTTTGAAATTTAATCTCCCTTAAATCCCCAATTCTTCTAGGATTTATCCTTCCTTCTAGTATTTATCTCGAATTAAATGGATTGATCCTGTCCAAATTGGCAACTTCTCCTTTCTTCTTGTAATTTAATTGCTTTGGGAATTAAATCCTGTAGACACACACACGAAAACACACATACGCATCATCTTTTTCCACAAATTTAACTAAATTATGAAATCAAGCATGATGGTGAAGGAAATCATGAAAACATGCATGAATCCCTAATAATGCAACTAAAATAAGCCTAAATCTAACAATAATATGAGTGAAAAAGGGTTATAAAAATAGTACTTTTGAACACTTAACACACCCCCAAACTCGAACTATTGCTTGTCCTCAAGCAATGCAAAACTAACAATTACATGCTAAGATTTTAATCATCAACGACATGCTTTAAATTTGCCTTCAAACCTCAGAATCATGGCACAAAGTATGATCACCTTTTGAATTTTTCAGATAGTACAAAAACTTCTCGAAACCAAACTATAATGCTCATGACATTGTGTGTGCGTAGTTGTGTACAAGTTGATTTTCAAGATTCTACGTGAGCAATAGGCTTTTATCAATTTAATTACTGGGGTATTTATTTTTCTTTTCACTAGAGCCAATTTCAGGCACCTGTAGTAAAACAAGCAATTTCTTATTTTAATTAATTATTTTTTTGTCTACTAGAGCCAATTTCGGGCACCTCTAGTGATATCTTTAATGTGAAACTACTTGAGCCAGTTTCGGGCACCTCTAGCAAGAAATTAACTTTAAATTTTCAATTTAAATTTACCCAAATTTTAAGCAACCTAAGTTCACCCAATTTCTTTCAATCAACAAGCCACAACCGTGTTCATAATATTTAGCATCATAGTAAAATTCTATGTTCTTCTCATGCAATCCTAAAATTTAAAGGTTTTTTCAATTAAGTGCAGTGGCAAAAATTCATCATCGGGTATTCAACAAGTTCAAGCAATTAAATACAATCAAAGGCATGACAAGTAATCATATGCAACCTATATGATATTACTAATTATGAATGCAGCTAAACATGAAACAAACTAGAAACCAATACCCCCCAAACTCGAGAGAAGCATTGTCCTCAATGCATGCAAAAATTAAAATAAAATGCAAATGAGTTAGTCGAAAAAGTCGTCACCTTGAATGTTGAGTTTCTTTCGGGCCGTTTGCTTGATTCTTTTGGCCGATTCGTGATTGTTGAGTGCGTGTGGTTGGTGTCGCATTCTCAGTTGCCGTGGCATCATTAATTGTCGGGGTGAGTAAGTCAATTGCCAGGCCTCCATGTTCATCGAAGTAGGGTCGCTTGCCTGGGCATCAAAACTTGCCGAGGCAACAAGAATTACCGAGGCAATTTTGGTTGCCCGGGCAAGTTTCACTGTTGGGGTTTTCTTTGGCACTTATTGTTCCTTAGCCGGTGAGGAATTGTCTTGATGTTCTTGGCCATGGTGATTGTGGTTGTGGAATCAAAAACAAACAAAGAAAAAGAATACGTGGAAAGATAAAAAAGAATAAAAATTAAACTAAAAACATACTTTTATCCTAAAAACTAAAAATAGGTAAAAAATAAAATAGTTCAAAAATAAAACTGAAAATAAAAAGTAAATACTAAAGGAGAGCTTGATCATGCATCTCCTAAAGTAACTATTTCCTTGTCGCGCTCAACATGGTTGCCGACATAGTACTTTAATCTTTGTCCGTTAACTTTGAATTCATGTCCGTCAATGGTGGACTTGATTATCACGGCACCATGGGAGAAAGGTTCGATGACTTCAAAAGGCCCAGACCATCTCAATTTCAATTTTCCCGAAAAGTGTTTTAATCGAGAATTGAAGAGAAGAACTAATTTCCCAGGCAAAAATTAATGCGGCAATAGCTTCTTATCATGCCAACGCTTCGTTTCCTCCTTGTAGATTCTCGCGTTGTCGTAAGCTAAGGCACAAAATTCTTCAATTTTGTTAAGGTCTAATAGTCGTTTTTGCCCAGCACTCTCCCAATCCATGTTGACAGTTTTGATCGCCCAATAAGCCTTGTGTTCGATCTCTACCGGAAGGTGGCAAGTTTTGCCGTAGACAAGTTTGTAGGGTGACATACCTAAAGGCATCTTGAATGCTGTTCGATAGGCCTATAGTGCTTCATCAATTCTTGCCGGCCAATCCTTTCGAAAAGGATTGACAACTTTTTCAAGGATAACCTTCAATTCACGATTGGAAATTTCAGCTTGCCCTTTTGTCTGTGGATGATATGTCATGGAAATTTTATGCGTCACTCCAAGTCGCTCCAGCATTTTGGCAATTAGCCTATTATTGAAGTGTGTGTCAGCATCGTTGATAATTGCCCTTGGTGTTCCAAATCGTGTGAATATATTTTTCTACAAGAATTTCTACACAGTCTTGAAATCGTTGCTGGGAACTACAGCTGCCTCTACCCATTTAGACACATAGTCCATGTCAAGTAAGATATACAAATTTCCAAATGAGGATGGGAAAGGTCCCATGAAATCTATCCCCTACACATCAAACAACTCGACCTCAAGGATATTCTGTAGGGGCATCTCGTGTCGGCGTGAAATATTCCCTGTTTGTTGACAACGATCACACCTCTTGTAGAATTCTTGAGCATCTTTGTAAAGAGTGGGCCAATACAAGCCGGATTGTATGATTTTGGTCGTGATGCGAGTTCCTCCAAAATGGCCTCCATAGGGTGAAGAATGGCATTGTTGAAGCACATTGTCTTGCTCCTCCTCGGGATCACATCCTCTTATAACCTGATCTGCACATTATTTAAATAAAAGAGGCCCGTCCCAATAATAATGCTTAGCATCATCTCGGAACTGCTTCTTTCCTTGTTGAGTAAATTTATAAGGTAAAATAACACTAACCAAGAAATTAACCAAATCGATATATCAGGTAGTTACCAAGGCAACTAACAACTGCTCATCCGGAAATGTGTCATGGATCTCAAAAGAGTCTGGATCTTCATCTCCATTTTCCAACCATGATAGGTGATCGACAACTTGGTTTTCTATTCCTTTCCTGTCCTTAATTTCAATGTCAAACTCTTCTAAAAGTAAAATCCAACTAATCAAATAAGGTTTGGCGTCTTTATTAGCGAAAAGGTACTTAATTACCGAGTGGTTAGTATGAACAATTACCTCGGTCCCGATCAAGTAGGAATGAAACTTATCAAATGCGAAAACTACTACTAGTAATTCTTTCTCTGTCGTAGTGTAATTTAATTGTGCACCATTTAGAGTTTTACTAGCGTAGTAAATCGCATGAAAATTCTTACCTGTGAGCTGCCCTAAAATGACTCCTACTGAGAAATCACTTGCATCACACATGAGTTCAAAAGGTAAGGTCTAATCGGGTAGAACGACAATAGGTGCCGAGGCAAGTTGCTTCTTCAAGGTCTCGAATGCTTGGATGCATGAATCATCAAACTGAAAAGCCTTATCCTATTCAAGAAAGTTACACAAAGGTTTAGAGATTTTGGAAAAATTATAAATAAACCTTCTATAAAAACCTACATGGTCGAAAAAGCTTTGAATTCCTTTGACCGAATTTGGTGGTGGCAATTTTTCGATCACTTCCACCTTAGCTCTGTCGACTTCAATTCCCTTGGATGAGATCTTGTGACCGAGCACTATGCCTTCATCTACCATGAAGTGGTACTTCTCCCAATTAATCACTAGATTGAATTCTTCACATCGTGTTAGCACTTTCTCCAAATTGCCGAGGTAATTGTCGAAGTTGTCTTCGAATACCAAAAATCGTCCATGAAAATTATTAGGAAATCTTCCACCATGTTAGAGAAAATTGCCATCATACATCTCTGGAAAGTTGTTGGAGCATTGCATAATCCAAACGACATCCTTTGGAAAGTATAGGTACCATACGAGCATGTGAAAGTGGTATTTGCCTAATCATCCGGTGCTATGGCAATTTCGTTATAACCTAAGTAACCATCAAGAAAACAATAAAAAGATTTACCTGCAGGTTGGTCAAGCATTTGGTCAATAAATGGCAAAGGAAAGTGATCTTTCCTAGTAGTTTTATTTAACTTGCGATAATCCATACAAACCCTCCAACCGGTCACAATCCTAGTTGGGATTAGTTCGTTGCTTTCGTTACTTACCATAGTTATACCTCTCTTTTTTGGTACACATAGTACCGGGCTTACCCATGTACTATCGAAGATAGGATATATGATACCGACATCAAGACATTTGATGATTTCCTTCCCCATGACTTCTTTCATAGCAGGGTTAAGCCTCATTTGTGCCTCAATTTTCGTTTTATGATTATCCTCCAATAGAATTTTGTGCATACATAATGCCAGGCTAATTCCCTTCAAGTCGGTAATTGTCCATCCTATTGCTTTCTTGTGCAATGCCAACATGTCGATCAACCTCTTTTCCTGTTCAGGCTGCAACTTAGAAGAGATTATTACAGGCTGCAACATTTCAATTGCCCTAACAATGGTTTTAGTTCAAGAGTAGGAGGTTGCTCAATAGAAGGTTTTTTGATCTTACCTTCCTTACCTGAGTAGTCCAATGGTTCAAAATACTTACCCAGCCGACTTGCTATCCAATTGACTTCATCCTGCTCTTCATCGTCCAACTCTTCAAACTCCTCAGGTTCGACAATATAATTGTCGAGGTAGCTGTTAAGGCAATCTTCCTCCATGTCGAAATTGAATTCAGTTGTGGCCTGGATGACTTGGCACTCTTCTGGATCGTCGACATGCTTGAGGGTTTGGAAAACATTAAGCTTCACTTGCTGGTCGTTCACCCTCATGGTGAGTTCTCATTTTTCGACATCGATCAAGGTCATTCCCGTTGCTAGAAACGGCCTCCCAAGAATAATGGGTGCGAACTCATCTGCTTCACAATCCAGAACAATAAAATCAGTGGGAAAAATAAATTTATCAACCCTTACCAGTATATCCTCGATTTTCCCTCTAGATGCACATAGGATCTATCAGCAAGCTGTAGCATAACTGTTGTAGGCCTTGCCTTCTCGATTCCTAATTTCTGGAAAACTAATTTGGGCATCAAATTTATGCTTGCTCTGAGATCACACAATGCTTTCTCGACATAGTGATTTCCGATTGAACATGGTATTGTGAAACTACCAGGATCCTTGAGTTTAGGTGGCATGCGGTTGTGCAACATGGCCATGCATCCTTCCATTACAACAATGGTTTCAAAGTCTCCTAGCCTTGTCCGCTTGGAGACGATGTCTTTAAGGAACTTAGCATAGTTCGACATTTGCTCTATTGCTTCAACCAATGGCAAGTTGATGTGGACTTGCTTCAAGATGTCAAGGAACTTCTTGAATTAGTATTCTTGCTTTTTTTTTTCAACCTCTGCGAGAATGGTGGTGGAAGTCGGATGTCTTCAATCTTTTCATTGGTTTAGAACTTGATGGAAGGAGTTGCCGAGGCATCAAGACTTGACGAGGCACGGGTATCTGGTATTGTCTTGGCATCAGGGTTTGCCGAAGCATGTGCTTGTGGAATTGCCTCGGCAATTTCTGACTCATCATTTTTATTAGAGGTTTTGTTGCTGGATTTATCTATCTGGATAAAGGGTTGCTCCTTTGGTTGATTGTTCTCTATTGAGTGAGCTTGGGTTTCCTTAAGTTGTATGCCACTCCGAGTGGTGATTGCTTTGCATTGCTCGTGGTTTGCTCCTTTCATTGGTTTGGAACTTGATGGAAGGAGTTGCCGAGGCATCAGGACTTGACGAGGCATGGGTATCTAGTATTATCTTGGCATCAGGGTTTGTCGAAGCATGAGCTTGTGGAATTGCCTTGGGAATTTCTGACTCATCATTTTTATTAGAGGTTTTGTTGTTGGATTTATCTATCTGGATAAAGGGTTGCTCCTTTGGTTGAGTGTTCTCTGTTGAGTGAGCTTGGGTTTCCTTAAGTTGTCGGCCACTTCGAGTGGTGATTGCTTTGCATTGCTTGTGGTTTGCTCCTCTTGCGACTTCAGTATCGCTAGGTAAACCGCCTAGTGGTCTCATATGCAAGTTCTGAGCGAATTGCCTGACTTGTGTCTCCAAGGATTTCAAGGCTGCCTCTTGATTTTGCAATCTCATATCCTTCCTGTTCATAAAAGCATCAGTTTTCTTCATGAAATTACTATTCTCTACCATGTAAGATTCAGTTTTTAACATGAAAGCATTGATTGTTGCTGCGGCATCTGTGGCATCTGTTGCCGTGGCAAGTTCTGCTGGAATCCTGTTGCTTGTGCATTCTGACTGCTCTAGTTGAGGGAATTATTGGGATTACTCCATGAGAAGTTGGCGTTCTTCCTCTAGGCTGGAATGTAAGTGTTGGACATCACATTGTTGTTCCGGTTGTAGTTTTCAACGTAAAAACTAGATTTTGTGTTCTACGGACATTCAGAAGAATTATGGTTATCGTTACATAATTCACTAAATGAACCAACTACCTTGACCTCCTGTGGGTTGTTAGGTCGCTGCATGTTCTTAACCATATTAGTTAAGGAGACCAATTGTGCAAAAATAGATCCCAATAAACCAAGCTCGTTTATTGTGGCGTTGCATCTGACTATTCCCCTTCGGGTGGTTGGGAATTGATAATCGTTCTTGGCAAGACGGTTTAGAATCTCTATCGCTTCCTCAGGTGACTTATCGAGGAGTATGCCATTTGCCGAGGCATCTAGCATCATCCTTGTCGACATGTTCATTGAGTTGTAGAACATCATCACTTGCATCCACAATGGGAATCCGTGCATGGGACATTTGTGTAAAAGCTCTCTGTATCACTCCAAGCCTCGTACATGGATTCATCGTCTGCATGCCGAAAATAAGTAATATCATTACGCAACTTATCGTTCATATTTGTAGAACTAAATCTAGCAATGAAATCACAACACAAATCCATCCAAGATCCTATAGATCCTGATGGAATACTATTCAACCACGTTTTTGCCCTATCCCTCAGTGGATAGGGAAATAATTTCATCCTTAGAATATCTTCATGGACTCCTTGTAGCTTGAATGAATTGCAAATCTCCAGGAATGATTTGAGATGTTGTCTGGCATCTTTAGTTGCCGAGCCGCCAAATTGACCAATTGTGTTGATCATGTTGAACATCACAAGTTTTAATTCAAAGTGGGCAGCTTCTATCTCTGGTGCGACAACCCCTGGAATGAGACCGTTGAGATCTTCCTCTAAGTAGTCTCTAATGGGTTTGTTACGAACAGGTTGTACGACTTGATCTCCTCCTCCTCTTACTACGATGTTCTGGTTACCATTGGCATTCAGATTGCCAACTAGGTTACCTTGTTGTTCCGCCATTGCTGCTCGTTGTTTCCATCTTCTTCTATGAAGAACTCGTTCTATCTCGGGCTCGAATGGGTAGTCTTGTGTTGTTGGTCTCGCCCTAGTCATACACAGTGCAAAACCAAAGTTATAAGTCCCTTGAAACTGATTAGAAATAAAACAAAATAAAACAAATATAAAAAGAAATAAAGGTGCAAGAAAATAAAAACAAAGTCGCTAATGCCAATCCCCAGCAACGCCACCAAAAACTTGTTGCGCGTATTGAGTGCTTCGCAATTGGTGCAAGTGCACACGTCGTAAGTTATAGTATAGAATAAATATCGTTTCCACAGGGATTGCTGCTACTTCGGGAATCTAACTTCTAGCACTGAAAGTAAAAACACAAGTAGGTGATTGTAGGTGTTCTAATTAACAAGAAAATAAAAGAGCAATTAAATAAAAGAAAGATGTGAACAAATAAGAGGGATTAGGCTGGGTTATCATGAGTCGTGGTGTGATAATTGAATGGACCGTCATGGTAATTGAGTGCTAGAGTAGCTCAATCGCTCATCAATTGAATCCAGTCAGATTGCTTGGGCAATTCTGCAATTGCCTGGGCAATTGAGAATGGAGCGATTGCCTGGGCAATTGGGCGATAACCTTCAAAGTTCGGCGAAGCGTTCTTCAATGGTTTCTCGTTATCCCTAACTCGAAACACTGTAATTGTGCATACCTTGATAATACATCCCTGCGTGAACCAAGGGTGGACAACAACCTATCTTGCGTTCGTTTTAGCCATTGAAATTCACAACTTATCCCTAAGTCGAATTAGTCTTCACCATCGATTGATTGAATAAAGACCATGCTATTCGTTTCTTGAATCTAACACTCTCAATATTAGATAAATGGATGAATTTACGAGATCCTCTCCCAATTTACTCGCAACCAAAATTAAGAACCAATAATGAACAAACTTTGAATTAAAATTGCAAACTCAAATACCTAAACAAATCCAATCGTTCTGAAAACCACAAAAACACAATAACATAAGCCAAATAAAATTAGTTCATAGCTGGGTGCAAAAGAAGCACAAGATAAAAATTCCCTAGCATGAATCTAATCGAACAAAGAGGAAGAAGATGAAGATGTCGACAGCCCCTAGTCGAATTCTCTCTAATTGCACATCTCTTGAAGTTGGCGGCTAGGGCTTGTATTTATAGGAGATGGCTAGGTCAAAGTCTTTCTTGAGGAGGAAGTTAAGTTGGAATTAAATACAATAAAAGAAATAAATTCATTTTATTATTATATTTTTATTCCTCCAATAACTCCTCCTAAATCTCTTGAAATTTAATCTCCTTTAAATCTCTAATTCTTCTAGGATTTATCCTCCCTTCTAGTATTTATCTCGAATTAAATGGATTGATCCTAGCCAAATCGACAACTTCTCCTTTCTTCTTGTAATTTAATTGCTTCGGGAATTAAATCCTGCACACACACAAAAACACACATATGCAACATCTTTTTCCACAAATTTAACTAAATTATGAAATCAAGCATGATGGTGAAGGAGATCATGGAAACATGCACGAATGCATAATAATGAAACTAAAATGAGCCTAAGTCTAACAATAATAAGAGTAAAAAAGGTTATAAAAATAGTACTTTTGAACACTTAACAAGGGACAAAGGCAAGATGTATCGAGAGCTTCCAAACGACCTGGTGGCTCTGCAAGGGCTCCTAATCGATAGGAATCTAAGGCTTCGACACAAGTTTACCACAAGAGGAGGAAGAGGATCTTAATGTCATTGCAAGTACTGTATTGGTTAGAAGATTTAAGTTAACATCTGAGCCTATACCTTCCAAACTCACCGTAACAAATCCTTTAAGGTATAGTGTTGTAGTTGGACTAGTATGCAAGAATTGTCCCTTTGTGATACAAGGGATACCTTTTTCGGTTAACCTTATGGCTCTCTCTATACATGAGTTCGATGTTATCTTAGGGCTTGATTGGCTCGGGGAGCATCAAGCTTGGGTAGATTGTTCAAAAAGGAAACTATACCTTCGAGGTCTTGGCAAGGAGAGTGTGACTCTCATGGAATCCAGGTGTAATACCCCAAATCATGGCCTAGTAACATGTCATAAACTAATTAGAGCTTAATTGTACAAACAATTTACAAATTTGAAGAATTAATTAAACCTAGTGACTAAATTAGATGGATTGATAAAGAAGTTACCTAATCATGAAGGATCAAATAGTAACAAATTGTGAATGTAGAATTGCATGCAATAAGGATGAGTAATTAAGGATTTATGAAGCAATTAGACCATAATTTGCCAAGTAGAGGCAAATAGTCAAGCCATGTGATAACAACATGGCCAAGTGGCCATCTTTCTATCATCTTCTCCACTCCACCTTGGCCGAACCATACTCATCCATCAGGAGAAAGAAAGCTTCATATATTACCTCCAAATTCATGCTTCTTGGTTCAACCTTGATCAAATTTAGCTTGGAGAAGGTATAATGCTTGATTTCAACTTGTTATAGATTGTTTGAACCTTGAGATTTTGATGTTCTTGTTGCCTATATTGATTAGGATGATTGTTATGTGTGTTAGGATCATGTTAGCTTCAATTTGAACTTGAAATTGTGAATACTAGAAGCCAATTTGATAAAGGAAATATATGTGGTTGCTGGAAATTTGAGAAATGTGTATATGGTTGAAAACATTTTGATTAGGAACTATTTTACTAGTGAAAATGTTTAAGCATGTTAATTGAATATAGAACCCTGTTTTGATCATGTTGGTAGATGAATTGAAGATTGAATAGATAAGTTGCTGGAAAATGAATGCACCTAATTGGATTAGTTAAATTAGGTAATGGACTGCTCAATTGGTAAATTGGATATATAATGTTGATCAAATAGATCAAATTGAATTCAACATGATAAGGCCTTGTTTTAAGCACATGTCTAGGTGCATTAAATTGACCTAGACATGTAAGAACATGAAAATGAATTGAATTGCCGTGTTAGAACCTTGTTAAAATGAGTTAAGAAGCTAGAAACTCAACCTATTGTAATATGCCAGAATGCTCTATTCTGGGCAGTAACTTTGAAAAATCACTATAAATTGTATAAAATGAATTTAAGGCTGAAATTTTTATGGAGAACACCTTTATATGTATAAATTCATTTCCATGTTAGAACCTTGTTAAAGTGAGTTAAGAAGCTAGAAACTCAAACTAGTGTAACTACCCAGAATGCTCTGTTCTGGGCAGTAACTTTGAAAAATCACTATAAATTTTATAAAATGAATTTAAGGCTGAAATTTTTATGGAGAACACCTTGATATGTATAAATTCATTTCCATGTTAGAACCTTGTTAAAGTGAGTTAAGAAGCTAGAAACTCAAACTAGTGTAATCTACCCAGAATGCTCTGTTCTGGGCAGTAAATTTGAAAACTTACTATAAATTGTATAAAATGAATTTAAGGCTGAAATTTTTATGGAAAACACCTTGATATGTCTACATTCATTAGGAGAAAACATAACTGAATTATGGATTGTAGAATGAAATGTAGAGAAGAAACACTAGGGACAGTGCAAACTGTCTAGCGTAGCAAATTACACTGTCTTTAAGTTAAAGACTGTATTAATTGGAAAAGAACTAAAATGAAAGCCTTATATGGTTATAAAGACAATTATGTTAGTTTTCCAACGATGTAAACCAATTGAAATTCCAACGTCCGAAATGAAAATTATGCATGATTAAGTGAATAGAGTGCAAGCTGCCTGGCAGCAGCAGTATAGGTAATTGTACACTGTTTTGTGGCAATTTGTAAACTATTTTGTAAACAGTTTTAGGACATTGATTCTGCCCTGTTTTACATGAAATAGAGTATAGATACGTGTAGTTAAGTGTAGTGGAGAATATATATGAACATGCTGCCAAATTTGTGTATGTTGTATACTTGTAACCTTGCCTTGATTGAATGACTTTGTGAAGTTGTTTTGATTTGTGGTTGCTTGTAATGTGTTAGAACCAGAATTGAACTTGGTGGAAGAGGAAAGATTGGAACAATCTAAAGCTAAGAACAAAGGAGTGTGGATCCAAGTCTAGCTAAGCTTGGAGTATTGTGAGTGTAGTTATCTCTAGGGTTAGGACTAGGTCATAACCAATGCATGCTTGTTTACATTCTTGAAATGCTTAAATGAACCTAATAAGGACTTGAACTAATAAGGGAAGAATGACTAGTAATGCATGAAATTTGATCACATCTTGAATACATGTTTTATTTCGAATGCTAAGCATGTTTAAATGGTACATTGGTGCTTGTATGTGTCATGATGCATGTGATCGAATGCTGAAGAACTTGCTTGAGATATCATCTCATCTTGATGAAGTGAAACATGAGAATTACATGATATGTGAGCTATGGCTCAATTGGCCTAAGGGCCTAAAATGAAATGAACTTTCTTGACATGATCTTGAACTTGATAAACTTGTATAAATGGTAAATCAATCAACCTTGGTAGCTAGTTGGACTAGGTAGAAGGGCATGCCTTAGAGTCTAGAGCTCATTGTGTTAGGGTGGACTACGGTCCAGGGCTAAGGTCATTATTTGGCAACAGACAGAGGGTATGTATGTGGTCTTTGGCGACAGTAGGAGGGTTGACCAGCACTACGGTGCATCTTGTGGCGACAGTTGGTCAGAGACTAGATTACCTATACAAACAAAGTACCAAGAGGGTTGTTTAATTGATAACAAATGTAATAACAATCCTAAAACACACGTGACTTGTCTTGAAAGCTATGAATAGTTGGCCTAACTAGTGGTCCAGTATGTTAAAAGGTTTAAAATGCCCATTTTGGTCATGTTAGTGTTTTGGTTAAAAGCACCAAATATGCATATTTGGCCTAACTAGTGAAAACATGGTGAATGGATTCATTTGATCATGAAATTTTGCATGATAATAGATTTTAGTGTTTAAATATTGATGGTGAAATTTCATTGCATTTGGACATTGTTCAACGGGTCAAATTGAGTAAAAACCAGAAGAAATTTGTCATTATAGTGCAAGCGTATGGATATAGGTCAAGCTGTTTCGGTACGGCCTTGCATATTTGGTCGGTCAAAGCTTAAGTCAACTAGGGCGTTTTAGTACGAAAGTTGACAACAAGTTTGGGGAATTTAATTGTATCGATATAGCCTTAGGGCGTATTGAAATGGGTCAACCATAGTCAACCAATATCGATACAGCCCCAGCTGTATCGAAACAAGTAAGCATCGTTAGCATCTGGGATTTGAACCTGTGCAAACCTGGTATCGATATGGCCTTAAGCGTATCAAAACAGGGGTCAATGGTCAAGTCAAATTAGGTCAACCCGTATCGATACACCCCTTAGGTGCTTTGATATGGTGTCTATTAATTTCGTTATCTCGTATCGATATGGATCAACCTGTACCGAAATGAGGTTTGAAAGTTTCAAAATGTAAGGCAACTCATGCATGCCCATATCGATACAGCCCTTGGATGTTTCGGTGCGGAGTCAGTTAATTCCGTTAAAAGGGCTAAGAACACAGTTTGAATGGTTTACAGATTGATCACTAAAAATGGCATGGCTTAATTGAACTGGTTAATAAACCCCAAATGTTATGAAAATTTGTACGAACCCTAGTTATGAGGTGAATTGCATAGTGGTGTAATTAATTTCAAGAAAGGACCCCTAAATTACAAAAATTATAGTTTAGTCCCTAAAACTTGCATAAGTTTGAAATTAGTCATTGAATTGTAAATCCAAGCATAGTATTGAGTTTGTAGTCTGTTGTACTGTTTATGCGTGGTTAGACAAGCAAGTTATTGATTGATTATAGGATTATGATTAAATTTTATTGCACCGATCACCGTATAGTACACTAGTAATGTGCTATAATCTGATTTTCTACCAGGTCGGGTGGGGGATGTTACAGCTATTGTCATCGACCATATTGAAGCATCGAAATTAGTTTACTCACCATTGAACATCGACATTGTTATTACCATAGTCATTGTCATGGTTATTGCCATTATACATTGAAATTGGTATTGTTATTGTCATCAAAGCATTGATATTGAAACATTGATTATTGACATTGTTTTTGGAACATAGATCATTGATATTGATATTGAAAATATTGATCACTGACGTTGTTATCGAAAAATTGACATTGATATTGTGATTGAACCTTGGAATCAAAAGGACATTGGATACAATTGGCATGCCATAGAATTCATGAGCTCATTGGTACGGGTGGACTCCAGTCCTTGGCTACGACCTTTATTGTGGTGAGGCAGAGGGATGTTGTGATATTGGTCAAGAACTAGAACGCTCATTTATTTGGCGAGGCGTAGGAATTCGCGTATCCACTATCTTGATTCGATCCAAGGGATAATAATGAAATATGATTTTTATTGTCATTGTGCATCGTTATAATATTTTCATTGATGATACATGATTTGGAATGCATTTCATTGCATTTTTTATTGTTCAAGACTACCTCACTAGGCAAAATATGCCTAATGCATTTCAGGTTGAAAGATTCACATTTGTGAGATCAGAGAGGTTAGTGGTTTTTGGCAAGTCATTACAAGGCTAAAGTAATGTATATTATCCCTATGAAATCCTAGTAGGGTGCAAAAGTAGTTAAACTATTTACTTTTAGCCCTTCGAGTGGTTATGTATTGCCTATGTTATGTATAAATGCTAAAGGTTGTTTTGGTAATGGCTAAAAGTGGTAAAACATGCATAAATGACTTAAAAAGGTGAAAACCTAGTAAACAGATTTGTATTACTATGGAATTTGGCATGCTAGTAGATTATAATATTGTAAACTTGCTGGTAAAATTTCATTGCATTTGGACATTGTTCGATAGGTTAAATTGGATAAAAAACAGACCGATTTTGTCATTACGGTGTAGGATGTATCGATACAGGTGATGGTGTATCGATACGGTATTGCATATTTGGACCAGGTCAACCCTGGTCAAAAGGCGTATCGATACGTACTTTAGCATATCAGTACTAAAATTCAACACTGGAATTGGATTTTAAAAATTGCATCGGTACGGCTTTAGGGCATACCGAAATAGGCTCACTCGTACCGATACAGCTAGACCTGTATCGATACCAGTTTTGGTCACTAGTATCTAAGATTTATAAATTGTGCATAGCATACCGATATGGCCCCTTCGAGTATCGGTACATAGACAAGTATTTCGGTTAATTGCTTTGATAATAGTTCTAGAAAGTTGCCTATTAGTCACTGATTATTGTTTAGCTTAATCGATGGGATAAATGAGCTCCGATTGATATGAAAATTTGCATGCTCATTAATTAAGAACAAAATTTCATTATGGTAAGGTTAATTTTAGTAAAGGGCCTCTAAAATATTGAATTTATAGATTAGTCCCTAAAGCTTGTAAAAGTTTAAAATTGGTCATAATGTAACACCCCTTTCCCGGTCTAGTAGGGATCCGGGTCGGATAGTGTTATCGGAAGACTAATCGAAGGTTCAAAAAACGTTTCTGAGTTCAAAACCTAATCTAAGTATCATATTGATTATTCTTAAGACTTGTCCACTTTGTTTGTTACTAAACTTAATCGGAGTTGGGGTCAATTTTAAACTTTCTTAACCTTAGGGACTAATTTGTAAATTTTACAATTTTAAAGGTACTTAGACGAAATTCAGGTTATCATACTAAAATTAATCTTACTAATTATTATCCTGTGAAATTTCATTATTAACGGAGATTATTTACCTATCTGATTAGACGATACAATATTTAGTGACCATTTTGTAAACTGTTCAAAACTGTTTTGTTATTTGGATTAACCTATCGGGTGATTTCCAAACCTTACCAAATTTTACCAGTACACTTAAAAATCATGTTCCTATCGGTATGTCAAATTTTAGGGGATTCAGAATCCATTTACCAAGTTTTCACCTTAGGCTCATTTTAGGCACTTTTTAACCATTTTAACCTATCCAAATCTAAGCATACAACAAACCATATTACCACATCATCATACAATCATAGAAAGGCTTATACAAAACAAGTTGGATCATATGCCACATCACTAGGAGTTTATAGCAAAATATAACATACATATATGGCAGAGACGTGACTTGCAACTGCAATAACACGATCAAGGCTCGGAATTGCTCAAGGTCCTGAAAATGCACGTGACACACATGTTAGGCTTACATAGCCTAGTGAGGTAGTTATAAAAATTACAATGAATGATTAATATTATAAAATGCATGATGATCAAATATACGAGTAGTCATATTATGCTATGCACAATTCATGCTTATTACACTTATTTTCATGCTTTCATATTCACATAGTCATATCATAATCATATGGTCATAGCACAATTCATAGGCACATATCACATTAGGTACCATTGGATACACAGATTCCCTGTACACCAACACATATAACAGAGAGTGGGCCGTAGCCCTTGAGCCATAGCTTTGGAGATATATCCCTTACATAGCCAACCTTATTTCCCCCACATATAGGCCGTAGCCCTGGACCGTAGTCCTCCCTTACTTAACCGAGTTCAATAATCCTATGGCATGCCAACTGTATCCAATGTCCATAATTACACAAATTCACATAGTCCATATTTTTTTATTCAAGTTATATCATATCAAATATCAAAATGAGCCTTAGCTCCATAGCATGTCACATTTCATATCAATTTCATATATCACATACGTGTAGCATAACATAGTCATATTTGCACATATAAAAGCAATGCAGGTACTTACCGGATTTGCCAATCGAATTCAACATAGTTGCTCCACGGGATCCCTTAAACAAATACAAACATAACCATAAAATAATACAACGGATGGCACCTAGCCTATCCCTTGACACAACTACACTCACCTCGACAACCCGATATTTTTAAGACTCTCGGATAACAGCGCCTTTATCCTTGGCTTTCGAAAGAGATGATGTTATTCTTTATCAACCCCCAATCAACAACAAGGATTCAAATTGTCGATCTAGAAAACTCGAGCTTACCACCTTATCACTGAATCGTTCTTTTCTCCTTCCATTTGATTTCCCCATGCTCCACATATGTGGAAGCTATGGCCAATTCTTAGGGCATAATGCTCTCCACGTAATCTGGAGAGCTGCCATATAATGCCACATTTCCCCACGTGCATAAGGTACTTGGCAATAGCCAAAGTTTTCCCCTGTCGTGGGGTTTCCTATATTTTATTTTTTATTTTCTTTACTAATAAATATAATAATAATAATAATAATAATAATAATAATAATAATAATAAACTGATATGGTTAGCCCGAATAACCTTTACTGGTTCAAATTAGATACACGATCGAGATAATTATATAATCGGTACAAAATATTTGATCACCAGAACTTAACCCCGACTAGACTGGTCCTCGGGTTGTGACACATAATATGAAATTATTGACTTGTAATGAAGTATCTCTCTTTTGTATATACATAGTGTGTGTTAAATCATTGGTTTAAATACCACATTGAACTTTAAATCACCAATTTACTGTATTGATCATCGTATTGAACTTCTATAACACATTCTGACCCGAATCTCGACCAGGCTGGGAAAGGGGTGTTACAAAAGGTATTTGAAGATTCTTGGGACATGCAAGTTTTTATTGTCATTTTATTAAAGATTTATCAAAAATTTCTAAACCTTTATGCTTACTTTTTGAACAGAGTACCACTTTTGCGTTTGATGATTCTTGTTTGAAAGCTTTTTAGGAATTAAAAGATAGGTTAAATAATGTCCCCGTAGGCATTCGAGCTCATGTGAGATGTAAGTGACTATGTTGTTGGAGCTGTGTTAGGACAAAGGCATGACAAAATTTTCCATACCATTTATTATGGCAGCTGCGCATTGAATGAGGCCCACCTTAACTACACAATAACTGAGAATGAGTTCCTTGTAGTTGTCTTAGCGTTTGGAAAGTTCAGATCTTACCTGGTGGGTAGAAAAGTTATGGTATACACAGACCACTCAACACCCAATTATCTTTTGGAAAAGAAGGATGTCAGGTCCAAACTAATTCAATGGACACTCTTGTTGTAGGAGTTTGATCTAGTGATTTGGGATATGAAGGGAAATGAGAACCTGGTAGCTGATCATTTGTCACGATTAGAGCATCACCATGAGGATGGAAACACAACTACCATTAGAGATGATTTCCCTGATGAATATTTACTTTCGATCACTACTATTCCATGGTATGCTGACATAGTCAACTACCTGGTCAGCAAAATTTTACCACCAAACTTGGAAAGTACTGCCAAGAAGAGATTTCTTAGGGATATCCGGCAATATTATTGGGATGAGTCATTCCAGTTCAAGCAATGTGCCGACCAAGTCATTCATCATTGTGTGCAAGAAAATGAACAACAAAACATTCTTCAACTCTTTCATGCAACACCATATGGAGGACACTTTACTAGAATGAAGACATCGGCAAAAGTGTTACAGTCAGGATTCTTTTGGCACACACTGTTCAATAACGCCCATTATTTTTCCAAGGCATGCGAGGAATACCAGTGTACTGGAAATGTCACATCCCAAAAATTGGCCTAGTCGAAATAAGGCTCTGGTGATTGGAAATTCTGTATCAGATATATACTCGAAAGTGTAATTTCAAGATCATTATACCCAATTTTGTAATAAATGAAAGTTATGGGGCATTAAATTGATTAATGGACCTTTTTGTAAGAAATTCAAAGCTAAAATGCTGACAATAAGCCAAGCGTATCAATACTGTGAGACCAATATTGATACGGTCTAACAGACATAACTAACTTACCTGTTTTAGCCTAGGCGTATCGGTAGAGCAAGACCGGTATCGATACAGTTTTGAACAAGTCATTTCGATACATTCATACCTGTATCGGTATGATCTAACTGCCATAACGAACTTACCTGTTTAGCCTAGGTGTATCGATACGGCTATTTAGTGTATCGATACGGCCCTCTATCCAAAATTGTTTTAAGGCCCAAATTGAAGGAAATGGAAAGCAAGGTGCTGATTCACCTCCTTGCTTGCCTACCCGTCACTTTTTGTGCTGAAAAGATGATAGTTTGATTCATGAAAGGATATTGAATTGGGTTTAGCAAACCCTTGGTTGTAGGAAACCTATCCATTGGCTAGGGGTGAGGTAGAATAAAATGAATTGGGAGAAATGCTCTCTACCTCGTTTGAACATTCAGAAAGCAAAACTCACCCTTTGCTCTCCAACAACCAAGCACCGCCATTTTTGTCTTCAACCTCGAACTAAGCAAGCACCTTGATTCAATTCTCAACCTTAGATTGATTTCAATACGTCGTTTGAAAGCCTATAACTCGATAAGTAAAACCTCCTTACCGATTCGATAATTCCTTTGATCTTTGAAACTTAATTTCAAGAATTAAGCCTTTGATTATCCAATTCAAGCCCATGTGTTAGTAGATTAATTTCCTTGTTTCGATATTGTCTATGAGCTTTGATAAGCTTGAAGAACGTTTGTGAGCTAATAGGTTTAATTCTGATGTATTCTTTAAATTTGAACTAGCTCAAGAGTTGGAGAAAATCGATCCATCATCCCCAACCAAAGCTAGAAGAAAAGGAATTGAAATCCGAGAATCCTAAGAGCTTCGGAATCAAGGTGAGTTTAGTTGTGTCAAGGGATAGTCTAGGTGTCGTCCCGTTGTATTTTCCTTGTGAATATGTTTGTATTTGATTAAGGGATCAAGTAGAGCAAGCATATGTGTGGATGCTATTGGTAAGCATGGTAAGTCCTTACATTACTTTGATATGTCTATGAGTATATGTGTAATATCTGGCATGTTGTGATTATGATATAATATGTTAACCGATATGATATTCTTATGCTATCATATGAATTTGGAGTTAAGGGTTAACTTATGATTTGATGTGCTATGGCCTACGGGCACAATGGTAAGTTTGATGATGGTATGCGAACTTGGACATTTGTGGACATTGGATACAATTGGCATGCCATAGGGTTATTCGAGCTCACAATGTAAGGGATTGGACTACGGTCTGGGGCTACGGCCTATATGTATGGTGAAATAAGGATGGATTGTGTAAGGGACTATCCGGAGGTACGACTCAAGGCTACAACCTATTTCTGATATGAGTGGTGTACAGGGAAATCAGCGTATCCACTGCTTACCACGTCCAAGGATGTAATGTGTGATTATGATATGTATTTTGTATATGGAAATGTGTTGCTTGAATTAAGCATGAGATACGAGTATGATTGTGTACCAAATATGTCATTCAAGAATATCATTATGATGTTTTTCTTACTCGTTAATATATTTGCATCTATTATAACTACCTCACTGGGCTATGTAAGCCTAACATTTGTGTGTCTCATGCATTTCAGGGTCTTAAAGAAATCCATCCTTCGATCATGTGTTGCGGTTGCAAGTCACTCCTACAAATCATATATATATGCTTATCTTTTGTCTAGAACTCCTAGTAAGGTAGCATATGGTCTAAACATGTCATGTATGTGGCTTTTGATGTGTGTGTAATAGCCTAAAGTTGACCAAATGTTTAATGGTTAGTATGGCATGTTTGCAAATAGGTTAAACTAGTTAAATGAGCCTAAAAGGGTAAAAACTAGGTAAATGGATTCGAAACGCACAAAAAAATTTTATACTATTAAAAATATGGATATTAGACTTACTCGTAAAATTTGGTAATGTTTGGACAACAAATGGCAGGTTAATTCAAATAAAAACCAGCAAAAATCTATCATTACAGGGCAGACATATCGGTACGGGTGATGGTGTATCGATACGGTCTTTCATAATTGAGCCTAGTGAAACAAAGCATATCTATACGCAAAGGAGGTGTATCGATACGAATTTGGACAATAAGGTCTGAAAATTTAATTGTACCGATACAACTGTAGGCTGTATCAAAATGGGTCAACCTTAGTCAACGTGTATCAATACGAGCTTAGGTGTATCGATATAGGTTGTTATCCTTGAATCTGAAAACTTGAAATTTAGCTTGGCGTATCAATACGGCCCCAAGGGTATTGTTACGGAGTTAGTTAATTTTGTTAAAAGACATAGAAACTAGTTTTAAGAAGTTTGCAAAATGGTCACTAAAACTTGTACATCCTAATTGGATAGGTAGACAATCTCTGTTAATAACGAAACTTCACAGGTTAATAATTGGTAAGTCCAATTGTAGTCTAGTAAAAAGAAACCACAATAAGGACCTCTAATTTGTAAAAATTATGATTTAGTCCCTAAGTTCAAAAATGGTTAAAATTGACCTCAAATTGTGTAAGTCTCAATAAAATGATTCGAATAAGTTTATGTACTCCGATAAAGCTTCTGAATCTCTGATATATTTTCCAATATCACTTTTCGACCTGGTTCTCTACCAGGCCAAGAAGGGCGTATTACATTTGTGGTATTAGAGCCTAGGTTTATTCGGTTCTAGGACTAAACTTAAGTTTGTTATGAGTTTGCATCTGCATATGCCACCTAGGAGTTTATTTGTATATGTTATCTGTGGTTTGCAACTTACACGATTAAACCCTTTCTGTATGAATAGATCTGAAAATGTCTCACCCACTAATAGGCGTGCTGTAAATGAACCGTATTCTGGCTCCTCCTTGACACAGGGAGACAATCTGAGGCTAGAAGTAAGGCCTGAACAAGTGGGGCAAAACGACCCGCCTCATCCTCCTCCGATGCCTCCCACTCAGCAGGAGTATCTGATATCAATGGCTGAAATGATCAAACAGCTGGTCGCGTCCCTTAGGCAAGAACCACCACCTTAGCCTGCTAAAGCATCTTCTTCAGTCCCGAAAGCTCCTATTAGCGAGCTTCGTCAGTACCCAGTGTACAACTTCACTGGTCAGGACCTGGATAATCCTGAGATAGTAGAGTATTGGCTGGAGAATACTCTTAAAGTTCTAAACAAGCAGATGAAGTTTCCTAATGAGCACAAGCTGGTGTGCGCTCTGGCACTAATTTCTGAGGAGGCTCAAAGTTGGTGGGATACCGTGATACTCATCATACCCGAGCAGAAAGTTACGTGGGACTTTTTCCTTCAGGAGTTCTACAAGAAATACATCAGTGAGCACTACATTGCTAAGAGACGTAAGAAGTTCCTCCATCTGAGACAAGGAGGAAGACCTGTGGAGTAGTATATCAATGATTTCTCCAAATATGCGAGGTATGGTGCTGAGATCATATGCATGAAAAAGAAGAAATGCAGAATGTTCATTGATGGCCTCTGTGATAAACTACGTCCTCTTTTTACTGCTTTGGAGATAGAGGATTTCCAGACCTTGGTCAACCGAGCCATTGCCACTGAAGCCACCCAGAAGGCTTATAAAAGAAGAAATGGGAACCAAGCCCGAACTGATAAGAGGTTTCAAGATGATTCCAAGCCTCTTATGCCTTAGAAGAAGGAAAGACAGTGGGACCAAAAGTCTTCCACCTTTCAATAGCTACCAAGATCGGGATATATGCTACATTCCCAATCTCTAGGGACATCTATTGCTTGTACAGCTTCAGTTGATAGTACAGGTAGTTTCGGAAGAGGTTCACAGCTTTCTTTGTGTAACTTTTGTCAAAATAGGCACTTTGGGAAGTGCCGCAAACAGTCTAGATCTCGTTACCTCTATGGAGAGTCCGGTCACTTCATCTGGCAATGTCCGCAGAACCCAAATGCTCCTACCACTATGGCTTCTCAGAATAGTCCAAACAAGGGAAGATGAGCAAAGCAAGTGCAGTATGGATCAGCGGGGAGACCTCACAATACTAATACTCCTTCGGTTGGATGTGATCCTCAGACCTCAGCTCAGATGTACCACGTTCAAGGCTGAGAACAAGAAGATGATCCTGATGTGATAGCATGTATGGTGGAATTATGTACCGAACTTGTTTATGAATTGGTAGATCCAGGCTCCATGCATTCTTTCATTATTGAACCGTTGATTGAAAAGTATGCTCTAGAATCTAAACCAGTTACTTCTGAGATTGTTGTCTATAACCTACTAGGAGATAGTAGGTTATTCGGTCGATCTGCAAAGCTTGTCCTTTGAGGATCCAAGGGATCCCATTTCCAGCTAATTTGATGGCTTTGCCATTCCCTGAGTTTGATCTTATCCTAGGCCTTGATTGGCTAGCTGAACATCAAGCCTGGGTAGATTGCTCAAAAAAAAAGTTGTACCTTCGCAGACTCGGCAAGGAAAGTATAACCTTGATGAAAACCGCATCCGAACCTAGTAAAGCTACCTTATGTGCTATAGAATCCAAAGAAGATCCAAAGTTCAAGAATGTGCCAATTGTGAAAGAATTTCCTGATATGTTTCTTGATGAACTTCTAGGACTCCCTCTAACTCGAAAAGTGGAATTCAAAATCAAAGTGCAACTGGGGACCACACCTATCTCTATTAATCCATACCGAATGGCTCCAATTGAATTAAAGGAGTTGAAGGTCCAAATTCAAGATCTCTTGGATAAAGGATTCATCCGACCAAGTTCCTCACCCTAGGGAGCACCGATTTTGTTTATTAAGAAGAATGATGGGTTGATGCGTTTGTGCATTGACTATCGTCAGCTGAATAAACTGACAATCAAGAATAAGTATCTATTACCTAGGATTGATGGCCTCTTCGATCAGTTGAAAGGAGCTTCTATCTTTTCTAAGATAGATTTGCCATCCGGATACTATCAAATGCATGTGAAGGAGTCTGATGTTCCAAAGATTGCCTTCCGAACTAGATATGGCCACTATGAGTTCTTGGTAATGCCTTTTGGGCTTACAAGCGCACTTGCAACCTTTATGGACCTGATGAACCGTGTGTTCCGCCCTATCTAGATAGATTCGTGGTTGTTTTCATAGATGACATCTTGATCTACTCCAAAGACACAACCACTCATGAAGAACATCTCCGGATGGTGCTACAAACTCTCTGGGAGAAACAACTATACGCTAAGTTTAGCAAATGCAAGTTCTGGCTATCTGAAGTATCCTTTTTGGGACATGTGATTTCTTCTGCCAGAATTCAAGTTGACCCAAAGAAGATTCAAGAAGTTCTTGACTGGATTCCTCCAAAGAATGTAGGAGAAGTTTGTAGCTTCTTGGGCCTTGTAGGCTACTATCGCAGATTTGTTAAAGGGTTCTCGATGATTGTTGCACCCTTGAAAAAGCTCCTCCGTAAAGAAACCCCTTCCGTGTGGACTGTGGAACAACAAAGAAGTTTTGATCAGCTTAAACAAGTTCTAACCCATGCCTTTATCTTGGTGTAACCCGAGTTAGGCAAGGAATTCACCGTATATAGTGATGCATACCACTTGGGATTAGGTTGTGTACTTATGCAAGAAAGAATGGTCATTTCCTATGACTCACGTCAAGCCACACGAGCTGAACTATCTGACTCATGATTTGGAGTTGGCCACTGTTGTGTTTTCCTTGAAGATTTGAAGGTACTACCTTTACAGTGAGAAGTGTTATTTGTACACTGATCACAAAAGTCTGAAACACCTTCTGACTCAGAAGGAGTTGAATCTCCATCAACGTCGGTGGATGGAGCTTTTGAAGGAATATGACTTGGTTATAGATTACCACCCCGGTAAAGCCAATGTTATGGCTGATGCTCTTAATCGAAAACCTACTCCCTCGCCAAAGTGTTTAAATGATCACTTTTGACTCAAAAAGCATGGCAAGTTGTTAGCTGAATTGAGAGTTCAGTCAACCATTGTGTCTTGAATCAAAGTCCTCTAGGAGTCTGATGAAGAGTTGCAAACTCTTATTGAAAAGATCAATGATAAGCCAGACCCTAATTTTGCTATAAATTCTAATGGTCTATTGTGTTTTCAGAACCATATCTGTGTTCCAGATGATGATGATCTCCGGGATCAAATCCTGAATGAAGCTCATTCGAGCCCCTTTTCTATCCATCCTGGAGCTATCAAGATGTATAAAGACCTGAAAGAATTATACTGGTGGTACGACATGAAAAGGGAGATCATGGACTTTGTGGCTAGGTGCTTGACTTGCCAATGGGTTAAAGCTGAGAACAAGGTGCCTACTGGCCTTTTGCAACCCATTAAACTTCCACAATGGAAATGCGAACACATTACAATGGATTTCGTAAGTGGTTTACTGATAAGTGTTCAAAAGTATTATTTTTATTACTTTTTTTACTCATATTATTGTTAGACTTAAGCTCATATTAGTTGCATAATTAGTCATTCATGTTTCTTTCCACTGTTGAGCTTGATTACACAACTTGGTGACTTTTGTAGAAAAAGATGCTACTTTGGTGTGTTTTTGTGTGTGTGCAGAATCACTTGCCTAAACAAGGCTAGAACCAGTTGCCAGGGCAGTGCATGAAGGAGATGCCGAGCTAGTTGCCAGGGTAATGCATGAAGGAGACGCCGAGCCAGTTCCCAGGGCAATTGTCGATAAAGAATAAGGTGATATGGTAGTCGAAATTGATGACTAGACAAGCCCAAGATGACGTGGAGCAAAGCTAAATCCCAAAGGAATTTGATTTCCATGAAGAGATTAAAGAAGAATTAAATTCTAAGAAGATAGGAGAAGTTCTAGTAGGAATATAATTATAATAAAGAATTATATTCTTTAAAGATAATTTAATTCCAACTTAACTTCCTCCTCAAAGAAGGACTTTGACCTAGCCCTATAAATTAGAGGCCATATCGTCAACTTGGAAGAGATCAAGAGGAGGGAAAATTTCGACAACCCCATAGGGCAAGAAGAGAGAAATTTCGACAAGAGAGCAAGGGGGAGAGAGTTGGATTTCTTCTTCTTCTTCTTTGCTTCCATTAGATTCATGGTTTGGGGATTATTCTTTGTATATCTTTTGAACCCAACCATGAACTAACTTGATTGGTTGGGGTTATTGTGTTTTGTTGTTGTGAGAAACAATTGGATTTTGTTTAGGTAATAAGAGTTTGCACGTTTCTATTCAAGGTTTACTCATTCTTGGATTTTATTCTTGTTTGCGAGCGAATTGGGAGAGGATCTCGTAACTTCATCTATTTATCTAATATCGGGAGAGTTAGATTCAAGAAACGAATGAGTATGGTCTTTATTCAATCTATTGATGGTGATGATTAATCCAGCTTAGGAATAAGTTAAGGATTTCAACGGCTAAGAGGAGCGCAAGATTTGTTTTTTTTCACCCTTGATTCACTCAGAGATGTATTATCAAGGCATGCACAAGTAGCTAGAGTTTCGACTTAGGGATAAGAAGAAACCATTGAAGAACGCTCTGCCGAACCTTGAAGTTGCTGCCCAGCTGCCCAAGTAGTTGCCCAGCTAGTCGCCCAGGCAACCATCGATTAGTTGCCAAGGCAACCCCGCTGTGCAAGTTGCCACGGCAACTGAGTTACCCTTGCACTCTTTTACAAAGACGATCCAATCGGCTATCACACCTCAACTCACGATTAGCTGGCCTATTTACACTATTTTAATTTCATCTATTCTTTTAGTTTATTGCTATTAGTTTTCTCGTTAATTAAAACCTCTATTATCAATTGTGTTTTTATTTTCACAGTGCAGTAACTTAAGCAAAGTGCCCCAAACCAATCCCTGTGGAGACGATACTCGATACTCGTATCACTTTATTACTTGCGACCTGTATACTTGCACATTTACGTAGCACTTATTATACGCAACAAGTTTTTGGCACCGTTGCCGGGGATTGGCAATTGGTGTTAGTTGTTTTTGTTATTGCATTTTTTTTCTCTTAGTTTTACTAACTTTTCTTTTTGTTTGTTTTATCAAAAAAATTAGGTGCGCTACAAGTTAAGGGACATTAACATGTCGGGAAATAAAAGCCGAACTATTCGAGAGATGATGTTGGAAGATATGAATCAATCCAATCAAGAGTTTCTTGCACCCTTTGATGATTACCTATACCAACCGAGAAAAGCCCAAAGAACTTATACCGTGGAAAAAATCTTGTGCTATGTGTGGAGAACATCATGTGTTTGAAAATTGCCCTCACATTTTCGGTGCATATAACTACATGGAGGACCATAGAGGGAACCAACAGCAAAATTCTTCATGGTATGGTCAAAAAGCTCAAAATTGTTTTTACCAGAACAATTTTGCCTCAACAACAGATATGCCATGGTAATGTAGTCCTTTTCAAGAGCATTCCAATTCCTTGGAGGAAACGTTACTAGCTTTCTTGGCTAGACTTGACGGATCAATTGAAGAGATTCGAGAGCTATCAAAATCTATGGATACGAGGATAGCTTAGTGGGATGCAACCTTAGGGGATTCAGAAGATCAATTGGGGAGATCCACATATGTCATGTATAACATGAACCAACAATTCATTCATAGGGATACTGAAGTCCCAAGGCAAGAGGACAAGGAACAATGCAAGGAAAGCTCTCTGATGTGCAAGGAACAACTAGAACCTCAAAGTCGAGAGTATGCCAATGAGAGAGACTGCCCAACACATGATGAGCCTGAACAACAAATTGCCTCGGTAATGATTGAGGAGCCTGAACAGAGCAATGCCGCGGCAACACTCAGTGAAGCTAAGAACAACAATACTACAACAAATTCTGAGGAACCTAATGCCCATAAGGTTACAACGTTGATGTTGAAGCAGGAATCTGTAGATTGCTCTCATCTACAATTGCCACGGCAATTACACGACCACATGCAAGATCAACGAGATGATAATACTTTGCCAATGGAATATGAGCATGTAATGGTTGAACCTTTCGAATTCTTTAAAAACTTACCTCGTCCATTGCAGGTATGTCTTGAGGAACCGATGTTGGTAGATTTGAAGCCATCGAAGTCTCTATTGACGGAGATGTTTGAGAGGCCAAAAGAAAACGGTGTTTGGATTCGTAAAGCTTTTCAGAAAATTGGTTCTTCCCTTGACTTACAGCAAATTTTGGCAACTGATTACCACGTCAATTGGCTTGAGCAGCAATTGCCACAACAACAAAGGCTACATCCAACCATGATAGAAGTCAACAAGAATGAGGTAATTGAATGGTTGAGAATGGATATAATTTTTCCTATTAATATATTTGTGCCTTTAGGAATAGTAGCAAGGTGGAGGGCATGCATAGACTACAAGGGAACACGGAAGAAAGACACATCCACCATGGTAATGCAAAAGGGAGTAGCTGGGAGCACATTGGCCTGACTCTTTTTGGGCAATATTGTCACCCGATGGAGGGTACGAATAGACTATAAAAAGTATCAAAAACGACCATCCTCAAGTTTTCTCAGATATGCACTAACATTAGAAGATGCATGGTGGAACTCTTTTCAGACATGGTGGAAAACTTCCTTGAGATCTTCATGGAAGATTTTTCCGTTTTTGGTAGTGACTTCAATAGTTGCCTCGACAATTTAGAGAATGTGTTGGCAAGATATGAAGAAACCGATTTAGTCCTTAATTGGGAGAAGTGTCATCTTATGGTAGATGAAGGAATAGTGCTCGGCCACAAGATTTCATCCAAGGGAATTGAAGTAGACAAAGCCAAGGTGGACGTGATCGAGAGATTACCCCCACCAAGATAAAGTCTTCCATTTTGATGATTCTTGCACCCAAGCATTCAAAACCCTAAAGGAAAAACTTGCCTCGGCAACCCTTGATGCCTCGGTAACCATAGATGCGCATGCCTCGGCAACCCTTAACGCCACAGTAGCTCTTGATGCGCACGCCTCGGCAACCATGGATGCGCATGCCTCATCAACCCTCGACACCGCGACAGCTCTTGACGCGCACGCCTCAGCAACCATGGATGCGCATGCCTTGGCAACCCTTGACGCCATAGCAGCTATTGATGCGCACGACTTGGCAACTCCAGATGCGCACGCCTCAGTAACCACTAATACGCACCCCTCGGCAACCATGGGCGCGTATGCCTTGGCAATTCTAGACACACACGACTCGGTAATCTTGGGAGCAGTCGCCACGGTAGCATATGCCTCGGCAATACCCTGGTACGCAGATTTAGTTAATTTCCTTGTTTTTGGTATTTTACCTTATGGCCTTACTCACCAAGGGAAGAAGTGGTTCCGCCATGATGCTAATCATTACTTTTGGGACGAGCCTCTTTTGTTTAAACAATGTGCAGATCAGGTCACACGCCGATGTGTCCCTGAAGAAGAGCAGCAAAATGTACTCTGGTAATGCCATTCTTCACCCTTTGGAGGAACTCGTACCGCGGCCAAAGTTTTTCAATCCGGTTTGTATTGGCCAACACTGTACAAAGATGCCCAAGAGTTTTACAAGCAATCTTATTGCTGCTAGAGGACAGGCAATATCACCTACAAACCAATGGGCAATCAAGACCGTGAATATGGATTAGGAAAGTGCCGGACATAAGCGTTTGTTGTACCTCAACGAGATAGAAGAATTTCGTGCACTCGCCTATAACAATGCACAAATCTACAAGGAGAAAACAAAGCAATGGCACGACAAGAAACTATTGCCGCGACAATTCATGCCAGGGCAACTAGTTCTCTTATTCAATTCTCGGCTGAATCTTTTCCCGGGAAAACTAAAATCAAGATGGTCGGGACCATTCGAAGTTGTCAAACCACTCTCCCATGGTACCGTGATAATCAAGTCCATTACCGACGAACATGAATTCAAAGTTAACGGACAAAGATTGAAGCACTACAATGGTGCCCATGTAGAACGTAACAAAGAAGTTGACACCTTAGGAGATGCATAAGCATGCTCTCCTTTTTGATATTTTCTTTTTATTTTTCTTTTTCTTTTTTTTCTTCGGTTATTTTTTTCTCTTTATTTATTTTTGGAATTTTTAGGAGATATTTTATTTTTCTTCATTATCTTTAGTTTCCAGGTTTTCTTTTCCACAACAAGACTCACAACCACCATGCTAAGGAAATTTACTGCCGACTACTTGCCACAGCAACCACAATAGAAACTGGAGATGCCCAGGCAACAACAATGGCTTCAGCAACTATTGATGCCCATGCAAGTGAACCTGCATCGGCAAACATGGATCAAATCAAAGCAATGCTATTCACGCGGTACCAGCATTCAACCACCGACTGAAAAATGAATCAAGCAAACGGCACGAAGGAAACTTATCACTCGAGGTGACGACCTCTCCAACTAACTCATTTCATTTAGTTTCTTTTAAATTTTGTTTCACTCTTACATGCATTGAGGGTAATGCTTCTATCGAGTTTGGGGGGGTGTTGGTTTCTAGTTAGTTTCATGTTTAGCTGCATTCATCGTTAGCAATCACATATAGGTTGCATATGTTACTTGCCATGCCTTTAATTTGATTTAATTGCTTAAGACTTGTTGAATATCCAATGATGAATTTTTGCCACTGCACTTAATTGAAATAACCTTTAATTTTAGGATTGCATGAAAAAAACTTAGAATTTTACTATGATGCTGAATTTTTTTTACACGGTTGTGGCTTGTTGATTGAAAGAAACTTAGTGAAATTAGGTTGCTTAAAATTTGGGTAAATTTAAAATTGAAAATTAAAAGTTAAACTCTTGCTAGAGGTGCCCGAAACTGGCTCTAGTAGTAAATGCACTTTCTTGCTAGAGGTGCCCGAAACTGGCTCTAGTAGTTAATGCACATTAAAGAATCGCTAGAGGTGCCCGAAATTGGCTCTAGTCGACTAAAATAAAATGGGAAATTGCTTACTTTGCTAGAGGTGCCCGAAATTGGCTCTAGTGAAAATAAAAATAAATGCCCCGATAATTAAATTGATAAAAGCCTATTGTTCACATAGAATCTTGAAAATCAACTTGTACACAACTACGCACACACATTGTCACGAGCATTATAGTTTTGCTCCGGGTAATTTTTGTGCTATCCGAAAAATTAAAAGGTGATCATACTTTGTGCCACGGTACCGAGGTTTGAATTCAAGTTTGAAGCATGTCTTTGATGATTAAAGTCTTGGCAGGTAATTGTTAGTTTGCATTGCTTGAGGACAAGCAATAGTTCGAGTTTGGGGGTGTGATAAGTGTTCAAAAGTACTATTTTTATTACTCTTTTTACTCATATTATTGTTAGACTTAAGCTCATATTAGTTGCATAATTAGTCATTCATGTTTCTTTCCACTATTGAGCTTGATTACACAACTTGGAGATTTTTGTGGAAAAGATGCTACTTTGGTGTGTTTTTGTGTGTGTGCAGAATCACTTGCCTAAACAAGGCTAGAACCAGTTGCCAGGGCAGTGCATGAAGGAGATGCCGAGCTAGTTACCAGGACAATGCATGAAGGAGACGCCGAGCCAGTTGCCATGGCAATTGTCGACAAAGAATAAGGTGATATGGTAGTTGAAATTGATGACTAGACAAGCCCAAGAAGACGTGGAGCAAAGCTAAATCCCAAAGGAATTTGATTTCCATGAAGAGATTAAAGAAGAATTAAATTCCAAGAAGATAGGAGAAGTTCTAGTAGGAATATAATTATAATAAAGAATTATATTCTTTAAAGATAATTTAATTCCAGCTTAACTTCCTCCTCAAAGAAGGACTTTGACCTAGCCCTATAAATTAGAGGCCATATCGTCAACTTGGAAGAGAGCAAGAGGAGGGAAAATTTCGACAACCCCATAGGGCAAGAAGAGAGAAATTTCGACAAGAAAGCAAGGGGGAGAGAGTTGGATTTCTTATTCTTCTTCTTTGCTTCCATTAGATTCATGGTTTGGGGATTATTCTTTGTATATCTTTTGAACCCAACCATGAACTAACTTGATTGGTTGGGGTTATTGTGTTTTGTTGTTGTGAGAAACAATTGGATTTTGTTTAGGTAATAAGAGTTTGTACTTTTCTATTCAAGGTTTACTCATTCTTGTCTTTTATTCTTGTTTGCGAGCGAATTGGGAGAGGATCTCGTAACTTCATCTATTTATCTAATATCGAGAGAGTTAGATTCAAGAAACGAATGAGTATGGTCTTTATTCAATCTATTGATGGTTAAGATTAATCTGGCTTAGGAATAAGTTAAGGATTTCAACGGCCAAGAGGAGCGCAAGATTGGTTGTTGTTCACCCTTGATTCACGCAGGGATGTATTATCAAGGCATGTACAAGTAGCTAGAGTTTTGACTTAGGGATAAGAAGAAACCATTGAAGAATGCTCTGCCGAACCTTGAAGTTGCTGCCCAACTGCCCAAGTAGTTGCCCAGCTAGTCGCCCAAGTAACCATCGATTAGTTGCCAAGGCAACCCCGCTATGCAAGTTGCCACGGCAACTGAGTTGCCCTTGCACTCTTTTACCAAGATGATCCAATCGGCTATCACACCTCAACTCACGATAACCTGACCTATTTACTCTATTTTAATTTCATCTATTCTTTTAGTTTATTGCTATTAGTTTTCTCGTTAATTAAAACCTCTATTATCAATTGTGTTTTTATTTTCGCAGTTCAGTAACTTAAGCAAAGTGGCCCAAACCAATCCCTGTGGAGACGATACTCGATACTCGTATCACTTTATTACTTGCGACGTGTATACTTGCACATTTGATTAGCACTTATTACACACAACATTTACCAATGACACCGAAGAGGAATGATGCTATTTCAGTCATAGTGGACTGATTCACCAAATCTGCTTATTTTATTCCAATGAGAATGAACTTCGGTTTGCCTAAGCTTGTTGAGTTGTACATTCAAGAAATCAATCGTTTACACGGAGTTCCTATGTCCATTATTTCCAATCGTGATCCACGCTTTGTGTCTCAATTTTGGAGGACCCTACAAGAGGCTATGGGAACTCGAGTGCACCTAAGCACTACTTTCCATCCTCAGACCGATGGTCAATCTGAAAGGGGTATTTAGATTCTGGAAGATATGCTCCGAGCATGTGTTATTGACTTTGGGAATACGAGGGTGAAATCCCTACCTTTGGTAGAATTTGCTTACAACAATAGCTACCAAACCTCGATTCAAATGGCACCCTACAAATCCCTTTACGGGAGGAGATGTAGAACCCCTCTCCTTTGGACCGAGCTTGGTGAAGGCAAAGTGTTAGGCCCTAACTTGCTTTGGGAAACTGAAGAAAGGGTGACCATTATCCGTGATCGGCTCAAAGTTGTATTTGACCAACAAAAAGCTTATGTTGATCTTAAAAAAGAGACATCCAATATGAGGTTGGCGAGAAAACCTTCCTTAAAGTATCTCTGTGGAAGAAGATCCTGCGTTTTGACAAAAAGGGGAAACTGAATCTTCATTTCATTGGATCGTTCGAGGTGATCGAGAAAGTTAGACCTATTGCTTACCGACTAGCTCTTCCTGAAGAGTTAAGTAGAATTCATAATTTCTTCCACGTGTCTATGCTACAGAAGTACCGGTCCGATCCTTCCCATGTGATCGAGCCAGAGTCTGTGGAGATTCAGTCCAATCTGACGTACGAGGAAGAACCTGTGCAGATCCTAGCAAGAAAAGTTAAAAGACTTCGTAATAAGTCTGTGCCATTAGTGAAAGTCCTTAGGAGAAGTCATTCGGTCGAAGAAGTAACGTGGGAACCAAAATAGACGATGCAGAGACAATACCCTAATCTGTTCAACTAGAATGAAAATTCGAGGACGAATTTTCTTAAGGGGGAGAGTTGTCACATCCCGAAAAGTGGCCTAGTCAGAATAAGGCTCTAGCGATCAGAAATTCTGTATTGGATATACCCGAAAGTGTAATTTCATGATCCTTGTACCCAATTTTGTAATCAATAAAAGTTGTGGGGCATTAAACTGATCTATGGACCCTTTTGTAAGAAATTCAAAGCGGAAATGCTAAAAATAAGCCAAGCATATCGATACAGTGAGACCAGTATTGATACGTCTAATGTCCATAACTAACTTACATGTTTTAGCCTAGGCGTATCGGTACGGCTAGACCAGTATCGATACAGTTTTAAACTAGGCATTTCGATACAGTCATACATGTATCGATACGGTCTAACTACCATAACGAACTCATCTGTTTAGCCTAGGTGTATCGATACACTATATATTGTATCGATATGGCCCTCTGTCCAAAATTGTTTTAAGGCCCAAATTGAAGAAATGTAAAGCAAGGTGCTGATTCACCTCCTTGCTTGCGTGCCCCACGTGATTGGATCACTTTTTGTGCTGAAAAGATGATAGTTTGAATCATGAAAGGATATTGAATTGGGTTTAGCAAACCCTTGGTTGTAGGAACCCTTTCCATTGGCTAGGGGTGAGGTTGAATAATAATTAGGGGAATTAGTCTCTCAAAATGAATTGGGAGAAAAGCTCTCTACCTCGTTTGAACATCCGAAAAGCAAAACTCACCCTTTGCCATCCAACAAGCAAGCACCACCATTGTTGTCTTCAACCTCAAGCTAAGCAAGCACCTTGATTCAATTCTCAACCTTCGATCGATTTTAATACGTCGTTTGAAAGCCTATAACTCGGTAAGTAAAACCCCCTTACTGATTCGATGATTCCTTTGATCTTTAAGAGGTAATTTCAACAATTAAGCCTTTGATTATCCAAGTTAAGCCCATGTGTTAGTAGATTAATTGCCTTGTTTCGATATTGTCTACGAGTGTAACACCCCTCGCCCGGGTTAGGAGCGAGGAGTGTCGATGCATGTAACATGTAAGGAGACACATAATTCGGGCAAATTTGAACCATTTTCTTAAGTTTCTTACTTATCAAGTTACTACTTTCATAGTTCATTTTACAACTTCCATTCTTTATTTCATTTTACAACTTCCATTCTTTATTTCCTATCCTATTCGAACTACCTTAATGTTACCTGCTTCCAATTCAATTCTATGTTCCTTATCTTGTATACATTTAGACAACTCAATTCTTTACTTCCTAAGCATGATTATCTAACCATTGAATAGCATGAAACTGTCATCCTAATCATCTAAGACATTCGGCCATTTACACCAATCACATACAACAAGGCATATATCTAGTTCATTCAAGTCTTAATCAATCCTTATGCATTCGGCCAACCACTATTCAAGCATACATAATACATACATCAAGGTGTATTCACATTCAAGCAACCCTTTAGGTCTATGTCATTCGAATTAGGAAACATTCAACATGATTCATCTTATACTACTTCCATTTCAAGCAAAACACATGAACAAGACAAAGGTTTCGAATTGTTTAATAACTATCTAGATTAACATATGGACATTCCATTTCTTCAACAAATGCGCAACAATACATCAACCATTACATGTTATCTAGGTTCATTTCATAAAAACTTAAGTACGTTTACATATCAAAGGTGCCTTAAAGCATTACAACCATAGTGACAAGTTTTCATGCAAACTATGTACAAAACAAAATGCATGAGATAACAAGACTAGACACCAATCTAATTCCACCATCTAGGAGTCTTACAAAAAAATACCAAGTCATACATTGTGCTTTGCTTGTGTTCTGCTCCGAGCTCAAGGAAAGATGGCTACCGATCAATCTAAACCTGAAATTTTTGGGAAGGAGGAAAACAAGAGTGATAAGTACGTAATGTACTTAGTGAGGTAGCACCTAGATCTAGCAAGTTATCAAGATTATTAGCTTTAGGGGGTGTATGTTCATTTTAAACAAGTTTAACCTAGCTAGGCTTCATTTAAGCAAAGTCAAGTCCTAACTAGTCCAACATGCACCATTCGAATGCAACAATTCAGGAAGTCAAGAATCCATTTCAAGCTTACAATAAATCAAGTCAAACAAATGATCAATCACAATTTCTATTAATCAAACAAGCAATGTTAAGCAAGCATCAAACTTTTCAAGCAATGAGATCATCAAGGCTCATTCGAATAGGGTCCTTTTTTACTATATAATTTACCTTTCAAGTCATGAGCATTTTAAGATAACAAGTACTTCAATCATTCATGTAATTTCATTTCATTTCAAGATCATTAGTAAACATCAAGTTTGATCACTATTTATTCATAATTACAAGTCTTTGTTTCAAGTTCATTTATTCTTGTTTTGCCTTGGTAGATAGTAGGACTAGGTAATCAAGTCTCAAGTTGGTACACAAAGTACCTAGCATGTTATCGTATTAACTTAGTACACAAGGTACCTAAGCAAGAAGGTGTCTGCTACACCACGTATTAGAGTACACAAAGTACCTGAATAAAATGTGTCTGTTACATAACGTGTTAAGGTACACAAAGTACCAACATGTTATCATATTAAGTCGAGCTCTAGACTCTAAGGCATGACATTCTACCTATGACCAACTAGCAACCAAGGACTTGTTGAGTCTTTTATTAGCAAGCAATTGCACATCATTTGATTAAGCAACAAGCATAACAAGATCAATTTCATTTTAGATCTTTAAGCCACATAATTCTTAGTTCAATTCATAGGTGATCAAGCATTCTCAAACATCACACATGATCATTCAATCCAACATTGCATTCGAACACATCAAGCATTATTAGTAAGCACAATTCACTCATTGTCATTATCTAGCTTCATTACCAAGTTATTAGTTTATCAAGTCTTGGTTATATCCTTTCTTCCCTTTATTAACCAATTACCAATAGAATTTAGATTCATTTCAAGCATAAGGCACAAACAAGTATTTAGACATGCTGATTTGGTTAGGACATAAGTCCCAACCCTAAATGTAACTACACTCACAAAACTCCAAGCAAAAGCAAGCTAGTGTTGCTCCTTGATATTGATTCCCTTATCCTTCCTATTAGCATGACCAACCCTCTCTTCTTGCTCAAGATCTTCTATTCCTTGTTCTAATAAGCCATACAAAAACATATAAAGATCATGTTAGCACACAATTCATCAAGCCAATTCATTCAATTCAAGACAAGATTACAAGCATATAACATGCACATATTGGGTAGCATGCTCTAGTACATTTTCCTTTTTACTCAACTACACTTTTATACATTTTAGTTCATGTAAAATAAGGCATATTTCAAAGCCTAAAACTATTTTCAAGACAGTTTGCAAAATGCCACAAAACAATGTACATTTGCCTATGCAGCTGCTGCCAGACAGCTTGCACTCTAGTCACTTAATCAAGCATATCTTTCATTCCGTACGTTGGAATTTAAATTTGTTTACACCTTTGGAAAGATAAAAAATTGTCTTTATGACCATATAAGGCTTTCATTTTAGTTCTTATCAAATTAATACAGTTTTTACTCAAAGACAGGGCATCCTGCTTTACTGGGCACTTTTCACTGTCTCTAGTATTTTTACTCTACATTTCAGTACACAACCCAGAGTTTAGCTCTATTTTCTCCTACTGAATTTAGACATTCCAAGGTGTTGTCCATAAAAATTTCAGCCATAAATTCAGTATATACAATTTTTAGTTATTTTTCAAAGTCACTGCCCAGAATGCTCTATTCTAGGCAGATTGCACTAGGTTGAATTCTAGCTTCTTAACTCATTTTAGCAAGGTCCTATCATGGCAATTTCATTCATGATCATGTTCATACATGTCTTGGATATCATAATTTACCTAAAAATGTTCTTAAAATAGGGCATAATCATGTTTAATCTAGTTTGGTCTATTTGATCATATTTGTACATCAATTCATCCACTAGGCAGTCCATTACCTAATTTAACTAGTTCAATTAGGTGTAGTCACATTTCCATCAACACATGTATTCAATTAAATCTTCTCTTTACCTAGTAACATGATCAAAACATGGTTCTAAGTTCACCTAACATGTTTGCACAATTTCTATAACCAAAACAGTCCCTAACAAGACTGTTTTCTATCATGTTCATAATTCTCAGATTTTCCAGCAACTATATATGTATCTTATCTCAATTTGGTCACTAGGAATTACAATTTCAAGTTCAATTTGAGTCTAGCATGCTCCCAACATGTATAACATCCATCCAATTCATCAAGACAACAAGAATATCATTCAAACAACCATTCAATCAATCTATAACATGTTAGGTTCAAGCATTATACCTTCTCCAAGCTTAATTTGTTCAATGGATGATTTATGAAGCTTGAATTTGAAGGTTTGCATGCAAAATTCTCTCCTATTTCTCTCTCTATGGTTCGGCCAATCTAGATGTAATGGGGAGGAAGATGATGATGATGATAGCTTAAGATAATGGATTTAGGAAATGTTTAATTTATGCTTTGTTTAATCTTTAATCATGTAATTAACCAAGGGTAAATGGGAGAATTGGAAATTTTAGCATGCAATCTCCTTTTTTGTTAATCTATTCGAATTGGTCACTCATGAATTGGTCCCTAATTTCTTTTATTCTTTCAATTAAGTCCTTAACTATCCTAATTAGCTTAATTACAAGTTCAATTTAGCTATCAATTTAGGCAATTAGTTTCAATGCTACTAGGCTAGGATTTAGGGCATTACAACGAGCTTTGATGAGCTTGAAGAACTTTTGTGAGCTAATAGGTTTAATTATGATGCATTCTTTAAATTTGAACTAGCTCAAGAGTTGGAGGAAATCGATCCATCATCCCCAACCAAAGCTAGAAGCAAAGGAATCAAAATCCGGGAATCCTAAGAGCTTCAGAATCAAGGCGAGTTTAGTTTTGTCAAGGGATATGCTAGGTGTCATCCCATTACATTTGCCTTGTGATTACGTTTGCATTTGATTAAAGGCTCAAGTAGAGCAAGCATATGTGTGGATGCTATTGGTAAGCATGGTAAGTCCTTACATTACTTTGATATGTCTTTGAGTATATGTGTGATATTCGGCATGTTGTGATTATGATATGATATGTTATCCGATATGATATGGTTATGCTATGATATGAATTTGTAGCTAAGGCTCATCTTATGATTTGATGTGGTATGGCCTACGGGCACAATGGTAAGTTTGATGATGATATGTGAACTTGGACATTTGTGGACATTGGATACAATTGGCATGCCATATGGTTATTCGAGATCACCAAGTAAGGGATTGGACTACGGTCCGGGCTACAGCCTATATGTATGGTGGAATAAGGATAGATTGTGTAAAGGACTATCTGGAGCTATAGCTCAAGGCTACGACCTATTTCTAAAATGTGTGGTGTACAGAGGAATCCGTGTATCCACTTCTTACCACGTCCAAGGATGTAATGTGTGATTATGATATGTATTTTGTATATGGAAATGTGTTGCTTGAATTAAGCATTAGATACGAGTATGATTGTGTACCAACTATGTCATTCAAGAATATCATTATGATGTTCTTATCACTCGTTAATATATTTGCATCTGTTATAACTACCTCACTAGGCTATGTAAGCCTAACATTTGTGTGTCTCGTGCATTGCAGGATCTTAAAGAAATTCGGCCTTCGATCGTGTGTTGCGGTTGCAAGACACTCCTACAAATCATATGTATGCTTATCTTTTGTCTTGAACTCCTAGTAAGGTGTCATATGATCTAAACATGTCATGTATGTGGCTTTTGAAGTGTGTGTAATAGCCTAAAGGTGACCAAATGTTTAATGGTTAGTATGGCATGTTTGCAAATAGGTTAAACTAGTAAAATGAGCCTAAAAGCGCAAAAGGGTAAAAACTAGGTAAACGGATTTGAAACGCTCAAAAATTTTGTATATTATTAAAAATATGGATATTAGACTTACTCATAAAATTTGGTAAGGTTTGGACAACAAATGATAGGTTAATTCGAATAAAAACTAGCAAAATTTTGTCATTACAAGGCAGGCGTATCGGTACGGATGATGGCGTATCGATAAGGCCTTGCATAATTGGGCCAAGTGAAAAAGGGCGTATCGATACGCAAAGGAGGTTTATCGATATGAATTTGGATAGTAAGGTCTAAAATTTAATTGTACCGATACGACTGTAGGTCATACCGAAACGGGTCAACCTTAGTCAACGCGTATCGATACGAGCTTAGGTGTATCGATATAGGTTATTATCCTTGAATCTAAAAACTTGAAATTTAGCTTGGCGTACCAATACGGCCCCATGGGTATCAGTACGGAGTTAGTTAATTCTTTTAAAAGACATAGAAACCAGTTTTAAGAAGTTTGCAAAATGGTCACTAAAACTTGTACAGCCTAATTGGATAGGTAAACAATCTCTATTAATATGAAACTTCACAGGTTAATAATTGGTAAGTCCAATTTTAGTCTAGTAAAAAGAAACCCCAATAAGGGCCTCTACTTTGTAAAAATTACGATTTAGTCTCTAAGTTCAAAAATGGTTAAAACTGACCCGGAATTGTGTAAGTCTCAATAAGACGATTCTGTTAAGCCTTAAAAGAGATTAATAAATGATCTGAATAAGTTTTCGTACTCCGATAAAGCTTCTGAATGTCCGATATGTTTTCCGGTAGCACTTTTCGACCCGGTTCTCTACCAGGCCGGGAAAAGGGTGTTTCAGGAAACATTTTCAGCAGACATCAATTCCCACTCCAGAATATTATTCCAATAGAGTTGTTTGATGTGTTGGTGATAGACTTTAAGGGTCATTTTCCCCCATCATTTGGTAATTTATACATACTTTTGGCAATTGGTTATGTCTCAAAGTGGGTTGAAGTTGTTGCTCTCCCAACAAATGATGCCAAGGCATTTGCCATGTTTCTACACAAACACATCTTTACCAGATTCGGTGCCCCCAGAGCCATCATTCATGATGAAGGTACTCATTTTAAATGTCATTTAATCACTAAAGCTCTGTGCATGTACGAAATCCAGCAAAAAATTGCCACTACCTACCATCCTCAAACGAATAGCCATGCAAAAATTTCAAACAATGAGATTAAGAACATCTTGGAGAAGACTGTGAACCCAATGAGGAAAGACTGGTCCTTGAGGCTAGATGATTCCTTATGGGCATACAGAACAGCTTTTAAAACTCCATGAGGAACTTCCCCATACAAGCTTGTATTTGGGAAGTCATGTTATTTTGCCAATGGTATTAGGGCATCGAGCTTATTAGGCAGTCAAGTAATTGAACATGGTATGAAGGGCTATAGGTAAGAAATGTTTGTTAGACTTAAATGAATTGGAGGATTTCAGAGCACAAGCCTATGAAAATGTCATATTGTATAAAGAAAGAACGAAGAGGTGGCATGACAACAGAGTTTTACCAAGATAGTTTGAAGTTGGGCAAAACGTTATGTTGATCAATTCAAGGCTTAAGCTATTTCTAGAAAAACTCAAATTCAGATGGTCACGACCATTTGAGATTGTCAAGACCTATGCTCATGGAGTAGTAGATATCAAAGACTAGAACATGGGGAAAACGTTCAAGGTTAATGGGTTAATGGCATGTTTAGTTTATTGGGTTAACGGTAAAAAAGTTCTATTATTCAAATCAAGGTTTAACCTCCCCTATTATTTTTATCTATATTTTGCTCACGCCGTCACCTTCATAAACTCCTAAACCCATCATCATCCCACTCCTCCATACACGCATAACTGCCACAACCATTATTACCTCCACTAACCTCACCATTAAACCATCTCAATCGTTTCTCCTTCCTCTTACTTAACCCCTATTTTCCCTTAAGCAAAATCTTTACTCTCTTTTCATTCTCTCGCACGGCAAGATAATCAATAACCAAACTTGCTTTCCAAATTTCTTTTCCAATCATCATCTTCTTTTCTCTATCTTTTGCGATGACATCTTTATCAGCACCTCTCCAAATCTTTTTCACTGACGAGTTCAAGAAGAAGTATGAAGAGAATTGTTTAATAACTATCTAGATTAACATATGGACATTCCATTTCTTCAACAAATGCGCAGCAATACATCAACCATTACATGTTATCTAGGTTCATTTCATACAAACATAAGTACATTTACATATCGAAGGTGCCTTAAAGCATTACAACCATAGTGACAAGTTTTCATGCAAACTATGTACAAAACAAAATGCATGAGATAACAAGACTAGACACCAATCTAATTCCACTATCTAGGAGTCTTACAAAAAGTACCAAGTCATAAATTGTGCTTTGCTTGTGTTCTGCTCTGAGCTCAAGGAAAGATGGCTACCGATCAATCTAAACCTCAAATTTTTGGGAAGGAGGAAAACAAGAGTGATAAGTACGTAATGTACTTAGTGAGGTAGCACCTAGATCTAGCAAGTTATCAAGATTATTAGCTTTAAGGGGTGTATGTTCATTTTAAACAAGTTTAACCTAGCTAAGCTTCATTTAAGCAAAGTCAAGTCCTAACTAGTTCAACATGCACCATTCGAATGCAACAATTCAGGAAGTCAAGAATCCATTTCAAGCTCACAATAAATCAAGTCAAACAAATGATCAATCACAATTTCTATTAATCAAACAAGCAATGTTAAGCAAGCATCAAACTTTTCAAGCAATGAGATCATCAAGGCTCATTCGAATAGGGTCCTTTTTTACTATATAGTTTACCTTTCAAGTCATGATCATTTTAAGATAACAAGTACTTCAATCATTCATGTAATTTCATTTCATTTCAAGATCATTAGTAAACATCAAGTTTGATCAATATTTATTCATAATTACAAGTCTTTGTTTCAAGTTAATTTATTCTTGTTTTGCCTTGGTAGATAGTAGGACTAGGTAATTAAGTCTCAAGTTGGCACACAAAGTACCTAGCATGTTATCGTATTAACTTAGTACACAAGGTACCTAAGCAAGAAGGTGTCTGCTACACCACGTATTAGAGTACACAAAGTACCTGAATAAAATGTGTCTGTTACACAACGTGTTAAGGTACACAAAGTACCAACATGTTATCATATTAAGTCGAGCTCTAGACTCTAAGGCATGCCGTTCTACCTATGACCAACTAGCAACCAAGGACTTGTTGAGTCTTTTATTAGCAAGCAATTGCACATCATTTGATTAAGCAACAAGCATAACAAGATCAATTTCATTTTAGATCTTTAAGCCATATAATTCTTAGTTTAATTCATAGGTGATCAAGCATTCTCAAACATCACACAAGATCATTCAATCCAACATTGCATTCGAGCACATCAAGCATTACTAGTAAGCACAATTCACTCATTGTCATTATCTAGCTTCATTACCAAGTTATTAGTTTATCAAGTCTTGGTTATATCCTTTCTTCCCTTTATTAACCAATTACCAATAGAATTTAGATTCATTTCAAGCATAAGGCACAAACAAGTATTTAGACATGCTGATTTGGTTATGACATAAGTCCCAACCCTAAATGTAACTACACCCACAAAACTCCAAGCAAAAGCAAGCTAGTCTTGCTCCTTGATATAGATTCCCTTATCCTTCCTATTAGCTTGACCAACCCTCTCTTCTTCCACAAGATTTTCTATTCCTTGTTCTAATAAGCCATACACAAACATATAAAGATCATGTTAGCACACAATTCATCAAGCCAATTCATTCAATTCAAGACAAGATTACAAGCATATAACATGCACATATTGGGTAGCATGCTCTAGTACATTTTCCTTTTTACCCAACTACACTTTTATACATTATAGTTCATGTAAAATAAGGCATATTTCAAAGCCCAAAACTATTTTCAAGACAGTTTGCAAAATGCCACAAAACAATGTGCATTTGCCTATGCAGCAGGTGCCAGACAGCTTGCACTCTAGTTACTTAATCAAGCATATCTTCCATTCCGTACGTTGGAATTTAAATTTGTTTACACCGTTGTCAAGATAAAAAATTGTCTTTATGACCATATAAGGCTTGCATTTTAGTTCTTAGCAAATTAATACAGTGTTTTACTCAAAGACAGGGCATCCTGCTTTACTGGGCAGTTTTCACTGTCTCTAGTATTTCTACTCTACATTTCAGTACACAACCCAGAGTTTAGCTCTATTTTATCCTAGTGAATTTATACATTCCAAGGTGTTGTCCATAAAAAATTCAGCCTTAAATTCACTATATACAATTTTTAGTGATTTTCAAAGTCACTACCCAGAATGCTCTATTCTGGGCAGATTGCACTAGGCTGGATTTCTAGCTTCTTAACTCTTTTTAGCAAGGTCCTATCATGGCAATTTCGTTCATGATCATGTTCATACATGTATTAGATATCATAATTTACCTAGATATGTTCTTAAAACAGGGCATAATCATGTTTAATCTAGTTTGATCTATTTGATCATATTTGTACATCAATTCATCCACTAGGCATTCCATTACCTAATTTAACTAGTTCAATTAGGTGTAGTCACATTTCCATCAACACATATATTCAATTAGATCTTCTCTTTACCTAGTAACATGATCAAAACAGGGTTCTAAGTTCACCTAACATGTTTGCACAATTTCTATAACCAAAACAGTCTTTAACAAGACTGTTTTCTATCATGTTCATAATTCTCAGATTTTCCAGCAACTATATATGTATCTTATCTCAATTTGGTCACTAGGAATTACAATTTCAAGTTCAATTTGAGTCTAGCATGCTCCCAACATGTATAACATCCATCCAATTCATAAAGACAACAAGAATATCATTCAAACAACCATTCAATCAATCTATAACATGTTAGGTTCAAGCATTATACCTTCTCCAAGCTTAATTTGGTCAATGGATGATTTATGAAGCTTGAATTTGAAGGCTTGCATGCAAAATTCTCTCCTATTTCTCTCTCTATTGTTCGGCCAAGCTAGATGTAATGGGGAGGAAGATGATGATGATGGTAGCTTAAGATAATGGATTTAGGAAATGTTTAATTTATCCTTTGTTTAATCTTTAATCGTGTAATTAACCAAGGGTAAATGGGAGAATTGGAAATTTTAGCATGCAATCTCCTTTGTTCTTAATCTATTCGAATTGGTCACTCATGAATTGGTCCCTAATTTCTTTTATTCTTTCAATTAAGTCCTTAACTATCCTAATTAGCTTAATTACAAGTTCAATTTAGCTATCAATTTAGGCAATTAGTTTCAATACTACTAGGCTAGGATTTAGGGCATTACAATGAGCTTTGATGAGCTTGAAGAACGTTTGTGAGCTAATAGGTTTAATTATGATGCATTCTTTAAATTTGAACTAGCTCAAGAGTTGCAAGAAATCGATCCATAATCCCCAACCAAAGCTAGAAGCAAAGGAATCGAAATCCAAGAATCCTAAGAGCTTCAGAATCAAGGCGAGTTTAGTTGTGTCAAGGGATATGCTAGGAGTCGTCCCATTGCATTTGCCTTGTGATTACGTTTGTATTTGATTAAAGGCTCAAGTAGAGCAAGCATATGTGTGGATGCTATTGGTAAGCATGGTAAGTCCTTACATTACTTTGATATTTCTTTGAGTATATGTGTGATATCCGGGATGTTGTGATTATGATATGATATGTTATCCGATATGATATGGTTATGCTATGATATGAATTTGTAGCTAAGGCTCATCTTATGATTTGATGTGGTATGGCCTACGGGCACAATGGTAAGTTTGATGATGATATGTGAACTTGGACATTTGTGGACATTGGATACAATTGGCATGCCATATGGTTATTCGAGATCACCAAGTAAGGGATTGGACTACGGTCCGGGCTACAGCCTATATGTATGGTGGAATAAGGATAGATTGTGTAAAGGACTATCTGGAGCTATGGCTCAAGGCTACGACCTATTTCTAAAATGTGTGGTGTACAGAGGAATCCGTGTATCCACTTCTTACCACGTCCAAGGATGTAATGTGTGATTATGATATGTATTTTGTATATGGAAATGTGTTGCTTGAATTAAGCATGAGATACGAGTATGATTGTGTACCAAATATGCCATATGGTTATTCGAGATCACCAAGTAAGGGATTGGACTACCGTCCGGGCTACAGCCTATATGTATGGTGAAATAAGGATATATTGTGTAAAGCACTATCTGGAGCTACGGCACAAGGCTACGGCCTATTTCTAAAATGTGTGGTTGTAATCACTCATTTTTACCTGTAAATACATATTAGTGTTGCATGTATACATATTATATGTTTATTATTTGCATGAGTGTTACTAATATATATAAGGTGTGGTGTGTGCATGTATATTATAAACTATGTATGTATACGTATTAATGGTGTATGTGTGTCGCGTATGCATCTATATTTAGTACGAGTGTATTTGTTTAATGTGTATAGATGTTATGTTAATTATGATTATATGTACGTATGTATGTTATATTAATTAATGTTTGTATAAGTATATACGTTTGTATTATCGTATGGTATTGTAATTATACTATTACTAATATTATTGGGCTAATATATAAAATGAAATCCAAAAAATATATTAAACCAAATAAATAAATTACAGTCCAATTACAAATAATTACAAGGGCCGGTTGGCCCAAACCCAAACCCTATCTAATTACATTTATTGTGTGCAGGTGACTGTGGGCCGTTGGATCAAGATCTGATCCAACGGCCACGATCTAACCAAGGACCAAAATATCTGCCAGCCGCGTGCTCTACACGTATGGACCGTTCGAGTGCCACACGCGCGTGCGGTCCACGCGCGGACGCTTTAATATCCCACGCGTGCGTGAGCTCCACGCGCTCTGACTCCTCGACTACTGAGCTCCACGTGGCACGATCTGGAGCCGTTTCACCAAATCGAGGCTTCATCTGGGCCGTTCATCCTTCAAGCCATCTCGACCGTTAGATCAGATCTGATCTAACAGCCGAGAACACGTCTGGCCGCAGGCAGAAGCCCCACACCGCCACCATGCTGCACCATGCCGATCTTCAACCACCGCGCTCAGAACATGTCAAACACAACAAGAAAGAAACATGTCAGTCCAGATCTGAAAAACCAAGTAATATGCAACTTGCCCCAAAATCAAAGACAGGCATATATATGTACGAAACAAATATTTTGTAAGGGAGAGAGTTGTAACAGACAAGAACAGAGTTGTAATCAAAAGAACAAGTTGTAATCGAACCAGTCAAGTTACAATCGAAATACAAAAGTCAGTCCAGTGGTAAATACTCGTTTCCCCTTTTTTTATTTTTGCATGCATACACAAAAGAGGTAAAAGAGAGAGAGAGAGTTTTCTTACCGTCGCCGTTTGTGGGTCTCCCCTCATCAGTGACAAGCCTTTCGGCTTCCCCAAGCCAGATACGGTGAACTGAAGGGAGGGTGAGACCCCTTGTAGTTTCGTTTTGGGTTTAAAAAATAGGTTTTTTCGTTTCGTATTTCCTATATCTAGGGCAGATGGAGGCTTTTCCTCTGAATCCAACCTTGGATTCGTGTCAAGGGTGACATGGGGTTATTTTGGTAGGTTTATAGAGACTCTCCAGCGCCTGTTAGCGGCGGCCGGTGGCGGAGAATACGGCGGCCGGCCGCCGGATTATGGGTTTCATGGGATCGGTTTGAGAGAAAACGAGAGAGAGGGTTTGAGTTATAAAACTGAAAATGAAAGAAATGAAGGAAAAATTGGTTTCGGCCTAAAAATAGGGTTTATATAGTTATTATTATTTCGTTAAATGGGTAAATTACATACTAAATCCCCCCGCGTTTCTAATATTTTCACTTTTGTCTTGCCGCATGGTATATTTACAACTCTGGTCCCTCTTGTATTTCAAAATCTAGCAATCCAGTCCCTAAATTACACCGAATCAGTTTTCAAATGTTAAAATTACGCCTTTAACCATCCCGCGTTTTCGAACTTTTCATTTTGGGTCTGCCCCTTGGTCCAATTACAGTTTTGATCCTTTTAGGTTCTGTTTACTTCGCATTTTCGTCCTTAAATTACTTATTATTGTTCTTTAATTTCTGCCACTGACTTTTATTTTTTTTATTTCAGTTCTGTTTCCATGTAAATATTCATGTTCGTATTATAATCGTATATGTTAATGTAGTCTTTTGTCTTATTTTATATCCCTCGTATATGCCTCGTATTTTTATGTTTACATGTATATGTGTATTAAGCTTATGATAGTTATGTATCTTTTTTATCCGGTTATTCGTATTAAGTATGTTATGTTCTAGTCGGTTCGTACACAGCATGTTTTATATTTTTATATGTGTATGTTCTCTTGGCTTTTTTAGGTTATATGTTAGTGTATTTTCTTTTTTGTATGATATATTGTCCCATATATGTTGAAATATGTTTTATTACTAGTATGTATGTCTTTTTGAAATATTTGTTCGTCTATATATGTATTTATTCCTACCTTATTATTGTGGCATGTTAAGTTTGCTTTTATATAATATTAAGTTTGGTATGTATATGTGTGTTTTAATTACATACTTCATTTATGTTAGATTAGTATTCTGTTATGTGAACATTTACTGTCTTTAAATTATCTGCCATGCTTTATATTTTTGCCACTAAGATTGCATATCGAGATATAAATTGTTAATGCGGTGCCCTTTTATCTGAGCGTAAACGGGGCCAGTATCAGGCGTAGTGATAGTGGTTGGGCGTTTATTCTCGGATAACGGGGCCCTTAAAATTTATTCGCAATTATGACCGAATTTTAAAATAATCGTCACTTTAATCCGGAAAATCCAATATTAGTAAAGCGGTAATTATTAAAGTACCAATTTTGGGCGGTGTGGGGGTGCTAATCCTTCCCCATCCGTAACCGACTCCCGAACCCAATATCTTTTGAATCTCTGGTTTTATGGTGTCCGGCCTACCTAAGTGGCCGGTGGCGACTACATTTTTTTTTAAATGCAATTTTTTTAAAAAAACCTTCCACAGAATAAATATTTTATATCAAAAAATCACAAACACCTCTCAACACCTTCGAAAAATCCTCATTTTTTAGCGATAAGAAAAAGGGACATCGCTACAGATGTCGACTCCGCTGGGGACAATTTTTGTTTTTCAAAAAAACAAATGAGAGTCAAGCTTTTAAAATAATTACCGCTTTACTAATATTGGAAGTTCCGGATTAAAGTGACTATTAAATTAACATTCGGTCATAATTGCGCGTTTATTTTAACACATTTAAAATATGGCATATAAACCCGTCTTTTAAAGTGGGGGGAAAACGCTAATGCTTTCGTGGAGATATCGTTCTCCCGTATGGGCTTAGCAAGTACCTTCGGGGCTCGAGTACCTTATGCTTTCGTAAGGATATCGTTCTTCAGACGGGCATAAGTGAATGGGTCCCCCGAATTGAACCGGTTGAAAGGAGCCTATAATGGGTGATGATCGGGGCCTTGCTACTCTTAGTAGAGGACAACAAGGACAATTTGGGTACCTCCTAGCACCAACACTTTGCATGTAGAGAACATAGAAACCCACCTGTTAGAGCCATGCGGATAACCTTAGGTGTTTTAGATGGGATAAATAGGGTTGTTTTGTGTGTTTATTCATTTTAATTTTGTCCTTTTATTTACATATTCATTAATTTTATCGGATACTGACTTGTTTTCTTTTTCGCTTTTTTGTTTTTTTCATACATCATGCATTTGCATCACATAAAGGTCTTGGATCAAGTGGTTTGCCTGATCGTAAAGTCTTTCACCATGGAAAAAGGTGTCTTAGGAAAGAAGAACTTAATTTTTGACAAATGACATTGGTCGAGGTCAACCAGAAAACCCAAGGGGACAGTTTGCCGAACGAACGCGTAATAGCAGGGTACACCTATGTGAGTCTCCAACAGAACGACCTATGGGATCTTCAAAGCATTTGGGAAAGATGGGACCGAAGACTACAAGACTTGTTCTGCGATAGTTATGGCGACATTGCACAGTTGTTATATGTTCGGGTTAACCAGCCCCTACTCCGAGCTATAGTCCAGTTCTGGAATCCGGCTTTTTGCTGCTTCACCTTCAATGGGCAGGACATGATGCCTACGGTAGAAGAATACACTGCTTTACTTAACCAGAAAAACATTCAGGAAGATTGGATCTACGCAAAGCCTCCGAGGAATCAGAATTACACTGCGAAACTCAAAACCTTTGCGGGAATGAGTGACGATTGGGTTAATGGCCTCCTTCAGATCCGAGGAGACAATACAGTCTTTGCATGGGAAAGTATTCAGGACATCATACCGACACATCCAGACGAAGCAAAGAAAATGGACCTATTCGCCTTAGGAATATATGGCTTGGTGATCTTTCCAAGAGTACTAGGGAACATTGACATAGCCATTCTGGACTTATTTGAGCGGGTAAAACGGAAAGCAAACCCAGTACCAACAATCTTGGTCGAGACTTTCATTTCCTTAAATGCTAGCCGGAAACATGAAGAAGGACGTTTTCGAGGATGCACACAGCTGTTACAAGTATGGATTCAGAGTCACATGTGGAAGACACCGACGAGGGTCCTACCGGGGATATCCTTCCAAGGTTTTTCGCCTTTACGGGAGTACTTAGCAAAGGAATGGCGAGAGGATTTGAAAATAAAAATGTGGACTAGTTTCTTCAGGAACATTCAAGATGAAGACATAGCATGGAGGGTCCCATGGCTCGGTAAAGTTAATTATTTTCTATACAGTTGTGGTGATTTCAACTGGCTGATGATGATGGGATTGCATGAAGGGATCGCCTGTGCTCCGCTTTTAGTGTCTCGACAGTTCGAATCACGACAGTTCATTCCCAATACCGCCGGATTAAGCCAAACTGAATTTCTTTTCAAAGGGGAGTTCAAAGGAAAAATTCAGACCACCATGAGGGCCTGGGACCATTGTTACCGGATCAAGGTGGAAGGAGATACCGAGCGCATGACTACCCCGGACTACGATCTTTGGAGACGTTTGAGGGTTAATAATGTGATTCCCGAATCTGATCAAGGACCAGTAGTGTCACTCGAAGAGCTTACAAAGGTGGTACCGTCTGAAGCTGACATCTTAAGGAATGAACTCGAAGAAGTTAAAAGGAAAATGGACATCCAACAGACCCAACATGCGAGCGAGCTCTATAAGGCAAGCTTAGAGGTTGACGAGCGGGACGGGATCATTAGGCAGTTGAGGGAATTAAATGCAGATTTGAACGACAAGAATGCTCTTTATCAAAAAGATGCCCTTCTACTACAAGAAAAAATACAGAAGGCCAGTCGGAGTCAATTCATAGCCGTGGAAAGAGAAAGGATGAATAGTATCCGTTTGGTGGAAGAAGAACGAGAAATTAGTAAGAGAGCAATCGAGAAAGAGATAGAAAGTTGCCGGTTGGATATGGAAGAAGAAAAACGGTCCTCCAAGAAGGCAATTGATCAGGAAAAGGAAAGACTCAGGCAAGAAATCAGCAAGGGAAAACAAGTTGTCCATCATGAGAAAGAAAGCATCGCCGTATGGAAAAGAAAGTCCATGAGTAGCCGAAATAGACTGTTAGAGATGCAAAAACTGTACGATGACACTATTCAAAGTCTGGAGCAAAGCCAAAGTCAGAATGGCGAATTAAAAGGAAAGGTGACGGAAGTTGAACACTCACTTCGAATGTACTGCCACAAAAATGGTTTCACTGAGCTTCAAGAAAGAGAGCGCGAAGTAAGCATGTTACAAGCACGAATTGAGTCCCTCGAAGCAACTGTAGAGGATTACAAGGAAAGAATTAGTGTGTTCGAGGAAGCTGTAGCCGGAGGGGACACCTATTGGCAAAAGAGACTGCGCGACGCTGCCCGGATGGTACAGGACAGGGACCAGTATTACGCAAAATTGATGGTGGACATACAGCGAGTCGCCAGGCATGTGAATGATTTAGCTGTCGAGGCTGAGACACTCCGACCTTTCATAGTCCCGGAAATGGAAGAAGCTCCCAGGTTCCTCAAGCTGCTCAGGGCAATTGGAAAATTAGGAGATAGAGCTAGGGCTTATCTATAGGACTCTGTGTTGTAATTAGATCTTTTGTATTAGGGATCTTTATTTTGTAACACGAACTCTGTTGTAATCTAGACCCTTTAATTCCTGTGGAAGTAGTTTAAAAGGGTGATTACTAGCGGAATCAGTACCTTATCTGCCTACATTCTTGCATTTGCATCATGACATTCGCATCATTATACATGCATTTATTTCTTGTGACCATATTAACATTATGAATATTGTGGCGTTGTGTGTAGTTAACCCGCAATCATTCATCACCCATACTTTACTCGGTTACAAAGAAAGCTCATGGAAGACAGGATAATCAGTCTAGAAAAAGGGCAAAAAGAGCTCGAGACAAGACTTGAAGAGGCCCAGAGAAGCCTCAGTGATCAGATTGCGCAGTCACAAGCATCCATAGTATCCGACATAACCGCATTGTTGGCTAAGAGTCTTGGGAAAAGAGTGGAAGGAGAAACCATTCACGAGCCAGATGGTACCCTAGCTCACTACAAGGTTCAACCAACTGCACCGAATCCGGCAAGGAAGGTGTATATCGACCCTGCAGGAATGTCATCTAGTTTTCAAATAGGGGCACCTGAGACTCAACCCCTCGATACTGAAGCACTCTATGAAGAAGAAGTGCCGCACTTGAACATGGTTGAAAGGATTAGGACCGAGGTAGAGAAAAAGTGGGAGGAAAGGTTTCGCCTCATGGAGGAAAAATTTAAAACGTTACAATCAAATGAAGAATCAGGAAATGACGCTAGCGACTTAAGTCTGGTGTCCGATCTTGTCCTACTGCCAAAATTTAAAACGCCAGAGTTCGACAAATACGATGGAACCACATGTCCTTCTGCACACATAACAATGTACTGTCGAAAGATGGCGGCCTACCATAATGACGAAAAGCTACTGATCCATTGTTTCCAGGACAGTCTAACTGGAGCGACGTTACGGTGGTACACCCAGTTGAGCAAGGCAAATGTTAAGACATGGAAATATCTGTCAAGAGCATTTACTGAGCAATACAAACATGTAACAGATATGACCCCAGCAGAATTATGTTGGAAAATATGGGGCAGAAGTCCAACGAAAGCCTGCGGCAATACGCCCAAAGGTGGAGAGAAGTGGCCGCCCAAATTCAGCCACCCATCCCGGAGCATGAAATTACGCCGTTATTTGTTAATACTCTGAAAGGGTCACTCTTTGATCGTCTCATTAATAACACAACGCAGTGCTTTGCTGACTTAATCAGGACTAGGGAGTCCCTTGAACTGGCAATTAAGAGTGGTAGAATTGATGGCGGGGAAGGGTCTCGAAAGTATAACAAGAGAAATGAAGTAAACACCACCAGCACTTATACCGCCCCGAAGAACTTCGCAGTCTCACAGCCACAAGCACCTGTGGGAAAAACACAAAACTCGAATCAAAGAGATGAGAGAATCGCCAGAAAAGAGAAAGAGAGAAGAACTTTCACTCCCCTACCTGTTTCGAACTCAGAACTTTATTCCCAGTTGTATGAAGCAGACCTGGTCCGTCCATACATCGTTACTCATGTCAATCCGCCCTTCCCATCTTGGTATAATCCGAACGCGTATTGCGATTATCACGGCGGTACCCCTGGACATCCCACTGAGAACTGCCTTGCTTTCAAAAAACTTGTGCAGAACTTAATCAATTCCGGGATATTGAAGTTTGAAGAGCCGAGTGTAGCCAACAACCCGCTGCCTAATCATGGGAACAGAGGAGTAAATGTTATTGAAGAATACTTTACCAAGAGGATTAAGGGTGATGTGTCAGAAATCAAATCTCCTTTACGGTGGGTATTTCAACAGTTATGCATGGCTCGTGTGATCGACAAAGGCATGATAACAAGGCAGAAGGGATGTGGAGAGTATTGCGAATTCCACCAGACTGAAGGGCATGATATCCAAGAGTGCGATGAGTTCAAGAGATTGGTACAGCAATTAATGAATGAAAAACAAATAGAATTCTTCGAGGAGCCCATGGGGAAGAAGGGGTCGGACGTACACATGACGGATAGCCCCAAATCTAAATACGGGAATGATAGACCTTTTATCATCTCTCCCAGGCCAGGGAATGCAGGTGCCTCCCAGGGAGAAACCAACAAGATAAATCCCAAGATCATCATTTCAGCACCATCTCCATTCCCATTCAAAGATATGCGGCAAACCCCCTGGAATTATGTTGTAAATGTGACCACACCAGAAAAACCAGAACACGGTCAGGTAAAAGAGCCTACGCTGAAAGACCAACAAAGCCAGAACGATGTAAACACTGGTGAGGCAGGCCATTTCACAAGGAGCGGCAGATGTTATTCCTCCGAGACTTTGAAAGCAGCTGAAAAAGATAAGGGGAAGAGTACAGCAGTTAGCCCTACCCAGATATTTGGAGAAGAACCTCCCCCAAAGATGAATGAGCCGGTAACTGAGGCCCAAGCCAAAGAATTTCTAAAGTTCTTGAGACATAGCGAGTACAGCGTAGTGGAACAACTACGAAAGCAACCGGCCAGGATCACAGTACTGGAATTACTCTTGAGTTCAGAAAAGCACCGGGAGACGCTATTAAAAGTACTGAATCAAACTTTTGTGCCCCAGGACATTTCTGTGACAAACCTGGACATGATAGTAGGGCATATCACTGCCTATAATCATATAACATTTAGTGACGATAAGATCCCTGAGGGAGGAATGGGGTCCACCAAAGCCCTTAACATCCCTACCCACTGCAAAGGGTATGTAGTACCAGGCGTACTGATCGACAACGGGTCAGCATTGAACGTCTTGCCTATGGTGACTCTGCAAAAACTGCCAATAGATGGTTCGCACCTAAAGCCCTGCCACAATTCGGTAAGAGCATTTGATGGTACGCAAAGAGGAACAATGGGGAAAATTGAGGTGCCCCTATTGATCGGACCAACTGAATATGTGATCGATTTTGTGGTGATGGACATAAAACCATCTTACAGCTGCTTGTTGGGAAGACCATGGATCCACTCCGCATGAGTTGTCCCCTCATCATTGCATCAAAAGTTAAAATTTGTAGTCGAAGGCAAATTGGTCACAGTAGAGGCAGAGCAGGAATTTGTTGCTTCAGTGACATCAGATGCCCCCTACATTCAAAATGATGAAGATGCTGCAGAATGCTCATTCCGAGCATTGGTACTAGTGAATGCCACTTTCGTTTCGGAGGGAAGTCGGATCCCCTACCCCAGGTTATCTAATTGTACCAAGATTACCGTCGCAGAAACTTTAGGCCGAGGATCCAAAATAGGAAAGGGGCTAGGGAAGAAATTACAAGGAAACCTAAGACCCAAGAATATGATAACCAAGAAAGATCATTTTGGGCTGGGTTACCAACCAAGTGTCCAACAGAAGAAAGAGGAATATAAGAGAAAGGAGGAGCAAAGAAAAGTGAGATCTAAAGGAGAAGACATTCCGTGGAGACCAATGTCCTTTCCTAGTTTGAAAACCACTTTTGTCTCCAGAGGGTTCTACCGGCCAGGTCAAGATGTTGGAGAGGCCATGAAGAAAAATGAAGTACTCAACCAGGAGGAGATACTCAGTGAATTATTTGAAGGGATGTACATCAACATGATAGCTGAAAAGGACCGAGGTAGCAAAATGTTGAACAACATCCGCCCTTACCGTTCCGGGGAAACACTCGATAAATGGAGCTGCATTGATCTACCTGTAGTTTTTAGGAATAGATCAGAGTAATGCTCCGAATCAACCTTTTGTTTTTGCCCGTAAACAATGGGGATCTCTTGTACGGGGCACCTATGTTAACTTTTTGATTGAAATGAAAATATCCCCACTTTCCTAAAATGACCAAAGTTTCATTTATTTCATTCATGCATTCTGCATGTTCATTCCCTTCATATAAAGCCGTCTCTTTCCCGATACAATTCATTCTCATTTAATGCAGGTCGTTCATGATTGACGATATGAATGATACCGGATCCAATCCTGGAGTGAATTTTGAATGCCCTGAGGTCTCGGAAGGAATGGGGGAAGGATATGATGAGATAGAAAGTGAGGTCCCGGAAGAGTTAAAGAGAATGGTGGATGACGAAGAAAGGCAGATCATGCCCCACCAAGAAGAAACAGAAATTGTAAACTTGGGGACTGAAGAAGAGAGAAAAGAAATAAAAGTAGGAGCGACGATTTCCTAAAAACCAAGCACGAACTGATAACCCTACTTCAGGGATTTAAGGATATCTTCGCCTGGACTTATCAAGATATGCCAGGGTTGAATACCGACATAGTGGTGCACAAATTGCCAACAAAATCGGAGTGCAAACCAATACAGCAAAAACTTCGAAGAATGAGACCAGATATGTTGTTAAAGATCCGAGAGGAAGTGAAAAAACAGTTTGATGCTGGATTCTTGGAGGTAGCCAAATACCCCGAATGGGTTGCAAACATTGTACCAGTACCAAAGAAGGACGGAAAAGTTCGTATGTGTGTAGATTATAGGGATCAGAACCGAGCCAGCCCTAAAGACAATTTCCCCTTACCACATATTGACACGCTGGTTGACAACACTGCAGGACACTCGTGGTTTTCCTTCATGGACGGCTTCTCAGGGTACAACCAGATAAAGATGGACCCTAACGACATGGACAATACCATATTCATAACCATGTGGGGCACTTTTTGTTATCGAGTGATGCCGTTTGGGCTAAAGAACGCAGGGGCAACATACCAAAGAGCCATGGTGACTCTTTTCCATGACATGATGCACAAAGAAATAGAAGTATATGTGGACGACATGATCGCCAAGTCCCGAACAGAGGAAGAGCACCTACAGAACTTAAGGAAACTATTCTAAAGACTACGGAAGTACCAATTAAGGCTCAATCCTGCCAAGTGTACCTTCGCCGTTATTTCTGGAAAACTCCTAGGGTTCGTGGTAAGCAAAAGAGAGATTGAGATTGATCCAGATAAAGTGAAAGCCATCCAAGATCTCTCACCACCCCGCACTCAGAAGGAAGTTCGCGGTTTCCTGGGGAGGCTGAATTATATCTCTCGTTTGATTTCCGAATTAACCGACCAATGTGACCCGGTCTTCAGACTTCTTAGAAAGAATAATCATGGTGTGTGGGATGAGGAATGTCAAAGAGCCCTAGAAAAGATCAAAAAGTACCTGACAAATGCTCCAATTTTAGTCGCACCAGTACCTGGTCGACCATTAATTCTCTACCTGACAGTTTTTGAGAATTCAATGGGATGCGTATTGGGGCAACACGATGAGTCCAGAAAAAGGGAGCAAGCCATCTATTACCTAAGCAGGAAATTCAATGATTGCGAAACGCGGTACCCGCCAGTGCAGAAGCTGTGTTGTGCTCTAGTTTGGGCTACCAAGCGGCTTAGACAGTACATGCTGTACCATACTACCTGGTTGATATCCAAGCTAGATCCATTGAAGTTCTTAATGGAAGCGCCAGCACTAACAGGAAGGATGGCCCGATGGCAGATGCTCTTATCTGAATTCGATATCGTATACGTTAACCAGAAAGCTGTAAAGGGGAGTGCCGTAGCAGATTTCCTAGCTAGTCGTGCTTCGGATGACTATGAGGCATTGAACTTTAATTTCCCAGACGAAGACTTGATGTGCATTACAACTGAAGAAGAGGTTTCAGATGATAAATCATGGAAGCTTTACTTCGATAGAGCCTCTAACGCCCTCGGACATGGGATAGGAGCAGTGCTAATTTCTCCTGAGGACGTCTATTATCCTTTCACTAGCATATTGGAATTCTTCTGCACAAACAATATAGCTGAATACGAAGCTTGCGTTATGGGACTGAACTCAGCCATTGAGAGAAAGATTAAGGAACTTCAAGTATTCGGAGATTCATCCTTAGTAATTTACCAATTGCACGGGGAATGGGAAACCAGGGACCCGAAGTTGGTCAAATATTACGAATTGATCCAAGAGCTCTCCAAAGAGTTCAAAAAGGTCAACTTCAATTACCTACCCCGAGAAGAAAATCAGATGGCAGACGTATTGGCAACCTTGGCATCCATGTTTAAAACAAACACCGGGGCAGAAATGAAGCCCATTGAGATGCAGACGTTTGAAAAGCCTGCTCATTGTTGTAATGTACAAGAAGAGATTGATGGAAACCCATGGTACTATGACATCTTGCAATATGTCAAGCTTCGAAAGTATCCAAAAGGGGCAAACGACAATGACAGAAAAACGCTCAGAAAAATGGCAGCAAAATATGTCCTAGATAGGGAGATCCTATATAGGAGAAGTCATGATCAGACATTGCTAAGATGTGTGGATGCCTGGGAGGCGAAGGAGATTTTAACCGAAGTACATGATGGGCTCTGTGGAACGCACGCCAACGGGCTGTCTATAGCCCGAAAAATTATGAGATATGGTTATTTCTGGTTGACCATGGAGGGAGATTGCATTGATTACGCCAGGAAATGACACAAATGCCAAATCTACGCTGACAAAATTCACGCACCCCCATCGCCTTTACACACCATGAATTCATCCGAAAGCTTCCAATGGACACCGTTTAATGCCATAGACTACTTCACTAAGTGGGTAGAGGCAGCGTCTTACGCCAACATCACAAGGACTACAGTATGTAAGTTCTTAAAGAAGGAGATTATTTGTCGATACGGATTGCCAGAAAGGGTCATCACCAACAACGCTTCCAATCTGAATAACAAAATGATGACGGACGTGTGCACTCAATTCAAGATAACACACCATAATTCCACAGTCTATCGTCCTAAAATGAATGGAACAGTGGAAGCAGCAAACAAGAACATAAAGAAGATCATAGCGAAGACTACGGATACCTATAGGGATTGGCATGAGAAGTTGCCATTTGCCCTTTTCGCCTATAGGACGTCCATTCGCACGTCAATGGGGGCAACACCCTACTCCTTGGTGTATGGTACCGAAGCAGTACTCCCCATCGAGGTAGAGATCCCGTCTCTCTGAGTCTTAAACGAAGTAAAATTAGAAGAAGCTGAATGGGTGCAGGCCAGATACGACCAGCTAAATCTCATTGACGAAAAAAGACTAAAGGCCATTTGTCATGGTCAGATGTACCAAAAGAGGATGATGCAGGCATACAACAAAAAAAGTGCGCCCAAGAGAATTCAAAGAAGGGGATCTGGTGCTCAAGAAAATCCTCCCGATCCAGAAAGATGCTCGAGGAAAGTGGATGCCCAACTAGGAAGGACCGTACGTCGTAAAAAAGGCCTTCTCAGGAGGAGCCCTGATCCTAACAGAAATGGATGGAGACGAGCTGAAAAACCCTGTAAATTCAGATGCCGTTAAGAAATACTATCTTTGAAAAAAAAAGAAAAAAATGAAAAAAGAGAACAAAAATGGAGAGCTCAGGGCGAAAACCTGAAACCGGGCGTCTTGAAGCAAAAGGAGGACCCGAGTTGAAAACCCGTAAAGGGCGGCTCGAGTAAATTTAAAAGTTGAATATCTGAAGAGAATGGCATCCCCATGAACATCATGAAGAGGAGGCTTCAGGAAAAAATTCTACGCCGGTCGACAGGATCATGTATCATTCATATCTAAGATAATGAGGGATCTTGTATTTCATACTTAACTTTTCTTCTTTATCATGTGTGTCATACCTTTCTTTTTTAAGATATCCTAAGCCGTTAATCATAATAAAATCGTGTTTTTGAGCATCCATTCCTTGCCTTCTTGTCAATTTCAGTCAAATAAGTTAACAATAGGCTTATAGTGAAACAAGAGATTTCGGAGCATTACTGTGATTTAACCTTAAAAATGCAGGTGATCAAAGAAAGCGATGTTTACTCCGTCTTCTAGTTCCCTACATAACAACTATTGATAGGGAAGGCGGAAAGCTTCAAACAATCGGATAGGATGACCAATGGCGTACGTCCTGTCTATTCAAGGAAGGCATGCGAGATAACAAGAGAGATCTCTTGGGTGAAAACCCAGAAGGGCACCCCACAAAAAAAATCTCTCTAAAGTGAAAACCCGAAAGGGCACTTTAGAATTCCAAGTCGTAACTAGAGAAAAAGAAAGGTTGGGATGGTTGAACCTGACAGTGAAGCGGGGTATCGATGCCCGTAAGAAAGGAGAAAGTGAACATCAAGATCAAATAAGGACCAAAACAAGCCCACCAAGATATTGACACTCATGCATCATGAATAGTCAGACATCACTAGGATTAGGAGAATGTCATTTCATTTGTCATAGCATTTTGTTTTATCTCAGACAGGTATTTGCGGATTCAAAGAGACATCGATGGCCATCGTGGTGTGAATCCCAAATGAGAAGACAGTGTTTTCACATACAAAAGGCATATGTTTCCAAGCTCCAGAGAGAGGTTCTATATAGGAAGAATCCTCCGCTCCGAGGCTTCAGAAGCTGAAAGTTCTATATAGGAAGGACTGACAGCTCCAGGGTGAAGACTAGCAGTTCTATATAGGAAGGACTCCCAGTCGAAGGAATTCACCCATGACACACAAGATTATATAGGAAATCCTGCTGTGTCGAAAGCGAAGAGTTCTATATAGGAAGGGCTCCGAGCTTCAATGTCTTAGAGTAAAAGATTCTATATAGGAAGAATCCGTAGCTCCAAGATTTCAGACGCCAAAACTTCTATGTAGGAAGGACCGACGGCTCCAAGGTGAAGACTCGCAGTTCTATATAGGAAGAACTCCCAGTCGAAGGAATTCACCTATGACACACAAGGTTATATAGGAAACCTGTTGTATCGAAAGCGAAGAGTCTTATATAGGAAAGACTCCGAGCTTCACTGTCTTAGAGTGAAAGGTTCTATATAGGAAGAACTTGTAGCTCTGAGATTTCAGACGCCAAAAGTTCTATATAGGAAGAACTGACGGCTCCAGGGTTTGAAGACTAGAAGTTCTATATAGGAGGAACTCCCAGTCGGAAGAATCCATCAGCGGCGCAAAAGGTTTTATATAGGAGAAACCAGCGTTGAAGGTAAAGAGTTCTATATAGGAAGGACTCCAAGCTTTACTGTCTCGAAGTGAAAAGTTCTATATAGGAGGGACTCATAACTCGAGGCTTCAGAGCGAAGGGTTCTATATAGGAAGAGCCTGTAGCTCCAAGATCGGAAGGTGACGAAGCTCTATATAGGAAGAACTTACGAGCCCAAAGATTCAACTAAGGAAGAGCGGAGATGTCCAAAAGAACACGTTTTTCCAAAGCTACAAACAGGGAAGTCTGATAAAAATGAGTGCTTATGAATCTTTGCTTTGTTTCCCATTCCATGAGAACAAGCAAAGAGGGGCAACTGTAATCACTCATTTTTACCTGTAAATACATATTAGTGTTGCATGTATACATATTATATGTTTATTATTTGCATGAGTGTTACTAATATATATATAAGGTGTGGTGTGTGCATGTATATTATAAACTATGTATGTATACGTATTAATGGTGTATGTGTGTCGCGTATGCATCTATATTTAGTACGAGTGTATTTGTTTAATGTGTATAGATGTTATGTTAATTATGATTATATGTACGTATGTATGTTATATTAATTAATGTTTGTATAAGTATATACGTTTGTATTATCGTATGGGTATTGTAATTATACTATTACTAATATTATTGGGCTAATATATAAAATGAAATCCAAAAAATATATTAAACCAAATAAATAAATTACAGTCCAATTACAAATAATTACAAGGGCCGGTTAGCCCAAACCCAAACCCTATCTAATTACATTTATTGTGTGCAGGTGACTGTGGGCCGTTGGATCAAGATCTGATCCAACAGCCACGATCTAACCAATAACCAAAATATCTGCCAGCCGCGTGCTCTACACGTATGGACCGTTCGAGTGCCACGCACGCGTGCGGTCCACGCGCGGACGCTTTAATATCCCACGCGTGCGTGAGCCCCATGCGCTCTGACTCCTCGACTGCTAAGCTCCACGTGGCACGATCTGGAGCCGTTTCACCAAATCGAGGCTTCATCTGGGCCGTTCATCCTTCAAGCCATCTCGACCGTTAGATCAGATCTGATCTAACGGCCGAGAACACGTCTGGCCGCAGGCAGAACCCCCACACCGCCACCTTGCTGCACCATGCCGATCTTCAACCACCGCGCTCAGAACATGTCAAACACAGTAAGAAAGAAACATGTCAGTCCAGATCTGAAAAAGCAAGTAATATGCAACTTGCACCAAAACCAAAGACAGGCATATATATGTACGAAACAAATATTTTGTAAGGGAGAGAGTTGTAACAGACAAGAACAGAGTTGTAATCAAAAGAACGAGTTGTAATCGAACCAGTCAAGTTACAATCGAAATACAAAAGTAAGTCCAGTGGTAAATACTCGTTTCCCCTTTTTTTATTTTTTCATGCATACACAAAAGAGGTAAAAAAAAAGAGAGAGAGTTGTCTTACCGTCGCCGTTTGTGGGTCTCCCCTCATCAGTGACAAGCCTTCCGGCTTCCCCAAGCCAGATACGGTGAACTGAAGGGAGGGGGAGACCCCTTGTAGTTTCGTTTTAGGTTTAAAAAATGGGTTTTTTCGTTTCGTATTTCCTAGATCTAGGGCAGATGGAGGCTTTTCCTCTGAATCCAACCTTGGATTCGTGTCGAGGGTGACATGGGGGTTATTTTGGCAGGTTTATTGAGACTCGCCGGTGCCGGTTAGCGGCGGCCGGCGGCGGAGAATACAGCGGCCGGCCGCCGGATTCTGGGTTTCATGGGATCGGTTTGAGAGAAAATGAGAGAGAGGGTTTGAGTTATAAAACTGAAAATGAAAGAAATGAAGGAAAAATTGGTTTCGACCTAAAAATAGGGTTTATATAGTTATTATTATTTCGTTAAATGGGTAAATTACATACTAAATCCCCCCGCGTTTCCAATATTTTCACTTTTGTCTTGCCGCATGGTATATTTACAACTCTGGTCCCTCTTGTATTTCAAAATCTAGCAATCCAGCCCCTAAATTACACCGAATCAGTTTTCAAATGGTAAAATTACGCCTTTAACCATCCCGCGTTTTTGAACTTTTCATTTTGGGTCTGCCCCTTGGTCCAATTACAGTTTTGATCCTTTTAGGTTCCGTTTACTTCGCATTTTCGTCCTTAAATTACATATTATTGTTCTTTAATTTCTGCCACTGCCTTTTATTTTTTTTATTTCAGTCATGTTTCCATGTAAATATTCATGTTCGTATTATAATCGTATATGTTAATGTAGTCTTTTGTCTTATTTTATATCCCTCGTATATGCCTCGTATTTTTATGTTTACATGTATATGTGTATTAAGCTTATGATAGTTATGTATCTTTTTTATCCGGTTATTCGTATTAAGTATGTTATGTTCTAGTCGGTTCGTACACAGCATGTTTTATATTTTTATATGTGTATGTTCTCTTGGCTTTTTTAGGTTATATGTTAGTGTATTTTCTTTTTTGTATGATATATTGTCCCATATATGTTGAAATATGTTTTATTACTAGTATGTATGTCTTTTTGAAATATATGTTCGTCTATATATGTATTTATTCCTACCTTATTATTGTGGCATGTTAAGTTTGCTTTTATATAATATTAAGTTTGGTATGTACATGTGTGTTTTAATTACATATTTCATTTATGTTAGATTAGTATTCTGTTATGTGAACATTTACTGTCTTTAAATTATCTTCCATGCTTTATATTTTTGCCACTAAGATTGCATATCGAGATATAAATTGTTAATGCGGTGCCCTTTTATCCGAGCGTAAACGGGGCCAGTATTAGGCGTACTGATAGTGGTTGGACGTTTATTCTCGGATAACGGGGCCCTTAAAATTTATTCGCAATTATGACCGAATTTTAAAATAATCGTCACTTTAATTCGGAAAATCCAATATTAATAAAGCGGTAATTATTAAAGTACCAATTTTGGGCGGTGTGGGGGTGCTAATCCTTCCCCATCCGTAACTGACTCCCGAACCCAATATCTTTTGAATCTCTGGTTTTATGGTGTCCGGCCTACCTAAGTGGCCGGTGGCGACTCCATTTTTTTAAAATGCGGTTTTTTTAAAAAAAACACACGGAATAAATATTTTATATCAAAAAATCACAAACACCTCTCAACACCTTCGAAAAATCCTCATTTTTTTAGCGATAAGAAAAAGACCATCGCTATAGTGGTGTACAGAGGAATCCGTGTATCCACTTCTTACCATGTCCAAGGATGTAATGTGTGATTATGATATGTATTTTGTATATGGAAATGTGTTGCTTGAATTAAGCATGAGATACGAGTATGATTGTGTACCAAATATGTCATTCAAGAATATCATTATGATGTTCTTATCACTCGTTAATATATTTGCATCTGTTATAACTACCTCACTAGGCTATGTAAGCCTAACATTTGTGTGTCTCGTGCATTGCAGGATCTTAAAGAAATTCGGCCTTCGATCGTGTGTTGCGGTTGCAAGACACTCCTACAAATCATATGTATGCTTATCTTTTGTCTTGAACTCCTAGTAAGGTGTCATATGATCTAAACATGTCATGTATGTGGCTTTTGAAGTGTGTGTAATAGCCTAAAGGTGACCAAATGTTTAATGGTTAGTATGGCATGTTTGCAAATAGGTTAAACTAGTAAAATGAGCCTAAAAGCGCAAAAGGGTAAAAACTAGGTAAACAGATTCGAAACGCTCAAAAATTTTGTATATTATTAAAAATATGGATATTAGACTTACTCGTAAAATTTGGTAAGTTTTGGACAACAAATGATAGGTTAATTCGAATAAAAACTAGCAAAATTTTGTCATTACAAGGCAGGCGTATCGGTACGGATGATGGCGTATCGATAAGGCAATTGCCAAGGCAATTGCCATGTTTCTACACAAACACATCTTTACCAGATTCGGTGCCCCCAGAGCCATCATTCATGATGAAGGTACTCATTTTAAATGTCATTTAATCACTAAAGCTCTGTACATGTACGAAATCTAGCAAAGAATTGCCACTACCTACCATCCTCAAAAGGATAGCCATGCAAAAATTTCAAACAATGAGATTAAGAACATCTTGGAGAAGATTGTGAACCCAATGAGGAAAGACTGGTCCTTGAGGCTAGATGATTCCTTATGGGCATACAGAACAGCTTTTAAAACTCTATGAGGAACTTCCCCATACAAGCTTGTATTTGGGAAGTCATGTTATTTTGCCAGTGGTATTAGGGCATCGAGCTTATTAGGCAGTCAAGCAATTGAACATGGCATGAAGGGCTATAGGTAAGAAATGTTTGTTAGACTTAAATGAATTGGAGGAGTTCAGAGCACAAGCCTATGAAAATGTCAAATTGTATAAAGAAAGAACGAAGAGGTGGCATGACAACAGAGTTTTACCAAGTTAGTTTGAAGTTGGGCAAAAAGTTATGTTGTTCAATTCAAGGCTTAAGCTATTTCTAGAAAAACTCAAATTCAGATGGTCATGACCATTTGAGATTGTCAAGACCTATGCTCATGGAGTAGTAGATATCAAAGACTAGAACATGGGGAAAACGTTCAAGGTTAATGGGTTAATGGCATGTTTAGTTTATTGGGTTAACGGTAAAAAAGTTCTGTTATTCAATTCAAGGTTTAACCTCCCCTATTATTTTTATCTATATTTTGCTCGCGCCGTCACCTTCATAAACTCCTAAACCCATCATCATCCCATTCCCCCATACACGCATAACTGCCACAACCATTATTACCTCCACTAACCTCACCATTAAACCATCTCAATCGTTTCTCCTTCCTCTTACTTAACCCCTATTTTCCCTTAAGCAAAATCTTTACTCTCTTTTCATTCTCTCGTACGGTAAGATAATCAAGAACCAAACTTGCTTTCCAAATTTCTTTTCCAATCATCATCTTCTTTTCTCAATCTTTTGCGATGACATCTTTATCAGCACCTCTCCAAATCTTTTTCACTGACGAGATCAAGAAGAAGTATGAAGAGAATTATACAGCCAGAACTTTCTGCTACGAGAAAGGTTTTAAGTTCAAGAATGAACCCAACTTTGGTTATTCACCGGAGGTGAAGGAAATCTACAAGAAGCATCATTGGGAGATATTTTCCCAGCAACCAAGGGAGGTCCACTCCACCATTGCTTGCGAATTTTACGCTTGCCTCATAACCAAGGGCTTGACTTTTCTATTTTGCAAGGTATGTGTGTTCAATTTGATGAAGGATATGTTAATGGCATGTTTAGTTTAGATGGTGCAGGAGAAGAGCATTCAACATTCATCAAATCCATGGATGTTGCTAAGAGACAGTTACTACTAAAAAACTTGTGCCAGACTGGCAAAAATGGAATGTTTATCCAAAGGTCACAAAATGTAAAACAACTGGCATTGAAACCATAGCCGAGGGGATGGAACCACATCTTGAAAGCTAATCTCATGCTGATCACACATAATGAGACTATTTCAGAAGATATTATGGCTTTGTTGCACTCAATCATGATGGGAAGGAAAATCAAAGTGGATCGTCTAATTGTGGATGAGACCTAAAAATGTGCCGGTAAGGGTATTAGTAGTTTGGTTTTTCTTTCACTAATTTCTACAATTTGTAAGCAACATAAGGTACCACAACTCGATTTGGACAGTGACTAGAAAAGCACGGGAACTATCACTCTTATCTTGTGGCAGCAATTGATTGCCAGAGAGGCCAAGGGAAAGGCTACTGAGCTAATGTCTACTGCCAAACGCCAAAGGTAGAACCTGTCACACCGATTCTAGTTAATGCATTGGCATTACTTTTCCAGATTTATCAACAACAAGAACTCATTCTCCAGAAACTAGAGAAGACCGATGAGCAAAATTTGGTGCTCTAGCAATATACTGGAACCAGGGACCAATCCCTAAAGAGGAATCTTGAGGGCATCACAACCATTCCTAGATTTCCTACCCTAGCTTAATGTACCCAAAGGAATGTCAGCCATCCCCCAGTATGTTCACACCCTGACCCAGCAATCAGATGCCACTATCCTTGTTTCTCATGCCCAAGTTGAATTTGTCGCAACCGAGACTACACCAGAGTTTGATGATGATGTGCCTGCCAAGAACGATTTGCATCAATTGCACCTACTTCTTCTGCCGCTCTCGTTGTAACCCCATCAACCCGGCCTAGGCGCCCGACCGAATCGAGTGAGCTATATTGGGTTTGCCGAAACAAACCTAGAATAATTAATTAAACTTAGGTTCATTTTTTTCATTTTATCTTGTCTAGATGCAACATTATGTCCTATGGTGTGCATGCTGGCAGCGGGAGAAGACTCAATGAAATCAGGCATTGATTTGACATCCAATTGCGCATATTATCAATTTTAGGGACCAAATTGCAAATCTTGAAAGCTACAAGGACTTAGCTAAAATTTAAGTTACCAATCCTCAATTAGTCACGTTACATGCTTGCTTGCCAAAATATAGCTCAAAACAATCATTTAAGATCATACAATTGCAATCACAAACATTGGGGACCAAAATGAAAGAATCAGAAACCTCAAGAATTACTTTAACAAAAATAATAGTAGCTGGTACCGGTACCGGTACACGGGCACCAATACCGAACGGGTCTTCATTATACAAGGTCGTACCAGTACATGAGCAAGGCTTATCTATACGCTCTAACCTGTAATGCCTACTTTTGTGGGTTTTTCATACAATCATGGATTCAAACATGCTTAAACAACCCATAAACATGTATACCACTAAACTAGAGATCAAACCATTCTATAATATCAAAGATACATGATCAAATCATAGCAACACACTTCAATCACAAGTCTAGAGGCATGCTTCCTAAATATCATTCCATCCAACACACGAATCGTAAATCTACATCAAGACAACCATATAAAGTCTCATACAACTCCACAACTACAATATAAACTTGCACAAATCGGGAGTTAAGCAAACAACCCTCCCAAACAACAATGAACCCCATTGCCTTTAATTCTCTACATTGATGGACAAAGAGAGCGTATGCACACTAGGCTTAGTGAGGAGTGCTGAAAATAAAACACCATCAATGCATTAAAAACCAGTTTTCAACTCACAATGAGTTCATCATTTAAAACATCTTTCCAAAACATCATGCCTTACAAACCATGCACTTAACATTTCCAAAACATGCATATTAAAACATATGCAACATGTATCATGGATCAACAGCAAAATCTCCATTTTCAACCCCTCAATTTAAGTTTTCTCATGCATAACCCATATGAAAGGCTTAAAGAGTAAACATGTATAAACCAACATTATACATCATAATCCATCAACATGATACATTATCAATTATATTGGCTTTCAAGTGATCATAAACCAAGTTCCACTTTACACAAATATTACATTGGATACATGAATTCAACAAGTGTCCTCTCAACACTTCACACAATCTCAACCAGAATTAAGGTACGATCACAATCAGGTACCATCACAATCCAATCATTGGTTAGATGTATAATCCACTAATGGGAGTTTTTGGTACTGTTGCGCGTAATAAGTGCTACGCAATTGTGCAAGTATACACGTCGCAAGTTATAGTATAAAAGATATCGTCTCCACAGGGATTGGTGCCACTTCAAGAATCTAGTCTCTTGCACTGTAAAAAGTAAAAACACAAGTAAAGGATTATCGAAGTTTAACTAATTACTAATCTAGAAAGCAATAAAATAAAATAAAAGATGAATTCAATTGAGAGAGATAGGCTAGGTTATCGTGAGTTGAGGTGATAGCCGATTGGATTGTCTTGGTAAAAGAGTGCATGGGCAACTCAGTTGCCGTGGCGACTTGCACAACGGGGTTGCTTTGGCAACTAATTGATGGTTGCTTGGGCGACTAGTTGGGCAACTACTTGGGCGACTGGGTAGCAACTTCAAGGTTCGGCGGAGCATTCTTCAATGGTTTCTTCTTATCCCTAAGTCGAAACTCTAGCTACTTGTGCATGCCTTGATAATACATCCCTGCGTGAATCAAGGGTGAACAACAACCAATCTTGCGCTCCTCTTAGCCGTTGAAATCCTTAACTTATTCCTAAGCCGGATTAATCTTCACCATCATTGGATTGCATAAAGATCATATTCATTCGTTTCTTGAATCTAACTCTCCCGATATTAGATAAATGGATGAAATCACGAGATCCTCTCCCAATTCACTCGCAAGCAATAATAGGAACCAAGAATGAATAAACCTTGAAATAGAAAAGTGCAAACTCTTATTACCTAAACAAAAACCAATAGTTTCTCACAACCACAAAACACAATAACCATAGCCAAGTAAATTTAGTTCATGGCTAGGTTACAAAGAAACACAAGATAATTAATCCCTAGCATGAACCCAATCGAACAAAGATGAAGGAAGAGGCTTGTCGAAATCCTCCTTGCCCTTGATGCTTGTCGAAAATTCTCTCCTCTTGCCCTACTTGGACTTGCCGAAATTTCCCTCTTGCTCTCTCTATCCATCTTGTCGAAATCTCCTTGGTATTTATAGGGCTAGGCCAAAGTCCTTCTTTGAGGAGGAGTTTGAGTTGGAATTAAATTATCTTTAAAGAATATAATTCTTTATTATAATTTTATTCCTATTAGAACTTCTCCTATCCTCTTGGAATTTAATTCTTCTTTAATCTCTGCATGGCAATCAAATTCCTTTGGGCTTGGGCCTTGCTCCATGTCATCTTGGGCTTGTAAAGTCATGAATTTCGACATCCATATTGCTTTTGGTCTTTGTCGACAAATGCCATGGCAACTGGCTCTGCGTCTCCTTCATGCACCGCCACGGCAACTAGCTCGGCATATCCTTCATGCATTGCCCGGCAACTAGCTCGGCATTGCTTTGGCAAGTGATCCTGCACATACACACAAAAACACACCAAAGCAGCATCTATTTCCACAAAAATCACCAAGTTATGTAATCAAGCTCAACGATTGAAGGAAACATGGATTAATGCATGAATGGCTAACTATGCAACTAATATGAGCCTAAGTCTAACAATAATATGAGTAAAAAGGGTAAGAAAAATAGTACTTTTGAACACTTATCACACCCCAAACTCGAACTATTGCTTGTCCTCAAGCAATGCAAACTCATAATTTACCGCCAAGACTTCAAATTTTCACAAACTTAGCTTTGAACTTGATTTTCAATTCTCAACCAGGGCACAAAGTATGATTGGCTTTTTATTTTTGAAAAATCGATGAATTACTCGGAATCAAACTATAATGCTTGTGAGTGTGTGCAAGTTGATTTTTCGGATTCTATGCAAACAATAGGTTTTCAAATTACTTGATGGGTTCTTTTTAACATGTTTTAACTAGAGCCAATTTCGGGCACCTCTAGTGTTTTATTTTTAGTTTTCTTAAGTTAATTTAATCGACTAGAGCGGTTTGGGCACCTCTAGTTAACCGAAAAAATTTTAACGCCTCCTAGAGCCAGTTTCGGGCACCTCTAGTGATCAATTTTTAGCACATGCTAGAGCCAATTTGGGCACCTCTAGCATTCATCCAATTTTTATTCTAATCCCCCAATTAGTTAATTATCAACCTAAGTTTACTAGAACTCCTTAAATCAATCAAACCACAACAGTGTTTCATCAAATTTAGCATCATAGTAAAATTCTAAGTTTTTCATGGTTATCCTAGAATAAAAATTCTATCAATTAAGTGCATTGGTAAAGTCATCATTGAATATTCATCAAATCTAAGCAATTCTTGTTCCAATTAAAGGCATGGCAAGCAATTTATGTATCCTAAATGTAATGCTTAAGATTAATGTAACTAAACATGGTAATTACTAATAACAATCCCCCCCCAAACTCGAGTGAGGCATTGTCCTCAATGCATGCATAAAAATAACGAAAAATAAAAATAAAATGCATACGAGGACTTACTCCGAGAGTTCGTCATAGTAGATGATTAGTTTCCTTCTAGTTGGCGTCTTGATTTTCTTGCTTGAACGTGATGGTTGTTTTCTTGTTGCCGGTGGTGTCTTTAGCTTTGGTTGCCGTGGCATCTTCAGGGTTGGTTGCCGTGGCATCAGCTTGTGCATGCATGAAGTAAGTTGTCGCGGCATCTTCTTCATTGGTTGCCGGGGCAATGATCTTGGCAGTAAATTTCCTTAGCATAGTAGTTGTGAGTCTTGTTGTGAAAAAGAAAATAAAGAAAACCTGAAAACTAAAGATAATGAAGAAAAAATAAAATATCTCCTAAAATTAAAAATAAAAATAAAAGAAAAGAAAAAAGGAAATCTTGAGAGGAGAGCATGCTCATGCATCTCCTAAGTTGACCACTTCCTTGTTACGTTCCACATGGGCACCATTGTAGTGCTTCAATCTTTGTCCATTAACTTTGAATTCATGGTTGTCAGAGATGGACTTGATTATCACAGCACCATGGGAGAATGGTTTGACGACTTCAAATGGTCCCGACCATCTTGATTTCAGCTTTCCCGGGAAAAGTTTTAGCCGAGAATTGAATAGGAGAACTAGTTTGCCTGGCGTGAATTGCCGTGGCAATAGTTTCTTGTCATGCCATCGCTTTGTTTTCTCCTTGTATATTCGTGCATTGTTATAGGCGAGTGCACGAAATTCTTCTATCTCATTGAGATCCATCAAGCGCTTTTTGTCCGCACTTTCCCAATCCATATTCACGGTCTTGATTGCCCAAGACGCCTTGTGCTCGATTTCCACCGGTAGATGACATGTTTTACCATAGACAAGCCGGAAGGGGACATACCTAATGGTGTTTTGAATGCAGTGCGATATGCCCAAAGTCGTCATCTAGTCTTAATGACCAATCCTTCCTTGAGGATTTACAACTTTCTCGAGTATTCCCTTCAACTCCCGGTTGGAAATTTTCGCTTGCCCGTTGGTTTGTGGGTGATATGCCGTGGCGATCTTGTGTGATATGCAAGCGTTGCAACATCTTGGCAATTAGTCTGTTGTCAAAATGCTTGCCCCGTCGCTGATAATTGCTCTCGGCATCCCAAACCGTGTAAATATGTTTTTCTGCAGGAATCGTTGCACGGTCTTGGAATCGTCGGTGGGAACTGCAGCTGCCTCTACCCATTTAGAAACATAGTCGACGGCGAGTAAGATGTAGAGGTTGCCGAATGAAGATGGGAAAGGTCCCATAAAATCGATCCCCATACATCGAACAGTTCCACCTCGATGATGTTTCGAGTGGCATCTCATGTCGCCTAGAGATATTGCCCTTCTTCCGCAACGATCACATTGCTTGTAAAAGTCTTGGGCATCTTTGTACAATGTTGGCCAATACAACCCGGATTGCAAGACTTTGGTCATGATACGAGTTCCTCCAAAATGTCCTCCATAGGGTGAAGAATGGCATTGTCGGAGTACATTCATTGCTCTTCTTGTGGACACATCGGCGTATAACCTGATCCGCACATTGTTTAAACAAAAGAGGCTCGTCCCAAAAGTAATGCTTAGCATTATGGCGGAACCGCTTCTTCCCTTGGTGAGTAATGCCATACGGAAAATACCACAAACAAGGAAGTTAACTAAATCTGCGTACCAAGGTATTGCGGGGCATGTGTGGCCGAGTGTGTCGCTCCCAAAATTGCTGAGGCGTGCTCGTCAAAGTCTGCTGCGGCGTCAAGAGTTGCCGAGGCGTGTGCTTCCATGGTTTCCGAGGCGTCATGGGCTGCCGAGGCGTCAAGGGTTTCCGAGGCGATTAGAATTTGTTCATCCGGGAATGCATCACATATCTCTAGATCCGTCCTCCTCCCTATTGCGTTCCAAACGTGATAAGTGATCGCCACTTGATTTTCTGTTCCTTTCTGTCCTTAATTTCAATATCAAATTCTTGTAAAAGTAATATCCAACGAATCAAACGAGGTTTAGCATCCTTTTTAGCAAATAAGTATTTGATTGCGAATGGTCCGTATGAACAATTACCTTTGTACCAATTAAATAGGATCGAACTTGTCAAATGCGAAAACTACAGCTAGTAACTCTTTCTCCGTTGTTGTGTAATTCACTTGAGCATCGTTAAGAGTTTTACTAGCGTAGTATATCACATGGAATGTCTTACTGTGCGTTGGCCTAGGATCGCTCTCTACCGCGAAATCACTTGCATCACACATGAGCTCAAAAGGTAGCGTCAAACTGTGGAACAACAATGGGTGCCGAGGCAAGCTTTTTCTTTAGGGTTTCAAATGCTTGAGTGCAAGAATCATCAAAATCGAAGACTTTATCCTGTTCAAGCAGATTACACAAAGGTTTAGTGATTTTAGAAAAGTTATGAATGAACCTCATGTAAAAACCTGCATGTCCGAGAAAACTTCGAATTCTTTTAACCGAATTTGGTGGGGGTAATCTCTCGATCACGTCCACCTTGGCTTTGTCTACTTCAATTCCCTTGGATGAAATCTTATGGCCGAGCACTATTCCTTCATCTACCATAAAGTGGCATTTCTCCCAATTGAGGACTAAATCCGTTTCTTCGCATCTTGCCAACACCCTCTCTAAATTGCCGAGACATCCGTCAAGTCATTACAAAAACCGAAAAATCATCCATGAAGATCTCAAGGAAGTCTTCGACCATGTCTCGAAAAGAGCGCCATCATGCATCTTTGGAAGGTTGCCTTCGGGCGTTACACAATCCGAACGGCATCCTTCGGAAGGCATAAGTACCGTAGGGGCATGTGAAGGTTGTCTTTTCTTGATCTTCGGTGCTATGGCAATCTGATTGTAACCTGAATAACCATCAAGAAAACAAGAAAAGGGTTTTACCGCAAGACGGTCAAGCATTTGATCAATAAAGGGTAATGGGAAGTGATCTTTCCTAGTGGCTTTGTTTAGCTTTCGATAGTCCATACAAACCCTCCAACGGTCACAGTCCTGGTTGGGATAAGTTCATTATTTTCATTACTCACCACTGTTATACTCCCTTTTTCGGCACACATTGTACCGGACTTACCCACGTACTATCGGAGATAGGGTATATAATGCCGGCGTCAAGCCACTTGATGATTTCTTTCATTACAACCCCTTTCATGGCATGATTCAGTCTCCTCCGGGCCTCAATTGAAGGTTTGTGATCATCTTCCAACAAGATCTTGTGCATGCACACGCGGGCTAATTCCCTTCAAGTCGGCAATTGTCCACCCTATTGCCTTTTTATGTAGTTTCAACATGTTGATCAGCTTCTTTTTTCCCGCTCAGGCTGTAACTTAGAAGAAATAATTACGGGTAATGTATTATCGATCCCTAAGTATACATATTTTAGTTGATCCGCAATTGTTTCAACTCAAGAATTGGTGGATTTTCGATAGAGGGTTTTTCGATCTTACCTTCCTTACTTGAGTAGTCCAGTGGTTCAAAGTATGTACTGGTCGATTTACTAGCCAATTTACCTCTTCTGGTTGTTCCTCATCGACCGGCTCTTCATTCTCCTCGGGTTCCTCTTGATCAGCAATGTAGTTGCCGAGGCAACTAAATTCCTCATCAGTTAAACTCGTCGTGGCATGAAGTAGTTGGCATTCTTTCGGATCATCGGCATGCCTTAGCGTTTGGAACACATTTAGTTTTACCTGCTGGTCATTCACCCTCATTGTGAGTTCTCCTTTTCAACGTCGATCAAGGTTCTCTCCCGCCGCTAGGAATGGTCTCCCGAGAATGATAGGTGCATGCTCATCCGCTTCACAATCCAAAACAATAAAGTCAGCGGGAAAAATGAATTTATCAACTTTTACCAAGTATGTCCTCGATTTTTCCCCCTCGGATGCACATAGGATCTGCTCGGCTAGCTGCAAGCATAACTGTTGTAGGTCTTGCCTTCCCGATTCCTAGTTTCGAAAACCGATTTAGGCATCAAGTTTATGCTAGCCCCTAGGTCGTATAGTGCTTTCCCGACATAGTGATTTCCAATAGAACAGGTATTGTGAAACTTCCGGGATCCTTCAACTTGGGCGGCATGCGACAGCAACATTGCCATGCATCCCCTCTGTCATGGCAATCTGTTTCAAACTCTCCTAGCCTTGTTCTCTTGGACACAATGTCTTTAAGAAACTTGGCATAGTTTGGCATTTGTTCAATTGCTTCCACCAATGGCAAGTTGATGTGGACTTGCTTTAAGATATCAAGAAACTTCTTGAATTGGTATTCTTGCTTTTGTCGCTTCAATCTTTGTGGGAATGGTGGTGGAAGTCGGATATCTTCTATCCTTTCATTGGTTTGAAACCTGATTGACGGCATTACAGGGACATCTGGAGTTGCCGATGCGTTACCAACTGGGGTTGCCGAGGCGTGCTTATCGCAAGTTGCCGAGGCGTCATGGGCTGCCGAGGTATGCTTATTGCCGGTTGCCGCAGCAATTCTTGGTTCAGCATCTGAGACTTGGCCGCTAGGTTCGTCTTGCTCTTTTTGTGGAGTTTTGTTTGACGAGCGGGTTTGAACCTCTCTAAGTTGTTGGCCACTTCTGGTGGTGATTGCCTTACATTGCTCATGGCCAGTTCCTCTTGCGACTTCAGTATCGCTAGGTAAACCTCCTTGTGGTCTAGTGTTCAGATTTTGAGCAAATTGTCCGACTTGATTTTCCAATGATTTGATTGCCGCCTCTTGGTTTTGCAATCTCATCTCGGTCTGTTAATAAAAGCATCAGTTCTTTTTATGAAATTACTATTCTCACCATATAAGATTCAGTTTTCATCATAAAAGCATTTAGAGAATTTTCCAAAGAACTAGATGTTGTCGGTTGTTGCTTTGCGGCATCATTGTCGTGGCATATTCGGGCTGGAATCCCGATGCTTGTGCATTACGATTGTTCGGTTTAGAGCATTGTTGGGATTACTCCATGAAAAATTCGGGTGCTTCTTCCAAGCTGGATTGTATGTATTTGACATCATGTTGTTGCCCGATTGTAATTCCCCACATAGAAGCTGGATTCGGATTCTCGCATACATTCGGAAGAATTATGGTTATCACCACATAACTCACAAAAAGAATCCATTACCTTGACTTCATGTGTGTTGTTTTGTTTTTGCATGTTCGGACCATCTTGGTTAAAGCGCCAATTGTGCCGAAATTGAATCGATGATCCTAGTTCATGTATTGTGGCTTGCGCGCCTAACTCCTCCTCTTCTAGTAGATGGGAATTGATAGTCATTCTTGGCCAGCCTGTTTAAAATTTGCATTGCTTCCTCCGCGACTTATCTAAGAGTATGCCGTTTGCCGAGGCGTCTAGCATCATCCTTGTTGGTGTATTCACGGCGTTGTAAAACATTGTCACTTGAGTCCACACCGAATCCGTGTAGAGGACATTTGTGTAGAAGTTCTCTATATCGTTCCCAAGCCCTCGTACATGGATTCATCATCCGCCTGCCGAAAAAAGAAGTAATGTCGTTACGGCTTATCGTTAAATTTGTAGGATTAAATCTAGCAAGGAAATCACGACAAAGATCAGTCCAAGATGCTATGGATCCGCAGAATGCTATTTAGCCATGCTTTCGCCCTATCCCTCGGTGAATAGGGAATAATCTTAATCGTAAGACATCGGGGGTGACTCCGTGTATCTTGAACGAGTTGCAAATCTCGAGGAAAGATTTCAGATGTTGTCGTGCATCTTGATTCTTTGAGCCGCCAAATTGACCTATTGTGTTGATCATATTAAACATTACCGGTTTCAACTCAAAGTGGTCGGCTTCAATTTCGGGTGCGACAACTCCCGGGTTGAGTCCATCAAGATCTTCTTCAAGATAGTCTCGAATCGTTCGTTTCGTGCAAGAATCACTCCTCCCCGCTTTCGAACATCTTGATTAATATTGCGTCTTGATTTGCCATTGCTTCTCTTATCCTTCGTCTAAGTCTTTGTAAGGTTCGTTCGATTTCGGATCAAAGGGATATTCGGTGAAGTCGGTCTCGCCCACTGGTCATATACCAATGCAAAACCAAAGTTTGTTAGCCCTTTGAATTTTAAACAAGAAAAATAAAAAGAATGTGCAAGAAAATAAAAACAAAGTCGCTATTGCCAATCCCCGCAACGGGCGCAAAAAACTTGTTCTTGTGTAATAAGTGCTACGCAATTGTGCAAGTATACACGTCGCAAGTTATAGTATAAAAGATATCGTCTCCATTGAGGATTGGTGCCACTTCAAGAATCTAGTCTCTTGCCTTTGTAAAAAGTAAAAACACAAGTAAAGGATTATCAAGTTTAACTAATTACTAATCTAGAAAGCAATAAAATAAAATAAAAGATGAATTCAATTGAGAGAGATAGGCTAGGTTATCGTGAGTTGAGGTGTGATAGCCGATTGGATTGTCTTGGTAAAGAGTGCATGGGCAACTCGGTTGCCGTGGCGACTTGCACAAAGGGGTTGCTTTGGCAACTAATTGATGGTTGCTTGGGCGACTAGTTGGGCAACTACTTGGGCGATCGGGCAGCAACTTCAAGGTTCGGCGGAGAGCGTTCTTCAATGGTTTCTTCTTATCCCTAAGTCGAAACTCTAGCTACTTGTGCATGCCTTGATAATACATCCTGCGTGAATCAAGGGTGAACAACAACCAATCTTGCGCTCCTCTTAGCCGTTGAAATCCTTAACTTATTCCTAAGCCGGATTAATCTTCACCATCATTGGATTGCATAAAGATCATATTCATTCGTTTCTTGAATCTAACTCTCCCGATATTAGATAAATGGATGAAATCACGAGATCCTCTCCCAATTCACTGCAAGCAATAATAGGAACCAAGAATGAATAAACCTTGAAATAGAAAAGTGCAAACTCTTATTACCTAAACAAAAACCAATAGTTTCTCACAACCACAAAACACAATAACCATAGCCAAGTAAATTTAGTTCATGGCTAGGTTACAAAGAAACACAAGATAATTAATCCCTAGCATGAACCCAATCGAACAAAGATGAAGGAAGAGGCTTGTCGAAATCCTCCTTGCCCTTGATGCTTGTCGAAAATTCTCTCCTCTTGCCCTACTTGGACTTGCCGAAATTTCCCTCTTGCTCTCTCTATCCATCTTGTCGAAATCTCCTTGGTATTTATAGGGCTAGGCCAAAGTCCTTCTTTGAGGAGGAGTTTGAGTTGGAATTAAATTATCTTTAAAGAATATAATTCTTTATTATAATTTTATTCCTATTAGAACTTCTCCTATCCTCTTGGAATTTAATTCTTCTTTAATCTCTGCATGGCAATCAAATTCCTTTGGGCTTGGGCCTTGCTCCATGTCATCTTGGGCTTGTAAAGTCATGAATTTCGACATCCATATTGCTTTTGGTCTTTGTCGACAAATGCCATGGCAACTGGCTCGGCGTCTCCTTCATGCACTGCCCTGGCAACTAGCTCGGCATATCCTTCATGCATTGCCCTGGCAACTAGCTCGGCATTGCTTTGGCAAGTGATCCTGCACATACACACAAAAACACACCAAAGCAGCATCTATTTCCACAAAAATCACCAAGTTATGTAATCAAGCTCAACGATTGAAGGAAACATGGATTAATGCATGAATGGCTAACTATGCAACTAATATGAGCCTAAGTCTAACAATAATATGAGTAAAAAGGGTAAGAAAAATAGTACTTTTGAACACTTATCAGGTACCATATAACTCCCCAAATGTTAGAGTACTTATGGTGGAGTATTTGGTACACATAAAACCCTCAACACCTGAGGTGACTTATTTATAGTGCACTATCAATCATGGCTGCCATATGGAAAAATCTCATGGTTGTTGAGCCAAAGGAAAATGGCAAGAGAAAGGTCAAAGCTGCCATGCCAAAGCTAAAACCTAAGGCAGAGCCAGGCAATGTTCCAGAGACCATGCCAACCAGTTCGTTGGTAGTGTTGTCCCAGGTTTAACATGGCTAGAAGATTATTCTCTAAAAGCTAGAGGCATCCGAGAAACTTAATGCTAAGATGAGGCGCTACACAAATGAGAGGGATGCTATTATTAGGGAGGTGCTTGAAAAATTATCCCCTGAAGTGGTGCCACTATTCCCAATTTTCCCTGCCAAGCCCTCGAGCAATGAAGATGACATGCCAGCCAGTCCAGCTATTCCAACGATGCCAGCCAGTTCAGTTAGTCCAGTTAAGCCAGCTAGTCCAGCCAGTCCAACCAGTTATGAATTCAATGCCAGAGTTCTTGTGTCTCCGGTGCAAGTTAAATCTGCCAGCACTGATATCTCATCTGAATCAGAGGAAATCCCGATTAAAACACCCAAAGTTAAGCCAGTTACACCGCTAGTTGAACCTTCCAAGAAAAAAGAGGAAGTTGGAGCCTCCACTATTGCAAAGCCACCCATGACTAGAATCAAGCGCAAAGCTCCCGATCGTGGAAGCTTTGTCAAAAGGAAGACCCGAGTCACACGGGAAGAAGTTACACGAGATGAGGTCTCCGAGGGGGAGTCCCCTTATACTTAAACTCATTTTCATTCCATTACATTGCATTCACATGATCATGCATTTTATTTTTCTATTTTAAATTTTTTATATATGTGTTGTTTCATGCATTGAGGACAATGCACATCTTGGGTTTGGGGTGTACAATTCCTTACATTTATGCCATGCCATGCATTCCATGTCTAATTTCTGCATTTTTGCTTGCCATTCCATATAGGTCATATAGTTAGTTGCATACCAAATTGTTAAAAAAAGAAAAAGGAAATTTTTCCTCAATTTAATTTTGAAGGATGGTAACATTTGTTAGGCAAGCTTTATTTGATCTAGGTTTATGTCCAATGAGGAAATTTAAATTTTAGTTGCCATGTCATGCCAACAGGATAGTATGCCATGATTGCTTGCCAATTAATCTCTAGTTTAAGGAATTTAATTTACACTTAACACGTGATATGTATCTAGTTCCCTAGCAAACTTAGACTATTTGAAACTATGCTCAGATTGAAAAAAATTGAAAAATGATGCCAAGGTAAAAGAAAATAAATAACGCAGCAATGTTCTGCCAAGGCAATAAAAATGAACTCTCCTCTACCTAGGGATAATAAGTTACTTAAGGCTTCATGGTTGCTCCCTCTTAGTTCTCAAGTCCAAAACCCTATGGTATGAATTGAAAAGAATTCCTAGTGATGTTTAGATTAAGGTGGAGATTCATGGTATGCTCCTTCTTATCACTCACGCTAAACAGTGTCACGAAGCAAGCTTAAATTAATGCCAACAAAACCCTCGACAAGAAAGAAAAAAATGATGAAAATAAAGATCTGAGTTTAGGTAGTAAAATTGGCTAAGGGAGTGAAAAGGATATTCGATGCATATTGCCAACACATCATGCGCTTTTCATGAACTTAGACTAGAGTTATATTGTTGCACTTGAATTACTACTTTCTTGGCATTATTGCACTAAGATACTGAGGACAGAAATAGAACCAACTTCTGCTTGCCAGCATCTATTGGCATTCCAACCAAAATTTTGTCGAGGTAACTCTTCCACAGTTTTCATTTTTCTTTATTTGAATTACTTGAGGACAAGCAATGAGTTAGGTTTGGGGTGGGTTACCTCTCCAAAAGTATTGTTTTTAATGCTAATTTTACACTACTCTTGCTTGTTTTTAGGTACATTTAGTTGCATTAGGTTGTTAGAATCATGCATTTACATAAGGAGTTTAGTATTCTGTCTATGCCAATGTCAACGGTTGTTTTGTGGCTATTTTTCAGGTTTGGCATAGGATTAGGTGCAGGAAAGCAACACAGTTAGGATGGCCAAAGGGAATGCCAAGTGTTGTTGGCATTGAAGGACCAGAGAGTGCCAAGCACTTGTTGGCAGAGAAGTGACTTTGATGCTATGCCAAGAGGTTGTTGAACCCCAAAAAATAGGATATGATCAGGCTCCTAAAAGATTGCAAATGGATCAACCTCCCAGAAAATAGCGGATAAGGTAATGCCAAGCTATGTTGGTAAAGACATGCCAAGGTTGGGTGCCAAGGCAACATCGGTATGATGACGTCAGCCATAGCTTGATAAGCTATCATATTGATCGGATAAGACTTTATCTCTTATCCTTGGAGCATTTGAAATTCAAATGAAGAAGTTATCATATTCCCTTCCCTTGCACGCCTATATAAACACCAATCGATCAAGCGTTGGGGGGTCGCGAGAGAGGAGATCGGGAAGACTTTGAGTGATCAGAGTGAGGTGTGGAGTGCTCGACGATTGACGGTCAGCTGCATTGAGGAAGGTTGGTTCAACCACTTGGCCGAGAGCCTGGATTTGAGGGCCTCATCGAGAGACCCCTCTCGCCTATTCTCTTTGGTTCAAGCTTTTTTTTTTTATTTTTATGATGATGTATTTGAAAACGGTTATGGTTTTTTTGGTTAAATCCCTCACCATGAACTAATTTCATAGTTGGTGGGGGTGTTTGGTTTAAACGTTGATTTTAGGCCTTAGTTTCTTTAATGGCAATTCTGTTTTGGCAAAAGATTTTCTATTTGTCATACTTGAATTTTTCCTAAATACTTTGCCAAGCGAGAGCTGGCACCGTTGGCCTATTGCTTCCCAATATCTTAACAGACTTGGGGTGGCAACAATTAAATTGTTGAATACTAGGGAGAGAAGCTTCGAGAGAAGTCATTCAAGTAGATGAAGTTACTTTGGAAGTGATATCTACCCCCTAGGAGTATAGATTGGTTCTTAATCAACTTGGTTCATTTAAAAACATTCAGTATAAAGATATAAGAGATTTTACATAATTGACTTAGGGCAATGACCATCGAGAGAGGCATTGCTAATGTTGAATCTACTCGGCAAACAATGCCAAGACAGTTTGCCAACAAAAGCTGGCATGAGCAGCATTAAACCAAGTATTCCCTGTCAACACTCATCATTCACTAGGAACACCTTCCTTCCAACATTTTACTTCATTTTTCTTTTCTTTTTATTAGTTCCAAAACAAACTTTCAAAACAAACATCTTTTCTTCCAAGGCATGTAACAATTAAACAATTGAATTCCAAGTCAATCTTTGTGGGATCGATACTCAGCTTAACTGTTGTATTACTTGTAGACTGTGATACTTGCACGTAAAAGACTTTTGGCATTGTTTTACTAATACATATATTTTGCTCCTTTTGCCAGCATTTGCTTTACACATCTTCTACAGAGTCTACACATACTAAACCGCTAAAAAAAGTTTTACCACAACATGCTTTTAACGAGATAATTTTGCCAATACATATGCTAGCATAGTTAGAATTTGTAGTAGTATGCCATGTCCGATGATGAAAATGAGAATCTTTAGTTAACATGAGCCAACAGATTAGTAATGTCAGGTTGCTTGGCAATTGATCTTTAGCCTGAGGAAATTTAGTCTCACTAAACACGTAGTACACATCTTTTTCCCAATACAAACTTGGGGTTCTTGAAGTTGAACTCAGGAAAAAAATAATAAAAGAAAAATGTCAAGGTAAATATAAAGAATAAGGCAACAATATTTTCCCAAATTGCAAGAAAATTTTATAACACTCTCCTGCCTTAGAGACAATAGGTAACTTGCGGCTTCGTGGTTTTCTCCCTCTTAGTTCTCAAGCCAACAGAGCTTTAGGGTATGAGTATAATGGGTAAACTAGTGATATAGTCAAGATTAACGTGAGAGTTCGTGGTTTGCTCTCTCTTACTTCTCACACCAAAAAACATTGTGACGTGAACCCAAAATTTAATGCCAGCAAAAAGAAACCCTTGGCAAATTAAAAAAAAATAAGTTTCGACACTAAAGATTTGCTAAGGAAGTTAAAGGATACTTGACACAAATTACCTGCACTTCATGCACACTTCATGACCCTAGTTTAGAGTTATATTGTTGCACTTAAATTTGTTGATCTATTGGCATTACTGCTCTGGGATATCTGAGGACAAAACTAGGGCAGATTCTACTTGCTAGCTTGTGTTATTAATCATAAAGATTTTGACGAGGTACTTTATTTTATTCTTATAATTTTTAGTAGTATTACTTGAGGACAAATAATGAGATAGGTTTGGGGGAGTGTTAACTCCTCAAAAGTACTACTTTTCATATATATTTTTTCATGATATTGCTTGAATTTCAATACATATTTGTGCATCTAGCTGGTAGATTCATGCATTTGCATCTAGGAGTTATGGAATGTTTCTTTTACCATAATAAAGGGGTATTTTCTTATTTTGGTGGCTGGTTAGGAGTAGTTGGCAAGAACAGGACATGAGCAGTAAGCCAAAGGAGTAGAAGAGAAATGACGAAAGAAAGTTAAAAATTGCAAGCTCGGTTGGCAAAAGAAAGATATTGATGCTTGATCGGTTAGGCGTTGGTCAAAGATCCAGTCAGCCCTAAACTTCAAAAAGATGATAAGAGGATAACGTGCCTATCCTGGTGCATAACAAACTTTCAAGATTCAAACCCAATCTAGGGTTTCCACGAGCGCCTACATAAAGGAAGCCCATAGATGAGCCAAGAGGCATTTGCATCTAGCTAGTAGATTCATGCATTTGCATCTAGGAGTTATGGAATGTTTCTTTTGCCATAATAAAGGGGTATTTTCTTGTTTTGGTGGCAAGTTAGGAGTACTTGGAAGGAACATGACAGGAGTAGTTGGCAGGAACAGGACAGGAGCAGTAAGCCAGAGGAGTAAAAGAGAAATGACGAGTGCCATTTGCAAAAAAAAGATGAAAATTGCAAGCTCGGTTGGCAAAAGAAGGATATTGATGTCTGATCAGTTAGCCGTTGGTCAAAGATCCAGTCAGCCCTAAAATTCAAAAAGAGGATAACGTGCCTATCCTGGTGCATAACAAAATTTCAAGATTCAAACCCAATCTAGGGTTTCCACGAGCGCCTACATAAAGGAAGCCCATAGATGAGCCCAGAGGTAGGGCTGTGGTGAAGAAAGAGGGTAGAATGTAAATTATGGTTTAACCAGGCTATGACCGAGAGCTCTGGATCTATTGAAGGGTTGCATCGATGGATCTCCTTTTTTCTCATTTCTCTTAGTTTAAATCTAATTTTTATGATGATGCTGATTACAAACGATGATTTGTTGATGGTTCCCTCAGCCATGAACTAATTCTTTTAAGTTGGCTAGGGATGTTTTTGCAATGAACGCTTGCTTTTTCAGTTTTTAATAATTGAATGCCTTGACATTTTTTTTCTATTCTGCTAGTACTTATTTTCCTATATTTTTTTCCATACAATAGTTGGCATTTTATGCCTATTATCTCTTAATATCTTAACAAACTTAGGAGATAATGATTAATTACCAGATATTAAGGAAAGAAACTTCGACAGAAGATGTTCAAGTAGGTGAGCTTACTTCAGGAATAAATCTACCCTTTAGGAGTAAAGATTAAAACTTTGCCAAGTTAATTGTTGAAAAACATCACTATAGACATATAAGAGTTAATCGTAATTAGCTTAGGGTATTGTCATCGATAGAGGCAATACTACTTAAAATTTGCTCGGTAATAAAATAAGGTTAGAAGTTATTAATTGCTGCCATCGCGAGTGTGAAATCCAAGCATCCCTTGCCAATGCTTAACCATCATCTTGATTCAATTATTTTCCAACCTACCTAAGTTTTTATTTTCCTTATTCATTCTCTTAATCAAAATCCGAAGTCCAATTCAACTCATTTATTCCCATTCAGAAGTAAAATATCGTGGCATTTAATTCTTGGACAATCTCTATGGATACGATACTCAGCTTACTGGTGTATTACTTGTTGACCATGTATACTTGCACGCAAAAAGACCTAAACTTGGCATTATTTTCTAGCACATTTACCTTAATTCATCATTTGTTTGCCAAGCGCCAGTCAGTCGACAAGTATAAACCCCTACGCATATGATATTGGATATCGATAAGCTTGGTTGGGTATTAGTACGTTGGTGGGTTTATCGGTACTCATTGGAGGGTATCGATACACTATGGGTAATCTACCCAGAAATTATGTTTTGAGTTCGAGGGACCTATAATTCGAGGACTAAGGCCCGATGGGTTAAAATGAATAGTAAAACTGAGAAACTGAGATTTAAGCCTTATATACGAGTATAATGAGTAATAAAATGGTGAAGCTTTGGATGACTTGTATGTAAATGAAATCGTAAAGATCCTTGGTAGATTGTGTGATGGTTCGTGCCAAGTAAGGGCACCTGGTTAGCTGATTCCTTTGATTATTGGGTTTCAGACACCAGTAAGAGAAAGAGTGTGTTGCAACACCATGGTTAAAGATTCTGAATGTATGGTCCTGATTCTTAGTGGAACTGGGCCCCATTCGATGATGTTCGATGAGAGATTTCCAGCTTGAGTGTATGATCCTAAGGCTTAGTGAGACTGGGCCTCACTCAGAGTGTATGATCGCGAGGATTAGTGGTATCGAGCCTCACTCCAGGTTTGTTTGGTATGATACTTATATTTGTTATTTTCGTTAGCTCAGTGTTCAAAATTGTTATTTTCGTTCTCTGTTAGTAGGTTGGCATGCAACGCTGGAGCACCACCAGAGTAAGAATACAGCATCGACTTGTTTCGAGTACAATACTTAGATTAATTGGGCTATGTATTCGTAGGACCCTATGGTTTTATTGTAACTCATATTTTGGGATTTTAACTTAAGTGTCGAATGCTTTTATCTATGTATTTCAAATAGAGCTCCTCATGTAACGTTTTAACTATTATTCTATTTTGAAATATTGAACTAAATGGGTTTTTATGAAATGGATGTAGTTTGGGCTAAACTAGGTTAGAAATTTTATGGTTATGGTTTGGGCTTGAGGCCCAAATGTGACATTCGGGCCGAGGGTCTTACAACACATCCAACTGTTAAAAAAATTATAAGACTATATGAGTTTTATTGTGTAAACCCACAAAATTTTACACTAATTTAAGATCATTGGTTGTGTGTAAATTAATGATTGAGATTAAATCATTGAATAGTAATCATTTGCCTATTTTCGGTGCCCCTTTCTATGCCCCACACTAAAAAAAACTAGATTTAGGGTTAAAGTTTAAGGTTAGGGTTTAGGGTTAGGATTTACGGAATTATGTGTATGATGTATTTTTAGGGTTTATGGCTTAGAATTTAGAATTTAGAATTTACAGTTAATGTTTAGAATTTATTTTTTAGTGTTAGGGCATAAAAAGTATCCTAAATTAATGTAAAACTTTATAAGTTTTACCTGATATATAAGAGAATCCTATCTTAGATTCTGATATATTAATAAATACTCCAACTCATCACCACTCTCTCTTTTTGTTTCTTAGACTCTCTCCAAAGTATATGGACAAAGAATCTTAGTACGTGGATTCACGGGCGGATGTGTTAAGTCTTCTGGGTGTGCAGTTGCATACTCCTTATTTGGAGGGAGTTTCTAAGTATGCTTAGTTTACAAAGGAGAAAAAAAAGCTTTTTTGCACACTCATTTACAAAAGAAATTTTAATATTAAACTTTAAAAGGTCGAGAGTAGATCCCACCATATGGGAAAACTCACTTGCACGTGACGTGGACCCCATAATTTCATGGTTGATTGCACATTTAATTATTGGATTATTATCTCATACAGAGACGATAGAATATTTTTATTTCTACGAACCTCTTAATTTTAAAGTTTAGGGTCTTAGTTTGGGTTTAGAGTTTAGGATTTTTATTGTATGTATTTAAATTTTAGGGTTTAGTGTTAGAATTTAGAGTTTAGGGTTTAGGGTAATATGGTTAAAGATTTAGATTTTAAATATAAACCCTAAATTTTAACCTTAAACCTAAAATTCTATCAACAAACCTTAAATTCAAAATTACTACACTGAAACCTCTAAACCCTAAATGAAATCCCTAAACCCTAAAACTAAGGCGTTCGTGTATACAAAATTTCTACGAACCCTTATGCATAGAATAATTATCATTAATTAATTCTTATGTTTTTGTCTACCACAATTGCTTTATTTTTTTATTTTTTGATAAAATTATATTTTTGACTTACGAGCCTTTTATGTTGGTTTTTATATTCATGAGAGTGTAAAGGTACCAGAATTTGCGGCAGAATTTAATTTAAAAGAGAGCTCAAACAAACTTTCGAGAGAGAAAACTGCGGAGAGAATTTGAAGCTCTTAACTAGTTTTGAAATTATTCGATCCGTTGTTAGATTGAGTTGAATTTTAGACAGCAATTAGAAGATTTAAACTTTTTTATTTTATACAGTCGGAATTTTCATCAGAACCTTGTAACAACGAGAACTTGAATTTTTCAACAGCTTCATTTTGTGGTGATGAGAATATTATCACTTATTTGTTAAAGATTACTTGTTATTAGCATTATTAGAATTTTTGGCTGCATACTATAGTTTTTTAGCTGAACATTTTATTATAGTGGAGCTTTTGATCAAAATCTAAAGTTTCATGGTTTTTACCTTTGATTTAAAAGGAGTTTTCACATAAAACTTTGTTGTCTTGATTTATATTCTTTTGTAATTGCATTAGTTGATTAGAGAATGTCGTGATTTGAACTTGCCACAATTACCGTTGGTTGTCTTTCGTTTTTCAGTTGTGAATCAGTTGTCATGACATTGTTCACCCATATTTTTGGACCTCCCATTTTAAAATTTCTGGATCCACCACTGCGTGGATTCATGGAGGGAGACAGATTAAATGTCTGAAGGGCTAGAGTCATTTGTATATATTTGTATACATATTTTTGTTTACATTTGATTGTTCAATTAAACTGAAACATTCTGGAGCTACAAAGATAGTTATTAAATTGTTAGCACGGCATAAAAACATTCCTCCTAGTGTAATTGTTAATACGAATAACATAAACTCTGCTATAGTCATTTGTACATTCAATGTACTCTACGGATAGAGGAATACATAGATTTGAACATAGTAAAATAAGAAAATTGATAGATTTCGGTGAAATTGTTCGTTTGAAAGTTTCCTAAAAAGCTAATCCTATGTTCTTCTTTCCATCGGAACAATATGGTCATTATGCTCATTACTAAAATATAACCAAGGTGTATCTGATCATTTATAAAAAAATCAATTACAGCTAGTTTTTTTATTTTAAAAAGACTTATATGTGTTGTGAATAAAATAACGAAGAGCAATAATAAGAACAAAGATATGAGAGAAAGAAGAAGATTTGTATTTATTCTCAATATTAAAGTGTGTAGAATGTCTTCATCTAATTATCTATTTATAGGCATAAGAAGTACATAATACATGAAACTATAATTAATGAAGATAAAGTAGATCAAATATCCTAGATAAAGTTCCTATCATGATAGACATCCACATAGATAAATATTCATAACATTACTCATTGGATGTGTATGAAGATAATGTGCCTCGTTAAAACCTTACTAAGATAAAAGTCCAGTGGGAAAAAAAGTCTTTAGTGAATGAAAAAGAGTACATACATCTTTGATACACATAACATGTTGCCTCATTAAAAATCTTGTCAGGGAAACCTATTGGGAAAAAACCTCGGTTAAGGGAAAAAGAATGCAATACATATTTACTTCCTCTCATGAAAACATCACATAAGATCTTTGAATCTTCATGACTCAATCTCTAATACTATTTTTCTGAAGATCGTGAGGGATGAAACTTTGAAGTAATATGTTTCATTTTGTAATCTTTGATGTATCCACCTTTTGATTGAGATATACATTTTTGCATTATCTCCATACAAGACAGTTTGTACCTTATCTTATGAAAGTAAATAACATATCTTCGGAATATGTTGGATCAATAGTTTTAGCCAAACACATTTTGGCTTGCCTCATGCATAACAATGATTTCTACATTATTTAAGGAGACATCGATTAATGTTTGAAGATCTAAAGGTAATGATCTTTGCAGCGTTTAGATGGTATTTCTGGACCAACTAATATATAGTGCTTCCAGACCAAGGATTCATTTATCTTTCTTTCGTATATAAATTTATTCACATCCAACAAACTTACAATCATTAGGGTACTAAATAGATATGCTTTATCTATATTGAATCTTCTTTAAGATTCTTTCAGCTTATGTCCATTCATAGACCAAAACACATATTTAAGTGTTCGATCTTTAGGTCGAGACAAAACCCTATCTCAAGATTCTTTTTCTCAAATACTTTCACTAAATTCTTTGAAATTTCTTCATGATTTTCCAATTTAAAGCTCTTCAAGAGTTCTAATGATATTCAAATTATCATAATAAATCTTGATCAAAACTCTTTTGTAAAATGAATAAGGAAATATGATCATTCTAATAATATTTCCTCAATAAGTACTCACTAAGGCAATTATACAAAATGCGCAAAAATATAAATATTTAATGGGACATGTCTAAATAAATTTCCTCGGAAATTTATAAATGCTTCTAGCATTTTAAATCATTCAAGGATAAATAGGGATCCACAAAATAATTAGACGCATATAAATTTTTTTATAACTTCCAAAGAAATTGCATCCACCATGAGGTAATTAGAAATTCTTCATAAATTATAATTCAAGTCATATTTATATCGCACGACTTATTTATTTGTACCACACTTGCATTACACCTTTAGGTGTTTGGACTACTGGTCCAAAAACTTCACTTTTGGAAGTTAAAAGCTTCTTTCTGTATTAGCTAATTATTTCAATCTCTATAGATTTTTCTATACAAGATCCTCGATTTTTTTTGTTTACTTCTATAGAGAATATTATATGTAAAATTATTGTTGACAATTTTTCTTTTCTAGTTCCATTCTTTCCTATATTAACATAACTTGTCGAGATCTCTTTTCAATATTTATTTCATGTACCTGAAACTCTTCTAGAGTTTTATTATTAGTTATGTCTTGGGTCTCTTCAGGAGCACCCACCTCTAAAATATAACCATCTCATTACTTCCCATTTATGAGAATTTTGATCACTGGAACCAGTTTCAACTATCATGCTTCAGGCATGATTTACATCTATTCACTCTAACATGTAATTCAAATTTAGAGCATTTTAGCTGGTATATGTGACTTGATTACTCTCACTAGATTAGTAAATATGTCTGGCAGTTGACATATAATAACATGAATTATCTTATGAACTTTTGGTTCACATACGATGATCTAGATAATGATAATTCATTTTTCTTTGTTATCTAGCTGATTATCTTCTCCCCTAATATTGAGAAAAATCATCTCAATATATATCCTCAACCCTTTTTATTTACCCATTTTGTGCGTTGTGGTGAAACAACTCAACTATATATCGCACATTCAAAAATTATAAAATGAAAAATGTATGACTTCTGACCAAAAACCAATCATAATAGATAGTTTATTATAACTTGTTGGCTTGATGCGTATAAGTGTTGCTATATGTGAAATATCATATGGATAATAAATGTTTTGTTCTCATAGTTTAGCTATTAAGTAGGAGGCATCCAATTAAAATTTTGCTAAACTATATTTTTCATAATCAATAGGCTTTGTAACAGTTATTTCAACTGATATAGCCTAAAATATAAACCCACTAGCTTTTGCAAGAAGAATAGTCTAATTGCATAATCTGAATCTTTTTCTAATCAATCTCACAAACTTCTGGTTGTAAGTTGATAAAAACAATGTAGATGCATCTACAAAAATCATGTAAAAAATTTCCGCATTTGTCGATAAATGGGCCCATATTTCATTCAGATATGCAAGACATACAGTCTCAACTTTAGTACAAGAACTTCAAGTTCTTTTGGTAAGTGAGATCTTAATCAATTCTTTTGAGAACAAGCAACACAATAACTTCAGGTTCTTTTAGTAAGTGGAATTCAATCAATTCTTTGAGAACAAGCACCACAATAACTTCAGGTTCTTTTAGTTTATGTGCATGTAAATTTCAAAAAATTTCGCATCATTATTGTTTAGGATGGTCTAACCGATCATGCCAACAATATATACATGCGTGATGTATATTTTTAAATTTGTAAACTTATGGTTTACCATAACATGTGATTCAATCTCACTCGTACATGTCTAGCACGAATTTTGAAATGCAGGTTTCTTTGAAACTTGTCCATAAAAATTGTTCCTTTGAATAAGAATATATTTAGCTCTTTCAGAGCTTTTAGTGAAAAATATTCTTTTGGTAACAATATATAGCTCTTCTAGAGCTTTCAATTGATTTTTCCGCTACTGGAACTTATGTCCACATTGGCTTATTTCGTCTGCCAAAATATTATTTTGAGAACTCTTATTGCTCTCTTAAAAAAATTTCATTTTTGGTGATGACGATATTATTACCTTTAGCAATAAGTATTATGATATTCACAATTATGCACCTTTCATAATGTGCTTTTTCTCAAGAATTTATTGTTCTTCCGGAGCATCAATGTTTTTAGTACTCAGAGATATAGTACTCATATTTTCCCCTACATTTAAATGAGAAAATATTTCTTATGCTTCTGCTAAGCATAAATCGTCACCATAGATTATATTTGATAAATAATCATGTTAAAAAATTCACAAAATAAATATATAAAAATATAAAACTTAAATAAGTATACTATAAAGTAAATGAGCATAAAATAAAATAAAATAAAAGATCAATATTTTTTAAGGTTGTGACAATATTTAGAAGATGATTCATTCTCTTCAATGTGTTATAAGGAAATCAACAATGTCTAACTGAGTTGGACAATATCATCTTCGTCATTTTCGCAAACAATTTTACTTCTATTTTCTTTCCTTTATCATTCAACAATTGTTGATTTTTTCAGCATACGACAAGTATGAGACCAATGGTTTGTAACATCATATTGGTAATAAAAGGATTTCGCTTTCTTAGAATGGCCTTTATCACTCTTGGTATCCTTCTTTTGGTGGGTATAAACATTCTTAAAATAACCATATTGTTCATGTCTATGTTCATGGTTTCAATCGTGACCACAACTACTAATGTGACCTTTATTATTTCCATTATATAATCTCATATTCACTTCAGGGAATAGAGTGGAGCCAGCGGGCCTTTAAAATCCTTTTTCAAGATATTGTGTCTGAGGGCAATATAATTTGCGTGAAAAGTTGAATATGTTTTTATTAACCTAACTTCATCATTGATACTCTGACCACATAACTTTAGTTGTGGAGTAATTTGGATCATATCGGAGTTACATCACTAACTAAATACTGATTTGTCATGTTCGCATTCACTTCAGGGAAGGGAATGTCTCTCATAAAAATGATTTTTTGCAACCTCAACTTTGGGAGAAGTCTATAGTCGAGTTTTTCAATGTAAAATAATTATTGCTTTCGTGTAAAATATAAACTTCATAATATCTTCTTGTAGAATCAAAATCACCATGATTTATCGTACTTTAAAAATGTAATTTAAAGAATAAACATAAAAATAGAGTTTACCGATATTGATTTTCCTCTCAAGGACAATGTAGACATAGCAAATGGACGAAGACATCTTCTCATAATCTTTTTACGTCATGTCTCTTTCCAAGCCATTAAAATTTATCATGTAAAACTCAAAGCACAGTTACAAATATCAACTCTCATTAATAGAATAAAATAAATTAATATTGATCTTTTTTTTGAATAGTCTAAAAATAATTACAATGTAGTATCTGTTCATAGATATTCTAAAACCCTTTGACAATGTGCATACACCATGTAGACAAAGAGATTTAAACCCATGTCTCCTAAAATAAACATCATCTACTTTTCCACTAGGACACTTGTTGGGTTCAAATTAATATTGATCTTGAGAAATTAATAATATAATCTTACGAATAAAAGTAAGAAAGAGCATATGATTTAAATATAATCTAACGAATAAAAGTAAGAAAGAGCATATGATTTAAATATAATCTTACATGCTTAATTATAAAATTGAGTACCTTGATAATTAAGACAAACTCTAAACATACTTCTGTATTTATGTCATAATAACCATTCTTTCAAAATTATGATCGTCATGTTGCTAAGCATGGCTTTTGCTTTCCTTCGTGGCAATCTTGAAAATATTTGAAGGGTGATTAGTTGTGGGAGGGTCCCGCTCGTGCACCTTATTTTGAGACACAAAGCTTGAGGCAACTCCGCTAATAACACGGTGCGGTTTAATTAGGCGAGGGGACAAATATTATGTTGGGTACCATGAGTTTTAGAAAATGAAGATAAAAAATAGATTTTGTGGAATTTCGATACAAACATAAGGAGAAAATTTGAGCTCGTGTTGATAACATGTTGTGAACAAAATAACGAATAACAAAACATAAATAAATAAGAGAAAAAAGGATATTTGTATTTATTTCCAATATTGAAGTGTGTACAATGTCTTCATCAAATCATCTATTTATATGCATAAGAAATACATAATACATGAAACTTTAATTAATGAAGATAATATTTCTACTGATAAAGTAAATCGAATCTCCTAGATAAAGTACTTATCATGATAGAAATCCACATAGATAAATATTCATAACAATATGAGAAATAAGAGCCTAAATTATACCCTTTTTCTAATATAGGTGCCTAATAATTTTTTTTTTTTGCTAAAATAGGTGCATAGCGATTATTTTTTGGATGAAATAGTGCCTAAAGTTTTATTATGTTAATGTTTTGGGGTACGCCATTAAAAATTTCATCACCCAAACAGAATTGGACATGTGTCTTTATTTTATTCTTTTTTTTAAAAATAAAAAAGAAAATAAGATTTAAAAATTCTCAAAATCACTAAAAAAGTCTTAAAACCCTAAAATCCCAAAATTGATGTCACTATCGCCACAGATAACCTCGTCAGACCCCACCACCACCATCATCGAAGGCCACCACTTATTCCTTCAACCACCCATCACCAGTAACTGACAAGAGGCGTGTCAATCAGACGTCGAACGATTGGAGCTTTTCACGTTCGTCGTTTGACGTCCGATTGACACGTCTCCGGTCAATTAACGGTGATGGGTGGTTGGGAGAATGGGCGATGGCCTCCTAGGATGACGGTGAAAGGGTACGTTAAGGCTATTAGCGGCTACAATGACGTTAATTTTGGGTTTAAGGTTTTGGTGTTTTAGATATTTTGGGACTATTTTGTAATTTTTGAAAAAATTGTGATATTGTTTAGTTATTTTCTTTTTTGTCTGTTTTTGAAGAAAAAAACCACGTATCAAACTATTATTGGGTGATGATTTTTTTACAAATCGACTTTAAAACATACCAAAATAAAATATTAGACACTTATTTTAGCCAAAGAAAATGTTGGACACTTATCTCATAAAAATGATATAGTTTGGACACCTATTTCTCATATAAGCCTTTCAAGAATGTATATATAGATTTATATATTAGTAGTGGATTAAGATTATTTGTGAAGTTAAAAAATTCATTGTCAATGTATCAAATAATACTTCAACTAATTATTAATGAGAAAATATACTATACACCGGCGATGAAAATTTTATTTTTCACAAGCGTCTAGCTTGGAGGGTTTTAGGTTAGCGATAGGGTTTTAGTGTTTGTAGTTAGGTTTTAAAGTTTGAGAATATATTTCATGGTTTAAAGTTTAGAGTTTAAGGTTTAAAAATTAAGAATTAAGATTTATAACCCTAAAAACATGACAGTTTTAGATGCACGCTTGTAAAAAAACTCCGCTAGCGATCCATCATATAATTACCCTCGTTAATAAATATATGTAACATTCAAATAAAATTATATGCAATATAAATAATTAACATTGAGACTGGAATTTTAACCGTGTACCATACAAGTCCCTAAAATAAATAATTGTAAATTAATTATAATAATGATGAACTTAATTTCCGATTTAATTTAACATTTACTGCACATTCAGAGCTCAACCACAATAATTTTCTTTTCTGTCTCTTTAAAATTTATAAATAAATAATTAAATAAGAGATGGCGAGTAGATTTGATTCAACAAGGATTTAAAGAGTAACTTAATCAGAAAAATTAAGAGGCTCAATTTATTGACTTTAAAACTATTAAGACTTTAAAAAAATGGGGGCATGGTCCCTCTGGCTCTCATTACCAATTTAGCAACGTCATTACGAGGATTAATTATTCAAAGTGTCTAAATTATTTTATTTTACTTTAAAACTATTACGAGGATTGTAAATTGTACTGTCAATAAATTTAGCAACCTCAAATTTGTTCTGAGACCCGAACCGATTTATCTAACTGAATATGAACTCGAATATGATAGTTTAAATTTAACTCGAATCCGATAAAAATCGAACCGAACTAAAATCAATATGAATTTTAGTTGAACTGAAAGCAGCCTAAACTGAAAGTAATCAAAACGAAAGCAACCCGAATTTAATTTGCTCAAATCTGATTTGAACATTAACCCGATTTTGCCCCATAATTGAGTCAAGATGAACAGATAATTAATTTTTATTTAATTTTTAATAATATGATAAATAGTAAATATATAATGTTTTATTCTCTTTTGTATTATATTACTTATTAGCAATCGCCTTTAATAAAATTTTACTTGTTTAAGATAATTTTTTATCTTTTAAAAGACTATATTCATGCCCGATTTGATAACTTATCGTTTTAAAAAAAAAATGATACGAAGGATTATAAAATATAGTTATTCTCTTTCCCGCCAAACAATTAAAATATACCTATATTTATTTTAATTCATAAATAAATAAATATGATAAATTTATTTTTTTATTAAATAATAGACCATTTCTAATTTCGTAAAATCAAATTTTAACGTCATAGAAATTATGCAAAATTTTATTTTGAAAAATAAAAAATAACCGGTTAAACTAATATATATTGATTTTGATATAGCAAAGGTTTTATATTCGAATCATTTTAAATAAATTTTTAAAGTACTAAAATATTTCACAAATTCTAAGTTAAAAAGAGCTAAGTGTTCAAATAACATATTTTAAAGATTAAATTTTATCCAAGTCATTTGAAACTATTCCAAAATGAATTTACAAGTTTAAGAGTACTCAAAATGTCGTTTTGGCATTTTGAGTACTGGTACGGCCTTATAGGCGTACTGGTACCAGTACGCCCTTTGTTAAAATTTTCCAGTGATCTATTTCACTACCAGCATGGCTTTAGTACCGCTACGGTATGTACCGTACCAATACGTCCAGTTCGAGTACCGGTACGCCATGATTAGACAACAACTATTTTTATTTTTGAACATGTACCGATACGGGTCTTCGAGTACCGATACTAACAGTTACCAAACTACATTTAATGCGGGAAAAACCCCTCTTAACGGCTATAATCAAGTCTCCAACAACCCAAACAGTTAGAAATCAATAAGAGTGTATAAAAGTAAGTCTCCAAAGCTTCTTTAACAATAAGACAACTATCCAAAAGCATTCAAGCACATTTAAAGTCTTTTAGAGCTTAAATTCATATCCTTCTTGTACGAACACTTGAGTGATTTCATTGTATTCATTTATATTGGGATGATTAATCAACTCGGTTTGGCCAAGACGAGTGAATTAGCAATTAAAAAATTGAAAGGAAGCAAAAGGATAAATGAAAAAAGTGACACAAGAAATTTATAGTGGTTCAAGCATATTTAAAGTCTTTTAGAGCTTAAATTTATAGTTGTTGTAGCTTTGGAGACTTGATTTTATATCCCCTCATTGATTTCTAACCGTTTGGGTGGTTGAGATCATCAATAGAGCCATTAGAGACCATTTTTCCCGCAATAAATGTTGTTTGGTGACCAACTGTATAGGTACATGTCAAAAGAAGAAAGAGCCATTGTACAAAGGCGTGTCGATACGCTTTAAGGCGTATTGAAACGAACATAGTGTAAAAGCAGGGGTGTATCGATCGTATAGGCCGTATTGGTACAGTTTTTGCTCACTGAAATCTGAGGAAAAAGTCTAGTGAAAAATGCATCGGTACACCTAAAGGGCGTATCGATACGGGTTAATTAAAATTTAAAGATTGGTGATTCCAATAACTGACAAGGCAGCGGTAATAAAATTAAATGCAAAGATTTAAAATTTTCAACAACTTGTATCGATATGGTGAAGTCCATATCGATACTCGTAACCAAGAACACAAACCCAGATAAAGGCCGTATCGATACGAGTATAATCGTATCGGTACGTTTTTGCAATTAAAATTTCAGTAGTCAAAAGTCGTATCGAAACGCTTAGAAGTGTATCGATACGTCTGGGCATTTTTGGTTATTTGAGTATGAAAACACTTAGAAAAACTTTTAGGGTTTAAGTTTTGACTTAGAAACATTTTAAGTTCGATTCTTGGTCATTTTGTGAGACTTTTTGAATACTTAAAAATTTATTCAATTTTACAAATTGGTCCTTAAATACTTTGTTATATCAAAATCAAATATAGGTTTTACAATCTCCCCCTTTTTGATATAACAAAACAAGTAAATTTTTAAGTAAGTTTGAAAACTACTTCCTCTTTCTTTAAGACTAAAAGGTATAGTTTTGAAAAACGTTTTGATAATTTTGCTCTTTTTACTTCTCCCCATTTTTGTTAGATCAAAATCAATAGTATATAAATAAAGCAAGATATAAACAATAACTCCAAGCATTTAAGGAAACGACATAGATATTATTAAAGTTCAAAGCATAAAATATTCAAAGCAACATAAGGAAATCCAACTCAAATCCTAAAAACATAAATCAAAGGAAATAAACCAAAGCATAGGAGTTCATAAACAAATAACATAAGTGCATAATCCTAAACCTAATATGATATGATATACAAGATGCCTAAGGAGCATCTTCATCATCTTCTTCTTCATCATCATTAGCATTGGTTCCAAGAGATTGCCGCCATTCACCATGAAAAACGGTAAGAGACATGTTCATCAAAGCTTGGCGATTCTCAATGGAAGTAACCCTTTCCTCCAAAGATGTAAAACGAGTGTCAATAACGGCAAATTCGAAGTCATAGTAGTGTCCAAAGATGCAATGCTAGTGCCCAAGGAAGTAAACTTCCCATCAAGATAAGCCATGAAAGTATCAAGGGAAGGTTGGGCTACCAGAGCTTGAGGAACTTGAGAAGCTGCCACTGGAATGGGTTGAGCATCTTGAGGGAGATCCACAATACGGACTTATTCTTCATTATATTATGAAAACTTGGCTTGGTGGAGAGAACGCTAGTTCCCAAGGAAGCAAACTTCCCGCCAAAAATGCAATGCTAGTGCCCAAGGAAGCAAACTTCCTGTCAAGATAAGCCATGACAGCATCAAGGGAAGGTTGGGTTACCGGAGCTTGAGGAACTTGAAGAGCCGCCACTGGAACAAGTTGAGCATCTTGAGGGAGATCCGCAATACAGACTCATTCTCCATTATAGTATGAAAACTTGTCTCGGTGGAGAGAACGTTTGTCAATCGTTTCAGTGAAAGGTTCGACAACATCATGAGAACAATCAATCTCCAACTTGTGGAACAAGTAGCTCAAGGCGGTGCCATAAGTGAAGGATGAAACAAGAGTTGTATGGCGATGTTGCATAAGAAAGACGATCTCCGCAAACATTATTTGAGAAAGGTTTGGACGCTTACCCTCACGAAAGCAAAAAATCCAAAAGTCGTCGACTTGGCAGATTGTTGAAAATTTTCCACCAGGTGAGCAAAACCACCAAGTAATCATAAGGTGAAAGATGCAATCATGAGCATCAAGCACGGTCACGGAGCCACCAAGAACGTGTCCCAACGAGTCCTCATTATCAATACCAATATCCTCAAAGCAAAAAAATTGCTAAAGTTGAAGAATCAATTTGAAATTTCTTTCCCATAAGATATGATTCAATAGCAACAACCTTGGTTTTGGCTTGGTTATAAACACACCGGGCATTTGAGTAAAAAATAAGGATAAGGTTTTGATATAAAATCCTGGGTATACTAAAAAAAAGTCATAAACCTTCATTGATGCATTAGCTCAAGGTATTTAAATTGAAACCTTTCGGAAGACAAAAAAAAAGGTATTGAAATAGTGCTCTCACAATGAATTTTATAACATTGGTATTGTTTAAAGTGAGCCATTGCATTTGAAAAAAAAGGTTCATTAAAACAATTTTGAAAAATATAGGTGAGGTTTGGTTTTGTACCATCATTTTTGGAATTGGTATTGAGGATTGTCCCAATTCTCTTCTTGCTTGTTTCTTAGGATCCATAACAAAACCTGAAATCAAAATCAAACAAAAAAATATGTATGCATAAATTATCACATTCGATCCAATGAACAATCCAATGATCAAGGTATTGTAAAGACCTATATAGTATAGTTTAAAATCATATAAAAGTATAAAAAGGATTTTTGGTACAATAAAATTTGAAAAACAATGTTGAGAAATATACATTATAATTTTATATTCGAATAAAAAAAATCAGTTTTAAAAGAATTTTCATAAAATCTTTGAAAAACATGTTATATACATACTAAATATATAAATTTTTGAAATGAAAATAGTGTATAAATAAGAACAAAATTAAAAAATAAAGAAAAGAAGTTTATACCTTGAATATGGGATTATGGATGAATTAGGAGATGATGATGCACAAAACTTGATGATTTCGCTAGAGTTTGGTGAATAAACCAAAAGCCCTCAAAAGTTTTGAAGAATTGTGTGAAAAAACAAGAGGGTTTGAGAGGTTTTTATAGAAAAAATCGTATCTAGAGTTTGGAGTGTTTTAATTAAAGTGAAAACCCATTTAAAGACTCATTTAACTCTCCAGCGACTACGCGTATTGATACGCCATCTGTGCGTATCAAAACACTGTACCGAAACGATTTTTAGCTGTTTTGATATGCGACCTTGTACCGGTATAGGTTAAATTGTACCGAAACTGTCTCATGATACCCGTACTGATACATGTTATCCCGTATCGATACTCATGAGCCAAAAATGTTATTTTTTACTACAAGGTGCTCAAAAATTCGATTTTACTCGAATTGAAATGCATGAATATGATATGTGAATATCATGTATGATCAAAAATAGGTGCATACTTCCCCTAGCAACAAGAATAGATGCATATAGGAGCAAAAGCACATAAGCAATAAGATCAACCAAATTCAAGCAATTTTAGACACTAAAAAGGCTCTAAGGTTCAAGGTATGCTAGTTAAACCTAACTCTCTCCTAAGAGGCCAAAAACGCCCTTTGTCTAAAGGTTTTGTGAAGATATCTGCTAATTGGTTCAAGGTGTCTACATATTCTAGAACAAAATCATTTTTCAAGACATGATCTCTAATAAAATGATGTCTTATCTCTATGTGCTTGGTTCTAGAATGTTGGATGGGATTCTTAGTGAGACATATGAAACTAGTGTTGTCACACTAAAGAGGGATGGTACCTACATCGATTCCATAATCTAAAAGTTTTTGCTTCATCCAAAGGACTTAAGCACAACTTCCGACTGATATGTATTCTGCTTCGGTGGTAGATAATGGCTACACTATTTTGTTTCTTTGGAAACCATGTTATGGATTACTAACTAGGAATTGACAAGTAACAGAGGTACTCTTTCTATCTATCTTACAACCTCCATAATCTGCATCCGAATAAGCGTGCAAATAAAAGGAGGAATCTCTAGAATACCAAAGGCCTAAACAAGGCGTGTCTCTAAGGTATCTAAAGGTTCTCTTAACTGCTATAAGGTGTGATTCTCTAGGACTAGCTTGAAATCTAGCACACAAGCAAACACTAAACATAATATATGGTTTACTTGCGGTAAGATAAAGCAAAGATCCTATCATAGAGCAATAAAGCTTTAAATCAACACACTTACCTCCTTCATCTTTGTCAAGCTTTCTAGAAGAGCTCATTGGTGTGGTTTGAGGTTTCACATTCTCCAAGCTAAACTTCTTGAGCATATATTTGATGTACTTAGCTTGATTGATGAAGATGTCATTCTTCCTTTGTTTGATTTGGAGTCCCCAAAAAATGAGAGCTCCCCCATCATGCTCATCTCAAACTTACCTTGCATCAACTTAGCAAAATCTTGGGAAAACAATTCATTAGTAGAACCAAAAATTATATAATCAACATAAATTAGAACTACTAAAATGTATTTTCCGTTTCTTTTAATAAAGAGTGTAGTATCCACCTTTCCTTTGTCAAAACCTTTTTCAATTAAAAACTTGATAATCTTTCATACCAAGCTCTAGGAGCTTGTTTCAAACCATATAAAGCTTTTGAAAGTTTGAAAACGTGGTTTGGATATTTTGGATCTTTAAAACTGGGTGGTTGTTCTACATACACTTCTTCATTAATAAAACCATTTAGAAAATCACTTTTTACATCCATTTGAAAAGGCTTGAATTCATGATAACATGCAAATGCAAGAAGCATCTTAATAGCTTCCATTCTAGCTACGGGTGCATAGGTTTCATCAAAATCGATTCCTTCTTCTTGACTGTAACCTTGAACAACAAGTCTAGTCTTGTTTCTCATAATGTTACCACTCTCATCTAGTTTGTTTCTAAAAGCCTATTTAGTTCCTATGGTAGACTTATTACTGGGCTTATCAACTAATGTTCATACTTGACTTCTCTCAAATTGATTTAATTCCTTTTGCATGGCCAATATCCAATAATCATCTTTTAATGCTTCTTTGATATTTTTAGGCTCAATGCATGAGGTAAATGCAACGTTACAAGCATTTTTAAGAGAAAGTCTAGTGGTTACCCCTTTTGATAGATCACCCAAAATCTCACCACCTTTTACATAGTTGAACTATCTTGGGTAGATCACTTCCTTTTCCTCTAGAGTCATGTCCTTCAAGGCTTCTAGAGGTGGATCTTGTGCTTCTTCTTCCTTAGATGGAACTTCATCTACCTTTGATGATTGCCCACCATCATTGGCTTCAAAAATTCCTACATCATCATTATCACAAAAATTATTCCTCAAAAGAAGGTTATCATCGAAAACCACATGTATAGACTCTTCAAAAACCAAAGTTCTTTTATTAAACACACGATAGGCTTTAGAGTTTAAAGAATATCCTAAGAAAATAGCTTCATCACTTTTGCATCAAATTTGCCCAAATTGTCTTTACCATTATTTAAAACAAAACATTTACATCGAAAAGGATGAAAATAGCTAATGTTAGGCTTTTTTAGATTTTAAAATATCATAAGGAGTTTTCTTTAAAATTGTCCTAATCATTACTCGGTTGATAATATAGCAAACCGTATTATTGGCTTCCGCCCAAAACTACTTTGGCAAATTGTATTCACAAAGCATGGTTCTAGCCATTTTTTCTAAAGTTTGATTTTTCCTCTCAACAACCTGTAATCGCTCATTTTTATATGGTCTGTAAATACATATTAGTATAATTATTAGTATATTAGCGTTGCATGTATACATTGTATTATATTATATTACTTTATGTTTATTATGTGCATGAGTGTTATTAATATATGTAAAAAGTGTGTAGTGTGTGCATGTATATTATAAACTATGTATGTATACGTATTAATAAGTAATACGTTGTATGTGTGTGTCACGCATGTATCTACATTTAGTACGAGCGTATTGTTTTTACGGATAATGTGTGTAGATGTTATGTTAATTATGTGTATGATTATATATACATGTATGCTAGTATGTTATATTAATTAATGTTTGCATGTGTGTTGTACGTATATGTGTACTTAGGTACATACGTATGTATTATTGTATGTCTATTATTATTATTGATGTTGTTATTACTAATATTAATGTTATTATTATTAGGATAATATAAGATGAAATCCAAAAAAATATATTAAACCCAAAATGAATATTTACCAGTCCATTACATATTACAGGGCCTGAAAATATTAATATTATTACAAGGCCTGATCAGGCCCAAACCGGCCAGCCCACATCTTAAGAAACCCTAACTCACATTAGATAATAGAGCCCTGACACCATCCTTTTATCTTACGCAGCTGCACGAGGGCCGTTGGATCAGATTGGGATCCAACGGCCACGATTTGAGGCATAAAGACCCCTCATCTGCCACGTGAAGTCCACGGCGGGCTGTTGGATTCTCCACTCGCGCGTGTGAGACAAGTGCAAGATCGGCCATCTTCTTCAGGCCACGTGGTGCGATCCCGAACCACTACATCATTTCTGAGGCCTCATCTCAGCCATCTGATCATCGAGCAATCCTAGTCGTTGGATCAGATCTGATCCAACGGATATGAACGATTCTGGCAGTAATAATTGCCTCGTCTCCCGAGATGCCAATCTGCGCAGTCGAACGGTCACCTCCACCACACCACTCCCCATGCCGGCCGTACCAACCACCAAGCATGGTCGGGCATGCCAAAGGCACGAAAACAGAAAGGCATCAGAAAAATCAGATCAAAAAGACTATATCTTATGTACTAGTCTAAAAAACGAAAGGGGGATATATGTAACTCAAAAAAATGAAAATCAGGGAGTTCAGTTGTAATCAGTTACCAAAAATAAAAAGAAGCACCAAGTTTCAGTGGTAACCTCTCTTTCTTTTTCTTACTTCCTTGCATGCATGTACAATAAAAAATAAGAAGTGATAACAAAAAGGGAGAGGGATATAGATTTGTTACCCTCGTCGTCAACGGGTCTCCCCTCACCAGTGACAAGCCGCCTCAGTTTCCAAAACTGAACATGGTGAACTGAAAGGAGAAGGAGGTCCCTTTTGGTTTCATTTCGGTTAAACAAAGACGTTTTTTTTCACTTCGTATTTGCTCAGATCTAGGCAAAAGGGTAAGTCTTAGTGTAAATCTAAGTTTAGATTTGGGTTCGATTTGAAACGAGGCTTTTTTTGGGTGTTTCTTTTGGTTCGCCGGCGCCGACTAGCTGCGGTCAGCGGCAGAGAAGACGGTGGATGGTCACCGATTTCTGGGTTCATCGAAGGGTTGGGATGGTTGTGTTGAGAGAAAAAGGGAGATGGGTTATTGTAAAAACTGGTTTCTGAAGAAAAATGAGGGAAAATTTGAGTTCGGGCCAGAAAAGGGGATTTTATAGGCATTTTATTTTGTGAAATGGTGAAATTCTGTAATAAATCCCCCCGCATTTTTGATATTTTCATTTCTGTCTTGCCGTAGGGGATATTTACAACCCTGGTCCTCCTTATATTCTAAAATCTTGCAATCCAACCCTTGGATTAAATTGAATCATTTTTTAAATGGCGAAATTACCTCACCAGTCCCACCGCGTTTTTGAAATTTTCACTCCGAGCCTGCCCTTTGGTCCAATTACAAATTTAGTTCTTTTAGGTTCCGTTTGATTTGTAATTTCGTCCCTAAATCGCATTTTATTACCTTTTAATTTTTGTTTCATGTTTTTGTTTTTTCCATTTCAGTCATGTTCCATATCTAAATATTCATGTTTATTTATTCTGATCGTATATATTGATGTGGCCCTTTTGCATTCTCACGTGTTTCTTGTACATGTTTCGTATTCTCATGTTTATATATATATGTGTGTGTTTAGTTTATGGTGATTATGTATTTTTATACGTTTGTTCGGTCATTCGTATCATACATGTTCGATTGATATTTGAGTTGCCTCGTACTCGACATGTTTCGTATTTTAGCATGTATTGTATGTTCTCTTTGCTTTTAGGTTATGCGTTAGTATGTTTTCTTTGTCATGTATAATACCATGTTTCTATTTTTCGTATGTAAATTATGTCGTAAGCTATGTGCTAGGTATTAGTTTCTCTATTAGTATGTTGTTCTGATTTGTGAAATTGAAATTATAATATATTTATGTCTTGCATATGTTACATTGTGCTTTATTTTTAATACGCATGTCTTCTTGAAATATGTGTTTTTGTTCCCACATGTTTTTATTCATGCCTCGTTATTATTATGATGTACTATGTTCGTGTTGTTTATCATGTTTATTTACTTTCGTGTCACCCATTTTTTATTATTTATTTTGTCCTTTACTATGTCAATGCGAATGTATGTTTCCAAGTTATTTCCCTAAGGTTGCATAATGGAATATAAATTGTCAATGTGGTGCCCTTTTATCCGAGCATAAACGGGGCCAGTATCAGGCGTAGTGATAGTGGTTGGGCGTTTACTCTCAGATAAAGGGGCCTTTAAAATCTACTCGCACTTATAACCAAATTTTAAATTAATCGTCACTTTAATCAGAAAAAAATTAATATTAATAAAGCGGTAATTATTAAAGTACCAATTTTGGGCGGTGTGGGGGTGCTAATCCTTCCCCATCCGTAATTGACTCCCGAACCAAAGTTTTTAAAACTCTGGTTTTATGGTGTCCGGCCTACCTAAGTGGCCGGTGGCGACTCCGTTTTCTAAATAAAACGCGGTTTTTTAAACCCCATGAAATAAACATTTTTTATCTGAAAAACCACAAACACTTCGAAACCTCGATTTTTTAGCGAATGGGGACATCGCTACAGATGGCGACTCTGCTGGGGACCATTTTTTGTTTTTAAAAAACGAAAAGAGAGTCGAGCTTTTTAAAATAATTACCGCTTTATTAATATTAGAAGTTCCGGATTAAAATGACGATTAAATTAAAATTTGGTTATAAGTGCGTTATTTTAACGCATTTAAAATTTGGCATATAAATCTGTTTTTTAAGTGGGGGAAAACGCTAATGCTTTCATGGAGATATTGTTCTCCCGTGTAGGCCTAGCAAGTACCTTATGCTTTCGTAAGGATATCGTTCCTTCGTGCAGGCATAAGCGAATGGGTCCCCCTGAATTGAACCCGGTTGAAAGGAGCCTATAATGGGTGATGATCGGGGGGCTTGCTACCTTTAGTAGGGGACAACAAGGACAATTCGGGTACCTCCTAGCACCAACACTGCATGTAGAGAACATAGAAACCCACCCTATTAGAGCCATGCAGATAACCTTAGGTGTTTTAGATGGATAAATATGGTTGTTTTGTCTGTTTACATTATTTAATTCGTCTTTTTATTTATGTATTTATTAATTCTATCCGGTACTGACTTGTCTTCTTTTGCTCTGTTTTTTTCATGCATTATTACATTTGCATTACATAAAGGTACTGGATCAAGTGGTTTGCCCGATAAGAAAGTCTTTCACCATGGAAAAAATGTGTCTTAGGAAAGAAGAGCTTAACTTGTCAGTCAGACATTGGTCAGAGGTCAACCAGAAGGCCCAAGAGGACAGTTTACCAAGCGAGCGCGTAATAGCAGGGTACACCTATGTGAGTCTTCAGCATAACAACTTATGGGATCTTCAAGGTATCTAGGAAGGATGGGACCAGAGATTACAAGACATGTTCTGTGATAGTTATGGCGACATTGCACAATTGTTATACGTTTGGGTCAACCAGCCCCTACTCCGAGCCATTTTTCAGTTCTGGAATCCTGCCTTTTGCTGCTTCACCTTCAATGGACAGGACATGATGCCCACAACAGAAGAATACCGCCTTACTTAATCAAAAAAACGTTCAGGAAGATTGGATTTACACAAAACCTCCAAGGAATCAGAATTACACTTTAAAGCTCAAAACTTTTACTGGAATGAGTGACGATTGGGTTAATAGCTTGATCCGACTTCGAGGAGACAGTACAATATTTGCATGGGAGAACATTCGAGACATCCTACATGCACATCCAGATGAGGAGAAAAGGATAGACATGCTTGCCTTGGGAATATATGGGTTGGTGATCTTTCTAAGAACTCTTGGAAACATTAATGTAGCCATTCTAGATCTGTTCGAGCATATAAAACGGTGGGCAAATCCAGTACCAGCAATCTTGGTCAAGACCTTTATTTCCTTAAATGCCAGTCGAAAGCATGAAGAATGACGTTTTAGGGGGTGTGCACAGCTGTTACAGGTGTGGGTTCAGAGCCATATGTGGAAGACGTCGACAAGGGTCCTACCAGGGATATCCTTCCAAGGTTTTTCACCCTTACGGGAGTACTTAGCAAAAGAGTGGCGAGAGAACTTGAAAACAAAAAAATGGTCTAGTTTCTTTAGGAACATTCAAGACGAAGACATAGTATGGAGGGTCTCATGGCTCGGTAGAGTTAATTACTTTTTATACAGTTGCGGTGATTTCAACTGGCTGATGATGTTGGGACTGCATTGAGGGATTGCTTGTGCTCCGCTTTTGGTGTCCCGACAATTTGGATCACGACAGTTCATTCCCAATACCGTCGGGTTAAGCCGAACTGAATTTCCTTTCAAAGGTGAGTTTTAAAAAAAAGTCCAGACTATCATGAGGGCTTGGGACCATTGTTATCGGATCAGGGTGGAAGGAGACACCGAGCACGTGACCACTCCAGACTACGATCTTTGGAGACGTTTGAGGGTTAATGATGTGATTCCTGAATCTGATCAAGGACCGGTTGTGCCACTTGAGGAGCTTACAAGGGTGGTACCGTCTGAAACCGATATCTTACGGAATGAACTCGAATAAATTAAGAGGAAAATGGACACCCAACAGACGCAGCATGCGAGTGAGCTCTATAAAGTAAGCTTAGAGGTCGACGAACGGGATGGGATCATTAGGCAGTTGAAAAAATTAAATGTGGATTTGAGCGAGAAGAACGCTCTTTACCAAAAGGATACCCTCCTACTCCAAGCAAAGATACAGAAGGCCGGCCGAAGTCAGTTCATAGCCGTGGAAAAGGAAAGAATGAATGGTATCCGTTTGGTGGAAGACGAACGAGAAATCAGCAAGAGAGCAATCAAGAAGGAGATAGAAAGTTGCCAGTTGGCTATTGAGGAAGAAAGGTAGTCCTTCAAGAAAGCCATTGACCAAGAAAAGGAAAGAACTAGGCAAGAAATTAGCAAAGGAAAACAAGCAGTCAACTACGAGAGAGAAAACGTCGCCGCTTGGAAAAGAAGGTCCATGAGTAGCCGAAATAGACTGTTAGAGATGCAAAAGTTGTACGACGACACTATCCAAAGTCTGGATCAGAGCCGAAGTCAGAATGTCGAGTTGGGAGAAAAGGTGGCAGAAGTAGAACACTCCTTTCAAACTTACTGTCAGATGAATGGCTTCACTGAGCTACAAGAAAGAGAGCGCGAAGTAGGCATGTTACGAACCCGAATTAAGTCCCTTGAAGCGACTGTTGAGGACTATAAGGAAAGAATCAGTGTATTCGAAGAGGCTACAGCCGGATGGGACATTTATTGGCAAAGAAGACTGCGTGACGCTGCCCGGATGGTGCAGGATAGGGACCAATATAACGCCAACCTGATGGTGGACATACAGCGAGTCGCCAGACATGTGAATGATTTGGCCATTGAAGCTGAAACACTCCAACCTTTCGTAGTCCCAGAAATGGAAGAAGCTCCCAGGTTCATCAAGCTGCTCAGGGCTATTGGAAAATTAGAAGATAGAGCTAGGGCTTATCTGTAGGGCTCTGTATCATAATTAGTACTCTTTTGTATTAGGGACCTTCATTTTGTAATATGGACTCTATTGTAATTTAGACCCTTTAATTCCCATGGAAGTAGTTCAAAAGGGTGATTACCAGCGGAATCAGTACCTTTATCTGCATACATTCTTGCGTTGCATCATGACATCCGCATCATTATACATGCTTTATTTTCCTTGCAACCATATTAACGTTATAAATATTATGGCTGTGTGAAAATAGAAGTTAAGCCGCAATCATTAATTATCCATATCTTACCCGATTACAAAGCAAGCAAATGGAAGATAGGATAATCAGTCTAGAAAAGGGACAAAGAGAGCTCGAGGCAAGATTTGACGAAGCCCAAAGAAGCCTCAGTGACCAGATTGCCCAGTCACAAGCATCAATAGTATCCGACATAACCACATTGCTGGCTAAGAGTCTCGGAAAGAGAGTTGAAGGAGAAACCGCCCAAGAATTAGAAAGTACCCCGGTTCCCAATAAGGTTCAACCGGCAGCGCCAAATGCGACTAGAAAGGTATATATCGACCCTGTGGGGATGTCGACTAATATACCAATAGGGGCACCTGAGACTCAACCCCTTGACACTGAAGCACTCTATGAAGAGAAGGTGCCAGACCTGAATTTGGTCGAAAGGATCAGGACAGAGGTAGAAAAAATGTGGGAGGAGAGGTTTCGCCTCATGGAGGAAAGATTTAAAACTTTGCAAACTATGGAAGAATCAGGAAATGATGACAGTGACTTGAGTCTGGTATCCGACCTTGTCCTACCACCAAAATTTAAAACGCCAGAATTCGACAAATACGATGGAACCACGTGTCTTTTCGCGCACATAACGATGTACTGTCGGAAGATGGCGGTCTACCTTAAGGATGAGAAGCTACTAATTCACTATTTCCAAGACAGCCTAACTGGGGCGGCGTTACGGTAGTACACCCAGTTGAGCAGGGTAAATGTCAAAACATGGAAAGATCTTTCAAGAGCATTCATTGAGCAATATAAGCACGTAACAGATATGACCTCCAGTAGAATTATGTTGGAAAATATGGGGCAGAAGTCCAACAAAAGTCTACGACAGTATGCCCAGAGGTGGCGGGAAGTGGCCGCCCAAATTTAGCCACCCCTCCCGGAACATGAAATTACGCCATTATTCGTTAATACTTTGAAGGGGGTACTTTTTGATCACCTTATTAATAACACAACACAGAGTTTTGCTAATTTGATTAGGACTGGGGAGTCCCTTGAATTGGCAATTAAGAGTGGTAGAATTGATAGCGGGGAAGAATCTCGAAAGTACAACAAGAAGAATGAAGTAAACGCCGTCAGTACTTACACTGCCCCGAAGAATTTTACAGTCTCACAGCCACAAGCACCTGTGGGAAAAGCGCAAAACTCGAATCAAAGAGAGGAGAGAACCTCGAGAAAAGAGAAAGAGAGGCAAACTTTTACTCCACTACCCGTTCCATACTCGAAACTTTACTCCCAGTTGTATGAAGCAGACCTGGTTCGTCCGTATTACGTTACTCCTTTCAAACTGCCATTTCTGTCCTGGTGTAACCCGAACACGCATTGCGACTATCATGGCAGTGCCCCTAGTCATCCCACCGAGAACTGTCTTGCTTTCAAAAAACTTGTGCAGAACTTAATTGATTCTGGGATACTGAAGTTTGAAGAACCAAGTGTAGCTACTAACCCGTTGCCTAATCATGGGAACAGAGGAGTAAATGTTACTGAGGAATGTTTTACCAGGAAGATTAAGGATGATGTGTCGGAAATCAAATCTCCTTTATGGTGGGTATTTCAACAATTGTGCATGGCCCATGTGATCGACAAAGGCATGGTAATAAGGCAGAAGGGATGTGAAGTGTATTGCGAATTCCATCAGGACGTAGGGCATGAAATCCAAAAGTGCGACGAGTTTAAGAGATTGGTACAACAATTGATGAATGAAAAGCAAATAGAATTCTTCGAAGAGCCCACAGGAAAGAAGGGGTCGGACGTACATATGACGGATAGCCCCAACGCTAAATACGGGAGAGATAGACCTCTTATCATCTCCTCCAGGCCAGGGAGTACAGGTGCCTCCCAAGGAGAAACCACTAAGATAAATCCCAAGATCATCATCTCAGCACCATCCCCGTTCCCATTCAAGGATATGCGGCAAACTCCCTGGAACTATGTTGTAAATGTGACCACGCCAGAAAAGCCAGAATCTGGTGAGGTAAAAGAGCTTACACTGAAAGACGAGCAAAATAAGAGTGATGTGAATGTCGGTGAGGTGGGCCATTTAACGAGGAAATGATACATCGGATACCCCTGTGCAGATATTCGGTGAATAACCTCTTCCAAAGATAAATGAGCCGGTAACTGAGGCTCAGGCCAAAGAATTTCTAAAGTTCCTGAGACATAGCGAGTACAGCGTAGTGGAACAACTACGAAAGCAACCGGCTAGGATCACGGTAATGGAGTTACTCTTGAGTTCAGAAAGACACCGTAAGGCACTATTAAAAGTACTAAACCAGACTTTTGTGCCCCAGGACATTTCTGTGGCAAAACTGGACAGGATAGTGGGGCATATCACTGCCTATAACCATATAACATTCAGTGACGACGAGATCCCCGAGGGCAGAATGGGGTCCACCAAAGCTCTTAACATCACAACCCACTGTAAAGGGTATATGGTACCGGGGGTACAGATTGACAACGGGTCAGCACTGAACGTGCTGCCTATGGTGACCTTGCAGAAACTACCGATAGATGGTTCTCACCTAAAACCCTACTATAACTCCGTGAGAGCCTTTGACGGCACACAAAGAGGAACAATGGAAAAAATTGAGGTGCCTCTATTGATCGGGTCGACTGAGTACGTGATTGATTTTGTGGTAATGGGCATAAAACCATCTTACAGCTGCTTATTGGGAAGGCCATGGATCCACTCCGCAGGAGTTGTCCCCTCATCATTACATCAGAAATTAAAATTTGTAATCGAAGGCAAATTGGTCACAATAAAGGCTGAGCAGGAAATTATTTCTTCAGTGACATCAGATGCCGGACATTCAAAATGACGAGGATGCTGCAGAATGCTCTTTTCGCGTATTAGAGCTAGTGAATGCCACCTTCGTCGCGGAAGGAAGTCGGATTCCCTATCCCAGGTTATCTAATTGTACCAAGATGATTGTTGCTGAAACTTTGGGCCGAGGAGCCAAAGCAGGAAGAGGACTAGGGAAAAGATTGCAAGGGAGCCTACGAGCCAAAAGTATGATAACCAAGAAGGACCGTTTTGGGTTGGGTAACAAACCAAGCGTCCAACAAAGAAAAGAAGAATACAAGAGAAAAGAAGAACAAAGAAAAGCCAGATTTAAGGGAGAAGGCATTCCATAGAGACCAATGTTATTCCCTAGTTTGAAAACCACTTTTGTCTCCGGAGGATTCTACCAACCAAGACAAGAGGTTGAAGAGGCAATTAAGGAAAATGACGTACTCAACAAGGAGGAAATGTTTAATGAATCACTTGAAGGGATGTCCATCAACATGATAGTTGGAAAGGGCCAAGTCAGCAAAATGTTGACCAACATCCGCCCCTGCCATCCCGGGGAAACTCTTGATAACTGGAGCCACATTGATCTACCTGTGGTTTTTAGGACTAGATCAGAGTAATGCTCTGAATCAACTTTTTGTTTTTGCCCATAAACAATGGGGATCTCTTGTATAGGGCACCTATGTTAACTTTTTGTTGAAATGAAAATATCTTCCCCGTTTTCTTAAATGGCAAACATTTCATTTATTTCATTCATTCATTCTTCATGTTCATTCACTTCATATAAAGCCATTCTCTTCCCAATACAATTCATTCTCATTTAATGCAGGTCTCTCATGATTGACTGTATGAATGATATTGGATCCAATCCCGGAGTAAATTTTGAATGCCCAGAGATCTCAAAGGGAATTGAGGAAGAAGATGATGAGATAGGATGTGAGGTCCCTATAGAGTTAAGGAGAATGGTGACCAACGAAGAAAGGCAAATCATGCCCCACCAAGAAGAAACGGAAGTTGTAAACTTGGGGACTGAAGAAGAGAGAAAAGAAGTAAAAATATGGACGACGTTTTCCTCGAAAACTAGGCACGAACTGATAACCCTACACTAGGAATTTAAGGATGTTTTTGCCTGGACTTATCAAGATATGCCAGGTTTGAATATTGACATAGTGGTGCACAAACTACCAACAAAGCCGGAGTGCAAACCAATACAGCAAAAACTCTGGAGAATGAGACCAGACATGTTGTTAAAGATCAGAGAAGAGGTGAAAAAAATAGTTTGATGCTGGTTTCTTGGAGGTAGCCAAATACCCCGAATGGGTTGCAAACATCGTACCAGTACCGAAGAAGGACGGGAAGGTCCGTATGTGTGTAGATTATAGGGATCTAAACCGAGCCATCCCTAAAGACAACTTCCCCTGCAATATATTGACACGCTGGTTGACAACACTGCGGGAACTCATGGTTTTCATTCATGGACGGATTTTCAGGGTACAACCAGATAAAGATGGACTCTAACGACACGGAGAAAACTACATTCATAACCATGTGGGGCACTTTTTGTTACCGGGTGATGCATTTCGGGCTCAAGAACGTAGGGGCAACTTACCAGAGAGCAATGGTGACTCTTTTCCATGACATGATGCACAAAGAAATAGAAGTATACGTGGACAACATGATCGCCAAGTCCCGAACAGAGGAGGACCACCTACAGAACGTAAGAAAACTATTCCAAATACTACAGAAATACCAGCTGAGGCTTAACCCTGCCAAATGTACCTTCGCCGTTACTTCTGGAAAACTCTTGGGGTTCGTGGTAAGCAGAAGAGGGATTGAGATTGATCCAGATAAAGTGAAAGCCATCCAGGATCTCTCACCACCCCACACTTAGAAGGAAGTTTGTGGTTTCTTGGGGAGGTTGAATTATATCTCTCGTTTCATTTCCCAATTAACTGATCGGTGTGACCCAGTCTTCAGACTTTTTAGAAAGAATAATCCCGGTGTGTGGGATGAGGAATGTCAAGGAGCCCTAGAAAAGATCAAAAGGTACCTGACAAATGCTCCGATTTTAGTCGCGCCAGTACCAGACAGGCCTTTAATCCTCTACCTGACAGTCTTTGAGTATTCAATGGGGTGTGTATTGGGGCAACACGATGAGTCAGGGAAAAGGGAGCAAGACATCTATTACCTAAGCATAAAGTTCAATGATTACGAAACACGGTACCCGCCAGTTCAGAAGCTGTGTTGTGCTTTAGTTTGGGCTACCAAGCGGCTTAGGCAGTATATGCTATACCATACTACTTGGTTAATATCTAAGCTAGACCCCTTTAAGTTCCTAATGGAAGTACCAACACTAACGGGAAGGATGGCTTGCTGGCAGATGCTCCTATCCGAATTCGACATTGTATACGTAAGCCAGAAAGCCGTAAAGGGAAGTGCCGTAGCAGATTTCCTAGCTAGTCGCGTTTCGGACGGTTATGAGGCGTTGAACTTTAATTTCCTGGATGAAGACTTGATGTACATTACAACCGAGGAAGAGGTTTTAGATGATAACTCATGGAAGCTTTACTTTGATGGGGCCTCTAACGCCCTCGGACACGGGATAGGGGCCGTGCTAATTTCCCCCGAGAATGTCTATTATCCCTTCACCAGCAAACTAGAATTCTTCTGCACCAACAATATAGCTGAATACGAAGCCTGCATTATGGGACTAAACTCAGCTATTGAAAGAAAGATTAAGTAACTTCGAGTATTCAGAGATTCATCCTTAGTGATTTACCAATTGCGTGGGGAATAGGAAACCAGGGACCCGAAGTTGGTCAAATATTATGAATTAATTCAAGAGCTCGCCAGGGAGTTCGAAAAGGTCAGCTTCAATTACCTTCCTAGAGAAGAAAATCAGATGGCAGACGCCTTGGCAACCTTGGCCTCCATGTTCAAAATGAACACAGGGGCAGAAATGAAGCCCATTAAGATGCAGAGTTTTGGAAGGCCTGCTCATTGTTGTAATGTGCAAGAAGAGATTGACGGCAACCCATGGTAATATGACATCTTGCAATATGTCAAGCTTCAAAAGCATCCCGAAGGGGCAAATGACAATGACAGAAAACACTCAGAAAAATGGCAACAGGATATGTCCTACATGGGGAGATCCTATATAAAAGAGGCCATGATTAGACATTGTTGAGATGTGTGGATGCCCGGGAGGCGAAGGAGATTTTAGCCGAGGTACAAAGCGTCTATGTGGGACACACACCAACGGGCTGTTTATAGCCCGGAAAATTATGAGATATGGCTATTTCTGGTCGACCATGGAGGGAGATTGTATCGATTATGCCAGGAAATGCCACAAATGCCAAATTTATGCTGACAAGATTCACGCTCCCCCATCACCTTTACACACCATGAATTCTCCGTGGCCTTTTGCAGCGTGGGGCATGGACGTCATCGGGTAGATTCACCCGAAGGCTTCCAACGGACACCGTTTTATTTTGGTCGCTATAGACTATTTCACTAAATGGGTGGAGGCAGTGTCTTACGCCAACATCACAAGGACTAAATTATGTAAATTCCTAAAGAATGAGATCATTTGTCGATACGGTTTGCCAAAAAGGGTCATCACCGATAACGCTTCCAATCTGAATAACAAAATGATGACGGACGTGTGCAACCAATTCAGGATAACACACCATAATTCCATAGTCTATCGTCCTAAAATGAATGGGGCAGTGGAAGTAGCAAACAAGAACATAAAGAGTATCATAGCGAAGACGACAGATACCTACAGGGATTGGCACGAAAAGCTGGCATTTGCCTTTTTCGCCTATAGGACGTCCATTCGCACATCGACAGGGGCAACACCTTACTCCTTGGTGTATGGTACCGAAGCAATACTCCCCATTGAGGTGGAGATTTCGTCGCTCCGGGTCTTAAATGAAGTAAAATTGGAAGAATCTGAATGGGTGCAAGCCAGACTCGACCAGCTAAATCTCATTGAAGAAAAGAGACTAAAGGTCATTTGCCATGGTCAAATGTACCAAAAACGAATGATGCGGGCATACAACAAAAAGGTGTGCCCAAGAGAACTCAGAGAGGGGGATCTGGTGCTCAAGAAAATCCTCTCGATTTAGAAAGATTCTCGAGGAAAGTGGATGTCCAACTGGGAAGGGCCATACGTGGTAAAAAAGGCCTTCTCAGGAGGAGCCTTAATCTTAACTGAAATGGATGGAGACGAGCTGAAAAGCCCTGTAAATTCTGATGCTGTTAAGAAATACTACATTTGAGAGAGGAAAAAAACAAAAAAACAAAAGGAAAAAAGAGAAAAATGAAGAAAAAAGAAAAAATAAGAAGAACAAAAAATGGAGAGTTCGAGGCGAAAACCTGAAATAGGGTGTCTTGAAGCAAAGGAAGGACCCGAGTCAAAAACCCGTAAAGGGCAGCTCGGAGAAATTGAGAGGTTAGATATCCGGAGAGAAGGGTCGTCCCCATGAACCCTGTAAAGAGGGAGCTTCAGGCAAAGATTCTACGTCGGTTGACGGGATCATGTATCATTCATACTGAAGATAATGAGGGATCTTGTATTTCATGTTTGGCTTTTCCTTTTCCTCATGTGTGTCATGACTCTCTCAAAGTTGTCCCAAACCCTTAATCGTAATAAAATTATATTTTTGAGCATCCATTCCTTGCCTTCTTGTTAATATCATGCAAATAAGCTAACATAGGCTTATGATAAACAAGAGATTTCTGAGCATTACTGTGATCTAATCTTAAAGATGCAGGTGATTAGAAAATGATGTTAACTTTGCCCTCTAGCTGCCTACATAACGTTTATTGACAGGGCGGACAGAAGGCTTCGAGCACTAGGGTAGGATGACCAATGGCGCACGCCCTACTTGTTTAAGAGAAAGCATGCGAGACAACAAGAGAGATCTCCCAGGTGAAAACCCGGAAGGGCACATCAAAAAAACAAAAAAATAAAAAAAACAAAAAAAAAACAAGAAAACAAACAAAAAAAACAAAAGAAAAACGAGAAACCTTTAAAGCGAAAACCTGAAAGGGCACTTTAGAATCCCGAATCAAAAATTCAAAAAAGAAAGGTTGGAATGGTTGAACCTGACAGTGAAATGAGGTATCGCCGCTAGAAGAAAAAGGAGAAAGCAAGCAACGTAAGGTCAAGATTGACTGAGGACTAAAGTAGGCCCACCAAGATATTGACGCTCATGCATCATGAATAGTTAGACATCCCTAGGATTAGGAGCATGTTAATTCATTTGTCATAGCATTTTGTCTTATTCTAGACAGGTATCTACAGATTCAAAGAAACATCGGAGCCATCCTGGTGTGAATCCCAAATGTGAAGATGAAGGTTCTATATAGGAAGGGCCTATATTTCCAAGCGCCTGCAGCGAGAGGTTCTATATAGGAAGCATACGCCGCTCCGGGGGTCCAGGAGCTAAAAGTTTTGTATAGGAAGGGCTCGAATTCACCATGATACACAAGGATTTATATAGGGAAAACCTGTTGTGTTGAAAGCGAAGAGTCTATATAGGAAGGGCTCTGAGCTTTACTGTCTTAGAGTGAGAGGTTTTATATAGGAAGAACTCATAGCTCCGAGATTTTAGAAGCTAAAAGTTCTATATAGGAAGGACTGGTGGCTCCCGGGTTTGAAGACTATCAATTTTATACAGGAGGAACTCCTAGTCGGAAGAACCCATCCGTGGTGCAGAAGGTTTTATGTAGGAAAAACCAGTCGCGTTAAAGGCAAAAAGTTCTATATAAGAATGACTCTAAGCCTTGCCATCTCAGAGTGAAAAGTTCTATATAGGAGGGACTCATAACTTGAGGCTTCAGAGCGAATGGTTCTATATAGGAAGAGCATGTAGCTCCAAGATCGGAGGGGGAAGAAGTTATATATAAGAAGGACTTACGATCCCGAAGATTCAGTCGAGGAAAAACGGAGAGTTCTAGAAGAACACGTGTTTCCAAAGCTACAAACAGGGAAGTCGGATAAAAATGAGTGCTTATGAATCTTTGCTTTGTTCCCATTCTACGAGAACAAGCAAAGAGGGGCAACTGTAATCACTCATTTTTATCTGGTATGTAAATACATATTAGTATAATTATTAGTATATTAGCGTTGCATGTATACATTGTATTATATTATATTGCTATATGTTTATTATGTGCATGAGTGTTATTAATATATGTAAAAAGTGTGTAGTGTGTGCATGTATATTATAAACTATATATGTATACGTATTAATAAGTAATACGGTGTATGTGTGTGTCACGCATGTATCTACATTTAGTACGAGCGTATTGTTTTTACGGATAACGTGTGTAGATGTTATGTTAATTATGTGTATGATTATATATGCATGTATGCTAGTATGTTATATTAATTAATGTTTGCATGTGTGTTGTACGTATATGTGTACGTAGGTACATACGTATATATTATCGTATGTGTATTATTATTATTGATGTTGTTATTACTAATATTAATGTTATTATTATTAGGATAATATAAGAAGAAATCCAAAAAATATATTAAACCCAAAATGAATAATTACCAGTCCATTCCATATTATAGGGCCTGAAAATATTAATATTATTACAAGGCTTGATCAGGCCCAAACTGGCCAGCCCACATCCTAAGAAACCCTAACCCACATCAAATAATAGAGCCCTGACGCCATCCTTTTATCTTGCGTAGCTGCACGAGGGCCGTTGGATCCGATCTGGATCCAACGGCCACGATTTGAGGCATAAAGACCCCTCATCTACTGCGTGAATTCCACGGGCGGGCTGTTGGATTCTCCACTCGCGCGTGTGAGACACGTGCAAGACCGGCCATCTTCTTCAGGCCACGTGGCGCGATCCCGTACCACTACATCATTTCTGAGGCCTCATCTCAACCATTTGATCATCGAGCGATCCTAACTGTTGGATCAGATCTGATCCAACGGATAGGAACGATTCTGGCAGTAATAATCGCCTCGTCTCTCGAAACGTCAGTCTGCTCAGCCGAACGGTCACCTCCACCATGCTGCTCCCCATGCCGGCCGTACCAACCACCAAGCATGGTCGGGCACGCCAAAGACACGAAAACATAAAGGCTTCAGAAAAATCAGATCAAAAAGACTATATCTTATGTACTAGTCTAAAAAAACGAAAGGGGGATATATGTAACTCAAAAAATGAAAATCAGGGAGTTTAGTTGTAATCAGTTACCAAAAATAAAAAGAAGCAGCAAGTTTCAGTGGTAACCTCTCTTTCTTTTTCTTACTTCCTTGCATACATGTACAATAAAAAATAAGAAGTGATAACAAAAAGGGAGAGGGATATAGATTTGTTACCCTCGTCGTCAATGGGTCTCCCATCACCAGTGACAAGTCGCCTCAGTTTCCAAAACTGAACATGGTGAACTGAAAGGAGAGGAAGTTCCCTTTTGGTTTTATTTCGGTTAAACAAAGACATTTTTTTCACTTCGTATTTGCTCAGATCTAGACAAAAGGGTGAGTCTTAGTGTAAATCTAAGTTTATATTTGGGTTCAGTTTGAAACGAGGTTTGTTTTGGGTGTTTCTTTTGGTTCGCCGGTGCCGGCTAGCGGCGGTCGGCGGTGGAGAGGACGGCGGATGGTCACCGGTTTCTGGGTTCATTGAAGGGTTGGGATGGTTGTGTTGAGAGAAAAAAGGGAGATGGGTTATTATAAAAACTGGTTTTTGAAGAAAAATGAGGGGAAATTTGAGTTCGGGCCAGAAAAGGGGATTTTATAGGCATTTTATTTTGTGAAATGGTGAAATTCTGTAATAAATCCCCCCGCGTTTTCGATATTTTCATTTTTGTTTTACCGTAGGGGATATTTACAACCCTGGTCCTCCTTATATTCTAAAATCTTGCAATCCAACCCTTGGATTAAATTGAATCATTTTTTAAATGGCGAAATTACCTCACCAGTCCCACCGCGTTTTTGAAATTTTCACTCCGAGCCTGCCCCTTGGTCCAATTACAGATTTAGTCCTTTTAGGTTCCGTTTGATTTGTAATTTCGTCCCTAAATCGCATTTTATTACCTTTTAATTTTTGTTTCCTGTTTTCGTTTTTTCCATTTCAGTCATGTTCCATATCTAAATATTCATGTTTATTTATTATGATCGTATATGTTGATGTGGCCCTTTTGCATTCTCACGTGTTTCTTGTACATGTTTCGTATTCTCATGTTTATATATATATATGTGCGTGTTTAGTTTATGGTGATTATGTATTTTTATACGTTTGTTCGGTCGTTCGTATCATACATGTTCGATTGATATTTGAGTTGGCTCGTACACGACATGTTTTGTATTTTAGCATGTATTGTACGCTCTCTTTGTTTTTAGGTTATGCGTTAGTATGTTTTCTTTGTCATGTATAATACCATGTTTCTATTTTTCGTATGTAAATTATGTCGTAAGCTATGTGCTAGGTATTAGTTTCTCTATTAGTATGTTGTTCTGATTTGTGAAATTGAAATTATAATATATTTATGTCTTGCATATGTTACACTGTGCTTTATTTTTAATACGCATGTCTTCTTGAAATATGTGTTTTTGTTCCCACATGTTTTTATTCATTCCTTGTTATTATTATGATGTGCTATGTTCATGTTGTTTATCATGTTTATTTACTTTCGTGTCACCCGTTTTTTATTATTTAGTTTGTTCTTTACTATGTCAATGCGAATGTATGTTTCCAAGTTATTTCCCTAAGGTTGCATAATGGAATATAAATTGTCAATGTGGTGCCCTTTTATCCGAGCGTAAACGGGGCCAGTATCAGGCGTAGTGATAGTGGTTGGGCGTTTACTCTCGGATAAAGGGGCCTTTAAAATCTACTCGCACTTATAACCAAATTTTAAATTAATCGTCACTTTAATCCGAAAAAAATTAATATTAATAAAGCGGTAATTATTAAAGTACCAATCTTGGGCGGTGTGGGGGTGCTAATCCTTCCCCATCCGTAATTGACTCCCGAACCCAAAGTTTTTAAATCTCTGGTTTTATGGTGTCCGGCCTACCTAAGTGGCCGGTGGCGACTCCGTTTTCTAAATAAAACGCGGTTTTTTAAACCCCCATGGAATAAACATTTTTTATCTGAAAAACCACAAACACTTCGAAACCTCAATTTTTTAGCGGAAGGGGACATCGCTACATAACCCCATTTTGTTGAGGAGTGCGAGGAGCGGAAAAATTGTGGCTTATACCATTTGAGTTACAAAATTCCTCAAAACCTAAATTTTGAAAATCAGTACCATGGTCCCTTCTAATATGAGAAATAGATTGACCAACATCATTTTGAGTTATTTTTTAAAATGTGATGAATTTTTCTAAAGCCTCATTTGTGGTACTTAAAAATAGATATCTAGAGTAATCATCTACTAAAACAAATGCATATGATTTTCCACCTAAGCTCATAGTCCTAATAGGGACAAAAAGATCCATGTGGATCAATTGTAAAACTCTACTAGTAGAAACAACATTAATAGGTTTAAAAGAAACTCTTTTATGTTTGCCTTTTGCACAAGCATCACAAGTTTTGGCAAAAGAAAATTTTATTTTAGGCAAACCTCTTACTAGATCTTTTGAAACCAATTTTTCTAAAACACTCATGCTTGCATGCCCTAGTTTTTTATGTCATAACCATGAGTCATGTTCATCTTTTGCAACAAAACATGCATTTGAAATATGAATGTCATCTAAATGCACCATGTAAATGTTTCCTATGAGATGACCAATAAGCACAATTTTGTTAGTTTCAATGTTTAAAATTTTGCAACCATTTAAATTAAAAAGAACATTGAAGCCTTTATCGCAAAGTTGGCTTATGCTTAAAAGGTTATGTTTTAGACCATTGACATATAAAATATTATCTATAAGAATTAAATAGTGATTACCAATGGAACCAATTCCTTCAATGTGGCCTTTGGAGTTGTCACCGAAAGTCACTACTCCTCCAATCTTTGGTTTTAGCTCCAAGAACTGACTCTTGTCACTGGTCATGTGTCTCGACCATCCACTATCAAGGTACCATGAGTTTGCACATGTAGATTTGGTCTTGTAGCAATGATCCCCCTACAAACAAAGACGAAGTCTTGATTTTTGGTACCCAAATCATTTTGGGTCCATGAGTATTAGCTCCTAAAATCTTGGTTCCATTAGGAATCCAAGAAGACAAAGAACTGATGTTGTTAGAAGTATTTAGTTCCTTAGGAACCCATACACTTCTAACCTTCTTACCATATGAGGGCCTTGGGAAGCCTCTTTGTTTGTACCCATTAAAGTTTCTCTTTACATAGTTGGGTTTTGAAGAACTTGCTTTTTCAAAACTTTGTTTCCCAACCTTGCCTAGAGAAGCTTTAAGATCACTCACCTCCTTGTGGTGATTATCATGAACTTTAGAAAGAAGGTTGTTTAAATCATTATTTTCTTTTCAAAATCATTTTGTTTTTGTTGTAAATCAAAAATCTTTTTTTCAAGTTCGGAGTTGGGTTTAGAAAGTGAGTCATTTTGGTTTTTCAAATCATAAATTGTTTTCTTGTTTTTCAAATTTGATTCCTTAAACTTTTCCGCCAACTCGTCATAAACCTCTTGTAACTCATCGTATGCTTCTTGAAGTTTATCAAAAGATAAATCAAATGAATATGAGTTAAAGGTTACCTTAAGATCTTCTTCAAGAGCCATGAGGCTAAGATTGGCAACTTCTTGCTTCTCTTCATCGGATGATTCCTCATCACTCCAAGTAGCAACGTTTGCCTTGAGCTTCTTCTTCTTCCTGAAGCTCTTCCTTTTGAGTTGGGGGCATTCGGTTCTTATATGCCCCGGCTTCTTGCACTTAAAGCAAATAAGTTGATCATTCTCTTCCTCCTTGTTCTTATTCTTGAAGTCTCTTCTTCGATGGAACTTTCTTTCCCGATTGGACTTCATGAACCGAGTGAACCGTTTAACTAACATGGCCACTTCTTCATCTTCCTCCTCACTAGAATCACTCTCTTCTTGTGAAGCTTTAAGAGCAATTTTCATCTTTTTCTTTTCTACTTCCTTCTTTTTGACCTTCTTCTCTTCTCTCTTCTTCTCATCTTCTCTTATTTTCTTCAAGATCTCATAGGTTAAAAGAGATCACATAAGAGCATCGAGCTTCAAGGTTTTGAGGTCCTTGGCCTCGATAATGGCGGTCCTCTTTTCATCTCATAACTCGGGAAGAGAGTAGATAAGCTTTTGGACTAGCTTGTCTTTGGGGATGACTTCTTCAAAGCCTTTGAGACCGTTGACAATGACGGAGAAACGATCGAACATCTTGAGGGCGCTATTATCGGGCTTCATCTTAAAATTCTCGTAGTTCAAGTTGAGGAGTCCAATCTTGGTCTCCTTTACATTGTTTGTTCCTTCATATGTGGTCTCGAGCTTGTCCCATATCTCCTTTGCACTTGTGCAAGAAGACATCTTCGAGTACTCGTCCGGTCGAAACCCACAAAAGAGCATGTACATAACTTTATCATTGACTTGTAAGCACCTTCGTTCTTCATCAGTAATCTCAAGCTTGGACTTTGGAACAAATTGGTCGCCTTTTCTCTTTATCTATATGGTAGGTCTGTCTTCCACTAAATCTCATAGGAGGTATTCATTGGATTTGATGAAGAGCTTCATGTGATTCTTCTAATAGGGATAGTTATCCCTATTGAAATAGGGAAGTTTAGTGACGGATTGAGACTCGTACAAGTTGTGGCCGGAAGTAGATGTCATGGCTTGAATATTGGTCGATTGAATCACCTCTAGGATCGTCTCAAGTGGTGTTAATCCCTCAAATGAGCTAGGCTCTGATACCAATTTTTGGGATGATTAATCAACTCGGTTTGGCCAAGAGAAGGTGAATTGGTAATTAAAAAATTGAAGGGAAACAAAAGGATAAATGAAAAAAAATGACACAAGAAATTTATAGTGGTTCAAGCTTCTAACGAGCTCTACATCCACTACCTTAGCTCCCCCGTAAGGATTTCAAACAACTTCATTAAGAAATTCTTCCCCTTTTCTAAAATTAGGAGAAAACTGTTACAAAGATCAAAGCTTTCTACTCAAAGTTTGATTAAGTTCACTCACTTTACAAGAAAAAATGGCAAATAATGAAAGACCTCTCAAAGGTGAATAATTTTCCCCAAATACAATATCACGCAACCCGACTTGAAATAAAGAATTACAAATTTGCTCAACACAAGTGGGTTACAAAGGATATGGCTTTAATAGGCTCAAGGAAAGTTGCAATTTTGCTTGAATGCTTTAGACTTGTTGACTTCCTGTTAAATTGTTGTCGTTGTAGCTTTGGAGACTTGATTTTATATCCCCTCATTGATTTCTAACCGTTTGGTGGTTGAGATCATCAATAGAGCCGTTGGAGACCATTTTTCCCTCAATAGATGTTGTTTGGTGACCAACCGTATCGGTACACAAACATCTATATCGGTACCTATCAAAAGAAGAATGAGTCGTTGAACAAAGGCGTATCGAAATGGACATAGTGTAAAAGCAAGGGCGTATCGATACATATAGATCGTATCGGTACGATTTTTTCTCACTGGAATTTGAGGAAAAAGTGTAGTGAAAAATGAATCGGTACGCCTAAGGGGCATATTAATAGGAGTTAACTGAAATTTAAAGATTAGTGATTCCAATAACTAACAAGGCAACGATAATAAAATTAAAAGCAAAGATTTGAAAATCTCAACAACTTGTATCGATACGGTGAAGTCTGTATCGATACTCATAACCAAGAACATAAACCCAGATGAAGGTCGTATCGATATGGGGACAACCGTATCAATACATTTTTGCGATTAAAATTCCAGTAGTCAAAAGTCGTATCAAAATGCTTAGAAGCGTATCGATACGCTTGGACATTTTTGGTTATTTGAGTATGAAAACACTTAGAAAAACTTTTGGGGTTTAAGTTTTTGACTTAGAAATATTTTAAGTTCGATTCTTTGTCATTTTGTGAGACTTTTTGAATACTTAAAAATTTATCCAATTTTACAAATTGGTCTTTAAACACTTTGTTATATTAAAATCAAATATAGGTTTTACAATTTATTTCAAGTGTTTGAAGTTTGAGAGAGAGCTTAAATTGTTGCAAACACTTACCTAGTGAGGTTTCTTAAGTTTGCTTATTTGTTGTATCTTTGGGAAAAGGGTCTCACAAGCTTTTGGGTATAAATCTTGGTGAGTGTTGTAAGGTTGCTCCTTGTCCTAAAAAAGACAAATTGAGTGAATTTGGGAAATCCTTAGTGTGGTAGCTAAGGTAGTGGATGTAGACTCCATTGAGGGAGTTGAATCACTCTAAATCTCTCTTACACTTTTATTTCTTGCACCATATTTCCAAATATTTTTAAATTTTCAATTCACCCCCTCTTGGCTAATTCCGATTGTCTGATTAACTCGAAATAGTCAGCTGAAACTCGATAATGACCACAATACAAATTTCAAGTTATAAACTTTAACAAGCCTTATAAGTTCAATGTGTTTCAAATTGACATCCCTTAATGATAGTTGAATTTAAAATATTGAACGTTCAAGAGTTGAAATTGAGATTAAATGATAAGATTGACAAAAAATACGACCATGTTTGGTAAATAGCAATTTTTGCAAAAATTAGAGGTTTGAGTTAAAATTAGAGGTATGACCGGTCAAATCTGCTAATTTGAATGTTTGGTGAATAGCGGATTAGGGTGAGACCTCTAATTTTGAAAAAGTTGTTAATAAGAGCTTTTTGAAATTAGAGATTTTGATATAAAAGCTATAAAGACCCTTTTACCTTTAACAATTATAAAAAATCTCCAAATAACCAAAATTTAACATTTTCTATTTTAATTCTTCACCCTCACGTATTTACATTCGTAAACTAATACTTTTTGTTTTTCTTTTAATTCTCAAACATTTATATTTGTATTTAAATTTAATAATTAAGTAAATTGTATTAAAAAAATATTTAAATAATAAATTAGTATATAGATACTTTAAATATGCTCAGTAATGTTATATTAAAAATATTTTCATAATCTAATTAATATTAATAAATACAAAATATTGATAATTAATAAACTATTTGAACAAGTATTGAATATAATCATGTCATTTTGCTTGTTTAAATAACCAAACAACTATCAGCTATTAGTTAATTTTACCAAACACTTTTATATATAATTAGTTAATACAATCCGATAGTCAAATCAACTAATACAATCAGCTAATGTAATCTGCTATCAGCTATCCGCTAATTGTCAAACATAGCCTACATTTTTACAATAATATATTGATAATTCTATATATACTCGTTGGGTGTATACCCAAATCAACTCAAATTGACTTAAAGATCCAAAATTTGACTAAAATCGAAAACCGACCTATCTAATTTTAATTCGAACCAAAAATTGACTAATCTAATATTGAACTGACTCGAAAAATTAACTGATCCGATATTGATTCAACCTGAAATTCAATCGGTCTGATACCTTACCTAACCCAAAGTACCATAGACTCTACTAAATCTAAATTAAACTCTATCCGATCTAAAAGCAACTCGAACCAAATGACCCGATTACCACCTCTTATTATATGAGTGGTTTTATTATTTCAGTTCGGTTTATGTGATTGGTTTATCAATTCGCAATCTAATCTGGTTGAATTAAATAAATTTGAGTTATGGGTTGTTAGAGAGGATATAATTTATAATCACAAACGAGAAGTGAGAAAATAACACAACTTATGATTCCGAGCATATTAAAACACGACACCGTTTATTGTTCACACCTTTCTTCTAAACCAATAACTTAATCCTTAACTTTGTTTTCAACTTAAATTCTCAAGCACCGGAACAACGAATGGCTAGAAGCACATGTTTTTTTCTATTCTTTTTTCTCCTTAGTTATTGAATTTTGTAATGAACAAAAAATTCATTTCCTGCAAATCTTCGGGTTGATCGGATCCATCCGTTCAACACATAAGCTCCCTGTGCAGATGAATCTACGACATATGAACTCCTGCGTAATGGAAGTAATCAGAATCAGAAGCAAACCTTGTTGTGTTTCAAGTATTCCATAAAGAAAAGAAGCCCGTAACTCGGACACCGTTAACCCCGAGACCAAGAGGGACTAAAGATCCCCACTCAAGAAACAGCTTTTCTCCGCCTAAAGCTAGTTTTAAAAATTCTCTCTAATGAAAGGAGCATAGTTTTTCTTGAAGTTCGAGAATCGATGAAACGTAGCAACCTCCCAAACAATTACCTGTATATCATCAGTTTTGCTGGACTTGTCGGTGTATTTGCGTTATCCAATCAACATAACCAGTGGCACCACCCATCTGGTCCTCGATAAGATTACCAAGCAGCAGCAGACCTTCTCTGGGTTGTTCGCCTTGTCTTACAAGATAAGGAAGTTGATAATATGAAGGGTCACTCTCTCTTAATTCATTCAATATCTTCATCAGCCTTCTCGACATTTCATTATCCTGCTCGGTAAGCGAAACCTGGAGAACCAGTTAAATACAAGCTTGTCACAGGGCATGCCAAGGAAAGGTCAAAGGAATAGTCGAACAGATTAACTTCAAACAACGTCATCATGGTCACTAAAATGGAATACTCAACAAACTTGAAACTATAAGAATATAGCTTTATCAAGTAGAGATCATACCCTTGATAATTCAGCTGCAAAGTCTGGTCCGAGTAAATTTTTAGCTATATCAGGCGAAAGCATTCTACCAAACCAAATAACAAAACGGAAACCATCATCGTATATATAAAGGCCTCTTGAATCTAGGCTTTCAGCAACCAAAGGCAACCTCTTCATGATGTTTTTGAAATTGTTAGCTTGAGCAGATGGCTGCAAATATGAAACAGAAGTGATGTTCAGTTGCAAGCTCAACATCCTTATTGAAATATTTTAAAGGTTTAAAATCTTTCACCTTCATAAGATACTCATCAATTCGAATCAAGCTGGGATATAAAAGCTTCAACAATTTTTTAACAGGTAATGCCATCATCATGAAACCTGCTGCACAGCGGTCATCAAGCTGAGCATCCGCATATCCTCCTTTTAGAGGTATTGATTTAGAAAGTGCTAATCCATACAAACATAAGAACTTTAGAGACTCTGGATAAATCATCCTTGCTCCTAACCGATGCTGCACAGAATAGAGATTGCGGTATTCTCTGAGTGCTTTTACAATCCTTAGCTGCAAAGAATTTCTAGCATCTTCAAGTTTACTGGTCAAAGTTTTCTCGATTGCTGCAAAATCTCAGTTGGTTAGAAAATATAAGTATCTGCTGAAACTAATATCCTCAGAAACAAATAGCATCTCTTGCAAAGGGGCTTTTGATTAAGTTTACCTAATCTACAAAACAAAGAAACAATGGCACCAGTGTCAGCCTGGCGGTACATCTCCCCTAGATCAGTAACAACAGGGGCAGCTGCCGTATGTACTCTGATACGTCTCTCTCCACAAGAAGCAGTATATCTTTAAATTGTTAAAGAAACATCAGTATGACAATAACCCCATCTTTTCCACTTATAAAAGTACCAGTTTCAGCCAAGGGAATAACCCAAGTAACCATTCAAAAAAAAAAAGAATAACCCAAGTAAATTAAAACAGGAATAATAAACGAGCCACTTGAAGGATACAGTAAAGCAACTTGGAAATACACTGTTTGAGTTGTCAACAGTGTCTCCTCAAGGGATAACTGCATTGCATATGCTTTATCACAGTCCACCGCTGGAAGTGCTAGTAAATTTGTGGACCTCAGCATAAAGTTGCCATGATAAGATGAAAACCGAATCCCTGGAGCAAAGTAACAGATAACATGAATCAATGGCTTTGTTAACATAAAATCATGGGGAAACACAACACAAGTTACAATAAAGATTAATGCCATTTTTTATATAATAATTAACCCATGTCAGCATATAGATGGAAGAGGGGGGGGGAATCATGTAGCCAACCCAACTACATTGGGATTATGGCTTAATAGAATTCACTTACAAGTAGATGAAACAACAAATAAAAAGAATCTGCGGACCTTTTCCACATCTTATGCGCATAACTGCCTCCCAGGCTGTTTCCCTAGTGAGATCTCTGGCTAATTCATGCCTCAGCTTCTCTCCATGAATGCCTGATTGGAAGCTTGGATAATAATACACTTGACCTCCAGTATATTTTGCCAGGGTTCCTACATTGAGATTCATAAAAGAGACATCAAGTCACTAAAAGCTCTTCTAAACATCTACATCATCTATATCAAAAAGGGCAGCGCTTTTTTTCACCTAACGAAGCTATGTCAGTGTATTCGTCACTGAAGGCATAAATATTAACCCCTATCTGGTACTTCGTAAGATCAGCAGCCATTTGCTTGTAGAAGGGATTTTCTGGTAATCTTAATATATGTTCCTTATCAGTTCCATACACACGAAGATCATCCCCACGCAACTTCAAGCGCCCAACTCCTAGGGAAGGCAATGAGTTCTGGAATATTAGCAGCTTTCCCCCAAGTTGACTCTGCAGTAAATAGGTATTCAAAAAACCAATATACAACACAGGCATCAGCAAGAAACTAAAAAGAATGATATCATTGGTAAAGGTTAATAGTAGAAATGGTGGAGAAAATAACATACCATAACCAAGAATGCTGCCTTAAGTGCAGGACCAAAAGCAGATTCCACATTCACATTGTCCTGGAACATGGAGGGCAAACTATCCAGGAATGTTTCAACCACATTTCTAGATTCAGACAAGTTAACAAGAAGATCATCTGGCAATGGCACAAATATACCCTCCAGATCTGAAACCACCATCATTTGAGGCTGTGTAAGAGATGACTGCAAAGACAAAGCGCACAAGTGATAGCGGAAGTACTTGACATATATGAAGAAAAATCTCATCTAAGAAAAAAAAGTCCACTGATCTCAGAAATCACTTGCTTTCATATTGTAAAAATGAATGGTGCTATCATATGTAATGAAACCAATCTGTGTTCTGGGGAAGCCAGGCAGCTCATCCAAACATGAACGTATAGTTTGAGCAACAACCTAACAGGTAAGTTATAAGTCAGCAGAAACCATTACATGGATATGCAGTGTAAGGAGAAAAAAATAAAAGGCAAAGGAGCAGCATGGCTTATCAAGGTGCATGTTATTAATCAACTATGATTGGAAAATGCCTAGAACAACCAGGATGAACGATCAGCTAAATAAGTTTTACTCTTTCCAACAAACCCTGTAATAAAGCAGCAAGGCTAACCCATATTTCTCTCTACAGATTCATGGCAAAGGCAAAAGATTCTTGCAAACCTTACTTTATAAACATATTTGAGACCAAGTTGTGGCAAACCCTGCCCATCTATCAATTTTTAAACCATACAAAATATATGAGACGGACACTAGATAACCCAAGCCAGCATTTTATACATAATATCTGAACAAATATTGAGCACCAATAGCTGATCAGAAAAAGAGCAGCCTCCTCAACCGTACTTCACATGTTCTTAATTCACATTACAATTTGAAAATTTTGCCTATATAAAATCCCTATTAGAATAACACAATGCTTTATTACAACACATTATGGTAAATAACTAATTGCTTTAAAGGAAATGCTTACCTCAATCATACCACTTCTAACTGCAGAAATTGAAACATCAATGAGAAAGAAGTACAGTGGTGGCATTGGAGGCCGCACCATGTGTTCAGTTGGTGCAACAAATTCCACACTGCCTTTTATAAGCTCGGGCCGCTGATCCAAATCAATTCTTCTTCCAGTGGCATCCAAATTGGCAAAATACTCACCAGGAACTGAACATGGAAGTTGAATCAAATAAGCATATTCTTTGTAATTCTAACTATTGAAGAGATCTAACCAGGAAAGAAAACTAATTTGATACAACGGAAGAATAAAAAAATAAAATTCCAATAATAAAACAGTTAGTTAACATGTAATGTGAAAACCTCTTCTACACCTATCATTAACTCAAAAGTGCAAAATGCATTTTGCACTTTACCAGTGAATTGAGGAAGTAAAAGTATAGTTAGGAAAGATGCTCATAACAATCAAGCTTGCAGAAGACTGATATATTTACTGCAAGTCTATATAAGTGAGTACCCTCCAACAATATTTGACATTCCAAAAGCAAAAGAAATGCAGATAGAAAACAAAAAGAATGTACACCATAGAAAATGATGCTATAAACATCCGTCACAATGTGAACACTTGATGTAACTCATTGCACTTTCAACCACTGAATTATATCTCTACATCATAAGTCAGTTGAGTTTACCATCATTTAGTAAAGAACAAATGTTGCACCGCCACTTTCTTCCAGCATCTGTAAATGTGACATAGGGATTCACATAAGTGCGACATCTTCTACAACGAATAATACCAGTTGAAGAGAAATTAATTACTGGTACTTCCTCCTGAACATAAAACAACAGTAATTGACAGGAAAAACATAAGTCTTCAAGAAAATACAGTTACCAAACACCTAGAAGTAAATTATTATTGATTCTTGAGATACTTACCCCTTCAGGAGCCTCTGCAAGAGGACAAACAACTGCTCCAAGAGGCAAATGCCATCTTGATACTAAAGACTGGGAATTTGGTATAGCACTTGTAGAAAGCCGTAGGTATCTTGGATCACAATTCATGGGATACATCTCAAGAAAAGAACTTGGCACCTCATCACCATCCAACGGCCTATGAAGTGTTCTATAATCAAGTCCTGGCTCAATTGATCCAGGCATAGATGCAACAGAGAGTGAACTAAAATCTTCTGTCAAGCTTTGGACACCGCCAATAGGAGGTGCCGAGCCTGGATGTTGCATTTGGTCCCTTGATTGGTAGCCCAAGTGATTTGCTACTGGTGGAGGAGGACCATAACTACCCTGCTGACCAGGAAAGGGAGAAGGCAGAGCAGGTGGAGGCATAAAACTTCCTTGCTGACCAGGAAAAGGTGACGGTGCTTGTGAAGCTGCAGGCTGCTTGCTCGGATATCCGGTAAAAGGTGGCTGGAAATTGGGTCTAGGCCCTGATAATGATGGATCAGATGGAGGTTGAGGAAAATTCATACTGGGCGGAGGAAAATTTGCATTTTGTGGCAGAGATCCCATTGGCACAGGTGGTACTTGTGTCTGTGGTCGGAAAGAAGGGGGCGGCACTGATACTTGACTTGCAGGAGGTTGAAATGGTGGCTGGCCCACAGGTGGTGCGTGATTAGGGGGAGTTTGGGCAGCTGAAGGAAACAGAGGGGTTGGAAATCGCTGATAAGGCACCCCAGACGGTGGGACAGATTTTATTGGTGGAGATGGAACTGACGGAACACTAAAACGAGTAGGTGGGCTAGGTCCAACTGCTGAGAAAGGTGTCATAGTTGAGGGTGCACCAGGTGAAGTAGGTCTAAAATTGCTGCTTTCTGATCCTGCCACAGGACCAGATGATGAAAAAGGTCTCACAGTTGGAGGAGCGGAAGCAAAAGGGGTAGAGGAAGGTCTCATGGGAAAATTCGGAGAACCAGGGTTTTCAGTCCCCATTCTTATAAGTAATATGACTGATTTTGTTATTAATAGGCACTCTCACAACTAAGCCTGCCAGTAGAAGTAATATCACAATAGTGAGCATTCAAAAGAAAATAAATGAAAGACCAGTACATTTTTGATGAATCACCCAGAAAAAAAGGCAAGATTTTTCCACAGACCTCAGCAGTGATTCTTATCAAGAATCAAGCAGCACCATATGCACTACGAAAAAACTAAATATTTCAAATTTTCACTTTTTTCTTAAACATTATCATGGTCATTAATTTCATGCATCCAACAAAAGGAAGGAAAAATAGGACAACGGCCTCCATTAATCTACAGCAAATTTTAACTAAGAATACCGCTGATTCAACCTGCACTCCTTTTGGCCACACACACACCCAAAAAAGAAGAAAAAAATCAACCACATCCTTGAGTCTAACACAGAAGTGTTTAATAAAAGCATAACCCGAGTTGATAAATTGACTTCAAAATAGAAAATACCTAAAATAGGATGATTTAAAGATCACATATAACATAATTAAACTCGGAAAGAGTTTGATTTCTTTATTTTTAACAAAATCATTCAGTTTTAAGCATTCAATATTTGCATCAAAACTGTATTACACAGTTTAACAATCCAAAAAAACCCTTCCTGAACACTCTAGACCAATCAAAATTCAATTCAATTCAATTCCAACTAATTCCCACAAAATCCAGCTCCTTCAATTCAATACTAATCTAAATTCAAACAAAAAAAAATAACAGTTGAGATTCAAATTTACAATCATCCCTAAACTGAATTTTCAATCAACTGATCCAAAACTCAATTTCCTTTTACACTAACTTAGCTTCAGCTTTGACTAAAAATTTACTCTTCCAAAAAAAACTCAAAACTACCTTTCCCAAAACAATCAAAAGCTACAAAAAAGAAAAACCAAGACAAACCGGCGTCGTATCCCGCGGCGTACACCTTCAGTGACATGTCGTCGAAGATCTACACGATGATTTCCAAGAAAGTGCGGATCAAATAGAAAACGACGGCGTCGTGAAGGGATATGTGGAAGGCGAGATCTACAGAGAGACTGAAAACTTGCAGATCGAGGGGAGTAATAAAAAAAGAACGTAATTTTACGTCGTTTTTTTTCTTGTTCTAATGAAGTCGTTTTGGACAAGCTGGTTTTTTTTAATTATTTATTAGAAAAAACTTTGATACAATGGATATTTTAGTTTACACGTGCTTTTTAATTTTAGGGTTTAAGGCTTAGGGGTTTAGATTCTAGGATTTAGAATTTAAGGTTAGTGTTTAGAATTTAGGGTTTAGGGTTTAGAGTGTGGGGTTTAGTTTTTAAGGTCAGGGTTAGGAATTTAGGATTTGGGTTTTTATAGTATAAGTATACAGGCTTGTGTAAAATTAATTTTACCCTTGTTTATTTTATAATTTTGGCCTCAATAAAAAATGGGTAAAACTTTGATCATAGGCCGTGTAAAATTAATCTTACACAAGCTTGTGTATTTACACTATAAAAACCCAAATTCTAAATTTCTAACCTTAACTCTAAAAAAACTAAGCCCTAAACCTTAAACCCTATACACTAAATTCTAAACACTAACTTTAAATTCTAAACCCTACAACCTAAACCCCTAAACCTTAAACCCTAAATTAAAACCCTAACCCCTAAAACTAAAAGGCACGTGTAAAACTAAAGTTTACACGGCCTGTGTATCGAAGTTTTTTCCATAAAAATAGGTATCTAAAGTATATTTTTTAAACTTTAGGTGCTTAAAGTATTTTTTTATAAAAATAGGTGCCCAAAATTTTCACCGTTATAATTTTAGGTGCTCAAAGTTTCAACAGTTGCAATTTTAGGTGTCTGGCCGTTAAAGGGGGTTAAAAAATTATTAACCAATCAATATTTTTATTTTATTTTTTCAAAATAAAAAACTTGAAACAATTTATTTTTTCAATTTTTCATAAATTCTCAAAATTTTGCAATTTTTACAAAATAGACTCCAAATCCTAAAATCTAACAAACCCAAACCCCCAAATTGACGCTGCCTCCATCGCCGATCGCCGCCTTTAATCCTACCCCTTTTGTCGACTGACCTAGCCGGTCAAAGTTTAGGTGCCTAAATTATTTATTTTATAATTTTGGCCTCAATGAAAAATAGGTATCTAAAGTATATTTTTTAAACTTTAGGTGCTTAAAGTATTTTTTGTAAAAATAGGTGCCCAAAGTTTTCATCGTTATAATTTTAGGTGCTCAAAGTTTCAACAGTTGCAATTTTAGGTGTCTGGCCGTTAAAGGGTGTTAAAAAATTGTTAACCAATCAATGTTTGACACGTGGCATATTTATTTTATTTTTTAAAAATAAAAAACTTAAAACAATTTCTTTTTTCAATTTTTCATAAATTCCCGAAATTTTATAATTTTTACAAAGCAATCCCCAAATCTTAAAATCTCACAAACCCAAAACCCCAAATTAGCATCGCCTCCATCGCCGATCACCGCCCCTAATCCTACCCCTTTGATCGACGGACCTAGCCAGTCATTTCCCTCATCACGGCGTTGCCGGAAACGATGAACGGCATGGCAGTCGAACGTCAATTTCGCGCTCGATGTTTGGCTACCACGCCGTTGGTCTTTTTAGCGATGCTGTGATGGGGAAACGACCAGCTAGGTCCAACGACCAAAGTGGTAGGCTTAGAGGCGACATTGGCAATAGAAGCGGCAGCAATTTGGGGGTTTGGGTTTAGGAGATTTTAGGGATTTGAGGATTGTTTTGTAAAAATTGCAAAATTTTGGGAATTTATAAAAATCTAAATTTTTGGGTGTTTTTCTTTAAAAAAATTTAAAAATCAAATTAGTGTCACGTGTCATGCATTTATTGGTTAAAAAATTAATACCCATTAACGGCCAGACCTAAATTGCAACTTTTGAAATTTTAATGTTAAAAAAAAGTATACTTTAGACACCTATTTTTCATTTAAGCCTATAATTTCTTGTACCGGCTTGGCTGGCCTGCTGGCAAGAGTCGAGTTTTTCCGATAAGGGATTTTACGGGCTAAAGTTAATAAGGGGTCATTAAATTATGGTTTAATTGTAAAAAAAAGATAAATTTTAATCTTATTCATACTTAGAGGGGAGGGGAGGGGAAGGGAGGGGAAGGGTGACTTTAGGGGAAGAAAATGAAGTGTTCCTAGTGGGTTTAGAACCATGACCTAAGAGAATATGAGAGAACAAAGATTAATAGCTTGGCCAACCGGCCAAATGTGCTTGCTCCCAAAAAAAAATTAAGTTGTTATAAATAAGTACAAGAGAGATGAGAGATAGAGATAAAATATGTTTTGTATGATTAATAAGAATATATATAATATCAATGGGGTTGATTCAAGTGATAAGTAGTTTGATATGTTTAAACAAGTCATGAGTTTAAGATCTTGTGTATGTGAAAAAAAATTACTAAGAGATTCCTCCACCAAAAATAGGTGCGAATTTATAGTACTTTTTAAATATTTTCAAGCATAAGGAAAAACCCTATTTCTAATGGACATTATAGTTTTGTTCAATATTTATAGGCATAAAAGTTCATTCTAAGTATATGGCCGGTCGTTTAAAAAACTCGTTAACCAACTTTAAAAAAATCGTTAACCAATTAAAATGTGATATATGGTGAAATTTCAATTTTTACGTGTTTGTTCAATATTTATAGGCATGAAAAATTATTCTAAGTGTATGGTCGTTAACGACCGTCTAAAAAACTCGTTAACCAATTAAAATATGACATGTGGTGAGATTTCAATTTTATTTTGCTTTTTATTTTTGGCTTAAAGGTCAAATTGCCTCTCAACAAAAAATCAAAAAACCAATTAAGCCCTTATAATTTTCATTCAATTTAACCCTCAAAATTCAAATTGCACCTAATTTAGCCCATATGTTACATTGACTACTTGGCCCTCAGTGGCCTCTAACAGTTAAAGATAGAAGTACACGTGACACATTTTGTGGGTACCACGTCATTAAATTGTAAAAAAATTAAAAATTCTAAAAATTCTTAAAGAATCTAAAATTTTTATAAAATTTAAAAATATAAAAAAATATCAAATTTTTTTTCTTATTTTCCTTTAAATTTTTTATAAAACATAAACTAATATTTTTTTTAAAAAACCTTGCAATTTAATTTTTTTAATGAAGTCCTAAAATTTTAAATCAAGCATTGACGCCAATTTAACCACTGGTCACTCCTTGACACAGGAGGATTTCTTCCACCTTCGTCGTCATACTACCGTCGCTAGAGCCCATTGTCGCCCTTACACTCATTCTCATCGTTTGACACCCCTTGCATCACTCAACTCGTTCTCTTTCAATATTTCTTCTCACCAACACTATTGTCTGCCACATCACCAACAACTTTTACCATCGATTAAATTGATTTGGGGAGTTGTGTATCTAGGGTTAGAGTTTTGGGTTAAGGATTTGAAAATTTTGAGCATTTTGGAAAATTCTAAAATTTTTGGCTTTATAATTAAAAAAAATATTTTGTATAAATTTTTAAATATTATTTCATTATAAATATTTATATTTTTAAAATAATTATTAAATTTTTTTATATTTTTTCAATTTTAAGTAAAAATATTTTTTATAATTGTATACATAATTTTAATTTATTTCTTTTACAAATTTAAACATTTTTCAATTTTCTTGAATTTTTAAATATTTTTTTATATTTTTTAAAATTTTAAATATATTTTGATAATTCTAACGATCAGTTGTTTCATACTCATAATACATTTAAAATGACTTTTCATAGAGATTTATTAATTGGTCTAGTGACCAATATGTTTTGTATTTAGCCTTCACACTTTTATCTGCATGATAGTGAATTTTCACTCAAAATTGGGAGCCAGCAAAGCAAACATTTTTATTGTGGCCTTTAATGCTATGCACAGTATCGTATGAGTTTATCTAAAGAAGGCCAGTAGCAGAACAAATATTGAGATTCTTGTTTGCAATTAATTATATGATAATGTTGTTTTTATGCAGAGAGAGCAATGGCTATTGAAATGTTAACGTTTTGTTTGGTACATCGGATATTAAAGAGATGTGTTGTATTAAATAACACTTATGTTTTAACTAAGTGGAGTTCTCATCGCGAGTCATGTTTGATGAATTTTGTTTCCAAAACAAGCACCCATTGTTGTGCTTAAGTGTCTCCCACACTTTCAATTTATGGAATCGGTTGCATGCATCCGATGAATGGTCTCTAGTGCATGTCCAATGCCTTATCTTAGAAATATATCAACTTAGAACACTTTTAGGGATATGACTTTGATGCTTAAGGATCTCATAATCACAATTTGTTTGTAATTCCTTTGTAAGGATCTTAACAATATATTTTGAACAACTTGTAAATTATCCCTTGTAATATGATTATATAAGGATTTTTTTTGCATTACTACTCTTTAGTATGTACCTTTGTTTTATTAACTCATATATCCTAAGTGCAATCCAATTATCACTAAGTTTTACATTCTTTCATTAAATGCATAAAAAGTCTAAGTTTTAATTTAGGGGTGACCATTTGATTGAGTTGAGTAAAAAAATTCGTTAGTTGAGTTGATGAGTCATATTCTACAACTCACTTTATTTGAATTTTTTAGTTATCTAGTTATTCGAAGTTTCATTATGTAACTCAAAATTTATTTGGATTTTTCTATTCAATTGAGTCGAGTAATTTTTTTTTTCAAATCAACGCTTAATTTTATTTATCCCTGATACGAATATATTATTTTTTAACTTTTATTTGGTAATATAATAACAATCTCATAAGTTCAGAAGTTTAAATTTAAATACAATTTTTATGGCATTTTAAAAGTTATATATATCGTAAGTGAAAAAGATAATATTAAGTTTTTCAATTGATGTTAAATATTCTATTAAATAAATTTTATAATATAAAGTAAGTACTGTTTTTATATAAATATGAAAAAGTTAAATGATGTCGACCGAACTTATAATATATTGATAATAGATATTTTCAGTCATAATTGACATTAAATTTTAGATTCGATTTTGAATTACCTCTCCATCACATAGTAACAAAAAAATGTTAAGTAGTATTCAGTTTTTGATAATAATTTTAAATTTTTATTGTAATTTTAGATATTTTCTTTTCCTAATAAAACTATAAACGTTAAGCGTATTAAAGATAAAAATAAGATGAGATAACTTTTATCTCATTCAAATCTATGAGATAACTCTTAGTCAAATCTCATTCAAATCCTATCTTATTCTATCTCTATCTCTATCTTATCTTGTATTTAAATATTTAATTTGTATTTAATATTTGATTTCCTTTATCCTTGTATATTCATTTGTAAGCCTATATATATAGGTCAATTGTAAACATTATTAACTATCAAATATACAAATCCTTTACATGGTAATCAGAGCCAAGTAAAATTTCTCTACTCATATTTCTCATATCTTTTCTGCTCTTCTTTAAATCGGATCTCCTTTCATGGCTTCATCTTCTACTTCCAATGATCTTGTGCATCTTAGTGCACCAACCAACTTCTCAATCAAACTTATGTCTGCCAACTTTCCTGTTTGGCATCGCCAATTAGAGGCTACTCTCATTGGTTTTGGGTTACTCGGTTATATTGATGGTTCACAAACTTTCCCATCTAAGTTTACCGATATCGTGACAACAATTGCTAATCTTGAATATCTACGATGGTATCGTCAGGATCAAATTCTTATCAGTGTTCTTCTTGGCAGTTGTGATGATCAAGTTCAACCACTTATTTCATTCGATGTCACCGCCGAAATTCCATGGGATACTCTAGTTGCAAGTTATATTCGAGCATCTCCCGGTCGCATCCTTGCTCTCAAGTCCAAATTAGCTTGCAATCCACATGGTTCCAAGTTTATCTCCGACTACATGAAAGACATGTAGGATATTGCTTCTAATCTTACCTTGGCAAAATGTCTTGTCTCTGATGTAGATCTCTTGATTTCTATTGTCAATTAATTGGGTGATGATTATCGTCTAATTGTTGCTGCCCTTCATGTATATAACACATCGAAAACCATGCTTGAGTTGTCTGAGATCTTAACTGATCATGAGAGACTCCTTCAAGAATCTGACCACCCTACACCTCTTGCCATGACATATTCTGCGTAGCGGGCTAATTCAAATAACGGTTATTCCACCAACTGTTCTCAAGGAAAGGGTAGCCGCTCTGGCTATTCATTTTTTGGTAGCGGTCGTAGTCCTGTTCCTCAATCTGGTCATTCTAGATGACAAGATGTTGTATGCAAGTTCTGTAATTTACCAGGGCATGTTGTTCGGGATTACTGTAAGCTTGTTTAGTTTCTTTACAACAACTTTTATCAACAGCCAGCGTCTGATTCACCAGTTGTCAATACTGCTACTGATCTTTCATCATCTGATCCTGCTCCTTGGATGTTTAATAGTGGTGTCTCGCATCTCACCACAATGACCATTGCGTCTCTTTAGGATATCTTTTCTTATGATGGTCTTGATACATTTCATGTGGGTAATGGTAACTCTCTACCTATATGTCATATTGGCTGATGCATTGTTCCTACAGCTACCAAGCCTCTTTCTCTCACAAATGTCTTGTGTGTTCCTCAATCAAATACAAATTTAGTGTCGGTTTGTAAATTATGTCAGACTAATCACGTGTCTATTAAATTCTTTGAATTTTATTTTCTTGTTAAGGATCGACTCACGAGAATTCCCCTTCTTCGAGACAATAAAATTGGTGGTGTCTACTATGCTCTGCCATCCTTTTATCCCAAAGTCAACTCAGTTAATTGCTTGTCCGTGCATCAGTTGCATCACAAGTTTGGTCATCCATCTGATAAAGTCTTAGCCTCTATATTACGCACTTGTAATATATCCTATGACCCAACTAGTTTGACGAACTATCATTGTACTTCTTGTCTTATTAATAAGAGTCATAAACTGCCATTTGGTCAAAATACTATGTCAAGCTCTCGTCCTCATAAATTGCTTTACTCTGATGTTTGGAGCACTAAACATGTGTCTTATGATGGATATTCATACTATGTAGTGTTTGTTGATTATTTTACCAAGTATATCTGGCTATACCCGATGAAGAAGAAATATGATGTTGCGGCAATATTTCCTCAGATTAAAAGGCTTGTTGAAAGCTTTTTTCATCAGACTATTATGTCTTTATTCTCTGATAATGGAGGTGAGTTTGTTAAGCTCTTGCCCATTTTGAATTTAGGCGATGTAGCGACGTTTTTTCTTTTAAAGTTTGAAGCTCCAGGTTTTCCCCATATTTTCTGAAATTTGGTTTAAAGGGGATTTCTTTTGAAAATTCTTATTTTTTGAAAACAATGAAAAATTGGAGTCGCCACCGGCTACTTGTGTAAGGTAGGCCGGACACCACAAAACCAGAGATTCATTTTGAAAGGGTTCGGGAGTTGGTTACGCGTGGGGAAGGATTCACACCCCCATCATGCCTGAAAATCGATACCAAAATATTTGTTTCTTTTGAATGGATGGAAATTGTCAAAATTTAAATTGAATTTAATTAAGTGTACTTAATTAAAAATTGACCTTAATTGAACGGGTTTTATCAAATTGGTGGGTTCAAATTAATTGGACATTTAATTAATAAGGATGACGATACATCGGACCATAGATTAAACCGACATCATATAAGCCTGATCGTCGTGTTAATTTATGGTTCGAATTTCGTACGTCACCTTTATGCATGGTGCAAGCATTTAAATATGATGTGATGATTTGTCAATTTTTAACTAACATTTACCTTGATACGGTAATGATTAATTCAAATATTTGGTCAACATCCATTAAGCCCGAACTGTTACGACATAAATATCGGAACTAATAAATACCTCTTTTAGGGTTTAAATTAATTAATTCAAAATAAACGGGTCATATGAATGACAATTAAGGCATGTCATATAAGGGCTTAAATTAAACACAATAAACTATATTATATGTGTTGTATACAAACCATGTATTATATATATTACATGAAAACCATATTCTATATATATGTCATATATTATATAGTATGAAAACACATGTTATACACAAAAATCACATGTCATATGCTCATCAACCACAAACCTAAAATCTACTATATTAAAACAAGAACAACAACAAAATAAAGGCTGGAAAATAAAATGCATGAAACAAAGGATACATCAACACTGAAATTTGGACCAAATCAAACAAATATAAACCTCGGGGGCCAATTTTTAAAGAAAAACAGATTTGATAAACAAAAGGATGCAATTGAAAAGCCTATGAAAACTTGAGGGATATAGGACAGGATTTTAAAATGCGGAATGGCTTGGGATGTGATTAAATGAGGCAGAGGGATTAAAAGGGCTATTTAGAAAGCTAAAAGCCCTTACGGCCATAAATAAGAGGACACATAGGTCCTTAAGATGAGATTATCCCTTTTTTAAAGGGGCTAAGTATATAACTCAGTTTTTAACCAAAAACAGAAACTTTTTCCTTCAAAAAACAAAAGAGCTCCTCCCCTTTTTCTCTCAAATCGGATGAGCGCCACCACTCATCGGGGGTGAAACCTAGAAACTGTTCAAACTCTGCCACGTCGGCCACCGCTCGCTAGCAACTAGCGAACCCAAAAACCCTAAAAACAACCCCTTTTGTTCATGAAAACAAAACCAAAAACCTTTTTGAGCAATAAAAGGAAACCCCGCTCTACCACTTTCCCCTTCCATTGGCTCACCCATCATGACCGAGGAAGTCGAAGGGATTATCGATGGCAGAGGGGAAAGCGAACGGACACGACCAGAAGGTACAACTGAAGAAAAACCCCCTAATTTATATGCTTATGATACTTTGAAATGAAAAATGAAGAGGAAGAGGTTACCTCTGAACTTTGCTTTTTTCTTGCCTATGTTCTCTATTGCTTTCGAATTTTCCAAATGAATTACAATATCTTTAAGGCTTAATGTTATATACCCTTAAATATTACATGGATAAAAGAAAAAAAAATTGAAAAAACATCCTATTGGCTATCTCTGCTATGTCTGGCATTTTGGTGCTTCCTCTGAAATGCCGGTTGATCTTTGCATTTTTTGTTTTGATTCATCCTCCACTTTGGCATTGTTGGTTGACCTTAGCATGTCATTTTCACATTTTGTTTTCTTTTGTCACTTGTGCCAACGTGGTGGAACGACGTGGAGGAGGAGACCAGAAGGAAGCACGGCTTGAAGAGCAAGTCTCTGATGTGGCCGTTGACGTAGCCCAACGATGGTGAGATGGCACCGGGTCAGTGGTTCTCCCCACCATCGTGGGGGTGAAAATAGAGGGACCATTGTCATACGTGGATGCCACACGGAAGATAAAACGATAGAGGTATATGGTTCAGCCAGCGTGAAATCTACGCGCACATAGAGAAACCAAACGACTACGCGTGCGGCGCGTGCAAAGATGAAGGGACACTCCTGATGCAATTTGGACCGTCAGGTCTGCACCGAATCTGACGGTGGAGATCTTGCAGCAAATGGACGGAATAGATTAGGGTTTTTTGGTGGTTATCAGATTGGGGATAGTTAGTTGGGCCAAACGGGCCAAGCATATGTATTTAATTAATAACCCCCTTTTGGGGTTTAAGTTTGTAAATGGAATGAATTTCAATTTATATGAATTGTATATGGGCTGACGTTTATATATAGATGGACTCTTTATTTATCAACTCTTATATATGTTTTCTAATATATGTTTTAGAATGGTAATAATATAACTAATAACAATATACATGGTATTATAATACGTATCACTAATGCATGATAACTGAACATAAAACCTAAGAACTAGTAACTTTTAATCATATATACACATATTATAAAATGGATAAAACAAATAAGCCAATAGATAGAATAGTTAAACTAAGCCCTTTATTGCAAAATTTAACAACAGGTTAACACCTCAGACAAAATCAGTGATTACAACTGCCATTATTTGCTTATTCTTGTAGAACAAGGATAAAGCAAAGACCATAAGCACTAATTTTTCCTACTTCCCTGTATGAAGATTTTGAGCTACGATTTCCTCCTATATAAAACTGTTCACCCTTTCTCTTCCTAAACTTGGAGCTATGAGTATTTGCCTCTTTTGCCCCAAGTCCTTGAGCTATGAGTATCTACCTCATTCGCTCTGAAGTCCTTGTGCCATGAGTATCTACCTCCTTCACTCTAAAATTTTGATGTGGCGATCTTGAAATCCTTCACCTAAAATCCTTGAGCTTTGAGTATCTGCCTCATTTGCTCTGAAATCTTGATATGGCAAGTTGGCAACCCTTCGCCTGAATTCCCACATGGGCTCTCATTTTGTCGTTTACTCATCTTCGTAGGAAGTACCTGGCTTATTTTTTTAGATACCTGTGGAAAGAGATAAAATGCTATGATGGTATGAGTTAGCATGCTCCTAACCTAGGTATGTCTAACTATGTTATGATGCATGAATGATGACAATTTTTAAACTTTTTCATACATTTTCCCTTCTTGGTCCCTTGACTTCGACCCTCTCTCACTTTTCACTTCTTCTTTTTTTGCAGTGGCGGTGCCTCATCCCTTACTCGGGTTCACCCTTTATGCCCTATTTTCTTTTAAGCTCCGAGACTTTTTTGTTCTAAAGCGCATTTTCAGGTTTTCACTTTAGAGATTTTTTCTTTTTTCTTCTTTTTTTCTTTTCTCTTTCATTTCTTTTTCTTTTTTCTTTTCTTTTTCTTTTTCTTTTTCCTTTTCCTTTTCTTTTTTTTTCTTTTCTTTTTTCTTTTGGGCGCCCTTACGGGTTTTCGCCTCTAGTCCCTTGGATTTTAACACGAGTGGCACTCAGAGTCTCTTCTCGATGGATCTTGTCAATTTCGCCTCCAATGTCTTCTTGGTTTAACTTCGGCGAACTCTTTTCTTATCTGGGAATAAACCTACACTTAATAGATTAAATCATAGTAATGCCAAGAAATCCTATGCTTTTTATAATCTATGTCAATCTATCTGCGGGATGCATGTGAAATAGATAATAGAAACTAGAATAAAATTTTATTGATACTTAAAGGAATATTAAGATAATTTTGAAAGTCATAGAAAATATGAGAAAATTAAAAAGATATAGATGGTGTCAATTGCATGAATTATGAGAATCCATCGACCTCGGTAGATCTCTCGCTGGCCACCCTTGGTCGTTACTGCTGATAATCCGATGATCGAAACATAACCCCTTTACTGAAACAAAGCACGTCGTCTGGATACCAAAACTCAAATTTGTCTGAACCGTCCTTTTCGAATTTTTAGTTCAGATCCTCATTTGGTTTTAAGGTGCCCATTTCTGGGTTTTCACCTTAAACCCTCATTTTCTTTCTTTTTTTTTCTCTTTTTTTCTTTTTCTTCTTCCTCTCAAGAGTAGTACTTTTTGACAGAGTACGAATTTATAAGGTTGCTTAACTCTTTTTCATCCATCTCTGCGAGGTTTAACGCTCCGCCAGAGAAAGCCTTTTTTACAACGTAAGACCCTTCCTAATTGGGCATCCACTTCCCTCGGAAGTTTCTTTGATTCAACAAGATCCTCTTAAGCACCAAATCCCCCTCTCGAAATTCCCTCGGGCGAACCCTTTTGTTATAAGCCCGCATCATCCTTTTCTAATACATTTGGCCTTGGCATATGTCTTTCAACCTTTTCTCTTCAATGAGGTTCAACTGATCAAATCTGGCTTGTATCCATTCGGCTTCATCCAACTTTATCTCGTTCAAAATTCGAAGCGATGAGATTTCTACCTCTATAGGTAATACCGCCTCCGTCCATATACCAAAGAGTATGGTGTTGCCCCGGTAGAGGTTCTCACAGAGGTCCGATAGGCAAACAAAACAAAAGGAAGCCTTTCATGCCAATCCTTGAAAGTCTCCACAGTTTTTGCCATGACCCTCTTAATATTTTTATTTGCCGCTTCTACTACTCTGTTCATCTTGGGGCGATAAGTAGTAGAGTTATGATGCACAATCTTGAATTGATCACACACCTCAGTCATCATATTTTTATTCAAGTTGGAATCATTGTCGATGATGATTCTTTCGGGCAGACCATAGCGACAAATAATTTTTTTCTTTAGGAATTTGCAAACTGTCGCTCATGTTATGTTAGCATACGAGGCAACTTCTACCCACTTGGTGAAGTAATCGATAGCTACCAAAATAAAGCGATTCTCGTTAGAAGCCTTCAAGTGTATCTGACCAATGACATCCATGCCCCAAGCAGCAAAAGGCCATGGTGAATTCATGGCGTGTAGTGGTACTGGCAGGGAATATATCTTATCGGCATAGATTTGAGATTTATGGCATTTTTTCGCGTAACTGATGCAATTTTCCTCTATGGTTGACCAAAAGTAACCATATCTCATGATTTTTCTAGCCATCGAGAATCCACTAGTGTGCCTCCCACACAAACCTCTATGGACTTCTGCCAAAATGGTCTCGGCCTCTCAAGCATTGACACACCTCAACATATCTGATCTTTACTTCTCTTGTACAAAACCTCCCCGTCGAGGATGTACCCCAATGCTAACCTTCTAATAGTTCTTTTATCATTGTCGTCGGCCTCTTTTGGGTAAGTCTGAAACTTGATGTATTGGAGGATATCATGATACCATGGATTGTCATCCTCCTCCTCTTCCAAACTATAGCAATGAGCTGGTACCTCAAGAGTTTGTATTTCGATCGACTTCATCTTGGTTGTCCGGCTTACATCGAACACAGCGGCCAATGTGGCTAGAGCATCAGCCATCTGATTATCCTCTCTTGACAAGTAGGTAAAGCTGATTTCCTAAAAATCCTTGGCCAAATCTTGGATCAAATCGTAGTACTTGATTAACTTCGAACCTCTAGTCTCCCATTCTTTTCAAAGCTGGTAAATTACCAAGGAAGAGTCTCCAAAGACCCGAAGCATTTTGATCTTCTTTTCTATGGCTTCCCGGAGTCCCATGGCACAAGCCTCACATTCGGCTATATTGTTGGTGTAGAAAAATTCCAACCTACTCACGAAGGAATAGTAGATTTTTTGGGAAAAATCAATACTGCCCCTATTCCATGGCCTAAGGCATTCGATGCTCCATAAAAATAAGGCCTCCATCCCTTATTCTCGGTAGTAGGCCTCCTTTTGGTCAAATCAAAAACTAAGTCTTCATCTGGAAAACTAAAATCCAAAGGCTCGTAATCATCCAAAGTGCGACTTGCCAAAAGATATACTACCACACTTCTTTTCACCGCTTTCTGGCTCACATAATCAATATTGAATTTTGATAATAACATTTACCAACTGGCCATTTTTCGATAAGTGCCAGCGCTTCCATCAGGAACTTTAGTGGATCTATTTGGGAAATTAAGCAAGTGGTGTAATACAACATGTATTGCCTAAGTCTTTTAGTAGCCCATATCAAGGCACAACACAGCCTTTAGATCAATAGGTATCGTGTTTTACACTCAGTTAACTTCTTGCTTAAGCAATAAATCGCTATTTCCTTCTTGCCAGAGTCGTCATGTTGCCCCAACACACATACCATAGAATTCTCAAAAATTGTCAAGTACAGGATCAACGGCCTATCTGGCACTGGTGCTACTAGGATCGGAGGGCTATTCAAATACTTCTTAATCTTTTCTAGTGCTTCTTGACAATCTTTATCCCAAATTCTCGGATTATTCTTTTGGAGTAATCTGAAGAAGGGATCATATTTATTGGTCAACTGGGAGATGAACCGAGAAATGTAATTCAGCCTTCCCAAAAATCCTTGAACTTCCTTTTAAGTTTGAAGCGGTGGGAGGTATTGGATTGCTCTCACCTTATAGGTTGATCTCGATTCTTTTTCGACTCACCACCAACCTCAAAAGCTTATCAAATGTAATTGCGAAGGTGCATTTGGCAGGATTGAGCTTTAACTGGTACTTTTCTTAGCCTTCGAAAGAGTTTTCGCAAATTTTGGATGTGCTTCTCCTCTGTCTGAGACTTGGCTATCATGTCTTCCACGTACACCTCGAATTCTTTATGCATCATGTCATGGAGCAAGGTCACCATGGCTCTTTGATAAGTTGCCCCAACATTCTTCAACCCGAAAGGCATCACCTTGTAGCAAAATGTGCCCCATGTGGTCACAAAAGTGGTTTTTTCCATGTCTTCGGGGTACATTTTAATCTGATTGTACCCGAAAAAGCCATCCATAAATGAGAACCAAGCATGCCCCGTAGTGTTGTCAACTAGTATATCAATGTGAGCAAAGGAAAATTGTCTTTGGGGCTCGCCTTATTAAGGTCCCTATAATCCATGCACATGCGCACCTTCCCACCCTTTTTTCAGTACTGCACTATGTTGGCTACCTATTCCGGGTACTTAGAGACTTTCAAGAATCCCACCTCAAACTGCTTCTTTACTTATTCTCTGACTTTTAACATGTCTGTTCTCATCCTTCGGAGCTTTTGTTAGACGGGCTTGCATTCTGTCCTTATGGGGAGCTTGTGCATCACAATATCCGTGTTTAAACTCGGCATGTCCTGGTATGTCCATACGAACACATCTTTAAATTCCAAAAGTAATTCCACCAACTCTTGCTTAACTTTTAATGATAGGGTACTGTCAATTTTCACTTCTTTCTTCTCCTTGTCATTTCCCAAATTCAAAGTCTCTACCTTCTCTTCATACGGAAGGATTTACTTTTCTTCACTTACTACCATCCTTAACAACTCGTCCGAGACCTCATCATCCTCTTCATTGATTTCTACCAAGCACGTGGGATACTCAAAATCTACTCTAAGATTAGGTTTTGCATCATTCATACAGTTTATATTAAGAGGCATGTACGATTTTTGAAAGTATGCGTTGGGAAAGGAAAAGGATATCTTATGATATGAAAAATAATAGATAAATAAATACATAAATAAATAAATAAATAATGAATGAAATGAATGATACGTTTGCCATTTGAGAAAGAAATGTAGAAAATGTCCATTTTATTGAAAGCAGATAAAAGAGAAATAACTGCCATTTTACAAAAGATACACGTTACTTTTGGGCAAAAGTAACGGGGTTGTTCTGGGCATTACTTTGATTCAATCCTAGAAACCACAGACATGTCCACATAGGTCCAATTGTCGAGCTTTTCACCCGGGCAGCATGTGCGAATCTTGGCCAAAAGTTGGTTAGTCTTTCTATCCTCACGGATTATATTCACATCTATTTCTTCCAAAGCCTCGTGGATTAGTTCTTCCTGAAGGCTTCTTTTGCCTTCTCTGCTCGCTTCTTGGACTTCTAGCTCGGGGTTTTAGATTCCAGTAGATATGAAAATGTCATCAAAATCCGCATAGGTTATAGGGGCCCAAGGAATGTCCTCCTCTCTAAGTCGGGCCTTCCTTTGCTGTTGTCTCTTCCTCCATTCTTGTATTTTTTGTAGGAAATTGGGCCTATAACCAAGTCCAAAACGGTCGACTTATGGATCATACTAATAGGCTGAAGACGTCCTTGTAGACTTCTTCTCAAGCCTCTTTTCTTCCTCGCTCCTATTCCTATGGTCTCAAATACCACCATCTTAGTGCAATTTGACAGTTTAGGACAAGGAAATTGGCTTCCCCCAACAAAAAATATTGCGTTGACAAATTCCAAAGCCCTAAAAGCACACTTCATTGCCTCTTCATTGATATAGATATATGGTGTATCCGAAGTCACCAAAGAGATGACGTCTTGCTCGGCATTCACTGTGACCAACTTCCCTTCAATAACAAACTTTAATTTCTGATGAAGTGAAGACGAGACAACACCGGCTGAATGTATCCATGGCCTTCCCAACAAACCATTATAGGATGGCCGGATATCCATAACCACGAAATCAACCATATATTCAGTAAGGCCAATAAGCAAGGGTACTTCTATCTTCTCGACCACATCTCGTTCAATCCCATCAAATTCTCGCACGGTGTTATGATAGGGCTTCATGTGTGAATTGTTGATCGGCAACCGTTGCAGAGAAGCCAGTGGCATAACGTTCAAAGCGGAGCCATTGTCAATTAGCACTCTCGATAGCACATAACCCTTACAATGAGTGGTAATGTTTAGGGCCTTGGTAAACCCCCTATAACATCCCCTACCCGGTTTAGTAGTAAATCAGGTTTTAAAAGTTATATAGTTTTCAATCAAGCTAACTTGTTATCCAAGTTAGAAGTCGAACAAACAAAAATCTAGATGCTTAGCTTCCTAGAACATTCGAATCAAACAAGTAGAGATATCTTAATATGCGAAAATCATCAAGTATAGATGCATTTCGGCCTTAATCCAAACAAGTCATACACAAGAAGGCATGAATTGGTGCTTAATGTGATAATGCTCGGTTCAATTGATTTTAGAATCACATAACAATAAGGAATTATAACCAAGTCGATTAACTATTTGGCTAGATATGCTATTCTAGTTTTTATTAGACCATTCTAGTTTGAAGTAGTCAATTATGTATAATTATATGAATAGATTCAAGCATTGAAGAATTCACGGACTTTGATCACTTGATAACTTAAGTCTCATTTACTTGACCTAACAACTAAAATTTTAAATTAGCATGATAACCTTAAATCCTTTCAACCAAAACTCAAACAACCATTACATACCAAGGCATGCATCGACTAAATCATGATAAAACCAAAAAGTAGTTATATACATATATACATTCCTCTACAAAATATAACATCACTTTAATTACATACCAAGGACACAACTAACCATACTAGTCAAACAATTGCCACCATCCTAGGAGTCAAATAAGATAAACAAAACATACACTTATATCCCTTGTGGTCTTGCTTTACTCCTTGGTTTTAATCTACTAGTATCAAGCTAATATGAAACACAATCGAAAGAATCAATAAGTTCAAGAATGGTGACATATATGTAACAAATAAACTATTACTAGTTAAATCTTTTATAGTTTTCGGACAATTCAAGTTATTTGTCCTAAAGGACATTTAAGTGTTTCAAAGTTCGATTCCAAGCAAGCATATCAACATATCTATGAGAATCAAGGTCTCAAGCAACTCTATCGAGTCAAGATACAATTACAAGAATGTTTATAACTTGTAAAAATGTAAATTTTATTTCTATTATCTAAGATCTTCGATGATCGAGTCTAAAACCTTTCCTTCAAGAGTTATATAAACTATAACCAACTCAAGGGATCTATTTAATCCAATATCCAAGCAACACAATTTCTTTACATAAGTTGTAGTAGGTAGATACTTATTATACAAATTCTATTATCTTGAGCCTTGATCGATAATTAATAGACACTCGAATCCAACATAAAGATAACATTAACAAGGGTATTCATAATACCATTTCAAGGACACTCAAGGTTTCGATTTGATATCAACTTTGAACAAGAGTTCCAAGGGTACTAAAAGATCACTTGATCTTAACAACAAGGGACAGTAGTCATAACTAGCGAGCTCGACGGACTCTATGGCATGCCAATTGTGTCTAACTAACTCGATTCAAGGCTTACTTAATTATGTTGTTTTCGATCAATTCAAGAGGCATTAGGTGCCTTATTCTAATTAGTCAACCATTCAACTTATTCATTCTACTAATTTACAATTACTAACAAAGTGTAACTAGATCAAATAGTATAACTAATATAGTTTACCTCAAGGATACTTACCTTGATCAACATTTGATCGTAACTTAACCGAATTGGCACGTAATTCATTTTCTTTAATGTATTAGCATAGTATAACTACAATAGGGCAGTAACACTCACACATACAATCTAAGTTGCACTTACAGTAGTTTCCAAGCTATTGATGTTCTCATATCACAATCCCCTATTTCTTATCGTTGTTTGGATCTACGGGTGCCCCTTTTTCCTTCCGTATCCTCTTGATTTTATAACATATAACATCATAATTCTTATTAGCCATAAAGTTCGATTGATCAAATTTCCAATTCCATTTAATCTCATAATTAACAACTAGTCTCTTTATCTCGAAGACCTTCAAACGCAGAAACAATTAATTCAAGGATCTTACATCAGTTCTTATTTAATGATTTTCCAATTTGTTATACTCTTCTTCTTCTTCTTCTTCCAATTTAGCATATGTTCTAATCACAAAAACAGGGCAACATTGTATTAATCATTTTCCTTGAACTAAAACAGCCCTAAGAGTATTATAGTACCCCCACAATTAAATTAGCAAACAATCACGCAATTCAAAACATCAAAACAGTCCCAATTTTTCACTCTAGTAGTAGGGCAGTTTTGTTACTCATTTATACATAGTTTCATAATTCCATCATACTTCTATGCCAACAATTCGATTTTATACCTTTTACACCCAATAGATCACATTCTTTTCTATGTGTACCAGATTTAGCATGTAAAAATAGGACACTCACAATCCATTCTACCTATATACATTTCAATAACCAAGGCAAATAAGAATCAAGAGGCAATTTAGCAATTCATTCAAATATCCACTATCAACCAAACAATATGTCAAACATTTTGAACTTAAATTTCTATTTGTTCATTCTAATTCTTCTAGTCACAAAGCAACTACCTTCTACTCAACAATATACACACAAGTCATATTTCAAATTGAATCGATTCCATGTTTCCAACAACAATCAAAGGTACAAGGAACTAAGAGATAAACATTACCTTTATGGAAATATAACAATTTCCTATATGTAAATCCTATGTTTCCTTCACTGATCCCTTGTTCTCACCAAATTAAGGAATTTTTCCATGAGCTCCCTCTCCCTCTAGCTAATCGGTTCAATGAGGAAATGAGAAGAAGATGGTCCACGATTCTAAGACCAAGCTTTCCTAAGGGACACTTGGCTTTGGTCCTCCAATTAGGTAATGTTTAGCATGCAAACATGTTAATTATAAATGCATTCAAAGTGGTCCTTTAAGATATGGCCACTCGGTTATTTAAGTTCTCACTTTAGTCCCCTAAATTAAAAATCAAAGCATATAATAGATAACCAAAATCAAAATTTAACACGGTATCTTTCTTGACCCAAAAGGCATAACCTTGTAAATGTGCCCCCAGATGGTCACAAAAGTGGTTTTTCCATGTCTTGAGGTGCATTTTAATCTGATTGTACCAGAAAAGCCATCCATAAATAAGAACAAGCATGCCCGTAGTGTTGTTGTCAACTAGTGTATCAATGTGGGCAAAGGGAAATTGTCTTTGGGGCTCGCCTTATTAAGGTCCCTATAATCCACGCACATGCGCACCTTTCCACCCTTTTTCGGTACTGGGACTATGTTGGCTACCTATTCCGGGTACTTAGAGACTTTCAAGAATCCCGCCTCAGACTGCTTCTTTACTTCTTCTCTGACTTTTAACAACATGTTCGTTCTCATAGTTCGAGCTTTTTTGTTAGGCTTGGGCTTACATGTGCATCACAATATCCGTGTTTAAACATGGCATGTCCTGGTAGGTGTCCATACGAACACATCTTTAAATTCCAGAAGTAATTCCACCAACTCTTGCTTAACTTTTAATGATAGGGTACTGTCGATTTTCACTTCTTTTTTCTCCTTGTCATTCCCCAAATTCAAAGTCTCTACCTTCTCTTGATACGAAAGGATTTGCTTTTCTTCACTTACTACCATCCTTGAAAACTCGTCCAGGGACCTCATCATCCTCTTCATTGATATCTACTAAGCACGTCGGATGCTCAAAATCTACTCTGAGATTAGGTTTTGCATCATTCATACAATTTATATTAAGAGGCCTGTACGATTTTTGAAAGTATGCATTGGGAAAGGAAATGGATATCTTATGATTTGAAAAAAATAATAAATAAAACAAATAAATAAATAAATAATGAAATGAATGATACATTTGCCATTTGAGAAAGAAAGGTATAAAATATCCATTTAATGGAAAGCAGATAAAAGTGAAATAGCTGCCCTTTTACAAAAGATACACGTTACTTTTGGGCAAAAGTAACGGGGTTGTTCTGGGCATTACTTTGATTCAGTCCTAGAAACCACAGACAGGTCCACATAGGTCCAATTGTCGAGCTTTTCACCCGGGCACCATGGGTGAATCTTGGCCAAAAGCTGGTCAGTCTTTCCATCCTCACAGATTATATTCACATCTATTTCTTCCAAAGCCTCGTGGATTAGTTCTTCATGAAGGCTTTTTTTGCCTTTCTCGGCTCACTTCTTGGACATCTAGCTCGGGGTTTTAGATTCCAGCGGATATGAAAATGTCATCAAAATTCTCATAGGTTATAGGGACCCAATGAATGCCCTCCTCTCTAAGTCGGGCCTTCCTTTGCTCGTGTCTCTTTCTCCATTATTGTCTTTTTTATAGGAAATTGGGCCTATAACTGAGTCCAAAACGGTCGACCTTATGGATCACACTAATAGGCCAAAGGCGTCCTTGTAGACTTCTTCTCAAGCCTCTTTTCTTCCTCGCTCCTATTCCTAGGGTCTCAAATACCACCATCTTAGTGCAATTTGACAGTTTAGGACAAGGAAATTGGCTTCCCCAAACAAAAAATATTACGTTGACAAATTCCAAAGCCTTAATAGCACACTTCATTGCCTCTTCATTGATATAGATATATGGTGTATCCGAAGTCACCGAAGAGATGACGTCTTGCTCGGCATTCACTGTGGCCAACTTCCCTTCAATAACAAACTTTAATTTCCATTGAAGTGAAGACGGGACAACACCGGTTGAATGTATCCATGGCCTTCCCAACAAACCATTATAGGATGGCTGGATGTCCATAACCATAAAATCAACCACATATTCGGTAGGGCCAATAAGTAGGGGTACTTCTATCTTCTCGACCACATCTCGTTCAATCCCATCAAATGCTTGCGGTGTGTTATGATAGGGCTTCATGTGTGAATTGTTGATCGGCAACCGTTGCGGAAGCCAGTGGCATAACGTTCAAAGCGGAGCCATTGTCAATTAGCACTCTCGATAGCACATAACCCTTACAATGAGTGGTAATGTTTAGGGCCTTGGTAAACCCCTATAACATCCCCTACCCGGTTTAGTAGTAAATCAGGTTTTAAAAGTTATATAGTTTTCAATCAAGCTAACTTGTTATCCAAGTTAGAAGTCGAACAAACAAAAATCTAGATGCTTAGCTTCCTAGAACATTCGAATCAAACAAGTAGAGATATCTTAATATGCGAAAATCATCAAGTATAGATGCATTTCGGCCTTAATCCAAACAAGTCATACACAAGAAGGCATGAATTGGTGCTTAATGTGATAATGCTCGGTTCAATTGATTTTAGAATCACATAACAATAAGGAATTATAACCAAGTCGATTAACTATTTGGCTAGATATGCTATTCTAGTTTTTATTAGACCATTCTAGTTTGAAGTAGTCAATTATGTATAATTATATGAATAGATTCAAGCATTCAGTAATTCACAGACTTTGATCAACAGTAACTTAAGTCTCATTTACTTCAGCCTAACAACTAAAATTTTAAATTAGCATGATAACCTTAAATCCTTTCAACCAAAACTCAAACAACCATTACATACCAAGGCATGCATCGACTAAATCATGATAAAACCAAAAAGTAGTTATATACATATATACATTCCTCTACAAAATATAACATCACTTTAATTACATACCAAGGACACAACTAACCATACTAGTCAAACAATTGCCACCATCCTAGGAGTCAAATAAGATAAACAAAACATACACTTATATCCCTTGTGGTCTTGCTTTACTCCTTGGTTTTAATCTACTAGTATCAAGCTAATATGAAACACAATCGAAAGAATCAATAAGTTCAAGAATGGTGACATATATGTAACAAATAAACTATTACTAGTTAAATCTTTTATAGTTTTCGGACAATTCAAGTTATTTGTCCTAAAGGACATTTAGTGTTTCAAAGTTCGATTCAAGCAAACATATCAACATATCTTGAGAATTTCAAGCAATCTATCGAGTCAAGATACAATTACAAGAATGTTTATAACTTGTAAAAATGTAAATTTTATTTCTATTATCTAAGATCTTCGATGATCGAGTCTAAAACCTTTCCTTCAAGAGTTATATAAACTATAACCAACTCAAGGGATCTATTTAATCCAATATCCAAGCAACACAATTTCTTTACATAAGTTGTAGTAGGTAGATACTTATTATACAAATTCTATTATCTTGAGCCTTGATCGATAATTAATAGACACTCGAATCCAACATAAAGATAACATTAACAAGGGTATTCATAATACCATTTCAAGGACACTCAAGGTTTCGATTTGATATCAACTTTGAACAAGAGTTCCAAGGGTACTAAAAGATCACTTGATCTTAACAACAAGGGACAGTAGTCATAACTAGCGAGCTCGACGGACTCTATGGCATGCCAATTGTGTCTAACTAACTCGATTCAAGGCTTACTTAATTATGTTGTTTTCGATCAATTCAAGAGGCATTAGGTGCCTTATTCTAATTAGTCAACCATTCAACTTATTCATTCTACTAATTTACAATTACTAACAAAGTGTAACTAGATCAAATAGTATAACTAATATAGTTTACCTCAAGGATACTTACCTTGATCAACATTTGATCGTAACTTAACCGAATTGGCACGTAATTCATTTTCTTTAATGTATTAGCATAGTATAACTACAATAGGGCAGTAACACTCACACATACAATCTAAGTTGCACTTACAGTAGTTTCCAAGCTATTGATGTTCTCATATCACAATCCCCTATTTCTTATCGTTGTTTGGATCTACGGAGTTCCATTTTTTCCTTCCGTATCCTCTTGATTTTATAACATATAACATCATAATTCTTATTAGCCATAAAGTTCGATTGATCAAATTTCCAATTCCATTTAATCTCATAATTAACAACTAGTCTCTTTATCTCGAAGACCTTCAAACGCAGAAACAATTAATTCAAGGATCTTACATCAGTTCTTATTTAATGATTTTCCAATTTGTTATACTCTTCTTCTTCTTCTTCTTCCAATTTAGCATATGTTCTAATCACAAAAACAGGGCAACATTGTATTAATCATTTTCCTTGAACTAAAACAGCCCTAAGAGTATTATAGTACCCCCACAATTAAATTAGCAAACAATCACGCAATTCAAAACATCAAAACAGTCCCAATTTTTCACTCTAGTAGTAGGGCAGTTTTGTTACTCATTTATACATAGTTTCATAATTCCATCATACTTCTATGCCAACAATTCGATTTTATACCTTTTACACCCAATAGATCACATTCTTTTCTATGTGTACCAGATTTAGCATGTAAAAATAGGACATTCACAATCCATTCTACCTATATACATTTCAATAACCAAGGCAAATAAGAATCAAGAGGCAATTTAGCAATTCATTCAAATATCCACTATCAACCAAACAATATGTCAAACATTTTGAACTTAAATTTCTATTTGTTCATTCTAATTCTTCTAGTCACAAAGCAACTACCTTCTACTCAACAATATACACACAAGTCATATTTCAAATTGAATCGATTCCATGTTTCCAACAACAATCAAAGGTACAAGGAACTAAGAGATAAACATTACCTTTATGGAAATATAACAATTTCCTATATGTAAATCCTATGTTTCCTTCACTGATCCCTTGTTCTCACCAAATTAAGGAATTTTTCCATGAGCTCCCTCTCCCTCTAGCTAATCGGTTCAATGAGGAAATGAGAAGAAGATGGTCCACCGATTCTAAGACCAAGCTTTCCTAAGGGACACTTGGCTTTGGTCCTCCAATTAGGTAATGTTTAGCATGCAAACATGTTAATTATAAATGCATTCAAAGTGGTCCTTTAAGATATGGCCACTCGGTTATTTAAGTTCTCACTTTAGTCCCCTAAATTAAAAATCAAAGCATATAATAGATAACCAAAATCAAAATTTAACACGGTATCTTTCTTCGACCCAAAAGGCATAACCTTGTAGCAAAATGTGCCCCAGATGGTCACAAAAGTGGTTTTTTCCATGTCTTCGGGGTGCATTTTAATCTGATTGTACCCAGAAAAGCCATCCATAAATAAGAACAAGCATGCCCCGCAGTGTTGTCAACTAGTGTATCAATGTGGGCAAAGGGAAATTGTCTTTGGGGCTCGCCTTATTAAGGTCCCTATAATCCACGCACATGCGCACCTTTCCACCCTTTTTCGGTACTGGGACTATGTTGGCTACCTATTCCGGGTACTTAGAGACTTTCAAGAATCCCGCCTCAGACTGCTTCTTTACTTCTTCTCTGACTTTTAACAACATGTTCGTTCTCATAGTTCGGAGCTTTTGTTAGACGGGCTTACATGTGCATCACAATATCCGTGTTTAAACATGGCATGTCCTGGTAGGTCCATACGAACACATCTTTAAATTCCAGAAGTAATTCCACCAACTCTTGCTTAACTTTTAATGATAGGGTACTGTCGATTTTCACTTCTTTTTTCTCCTTGTCATTCCCCAAATTCAAAGTCTCTACCTTCTCTTGATACGAAAGGATTTGCTTTTCTTCACTTGCTACCATCCTTGAAAACTCGTCCGGGACCTCATCATCCTCTTCATTGATATCTACTAAGCACGTCGGATGCTCAAAATCTACTCTGAGATTAGGTTTTGCATCATTCATACAATTTATATTAAGAGGCCTGTACGATTTTTGAAAGTATGCATTGGGAAAGGAAATGGATATCTTATGATTTGAACAAATAATGGATAAACAAATACATAAATAAATAATGAAATGAATGATACATTTGCCATTTGAGAAAGAAAGGTATAAAATATCCATTTAATGGAAAGCAGATAAAAGTGAAATAGCTGCCCTTTTACAAAAGATACACGTTACTTTTGGGCAAAAGTAACGGGGTTGTTCTGGGCATTACTTTGATTCAGTCCTAGAAACCACAGACAGGTCCACATAGGTCCAATTGTCGAGCTTTTCACCCGGGCACCATGGGTGAATCTTGGCCAAAAGCTGGTCAGTCTTTCCATCCTCACAGATTATATTCACATCTATTTCTTCCAAAGCCTCGTGGATTAGTTCTTCATGAAGGCTTTTTGCGCCTTCTCGGCTCACTTCTTAGACATCTAGCTCGGGGTTTTAGATCCTAGCGGATATGAAAATGTCATCAAAATTCTCATAGGTTATAGGGACCCAATGAATGCCCTCCTCTCTAAGTCGGGCCTTCCTTTGCTCGTGTCTCTTTCTCCATTATTGTCTTTTTTATAGGAAATTGGGCCTATAACTGAGTCCAAAACGGTCGACCTTATGGATCACACTAATAGGCCAAAGGCGTCCTTGTAGACTTCTTCTCAAGCCTCTTTTCTTCCTCGCTCCTATTCCTAGGGTCTCAAATACCACCATCTTAGTGCAATTTGACAGTTTAGGACAAGGAAATTGGCTTCCCCAAACAAAAAATATTACGTTGACAAATTCCAAAGCCTTAATAGCACACTTCATTGCCTCTTCATTGATATAGATATATGGTGTATCCGAAGTCACCGAAGAGATGACGTCTTGCTCGGCATTCACTGTGGCCAACTTCCCTTCAATAACAAACTTTAATTTCCATTGAAGTGAAGACGGGACAACACCGGTTGAATGTATCCATGGCCTTCCCAACAAACCATTATAGGATGGCTGGATGTCCATAACCATAAAATCAATCACATATTCGGTAGGGCCAATGAGTAGGGGTACTTCTATCTTGCCGACCACATCTCGTTGAATCCCATCAAATGCTTGCACGGTGTTATGACAGGGCTTCATGTGTGAACTTTTGATCAGCAACCGTTGCAGTGTAGCCAGCGGCATAACGTTCAAAGCGGAGCCATTATCTAGTAGCACTCTCGATAGCACATAACCCTTACAATGAGTGGTAATGTTTAGGGCCTTGGTGGACCCCCTATAACATCCCCTACCCGGTTTAGTAGTAAATCAGGTTATAAAGGTTATATTGTTTTCAATCAAGCTAACTTGGTATCCAAGTTAAAAGTCGAACAAACAAAAATCTAGATGCTCAGCTTCCTAGAACATTCGAACCAAACAAGTAGAGATATCTTAATATGCGAAAATCATCAAGTCTAGATCATTTCGACCTTAATCCAAACAAGTCATACACAAGAAGGCATGAATTGGTGCTTAATGTGATAATGCCCGGTTCAATTGATTTTAGAATCACATAACAATAAGGAATTATAACCAAGCCGATTAGCTATTTGGCTAGATATGCTATTCTTGTTTCTATTAGACCATTCTAGTTTGAAGGAGTCAATTATGTATAATTATATGAATAGATTCAAGCATTCAGTAATTCACAGACTTTGATCATTAAATAACTTAAGTCTCATTTACTTCAGCCTAACAACTGAGAATTTAAGTTAGCATGACAACCTTAAATCCTTTCAACCAAAACTCAAACAACCATTACATACCAAGGCATGCATCGACTAAATCATGATAAAACCCAAAAGTAGTTATATACATATATACATTCCTCTACAAAATATAACATCACTTTAATTACATACCAATGACACAACTAACCATACTAGTCAAACAAGTGCCACAATCCTAGGAGTCAAATAAGATAAACAAAACATACACTTATATCCCTTGTGGTCTTGCTTTACTCCTTGGTTTTAATCTACTAGTATCAAGCTAATATGAAACACAATCGAAAGAAACATTAAGTTCAAGATACTATTACAAGAATGTTTATAACTTGTAAACATGTAAATTTTATTTCTATTATCTAAGATCTTCGATGTTCGAGTCTAAAACCTTTCCTTTCAAGAGTTATATAAACTATAACCAACTCAAGGGATCTATTCAATCCAATATCCAAGCAACACAATTTATTTACATAAGTTGTAGTAGGTAGATACTTATTATACAAATTAGATTATCTTAAGCCTTGATCGATAATTAATAGACACTCGAATCCAACATAAAGATAACATTAACAAGGGTATTCATAATACCATTTCAAGGACACTCAAGATGTCAATTTGATATCAACTTTGAACAAGAGTACCAAGGGTACTAAAAGATCACTCGATCTTAACAACAAGGGACTGTAGTTCTAACTTGCGAGCTCGACGGACTCTATGGCATGCCAATTGTGTCTAACTAACTCGATTCAAGGCTTGCTTAATTAAGTTGTTTTCAATCAATTCAAGAGGCATTAGGTGACTTATTCCAATTAGTCAACCATTGAACTTATTCATTCTACTAATTCACAATTACTAGCAAAGTGTAACTAGATCAAATAGTATAACTAATGTAGTTTACCTCAAGGATACTTACCTTGATCAGCATTTGATCGTAACTTAACCGAATTGGCACGTAATTCATTTTCTTTAATGTATTAGCATAGTATAACTACAATAGGGCAGCAACACTCATACATACAATCTAAGTTACACTTACAGTAGTTTGCAAGCTATTGATGTTCTCGTATCACAATCCCCTTTTTCTTATCGTTGTTTGGATCTACGAGTTCCATTTTTCCTTCCGTATCCTCTTGATTTTCTAAAATATAACACCATAATTCTTATTAGCCATAAATTTCGATTGATCAAATTTCCAATTCCATTTAATCTCATAATTAACAACTAGTCTCTTTATCTCGAAGACCTTCAAACGCAGAAACAATTAATTCAAGGATCTTACATCAGTTCTTATTTAACGATTTTCCAATTTGTTATACTCTTATTCTTCCAATTTAGCATATGTTCTAATCACCAAGATAGGGCAGCATTGCATTAATCATTTCCCTTGAACTAAAACAGCCCTAAGAGTATTATAGTACCCCTCAATTAAATTAGCGAACAATCACATAATTCAAAACATCAAAACAGTCCCGATTTTTCACTCTAGTAGCAGGGCAGTTTTGTTACTCATTTATACATAGTTTTGTTTTCAATTTAACTACTCAATTTAAAGACAATGAACAGTTCAAATGAAGGAGCTCAAGATTCTCAACAACAGTTTCATAATTCCATCATTCTCCTAGGCCAACAATTTGATTTTATACCTTTTACACCCAATAGATCACATTCTTTTCTATGTGTACCAAATTTAGCATATAAAAACAGGACATTCACAATCTAGTCTACCTATATACATTTCAATAACCAAGGCAAATAAGAATCAAGAGGCAATTTAGAAATTCATTCGAATATCCACTATCAACCAAACAATATGTCAAACATTTTGAACTTAAATTTCTATTTGTTCATTCTAATTCTTCTAGTCAGAAAGCAACTACCTTCAATTCAACAATATACACTCAAGTCTTATTTCAAATTGAATCAATTCCATGTTTCCAACAATAATCAAAGGTACAAGGAACTAAGAGATAAACATTACCTTGATGGAAATATAACAATTTCCTATATATAAATCCTATGTTTCCTTCACCGATCCCTTGTTCTCACCAAATTAAGTAATTTTTCCATGAGCTCCCTCTCATTCCAACTAATCGGTTCAATGAGGAAAGGAGAAGAAGATGGTCCACCAATTCTAAGACCAAGCTTTCCTAACGGACACTTGGCTTTGGTCCTCCAATTAGGTAATGTTTAGCATGCAAACATGTTAATTATAAATGCATTCAAAGTGGTCCTTTAAGATATGGCCACTCAGTTATTTAAGTTCTCACATTAGTCCCCTAAATTAAAAATCAAAGCATATGATAGCTAACAGAAATCAAAATTTAACACAGTATCTTTCTAGACCCTATTTTAGGATGTTACACCCCTACCTTCTCCCGGTATTTCATCGTTACTGAAAGTGATAAAATTATTAGCGCTGATGTAGCTGATAATTTGGTCTAATTTCCCAACCAAGATGTCACTTGTGACAAATGTCTGGTTCAAAACCTTTAACAGCGCATCATGGTACTTTTCAGAGTTTACCAGAAGATCGAGTACCGAAACCTGAGCTGGTTATTTCTAAAGCTATTCTACGAAGTTATACTCACTGTGTTTCAAGAATCTTAAAAATTCTTGAGCTTGGGTTTCCGTGACCGACTCCTTAATGTTCGGAGGTGGCTCTTCTTCGAACATCTTCTTCGGTTTAGTCCCGACTTTCTTGTCTTTTTCTTTTTGTTCTCCTGTTGCTCTTAGATTTTCTGGAACATAGCACAGACCACTCCTCGTGAGATGTCTCACATCGTTTGCCTCTTGTGAACTGGAAGAGCTCGGTATTCAAATGTTTGTTGTGTAATTTCAAGGAACCATCTGCGTATCCTTGAAAGGAAAAGATTTTGGGGTAGCAATTATAATCTTGGGAGCCACCTTTGGCGCACTTGCTTCACTTGGCTTGAAATCGAGGACAAATGGTCTTTTTGCACTGTACTTGGTGTCTTGAGCGTCCGACGCACAGACTTCTGATTCCTTCATTCCTATCTCTTTTTCAAAGAACTCGATCTCTTTGTTATCCATCCTAGTTTGTATCAACTGACGGAACTCCTCACAATTCTGAATCTCATGATCCTCTGATTGATGATACTTACAATACGGGCCACAACCTTCTTTCACGATCACCATTTCCCGGTCGGTGAGGCGTGCCATGCACAACTATTGGAAAACCCACCTCAATGGGGACTAGACTTCGGATATGTTCACCCTAGTTTTTTTTTGCATACTCGCCTTCAATAACATTCACACCTTGACCTCCATGATTTGGTAGGAGGTTGTTGGACGTGTTTGGCTCACCCAATTGTAATACCCCGGTCTAGATCATATTTTGGACAAAGTTTTTGAACACTATGAAATTTTCAATCGAATGCCCCAAGACGTCGGTATGGTATTCGCAATGTGCTTTAGGGTCGTACTATGCCGTGTAAGGCGGGTTGAAGGGTGTGACATGATAAGGCCAGACTAAATCTGCCTTATACAATTATGAGTAAAGCTCATTGTAAGAGATTGGTAATAGGGTGAAAGACATGTTCTCTTCTTCTTTCTTAGGTCCCCTATCTTCCCTCCTGTTAAAGTTTCAAGAGTTCTCTATTGTAGCTTAGGGCTAGGAGATAGTGTAGTTCTTAGCGCCTCAAAAGTGTTAGTATTGTCAATCGTGGTCCTTCTTCTTGTACTGTTTGCGTGAACGATCCCCTCCATCAATTCTCCCACTTTTGACGGAAGCCTCAATGCGTTCGCTAGTCATTACCATCTCCGCAAAGTTGCTAATAGGATTACTGATCAAATAATCATAGAGTATCCCTTTTAGCATGTCTATGAACATCAGAGAAATCTCATGCTCATGAAGCGATGGCTAAACTTGGGCCGCCACGTCATGCCACCTCTGAGCATACTCTCGGGGGCTCTCATTGTGTCTTTCCTCCATCCCTTGCAATAGAAGTCGATTAGAAACCATATTAGTTATGTACTTGTATTGGTCGGTGAAAGCTTTGGCCAAATTCTTCTACGACTTGACTTGAGCTCTGGTTAGCTGGTTGTACCTCCTTGAAGCAAATCCTACCAAACTGTCTTGAAAGCAGTGAATTAGGAGCTTCTCATTGTCGGTGAAACTGGCCATCTTTCGACAAAACATGACCCATGTGCAATGGGGCAGGTCGTTCCTTCAAACTTCTCGAATTCTGGGGTCTTGAACTTATGCAAGATTTCTAAGTCTGGGACCAACTGAGCTCCTTAGCATTCGACCCACAAGAACCATCATCACCTTCATTTACTCGAATGTTTTCTTCAAGATCCTTCTAGGTATCTTCCAACAGCTTTGAGAATTCTACTTTCATTTGATTTAGTCTTTCCAATTCATCCAAATCTGGGATGCTATCCCCAACATTCTCAACATTCCTGAAAGTCACACCTGGCTGGGCTTGGGTAGATGCATCAGCATGGGAGGAAGATCCCCTTTGTGGAAGGTTCAGTGAAAGGTCCACAAAGAGACGGTCCTTAAAGATCGAGGCATAAAGACGATCCCTCGAGCTTTGGGCAGAATTCTCGATGGTTTCCCCCTCTCTCAGCTCTTGTCCTAGACGAGATTGCAACATTTGAGATATTTCTCTCATCATATCTTGTTGGGACTTGATGATGGTGTCCCTCAATTCTTGTTGTGTTTGTTCCAATTGACTTCTCAGATCAGCTTCCAATTTTGCAAAACTTTCCTCCATTTGCCTTGTTCGTAAGCGAGTGTAGTACAGGTGTGGAATGATTGTAATTTAAAGAACCAAAATGCTATCTTTTTCTGAAATAAAAAGCTTTTTAATTAAATTTAGCAATTAATTAAAGTATGGTATGAATGCAAAGAGCAACATTGAGTTCGGCAAATATCATCGTTAAACGACTTTCATTAAAGGAAGCATTGTCTTGTTACAATAATTAGAGAAAACCAACTACGCATATGTCCTAAGCTAAAGCCCAGGTCGATGATCTCTCTCAACATCCAAAAGATAATTTCTCCTTCCTCGGATTTATCGTCCATGCAGTCATGAAGCTCGACAACATCTTCAGCTAGAAACTGTATTTTCTGGGTGACCTCTTACATCTGAGCCGTCCACTATGCCAAATCCTGCTCTTGCCTCTAGACAGTGTAAGCGACAAATTGTAGTTACTCCAAAGTCGGCCTCTGATACACTTGGACCGCTCCCCTAAAGCTTACTATATGGTCCTTGAGTCGCTGAACCTCGGCTTCTAAATCTTCGACACGAGCCTTCAAATCTTGATTGTCTGAGATACTGGCTTTTAATTTGCTGGTTGAACCCTTGTGCTTGAAGAAAGACCTTTCCAAGCCTTTTACTTGATCTCTCAATGCTTCGCTTTTGTGTCACTCCTTTTCGAGTTTCCTTGAATGAGAAGTCCATAGGTTCTCCATATCTCGTGTCAAAGCAATCACTTGGCCCTTGTGTTCGTAACATTTCCTCTTGTAATTCTCGGTTCTTGCCTTTTCCTCTTTTATTCGGAGCTCTAACCCTTCGCTCGGTCCATCTTTCGTGATTCTCTTGCTCCTGTTTAACCTTTGCAGTTTTTGGATTTCCTCATTCTCCAACTTAAGTTCGAGTTCCAATTTATCTTTCTTTCTTTGTAAACCTTTAACCACTCCCTCAAACTATATTTTTTCCAATTCATAGTCAAACCTTTCTTGGTTTGCTTTCTCTTCGAGCTTGATGTACCTCCTTTGTTCCTCTTCGAGATGCTTCCTCATCAAGTTCGCCTCGGTGGGAAGCATAGACAACCTCTCCTCCACAGATCTACTACCATCGGGGTTCAAATGGGGAACATTGTCGTTGACTCGATTGAATCGCCACTCTTCGTACTCAGGGGTAACCATGTAAGGAGCGTTCATAATCTTAACACACCTTGCATTGTTCCAAGTTGAGGGAGCACTATACACCACCCCTTGTAGCCTTTCTCTTTCTTGTAGTCCATGTTGAATCCGTTCAACCCTTTTATGGCCGGTACAAACTGCTTCGTACCATACTGTCTTAAAACCAAAATGGGTGTGTAAGTTGTGTGCCCCCAAAGACCAAGTACAGGTACCCAAGAGTGCTCCCCGTATCTATAGAGGATATTCCTTGCCGATAGCCACAAAGCCCTCCAAACTAAGTCTTCCTCCTTTAGATTTTGGAGAACTTCTAGCCAAACCTCTTCGGGTCTTCTCTTCACCCAATCCCCATTTCGCATGAATTCCTCTAATGGCGAGAACTTGCCATCATAGATAGGCCTTAAGAAGTTGACATCAGACCAAAGATGACTATAAAACCAAACGGTCAAAAGCTATAGGCATCCCCGGAAGTGACCCTCACAGTGCTCTTTACAAAACCTCAGAGACCAGAAAGTCTCTGACAAAATTTCAGGTGCCAAATTGGTCCCACCACCCAAACGATCAAACAGATTCAATACTGACAGGTCGATAAACCCTAAAGTTTAGGAAACAACACTAAACCACAAATTAAAAGTACAAACAGGTCCCGCTGAACTCGACCCATAGGATGTACCGAAGCTATGACCACAATTCCTTCCCACTTGAGATACTCTTTCTTGTTCCAAGTTGTAACTTGATTGTCGACCCAAGATGGCAAAATGTCCAAGAACCTACCAAGCTTTCCCTAGAAAAATTTGTTCTTGTTTGGTTTAGAGTAGACACGGTTCTCACTTATCTTCTTGCAATTCACGAGGGCTTGATATTCTTCAATTGTCGGGGTCAAATAAAAGTTGCCGATCGTGAAACAACTGTAGGCTAAATTCCAAAGCCCTACCAAGGCCTAAAGTAGTGATTGGTCGACCGAAACATCTAACAAGTATGCAATGTCGCCATACTCATCTTTGAAAGCATTTCTTATCTTAGAATCCCAACCATTCCATACTAACCTTAGTTCAGATACATTATTAAATTTTGTGTTCATGAAAGTCTCGACTGGCATTGCTGACCTAAACTCTGCTGAAATACTATCCCCGTCATGAAGTTGCTTTTTTTTACCATACTTGCACATCGGAATTCTTCTCGTCATTGCTACGGATCAAATCTCCCATTGACCTAGCCTTTAATTTCAAACTATTTCCTGACTCAATGTGCTCTTCATGATATGACAAGATATGCAAAATAAAAAGGTAGGAAGAAAAAGAGCAAAAAACAGAAGGAGTGTAAGTTAGTTAAAGGATAAACAATAAATTCGAAAATGAGAAAAGATAAATAAAAACAAAACAAATAAGCAAAAGACAAACACATGAAGAAAACCCTAACCACATGAATTCTAATTTGATATGATTATCCGCATGGCTCGAATGGGGTGGGCTTCCGAGATTCTCACGTATGGGTTTGGTTCTAATTAAGGGTACCCGAACCTATCTTATTACCTGCTAAGGCAACAAGAACCCCAATTCTGGCCCATTACAAGCCTGTGAATTAAATTCGGTTCGAGGGAAAGCACAACCTAGTGACGTGGAGGGCTGCTCACGTGTCAAAGGTGTGGATTCTATAAGTGAATTACTGACCCGTAGAGGGCTACTCACATGGGTATGTGGCGTTTCATTCCCACTTAAGGGATGGAGCTTGGGTATAAAGCTTGATGAATATGGTGCAACACATGTCGGTGATTCCTTAGAAATCAAATGAAAAATTAATTCGAAGACCACCAATTGTCAAAGCCCGTGCGATCGAAGTCACATTTTTTAGAAAAGCTCAACCTCATTAAAGTCAATTAAAATTTTCATAATTTCCACCATTAAAGTAACAAATATTTTCTTGTTTTAACTCTCTTTTTGTTTTGTAAAAACAAAAACTCCCTAGCGGATTTTTAAGTTCGAAGCTACAGGTTTTCCCCATATTTTCTGAAATTTGGTTTAAAGGGGATTTCTTTTGAAAATTCTTATTTTTTGAGAACAATGAAAAATTGGAGACGCCACCGATGACTTGGGTAAGGTAGGCCGGACACCACAAAATCAGAGATTTATTTTGAAAGGGTTCGGGAGTTGGTTACGCGTGGGGAAGGATTAGCACCCCATCACACCCGAAAATCGATACCAAAATATTTGTTGCTTTTGAATGGATGTAAATTGTCAAAATTTAAATTGAATTTAATTAAGTGTACTTAATTGAAAATTGACCTTAACTGAACGAGCATTATCAAATTGGCAGGTTCAAATTAATTGGACATTTAATTAATAAGGATGATGATACATCAAACCATAAATTAAACCAACATCATATAAGTCTGATTGTCGTGTCGTTCGGATTTCGTACGTCACCTTTATGCATGGTGCAAGCATTTAAATTTGATGTGATGATTTGTCAATTTTAATTAACATTTACCTCAGGACGGTAATGATTAATTCAAATATTTTGTCAACATCCATTAAACCCAGACTGTTACGACACAAATATCGAAACTAATAAATACCTCTTTTTTTAGGGTTTAAATTAATTGATTCAAAATAAGCAGGTCATATGAATGACAATTAAGGTATGTCACATAAGGGCTTAAATTAAACACACAAAAGGCCCACTAAAGTTCTAACCTAAAAGGCCCAAATTATGGAAGTTCAATTAATGATCTAATTATTAACTAAGTGAGTCTAATATTACCCTAAATTAATTAAGCCTTAAAAACTAGAAAATCCTAATAAATTATGGATTATCTTGCACCATAATAATTAATTTTAAACTAGTATCCCAATGAGTCAAGGATATTATTTAAAATGAATTAAGTTAATTAAACATGATTTTAAATTAAATGTCCATCTAATCTCATTGTCAATTTTATCCTACAATGGTAATTAAGAGGTGTTCAATTAATTTAATGAATTTAACATTTATCCCAATAAGCCAAGGGTAAATTTAAATTCACTAAACTAATTCGAACTTTGGGTCTAACTACGGCTCTAAAAAACTAATCTTAAGATTAATTTGATTAATTTAAAGATTATGCCCCTATGTGGCGAAAGCAAACTTTAAATTAATCAAATTAATTAACCTTAAATCTAGCTTAAAAGTTTAACCTAAAAAACACAAAAAACTACAAACCCTAAGCAACCTAAATTATGTATATACTAAAAAACCACACACACGCATATATATACTTATAAAAACACTATACTTTAACTATATATTATATGCTATATATAAAAATATATTATGTATATTTAAAATTATATTATATATATATATATATTATAAAAGCTATAATATATATTACGTAAAAAACTATACATTATATTTTATTATAAAAACTATACTATATATTATATATGTCATTAAATCTATATGTTATATACATTATAAAAATTTATATTATATATATATTAAAAAATATTGTATATATATCATAAAAACCTTGTATTATATATATATAAACTTTATACTATACAATATAAAACTTTATAGTATATATATATATTATAAACAGTATATATTATAAAAAAGTATATTACATGTTAAAAAGCATCATACATTGTACTTTATATATAAACTATATTATGTGTTGTATACAAACCATGTATTATATATATTAAATGAAAACCATATTCTATATATATATATGTCATATATTATATACTATGAAAAATACATGTTATACACAAAAATCACATGTCATACGCTCATCAACCGCAAACTTAAAATCTACTATATTAAAGTAAGAACAACAACAAAATAAAGGCTAGAAAATAAAATGCATGAAACAAAGGATATATCAACACTGAAATTTGGACCAAATCAAACAAATATAAACCTCGGGGGCCAATTTTTAAAGAAAAATAGATTTGATAAACAAAAGGACGCAATTGAAAAGCCTATGAAAACTTGAGGGACCCGGGACAGGATTTCAAAATTTAGAATGGCTTGAGATGTGATTAAATGAGGCGGAGGGATTAAAAGGGCTATTTAGAAAGCCGAAAGCCCTTACGGGCGTAAATAAGAGGACACAGAGGCCTTTAAGACGAGATTATCCCGCTTTTTAAAGGGGCTGAGTATATAACTCAGTTTTTAACCAAAAACAGAAAGTTTTTCCTTCAAATAAAAAAAGAGCTCCTCCCTTTTTTTCTCAAACTGGATGAGCGTCGTCGCTCATTGGGGGAAGTCGAAGGGATTATCGTCGACAGAGGGGGAAGCGAATGGACGAGATCAGAAGGCACAACTAAAGGTAAAAATAAAAAAACCCCTAATCTATATGCTTATGATACTTTGAAATGAAAAAGGAAGAGGATGAGATTACCTCCGAACTTTGTTTTTTTCTTGCTTCTGTTCTCTATTGCTTTCGAATTTTTCGAATGAATTACAATGTCTTTAGGGCTTAATGTTATATACCCTTGAATATTACATGGATAAAAGAAAAAAATTGAAAAAACATCCTACTTGCTATCTCTGTTGTGTCTGCATTTTGGTGCGTCCTCTAAAATGTCAATTGGTCTCTGTATTTTTTTTGTTTTGATTCATCCTTCACTCTAACATTGTTGGTTGGCCTTAGCATGTCATTTTCACATTCTGTTTTCTTTTGTCAATGTGACGATGTGGTGGAACGGTGTAGAGGAAGGGACCACAAGGAAGCACGGCTTGAGGAGCAAGTTTCTGACGTGGTCGTTGACATGGCCCAGCGATGGTGAGATGGCACCAGGCCGGTGGTTCTCCCCGCCATCGTGGGGGTGAAAATGGAAGGACCAATATCGTACGTAGACACCATGCAGAAGATAAAATGACAGAGGCATATGGTTCAACGCGTGTGGAGAAACCAAACGACTGCGCATGCGGCACGTGCGAAGATAAATGACACTCCTAATGCAATCTGGACCGTTAGATCTGCACTGGATTTGATGATAGAGATCCTGCGACGCACAAACAAATAGATTATGGTTTTTTTGGTGGTTATCAGGTTGGGGATAGTCAGTTAGGCCAAATGGGTCAAACATATGTATTTAATTAATAACCCCCTTTTGGGCTTTAAGTTTGTAAATGGACTGAATTTTAATTTATATGAATTGTATATGGTTTGACTTTTATATATAAATGGGCTCTTTATTTATCAACTCTTATATATGCTTTTTAATATATGTTTTAGAATGGTAATAATATAACTAATAACAATAGACATGGTATTATAATATGTATCACTAATGCATGATAACCGAACATAGAACCTAAGAACTAGTAACTTTTAATCATATATACACATACTATAAAATGGATAAAACAAATAGGCCAATAGATAGAATAGCTAGACTAAGCCATTTTTTATTGCAAAATTTAACAACGGGTTAACACCCCGGACAAAATCAATGATTACAGGCGGTATTTCCCACTTTACTTCACCACCTTATATTCCAGAACACAACGAAACTGTTGAACTGAGACACCATCACATAGTAGAGACTGGACTCTCTCTACTTCACTTTGCATCCATCCCAACAGATTATTGGCCTTATGCTTTTTAGACAATTGCTTATCTTATTAATCGGATGCCAACACTGATACTGGGTAATGTATCACCATACCTTCTCCTTCATCAACAAGAATCAAACTATGACAAGCTTCAACCATTTGGATGCTTGTGCTTTCCTTGGTTGAGACTATACACAACACATAAACTTGAGCCATGGTCCACTGAATGTGTTTTCCTTAAATACTCTGTGACGCGGTCTGCTTATAAATGCATGGAGCCGACCACTAACAGAATCTATGTCTCTCGCCATATTTGGTTTGTTCCTCACTTCTTCCATTTTGTTACACGATATGTCCTCCCTATGTGACGGTAACCAGATGCTTCATTACCTACTATGCCATGACAACCTAAAGCATTATTGCCTACTATGCCACAGCAATCTGATGCTTCATTGCCTCCTATGCCACGACAACCTGATGATTCCATTACCACACCAGTTCCCTTGGGTAACCTGCTACGACAACCTGATGATTCCATTGCCATATTAGTTCCCTTAGTTGATCTGCCACAGTAAGATGCCGCCCATGACTTGCCACAAGAAGTTGTTTCCCCTGACTTGCCACAACATGATCCTCTGCAACAGCGGATTCGCCAGCCAAATTCGAGGTACTTTGGTTCTTCATTTGTTAATACTACTACATGTCATCCTTTGTCTTCCACAATAGAGCCAAAGACTGTTACTCAAGCTCTCAAAGACCCACTATGGAGACAAGCCATTGATGATGAGTTTAATGCATTGCTACGCAACAAAACATGGGATCTTGTTCCACAGTCTACACAATCTGTCGTAGGGTGTAAATGGGTATTCCGTGTGAAACGACGTGCTGATGGCTCTGTTGATCGCTACAAGGCTCGATTGGTAGCGAAAGAGTACTCTCAAGAAGCTGGTCGTGACTACTTTGAGACCTTTAGTCTTGTGATGAAACCTATTACGGTGCGTATTATTTTCACTCTTGCCCTTCATCATGCATGGTCTATCAAGCAACTTGGCATTAATAATGCCTTCATAAATGGCACCTTACATGAGGAAGTCTATTTATACAGCCTCCGGGGTATGTTGATTCTACTCACTCATATCATATTTTTTGGTTGCGCAAAGCCTTGTATGGACTCAAGTAAGCTCCGAGGGCGTGGTATGTTGAACTCTCTCAATTTCTCATTCACTTTGGTTTTACGAAATCAAAGGATAATGCCTCTCTCTTCATCTATAATGCAACTAGAGTTATTTTTATCTCAGGCGCAATATATCTCTGACATCTTAACTCAATTTCAGATGGAAAATGCTAAGGCAACCACACCTATGTCCTTTTCCGACAAGCTACCTCCGCCGGAGCCATCCACATCAATTGATATGTCTAGGTATCGTCGATTACTTGGCCTCCTCAAGTATCTCACACTTACTCTTCTGGATATTTCTTTTACCTTGAATCGTCTATCGCATTACATGCATGATCCTTAAATTGCACATTGGACAACAGCTAAGTGCATCCTGTGTTATCTCAAAGGAACATTATGTCATGGCATTCTTTTCCGTTCAACATTTTCCCTTCATCTCACCGCCTTTGACGATGCGGACTGAGGAGGGTCCTCTACGGACGGTCGATCCACTACTGGATATGCTATTTATCTTAAATCTAATCTTATTTCTTGGAAGTCAGCTCGTCAGAAAACTGTTTCTCGTTCCTTCACAGAAGCTGAATATCGTTATGTGGCAAATGCAACTACCGAAGTGCTTTAGGTCCAACATCTTCTTCAAGAAATTGTCGTAGCATTACCAAAATCACCATCTCTCTTCTACGACAATCTCAGTGCCACATATGTTTGCAAAAATCTAGTTTTCATTCTCGTATGTAGCATCTTGCCCTTGATTACTTATTTGTTCGTGACTTAGTTGTTGCGGGTTCCCTGCTTGTTCAACACATTCCCTCCAAAGCTCAGATTGCGGACACGCTCACCAAACCGCTTGGTCGTAGTCTCTTCATCCATTTTCGGTCCAAGATTGAGTCTCTGATGAATCCTTTATCTTACGGGTGCGTATTAAGGATGAAGATAAGATGAGATAACTTTTATCTCATTCAAATCCATGAGATAACTTTTATTTCATTCAAATCCATGAGATAACTCTTAGTCAAATCTCATTCAAATCCTATCTCTATCTCTATCTCAATCTTATCTTGTATTTAAATATTTGATTTGTATTATCCTTGTATATTCATTTGTAAGCCTATATATAGGTCAATTGTAAACATTATTAACTATCAAATATACAAATCATTTACAAAGCGATAGTCAAAAGAAATAAACAAATAGATCCGACAAATACTATGTTAATTCCCAACAGAAAAGCCCGCTTCTCACTATTCATATATTTTTAATTTCTTTTATAATTAATCTAAAATTAATTTTTTTATTATTTACCAAAAAATTAAAAAAAATCTTATTTTGAGTTATCAGCCCCCACTTATCCAGCTATAGAATTGGTCGCCACTATGAATCTTTTTAACATTTTCTTTACTATTTCCTATATTTTTTGTATAAATAAAAATTAAATAAACCACAAAATACTAAATTATACTTGTAAAAAATACTAAGAGCTTCAAAGTGTATAAATGTAAATAGTCTAAATTTAGCTTTTTTGAAATTTTTTATTAAAAATATTGTTTTAACAACCCATTTTTCTATAAATAAACAAATATTGTTATGGGACTTTGTGTGCAGTGTTTATTAAAAAAGTACATTTATGTAATTTAAATAGTCAATCAAAATCGATAGTCAAGAAATTATATTAACTTAATTCTCTCTACCTCAAATTTTAAAAAAAAATCCAAGTTATGAATATCTAAATTATTTTTTTAAACTCACTAAAAATTATAAATAAAATCATTAACGATTTTTAAAAATATATATATTTAAGGTGAATTTTTGTGTATATAAATTTACCAGCACTAGGCAACTTAGTTTTTTTCATTTAAAAATACTCATTGATATCTTTCCATTCATACAGTTGAAGAAATCACATGAAAGTTCTTCACTTTCATGAAAGTGCGATATAAATAACCAGCTTTACAACTTCATCTTCAAGCTTTTCTTGATTGGTAAGTTTAATGAATCTACAGGTTTTTTAATGGAGCAGGTATGTTTATCATGAGAAACTATATATATGTTGTATTTATTTATGATTTTGTTTGTTTACCATGTTTGGTTTCTGAGAAAATAGTAAAATTTTGCTGAGTTTAGTGATATACATTAGATTCCCAGAAAAAAGAAACCCTTTTTTTCTCATTATTCCCTGACTAGTAAGAAAAAAATATACATATACATATATATGGACTATTTTATATATTGTTTTGGATCTGAAGTTTTGACATAGATTCTAAGCTTTTGTTTTTTTTACTAATTATCTTTCTTTTTATTTTGCCTTTTTATCTGCAGTGATTAAGTAAAAAAAAAAACTAAATGAATGATGGAATTTTCTGGCTATACACAAGTTTTATACAATAAAATCAAGAAAATTGAACCAGAAAATGCCTTGAAAGTCATAGGATACATCCTAGTGCAAGACCATGGTGAGCAGGAGATTGCTCAGTTGGCAATTTGTCCTGAAATTGTTATTCAGGAAGTGATCTATAGAATCAAAGTTGAACTCCAGCAGTTGCCTCTTAAATCCGGATCACCTCCGCCGCCGATGAACTCGAATCTGGGTTCCGAATTAGTCTCACAGTTCACTGCTTTCTCACCACCAGTCCCATCCAGTACCCAGTTCTTGAGCTTGGAGGATCAAATGGGATCTTTGAACTTAAGAAGTGATAATGGATTTTCACATGGTTATTGTTACTGTAATTTCGGAGTAAGACCAGGACTATGTCAACATCAAAACGTGCCCGATTTTCCGGTTAAGACTTGCCATTATTTCAACAAAGGGTACTGCAAGCATGGAAGTAATTGCAGGTACCTTCACGGCCAAGTCTCGGAAAACTTCCATCAAACTTTTGGACATTTGGCTGCTGCTGCTGGTTATGAAGATAACGTTATGTCACTCGAGAAATTAGAGGTCGAATTAGTTGAGCTGCTGAAAATGAAGAGAGGGGATCCGATTTCGATTGCATCTCTCCCATTGTTATACCACGAGAAATACGGTAAAAGTTTGCAGGCAGATGGTTATCTCTCTGAGAGCCAGAGACATGGCAAAGTAGGCTATAGTTTGACAAAGCTTCTTGCCAGATTAAAAAATGTCATTCGAGTAATCGACAGGTACGGTTTATGAATTATGATGTTCTACATTCAGAGCGGAACTTCGACCGATGAACCTTTATGTGGTTGAGTGACAGACCTCATGGACAACATGCTGTCATTTTGGCTGACGATGCTCTGAAGCATATGGAAAATCGGAAGGATTGAAACGATCCAGGTCCGATTGTCAATGGATCGAGGCAGATATATCTTACATTCCCGACCGAGAGCACGTTTAATGTAGATGATGTCTCCACCTATTTCAGGTTACATGTTTTTTAAGCCTTTTGCAGTTATACATATATTAATTGTCCCAAAGGTTTTTAACTCGTGTGATAGCAGCAATTATGGACAAGTCGAAGATGTACGGATCCCCTGCCAACAGAAACGAATGTTCGGTTTCGTAACCTTTGTCAGTGCAGACACTGTGAAGATGATTTTGGCCAAAGGAAATCCGCATTATGTTTGCGGGGCTCGTGTTCTCGTCAAACCTTACAGGGAAAAATCAAAGCTGGCCGACAGGTAAACATAGCTATTTTTCATTCCCATTTATACAGTTTTGAAACTGGGAATAGTGAGTTCTATACCAAGGACATGAATTGAAATGCATAATACTATAACCATTTCTCCGTTTTCGAACTCTGTCGGTTCTTAATCTTACTGCAGCAACAGTTTTGTCATCACATTGATCTCTAATACATTAATCATACAGCTACATTTGATTTTTGTGTAGGAAGTACCAGGAACAAATCGAGTCTCCGATGTATTATTCTCCACATTACATGGCCGTGGAACCTGAGCTTAACTCAGGTAAGTAGCTCTGTTTGATCGTTTATCCTAATTACGGTCCATAGCCACATCAACACTTGGCCAGCTTCAGCCACCATTCTTGTCTGGCATACTGATAGACTAGCATAATTTGCACTCATCTGGTGTATGATTTTCTCAGTTCCAAGAGGGTATGTGACGTCTAGGATTTTCCGTAAGCAGTTTATCGAAGATCAAGACCAAATCTTTCAACTTCAGAGAAGACGTCCAACGGAGATGCATTCGTCACAAAAGCCTCTGGCACATCAATCCTATGGTTACTTCATGGATGAGTTAAAAGTGTCGGAAGGTATCAAACTTTACTAGTTGCACGTACGTTCGTTAATTTCAGCCTCATTATCTGCTCCCTTCCGACACGTTCTTTTCTACCAAGCAGAACAAGTCGATTTCCAATCGTCGGAGTTCAATTATCTCTTGGAAGCTGTCAATACCAGCACTGTATCTGATGTAAAAATCAAACATGTAGAGACCAACAACAATGACCAAGAGAGGTGTGAAAATTACTTTCGTCTTAAACTCTCCCTTCGAGTTACCTTTGATTCTTAATTACAGGCTTCATGTTTCAATGACTGTTTCGGAACTGAAGCGAAGCACTTAATCTGCCGGATAGCCCTTTCGCTTCCACTATAGAAAGCTGCGGCATTTTGACAGTCATCTAGACCGAGTGAAACACATGATAGTGGTAGTTAGAACACCAGTTTCAAAGTTAACACCAGGCAAATTTACACATAAACAAGCCAGTTTTTTCGGTTTTCCCTCTGTTTACTCGAATCGACACGGAAAGTGATGGTTCTACACTTCTTTCTAATGTTTAGAAGAGGATGTAGCGTAGGTCCTTTTAGGTGAAGAAAAGAAATAGATTAGTGTGCAGAGAGTTTCAAATATGTTTAGAATCCCTCTGTAACACTGAATGAACAACAGATTGAAATAATGTTAACCTAAAGGTCCAACTTCTTCTTACCTATTTATACCAATTTTATCTCCAGTTTTAGTCTTTTTGCATCAACCTCCATTTTGTTTTAAATCGAAACTAATTAGTATTATAATATTATAAATGTTTATCATTAAATTTGAACAAAAACTTGAACAATTTGACTTGATTTGACTTAAATTTCATAAACTCGACTCAAAAATTTTTTAAATAAAATTTAAGTTATAAAATAAGACTCGTTAACTCGAAGACTTTACTTTGAATGTCCACCCGCCTACTTCAATGTAATTTGCAACATTGAAATGAAAATCAATGGTTTACCCTTATAAAGAAAAAAAGAATTTACTCTGATATTCATTAATTATTTGAATGGTCAAAAATATTCATACTATCTTATCTTATTTTTTATATTAATTCGAATCTCAATACTTATCTAAAAATATAATTATCTCTAAATTTACTTTGCCATGGATTTTTCTTGGGGCGGGAAGTAAACTATATTAAGATACAAGAAAAAATAACATCGTGGTTTTGTTTGTAATAGATTAGGGTTTTTACACAATATTAAGATTATATTCATCCTATAATTTTAGCATATTGATTTTGTATGATACTTCTATTATCTTAATCACGTAATGAATTGTAAAGGTTGATCAATACATATTATTATCTTAAAATTTCTGAATATTGATCGGAGATTAATATATATCATTTTGATTAAAAAACATGGACCAACACGTGATTTTATGTTGAGGAATGAACCTATAAAATTCTATGGGCGAACTTATAATATTTTATTTTTTAAAAAACAGAAATATTATATTTAAGAGTAAATATTTGATACACTACTATTGTAAAAAAAATTACACAAGCGTACCTATTTTTAACTCTAATTCTAAAATTTAAATTTTAACTATAAATTTAAAACTCTACTACATAAACCTCTAACATCTAAACCTTAACTTTAAACCCATAAATAATCTTACTTGTGTAAACGTTGGTGCATAGGATAATAATCCTACATTTAAACGCACCAATATCAATATACATTCAACGGTGAAGTACTGGGGAACCTTGCTTGTATCGTGATAATAGTTGAAGGGAAAAGATGAAAGTGAACTTGACATCGATGCTCTCAACTCTTACAATAAATTCAAGGGTAAACTACAACATTAGTTATCAAATTATTGTATTTTTTTCTGTTTTGGTCTTTAAACTAAAATTGTTGATAAAACCATCACTTGCGTCATGTTTTGTTATTATTTTGACCACTAATCGTTAAAAATTTAATGATGATAACGAAACATAATATTAGTGACAATTTTATTAAAATATATAGTTCAATGATCAAAATAAAAAAATACAATAATTCGGTGACCATTAATATAGTTTAGACTGGTTTGATGTTTTCAATCTTGCCGTTGGAGATGGGGGAAAGAAACTTAAATTTTGTTTGCAATGGCCGAGGGAGTCAACTGACTGCCCTAGGAGATTGAAATGCTAGTGGAATAATGTGTTCTATTGCTGCACAAATTGTGTCTCGGGCAAGATATTATTTGAAGCGAGGAACACAATTTTAATCAATAAATCAATTAAATTATTATAACATAACGATTTTAAAATATCTTTAAACATTTGTCGATAAGAAAAGGCTAACATTTTACACGAGACTACAGAGAGTTGTTTAAAAGGTGTTTAAGTAAGTTTTTGAGGGTTCTAAATTTATTTCACTGTACTTTTATTTTATAATCTCCGACTATATTTAAAAAAACACTTAATTTATTGGTTTAAAAGTATAAAACACTAGATCTCTTAAGTAAGGTCAAAAGTTCGAATATTAATATTGTGAATGAAAAAAATAAAATTAAAAAAATTATTCTTATAATAAATATCTGCAAAATTCGATCTGAATAAATCATAGAACGTTTTGAAAATATAGCCCCACATAATTCAAGTAACATAATTCTAACAACTTGGGTGTGATTTATTTTGGTTGCATTAATTAGTCAACTACCTGACATAGTTAAACACTTGACTTTGAACCAAATAAATCAAACCAGCTTTTATGTTTCTCTTAATCCTATTTTGTTCTTTTATTGCTACAAAAAAGTCTTGCAAATGATTTCCTTTGAAAACCAATCCACCTTGGTAAGAATGGGAGGGCTGACCATCTTATTTTAAATCGGACATGTGGTATTTGATTTGATGACGTTGTCTAGGTGTAGATAATGCAGAAAGCTTTGACTTTATGTAATTGGAAATTTAATATTATTACCTTAAGAAAATGACACCCTTTAGTATATGAATTTGATTGGCTATATATACATTTATTGATTTGGAATTGAGGATTGCTTTCAACAATAGAATGTAGATGATTGCATCATTGATTTTCCATAGAATGTTAATTGTATTAACAACCGGTTTGTATAGTGAAATGAGACACTAAATTCCTTAAATAATATTAAAAGTTCGAATCTTAATATTAAAAATAAAAACATTTGGATTGAGAGTATTGCCTCCTAATAAATTTTTGTATTGCCTAATTTAAACTAATTGATTAATATGTCTAATATTGATGATTATGTAAAATAAATAACTTTTATTATGCCTCTTAACAATAAGGTATGGAGTTCATAAATCCTATGTTGGGCATGAAACATTGCATCAATGTGACATAGTGGTGATGAAATTTTTGAGACATTGAAAACCGTAATTTGGACTGTTGGGGAGGAAAAATTGGGCAAATTTGAAAGTTTGTGGTGCAACCTTTCCTAAAAAAGCTTATCTTTTTCTTTATTGGATATTGACAAAACAAAGTATAAACTAAAAACTAGAAATTAAGACAAAATCCTTCTTAAAAAGAGGTTCTGTAAGGTACTTTGGAGGTCGGCAATAAACATGGGTCACAACCGCTTCAAAGTGTACCACTTTAGTTCGTTTGAAAGTTTAAGTTTGCAAAGAATGGAGTAAGAAATTGATACTTAAGTTACACTTAGACCACTGGTAGTGGTTAATATTTATAATTGTGTTATATTTTAACATACAAATTATGTAAAAAAAAATATTGTACTATTTTTTTTTTAAATCTAAAATTTTAGAACTAAAATTATAAAACCTAAATATAAACTCTAAATTTTAAAATCTAATCCCTATAATTTAAACCCTAAACTAACACTCTAAATCTCAAAATTAACAAATTTGTGTAAACTAAAGTTTGCGCAGGTTGTGTATCAAAGTTTTTTTATAATTATTTTTTACTTTAAAATGTATATATTTTTATTCTCAAAGTATCTACTGGAGCGAACTTAATGATTAATTATTTGTGTTCAGTTAGAATTGATGTTGGCCACAAGTTTTAAAGCTGATTTACACTCAAAGCGAAAATTAAACATTTAATCACTGATTAAGGTAAAAAAGACCTTTATCATCGTACACAAGTCCCGTAAAACTTACCTATTAGTCACGATTCAAATCTATTAATCAATCTGTTTATTAAATATGTTCACATTTAGTCGGAATTTAAATTCACGCAACCTTCCCTTTCCAAATATATAACTATAAAAAGGCAGAATATGAAAAATCATCAGAGATAAGCAAGGGGGCTGATAGGAGTCATTGCTCCCTTGGTTTAATGGTTTATTTCCATGTTTAGTAAGTTTTAAAAATTAAATTTAATCCATCTTAACTCTTTATTAAATGGGGAAATCCCGATTTTGATCCCTCCTAAAATCTCATAATTCAATTTAGATAATTTTGACCCTAACTAATATAATTTTATCTCAATTCCAACACATTTTTTTGACTTCGCAGGCTCCTTATTATCTTTAAGTTAGCTTAAACGAAGGTTTAAGGATAAAACAAATTGTTGGGGGCAATGGTGAAAGATGGAATATTTTCTTGTCCTCACAAAAATTTAAAAAGTTAAGAAGTTTTAAGTTGAGATAATGGTGAAATATTTTCTTGTCCTCTAAAAATATACAATGGTGTAAATAAATTGAGCTTGAACGAACAATGATGTATGTGCTCGTTTGTTCTTTTTTAAAGTGTGTTCATGTTCAAATCATGTTCCTTTGTTTATTTTTATAAGTGTGCTCATGTTCGGTTCGTGTTCATTTGTTTATTTTTGAAGGTATTTGTTCGTTTAGCGTTCACGAACATGTTCGTTTAATATTCGTAAACATGTTCATTTAACGTTCCTGAACATGTTCATTTAACATTCGCGAACATTCGTTTTAACATTCGCGGATATATTCAAGTCAGTTTATTTGCAACTCAGAAAAATGGTGAAATCATGTCACTAATCCTTAAGCTCATCATGTTCCACAATTTGAACTCTAAAGTTCACCATGTATTCAATTTAGTCCCTATATTCCCTTATATTTAAAATATAAAAAAAAACTAAAAGAAAAAGGGAAATCTGGTAAATTAGTTAATAAACAAGCTTTCAAACAAACTTGTTTGTAACATAAATGAACCGACACATATTTGTTCGTGTTTGTTCGTTTATTAAATAAACATAAAAAGTTTGTTCATACTTTTTTATTTAACTTAATAAACACATAAGCAAATAATTCATCGGACACTTTATTAATTTACACTCATAAAAATATGCATTATATTTATTTGATAAGTTTAAATTTTTTATTTTAAACCTAACAAATAATGTTGAATTATGTGACCGATTGAGAGATCAGGAGGAGAAGAAGGAAAGAGGGAGTTGATTGTTACAACGGGCTTAAACCGTGTGGGATCCTTTGAATGCATGTTTGAAACGGGCAGTCCAAGCTGAGGTTTTCCTCTCCGTTTACTTCTAACAACTTTGTTTTTGGTTTCATCGGTCAAATTTCAAAAGGAGGAAACATCATAGGGACCCAAATGCAACTTTTCCCCATCACAGCTATAAAGCTACTTTCTTCCCCATTCTTTATCTCTTTCTTCACGCTTTGGCTGCATTGCATTACCTAGATCTTCCATCTTGTTAGAAATATACTCATTCAATCTTTACATTAAGAATTGACTAATTTTTAAAAGGTTAAACTACACATGTAACCACCGAATTATTTATGCGTATTTATTTTGACTATTAAATTAGATAACTCATCAATCAGAACATTATACTTTTAAATTATCATATTTTGACTATCACTATTAAAAAAGTAATGAATGAGTGACATAAAAATTATAAAATTATATATTTAGTCCCTATTATTTAATTATTATATAATTTAATCATATTTTTAATTTAACTAAAGAAAAAAAGAAAAATCTCCTCAAAAGCGTTTCAGAAGTTTACCCTCAAAATCAACTCCGGTGACCCACGAGATGCTCGGAATCTCAACGGCCACCTCTAACAAAGGGTAAGACTCTCTTTTAGATTTCTCCCCTATATTTCTTTTTGAATGCTCTATGAAATCTCCTCTTAATTTTGGCTGCTGAAAAAATTCCCCTTTTCTCTGAAGTTCTTGTGTATTTATGCTCGAATTTTTTATGCATGTGAATGGTTGTGGAGTCCTTTTGTCGCGATTGTCACCGTAATTCTCTGTTGTAATCCTCACCGTCCAAGGTTCGCCTTCACCGTTCATCGGAAATCAAGGGTAAACGCTTCTACTCCACTTTTTTCTCTGATTTACCTTTGCTTTTCGATTCTTCTTCTTCTTTTTCTTCATCTTCTTCTTTGCATTTGTTGTTGCCGTCTATGGCCATGTGATTATGCAGGTCCAATGTTTCTTATTCCCGGCTTGGTAAGTGCGGATTTTTCTAATGGAAAATGCTTCTGATAACATCAGTTTCACTTATATTGTCTTACATGGGTGGCCAAATGTATTGTTTTCTAGTCTTCATATATAGTTTTGTTTTGTTTTGTTCATGTGATGCATCAGGTAATTACTCTGTCTATCACTGGGGCACTGAATGCGGTCTTATCAGAAGAGCATAAGTAGGAGATTCGTCAGACAATTTCAATATCTTTTATGTTGCTCTTTTAGCTTATGTTTCTTCTTGCACTTAGGCTGTAAAGCTTGTGAACTATGGTTATGCATACGCAATTGCAGAAGAAAAATGGTGGATGGGGCCAAGTACAATGTTTGGTTTTGCCCTGATTTATGTCACTTTAAGATTGCTTGGTGAAATGGATTTTGAGTCATGGTGATGGTGGTGCTACTGAAATAACATCATGGGGAAAATGTGGCTTTCAGTTCAGAACTTAACCCTTTTTATGTTGGTTTCAGTGCTTTTGAGGCTATCTACCTCTCAGAATTGTAATCGGAAGTTTCGGTCACCAGAAAAGGGTAAGGAACGTTTCGGTTTCTTGCTTATTCTCTCACTATCTTCAAAACTAAATAAATTAGGACTAAATTGATATAATAGGTAAATAATAGGGACCATATGTGTAATTTTATAAATTTTGTAAACTGTCACGTCACTCATCCATTATTTTTTTAACAACAGTGATCAAAATAGGATCAATTTAAAAGTTTGATGATCTGATTGACGAGTTACCTAGTTCGGTGGTCAAAATAGATACGCCCAAATAGTTCAGTAGTCACCTGAGTAGTTTACTCGTTTTAAAAATAAATATAACCAAGTTCTAGTAAAAAAAATAGGTTTTGATATATGCAGTTTTGGTGGCTGCATATAAAAACCAACAAGATTCATATCATTAATGCATATTTTACTTTTTAATAAAATCTACTAAAATAGAATTAATTACATTTTTAAAAAGTTGTACTTCATTAATTTAGGGTGTTTAATGTAACTAATACTCACCTTAAAGGTTGGGGTTTATGATTTAAGATTTAGATGGTTATAGAGGTTATGTTTTAGTGCTAGGGTTTATGGTTATAGAATTTATGGGTTTATGGTTTATATTGGCTTAATAGTCAGAAAGGTGCCCAACCTATACCATTTTTTCCAGTTTGGTGTCTAACGTTTTTTTTGTCTACTTTGGTGCCTAACGTTTCATTTCGTAACTCAGTTTGGGTTTTTCCGTTAACGGCCGTTAAAAATTTTCTGTTATCCAATAAAAACATGCCACGTGGCCTATTTTATCTATTTATTTAATTTCTTAATTTCTTTAAAAATATAAACTTTTTAAAAAACCCCAAAGTTTTAATTTCTTTCAATCAAACCCTCAAATCACATATCCCTCGCCGTCTGGCATCCCACATACGTCAGCGGTTCACCATTCCCCCCCAAGCGTCAGGTATCTCACTGTTCAACATCCCCCACTCTCTAGCGATCGATTAGAAGTTAAATCGGTCTCTTTTTCTTTATTTTTGGATGTTCGTCGACGAAACAATCGCCTGTTCATTCACCGGTTTTCGACGACGGGATGATGGGGGTTTCGGTAGTGAGGGGCCGACGAAGGCAATGGTGGTTGGTGGTGGTTGAATCGGTGGTGGAAGGGGGGAATTTAGGGATCTAGGGTTTGAATTTGGGGTTTAGAGAAATTAAATATTTGGGGTTTTTTTTTATAAAATTAAAGATTTTCTATTTTTTAGAAAAATAAAAATTAAAGAAATTGCCAGAATAGGCCACGTGTTGCGTTTTTAATGGATAACGGAAAAATTTAACGGCCGTTGGCGGAAAAACCCAATCTGAGTTACGGAATGAAACGTTAGGCACCAAAGTGGACCAAAAAAAACGTTAGGCACCAAAGTGGACCAAAAAAACGTTAGGCATCAAACTGGAAAAAAGTATAGGTTGGACACCTTTCTGACTATTAAGCCGTTTATATTTAAGGTTTAGGTTTAGGTTTTATGATCTAGGGTGTAATATTTAGGATTTATGTGGTTGTAATGTGTGGTTTAGGGTTTAGGTTTATGATGTGTGGTTTAGGGTTTATGATGTGGGGTTTGGGTTTATGATTTGTGAGGTATGTTTAGAGTTTAGGGTTTATGGTATATTGTTTAGGCTTTATAGTTTAAGGTTTATGGTATACCGTTTAGGGTTTAGGGTTTAGGCAAAATTCAAATGTCATAATTTTAAGTTTATTTTTAGGATAATTGATGGAATAATATTTTTTTGATCAATATTAATTATATTTACAATTAATTCTATCTTAGTAGATTCCATTAAAAAACAAAAAATATGTTTTAATTATAGGAATCCTGTAGGTTTTAAACATACCCTTCAGGGAAGTGTATAGCAAAACTATAAAAAAATAAATGTTATTTTTCATAATAAATTCGGGTTCGAACAATTTTGTTTGTCATGTGTACGTGAGTTTTATTAAAGGTTAAAACTTAAAAGATTCATGACACCACGTTAAGAATGTTAAAAATTAATTATACCAGTATCAATTTTACCCTAAACCCTTGGTCTCTTTAAATGGTAAGATTATTGTTTAGTCCCTTGTGAAATTGTAACATTTTAAAATTAGTATAATAGTAAAATTATATTTTAGTCGAAAAACGACAACTTTATGATTTAGTCACTCTAGAAGAAAGTGTAAAATTTTAAATTAATACAGTGTTAAAAATAGTTTTCTTTTGCATTAATTTTTTTGATGTTGTCTCTATCATTTTCATATCTGTATCTAATGCATCGAAATTAGAAATATACTTGTATACGAGTGTATAAGATGTCTAGTAGTAAAAGGGATTGTTCGAAATTTAGACTTTCGTACAAGTACTTAATCAAGAAAAAGAAGAAATGTTGGACAAAATTGCAAAGTTACATGTTACACTTTTCTAATCTTATCTTTGCATATAAGAAGCAAGAACTTCTAGAATTAATTTTCTAATCCTTTAAAATCATGCTTCATGAGGTATTTCATAATTGGTGATGGTTACTTATGATCAAACGGCCCACGTTTTTTCTATTGATTTCTTCATATAATTTAAATAAAATTATTGATTAAACAAAACCCACCACATAGATTAAAGAAAAAGAAAATCAGCTCCTAATTTTAGACTTTTCTAACCGTACAATCCATGGTACAAATGACTCGACATCAAAAGAAAATTGCAAAAGATCCTTTTTGACATATTTAATTATGCAAGAAAGGTACATCATTTGACTATAATTTGAAGACTAAGCCTAACTCAATTATCAAAGAGATAAGGACTAAAAGATCAATAATAATAAAAATAAGTTTGGTGTTGACTTTCCTTTTTTAGAGAAGGAATTTAACTCTTTTAAATACGCAAGGTTGAATATTAAATGCTAATGAATTGTTCTATTCTTTCTTGGAACATTAGAGGCCTAGGCAGGTCGAAAAAGGTGCTTGCTATTTGTAAAGTCATTTCTTTTAGCAAAGTGGAATGGTATTTTTACAAGAATTAAAGTTGTCGGTCCTCAAGTCGTCGTCCTCAAAGATTTAGCGGCTCTAAGTTGGGGAAAATAGCCTTCTCCCCTTCTGATGGGGTGGCAAGGGGCCTTATAACTATCTTGGATCCAAGATTCTTTGTAATTGAGAGAAAATTGATATACAAACAGAATCATTGTTTTGATAGGGTGCATCGCAAGGGCTAATATAAGATGTGAGATGATAAATGTGTACGCTCCCAACGATCCAAGTGAAAAGCGAGAGTTTTTCGTTTCTTATCCGATATCATTGGCTCCTTTGCATTGCCGGTTATTATAGGGGGAGATTTCAACACAGTAAAGTTAGTAGAGAAAAGATGGGGGGGCGGCATCAACTGATAGTCAAATGATGATTTTTGATGAATTTATACAAGATAATAACCTTTTGATCTCCCTGCAGTGGAAGGGTTGTTCACATGGTTTCGTGGAGGATTATTTTTTTCGCTGGAAGTCATTTCGAGCTTTCCACAGCTAATTCAAAGGGTCCTCCCCAAAAGCTTGTCTGACCACAGTCTAAATTTTATTATCGAAGGAAAAGCTCGTGATTGGGGCCCGTCCTTTTAAATGGTTTCCACACTGGGCTGAAGACGCTGGGTATATTGATGCTATAAAGCATGTATGTGCATCTAATTCAAATAAGAGTATTGATGGCGTTCTTAGGGAGATTAAAATTGCCTCGAAAACCTGGGCAGCTGATGCTAAAGTGAAAGACAGTGAGTCGATCGAAAACATCAAGAAGAAAATTGCCTCCCTTGAAGCTTCGTTGGTGAACCAAGCTGGAAACGTGTCACTGGCGAATGAAATACGAACCTTAAAATCCTCATTATGGGAGAGATACAAGAGGGATGAACGTGAATGGATACAGAAGTCGAGGGTAAGATGGTGCAAGGAAGGTGATAGAAACACCAAATTTTTTCACTTGATGGCATCCATGAGAAGAAGCGGCAACTATGTCTCTTCTATCAGAATTGGTAATTCTATAGTTTCAGACCCCAAGAGAATCTCGAATGCTTTTGAGAACTACTTTTGACAGATTTACATTGAGTTCAACACACTTCCAGTAAAAGATTTAAAGGTCGATTTCAAGAAACTCCACATGAATTCCTCTTAGATGCTTGAAGCCCCTTTCACTGAAGCGGGAGTGTGGGATGCTATCTCTTCGGTTGACGGATCTAGGGCCCCGGGTCCGAATAGATTCAACTTGGATTTTTTTAAGAAGTTTTGTCCCGAAGTTATGAAGTTCCTTGCTGATTTTTTCAAGGGGCAGGTTACTACCCGAGCCATCAACCATTCTTTCATTTCTTTAATCCCGAAGGTGAAGGCTCCAGATCGCATTAAAGACTACAGATCCATCTTACTTGTCGAAAGCGTGTATAAAATTTTGGCGATGGTCCTCTCCAAAAGACCGTCGAAGTGTATTGAGGAAGTTGTGAGAGAATCACAATTCGCCTTTATTCTGGGCAAACAAATTGCCGACTGTTTTCTCATTGCAAATGAGATCATTAACGACATTAACAGAAATAAGAAAGAAGTGATTGTTTTGAAAACAGATTTCAATCAGGCGTACGATACCGTTGATTGGTCTTTTTTGGACTTGGTAATGGAGAAAATAGGATTCGGCACAAAGTGGCGACAGTGGATCAGACTGTGTGTTTCGTCTCCAATAATATCTGTGTTGGTCAATGGCACTCCGACCAGTCCCTTCAAGATCAAAAGGGGATTAAGGCAGGGATGCCCTCTATCCTCATTACTTTTTAATCTCATTGGCGAGGCGTTGAGCATTCTTATTCGTAAAGCCAAGGAAGTGGGATTATTCAATGGCATAAAGGTGGGATCTAGCGAGTTGTGCATCTCTCATCTACAATTCGCAGATGACTTGATCATCTTTGCACAAGCTAACGAAGGTGTAGTGGAGAATTTGAAAAAAGTATTCCGTCTATTTGAGTTGGGTGCCAGACTCAAGCTCAACATGAAAAAAACCAAGTTCTATGGGATAAATGTTGATGCAAATATCCTCAACAGGTGGGCTGGCAGCATCAACTATAGTCTTGGAAAATTTCTTACAGAGTACTTGGGGCTACCCCTCGGCCATGGCCGTAACTCTGCCGCGTTGTGGCTGCCTATTTTTGAGAAATTTTCAAAAGAGACTCGAAGGGTGGAAAGGGAAGTGCTTATCTTTTGGTGCGCGGATTAATAAATACATCTAAATTTAATAGCTATTAAAAAGATAATTTTATAAATAGAAAATTAATATATACGCCGTCATATATGCTCAGTAATAATATTAAAAAATTAATTTTTATAATCTAATTAATATTAATAGGTATAAAATATTAATAACTAATAAATTATTCAAACAAGTATCAAATATAATCATGTCTTTATATATCATTTTGCTTGTTTAAATAATCAAATAACTATCAGTTAATTTTACCAAACACTTTTACACAATCAACTAATGTAATCCGCTACTCAAATTAACTAATACTATCAGTTATCTGCTATCAGATAATTTAATCCGCTATATGTTATCAGTCATCCGCTAATTACCAAATATGATCTATATTTTTTTCTTAAATGATTTAAGTTCGAGCAACATAATTTTCACAGTATATGTGCATTTTCAAAAGATTGAGAGTAAAAAATAGATACAACCAAATATAAATAATCACAATAAATTTTTTATTTTTGTTCTTATATATCATCATCCTTTTAATACATAAATTTTTTGTTCAGTTTGTACTCTATTTTTTCTAAACATGAAGCATATTACCCTGATTAAATTTTTCAACACAAAAATGTAACGTGTTACTTTAGTATGTGTCATATAGTACAAAATATATATTAAATTAGAAAAAATTTTAAGAATTCATAAAAGATCTTAAAGAACCCAAAACATTGTCAATTTCTAATAAAAAATATCATAAATTAAAAAAAATTAAATTTTCGTGAACTTTTTTTTTTAATTTAATATATATCTTATTAAACCTTTTTAATGCAAATTTGAGTGAAGTGATATATTTCGGCTTAAAAGTAAGAACCAAACTAAAAATAATAATATGACAACCATAAACGTTAAAATATTATTTAATTTTTATTACTGTCATTTTTTATATAATCATTGACACAAAATTTATTAATTAACTAATTTTCATCGAGTATTATATAGACTCATTATGAGAGCGATTCTCTTAACTTAATTTGTTTCATTCATAATTTTAAGATTCAAATTCTTGACTTACTTAAAAGATTTAGTGTTGCATATCACAACTGATTGTTGGTACTTTTACTACTGTTATGTGAATTTAATTATTATTATTTTTTGAATATCCTAGATGTAATTACAATGTAGTATCTGTTTATTTTTTTTAACCCTTTAATAACGTATACACACTATGCACATATAATACTCGAACTCGAGTCACTTAGATGAAATACATCATCTTTTAATAATGTATTCAACGGGGTTAGATAGAAAGTATACATTATAATTATAATTATTATCGTGCATAAATACTATAGGTTATAACTATCGTCGTATAATAAAATAAAAGGTTAGTTGACTCCCGGATGATAAATCAAATTTGGTTATGTGATAATGCCTTACGTAAGGATGATCACATCAACCGTGGCAGTTACGTAATATTCACAATTAAGAAGGTCACTTCTTCATGGAACTTCGTTATAAAGCGGGAGGCAGATACGCATTACACTACAGCATGTCGGAGACTATGGCTTCTTCTGCTTAGATCTTTCTTCTTTTAAAAGCTAAACTCAGCGCTGAACACCATAAATCTGAGCTTCAAAGGACAACCCCAACAAGGTACGGCAAAAACAAATCTTAATTGTAAATTTGTACTGAAATTTCACCGTTTTTTGTTATATTCTTTGATTTGTTCAAGACTTAAGCTCTTTTTTTTTTGTTTTTGAAACTGGTTTGATTTATGGGTTGTTGCTCTGTTCTGGGTTTTTTTTTTATTCTTCTATTTGATGAATATGGTGTGTTTATGGTCTGAAATGAGTTAAATGATGATGTTGGTGATAAAGAAGGCCTGAAATGAGTTAAATCTTATAGCTTGATCCTATATGATGAATATTTGCTTCCATATCTTTTATTGCAGCTAAGCTATTTGTTACAATTTCGCAAAGAACTTTTAGTTTTTTTTTTTTAAATTTTCAAAGATGATTATTAAGATAGATATATGGTTGAAAATCTGTAAAAAAGATACTTTATACTTGCAAGCATATAGGCCAAGCTTTGTCGCATGTATGCTTGTAAGTATCTTTATTTGGGCTTTGATTTGAAGGTGAATTCTAGCTATTACCCTTTTTATTCATTAGATCTTCTGCCTTGAATTTGTTAGGTGTTGGCTGCCAGAGTGAACTGCCTTTGCTGCCATTGAAGCAATCTCTTTGTTGATCAGAAAAAGTTTATCAGTGTTTCTTTCTTTTGTTGTCTGTCGATTGGTTGAGGTAAGTAGAAGAAGTTTATCCGATGCAAACGTCTCAGAATCGTAAGATTACAGTGCAAGATGTGGAGTCCTATAGTTGGCCTCCCAAATTCGGACAATACTGCACCCTTGATACGTCATCTGGCATGCAGAACTCTTCTTCTACTGCCAGTTTCTCACACTGCCGAACCAATCTTATCCGATGGGCAGGCATCATTCTCCAGACAATACACGTGGTTCGCAGGTAAGTGATTCTTGTGTGACGGACAAAGAACACGACTTGAGCCACATGATAAGACAGCTGGAAACTGCAATGCTAGGCACAAATTCGGAAAATTTCGATATTCACACTATCACGGGTTCCGGCAGATCAACTGGAGTCTCGATTGAATCAGAGAGGTGGAAGTATACGATGGAGATGATTTCCCGAGGGGACCTGAGAGAACTGCTGTGTGCTTGTGCTAAAGCCATAGAAAATAAAGAAATGTATATGACTGACTGCTTGATGACACAATTGCGTCAAATGGTGTCGGTTTCCGGTGAACCAAAGCAACGTTTAGGAGCCTACATGTTGGAAGGGCTTGTTGCAAGGTTGGCCTCTTCAGGAAGTTCTATCTACAAATCCTTAAGATGCAAAGAGCCTGCCAGTGCTGAACTGCTTTCATACATGCACATACTCTATGAGATCTGCCCATATTTCAAGTTCGGCTATATGTCAGCGAATGGAGCAATTGCTGAAGCCATGAAAGACGAAAGTAGAATCCATATAATTGATTTCCAGATTGCTCAAGGAAGCCAATGGCTCACCTTAATCCATGCTCTTGCTGCTCGACCAGGTGGGCCTCCAAGCATACGTATTACTGGCATTGATGATTCTACATCATCTTATGCCAGAGGTGGAGGACTTGAAATAGTGGGACAAAGACTAAGCAAGCTCGCGGAGTCATGTAAGGTTCCCTTTGAGTTCCAAGCTGCTGCTATTTCTGGTACTGAGGTTCAACTCGAAGACCTCGGAATTCAACCCGGCGAAGCCATTGCTGTAAACTTTGCCATGATGCTTCATCACATGCCAGACGAAAGTGTGGGCACTCAGAACCATCGGGACAGACCGTTGAGGTTGGCAAAGTGTTTGTCTCCAAAGGTGGTGACGCTCGTCGAGCAAGAAGCAAACACGAATACTGCCCCATTCGTTCCCCGCTTTCTAGAGACAATGAACCATTACTTAGCCGTCTTTGAATCAATTGATGTGAGTCTGCCAAGGGATCACAAGGAACGGATCAGTGTTGAACAACACTGTCTAGCACGGGAGATCGTCAACATTATAGCATGTGAAGGGCCTGAGAGAGTAGAACGACACGAACTTTTAGGTAAATGGAGATCAAGGTTTATAATGGCTGGCTTTAAACCTCATCCATTAAGCTCGGTCGTCAATTCCACCATTAAGACCCTGCTTCAAAGCTACTGTGATAAGTATACACTTGAAGATCGAGATGGGGTTCTTTATCTCGGCTGGATGAATCGAGCTATAGTTGCTTCTTGTGCATGGAGATGCTAACTGTTTATTACAGTGTCCATAGAATCTTTAGTTTTCCTGTTTGGTATACACACAAGATTAGCCCTTATTTGAGAAGAATATCAATTCGAGGGATACAATTAGAAGGAGCTCCTTGTATAATCGAATCTCTAGTGACTTATTCTAGTGATTAAACTGTTACTATTGCAGCTTTGCTGTGTTCATATTTGGAACTTGTCTTCCAATTTTTCTTCGTTATCAAGTTTAATCCTTTTAGCAAGTTTCGATGCCACACTTGAATCTTTAAAAGATATATATATATTGTTGTCCTCACGATTATTCAGGGCTTTGCATTAGACAAATCTGAACTGACTTGCGTTGCACACCTAATTTTAGTGAGTCTTTCAACGGATATTTTCTGTATACACAAAAATTTGAACTCGAAACCTGCTTAAAGAGACCGTAACGCCTTGAATTCGAAACCGTAACGATTGTATTTTCCTTTATATGCAACAGCTTTAAGACCATGAAATACTAGGTATTGAATCACACCCAAAAGAAAAATACAATTATGATGGCTTCAGATATTTCTATGTTTACTTGTCTCAACCCATACCCCTAATATATATTTGGATTTTTGAGGGGAAACATGGCTTGTTCTTGCATAGTTTTCTTAGGTGGTTCTCTCGGTTTTTAAGGCTTCGCCCTGATTAATTCAAATCGATCCATATTGTATACTTAATTTTAGTGGTTTTAATGGTTGAGTCTCACTATAGATATTTTGCATACACAAAAGTTGACTTAAACGATACCAAGCTGCTTACACTTAATCAAACTTGTTGATTCTTGCATAGTTTTTTTAATTGGTTTGGTTGTTCATATTTAAAAATGCAGAGCAAATCATTAAATACCCCAAAAAACAATAAATTGAGTGTAAAACCAATCTCTTTTCTAATTAACTATACTTAAGCATTGGACCTTGCTTTCTGTTTACACCAAATTAAATTTATACCCATCCAACTGCAGTAAATGGTCATTGAAAAATCCAAAAAACAAGACATGATTATTGCCATCAAACTGTAATGATCTGATGATGTTGTGTGATCCAAACGTGAAATAATAAAATAAATAAATTGCATCTAATGGTCATTGAATGTCTAGAACGTTTCTACTTTGATCATCAAACTTTTAAAACTTGTGTTGTAGTCACCAAATATTTAATTTATTTATACTTTGGTCATTTCCGTTAATGGTAATTGACGTGACATGTTCGTATGTCATTTTTTTAATAAATTAATATCCTCTAATAAAATGACAACACATGTATTCATAAGGAAATAAGAAAATGAGATGTAAGAATTAGGATTTGAATCAAAGACCTTGGGTAGAGGGTTCAATACCTAATCATTGCACTAAGCTAAGAAATTATTATAATGTTAGCGAAAGTAATATTTAAGTTCAAATGTAATTAAACTCAATGACGCACTCGCAAAACCCTAGCCGTTCTCCGTTGTTTTCTCTAATGCAACCCTTTTCATTTATAGAACGCCGTAAGTTTTATTTTTTTCATTTTATTTAGCCGACAACAACACTAATTTTAATGCTGGTTGTCGACCGCTGGATCTGTTTTTCTTTATCTCTTTTCTAGTTTTTAATAAAAATAATCTGCCTTTGTGGCACGTTTTTCTCTGCCTTTGTGGCACGTTTTTCTCTGCCTTTGGGCATGCTTTTTCTTCTTTATCGGTCATTTGCCCGTTCTTTTATTTTATATTTTTCTCAAATTTGGATTTGACAACGCCATGACTGATCAAGATGACGCTTATTTGTAACCCTGCTCTGGACCCTCGGATTCAATTTGGATACGTGGTTGGCGCTCGTAGATAGTTTCTCACGAGGCTTGGCTCTAATTTGCGGTTCTCGTTGGTCTTTCAATAGCTTAATCCTCTTTTGTGGTTCTGTTGGGATAATTAATCAACTCAATTTGGCCAAGAAAAGGGTGAATTGACACTTTTAAAAATGAAGGGAAGCAAAAGGATAAATGAAAAATGTGACACAAGGAATTTATAGCAGTTCAAGCTCTACATCCACTACCTTAGCTCCCCATAAGGATTTCAAACAATTTCACTAAGAAATTCTTTCCCTTTTCTAGGCTTAGGATGAAACCATTACAAAATTAAAACTTTCTACCTAAAGCTTGATCAAGTTTACTCACTTTACAAGAAAGAATGACAAATAATGAAAGACCTCTCAAAAATGAATAATTTGCCCCAATTATAATTTCACTCAACCCAAACTTGAAAGAAAGAAATACAAATATGCTCACTCAAGTGGGTTACAAAGGATTTGACTCTAATAAGCTCAAAGTGTTGGATTTGTGCTTGAATGCTTGAAAGTTGTTTAATGGATGTTCAATAGTTCCCAATAGGTGTTGTTGTAGTTTTGGAGACTTGATTTTATATCCTCTCATTGATTTCTAACCGTTTGGGGGTTGAGATTATCAATAGAGTCATCGGGCTGCTTTCTTCCCGCAATAAATGTTGTTTGGTAAGCAAGTGTATCGGTACACAAAAAGCCGTATTAGTACTTGCCATAAGAAGAAATAGCCGTTGTACAAAGGGGTATCGATACGCTTGAAGGCGTATCGAAATGGGCATAGTGTAAAAATATATGCATATCGATACGGATAGGGCGTATCAGTACGGTTTTTGCTCACTGGAATCTGAGGAAAAAGTCTAAGAAAAATTTCATCAGTACGCCTAGGGGGCGTATCGATACGGTGTAACCAATTTTCAAAGATTGGTGATTCCAATAACTGATAAGTAATGGTCATAAAATTTATTACAAAGATTTTAAAAATCTTATCACCTCGTATCGACATAGGTGAAGCATTATCGATACACGTAACCAAAAATATGAACCCAGATGAAGGACGTATCGAAACGGTCTTAGTCATATCGATACGATTTTGCAATTAAAATTCCAATAGTCAAAAGTCGTATCGAAACACCTAAGGGTGTATCGATACGCCTAGGCATTTTTGGCTATTTGAGTATGAAAATACTTAGAAAAACTTTTTAATACTTAAAAATTTATCCAATTTTACAAATTGGTCCTTAAACACTTTGTTATATCAAAATCAAATATAGGTTTTACAATCTCTCCCTTTTTGATATAACAAAGCCAAAGTAAATATTTAAGTAAGTTTGAAAAATACCCCTTTCTTTAAGACTAAAAGGTATAGTTGTGAAAAACATTGAAAAAATTTAAGTGCTATTTTATTTCTCCCCTTTTTGTTAGATCAAAAGCAATAAGGTATAAATAAAGCAAGATATAAACAATAAAGGTACTCTAAGCATAAAGAAACAACATAGATGTCATTAAAATTCAAAGCAACATAATAAAATCCAACTTAAACTTAAAAAACGTAAACCAAAGAAAATAAACCAAAGCATAGGAGTTCATAAAATAAAGACATAGGTGCATAAAACTAATCCTAATATGATATAATATGAGATGCAAGATGCCTAAGGAGCGTCTTCATCATCTTCTTCTTCATCATCTTCATCTTCATCATTGACATTGACATTGGTTCCAAGAGATTGTCGCCACTTGCCATGAAACGCGGTAAGAGATATATCTATCGAAGATTGGTGATTCTCAATGAAAGTAACTCTCTCCTCCAAGGATGTAAACCGAGTGTCAATAGCAGAAAATTCAGAGGTCATGGTAGTGTCTAAAGATGCAAACTTCCCGTCGAGATAAGCCATAAGAGCATCAAGGAAAGGTTGGGCTACCAGAGCTTAAGGAACTTGATGAGCTGCCACCGAATCGAGTTGAGCACCACGAGGAAGATTGGCATTCCGGATCCATTCTTCATTATAGCATGAAAACTTTGAATAGTGGAGGGAGCGTTCATCAATCGTTTCAGTGAAAGGTTCAACAATATCATGAGAACCATCAATCTCCAACTTGTAGAACAAGTAGCTCAAAGTGGTGCCATAGGTGAAGGATGAAACAAGAGTTGTATGGCGATTTTGCACAAGAAGACAATCTCCGCAAACATAATTTGAGCAAGGTTTGGACCCTTACCCTCACAAAAGCAACAGATCCAAAAGTCATCGACTTAGCGGACTGTTGAGAATTTTTCACCGGATGGGCGAAACCACCAAGTAATCATAAGGCGAAGGATACGATCATGAGCATCAAGCACGGTCACGGAGCCACCAAGAACATGTCCCAACAAGTCATCATCATCAATACCAATATCCTCAAAACCAAAAACATTTGGCTTGGTTATAAATACACCGTACATTTGAGTAAAAAATAAGGACAAGGTTTCGATATAAAATCTTGGGTATACTCAAAAAGGTCATAAACTTCCATTGATGCATTAGCTCAAGGTATTTAAATTGAAACCTTTAGGAAGACAAAAAAAGGATTGAAACAATGCGCTCACAACGAATTTTATAACCTTGGTATTGTTTAAAATGAGCCATTGCATTTGGAAATCTAGGTTTATTAAAATAATTTTGAAAAATATAGGTGAGGTTGGGTTTTGTACCATCATTGTCGGAATTGGTATTTGAGGATTGTCCCAATTCTCTTCTTGTTCGTTTCTTAGGAGCCATAACAAAACCTGAGATCAAAATCAAACCACAAAAACAATGTATTCATAAATCATCACATTCAATCCAATAAACAATCTAATGATCAAGGTATTATAAAAACCTATATAGTATAGTTTAAAATCATATACAAGTATAAAAGAATTTTTGGTAAAATAAAAACTGAAAAACAGTGTTGAAAATATACAGCATAATTTTATATTTGAACAAAAAAATTTAAGTTTTGAAAGAATTTTTGTAAAATTTTTGAAAACTAAGTTATATACATACTAAATATACATTTTTAATGAAAAAATTATACAAATATAGATTAAAACAAAAATAAAAGAAAATAAGTTTATACCTCGAATATGGGATTATGGATGAATGGGGAGATGATGATACACCAACTTGATGATTTTCCTTGGGTTTGATGAGAAAACCAAAAACCCTAAAAAGATTTGATGAATTGTGTGAAAAATAAGAAGGTTTGAGAGGTTTTTATAGATGAAAATTGTATCTAGGGTTTGGAGTGTTTTAATTAAAGTGAAAAACCCCTTTAAAGACTCATTTAAAGACCAGGGGTAACGCGTATCAACACATTATACCAAAATAGTTTTTAGCCGTTTCGATACGCGACCCCGTACTAGTACATGTTAAACTGTACTAAAACTGTCTCATGATACCTTTACCGATAAACGTTACCCGTATCAGTACCCTTGAGCTAAAAATGTCATTTTTGACTGCAAGGTGCTCAAAAATTTGATTTTACTCGAATCGAAACGCATGAATATGATATGTGAACATCATGTATGATCAAAAACAGATGCATACTCCCTCAAGCAACAAGCATATATGCATATAGGAGCAAAAACACATAAGCAATTAAATCAACCAAATTCAAGCAATTTTAGACACTAAAAAGGCTCTAAGGTTCAAGGTAGGCTAGTTAAACCTAACTCTCTCCTAAGAGACCAAAAACGCTCTTTGTCTAAAGGTTTGGTGAAGATATTCGTTAATTGGTTCAAGGTGTCTACATATTCTAGAGCTACCTCATTTTTCAAGACATGATCTCTAATGAAATGATGTCTTATCTCTATGTGCTTGGTTATAGAATGTTGGATGGGATTCTTAGTGAGCCATATGACACTAGTGTTGTCACACTTAAGAGGGATGATACCTACATCAATTCTATGTTTTGAGAACATTGTTAGGTGAATTATGATGGCCTAAATATGTATGAACATGATCATGAATGAAATTGTCATGTTAGGACCTTGCTAGAATGAAATAAAGAACTAGAATTGCAACCTAGTGTAAGCTGCCCAGAATTGCTCTGTTCTGGGCAAACACTTTGAAAATTCACCAAATATTGTAGAGATCAAATTCAGGGCTGAAATTTTAATGACATGATCTTTTGTATGTCTACTTTCATCAGGAGAAAACATAACTGAAAACTAGGTCCTATACTGGAAACTGTAAATAGAAATAGTTGGACAGTGCAAACTATCCAAATAGTGTAAATTCCCTGTCTTTGAGCAATAAATGTATTAATTGGCTAAGAACTAAAATGCAAGCCTATTATGGTCTTAAAGAAATTTTTTTAGCTTTCCAATGGTATACATTAATCAAAATTCTGACGTAAGAATTGAAAGATATGCCTGTTTAAGCATGTAGTGTGCAAGCTGCCGCCAGCAACAACACTTAAGCTCGTTAGAAACTGTTTTGTACAAAGTTTTATTGGATTGTTTGTAATAGTTTGGGATAATTAGATCCTACCTAGTCTTTTTTACTGAATGTTGACAGAATTGTATGAATATGATTATATGTATTGACATAATCTTGTTGCCATGTTGAATTGTCTTATGTATACATATTAATGAATATGTTTAATCATGAATTTGCTAGAGCAAGGAGTGAACTTGGAGGAAGGAGAAAATGGAAATCATCCAAAGGCTAAGAACAAAGGAATAGCTATACAAGACAATTGCTAGCTTGCTTGGATTGTATTGTGAGTGTAGTTACCTCTAGGGTTAGGACTAGGTCCTAACCAATGTATTTTGTTACAATTTTGACATGTAAATGAATCTAATCTTGAACTTGACCTAATAAGGGAAGCATGATTAAAGAAACACATGAAATTTGATCCTAGTATTGTATACATGTCTATTCGAAATGCTTATGCATGATTAGTGATAGTTTGGATGCTTGTATGTGCTATGATGCAACATGATTGTATGCTAAAGACTTGTTGAGATATGATGTTATCTCATTTGATGAAATGGATCTTGAAACCACTTGACTTGTGAGCTAAGGCTCAATAGCCTAAGGGCTTAACATGAAATGATCTTGATTGACATGAACATGATCTTGAACTTGATAACTTGAATAAATGATAATTCGAACAACCTTGGTAGCTAGTTGGATTAGGTAGAAAGGTATGCCTTAGAGTCTAGAGCTCATTGTGTACGGGTGGACTATGGTCCAGGGCTAAGGCCCCTATTTGGCGACAGACAAAAGGTACGTATATGGTCCTTGGCGACAGTAAGAGGGTTGACCAGCACTACGGTGCATCTTATGGCGACAGTTGGTTGGAGACTCGATTACCTATACAAACTAAGTACCAAGGGGGTTGTTTAATGAATTAACAAATGAAATAACAATTCAATTGTACATGATACTTGTATTGAATGCCATGAAATGTATGTTACTTGGTTTGAAAGCATGACTCCTTGGTTTCTTGTTTTGCAAGCATGTTGCTTGATTTATGAATTATGACTCCTTGATGCCTTTACATGTTGGCCGAATACTTTCTATCCTAGATAGGATACTCTTGGTGTTTGAAAGACTAGATAAGGTCACTCTTGATGTTTGAAAGACTAGCTAAGTCTACTCTAATGCTTGAAAGCCTTAGTTAGGTCTACACTTGATCTAAAAGACATGAAACATGAAATAACAAAATGGATAGACTAGTTACTACCTCACTAAGTACATTTTTGTACTTATCACTCTTGTTTCATTCTTCCCAACCTACAGGTTAAAGGATTCAACATTGCTTGATCTTGAAGCTTGATTCCTTGAGCAAGAAGCATCTTTCACAAGCTTGGTTTAAGTATGATTCCATACTTGTTTTGTATCTCCTAGAATGGTGGCACTAGATGTATTTAAATAGCTTGAACATGCATTTTGAAAGATTGTATATAATGCTTGATGGGCCTATCTATGTTATGTATATAGTTTAAGGTTTGTGATAAACTTAGAAAACTTGTAATGGTTGAATGTTTTGCTGCGCATATGTTGATGATATGGAATGATCATATGATGATCGAATTAGCTATGAAACAATTGATAACCTTGTCTTGCTTTTGTGTATTCTTTAAATGATCATGTGTATGCTTGATTTATAATTTGAATATGATGAACAATGTTGCTTAAGCTCTATTCGAATGGCCTTGGTAAGTAGATGATTCAATTGTGCGATCATGCCTTGATTATATGAGTATTGTGCACTTGTTTGATGCATGGCCGAATAGTTTAGATCATTAGGTTCTAGTTACATGTCTTGTAATATATGATTAGTGTTAATGGTTGAATGTATGAGTAGTGTAAGGCTTGCATGAAACTAATTCTATGTTAATGAATGCTTAGATGATCATGCTTAGTAAGTATAGGATTAAGATGTCTAAAGGTATACAAACTAAGGAACAATGAAGTGAAATGTACATGATAAAGTAGTAACTTGAAATGTAAGCAAGAAAGGAATTAATCTAATGGTATTGTAAGTATAGCCGAATGCTTAGGATGAAATTGAAGTTACATTTGAGATTACTTGCATGCTAAGAAATGCATGAATGGTTGCCCATGCCTTGTTCAAATGATTATTCTTCTTGTTTGATTATTGTCGAATGTAATGGTTGATTATTGAGTCAAGTTTGAATGTGTAATGCTTGTATTGTCCTTTCCTTGTCTATGTCCTTGATTAGTTCGAATACCATGCCCTGTCTTGTCCTTGCTTGCTTGCTAAGTAACACTCCCGAATCGAGTTACTACTAACTCGAGTAAGGGGTTTTACATATTAATTGGTATCAGAGCTTTTGGTTTAGTTGATTCTTGGACTAAACAGGGCTATCATGCATCATTTAGGATACTTGTGCCACATAGGAGAGTTGTATTGATTAGCTTGTGTCTTGCTTATTAAACTGAACTCCTAATTATTCTATTTGAACGTAGAATGTCTGAAACAAGACTCGATTGGCATAATGAAAGTCCTAAAGGCTCCTCAAATGAAAGAGAAAGTGTGAGGATGGAACAGAATCCTCCTCAACATCAAGCTCAACATCGAGATCAAGTTGTTGCTCAACAGGAAGCCCCTGCTATCAATCATGTGCAGCAAGAATATCTTTTAAGTATGAAGGAGATGTTCAATCATCTTGTATCTGCTTTAAAACAAGATCACCTTATTGCTCCTACTACTGCTGTGCCAAATAGAGCCTCGATTGACAAACTGGCTCAACATCGGGCTTATACCTTCACTGGCACTGATGAAGCAAACCCAGAAGTAGCTGAGTACTGGCTAGAAGCCACTACTCGAATCCTAACCAAGCAACTACCTTGTCCCAATAAACACAAACTAGAATGTGTTATAGCTTTGTTAGCTGATGAAGCTTTAAGCTGGTGGGAAACTACTACACTAACTGCCCCTGCAGAAGTCGTGACGTAGAAATTCTTTCTTGATGTATTCAGGAAGAAGTACATCAGTGAACAGTATCTGGCCGAGCGTTGAAAACGTTTCTTGTACCTCAAGCAAGGGGCCGACCTATTGAACTGTATGTAAGCGAATTTTGCAAATATTGCAAATACAGGTTGGAATATATCAAAACTGAGGCCGACAAGTACCGAATGTTCATTGACGGGTTAAATGATGAATTAAGCCCTATATTCACTGCTCTGGGTATTACCGACTTCCAAAACTTGGTAAACCGAGCCATTGCTACAGAGGCGGAGATGAAGGCCTCAGAGAAACGTAAGAGTGGAAACTCCTAGAAAAATAAACGATCCAGAAATGATGACAAGCCACACTGCAGTCAAAGAAAGATAAACACTCTAAATATCACTCTTCAAATTATACTCATGTCCAGAAGAGCAATTATATATCGAAACCTCAAGCGGTCATCAAATACTCAGCCCCGATCATCTCAATTGATAGTACAGGGAATTTTGGTAAACTGCTCAGTATTCTACCTACAAGTTCTGTCAGAAGCACCACACCGAGCAATGCAGAACTCAACAAAACTTGTGTTTCTTATGTGGAGCCTCAGATCACTATATCTGAGATTGTCCCCAGAATCCCAATAAGGTTCCAAGTCGAACTCCTAGAAATGCAAGATTAGCTCTCTCTAATCGAAACAAGGGTTCTAAACATGCCCAGTCTGGAAATCAAGGGAGAGGCAGAGGGAACCATTCGAATGCTCCAACTCATCAGGAATCTCGAGCCCCTGCTCATTTGTACCATATTCGTGGTAAAGATGATGAAGAAGCTCCCGATGTTATCGTCAGGTAACGTTGAGTTAAATTCCAGTCCTGCATATGCTTTAATTGATTCGGGGTCTACCCATTCATTTGTTTGTTCTGCCTTGATCAACAAGTTAAAATTAAAACCTGAAATTATTGAATCAAGTCTTGTAGTTTCGAATCCATTAGGGGGAAAAACACCCATTAACTTGCGCAACAAGCAAGCTTCCTTGACCATTCGAAACATACCCTTTCCTATTGATATTTATGTTCTACCTTTTTGAAAATTTGACTTGATATTGGGGTTAGATTGGTTAAGTAAACATGAGGCCTAGGTAGATTTCCAAAATCGGAGACTGTATCTCCGGGGTTTAGGGAAAGAATCCATTCTCTTAATAGACAAGAAACTAACTTCAATATTTGCTAAGATGATTCTCCAAGATGAAATTGAATTTGGTTTGCCTAGCATGCCTATTGTTTCTGAATTCACTAATGTTTTTCCCGACGAACTCCCTGGTGTCCCTCCGACCAGAAAAGTAGAGTTCGGGATTGAAGTTTAGCCTGGAACAGCTCCGGTGTCCATTACACCCTATAGAATAGCACCTGTTGAATTGAAAGAACTCAAGAAGCAACTCCAAGAGCTACAAGATAAAGGCTTTATTCGGCCTAGCTCATCTCTTTGAGATTCTCCAGTCTTGTTCGTGAAAAAGAAAGACGGGTCTATAAGAATCTGTATTGATTACAGACAATTGAACAAGCTTATGATCAAGAATCGGTATCCTCTCCCGAGAATAGAATATCTCTTCGATCAACTCAAGGATGCTTTGGTATTCTCAAAGATCAATCTTCGATCGGGATACTATCAAATGAGGGTAAAAGAAGAAGATGTACCCAAGACAACCTTTCGTACTCGATATGGCCACTATGAATTTCTCGTAATGCCATTCGGGCTAACGAATGCTTTGGTTGCTTTCATTGATCTCATGAATCGAGTGTTCAAGCCTTATCTCGACAAGTTCATGGTCATCTTCATTGATGACATCCTAGTTTACTCCCAGAACAAGGAATAACACTTTGAACATCTCACAATTGTATTGCAAACTCTTAGAGAACATCAATTGTTCGCAAAGTTCTCTAAGTGTGAATTTTGGCTATCGAAAGTCTCCTTCCTTGGCCATGTCATCTCGGCAGAAGGGATTAAAGTAGACCCGAAGAAAATTCAATCCATCTTGGATTGGAGACCTTTGAGGAATGTTAGTGAAATTAGAAGCTTTCTCAGTTTAGCCAGATATTATCAGCGATTTGTCAAAGGATTCTCATCCATTGCCGCAAGTTTGACAAAGTTAACCCGAAATGATATACCTTTTCTTTGGTCGGAGAACCAACAATGAAGCTTCGATCAACTTAAGCAAGCCCTGACTCATGCACCGATTGTTATTCAACCAGAATTAGGTAAAGAATTCACTGTCTATAGTGATACATCTCATTTAGGACTCAGATGTATCATAATGCAAAATGGAAAAGTGGCAGCTTATGCTGCAAGGCAACTGAAATCACACAAGTCAAACTATCCAACACACAATCTAGAATTGGAAGCTATCGTGTATGCTTTCAGAATATGGAGACATTACTTGTATGGGGGAGAAATGTAACCTGTTCACAGACCACAAGAGTCTCAAGTGTCTCCTGACTCAGAAAGATTTGAATCTGAGACAAAGAAGATGGCTAGAATTGCTTAAAGACTACGATTTGGTTATCGACTACCATCTAGGGAAAGCAAACGTGGTTGCTGACGCCCTTAGTCGCAAACCATACTCGGGTAAACTCCTAAATCTAAATTCTAGTATATTTCAATCAAATTTAAACTTACTTGAATCACAGGAAAGCTATTTGAACACTTACATGTTTTGCAAGTAATCACTCAAAATTTTCCTTAATGATACTATGTATTCTTTGTAGCTACTCTGGCTATCAATGCTCATTTTCGTTTATCCAAAGGATAGAAATTCTTTTCTGAACTTCAAGTTCAATCTAGCTTAATCTCGAGAATTAAAGAACTCCAGTAAACTGATTCAGATCTTCAGAATATCATATCCAAGCTAGACTCTGAGTCAAATTCTAACTTCTCCTTAAGTCAAATGGACTCCTCTATTTTAAGGATAGAGTGTGTGTTCCTAACAATGAGGAACTAAGACAAGAAATGTTACAAGAAGCTCACCAAAGCTCTTTCTTGATTCACCCGGGATTGATTAAGATGTACAAGGATCTAAAGCCACTATACTGGTGGCCGGGTATGAAATCGGCTATCACAGACTTTGTATCGAAGTGCCTAACTTGTCAAAGAGTTAAAACCGAACATCAAGTTCCTACTGGATTACTTCAGCCAATTGAATTCTCTCAGTGGAAATGGGATCGGATAACAATGGACTTCGTTACTGGTCTTCCTTATACTCTAAGAAAGAATGACGCTGTATGGGTGATTGTAGATAGATTCACAAAGTCTACTCATTTCATCCCTGTTCGAATGAACATGAGCTTGGAAACCTTAGCCGAGTTGTACATCTGTGAAGTGATTCGATTACACGGTGTAGCTACAGCTATCATCTCCGATCGAGACCCCCGATTTGCTTCGCGATTTTGGAAGTCTCTACAGAAAGCTCTTGGAACCAAAGTAAATCTAAGTACAGCTTTCCATCCTCAGTCTGATGGACAATCTGAAAGGATTATTCAAGTACTAGAAGACATGCTTCGTGCTTGTGTTATAGAGTTCGGGAAGAACTGAGAGAAATCTCTACCCCTTGTAGAGTTTGCCTACAACAATAGCTATGAAGCATCTATTCAGATGGCACCACTCGAAGCTCTATACGAGAGGAAGTGTAGAACTCCCTTATGCTGGTCTGAATTAGGGGAAAACAAAGTGCTAGGGCCTAAATTGTTTCGGGAAACCGAAGAACAAGTGAAGATCATTCATGATCGATTGAAGGCAGCTTTCGATAGACAGAAAGCTATCCTGACTTGAAAATGAGAGATATCCAGTATGCTATTGGAGACAAAGTCTTCCTAAAAGTCTCCCCTTCGAAGAAAGTCATTCGATTTTGTAGAAAAGGGAAACTCAGTCCCCGATTCATTGGTCCATTCAAAATTACTGAAAGAATTAGACCGGTGGTCTATCGATTAGCTCTCCCTAGAGAATTCGATAGAATCCACAATGTTTTCCATGTATCTATGCTCAGAAGATACAGATCAGATCCATCTCATATTCTTGAACTGGAAGAAGTTGAATTGAATCCTAACTCATCCTATGAAGAAGAGCCTATTCAGATTCTTGATCGAGAAGTAAGAAAGCTTAGGAACAAGATTGTCCCTCTTGTCAAGGTTTTATGGAGAAACTACAAGATAGAAGAAGCTACTTGGGAATCTGAAGAAATCATGAAGAAGCAATATCCCCATCTATTCGATTCAAGTAAATTCGAGGACGAATTTATTTTAAGGGGGGAGAATTGTAACACCCTAAATCCTATCCTAGAAGTATTGAAATCAATTGCTTAAGTTGATAGCTTACTTGAATTTAGAAATTAAGCTAAATTGATTAGTCAAGGGTCTAATTGAATGAATGAAAGAACAAGTGACCAAATTAAGATGACCAACTTGTAAACTCTAGCAATTTCAAGGAATGCATGCTAAATTCCTCAATTCCCCTAAATGCCCTTGATTAAGTTAATATTAAGGATTAATTAAGAGACATTACACAAATCCAATAACTTGGATTAAGTGTTATCATCTTCCTCACTTTCTCTTTGTTTGGCAAATTGGAAGAGAAAGAAAAGAGAGAAAGGAAGCTCGAGGGAGAAAGCTTGAATCCATGTCCTACAACCTTGATTTAGCTCTAAATTAAATCTAGATAGCTTAGTGATTAAGGTAATTACTTATTTCTCTTGTAAATTTCATGTTTGAATTGAAATGGAAATGTGATTTGAGTGTATAGATGCTGGAAAATGTGATGAACAAGTTATAGATTGATTGAATGATTGTTTGATGATGTTCTTTGTTGTATTGATGAATTAGATGATTTCTTTATGTGTTAAGGTCATGCTATTTGCAATTAGAACCTATAAATTGATTGCTAGTAATCAAATTTCTAATGAAACACATGTGCAGGTGCTGGAAAATTGAGAAACATGATCATGGTTCAAAAGAGTTTAGATTAGGGGGCTGTTTTGATTGAAAAATTGTGTAAGTATGCTAGATGAGCTTAAAAATATGTTTTGAACATGTTTCTAGGTAAAATGGGGATTTAATTGAATTGGTAACTTTCTGGAAAAATGACTACACCTAATTGAACTAGTTAAGTTAGGTAATGGACTGCCTAGTTCATGAATTGATGTGTAATTGTGATCAATTGGATTAAACTAGGTTCAACATGACTATGCCCTATTTTGAGAACATTGTTAGGTGAATTATGATGTCCTAAATATGTATGAACATGATCATGAATGAAATTGTCATGTTAGGACCTTGCTAGAATGAAATAAAGAACTAGAATTCCAACCTAGTGTAAGCTACCCATAATTGCTCTGTTCTGGGTAGTCACCTTGAAAATTCACCAAAAATTGTAGGGATAAAATTCAGGGCTGAAATTTTAATGAAATGACCCTTTGTATATCTACTTTCATTAGGAGAAAACAGAACTGAAAACTGGGTCCTATACTAGAAACTATAAATAGAAATAGCTGGACAGTGCAAACTGTCCAAACAGTGTAAATGCCCTGTCTTTGAGCAATAAATGGATAAGAACTAAAATGCAAGCCTATTATAGTCTTAAATAAAATTTTGTTATCTTTCAAACGGTATAAATTAATCGAATCTCCAACGTAGGAATTGAAAGATATGTTTGTTTAAGTATGTAGTGTGCAAGCTGCCAGGCAGTATCACTTAAGCTAGTTAGAAACTGTTTTGTACACATTTTTATTGGACTGTTTGTAACAGTTTGGGATAATTAGATCCTACCTAGTCTTGTTTATTGAATGTTGACAGAATTGTATGAATATGATTATATGTATTGAAATAATCTTGTTGCCATTTTGAATTGTCTTATGTATACATATTAATGAATGTGTTTAATCATGAATTTGTTAGAGCAAGGAGTGAACTTGGAGGAAGGAGAAAAAGGAAATCATCCAAAGGCTAAGAACAAAGGAATAGCTATACAAGACAATTGCTAGCTTGCTTGGATTGTATTGTGAGTGTAGTTACCTCTAGGGTTAGGACTAGGTCTTAACCAATGTATTTTGTTACAATTTTGACATGTAAATGAATCTAATCTTGAACTTGACCTAATAAGGGAAGAATGATTAAAGAAACACATGAAATTTGATCATAGTATTGTATACATGTCTATTCGAAATGCTTATGCATGATTAGTGATATTTTGGATGCTTGTATGTGCTATGATGCAACATGATTGTATGCTAAAGACTTGTTGAGATATGATGTTATCTCATTTGATGAAATGGATCTTGAAACCACTTGACTTGTGAGCTAAGGCTCAATGGCCTAAGGGCTTAACATGAAATGATCTTGATTGACATGAACATGATCTTGAACTTGATAACTTGAATAAATGGTAATTCGAACAACCTTGGTAGCTAGTTGGATTAGGTAGAAAGGCATGCCTTAGAGTCTAGAGCTCATTGTGTACGGGTGGACTACGGTCCAGGGCTAAGGCCCCTATTTGGCGATAGACAGAGGGTACATATGTGGTCTTTGGCGACAGTAGGAGGGTTGACCAGCACTACGGTGCGTCTTGTGGCGACAGTTGGTTGGAGACTCAATTACCTATACAAACTAAGTACCAAGGGGGTTGTTTAATGAATTAACAAATGAAATAACAATTCAATTGTACAAGATACTTGTCTTGAATGCCATGAAATGTATGTTACTTGATTTGAAAGCATGACTCCTTGGTTTCTTGTTTTGTAAGCATGTTACTTGATTTATGAATTATGACTCCTTGATGCCTTTACATGTTGGCCGAATACTTGCTATCCTAGATAGGATACTCTTGATGCTTGAAAGACTAGATAAGGTCACTCTTGATGTTTGAAAGACTAGCTAAGTCTACTCTAATGCTTGGAGGCCTTAGTTAGGTCTACACTTGATCTAAAAGACATGAAACATGAAATAACAAAATGGATAGACTAGTTACTACCTCACTTAGTACATTTTTGTACTTATCACTCTTGTTTCATTCTTCCCAACCTACAGGTTAAAAGATTCAAAATTACTTGATCTTGAAGCTTGATTCCTTGAGCAAGAAGCATCTTTCACAAGCTTGTTTAAGTATGATTCCATACTTGTCTTGTATCTCCTAGAATGGTGGCACTAGATATATTTAAATAGCTTGAATATGCATTTTGAAAGATTTTATATAATGGTTGATGGGCCTATCTATGTCATGTATATAGTTTAAGGTTTGTAATGAACTTAGATAACTTGTAATGGTTGAATGTTTTGTTGTGCATATGTTGATGATATGGAATGATCTTATGATGATCTAATTGGCTATGAAACAATTTATAACCTTGTCTTGCTTTTGTGTATGCTTGAAATGATCATGTGTATGCTTGATTTATAATTCGAGTATGATGAACCATGTTGCTTAAGCTCTATTCGAAAGGCCTTGGTAAGTATATGATTCAATTGTGTGATCATGCCTTGATTATATGAGTATTGTGCACTTGTTTGATGCATAGTTTAGATCATTAGGAACTAGTTACATGTCTTGTAATATATGATTAGTGTTAATGGTTGAATGTATGAGTAGTGTAAGGCTTGCATGGAACTAATTCTATGTTAATGAATGCTTAGATGATCATGCTTAGTAAGTATAGGATTAAGATGTCTAAAGGTATACAAACTAAGGAACAATGAAGTGAAATGTACATGATAAAGTAGTAACTTGAAATGTAAGCAAGAAAGGAATTAATCTAATGGTATTGTAAGTATAGCCAAATGCTTAGGATGAAATTGAAGTTACATTTGAGATTACTTGCATGCTAAGAAATGCATGAATGGTTGCCTATGCCTTGTTCGAATGATTGTTCTTCTTGTTTGATGATTGCTGAATGTAATGGTTGATTATTGAGTCGAGTTTGAATGTGCAATGCTTGTATTGTCCTTGCCTTTCTATGTCCTTGATTAGTTTGAATGCCATGCCATGTCTTGTCCTTGCTTGCTTGCTAAGTAATGCTCCCGAACCAAGTTACTACTAACCCGAGTAGGGGGTGTTACATCGACTCACAATTATGTAGATACAAGGTGCTGATTGCTGATGGATTTAAAAATTATGCAGCCTCTAACTCTATCACTAATGAAAACCCAAACAGCTTCCGAGAACCTTACCCATACCGTATGACAATGACACACTTCTTTTCTAGAAGTCCCTACAAAAATGATACGAGTTGATCTATCAACAAGGGATCCTTGAAGAGGAAGGGCTGGATTTTACTTCCACATATGTAGAACGATTTGACCCTCATTTCCTCTATATGCTTCAAAAGCAGAAGTGGAACATATTCATTCAGCAACCCAGCTACATCAATGTCTCATAGGATTAAGAATTCTACACCCATGTGGGGCAAGAAGGAGAGAAACAAGTGTTGGTTCGAGGGAAATGTGTGGATCTTTCTCATGATGCAATAGAAAAACATTATCAATTTTCTGATCACCATGAATGAATCCACACACCAAGCCAGGTTATTGGCTACTACAATATGATTCTACATGATCATTGTGTCCCTAAAACAAAATGGATTGGAAAAGGTCATGATAAGAGGGTACAATGGCGGCAACTGAAGCTTGATTCCAAATTTTGGGTGCATATAATTAAAAGTTGTCTCTTTCCCACACACAATTGAGAAGAGTCCCAAGTAGGGAATGGCTACCATTTTCCAAATTTAATCACTACTCTTTGTGCTCAAGAAAGAGTCCCAACTAGGGAAGGGAACATGTTAGTGGAAGCCTGTCAAAGGTTGCTTCCATTTCAGGTGGAGGAGTTAAAAGTATACACCCATATCGCACCTTCCGTTATCCCTTCAACCAATTCTCTACCCATCCCTGACATTGTGGTAGACACCGTTGACACATCCTTCCAACCTAACACCACCACAACTCGCTGGAGGTAATGGCCAGAGACTGATGTTGGCACCTCCCCCACCTTGACAAGAAATAGGTGTCCGCCTGAGACAAGGGAAATGGCATCGTCATCCGAGAACCACCACCTTAGTAACTCCCTAGGTTAGATTCTCTTTCTTTTATTTTCTTTTTAGTTTAGTTTAGTTTTCATATTTCATGCACATATTTCAATTTGTTTTTCCTTAATTTGTTTTGTTTTTATTTTTCTTTTCTTTATCCATTGGGGACAATGCTCTTCTCAAGTTTGGGGGAGTGTATACCCATATATATTGGGTTAAATTTAGGTAAAATTTAAAATTTTAATTTTTTTAGAACTTTAATTAGCCTAATATGCCCAATAAGTTCCATTTTCTATAATTCCTTCGATTATGAACCTGCTGATGCATTGATTATGACTTCCTATGATGAATCTATGTTGATACTTTGCAAGGTGTTAAGAGATTCCGTGTTTTTGAACTTAATGATAAATCTACTATAGCCCTTAAAACCACAAATTACATGCAATCTAACACTTAAGAAACCTTAGGGATGCTCTAGGTCAATTTTCTGATGCCAAAGCATGAATCAAAAGAAAATGAACTTAAATACTCAATGAAGCAAAACAAAGGCTAAAAAATCCCTGAAAAATCAAGAAAATAAATTAAGATTTGATAATTTAAACAAAATTGTTGAGAGACACTCTTCTATGCATCTTGCTATCTTAGTACATTAGGTGAGTTGTGTTTGTTTCATTTAACTTTCCCCGGTAGGAATGATAATATTGGCAAAGAGTGAATAAAAGTCTTATTGGAATGAATTGCTCGTAGGGCTCAGGGATGGGCTATTTGCTCTACTTCATCTTCAGGTACTGAAGGGTTATTGTGATAAGCTGAAGCCCCAATGATACAATTTTCAAACATAAAAAGAAAAGGGAGTAAAAATGTGTTGAAAAAGGAAAAAAACAATATGACGAGGCAGAAAAAGAAAGCAACCCTTATGCTTCTCTAAGGATATTAAGTGATGAATGCATGTAATTTAGCACACACTGAACTTAGAGTAGATTTAATATTTTGAATAAAATTGTGAGCTCCAATACATTTGCTTATCATCAACATAGCTGAGGAATGAATTACTTCTACAGCATAACTTGAAATCACTGTAATCATAGCTTAGTGGGACCTTAGGACTATTGGGCTATTTATTATTCTTATTTTATGTTTTTATTTTTCTTGCTTTTCTTTTGCTTCGCTTGAGGACAAGCAACAGTCCAAGTTTGGGGTATTTGACGAGTACTTAATCGACCTATATTTTATGCCCTTATTCCTTGTATTTTGCATGTTTTTAAGCTCATTTAGGTTGCATTTAGGTTAGATTGTACATATTTACATATAGATAGGGAGTTACACCGCATGTGCTTTTCACGGGAAATATGGTGTTTTATGGTGCATGTGCTGGATGTTGGAGGATTGTTGAACCAAGAAAGGAGTAGATCGCATGGCTGGAGCTGACGAGGCATGAAAAGTTAGAGAAGAATCTATCTCTAACCACGTGGACTTTCATCCAGATACACAACATTTAATGAAGCGGGAAACCAATTGCTTTTCTTTAATGAAGCCGCACAAACTTTAGGGGTACTAAAACCCTAGTTTCACCACCTATATAAGAGAGACTTGGATGCTACTTCAAAAGTAGGACGACTTAGATGACAATCCTAGTCTGAGCTTGCAGAGAAACACCAGGGTGAAGCTAGATGTTTCTCCTCAATGAACGATGCCATTGAAAGAGGCTGACTATTAACTCACAGAAAGTACTAATTTTTATGCATATTTCATAGTGCTTTTGCTTGTCTTTAAGTTTATATGTTTGCATTTAGTTGTTAAAATCATGCATTTGCATAAGGAGTCAGAGAGTTGTATTTTGCCAGTGTGAAGGGTTGTTTTGCTGGCATTGATGCAGGTTTGAAGTAGGGCAGGCTTGGCAGAGCAGTGCAGGAAGTAGGAAAGCAGAAAAAAATTGCCGAGTTGTAGTTGGCAAAGTTGGACCAGAGATTGCCAAGCTCGGTTGGAAAAGAAGTAAAGTCTGATGCCCTGTCAAAGTAGCCTTTGAACCCAGCACACGTCAACCTTAAAATTCAAATGGAGATAAGGAGATAGATGCGCTTTATCCTAAGTGCATAATCAAATTTCAAAATCAAACCCACTCTAGGGTTATCCATGTGTGCCTATTTAAAGGAAGAGATCAAACAACTTGAGAGAGCACCGTGGTGGAGAAAGAAGCTAAAGGTTGTATGGTTCGACCATCTTAGACCAAGAGCTCTAGAGCATTCAATGGGTTGCATCGACAGATCTCCTTCTTGCCCATTCTCTTAGTTTTATTTTTATTTAAGTAATGGTGTTGAGATATGATGATATTTTGCGGATGGATCCCCCAACCATGATCCAAGCTTTTACAATTGGTTGGGGATGTTTGCGTTTAACGCTTTGTTTATGTTTGGTTTTTAATAATTTGAATGCCTTGACATTGTTTTCTATCTGGCTAGTATTACCTTTTTCTAAATTCTTTGTCATACGACAGTTGGCATTGTTTGCTTATTACACCTTAATATCTTAATAGACTTTAGGGGTAATGATCAGTTGCCAAGTACTAAGAAGAGAAGCTTCGATAGAAGATGTTCAAGTAGATAAGCTTACTTCGGAAATAAATCTACCCCTTAGAAGTATTGATTGAAACTTAATCAAATTAATTAATTAAAAGCTTTACTATATACATATATGGGTTTTAATATGGTTAACTTAGGGTATTGCCATTGTCACACCCCAAAAACTGGTCTAGTCGGAATTAGGTTCCGGTGATCAAAAATTTTGTACCAGTTATGCCAAATAATGTATTTACTTAAGCCTTTACATCTCATATTGACGTAATGAAAGTTATTTGGGGCTTAATTAAAGCTGTTGGACCTTTTTATAAGGAATGAAAGTGAAGGATTTCATTGAAAATGCTGAAAAAGTTGGATTTAAGCTAGGTGTATCGATATGGTAGGACCTGTATCGATACGACCCAACCTTTTCCAACTAACTTACCAATCTTAGCTTAGCCGTATCGATACGGCCATAAGGTGTATCGATACGGGTCCCTGTCAAAAATTATTTTAGTGACCAATTTGTAAAGATTGAAAGTAGGGGGCTAAGTCACCTACTAGCTTACCATTTCTTCACGTGGGAATGATATGAAGAGATGACAATTAGTCATCAATTGCTTAAAATTGTAAAAAGGGCTTGAATTGATAGGAATTAGTAATTAAAGCAAACCCCTTACTAGGGGAAAACTTTCTATTGGCTAAGGGTGAGGTGGAGAATGATTCAGGTTTTAGTCACCTTAAAATGAATAGGGAAAAAGGGTTTTCTTCATTGTTTGAATCTCTCGAAACCAAATTTAACCTTTGATTAAAGGAACCAAGCACACACTTCCATTGTCATCTTCCTTCTCAAGCTCAAGCAAGCACCTCGATCCAATCCTTGACCCTTGTGTGATTTCAATACACCAATTGAAAGCTTGTAATTGGGTAAGTAAAATCCCTATGTAAATTTGATGATTCCATCAATCCTTAGAGTTTAATTTCAAGAATTAAATCTTGAGTGTTCAAGCTAAGCCCATATGTTAGATGGTTGATTTCCTTATTTTGATGTTGTCTACAAGCTTTGGAAAGCTTGAAAAACGTTTATGAATTATTAGTTTCAATTCTAATGCAATCCTCTAATTTTGAACTAGCTCAAGTGGTGAAAGACAAGTCATCTTTACCATCGGCTATTCTGAAATCTTCCAATGGCAAGGGGATCGCTATCCGTGAATCTTGAAGTCTCCAAGTACTAGGTGAGTGTAGTTGTGTCATGGCATTGGCTAGGTGCCATCCCGATTGCATTTGTTTTGTGCTTGGAAACTTGCATCTTGGTAAGGGCTCAAGTAGAGCAAATGGATATGGATTCTATGGTAGGTGGGGTAAGTCCTTCATATTTGAATATGTTATATGTGAACTTATGTATGATATTCGAATATGTTATGTGTGGAATTTGATATGAACATGTTGTGATATGCTATTTGGAGCCAAGGCTCAATTTGCAATCCAATATGGCCTAAGGGCACAAATGTGAGTTTTATGATGATATGTGTGACCTTGGACACTTGTGGACATTGGATACAATTGGCATGCCATGGGGTTATATGAGCTCACTAAGTAAGGGATTGGACTACGGTCCAAGGCTACGACCTATATGTGGGGAGAAAAGGTTGGATTGTGTAAGGGACTTCGGAGCTACAGCTTAAGGCTAATGACTATTTTCCATATGTGTGGCGTACAGGGGAATTCGTGTATCCATTGGTTGCTATTTTCCAAGGTGAAAATGAAGAATATATGTGTTTTGCACTTAATATATGGAACTACTATATGTTGATGCTAAGCATGAATTGTATATGTTAATGTTATGTATATGTCATTCAAGCATACTTACATGATACACTTGTCACTAAAGAACTTGTTTGCATTTGTTATAACTACCTCACTAGGCTATACAAGCCTAACATTTGTGTGTCTTATGCATTTCCAGACCTTGAAGCAATCTGAGCCTTGATCGTGTTGTCGAAGTTGCAAGTCACTCCCACCAATCTCCATGTATGCTTATATTTTGTTTTGAACTCCTAGTAAGGTGGCATATGGCTTAGATAAGTTACAATGGTCTATTTTGATATTTGTATAAAGGCCCTAAAGTGTCTAAGTGTTAAATATGGTTTACAGCGTGGCTACAAATAGTAAAACTAGTTAAATTGAGTCTAAGGACACTAAACGGTAAAAACTTAGTAAATGGATTT